>OZ010793.1:294047587-295350087 GCA_963932465.1 Maratus speciosus | reverse complement strand
ATCACAGTGTTATTCAAGTATTCTGATACACCGGATTTCACTAGACATTTGGAAACAGTATGGATAGAATTTTTTTTTTTACATTTTTCTTCTGTTTCTTTGAGAAAGTCAATCGTGATCCCATTTTTGTCAGGGCATTTACTTTTTTTCGTTCATCTAATGGCTTGAAAATCTCCATCTGTCATCACAAAGATCACATCTTTTCATCTTCTGTTTTTCACTGCTTAGGTAGATTACGTTGTCTTTCATCTTCACACCTATACAGGGTGTCCGCTCTCAACGGTGTCCAATGACTAATTCCTAAACCGTTAGTAATAGACATATAGTTCCAATTACAAAAATGTTTTAAATCAGGTAAAGAAATATTTTAAAAGCGATTTGGGTCAATAAAAACATTTCTTAAAAAATTACTGAATTTAAATTTTTATACGGTCCCCCGGTCCTATAAGTTATATTTAGTAAAATTTTCCTTTTACACTGACAAGTAATACAAAAAACGTCCCGTTATTCTACGATTAAAATTGACCGAGTAATAGCTGTTTAAAGGTGAGCATATCTTTTGCTGCAAATTGGGGGTCATTCACAAATTTAGTCGAAATATAATTTCGTCAGATATATTTAAAAAATGGTTTAGAGTAAAATTAGCATTGCAATATAAATTTGAAATCTTTAATCAGTCTGACATATTAATGCAAAATATACAATTTGTAATAAACATTTAAGAAGAAAGAAAAAACAGAATTTTTGCTAAATAAAATTATGCTAAATTAACAGCCTCAATTCTTTACAAAATGATATGTATTTTGAAATATTATTAGATTACACTAGCCTGCAAAAGTTGGGTTATGTCATGTTTTTTAGCTTTTGATAATTGATTCTTATGTATTCTGTACCGCTGAATCCGAAATTGACATTCATTGACGCGCGCCTGATAGACTCGGAGTGCGTATGGTTTTTACAATTGTCACCATTATCTTTATAAAAGTAATCTTCAACTCCTTTTATCGCAAAATTATCTCCAATTAAATAAGGTGACGATCTTTATTTGTATTTATTGGTGACAAAGTAAAAAACATTCATACCCTGGGTATGCGCGCGTTCTCCCGCGTTAACCATCACATCAGGATTTTTCGGAAATTGCAAATTTCAAAGTTAAAAAGTTAAAAGTTAAAATTGAACCTCCACCCCCCATCTCATCGGACCACTCAGTTGTTTAGCTGTAAGAATCCCAGGATAAGCAAAAATATTGAATAAAATAAATAAAAAAGTTTTATATGTGTTTTATAGTATGAGATTTTCGCTATATTTTAACTTGCACTTTCTCGATTTTCAAAAAAATTCTAACGTGATGGTTAAAAATGAAGGTCATTTTCAGATTCAGTGCTAAAAAGTACGTAAAAATCAATTATCAAAAGTTAAAAAACACAGCCATCTCCTCTACTTTATAGTATCCGATTTTTGTTATTCTTTAACTTTGACAATTTATGTTTTGCGAAATATCCTGACATGATGGTTAAAAATTAAGTTAATTTTCGGATTCAGTGCTAAAAAATAAATAAAAGTTGAAAAACCCAACAATCGTAGTCTTGTATTATCTAATCTAAAACTTTTTTCTTAAACTTCTTGGCAGTAATCTATCCGAAATGTTTTGTGTTATCCTGTAAAATAAGTATAAATGGTAACCACCGAAAATCATAATAATATTCGATTGTTATCGGATTTGCGCCAGTATGTAAAATGTAATCTCGATCGGATATTTGAAAGTGAGTTAAAGTTTGAGTACAAATTTTGAACTGGAAAAACATACATACGATCGTTGATGTAACATAAAGACTTATAAAAATAACATAATTTTTGTTAAAAGAAATCATAAAAGAAACAGTCTCAAATCCTGACAAAATAAAACATATATTATTTTAGCCAATCTGAAAATAAATGTTAACTTAATCGTAATACTTGAAGGATTTTTTTCAAAGCGCAGATACACATGAAATAATATCTTCGAATACTTTAAGCACTTGGTATTTGACCCCTCAAAGCCAAGCCGAACTCATTTGTTTTCAGAGCAAAAAAGTGGCATAAGTCATGCATTTTTAAAGTTTCATAACTCGCTCAATTTTAGTGTTATATGAGGAACTTTTTTGTCTTACTTGTTAGTGTAATAGGAAAATTTTACCAAATGTAACTAGGCCCAGGGGACCGTATAAAAATTTATATTTCGTAATTTTTTAAGAAATGTTTTTATTGACCCAAATCACTTTTAAAATATTTCTTTACCTGATTTAAAACATTTTTTGTAATTGGAACTATATGTCTATGACTAACGGTTTAGGAATTAGCCATTGGACACCATTGAGAGCGGACACACTGTATAGATTAACATACGTTTTTTTCAACAATAATTATGATTTTATTTTTATTGTTGTGGTTATTCAACCTACCCTCCTCAGAGCAAAAATAACTTTCCCTCCTACACACAGTTTGCGCTTGCCGATTTTAAGTATTTGTTATTTTCTAGGGTTTTTCTTATTAATAGTTACATTTTCTGATATCTTCCTGATAATTTTGTATAAGATTAAAATTTATTTTTTTCCATTTTTGCATCACTTAGATATTATCGCAAAAAGGTTTTTTGCTTAAATATTTAAAAAACGTGCATTAAAGTTTAAATTTTTATTTTCAAAGATAGTGTTTCGGAGGTTTTTAGCAATTGAGATGCCTTTGTATCCATTACTGAGGCATAAAAAGTAACGTATTCTTTCTGACATATTTGTATTTCCAAAAGTAAATACTCTACGCAGAACAATATTTTACGAAAATGCTTCTTTTTCGCTATGATAAATTTACTCGATGTATTTGTACAGGATTTACATTTATTCTGACAGAGTTGAAGCATTTCGGATTACTTTGAGTTTAACTTGTATCATAAATCTTTGAGCTCTCCGTTGAAATGATTTTTTCAGCGGATATCAATCGCTCTTGAGTTAACGGAATGCACAGATTGAATAATTTAAATAAATGGTTCAAGTAGTTTCACAGACTTTACATTTGAGCTGGGACCCGGCTTGCATTTTTTCTACAAATTATTCTGAACTTTTTCAGACGAAGTCTAACCGGCAATTTTTTTTCAAAAATTAATATCTATATTGCATGTTTGTTTAACAGAATCTTTGAAATATACTTTGGTTTAATAAATTATAGCTAAATGCTGTTAAAATTCTACTGGTTTATTATTAATTATCGAGATCCAAATTTATGATTTTTTATACATATTTCTTTTTATCCTAAACTGCATGAATTTTCAATGAGTTTTTATTTCAATGTGATATTCTAAGTTAACAGTAACGCTGCTATTCTGCATTCCAGGCCTTATAGACATGAAATCAGAAATATGCTGTAAAAGTTTCGCATACATGTGATATTACTACATACTACTATGTACACTATACATATATACATACACTATATATACATGCACTAATCGTACACCGATAAACATTTTCAGCAAACTGTCTAGTCATTCGACCGTTTTTATAAAAAACGGTTACATAACCCTCATTTGACTTTATTCTGAATTCTGATCATAATATGGTCAATAATATGCACTGTTGAAAATTTGCTGCGAACTGTCCAGTCATTCAACTGTTTTATAAAAAAGATTATATAACCATAATTTTAGTCTATTCTGACCATAATATGGTATAATATTCATTTTTAAAAATTCCAGTCATTCGAGCGTTTTTGTAAAAAACAGTTACATAACCCTCATTTAACTTTATTCTTACCATAATAGGGTCAATAATATGCAATGTTAAAAATTTGCTACCAGCTGTCATAATTTTAGTCTATTCTGACCGTAATATGGTAAATAATATGCACTTTTAAAAATTTGCAGCAAATTGTCCACTCATTGGAGCGTTTTTGTAAAAAACGGTTACATAACCCTCATTTAACTTTATTCTTACCATAATATGGTCAATAATATGCAATGTTAAAAATTTGCTGCGAACTGTCATAATTGTAGTCTATTCTGACCGTAATATGGTAAATAATATGCACTTTTAAAAATTTGCAGCAAATTGTCCACTCATTGGAGCGTTTTTGTAAAAAACGGTTACATAACCCTCATTTAACTTTATTCTTACCATAATATGGTCAATAATATGCAATGTTAAAAATTTGCTGCGAACTGTCATAATTGTAGTCTATTCTGACCGTAATATGGTAAATAATATGCACTTTTAAAAATTTGCAGCAAATTGTCCACTCATTGGAGCGTTTTTGTAAAAAACGGTTACATAACCCTCATTTAACTTTATTCTTACCATAATAGGGTCAATA
The DNA here is from genome assembly GCA_963932465.1 of Maratus speciosus. NCBI lineage: Eukaryota > Metazoa > Arthropoda > Arachnida > Araneae > Salticidae > Maratus > Maratus speciosus. The sequence continues at coordinate 295,345,746 of OZ010793.1, read as the reverse complement.
TATGCAATGTTAAAAATTTGCTGCCAACTGTCATAATTTTAGTCTATTCTGACCGTAATATGGTAAATAATATGCACTTTTAAAAATTTGCAGCAAATTGTCCACTCATTGGAGCGTTTTTGTAAAAAACGGTTACATAACCCTCATTTAACTTTATTCTTACCATAATGTGGTCAATAATATGCAATGTTAAAAATTTGCTGCGAACTGTCATAATTTTAGTCTATTCTGACCGTAATATGGTAAATAATATGCACTTTTAAAAATTTGCAGCAAATTGTCCACTCATTGGAGCGTTTTTGTAAAAAACGGTTACATAACCCTCATTTAACTTTATTCTTACCATAATAGGGTCAATAATATGCAATGTTAAAAATTTGCTGCGAACTGTCATAATTGTAGTCTATTCTGACCGTAATATGGTAAATAATATGCACTTTTAAAAATTTGCAGCAAATTGTCCACTCATTGGAGCGTTTTTGTAAAAAACGATTACATAACCCTCATTTAACTTTATTCTTACCATAATGTGGTCAATAATATGCAATGTTAAAAATTTGCTGCGAACTGTCATAATTGTAGTCTATTCTGACCGTAATATGGTAAATAATATGCACTTTTAAAAATTTGCAGGAAATTGTCCACTCATTGGAGCGTTTTTGTAAAAAACGGTTACATAACCCTCATTTAACTTTATTCTTACCATAATGTGGTCAATAATATGCAATGTTAAAAATTTGCTGCGAACTGTCATAATTGTAGTCTATTCTGACCGTAATATGGTAAATAATATGCACTTTTAAAAATTTGCAGCAAATTGTCCACTCATTGGAGCGTTTTTGTAAAAAACGGTTACATAACCCTCATTTAACTTTATTCTTACCATAATATGGTCAATAATATGCAATGTTAAAAATTTGCTGCGAACTGTCATAATTTTAGTCTATTCTGACCGTAATATGGTAAATAATATGCACTTTTAAAAATTTGCAGCAAATTGTCCACTCATTGGAGCGTTTTTGTAAAAAACGGTTACATAACCCTCATTTAACTTTATTCTTACCATAATATGGTCAATAATATGCAATGTTAAAAATTTGCTGCGAACTGTCATAATTGTAGTCTATTCTGACCGTAATATGGTAAATAATATGCACTTTTAAAAATTTGCAGCAAATTGTCCACTCATTGGAGCGTTTTTGTAAAAAACGGTTACATAACCCTCATTTAACTTTATTCTTACCATAATGTGGTCAATAATATGCAATGTTAAAAATTTGCTGCGAACTGTCATAATTTTAGTCTATTCTGACCGTAATATGGTAAATAATATGCACTTTTAAAAATTTGCAGCAAACTGTCCACTCATTGGAGCGTTTTTGTAAAAAACGGTTACATAACCCTCATTTAACTTTATTCTTACCATAATATGGTCAATAATATGCAATGTTAAAAATTTGCTGCGAACTGTCATAATTGTAGTCTATTCTGACCGTAATATGGTAAATAATATGCACTTTTAAAAATTTGCAGTAAACTGTCCACTCATTCGAGCGTTTTTGTAAAAAAATATTACATAACCTTCATTTAACTTTCTTCTGACCATAATATCGTCAATAATATGCACTGTTAAAAATTTGCTGCGAACTATCCAGTCATTCAACCGTTTTATAAAAAAGCGTTACATAACCATAATTTTATTCTATTCTGACCAAAATATGGCAAATAATATGCACTTTTAAAAATTTGCAGCAAACTGTACAGTCATTCGAGCTTTTTTGCAAAAAAACGATTACATAACCTTCATTTAACTTTCTTCTGACCATAATATGGTCAATAATATGCACTGTTAAAAATTTGCTGCGACATTTATACATTACTTATACATATATTATATTATTATACATATATTTATACATATATGTATACATTAGTTGAAATTTCCCCTTCAGCAATTTCCGCTAATAAGAAGAATGGCACGTGAATTCTTTTGTGCAGACGGTATATGAGATATAGAATTTATATACAACTAGAAGAATGCAAAATAAATAAATAAATAAATAATAAAAATTAAATTTAAAAGCACATGCCGAAATTGAAAACGCACTTCCAGCCATTATTACTTAAAGACAATATTGTAATCGATTTCTTTTGTGTGTCCCTGTAAATGAACGAAAAATGCTATGAATGCTCTATTCCATCGTAATCACCTTGTAGTGAAGTATTCAGTGACTTATATCACTTTCAATACATTTGAAATAGCGTAATGTTAAAATACTCTGCAAACGATTTTTCCCCATAAACCATAATGTAATGTAATTCTTCTGAGTGCCCCTGTAAATGAACGATTAATCTCACATACTTCATATACAACACCAAACATGCTTAGGTGATTCTACACTGGTTATCAAAAATTAAGGAGAAGTCACAAAATGCTAATTTTCAAATACGCGAACACTCAAAAGGAAATAATATAATTCGAGTAATTACTATCTCTACAACACAGCTAGCTCAAATAACATCTCATTCATGTCACACATGGTCACAAGTGTCACAGTCACTACGGTGAAGCAAAAAAAAAAAAGGAAATTCCATACATCTCATTATGAGTCTCAAATGATCACTATATGTGACTCCACTGAGGAGTCAATGTGACTGCTGCTTTGTGACGAGTCACCAGGTGACTTTACAATGTAATTAAATTGTGACTCTCGTATGACTGTCATTTTGAGACTCAATTTCATAGTCATCATGAACGTTGCATTATGATAAGTCACCAAATAATATCATATTATAGTCACATGGAGACTTTTCCCAAAAGAGCACAATGGTGACTTCACAGTAGTCTCTCTGTCACCTGAAAGTCATCATATGACTTTAATGTGACATTATTTGGTAACTTATCACAATGCAGCATTCACGATGACTTTGAAATTGAGTCTACAAATGACAGTCACATGAGAGTCACAATGTAACTACATTGTAAAGTCACATGGTGACTCGTCACAAAGCAGCAGTCACAGTGACGTCTCAGTGGAATCACATATAGTGATCATTTGAGACTCATAATGAGATGTATGGAATTTCCTTTTTTTTTGCTTCACCGTAGTGACTGTGACATTTGTGATCATGTGTGACATGAATGAGATGTTATATGGACTAGCTGTGTTGTAGAGATAGTAATTACTTGAATTATATTATTTCCTTTTGAGTGTTCGCGTATTTGAAAATTAGCATCTTGTGACTTTTCCTTAATTTTTGATAACCAGTGTAAATAACGTTTATCAATTGTATGGAAATCCGAGCATATTTACGGCAGTTAGAGCGTGGATAACGGACAGACAAACCGAATGCATAAACACTTTACAACTTTGTTGGAAAGTGTTAAAAACGAGAAAGTGTTAACTGACATTCAGTAGCTATAATTTTTCGGATGTCCCATAAACTTTTTTTTTTCTTTTCTACAATGAAACTAATCTGCAAATCCTTATCCTGAAGTCATCGATTCGGATGGAAAGATACTGTTATTTTTCCGTTAGATGCGAGAAAATGAAGACATGTCGAAAATCATTTTCAACAAGAAGATGAATGACTGATGAATGAAGCGTTTTATTTCTGATAAATTCTTGAATATAAAGTATTTTTAAAGAATAAAAAAATGTTAAAAGCATTTTACTCAAAAGTGAATGATACATTGTTCAATCTGTTTCATGTATTTATGTAAAATGTTAGTACTTCTGTAAGGTTATGACTGAAACAAATTCAGGGGTCTGTCCAGACTTTTCTCCTAGAGTCCTGTTTTTGTGAAATTTGGAACAGTTTCTTATATTTGTAAAAAAAAAATTAGTCATAATTTTGTGAATCTTAAATGAACGTTACATTCGAGTTCCTTTTTATCTATTTTTAAAAAGGTCCTTTATGTACAAAAAAAAAAAAAAAAAAAAAAAAAAAAAAAAAAAAAAAAATAATAATAATAATAATAATAATGAATTTAACAAATTACAACGACCATTTGGAAAATGACTTTTTCAAAGACTAAAATTTAAGACAAAAAATCGCACGGAGGTGATCATACATTACGTACATTATGAATTAAACATTAATAGTGTTATTACGCGTAAATATTCCAAGCGAGAAAAATCGCCTGCGTCTCGTACGTATTATCCAAGCATTTCATTGGCTGTTCGGGAGAAGGCTTTTCCATCGTCAGATTTCTTGGAAATCTGACGACCCATTTTAAATGAAATTTCATTCTTAAACATCTAAACATCACACAATATTACTTTTTACACCGTCGTATAGAGAAAAAAATGTACTTTTAAATACAATTTGTTTGAAAGCTGTATCTCAATTTGTTTCTGAGTTATTATTTTTTTTTTGTAGTTTTTATTACTTTTTTGTTATAGTGGCAACAGAAGGTATCCATCTCTGTTGAAATTAAAGGGAAATGCATATTACTGTATAGAACAATTAGAAAACGAATAAAATGCAGATTAAACCAATCAAAAGCTTCAGATATACTTTTGATTTCCTACCCTGACGAGGACAATAACCATTTTTCCAAATGTTTAAAAAAAATTTAGGGAATAGATTCTTTGGAAACTTCAGCTGTTTCGTGATAGGTCAGATTTATTTTTAAATGATTAAATTTGGGAAATGTTTAGTTTGAAGATAAAAAAGCTTTATGAAAGGTCTATTTTTAAAACAAGGAATTTTGTGAAAATCCCTGTTTTAAGTAGAACATTTTTGGGATGGCTCCTTTTTTGAAATGAAAATTTTTACGTAGGGTCCTGCTTTAAAATGAAAATTTTTGTGAGTGGTCCTTTAAAGGACCAGATTTTTTCTAAACATATCTCTGAAATTACATTCCGTCTATAAAAGAATATAGTTTTTACCCTTAGTATAATAAATGCTGTTAATGCGTAACCTATTAAAATCGGAATCTTGTCTTAAAAGGAAGATATTATCCTGATAAAAGAAATACAATACAATTATAACAGAGAGTACACTAATAAAACAGCACCTGTGTAAAACGGAATAGTTTAACCAGGCTCTTGTTATTCTGTCTTAGAAAGATTTACCTTATCTTTATTTGTGACTTTTAATAAATTATTCGCTTAAAGTTTAGTTCATATTTATGCGTCTTTTATAATTTTTGGGCTGACACAAAACATTTTTTTTTTTCTTTTTAAATATAACTAATCTACAAATCCTTATCTTGAAGTCATCGATTCGGATCAAAGATTCTTTTATCATTTTTGCCGTTAGATGCGAAGCGAGAAAACTTGTCAAAAATCGTTTTCAACATGAAGATGCATGATTGATGAATGAAGTGTTTTATTCCTGATAAATCCTTCCATATAAAGTATTTTTAAAAACAAAAAATTATAATCGTATAAATAATATTTTTCTCAAAGTGATGAATATATTTTTCAATTTGTTTCGCAGATTTATTTAATTCAATCCTGCTGTACGATACTTTCGTAAGATTATAACTATAAAACAAAGACTATTACATATATATATATATATATATACAGGGTGTGGTGTCTACATCAAACCCTCTTGATTTCAAATGTTAATTGTACGGAACTATTTGTCCTAGAGATTAAAATTAATTGAAGTATTTTACTGGTGGACAACTTTTATAACTGAAATTAAATTTAAATCTTTTGAAAAGTAACTTCTAAGTTTTATCAGTTTTGAAAATGCCATAAATTTGCAATACCGAAATTTTTTTAATTAAAATATGTGTGAACGTGTGATGTCCGCACTCAGATTTCAACAAAATTAGTTTGATCATCTCAATAGTAATCAAAATGATGGATATGTAAGTTAAATTACATACGTTAGGTTGTATTTGTTTTATAGGGGGGTTGTTTCGGAGTATCACTGTACCTAGGTTATGACAGAGCAACTTATTTTCTGTTCATAAAAGAAAATAGATTTTATTTTTTAATATAGTAAAATTTTTAAACACGGAACTGCGGAGGCCTGCCTTTGATAGGGAATTTTCATCATAATGTATACAATACAATTATAACAAACAATGTACGAGCTTAGACGAACATCTGTCTAAATTGGAACTTTTTTCAGTCTCTTGTTATTCCGTCTTATCAAGTTTTACCGTATCTTTATTTACCACTTTCAATAAAGTATTTTCTTAACTTTTAGTTAATATCTATGCACATTTTATAATTTTTCAACAGCGACATTACTTTATCCTGAAGTGTAACTAATCTGCAAATCCTTATCCTGAAATCATCTATTCGGGTGAAAGATTTTGTTATCGTTTTTTCGTTAGATGTGAGACGATGAAGACGTGTCAAAAATCATTTCAACAAAATCATGAATGATTGATGAATGAAGCGTTTTATTCTTGATAAATCCTTGAATATAAAGTATTTTAGGAAAGAAAAGTTGTTAAAAATATCGTGCACAGAGTAATGGATACATAAACTGATTTGTTTCTGAAATTTATGTAGGCGTAGCAGTCTTTCTGCAAAATTAAAACTAAGACAAAGAATATTCGGTTTTTAATTGGATATAACGTTTATTTTTAATAACTTTTTCGATGACTTTTGAGTAAGCCATTGGCTTAGAGTTTAGTTAACATTTATTTATCGTTTGTAATTTTTCGGCAGTCGTATAGACTTTCACGTAAGATGTGGCTAGACTAGAAATCACTAAACGGAAGTTATCGATTCAGATAAAAGAATTTGTTATGATTTTTCCGTTGAATGCAATGAGATAAAGATGCGCCGAAAGTCTTTTTAATAGAAAGATAAATGATTGATGAATGGTGCATATTATTCCGCAAATAAAAAGTATTAAAAAAATAGCTAAAAATAACTCAATTCAGAGCAATAGGTACATATAATCATTTATTTTACAGTTCTATACAATGAGTTTGAAGTTTTCAATAAACTTGTGAAAAAGAACTTTTTTCAAATTTGATACTGAATCATTTTTAATAAAAATTACTATATTTCTAATATAGATTTTAATATTTTAACAGATTACTACATTTTTGGATACTTAAAAAATTACTAAAAAAAAAAAACATCCAAGCTCACCATTCTGCTATTTATTGAGGAATCGCTTAGATTTTATTTTTTACACTGTCTTACAGCTTTTAGCTTATTGTTTTGTAAATGTTATTACGCTTTTGCGATTTAAACGAGCTGTGACTTCAATCAAGTATTCTTACTTACTTCAATTTCTGCTGTTCTGTTTAAATCACTTTTATGTACGACATACATATATATCACAGTTTTTTTTTTCTGTATGCTGAAAAACCAGTTGGGAAATCTATTTTCTGATTACTTAATGTAAATAAGATATTTTCAAATGTGTTTGTGTGATTCTACTGCAAAAGGACGCGGTTTTGTAAAAACTTTTAGATACTAGTGCTTGTGTTACAGAATAACAAAAGACAGTGTTGATAAATCTAATTTTTTTCCTAAAGCATTCCAGATAATTAGATTTTTCAAGGAGTCTTTTGTTATTATAGTATTTACAGGGGTTACCACAACAATTTATAGCCTGTACTCTAACATTTTCAGGTACTTTTAATTTAATAAAATATGACAAAAGAACTATTTAATAGAGAATTCAACTTTTTAATATATTAGTAAAGTAAGTGTATTGTTTCCTTTGATCAAATTACTACATGCTGCTAAATAGAAACATGTAAAAGCAATTTAAAAGGTATAAATAAAATAAATTTGGCATAGGTCTGATTGAATTTTAGGAGAAGAACGTCTACTTTGTAGTAAAGTGTAAATTAACGAATATTTACAGAAACAGTATACTTGCTTACATCAGAAGCATACAGAGACAGATCCTGAACTCTGCAGGTAGCACATTTGAGGAATATATTTTCTAATTCCCTGAAGCATCTAGATTTTCTTTCTCCAGATCTTTGCTCATGCCAAATCTACCAATCTTCGCCTTTTTTTTTTTCTTTTTTCAAGTCAAAAATGCATATTTTTTAAATCATAATTTTTACTAAATATATTAAATCAAATAAGAATCACAGAGAAACAAGACACAATTAATTAAGTAAAAATTCTGGTTCAAAATGACTTGGAATAAAGCCGGAAACACAGCTATGCATATGTATATTTTGGAATATATCATCAATTTTTAAATTTATTCAAGGTATTTGAATTCTTAATTGCGTTGGGTATTTTTACAATTAATTTCTTTATTGTCCCAAAACTTTATGTTCTTAAATGTCTAGTACGATTTCAAAAGAAATGTCCATTGCTGTAATGCTGGTATTTAAGTAACTACACATGTAATACCAAGTTTCCTTATATATGTTATAAGGAAACTTGGTATGTATGTTTCCTTATATATGTTTTTAGAATCTATGTTATGTGTGTTGGGGGGAACTGTATTTGTTAATGTCATTTTATTCATAATGTCACAGTTTTTGTTGGTGGTCGGTAATGTTTATTTAATGGCTATATATATATATATATATATATATATATATATATGTGTGTGTGTGTGTGTGTGTGTGTTACATTATTAGATCTAATTCCGCTATTTTCTTATCTTATTCTAAATTACTATTTTATATTCACTAAATCCTTATTCTTAAATAATCTCTATCGTTAACTCTGTTAAATTCCCTTTAATTTAATGTCTCACTTATCTAAATTGCTTAAATATTACGCTTTTAGTATTCTTAAATTAAATGTTCTATTTCTTCGCTTTTTTCTTTCTAGAATGTTCTTTTAACAACCATTTTATTTTCTCTTCCGAATTTTACTTTCCCGCGCATTCCGAGGTTATCCTTTTTCCTTTCAAATTCATCCGCTCGCTCTGTCCGCACTCTTTTCATGGCGTGGTTTTCTTAATTATTCATTGGTTGAGAACGCGATCTACGTCGTATTTGTATTCCTACATTTGACGAACAAAAAGCTGATGCTCGCTGTGTTTCAACAGATTTGATTGTATTTACATTTTTCATACCACTCCCTGGTCACCGTCCATTTATTCGATTATCTATAACTTTGTTTAGCCCTAATTACTACTATGAAGAGATGGCTAATATTCTTGGTGCAAACTGCGTCGCCGAAAGATGTTTTAATGAACTGCTGAGCTGATATTATGTTTTGTCTCAATTATTTCTGGGGAAACTTTCACGGAAAAATGTAATCTATGACCTTCACTCGTCGACTGCTACAGCTTCCAATCATCATCCAATCTTCGTTATACTAATACAACAGGATCGAATTACCTATTCTGACAACTGATATTACGCTATTACTGCTGGATGTAATCCACTACTGCTATCGAGACAACCAGTAACTGCATTTTCAACTATAGAAATAATCCAATGTTGCTATAATGCAACATATATAGATATGCTATATATGTTGTATATATGATATAGATTGTATTTTGTTGGTGTAAATGGGTTCACATTTTTACGACACCATGTATAGTAATTATTTAATATCTTCACAGAGCTTCCTTCGTTTTAAGTTGAATACTATTTTACTTAAGATGATACTTGACTTAATATAATATAAATAGAAAAATAACGTTAATAGCGATAGAACGTTAAACTTACTAATTTCGGTAGCATTTTGCGTATCATCCTCAGTGCAAAGACTGGCGGAAATTTGTGCAAATATATAGAAGGGAGGCGGATTCAAGTGAAAGCTTTATTGACCAATAAGACAATAAACTAATTGGTCCTATTGGTCAAGAAAAGTGTTACTTGAATCCGCTTCGCTCCTATATATTTGAACAAATTTCCTGAATTATTTGCATTGAGGACGGTACGCTAAATGCTACCGAAACGAGTATGGTTTTAAAGTTCCTGCTCTACTAACGTTGTTTTTTTTTCTATTTATATTATTTAATTTGTCTGAAGCCCGTAGTTACGAAATGGTTACTTAAACATTTTTAGCAATTTCTTTATTTGTGAATCGTTTTATCGTTCTGTGAATTTTTTTTTTAATTCTAAATAAATATTAGCAAAGAGAACCTAAAGTCTTAAAAGCATATTTAATTAATGAAATATTTCACCCAAAGTGCTAAGCTTTAAGATTATGAAAGTTTTAGTGAAAATATCGTTTGTTTTAATCGGCTTACTTTTGCAATATAACCAACTCATTTTAAAAATTTAATTTTAATCGCTTTAGAAACACTTCCTTTCTATTCTTTTTTTTTTTCGAATCCATAATTAGAAGTGAAATTAACTCACAGTCAGTTGTTATAAAGCATTATCAATCAATGGTTTAATAATCCCCGTAAACAAAAGTGAGAAAAATCTCTTAACACGATGAAAACATTAAAAATTTTTGTGGTTCCAAAACCTTTCAATTAACAGTGCGCAAATGAAAACACAAAATAAAATTGCTAATACTGCATTTTTAAGCTCTCCTTATTTACAAATTCAATCAAGCAGCCTGATTTTCTCCTTTCGCCTTCCAAGGCGATAAAATAAATTCGCGGAGTTCTTGTTGATTCTTTTAAAATCTACCAATTCTCCTTTATGAAAAAAAGAGAAAGGGAGAGAAATTTCCGTTTAATCAATTAAACTTCGCTGAATCTGCAGTTCTTAATTTATATTTCTCGGAGCGTTTTCTATGTTTAACTTAATCATGGCCTTAATATCGTGTCTATCTGTTTGAACTGAAACCCAGTTTTCAATTATTTTATGGTAATGAGTTATTTTCTGGTATGCGCTACGGCCGTTTATAGATAACAATGAGTTTTTCATCCTTATTTTGAGGGAAAATCTTACATTGATATATTGCTCCCATGCTTGCATGCATGCATCTTGCATATTATATTCTTCCACACATTTTGCTACATACATCTTGCCACGCCAACTTAAATTAATTTAATTAATTAATAACTTAATACATTGCCTTAATACTTATATACTTAGCGTTCATACTTATGAATACGAGTACGTCAGTTATGTATAGGGCCATTTCATGAGAAACGAACAAAATGTCCCGCACTTGACGCTTACATGTATACCTATATCTATAAACTTATAAGTTCTTATAAGATAAGCAGTACATTAAAATTAACAAAGTAACCTCTAATTTCATATTAGCATAGTTGTTTTTATTTGAGGATACAATAGCATTGTTAAAGCAGCAGTAATATGTAGAAAAACTGTTCCAGAAGGGATATGGAATGCCTCTTTAGTAGATTTAAAAATCTCCACATTTTAAACTTTAGACCTTAGAAAGCTGCACGTTTTTAATAATAAATAAATAATAGAAATAATAGATAATAAAAATCTCCACATCTTAAATCCTAGACCTAAGTAATCCGCCCGTTCCAGGGCCATTCCATGAAAAACTGACAAAATGTCCTGCGCCCAACACTCACATAAATACCTATTAATGCATAAGCTTTTAAAACATAAACTATGCATTAATAAACGGACAAGGGCGAGTATTACTTGAGTACAGAGGATTCCGTACAATAAATATATTTATTAGCACCTGTGATATTTTAAAAAATTCGTTTCTAAAAGAATAATAAGATTTTATAAAAAAAAAAAAAAAAAACTATACAATGTAGTGTTTGGTATAACTACATATACTAGAAAAGTAAAAATGGATATACCATGGACATTCAGAGAGATATGAAGCCTAAATAGTGTCAAATATTGCTATTCTGTATTACCCTTTTTTAATCTTATTCTAATCTTTTTATGATGGACTTAATTCGGTTCTGACATTAAAAGTAGTGCATATTTAAACTTCATTTGGAGTAGTAATGATTTTATCTTTTTACAGTGTACCTAAAACAAAACACTTTAACATAGTTTAAACTTGGCATTTTGGTAAGCGCGCTTCGCAAGGAGGTCGCAATGTGCACCTTCGCCTTAGGCTGGACCGCGTTTTTCCAGATAGGTTTTAATTAACCTTTAAAGACACGAGTGGCGTATTGAGATTGCGCCAATCAATGGAAACTAGTCGCGAATGCCGTAGTAATTATGGGATTAATTCTAATTAAATTGGTCTGTTTTCAACATTATGACGTTTATTGTTTTTATACTACTACTGGATACTTCATTATACAAATATATCACTAAAAGTTGTTATCTAGGCTTTAAAAGCCGATGGAGCATAGAGTACGTCGCACGTGTACTTATGTATGTCCAAACCGTTCGTGTCTTTAAGGATTAATATCTCGACTAATTACCGACATTTTTTTTCGAAAATAATTGACAACAATCTTTTTATACTTCTGTGAAGATAAGTACTTCCAGCGCTCCTCAATACCTTTGCTGAACGCCCACAAACAGAAATTTGTGTGCAATGGTAAAATGCAATTTTCTCAAAAACTATGTGACCTAGGGTAATCGCTCTAGTTTTCCTGCAAGGATTAAATTAACGTCTACTATCCCTAATTTTTTTCATAATTTTAGTTTCAATAGATTCGAAAATAGATGGAGGGGGGGGGGGCATATTTTTGCATTATATTTTCGCATTATATCTTTCAAAATATACCTAAAATTTAAAGAAATGTACTTTTGAGTTCTGCATTATAAAAGCTTTCACAGGATACCCCACACGATATACAAAGCAAAGATTTTTTTTTTTCAAATAACTTAATTAGCCCCTCTACATTTTTTCTAAATGTGGTGGTTAATCAGGGTTAATAATCTAAAAATATGTGGGTCAATAGCCTTTACTACTTCAGCCAATTTGAACTTTCTACGTTGCAAAGTTTACTAGTAAAATAGCTGTGACAGACAGACACAGGAGTGATCTTATAATGGTTCCGTTTTAACTTTTTAAGTAAGGAACCCTAAAAATAACAAAAAACTCTAGATTTTCATATAACATGGTTGTTTTAATTTGAGGAGGTAATAACATTGTTAAAACAGCAGAAATATATGGAAAAGCTGTCCCACACGTGACATGGAATGACCCTATACGAGTACAAGCGAGCTCGGTTAATACGAGAAGCAAGGGAATTATAAAAGCTTTCGTATTAACCGTTACTCTAACATCAGTGAAGATAATAAAATCTTAAAAAAAAAAACACAGATAATTAAGCTAGTTATAACTAATAATTGCTTTAACCCTTTATGTCCCGAATTATAAATCAGAAATTTGCTTCTTTTCAATGCTTATCTTCGTTGATGTCTGAAGGTATTCAAAATAATTTATATAATAACAATTTGATTTTTAAATAGATTTAAAAAAAATAGATTTAATAAATCGCTAGTTAGTTGTTTTTTGTAAAATATTTATAAGAATAATTAGCTTAATTAACAAAAAATACTGTCATGGAAACCTTACAATTCTTACAAGAACAAGGTAAATAAACGTATTGTGATACTACCTGTAACTACCTGCTTGTAGTTGCAAATTTTTCGTAAAATATTGTTTAATAGGAGAAAAGCTAAATCTATTTAAATGATTGAGAAAATAACCACATTAAAAATATTTAGCTTCGACAGTTTCACTGTGCTTATGAATGTGATCCAGCAAAGTATTTTGTATGAAAAGTACCATATACTTTTAATAGTAGACGAATTAAATAAATTTTATGCTGCATTTTCTTTAATGAGACTTAAAAATCCCGTCTGAGCATAAAGGCTTAATTGTCTCAATGCTAAAATTAACTTAATATCATACAGTTTACATACAGGATGCCCACCGAATAAGACCCTGATTTCAAAATTAAATATCTCAAAAAGAAAGATCAATAGAATTATGCGGTAAACGGTTTGTTTATTAGCTGAGCTGTAAAAATGTTATACAGAAGTTTCAAAATTTAGTTGTAAAAACCGTTAACAGATGGCGCTGTAATCGCAATGCCTATAAATTGTGCTTCGAGGTCCAGAGCACTAGCGTCTCATTCCTAGACGGCTCCCTGTGGAAGAACGAAAATTGGGAAAGTCCACTTTTTCGTTGGCATGATGTGCAGAAGTGGAGAACAGAATTATTGCATCATCTTTAATTTTGGAGAATTTCAATTAATAGAATTTTTAATAAAAAGTTTAGAAATCAATATATAAGAACTTATTAAAATATTTTATTTGGGTGATGTGCAGAAGCGGAGCCATGTGTTGACATATTTGAGATTTGTTTCAAATTTTATTATAAGCTATTTCGGTCTCGATACCAGTATCTCCGTGGTATGTCTTTTCTCTCCTAATTGGTAGATTGTAGAATCGAATCCAAGCAGACGAGGATTTGAAAAAAATGGAAAGCTTTACTTTTTAATATTTATTTAAATTGCGAAAAAATGTTTGAATAAAAAGAAAATCCAAATTATCTAGTTTTAAAATTTAATTAAGGGGGAAGTTCCTTTAGAAATTTCAAAAAATCGATTTTTTTTTTCATATTTCGAAAATATAATATCTCGAGAATATATTGGCGAGAGGAAAAATCAAAATATTTAATATTCATAGAGTTATCCGACTTTTAGTCGAGCGCGCCAGAGCCCGCATGTTGTGCTAGCGAAGATTAAAAGAAGATCTTCCTCAAGAACTTCAAAAGCATCTCCTACCAATCTATCAAGATTCATCTAGAGATGACTTACTCCAAAGATTCTTGGGTGGCCATACCCAGAATGCTAAGGAAAGTTTTAACGCAACAGTTTGGCAGTTATCTCCAAAACACCTGCATTCTGGTTTCTGGACTACAAATTGTTGAAATTTCAGCATACATCGCTGCTGGGATATTTAATGAAGGCTTCCGTTCTTAGAGTTATGGGTAATTTAAATATTGTTGCTGGCATCTATGCCATAGTTTTTTCCGAAAACGCCAATGAGGCGCGAGTAACGGGACAGAACCGGAGGAGTCTTTTTCAGACAAAAGCAGTTCCCACAGCCCCAAAACAGCAGCAACTTGGAGAAAACAGCTTTTCGAGGAATCCGAAGGTCTATTATATGCAACCAGGATCGCTGATTGATCGGTAAACCACTAAAATCAGTAATTTTATCGTACTGAAACCTTAAACGTTATTATCTCGAAACTATGTTTTCAAAAACTGCTCGTGCTGCAACTCAAAAAGTTACCGGTCGATTTGGCTGATTTTTGGTGAGGCTTTTCTTTATATCATTACCGAAAGGATGTACAGTCGTGGAAAAAAAAAAAGTAAACACCCCCTACTAACTCCTCAACAAATTATCGTAGAAGAAAGTTACTGGTACCGAACGATTGGAAATAAAGTCTACTTTTAAATGATGTATATAAAATTTGCTTAGGGGGACATCTACATATTAAAACGAACCATAACTTCGTTTTTTTTTCAATAGCAGTACACAATTCTGACAGCATAAATGAACTCTACACCCTTCAATTAGCCTAAAAACGAATTTTTATGCAATTCGTACCATAATTTTCCGAGAAATTAATCATTTTAAAACGAGCGTATTTTAAGGGCTGTATCCAAATTGAAGTTCCGTACTGGATTGTTAACCGAGAGAGCCGCTTCCTTGATCAAGGCACCTTAAGCGCCACTCAAGGAGCCAATGAAGGGTGTTAGATTACAGTACGGCAGAATAAATTTCAAAATGTCTACTCACTTCCATCATAGACGGCCCCTTAAACCATCATTTTGCCGTTTTTTAAGCATAATTTGAAAACTACTTGGAAGAAAAATGTGAAATTTTTGAATTTCCATAAAGCAGGACTTAATAAATCTAAATCCATCAAAAAAATTGTAGGTTACAATTCATAATTTTTTTGAATATTAATTTCATAATTCATAATTCATATCATAAAATTATAAAAATTACAAATTCAGCTTATTTATGTTTGGGTATATTAGTATTATTACCACAAAAAAAATTAGCACATTATGAGCATAATTTCGGGAGATATAAATAAAAATATGAAAATATAATTTAACATTAGAAGCACTAAATTTTGAATGTTTATAATTCAAAGACTTATCATTCAAATGACTTGAAATTTGGTGTCTAGGCATAGTTTGAACCGAAGATTTGAAATATCTCGTTAAAATTGGGTATTGCCTTTGAAAAAAATGAAGTTAGGATTCGTTTTAATATGTAGATGACCCCCTAAGAATTTTATATACATCATTTAAAAGTAGACTTTATTTCCAATCGTTCGGTACCAGTAACTTTCTTCTATGATGATTTTTGAGGAGTTAGTAGGGGGTGTTTACTTTTTTTTTTCCACGACTGTACCTAAAGTTTAAAAGATCCGTGTAAATAAACAATTTTTTAGGGATGAAAAATGTTGAAAAAATAGTACAAAATTCGAACATTGTATTAAAAACCTTACTTAAAATTTTACTTTATACTTTTTTATCGTTTTATAGGTTTATCCTTCCAGTGAATATGTTTGAAAAAGAAAATAATTTTATTTTATTTTTTCAGATCAATAGAAAAAGAGTGACGAGTGCAGCACTTTTGGGCCTCGCGCCTGACACGCCCGAAGAAAGATTTTGCTAAGCCGCCATTTTGTAAAAAAATAAAAATAAAAAAATGTTTGTACTCTGCAAAGATGTAGTAAAGTTATGTTACAGTTTCAAAATGATCCGATTATTTTATCACCTTTAAAAAAAATAATGAAAAATGATTGATTTTGAGGCATCTAAAGGGACTTCCCCCCTTAAGCTAAAAGAAACCCCCTTTTATAAAATCATTGAGCCTTTATAATAATGATTCATAAATCATTTTTTTTAATTGTTGAAAATAGTTTGAATGAAGAAATACAAAGTTTCTATTTTTAAAAACTTAATTAAGTTAAAAACAATTATTTTAATTTTAAAAATTCATTTTCATTTTTTTGTCATTGAGCGCAGAAGTTTGATGCAGCTTCTAGCGATATGATCCGAAGTGTTATAAAGGAGTGCAGCCTGCAAAATATTTTTGCATCGGCGTTGATGATATGACTTTATCATGAATTCCTTTTAAAAATGAAATATTTTAATGCATAATTTCTGTCTCTAAAATTTTGTTTACAAAGAAAAGAAATGTATGTGTTGTGCTAAAACCAAAATATTATACCGTGATTTAAAAATAAATGAAAAGGGCAAAATTACTTTTTTATTTATAATAATTCAGGTATAAACAATAATACCAAATTATTATGCCGTGATTTAAAAATATAAAAAATAAATAACAAGTGCAAAATTAATTTTCTAAATTTATGCATTTTGATTTAAATACTTATATGGCATTAAAAATTGTATTTAATAAAATATTTTAAGTTCTTATATAATGATTTCTAAACTTCTTATTGAAAATTCTATTAATTGAAGTTCTCCAAAATTAAATATGATGCAATAATTCTGTTCTCCACTTCTGCACATTACCCCAACGAAAAAGTGGACTTTCCCAATTTTCGTTCTTCCATAGGGATCCATCTAGGAATGAGACACTGGTGCTCTGGACTTCGAAGCACAGTTTATAGGCGTTGCGACTACAGCGTCATCTGTTAACGGTTTTTGCAACTAAATTTTGAAACTTCTGTATAACATTTTTTACAGCTTAGCTAATAAGCAAACCGTTTACCGCATAATTCTATTGATTTTTGTTTTTGAGATATTTAATTTTGAAATCAGGGCCTTATTCGCTGGACACCCTGTAAAATATTCAGTCTTACCTGTGTAAATGTTTTTTCTTTAGACAAAATCACAATACTGAAGTCAAAGCCTCAAAAGAACTAGTAATTCCAAATGGCATGAACGATATACAGTAAGGCAACTGATCATTCTTCTTTTCCCGGACGAACTCGCTAACATTGCAATAGTCACTACAATTTTCGAACTATCGTTTTCACATATCCTTTTCACATTAACAGTGCAATAAGGGATGTGAAAAGGCTGATTAATAAGCCCCATTGTCTGTATTTAAAAAAAGAAACAAACAAAGATTTTCGTCTATGCTTCTTTATTTCCAAGGCTCAGTTGTAAATCTTGCAAAGGTGGTATTTCAAACGATCTTATCTCTCCTTTTTTTGTCTTTTATTCTTTCCAGACCTCAGCATATTCCTTTGCATTTAGTTGTTTGGGGAAGTTCCCTGAAGGTTGAAATTCTATCTGATAAATTTATACATTTTGGCATACATTATAATGTAGAAATGTTATCGCTGAAAGAGAACAGTATTCGATAAAAAAGGGATTTTTTTCCTAATTATATCCTAATTTTCGTCGAAAGTCACATTAAAATAAACAGACGTTTTGCTCGTACTAACCGCGATCTTGCTTTTGTAGCTCTTAAAAAGCGTGAAAACCTTAATGTAGAACCAATAATAAGCTATTATTAACGTGCAAATTGCTCGTTTTAATCGTGTCCTCGTTTTAGCCTTGCTTTTATTAAACGAGTTCAACTTTGTATAAATATTACATGTACCCTTCTCACATGCTTACATATCGTAGCCTCAGAACAATAGTAGTATATCTACTAATAATAAAAAATGAGATGTCTGACTACTCGTGTGGATCCCACCCATATCAAATGTACTCTGTTGAATAATAAAGTTGTGTTAAAATTGTAGTTATTTCACAGAGTACTAGTCCAATTTGAGGGTAGGGTCGGCGAGCTAGGCAGGCCTTCCTTCAGGAGTCTCGGCTCTCGCTATGTACAGTTTGGATACCTTGGATGTTGGCCGTGTTGTAGGGTTAGATTGTGCCAGTGTCCGTAGTCTGTTGTAATGGTGGGATATCAAAGTTGTAAAATTTGGGAGACACGTCATTGACCCGCGTGGACATGTGCGTCCGATGTTCCCTGAAATTGTGCTATACCGAAAGGAGACCTAAGGGGGTCCCTGCCTTGGCGATTTGTCCCGTCCACTCGGTGGGCCATGAGACTTATCTCGTGAGTCCTAAGGGAGGTAGCGACCCTTTGTGGACGGGTCCGAGCGCCTATGAAATATGGTCCCCTTGGTAGCTTGGACGCCGTGGTGGTCCTTTTCAGGTGCACCGTGTGGTGACCAGCAGTGGTCAAGAACACGTATGTAGCCGTTTTACTGCTATGAATAACTGTGTTTGCAACTAGTGGAACAACTGTTGAAACACAAAGTTATGTTTAATACTATATCTCAGATGTGTTTTAGAAAAATCCCTTACTGTTTCCACTAGATGCAGACACAGTTTTTCACAGCAGTAAATCGGATATCTCATTTTCGATTATTAATAGATGCCCTACTGTTGCTCTGAAGCGACGATATGTCATTTAATGTGTTTCCTATAAGGTCCACACATCTATGTTATAATAAATACAGCATACAAAGGTACCGGGTGTCCCAAAAAGGACTGACTGATTTTAAAATTCAAAAACTTGCAAACGGTGACAGATATTAAAAAAATTCTTGCAGGAGGGTTATGCATAAGGTCAAAAGTTTTATTACAGTGATTTTCGATTTTAGTTCGAATTACAAACAATAGATGGCGCTGTAAGCAATAGTTGCTAAATACAGGCTCGATTTTTGGTCCTTTATCTTGTTCCATGCAGAAAAAGGAGATGGAAATGTATTATCCGGGCCACGAAGTAACAAAAATAGAGCCTGAATTTAGCGTCTATTGGTCGCAGCGCCATCTATTGTTTATAATTCGAACTAAAATTGAAAATCACTGTAAAAAAACTTTTGACCTTATGCATAACCCTCCTGCAAGAATTTTTTAAATATCTGTCACCGTTTACAAGTTATTGAATTTTAAAATCAGTCAGTCCTTTTTAGGACACCCGGTATTTTAATATATGTCTTATAACGTGCATATATGTTATAATAAGTACATTATGTACTTTATTAAAGCAACTTACAATAAATATTCCATATAACATAATTATAATAAATACAGCATACATATAATACATATTATATCACATACATACGTAAAAATAAACAGTGGTTTCCCTGTAATTTTTATAGTGTACTAATCTGGTTTTTTTTTTCAACCTGGGATATAGATTTTCGATTTTTATCAATTCTCAAGTAAATATTGCCATGTCCAACAAACATTTTTTAGAGACAAACATAGTAAATTAGCAGCATTGATATTAACTTTAAAAGTAGTATTATATTGTTTCTCCTGCATCTATAAATTAATTACTCAGCCGAACATATTTAAGTAAAAATTGACAGCATCAAAAAACCCGATAATTCCAGTTTGAGAAAACAAATTAAAACAATATAAAAACTACTTGGAAACGTTTTCGAAAATCAGTGTGGCACCAAAAGAAAATTTGTTTTTAAATCTCGCAAATATATTATTTTCTAAGGTTTCTAAAGTTAAAGAACGCTTTTCGAATCATATGCAACTCTTAAGAGGTTAGGGGCTGCGTATATATAACGTTATCACTTTAGGGGGGAGGGGGTCTGGCACATGATATCCTAAGATATCTCTAGGGGGGGTGTCCGGCACATGATATCCTAAGATATTTCTAGGGGGAGGGGGTTGTCTTTTGATATCGTTATCATTTTTTATCTCCAACCAAAATTTTCTCTTTTTATTTGTAACTTGTTCTTTACATCAAAATAGTCTGCAATCTTTTTTTACAGTCTGCTATCCATTTTTATGAAAATACAAAGTTATAAGTTATTATTAAAATCATTAAAGGATTATAAAATTCTTTAATTCCTAAATTATTTAACATTCCAACGTTTGCCATTCCTATTCTTCTGTCTTATATGTGTGCATGCATATATAATCCTCTGTTCGAGAAACCAGGCGCGAAGTATGTTTGAAATGATACTTGTGTTTACCTATAAAGAAAAGAGAAAGCATGTTGTTCATCTGTTTTGTTGTTAAAAAGTTTTGCTTGTCCCCCTCCCTCCCCGTGCGGGTTTCAAGAGCAAGAAGACATTATTACTATTGAATGCATTATGTAACAAATATCTATTATTAAATACTTTTAAATAGTAACAATTTCTTTTTAAAGTTTTTTAGGGTTCCGTACTTAAAAAGTGAAAACGGGATCATTACAAGATCACTCCTGTGTCTGTCTGTCTGTCTGTCACAGCCATTTTACTCGTAAACTATGGAATGTGGAAAGCTCAAATTGGGTGAGTTAAAAAAGACTATTGACCCACATATTTACTGATTATTAAACATTCACAAATATATTTAGGAAAAAATACAGAGAGGCTAATTAAGTGACTTTAAAAAAAAATCTTTTCTTTGTATATCTTGTGGGGTATCCTGTGAAAGATTTCGTAATGCTGAACACAAAAATATATATTTTTTAAATTTTAGGTATCATGTTTTCAGAGATATCGTCGAAAATGTAGTGCAAAAAATATGTCCCCCCACCCATCTATTTCCGAATCTACTGAAACTAAAATTATGAAAAATTTAGAGGCAGAAGGCGGTAATTTAAACCTTACAGGAAAACTATAGCGATTACCCTATGTCACATAGTTTTTGAGAAAAGCGCAATTTTCCGTTACACACAAATTTCAATTTGCGGCATTCAGAAAACGTGTTGAGGAGCGCTGAATGTACCTATTGTAGTAGAAGTATAAAAGCATTGTTGATAATGATGTTTGAAAAAAATCGTCGGAAATTAGCCAAAGATCTTAACCTTTAAAGTTACGGATGGTTTGGACATACATAATGACAGGAGCGGCGTACTCTTATGTACCATCAGCTTTTAAAGCCTATTAGATAACAACTTTTAATGTTATATTTGTGTAATGTAATGCCCAGTGCAGTATAAAAGCAATAAACGTCAAATTGTTAAAACATACTAATTTAATTAGAATTAATCACAGAAATACTATGGGATTCGCGACTACTTTACATTGAGTGGATTTCTTAATACGCCTCCTATGTCTTTAAAAGTTAATTAAAAACCTATCTGGGAAAATGAGGCACGGACCAAGGCGGCGTTGCAACTTTGCGACCTCCTTTCGAAGCGCGCTTAGCACAATGCCAAGTTTAAACTTTGAAAAATGGTTTTGTTTTAGCTACGCTGTAAAAAGAAAAGATTATTACCACGCTAAATTTAGCTTTATGAAATGCCAAATGAATTTTAAATATGCATTATTTTTATTGCTAATACCGGATTAGCTTCATAAAAAACAGATTAGGATACGATTAAAAAAAGAATTATACAGAATAGCAATATTTGATATTATTTAGGTTTCATATCTCTTTGAACTTTTATGGTATACCATTCATACTTTGGGGCTATTACATATATAACGTTATGAACATTTTGCTAATTTTGGACACCCTCCACCCCCTTTACGATATCAACGTTGTCATTCGTCACTCCCCCCCACCACCACCCCCCTTCCCCTTCCCCAATCCGATTACATCGTTATCAGTGTCTAAAAATTATTTTATTTTTAGATTATTTTTATTTCTTTTTATACGCTTACAGTGATATACACATATGGTTATACATTTATTAGTTGCATACTTTACGGATACAAGAAGTTTTTTAAACATTAATAAATGAAATAAGTTTATATCAAATAACATTAAAAGAGTTAGTTACTATTTAAAAGTATTTAATAATAGCACATGTTTACATAATGTATTCATTGTTACATAATGTATTATATTTCCGTAGATTAAGAAACATTTGTCTTTTTTACAGTGTATCATGTCTGTCTCTTTTAATTGATGGTCTGTATTTTTCATTTACGAGCATTTAATAGGTGTTTTATCTAATAGTTATTTTCACGTATGCGGTGCGTGCGCTTATAAATAACAAAGAGTGTTTTCCATATTATAAAGGTATGGACCATTACATCATGTACAATTTAAATAACTAGATAAAATGTGATAAAATAAATGATGTACTACATTAAAAATATTTAAATTACATTGCAAATATATTTTTAGTGTAATCTTGATATTTTTAACGTAGTACATCATTTAGCAAAATGTATTTTATCACATTTTATCTAGTTATTTATTTAGAGTGTTTTACATCTTTTCACAGGGAAAATTGTAAACAAAATATTCCACTTTTATGTCTAATGAAGTGAAGTATCCTTACTGTATATATTATTATCGAATTACAATACCATTCTAAAAAATAATTCAAATATTTGTTCATGTCTAAATCATTTGCTAATACATTTATGATAAATAAAATATTATAAAAAATTATATATATATATTTAAAAATCTAAATCCCATGGTTAATTTTTAATGGTAATATCAAAATAATCTTTATTATCCATAAATGCATTTGCAAATGAAAATAAATTTCCCAAAAATAATTTAAATATTTTCCCTTTATAATCCCTCTTAATAAGTCAAAAGCTGCTATGTATAGATTATTATAAAAAATAATGGATATAAGATTCTGGGGAAATTTTTAAATGAAATATATTGTTTTTTATGTGTAACGCAGACGAATGTTCTTTATATAAAGCTATTTGCTGAACGGAATTTAATTTAAAAAGTATTATAAACATTTGTCCTTATATTTTAATTACTATTCATTCTACGCATTAAATTAACGTAGTAAATAACAGTAACGAAGTACTTTTTTTTTCAGGGGTTACTAGCTATTATATAATTTATTTTATGTTTGTTCACAGTAATACATAAATGCACATTGTTTGGAAGGCAAAATGCAGTACAACTTATTAATACATTCAATTCTAGTAGCAAAATATTCTTTATGTCATTCTTATTATCTATCAGTGAAATCGGATACCATTACAAAAATATTATGAATATTCCTATTATCTTGGTTCATATGAATGCATCCATATATTTAATTTAGAATCAAAGACAAAATGGAGAACAATTTATTGAGGTACTTTTTAATTATATGAACAAAACACTTTTTAATTATATATTAGAGAAACAAAGCTTCGAAATTTTTTTAATCAATTTTACTGGTTCCTCATAAATCCGGAAGAAAATATAAAAAATAATTTAATACACCGAATTATAAATTTTTATAAATTGTCTACGTATCCTTTTATTAGTATTTAGTTAAAAAAAATAACTCTAACTGAAATTTGAACATCTCTATTTATTATTTCAACTGTCATCAAGTGAAAGTATGTATGGCTCTTTGTTTAAAATTAGCTTCAGTTTCTTCATAGCTTAATTTTTTAATGTAAAATTATGTTACAAAGATCCTAAATATATATACAGTGTGTTGTCGAATTTGACCGACAGATTGAGAGAGGTGATAGCAGGCCTCAAGAGGATGAAAAATTATCATACAGAACATGTAGTCACAAACCAATTATTTAGTCACAAATTGAGGATGTTTCACCTTAACTGAACTCGGGTTGAGGGTAATAATTTTAAAAAATTTAAAAATACTGCATTAAAAATGAAACGATATGTACCTCGATTGATATGAAGTGTGATAACATCACTAAAAATTCTGGAAAAACAGGATTCTCACGCAATCGATTATACCGTATGAACTAATAATTGCAGTCTAAAATTTGAAGCGTCAAGTGCATACTCGTGATACGCACATAATGGAAACTTCCACCACTTTTATTGATGCTATTACATTTATAACAAAAATGAACATGTCTTTTAAAAGTTTCATTATAATATACTTCAGTTTTGTGAAAATTATTACCGGCGACCCAAGTTGCGTTAGGGTTGAACACCCCGTATTTTTGATTAATGAGGTATTTGCGACACATGTTCCATTGCAATTTTTATTCCTCTTGATGTTACTACTATCACCCCTCTGAATTTGCCGGTCGAATTCGGCCATAGCCTGCATATTAATATTTTATATATTTAGAGTTTTCCCAATTTTGGGAACCTTGATTAGAAACTCGTCGTGATAAAATTATAATGTAATGTGTTTTGCATAGTTTTAAAACTATAATTAAGTATTTAATGTAATCTTTTTTGCAACAAATGCTAAGCTTGTAGGATATCACTTGTTTTAGAAGACTTAAAGAAAAGAAGACCAACACCGCACTCTTTTTGACTGCCATACACAAAGAAGTACATGCTTCTGAGCTAACGGAAATTTTTAAATTTGAAGAATTTGTATGGATTATCTCTTAAAATTTTTGGGTGAAAGCACAAAACAAATGACAACTATACAGAAAACAACTACAAAGACGAATACTTGTTTTAAATACAGTGTGGATAATGAAATAACTTTTCCACTTTAGAATCATTTATAACTAAAATTAATGAAGAGAATGAGATCACATTTTATGTTTAGATTTTTAGAGGCATGAATTTTTTAAATGAAACAAAAAATGTACAAATTGTACCATTTAGTACAGAAGTTGCCGATAGGGAGAATTTTGGCATTGCAGGAGCTGAAATCTGTTCCTATAATCGCCTGAAGAATGGATTGTGCCTTTTTTGTGTGGGGGGTGTTCTCACTTGATAGTAGAATCACTAATTTACCTTGGTTGGTTTTGTGGATGCTAGGGTCATCATGCGAGGTGAATACGAGAACTAAACATACCGAGACTTCCGTTTAAAGTGAATATGACCCAATGCAAACATCCATACCTGAGTCTGGATTCGAAGACAGCACCTTTTGTCTAATAGCCGGCATCCTAACCGCTACATAAGCAGGTGTACCCCTTTGACTAGAAACATTGAGAAGGAAATTTCATTCTAAATTCGGAGGAATGACAATTTGTGCCCAGTAAGCATCCAGTTTTAATGTACCGAAGTACTGCACGGAAATTTATTTTATAATCACCCTGTACTTTAAATCGTCTTAAATTTATATATGATATGAGGGGTACTCAAGAATTTCGTCAAGAATTAGTGTTTTACTTTTTTTAATTACTCGAATAAGTGTTCAGTTACATGAATTTTAATGCTTTAGTTCAAACCTTTCTCTTACCTTGCTCTTTTATCTTTTTAGAATGACTGTATGTGAGCAATTGAGAGAATTCTTTCTGTTTATCAATAAGTTTACGCACATATATTCTAGTTGTATTTTACATTTAAAAAACTCAGAAATCCAGAACAATCTGTTATAAAGGATGCCGACATTTGCGATAATAAGATTTTTCGGGAATAATGAGATACTTTGTTTCTATTGCCACTAAACTGCTAAAAAGTATTCCATACATAATTGTACCACCTTCATGTTAGATTTGAAAAAGTTGTACCTTCTCACTAGATCTAAAAAAGAGTGCCCCTTAATAGAATGAACAAGTAGAAACGTTAAAGGGGTACATCACAAACGCAAGGGTCGTTCATTTTATGAGTTTGCTTAACATTTTTGTATGCTTTTAATTTTATCGGAGGAAAGGGGGGGGGGGTGAGTGGCAGTGTAGATGTTTGGTTGGTTTCAGTCTGTATTTCTTCGTGTACGTAAAGGCTTCCTTACTCCGTTTCTCTGTTTTTATAAATGATAGACCACTAAAATGATGATTAATGTTATGACGAGGGTCAGCACACAATTTACGAATCGAATTGAAGAGTTTCTCGTAAAACAGTTTTTTCCCTCTGATTCCTTCACATATGCCAATTTCCTTAAGATATCTCGCTACCAAATTTTTGGAAGTCCAAGAACAGACAACACATTAACGATCTAATACATGGAAACCTCATATGAGGTTTTATTTAAAAACAGCCAGCCCCCAGCGAAATGTGGATATTTTACTTTTATTCCTGTAGCACACATAAACCTTTTATGAAGTTCAATAATGCTTGTTAAACATAGAAATATACAGCAAAGCTATTTTATTTCTGGATATTCAGTTCTAAAATCCATCTTTGACAATTTCTTTTCCTATTCTCGACAAGAGGAGGTTTTTTCAAATAATTTTTGCTTTTAAATAATTTCTGCTTAATAGCAACATGACGCATTTATTTTTAAATTTGTACTTAGTGTTAAGGTGACCAAAGTTCAAATTACCCCAAAATAATAATAATAATAATAGCCGTTAACAATAATTTTTCAGTGTTCGTAAACTTTACATCAGAATGTAAGATTATGTAACATTTTTGAAATGCAACATGAATTTATCTTCATAGTTTAAATCTATTTTATGTACAAAATAGGTTTTCAACGCATGTAAAGATAATTCATGCGTCAGAGGATTAAAGATCTTATAATTTTGGAAGAATGCAAAAGAGGTGGTAGATTTTGATTTGTCTATCAAGGTATTTTAATACGACGAAATGTAAAAGAAAAAGAAATGTATTAACTAAGAAGGATACTGCTTTTTACATAATGAGGACTCCTATTCAACAGAAGGAGACAAAATTTTAAAGGGAAAAAAGGCATTACTTTAGGGCAAGGCTATATAACTCGCAGCTCGGCAGAGAAAAGAACGTTTCCTTAACCCTTTGTATCACCTGGTTGCATTGGAGCATACCCAAAAGTCAGTGTGACTTATAAATTAGGCTTTAATAGAAGATTTTATATATTGCTGTTATCTTCCAACACAGTAGATAATATAAACTGTTCACAGAATTCGCAACAAACGGCCATACTAGGTTAATTTTTCATTCTAAAGTTTTATTTATCATTTGAGCAGTTTCAGATCGTTATTGTAAAGCTGAATTTTGTAAATTTTGTCAAATTAAAAAGGCTAGAGTCGTCCAAAAATAATTTTTTTTACAAAGTTTGGCTGGTATACTTTACAATTTTGTATTAGAAAATTGACGATATTTATTAGGAGTATTTTTTGTTGAAGATGTAATTTTGTGTTTATTGCAGATGTTAAAAAAGTACATTTTAGCCAGTATTTTTTTATTTTCATGTTTTAAATTTTTAAAACTTATTTTACATGCTTATAAGGATGTATTCTAACATCTGAGTAAATATCTTTCAAATCGGAGTTGTTGAGTTACAAAGGGTTAAAATATTGATAACTTAACTTTTCTGGTTGCTACTTCTGTGGATCAAAATTTTCGATTTTTTTTTTCCTTTTGCAATTTTTGCCTCTCTCAAATGTGTAGATTATGGCCCGAAAGTGGTTTCGTCACATTTCAATTTCTTGCGATCTTTTTTACTCATTAAACGAAACGCCTTTCATTGAACGCGACACTATTGTAAAATTCAAACTTACTTTTCTCTAAACCATGCTTTTCAAAATGGGCGACTATTTGTTTTGAAAACCATTCGACCGATTTCCTTCATTTTTTTAGTTAAAAGAAGTGAAATCCTTTTAGCTGGTACCGAGAAGTATAAATTTCATTTATTAATTATTTTATCGAACTCCCAAAAGTTTTTTTTTTTCCTTTAATGGCGAAAAAATAAATTTTTTTGTTCAAATGATCGCCATTTGTCAAAAAGCAACTTTTTAAACTAAACGCTAGTATAAACCTTTACATTACCTTTTCCTAATTTGTCGGCCCAATTTATTTCTGATGCTTATAATCGACGAAATACGGTTTCCCTATTGAAAGTTAACTGCGCGTACCTGCAGATTTTCCCCGTCGCACAACAAAAGGCGTATTATTCTTTTTAGGTAGATTTCGTAAGAAATACTACCTATTTCAGTCGTTACCATGGTGCGACTTTTGAAAAATTCCTTCATAACTTTTCATTATATGACCCCAGGAACCCAAAACCACTCCCCCCCCCCCCCACACCTAAAACGTTTATATATATATATATATATATATGTACTAAATTTTGTCCGCACAATAAAAGTCGCAATTACGCATGGATCGTCTTCAAACTCGCCAACAACTTTGAGATGGCCAATATTTCGGTGGGGATTGAAAATGAGCAAAATCGACCCAAGGGAATGGAAATGGGGAGGGTTAAAAATTTTGAATACCGTCTTAACAAGATCCTGATAAAACCATCTCTTACACAACAATGACAGGAAAAAATAAATATTTTTCATTATAGCAGTTGCCAACAATTAAAAAAACAATAAAATTGTCACCACAACAATTGCTTTTCTATTGCAAGATTTTTCACGTGAAAAATAAATTAAATAAATAGTTTGACGAATTGAAAACAAATTGAATATTACGTCATAAGTTTTCTAGAGCAAGATTTCAGAATGAAAACTCAAAATGAAATAAATAGTTTGACGAATTATATATATATATATTTATATATATTACGTCATATTGGAAATATCGATGCTAACGAGAAAGACAGGCTACCGCGGTGGGTCCGATTCTTCTTTTTTTACAGACTGTTGGAGTCACGTGATGCTCTTTTCGCACACCTTCATTGGTGCATTCGAGCATCACGTGACTCCAGCGGTCTGTAAAAAAAAAGAAGAATTGGACCTACCGCGGTAGCCTGTCTTTCTCGTTAGCCTCGGGAAATATAATGTACCTCAGCAGGTGAATATGTAGCGTCATGTGAGTTTGAAGAAACGTATTAAAACATTATAAAAACCAGACTTTGGAAATATTAACATATTTTAACACTTTGAGGTTTTTAACCATTTGGAAAAATGGTTATTGTTCTCGTCAGGATGGGAAATCAAAAGCATATCTGAAGGTTTTCATTGGTTTAATCTGCAATTTATTCGTTTTCTGATTGGTCTATACAGTAATCTGTATTTCCCTTTAATTTCAACAACGATGGATACTTTCTGTTGCCACTATGACAAAAAAGTAATAAAAACTACAAAACAAATTAAGAACTCAGAAACAAATTGAGATACAGATTTCAAACAAATTGCATTTAAAAGTAGATTTTTTTTCTATCCGACGGTGTAAAAAGTAATATTGTCGGATGTTTAGAAGTTTAAGAATGAAATTTCATTTAAAATTGGCCGTCAGATTTCTTGAAAATCTGACGATGGAAAAGCCTTTCCCCGAACAGCCAATGAAATGCTTGGATATTTACGTAAGTTTCAGGTGGATAATACTTAAGTTTCATGAAATCTGAAGGGTCGCAGGCGATATTTTTGGCTTGCAATTTTTACGTGTAATAATACTATTAATGTTTAATTCATGGCGTACGTAATGTATGATCAACTCCGTGCGATTTTTATGTCTTAAATTTTAGTCTTAAAAAAAATCGTTATCCAAATGGTCGTTGTAATTTGATAAATTGCTTTTTTCTTTTTTTTCTGAATTTGTTTTAGCCATTTTCAAACCTATTCCATATACATGCGTGTGTGTATTCGTGTATATTAGAATTTTCACAAAATGTTTAGCTCCCTAGAGCTCATTCATAGTGAAGGAACTGGGTTTATCTCTAATGTTGATTTAAATTTTGTTGGTGAATTTAGTACTTAACTTCGAAATCTACCTCCGCCTGTAGGCCCGAGCCGGCAGGGATTTTTTTCTCTACAAAGATTTATATATGTAGGGGGATCATAAAAGAATACACCAGTTTCGATGGTATATTATGATAGTTTAATTTAAAACTATTTACAACAAATCATACATCAAATTGAAGGTAAACTAACCTAGTTTTTCTTACAAATGTTCAATATGAACACCTTTAGTTATATGGTACACATCCAACAAAAAGTTCAATTCTTCCCACACTTCGGTTAACATGTCCGGAGTCATGGAGGCAATAGCCTCTTCAATTTTGTGTCTCAACTCTGGGGAATCATCAGGTATCGGCCGAACGTAGACTATTTTTTTAAAGCCCCAAAGGAAAAAAAATCGCATAGCTTTTCAATCTTCAGCCCAGCAATAACGCTTTACGTTCAGGAATCGCCATTTTGTGTATGGGGCAAAGCAAGCGAGAAAAAATAAAGCAGTACTCGCGCATGCACTTATCCAAAACTGTTTCAGTTACTGTTTATTTGTGTCCTTGAACCAACACGATACAACGCTTACAGTTGATAGAGGAAAAGGTCCAAATACCGGCTACCACTTTTGTTTTCAATTTAGATCATACAATTTTCAAAATTAATAAAATAAAAAGTGACAGCAAGTTACCTTGGCATGTTGTACACCTGTTTAGAGAGAAAAAAATCAGTTTCAAAGGCGTTTTCTGTTTATAAAATGCAAAATTCCGAAAGTCTTCAAAGTTTTAGTTTTTAAAATGGAGTCTAAATACGGGCTAGCTAAGTTTTTTTCCCAAAAGATCACACAAATAGAGCTAATGACAGTTATTAAGCAATAAGAATATTATTTTAATAAATTTTATTGATTAATAACATTTCTTATGCACAGAAAGATACGCAATTTTTAATAAACAAGTACTTTTGTCAAATTTATAAAATTCCTTACGACTATTTCTCACACAGTCTTCTTCCCATTATGTTTCTAGTTTTGTTTTTTAAAGTGAAAAAAAAAGCTTGCTGATTGAAATGAGAATTATTTTATCTGAAAAAATCACAAACATAATATCACTTTTTGCGTCAGTCCCTTCAGCCCACATATCGCATTCTTAACACTGAACCCAGAATCCCCTCCCTCATTCTTGTCCACAGAGAAAGCGCCCATGCAGAAGACACAAATTGCATTATCATCCTCTGTTGGATATTTTCCTTTTTCACTTTTTAACACTCTCGCTGCGTAATTGTTTTATCAAAATAGCTTCAAAAGTTATGTATTTAACCCCTTCACGACGAAAGTTTTTAAGAGTTCTTATTCTTTTGTCACTGGTTTTTCAAAACAAAACTTTTTGTATAATTTAATCGGGAAAATGCTCCGATTAAATAAGGCAAAATTTACTGTAAAAAATAACTGGTAGGAATAATCATGGAGGGTTAAATAGACGGAAAAAATGCATCCCCGAGGAAATATCGGGTTGCACAAATTTTGCTACTTTTACGTTGCCCAGCGAGAGGGTTAAAATCCAATTTCTGTCTCTTTCGCCTGGATTACTCCGTCATTTTTTTTCTTTCTCTTCACATTTATTACAGGAAATTTCGGAGTGTCCAACAGCGCTTTTTGGGAAAGTGATCCGGTAACCAGTATCGGTCCTGAAGAATTACGGCCCACGGTTGCTTTTTTTATATTGCGAAACGGGACTGAACTATTTCTGAACCATTTAAATTAATTTATTAATTATGGAACAATTTAAATTAATTTATTTTCATCACCTTCAAGCAGAGCAACCGAGAGAGGTCCAAATACCGGCTAGCCGGTATTTAGACCACTCTAGGTAGCCGGTATTCGGACCACTGCTATGTTTAAGTTAAAACCGCTATTACTCATTCATATAATAAAATACCAATAATGTGCGCGTGGC
Organism: Maratus speciosus; assembly: GCA_963932465.1. NCBI lineage: Eukaryota > Metazoa > Arthropoda > Arachnida > Araneae > Salticidae > Maratus > Maratus speciosus. The sequence goes on along the minus strand of OZ010793.1, from coordinate 295,313,753 downwards.
AATTGAGAGCTAAATATGTCTAGAAAATAACTTAATCAACAATTCAAGCCAATATACGATAAGTATATTTTTAAAAAATGAGAAACACGCTTCTGAAAAACTTTTGATGCACCAGATTACGTCGATTCGACACTTTTGCATTTACTGTTTGTAAATGAGACAGACTTCAGCAACGTACTTTTCGTAACTTTCTTCTCTCAATTAAAGTTACAAACTCTACCTATCACCGCTAGGCGCGCCCAGATCTCAGAACACCTAGTAGCCGGTATTCGGACCTTCTCCTCTACTAATAAAATTTATAAATGGGAGATTCTTTTATTTTGTATAAGAGAAATGTCAATACATTTAACGCACAAAGTCCGAAGATGGTATCTCTTTTCTTTGTAACCGAAAACAAAAATCGTAAAAAGTCACGTGAATTTTTGTCCAAAGAAGTAGAACCTCTCCTTTATGTAGTTTAAGGTAGATTTCAAAAGAAACACTACCTATTGTAATCGTTACCACGTTGCAACTTTTCCTTCATTTCACATCACAAAAATTCCTTCATAGCTTTTCATTATATGACCCCAGGAACCCCAAACCACCCCCACCTAAAACTTTATATATATATATATATATATTGTCCGCACGATTAAAGTCGCAATTTTGCACGGATCGACTTCAAACTCACCAAACACATAGAGATGTGTAATATCTCGGCGAGGATTGCAAATGAGCAAAATGAGCAGTAGAAATGGGTGAGGGTTAAAAATTTTTAATACCGCCTTAACATGATTCTGATAAAACCAGTTCTTACAGAAAAATGACAGGAAAATTTCAATATTTTTCGTTATAGCAGTTGCCAACAATTAAAAAAGACAATAAAATTCTCAATTACTTTTCTATTGCAAAATTTCCACATGAAAAATGAAAATGAATTAAATAGTTTGACGAATTTTTTCAAAAATGTGAATATTACGTCATAACTTTTATATAGCAAGATTTACACGTGAAAAATGAAAATGAAATAAATAATTTGACGAATTAAAAGAAAGCTAATATTACGTCATATTGGAAATATAATGGACATCAGCAGGTGAATACACTGTTAAAAATTTTGCAGCATTCTGGCAGGCCATTCGACCGTTTTTTTTAAAAAAAAACGGTTTCATAACCATAATTTAACTATATTCTGACCATAAAATTGCCAATAATATAGTCAGAATAGTGTTAAATACGGTTGTTTTAACCGTTTTCGGAAAAACCGGTCAAATGACCTGCCAGAATGCTGCAAATTTTTAACAGTGTATGTAACATCATGTGAGTTTGAAAAAACGTATTGAAACATGATAAAAACCTGACTATGTTAATATTGGTATATTTTAACATCTTGGAGCTCTAATTTTGAATTCCGCCGTGATTTTGATAAAACCAGCTTTTACTGAAAAAGGAAATTAAAAACTCGTCAAAAGCGGCCCGATAAAATTGTTAAACTGTGTTTATCTTTAATCTTGATTTAGTTTTTGTTGGTGAAATTAGTACTTAACTTCGAAATCTACCTCCGCCTGTAGGCCGAGCCGGCAGGAATTTTTTTTTATCTGTTAGTTCAAAAATGCATTTGTTAGGAAATTTGCTAGAAGATGATACCAGTATAAATTATTGTTGAAAAAAAGCGTTCGTTGCACTCTCTGTGTTACATTAACCAGGCAAAACGTTATCACAAACTCTGTGTTTCCAAATGAGTGCGCTTGACTAAGTTGGGAAATCTGACTAAGTTGGGAAATCTGTGTAAAGGATGGTAGGAATCGTCCATAGATTCATCTGAACCAGAATTAAATCTAATAGAAAAGGTTCCCGAGCTTTGTTTTACATAAATTCTTGTTTGTTATTACCTGGGCTGCATTTAAATTTCAAAGACTATCTTTTATCAACAGTATCATTGCAACTTGGAAAAACGCTAGTAAACAGTAGTGAGGACGTTGTACAGTCACAGTTCATGATATGTGCGAACGTCGATTATTTTCCGATTTTTTCAACATACAAAACAGTAATATTTAATATATTTAATATATTTAATATTTAATAATTTAATATATAACGGGTGTTTCAAAAGTTCGGTGCGAAGGTAAAACACGATGAAAAAGATCTAAAGTTCGACAGACATGCGGTGTCCAGATAAATATTCAGCGTGATATGGGATTTTGTATGACATCAGACCCATAATTAGTTCAAAATCTCGGCAATAGAGACCGCTACTGCAGATAATTCCATGGAATAATTCCATATTGCTCAAGCAACGCAAGATTTGGATACTGAATGTATCCACAAGTTTATATATATTTCAAACCAAAAAATTTATTTGATGAATCTTTATTCATTTAATGCAAGGTTTCTGTGTGGAATTTATTTAATATCATTTCTTAAAACAATTTTTGGTGAAAAAGGCATTAAATCTGGGTCAAATTAACTCGCATATTACGGAAGATTAGTATAATCTTGGCACTTTCTGAACTGTAAAAAAAAAAAAAAAAAAAAAAAAAAAAAAAAAATGTATAGTTCTACAGATGTAAAGTTACATGCGTACTAAACTTTCATCTGCAACTGTACACAAACAAAAAAAAAAAAAAGCTGAAAATCTACAAAACTAGTTTTTGCAAAGCTACAGAAATCTGTAACTTTACAAATGAATCTGCTAAAATTACAGAAATATTACTAAATTTTATCTGTAACCCTAGTTACAGTTACATGAAAAGTTCTAGGCATCCCAGTTTCCTAAAAAATTCTTAGTAACTTTACAGATATTTTGATTTTCGACGCAAAAGTGTGTCTGTTATATGAATTTTTGTTGTTGCCGTTACATAAAAAGTTCTAGGAATCCCAGTTTCCTAGAAAAACTCTAGTAACTTTACAGATTTTTTTTTACAGCTTGCAATCCATGTCAACATGTTTTCCTAGCATCCAATTAGTGTTAGCATTGGGTACATGTATAGCCTGAGAAAAACAATTTCCCCTCACATGCGGTCAAATGAAGCCACTATTTGTACACCCTTGCATTAGGACAAAAATTTTTAAAGTTTTTTTTTAAATGAAAATCTAATTCCGTCCTTCTTCTTCGATATACACCGTGTATGGTCTATTCATAAGTCAGTTTTCCTCAAGAATTAGGTATTATAAGAGAACCAAATTGATACAGAAATGTGACAATAGGTACGAGGCCTTTTTATAAAGTTTCGTAAAACTTTATCAAGAACAAAAAAAGTACTTAAAAAAAATCGTAAAAATTTTTCTGGAGTAAATTTTACCATTTTTTAATTGGTGTGTCCAGAATTTTATACTAACTTATCGACAGTCATAATGCATTTTAACGATATTAATTACATGTTCACATAATTTATTCCCTACCTTTTCGTTCGAATGTTTTCTCGACAACGTGTGCTTTTCAAAGTCTGTTCAAAATTAAACACGCGCAACAGTTACATTTATCCTTTTTTCCCTAATAAGGTTATTTTGCGTCACTTAAGAATATGATATGCAATTTTACGCTTTGAAAGAAATGCATTTTTATTTTATTTCTGAGGTTATTCATTGTTTGATTTTGGTCGCAGGACCTTCTAATCCATCATATCCTATTTAATATCTGTCATTTTCATTTTTGACAGAATATCAGTGTCTGTCACTTTCTCCTATTTCAATGAATCAGCTGTCACACCTTCAATCAGAAGAAATGTTAGCGATGGAAATAACCGGGTCATCTAGTGGCCTATTTTGAATGGCCAGACCAGTTGTTCGATATAAGAAAGATATCACATAGGTATTGATTTGTTGCTGCACTGTGCCTAATAAAGGTTAATTTGAAAGTTCGAAGTTTGATGCACCTTTTTAGCCCCCGATATGCTATTTCTGTCGTCCAGCAGTTTAAATGTCGTCTCTAAAAAAATAACGTTCCGTTGCATAAGCCAGACGTAAAACAAAGCACATATATCATTGTATGGTTAAATACTCTACTGCAATTTTTTTAACTTCTAAGCATCGCACATTTTCAATTTTTATACCGTCGTATTGGGAGAAAAAGTACTTTTAAATGCAATTTGTTTGAAAACTGCATCTCACTTTATTTTCGAGATATTAATTTTTTTTGTAGTTTCTAGCGTCATTTGTTTAATGTTAGTATCTCAAGTACTCCATTTCTCTGTAGAAAGTAAAAGAAAAATAGTTGGAAAATAGTAATTATATCTTTTGGTTGCCATTTTCTCATAACAACTGAAAAAAATGCAATTAAAATATGTGCTATTTTGAAAAAATCTAAAAGAAAGATTTCTGCTAAAACATGGAGCTATTATAAACTATATTTAATTTTAATTATCTATATTAATATTACAAACAAATGTAGAGATATGAATCATTAGATAACTGATTTTTTTTCTTAGTTTCTTGGATGACGACATCTCTTTTTTTGGATTCGTGTATTATCAACGCCCCATAGATATTTGAGAAAGCCTTGACACGCGTCACGAAAACGTCACAGAAAGCAGGCAAAACAAAGAAACAAAATCATTCGTTGGCTTGTTGATATCCACGAGTCAACGAATGATTTTGTTTCTTTGTTTTGCTTGCTTTGTGTGACGTTTTCGTGACGCATGTCAAGGCTTCCTCAAATATCTAGGGGGTGTTGGTGTTATTCAGCTATAGTGACGTCATATGCATACTTTACTGTAGATGTTGTTTAAGACTGGATCGTAAATGAGGAATTCTTCAGCGGATTCGAATGACGTCATTTTATATAAAATAAAAGCGTGTGTTTTAAGTCTTAAAACTAAAATAATGATTTGTACTATTTATACTCAGCGAAATATTACTGTCCGGAAACTTTACTACTACGATGGATATTACCGCCATGTCCTACTTAAAAAAAAGCCTAATAAAAACCTTTCGTCAAGCATAACTCAAAAAATATTTGTCGGATTTCGTTTCTGATTGCACCAGAAGGTACCTATGAGGGTCGCCTACTGAATGCACCTACTATGAAAAATAAGTTCCAAACCGTTTAAAAATTATATAGAAAAAACTCTTAAAAAAGCACAATTTATCTGCATACGTCATAGAAATTTGGTGTGCGTCACTTTCACCGGTTGATGTTTTCGTAGACAACTGGTTTGAACACATGGAGCAAATAAAAAAAAATACGCACGCAGTAATATTGAATAGATCAGTTTCAACCACGTGATCACAAACCTTGCAACAACCCGTGGCAACCAGTTTTGGTGGGCAAACAAATAATAATACAGTATTCCGTACCACGGTGACCGTTTTTAGCCTGTTGTATAAAATCTGGCATGTTGTATGACATACAATTGTGGATGATTAAAACAAAAGACAGTGTTTATTGATCCGGAGGTTATCTTTCTCTGGATGTCTGTCTGTCTAGCATACAGCATGCAATTTTCTTGTAAAGGATGATATTATTATGCAGTAAAACCTCCATAACGGACACACCCGATTAGTGGACACCTCTATTTAGCGGGCATTTTTTCGATTACCAACCCTTAAATAACTGTACATTTTTTACTCTCAGTAGCGGTCACCTCTAAATAGAGGACAAATTCTGCATTCTCGGGGTGTCCGCTATTCAGAGGTTTTACTGTATATAATATTGATATTTATTTTACAGGGCCGCACAAAAGAATAAGAATATATGAAACGAATATAAACTAAATTCGGGATTGGTAGATCGCTGATGGTAATGTAATTTTAGGATGTTGTTACAGTCACCCGCAGCATGTTTTTAGAGTTTCGTTCATCTAACGAAACCCTACCTGTCTCACTCCTTTGTCTGTCTGTTTGTCCGTCTGTCACAGAGCCCGTTCTCAGAAACTATATATGTCGGAGACTTGAAAATTTGCATACTTATAGCTGAACACCACACATCAAACGGCAAATAATAAAATTTTGAAAAAGACTAATATTTAACCCTCTGGGCTCTAACTTGTGTATTTTAAGCAATTTTTCTAACTCAGCTCCTAATTTAATTAAGTTGGAGACATGAAATTTTGCATACTTATAGCTGCTGAACATCTCACATCAAACGACAAATAATAACATTTTGAAAAAGGCTTAATATTTAACCCTTTGGGCTCTAACTTGTGTATTTAAAGCAATTTTTCTAACTCAGCCCCTAATTAAGTTGGAGACATGAAAGTTTGCATACTTATAGCTGAACACTTGCGATAACACGATAAATCATAAAATTTTGAAAAAGTCATATTTAACCCTCCGGTCTCTAACTTCTGTATTTTATGCAATTTTTCTAACTCATCCCCTAATTAAGTTGGAGACATGACATTTTGCATACTTATAGCTGAACACCTCACATCAAACGACAAATAATAAAATTTTTAAAAAGTCTAATATCTAACCCTCTGGGCTCTAACTTATGTATTTTAAACAATTTTCTAACTCAGCCCCTAATTAAGTTGGAAACAAGAAATTTCGCATACTTATAGCTGAAATCCTCACATCAAACGACAAATAATAAAATTTTGAAAAATGTCTGATATTTAATCCTCTGGGCTCGAACTTATGTATTTTAAGCAATTTTTCTAACTCATCCCCTAACTAAGTTGGAGACATGACATTTTGCATACTTATAGCTGAACTCCTCACATCTAACGACAAATAATAAAATTTTGAAAAAGTCTATTACTTAATCCTCTGGGCTCTAACTTGTGTATTTTAAGCAATTTTTCTAACTCAGCCCCTAATTAAGTTGGAAACATGACATTTTGCATAATTATAGCTGAACATCTCACATCAAACGACAAATAATAAAATTTTGAAAAAGTCTATTATTTAACCCTCTGGGCTCTAACTTGTGTATTTTAAGCAATTTTTCTAACTCAGCCCCTAATTAAGTTGGAGACATGAAATTTTGCATACTTATAGCTGAACACCTCACATCAAACAGCAAATAATAAAATTTTGAAAAAGTCTAATATTTAAAACTCTGGGCTCTAACTTGTGTATTTAAAGCAATTTTTCTAACTCAGCTCCTAATTATGTTGAAACATAAAAATTTGCATACTTATAGCTGAACACCTCACATCAAACGACAAATAATAAAATTTTGAAAAAATCTAATATTTAACCTCTAATATTTTGTCTCGCGCAATTTTTAAATTTAAACTGTTTTGCAATACTATTTTTTGTTCATTTTGCATAATAAGTGTAATGTGACGCACTTTTTTCTATTTCAGATTTCTAACGCATGTTAATGAATTTATTTTACAATATCCTTTCTCTTTTAAAATTCACATGTAAATATAGTTTTTATGGCGTAATTTCCAATAAGTGCCTGCTTTTTATACCTAATTATTTAATTGTAATTTGAAGTTTTTTTTCTGTTTATAATAGTAACGTGTAAATAATTTTTTTATTTGAAGCAAACATTATTGATTGCGCTGTTTATACAGTTGGCAGCAGTTTAAATTAATACCATTTTCTAAAATATGTAAAAAATATCTGTCAAAATGCTGAATATTTGAATTTAAAATAGAAATAAAACCTCAAAAAATGAGTCAAATAAAAAAAAATTAATGATATCTGCAGACCGGGATCTTCTATTGAATAAAATGATCTAAAAATGATTAAATTCCCATGTATAGCTTTTGCTCTTATAATTTTTTTTTAATGGAACGATTTTGTCCAACTTTAGCATTAAATATCTCTTAAAACAATTCTTCGATTGGAAAACTGCATGCATTAGTGTGTTGATCAAACATTTCGCTATAATACCACCGATTTTCATATATTTGTATGCAATAGTTTTCTTAATATTAACGAAGAAAGACCTCCGGTCACAAAAAATTCAAAACCGGCGGAGGCGGCGGCGGTGACAGCGTTAGTTACTTTTCATAGAATAGAGAGATATATAAAAATGAAAACTTGTCTATCTGTCTGTTTGTAATTGTATAAAACATCCACAATTTGGATGCCAAAATTGTGAAGAGATACGTACATGTGTATTAAAACATGGCCGAGACAACTAAAGTAATCCGGAATCGAAATAACTTATAGTTAATTTTTAATTAATAAAAAACCACAAATTTAACAGCAATTTCTTATCAAATTTAAACATTTTTCGTTATAGCAGTTGTCAACAATTAAAAAAACACAATAAAATTATTATTACAACAATTAATTTTCTACTGCAAGATTTCCACGTGAAAAATGAAAATGAAATAAATAGTTTGCCCAATTAAAAAAAAAGGTGAATATTACGTCATAACTTTTCTATTGCAAGATATTCACGTGAAATATGAAAATGAAATAAATGGTTTGACGAATTTAAATTAAAGTGAATATAACTTCATAACTTTTCTATTTCAATGTTTCCACGTGAAAGAGGAAAATATTACGTCATATTGGAAATATAAAGGGCATGGTGGATATAGTATAACGTCATATGAGTGTGAAAAATGTATTGAAGCATAATAAAAACCCGATTAGGGAAATATTGGCGTATTTTAACATTATTGCTCCAATTATAAATTGAAATAAGTTCATTTATAGCTGTATTCTTTTGCGTCTGTTATATACATATATACATTTTTATATAGCGTTTTCATATGATTCATTCAACAGCATTTCGACTGCTTTTTTTAATGTTTGTTTTGTGTTGTATGTTAAATTTTGAAATTGATTTTTCAGAACAAACATCCTTCAAATTCTGGGCAACGCCGGCACTTTAGCTTGTAACAGATAAATGGCTTTTGTATCTGTATATCTAATGCTAATATTATAAAGCGTTATAATATTATAAAGTATATAATATTATTAATGCTGGTACGTTTGTGAGGTGTTATCTCTGAAACTACATAGCCAACTTAAAAAAATGTTGGTGGCCATCTCTGCTCCGAAAAAAAGACTATTTTATGTCAGTGCAAGAACCTACATCGCTGCAGAAGCAAAAAAGTTCTAAAATTGTGATTTCTGCGATATTGATTGGGTTAGAAACTTTAAATTTGGTGCGGTAGTTACTTTTAAGATGTAAATACTCGTAATGAACGCTCTCTAAAAGGTTCAATTTGACGGATAAACGTAAAAATTTCTAGAAAGGTTCTAAACTATGATTTATTTGGAATACTGAAATTTGTGGGATACTGTTGGGGTTAGAAACTAGAACTTTGGCATGGTAGTAATTAATAAGATGTAAATGCTCGTTGTAGAACGAATTCTAAAAAATAGAAAGACTAAACAAACCGGAAAAAGATCTAAAGATGATCTAAGTAACGAAGAACATGGAATTGTTAGGAATATAAACATGAAAATTGACATGACTGTATTTACCATGACGTAAATTCTCGCAATAGAACAATTTCTAAAAATGTCGCTATAAAAAACAGTGCAGAAACAAAAAAACTTTAAAAAATTTTCTATTTCTATGTTACTGCTGAGCCCAAAATCTTGAAATTTTGCTTAGGGTTAGTTTTAAAATATACAATTGTCTCTATGAATGGTTTCTAAAAAATTTAAAATTTAAAAAGATGAAATTAACGGAAAGCGAATACTGCGGAAAGAAATTACCATTAATTTGGAATTATTAGGTACAGCAACTTTAAATATTTCATAATGCTGCATTTCCTCCGCAAAACATGCGATTTAAATGCAACAAAACTGATAGATACCCACCTAGCATTAAATAAATTGTGTAAATATTGAATAAAGACCTGTATGAAACAGTGAGTAGGTTGCCCGAAAGTACTTGTTAAAGTGTTCCTTCTCTAGGCTTTTCTCTCTCTCGCCAAGGCCACTAACAGAGGGAAGTGCCGTTTTAAATGTGATATGAATTTTTTATCCGATTCATTTTTCTAGACATTTTATCATAAGGTCATATTCTCAATTATCATTAGTAGATTTTTTATATATTAACTTATTCTGGTGAAATTTTGTAATCGGGTTCATATTGGCGTATGTTAGCTTGCATGATTTGCTGAATAAATATGTATGGATTAGTAAATTACTTCAAATTACACTTTGACAGTTCAAAAGTTATGCAGACGATATATTCAGATCTTGTGTCATACTTTATGTTGTAATCATTGCCGACTTCTTTTATTTAATACATGCTAAATACAGCTCAACTTGTGCAGAATATGTTTGAAAACAAAACAATACAGCGTATGTAGTGGCCAGCATACACTTATCATTTAAATCCCATCGAGCATATCTAAAACACACTCTAACGAAGCATTGCATGCCACTTTTGATGTATTCGGTACTTTGATACTATATTAGATTTTGAGAAGAGAATTCCTTAATGTTATCGACAACCTCATTGCATCCGTGGAAAACAGATATTGTACAATATTAACTATTCCGGGGGAGCACACACCATATAAAGTATAGTCCATTCTTCTTAAACATCATATATTTGTCATTTAAAGTTACTCAAATTGGTGCGGCGCGTCTGATTATGCTCTTGACATCATTTTATACCTTTAAAATTCCGATATAAGTAAATTAGTGTTTCATTTTCTATTTTACTTTTAATATATTGCGTACTTTCAATTTTATATCTATGCATGGCTGTCTTGAATGGTTTGATTTCCCATTTTTTTAAACAGTGTATACGAATTTATATATAAGATTTTGTAATTCTACAATTCGTTTATTTTCATCATTTCAATTTTTCGCAGTATATGGACAATTAAAGATAACATCTCATTTTGTTTGCTTCTACATGTTATTATTAAATCTATGTTTTCAGTAATATCGCTCAGACTAATCCCTTTGAGGGAAGTCCTAGTTATTAAATTATACTCTTACAAGTTTTTCATTATAAATACTTTAATATATAAAAATGAAAACTTGTCCGCTGTCTATAATTCTATATAAATCCAGAGTTTGGAAGCCAGAATTGTGAAATGTTACGTACAGTCGTGGGAAAAAAAAAGTAAACACCCCCTACTAACTCCTCAACAAATTATCGTAGACGGAAGTTACTGGTACCGGACGATTGGAAATAAAGTCTACTTTTAAAGGGTGTGTATAAAATTTGCTTAGGGGGCCATATACATATTAAAACGAATCCAAACTTCATTTTTTTCAATAGCAGTACCCAAATTTAAAAAGATATTTCAAATCTCCGGTTCAAAATATGCCTAGAAACCAAATTTCAAGTCATTCGAATGATAAGTTTTTGAATTATAGACAATCAAAATTTAGTACTTCTAATGTTAAATTACATTTTCATATTTTTATTTATATCTCCTGAAATTATGCTCCTAATGAGCTAATTTTTTGTGTAGCAATAATACTAATATACCCAAACATAAATACGTTGGATTTGAAATTTTTATAATTTTATGATATGAATTATGAATTATGAAATTAATATTCGAAAAAATTATGAATTGCAACATACAATTTTTTTGATGGATTTAGATTTATTAAGTCCTGCTTTATGGAAATCCAAAATTTCACATTTTTCTTCCAAGTAGTTTTCAATTTATGCTTAAAAAACGGCAAAATGATGGTTTAAGGGGCCGTCTATGATAGAAGTGAGTAAATTTTTGAAATTTATTCTGCAATCCTGTAATCAAACAGGTTTCATTGACGCTTAAACGTGCCTTGATCAAGAAGGCGGCTCTCTCGGGTAACATTCGAGTTCGGAACTTCAATTTGGATACAGCCCTTAAAATACGCTCGTTTAAATTAATTAATTTCTCGGAAACTTATGGCACGAATTGCATAAAAATTTGTTTATAGGTTAATTGAAAGGTGTAGCGTTCATTTATGCTGTCAGAATTGTGTACTGCTATTGAAAAAAACAAAGTTATGGTTCGTTTTAATATGTAGATGGCCCCTTAAACAAATTTTAAATTCATCACTTAAAAATAGACTTTATTTCAATCGTTTGGTACCAGTAACTCTCTTCTACGATAATTTGTTGAGAAGTTAGTAGGGGGTGTTTACTTTTTTTCTTTTCCACGACTGTACATGTATATTAAAACACGGTCGAGGCAACTAAAGTAATCCGGATTCGCAATAATTTGTAGTTATTTTTAATTAATAAAAAACTATTAATTTAACAGCAATTTCCTATCAAATTTAAGCAGTTTCCGTTATAGCAGTTGGCAAAAATTAAAAATCCAGAATAAAATTCTTACCACAACAATTACTTTTCTATTGCAAGATGAAAATGAAATTGATAATTTGACGAATTAAAAAAAAAAGTGAATATTGCGTCATAACCTTTGTATTGCAAGATATCCGCGTGAAAATGAAAATGAAATAAATAGTTTGACGATTTTTTTTTTAAGTGAATATTACGCCATATTGAAAATATAATGAAGGTCAGCAGGAGAATATATAACATCATATGAGTTTGAAAAAACGCATTGAAACATGATAAAAGCCCTATTATGGAAATATTAGCATATTTTAACATTTTGAGATCCTCTGAATTTGTTTTCGCCATTTTTAAGTCTATTCCATATATATACGTTCCATATATTCCATATACGTACGCGTTTATATTAGAACTTCCACAAAGGTTTAGGTCCCTAGAGCTCATTATTAGTGAAGAACTGAAATAAGGATGGCTTTACTTCTCTTTTTTTTATTGTTTGTTTTATACTGTATGTTTAATTTTGAAATTGTTTTTACAAACAAACCTTCTTAAAGTTCCGGGCAACGCCGGGTACTTCAGTTAGCATTTAATAAAAATAACATAAAAATTGCTAACTATTGAAAAGGCAAAAACTAAATATCAAGAAAAACTAAATGTCATATTAGTCACCTTCATCGACTTATCACGACATTAAAGCTGATGGCGAAATATGCAGGAAATTTGTTTTTGAGAGAAATTTATTTTTATATCCACTGAAGGGGCTTTCAGTGGTCCAGTAAGTTTAATTGATGTTCTTACTATTTTTCAAACAAAATTATTTGGAAAACTTAAACAAAACCAAATTTTATTTTAGCGATTAAATAAATAAATAAATAACGAAATAAATCAATGGAAATTGGGTGGGTGGTGAGATAAAATAACTGGGTTGGTTCGCGCCACACGGGCCCATATCAGTTGGCGACACTGATAAGAATATAAACATTCACGATTCATACGGAGGCTTATTTTTGTGTAACAATATTTTCGAATAGTATTATTAGCCCCAATTAATCTCAGAAATAAGTTAATAAGGCAAATCACAGTAATTGAAAATTGTGGTACACAAAAGTGAACATCCATGCGAACGTTGGAATGTCATTGAAAGTTTGCTGAAAAATAATCTTAAAAAAGAAATGGCGAATTTATGAATTTTTAATAGATTGCGACAAAATCAATTAAAGAGTAAACATAAGAGTAAAAAATAAACATTTTGCACACGTCTGTTTGTATGTACAATACCTTCTACATATAACAATCGCGTTTATAATTATTATTTTGTATTATTATAACCAGTTGATACTCATAGTCGAAATTTAGCATCATTTTTATACAAACATTTGTATTTACAATTGAAGCATTCTCATATAATCTTCACTGTTAAGTCCCTGAATAATAATTTTTATTTTAGTACATATTCTTGTTTTTTTTATTACTTATTACACTAGGAAACATCCTATTGCACGAATATATAACAATATTAACGAGACAAATAAATTTTGGACGATGTTAAGGGTCCAAATATACCACAAAATTCCTTAACGTCCCGTGTCCCTGGCGCTGATTTATAAGTTTAGAGCTGTCTGCATAAAATTGTTTCAATAAAAGGAATTCGATGTAATTTTTTTTCCGAAACTGGAACTATTGTTTTATATTATGTAGCAAAAAAGTAACCTGCACACATTTTTACGGTTGTTATTATTTTTTTTTAACTCTGTCCATGGATTTTAGATTCCTTACCGTCCCTCTTACTAATATTATACAGAAAATGACTTCAGATGCAGTCACATAATTTTTTTTTCAACTTTTTTTCTCATGCAGAAGTATGCTAGAGAATGAATGGCAGAAACTGTTTGACAGGAAATTTACTGCAGAATTTAAATCGGCATTTAAATATCAATTTCAAGCATCGTGGCTTTATGGGTAGTCTTACCGTCCCCAAGGTTTATTCCCGCACTTTTCGAGGTAAATCAAATTCTTTTTTAAATCTAATCGGATGTAAATATCGGTTGCTAAAAATTAATGAACATTACAGGTATCACTTAGTTTTAAGGGGCTGGTCACTCAGCTTCGGAATTCTCCTCCCTAATGTTAAGTCTATGGACTTTTGATGAAAAAAAAAATGGGCGATCTTCTCGGGAAATTCATATTTTTAATATATTTTCTGTGTTCTCTTCTTAAAAGATGTCTCTTTTTTTCTTAGTTTTAAAAATATTTCTAAAATAGTTTTTAAAATATTTCTAAAATCTATGCTGAGTTTTATATTTTATGTGTTAAAAGCGGGCGAACTGTGAGTAAGATTTTAACACTTCCTATAAAATTAAGTCTATACTTTAGAAATATTTTGAGAACTAAGAAAAAAAGAGACATCTTTTAGGAAGTGTACACATAAAAAAAAAAAAAAAAAAAAAAAAAAAAACAGAAGTTAAAAATATTAATTTCCCGAGGAGATATTTTAAAAATATGAATGCATCAAATGCCCATAGACTTTACATTAGTGAGGAGAAATCGAAAGCTGGGTGACCAGCCCCCTTAACATGATTTGCCTAAAAATAGGTGGTAATTTTCCATACAGTCCCCTTTTTTTTTCTTACCGTCCATTTTTTTCCTTACCATCCCCTTTTTTTTCCCTTACCATCCCTTCTTTAACACACCTTTAAGACAGTGTTATACCAAAATTTTGTACTAAAAATACTACATTGTTATTATTTCTTATTTGAATGTTCTGTGGGTACTATGCAAATTCATTATAAGTAAAAATTTAGAAGAAAATAAAAAGTTAGAGAGGTAAAATAGTAAGGAAAATTAAACTCGCAAGTTTAACTTAAATCTCAGTTAAATAAAAAAAATCGTCGCTGCAGACCACTTTTTCTTTATTTTGAATTATTAAAGCATTCGTCTATAAGTTTAAAATGTTATTTTATTACGTTTAATTTCACCATATTTTTATTCCTGAAAGTTAAAATTTTGTGAGAATGCCTCATATATATCTGTCCATGACAATATTGACTATTTAATACACTTCAGCAAAGAAATCCTACTTGTAATTTCAAATGTTTTATTAAATGTTAAATAAAAATTATTTCAAAATTAAGTGCAAACCTCAGAAATTAAAATTTTACGTAATTCAATATCTATATCATGTTTTTCTCTGTCTTTTCTCTTTCTTTTTTTTTTCTTTTGTTCAAGTCAAGCAGATCCTTCCTCTTTTAACCAGTTAAGGCTCCTGTCCCTGCCGGAGAAGACACTCACGAGCTAAAGCTAATCCTATGGGGAGGGATTTTTCTAATATCTCGTTTGCATTTCAACATTATTAAATAAATTTTTTTTAATTGGATAGCCGAGATCCGCCTCTACATCGCATCTTTTTTACTTTTTCGATTTTGGTTGCAGATATTTTTTAGAATAACACTTTCATTTTCAGAACCGGTTTTGAAAGTGAAAGTAACTTTATAAAAAATATCTGCGACCAAAATCTAAAAAGTAAAAAAGGTGCGATGTCGAGACGGACCTCGGCTTTCCAATGCAAAAAAAATGTATTTAAAAATGTCGAAATTCAAGCGAGATATTAGAAAAATCCCTCCCCATAGGATTAGCATCACAAAAATCAGCTCCGATCTTTTAAACGAGGAATACCAATCGAGAAATTTCGCTTTTTAATTTCTAACCCATTATTGTAACTTCGACGTTCTGATTTGTCCTAAACTTGATGTTTTCTTTAATAACATATACTTCACTTTCTAATTTGTTTAGCGCATCTTAATTCTTACAACCAGTGAGCTGATTGTTGTAAACGGAATAAGTACAATGATTTAAAGAGTATTTGTAATTCTTTTGAGATTTCTATTCCTCTAATTTATTATTTCTTATAACCGGTGTTTAACATAAGTAGTGGTAGCGGAATATATTTATGTACCTAAATTGTATTCTAACGCCTAAATGATTAAATAGATATCGCCAAATGAAATTCTATTTAATTCATCATAACATTTCAGGTGCCATACAATGTACTTGTATAGTCGTGGGAAAAAAAGTAAACACGCCCTACTAACTCTGGAACTAATTACAATAGAAGAAAGTTACTAGCACCAAATGATTGGAAATTGAGCCTTCTTTTAAATGATGCATATAGAATTTGCTAAAGGGGGGGGGGGGAGGAGAACTACAAATCAAAACCAGACCAAACTTTGTTTTTGAATGTCTACACCCAATTTTGACAATATATTTTAAATCTTCGGTTCAAACTATGTCTAGAAACGAAATTTTAAGCCATGATAAGTTTTTGAATTTTAAATATTCAAAGTTTAGACCTAATGTTAAATTACATTTTCATATTTTTATTAATATCTCCTGAAATTATCATCCTAATGTGATAATTTTTTGTGTGGTTATAATGCTAAAAAATACCCAAACGCAAATATATTGAATTTGGAGTTAAAAAAATTATATTGTGAATTATGAAATTAATATTAGAAAATATGACTAAAAAACGTCAAAATGATGGTTTAAGGATCTAAGTTGTGCAGCATAATTTGAAAAGAATATATTTACTCATTTTATTGAAACTTTTGAGATGGCAATACTCGAAACATACAGTGCGTCCCAAAAGTTTATAGACAACCATTTTTTTTATTTAAGACCTAACTAAACGAGTAAAAAAGACGAAATAAATTATGAAAATATATAATGATGAAATAAAAATAATAAAATACTCAAGTAACATTTAGCAGTCATAGATTTAATATAAAAAATTGAAAATAAAAACATGCTGTCCCAAAAATATATAGACAACCGGTGTTAAAAGTTAATATAATGATTTAATTACTGATGTCCAAAATTTGCATATTCTAAGGTTATCATACTTGTGGCGCAATAGTTGCCTGAGATAAAATCTTTTTTGTCTTTTCGTTTCCGACTGATTGCAAAGATGCCTAGCAATGTGCAGTTTTCCAAAGAAGAAATTCTTTAAGTCTGTCGTTTAAAGGCTCGTAGATGGAAAGTTGGGGACACTTGAAGGAAAACTGGATGCAGCAGGGTTGTTATTTACCGAATTCTGCCGAAAAGTGACTCTCTGAAACAAAATCGCGTTCTAGACGATCAAAGAAAACAACCAAATGAAAATCCAGAGAAATTTTTACATCAATTTCAACCTAGAGCCTGTGTGTACGGCTAGTTTCTATAGAAGTAAACGTTTCAGACCAATATCCACGGTCCATCGGCGGCTGCTAACAAGTACATTTCTTGATTTTCGCAAAATGCGTAATTTCACTGAAGTTTACAAAACGAAATAAAGATAATCGTATTCAGTGGTCCCATAATCACAGGAATTGGTCAGATGAATGGTTGAGTGTTCTTGTCAGTGATGAAAAGAAGTTCCATTTAGATGGCACCGATGGTTGGGCATATTAATGGCACGATATTCGCAAGGATTCACGAACTTTATTTAGTAGACAAGAAGGAGGGGTTCACTCATGGTGTGGGCAGCATTTTCTTACAATGGAACAACCGATATTGCTTTTTTGAAAAGTCGTCAATGTTCCGAAGATTAACAGAAAAGGCTTGAAGTACAGTTACTTCCATTTGGAAAGTTGCTAGGGGTGGGGGGGGGGAGGCTGGACAAATAGATGCATCAGCAAAACCATTGCTCTATTCTCATGTCCAACTCTACAATGCAGTGGTTTAGACAAAACCAAGTAACTGCTATGGACTGACCATCTCTTAGTCTTGACATGAACCCGATAGAAAACCTCTGGAGAAGATTAGATTGAGACGTATATGCTAAAAGGCGTCAGTTTGCAACGGTTCAAGATATAAAGCTGCAATTTGAACGAAGTTGATTTTCTTTAAAGTCAAAACTTCTTCAAACTCTTGTTTTGAGTATACCTGATCGAGCTTTTGAAAGGATTTGAACAAACCGCTTAAACATTTGAACGTCAAAGGAAAAAAATGAGTTGTCTATAAACTTTTGGGACAGTCAAATTTAAGTTTTAATTTTTTTCATAAAGTCTGTGGTTGTGTAATGGTTGTGTATTTGTGTATAGTATTATTATTGTCTTTCTATTATTTATAATTATAAATTGTTTTGAAATTGTTACTCTTCTTTTTGAATAGGAAAAAAAAACCGTTGTCTATAAACTTTTGGGACGCACTGTATTAAGCGAGTGAAATGGTCATATTGGCAAGAAATAATAGTACATTAATAGAAGTGATATAGTCATCCTGTAACATTTCAACAAAATTTTAAAGACACGTATTTTTCTATTTTTATCATTTTAATCACGTATACCCGGTCATAGAAAACCACAGTTCCATAATCATTCGGAAATTCTTAATTTATTAACTGAACAAAGCTTAATTAAACACAATTTCTGCTTTAAACATAATTTTAATAGAAAATATGAAAATGCCGCATAAAATTACCGCAGTAAATCTCCTAAAAGTCTCTACGCATTTGAGGGATTCATTTCGTCACTAACAGATCTCTGAAAAAGATTAGTCACCAAAATGCGTAGAATATTTTAGAACTCCAGTTTGAAAACTTGTCGCCTTTTAACGAGATTATACCAGGTAAATGAAACAGACGATTAAGTCCTTGACGTTGATAAACTTATTTAATCTTCAAAGTTCAAAAAACAAAATTGTGATTAATTTTCGGGATTATTTGTCACATATAGGGAGATAGGGGGCGCTTGATAATGAACGATATATATTGAAATGGGAAAGATAAAAAAAAGGGGGGGGGGTCAATGCAGTTAAATGTTTCGCATTATATTCAGGAAGTTTGGCTGTTTCATTATATAACATTTATATACGATTCTTGCATTAAGTTTTAACAAAAAAGAACATTGTCGCATTTATGGGTCGTCACATTTAGGCACATTGATCTTATAAGAAAAGTGCAAGAATAATAATTTTGTTTTCTTTCAATTATTGCTGCTGGATTGTTATCGCTCTTTTTAGCGACAAAGTCCTATATCTTTCACTGCGGACTTTTTTGTTCTCGTCACAAAATATAAGTCCATTTTGGAAGATTGCCCAACACGTGTCGCTATTTATAAAAATTTATAACAACCATGGAAACGATCAGCATTATGGTTTTCTTTTTTATTGCTTATTTATCACTTCTAAAATTTGCATAATTTAAATTTTTATATTAACGAATAGGGGGGGGGGGATTTACTTTCGAATGAAACTTGTTCGGAATGTGTAACACAAGTTATTAACTTTTTTAATAATTTTCAAGCATGGATTCTTTTTTTTTATCTATTTCAACGAAAAGCATTTGTTTGCTACAATAATTTAAAGGGCGTCAAGGTTATCAGACTTGGTAACTAATGTCCAGTACAAATTAAAAAGAAGAATAATCAGATTAACTGACGTAAGATATCGAACTTTGGCACTGAACTAAAACTTGTCAATAAAAAAGCAGATTTTTATTTTATAAAATTAACATCAAGATTAGTTAAATTGAAGAAATACGTTACATTATAATATGCTGAGACTTGTATCTTATGTTTTATTTTCTTTCAAATCCGTTTATGTTCTGTCCACCTCCCAGAAAAAAAAATAATTCCATACATTTATACTTTATTTTAAATTTATTGTTACTATTTACTTGGATATCTTGATAAATAAAATTTTTATCGATGTGTTCCTTTCAACGTCTTGCGATTTAAAAGTACAATTTTTTCCTCTCGTCTTTAACATTTCATTGTTTACAGGGATGATTTCGTTTTTTTAAGTTTTGTGAACAATTCTTTCTTATTCCCTATTGCTGTACCGAGAGGAATTTGTTTTAAAAACAGTGAACATGTAACAAAATCCTTTTCTTTTGTTATCACGGCCAATTTTTTTTTTCTTTTCAGCGATGAAAGAGCTAATCATAGTATACAGTTATCCTTAAACTATTGTTGTTGACTCTATCCCATTTCTTTTGGGTTATTTAAAAAAATGCCTTTCACCGACATGTATGTACGCTTCTTGCCTTAATAAAAGGGGAAAGATTAATAAAGGAAATATTAGGCCACATGACTTTGCATGCATGTATCATCTAAGATGAGCAGGTCACAAAAATCTCAAGAAAAATCACGTTTTCATTCTTTTTTTCTGGCTTAAAAAATACTCTAGAGCTTTAGAATAAAATAACGCTAACCATACATCGTAAAAAATAAAAATCAGTTTTAAGGCTTACAATATACGCTTTTATTTTATATGAAATGACCGCATTTGTGCATCCGCTGAAGAATTCCACATTTACGATCCATTCTTAAACAACATCTATAGAAAAGTATGCATATGACGTCACTATTGCAGAATAATGCAAAAAAAAGAAATCTCGTCATTCAAGAGATTCGGAAACAAAAAATCGGGTATCTAACGATTCATATGTCTTCATTTATTTGTAACATTAATATGGATACTGAAAATTAAATACAGTTTATAATAGTTCCATGTTTTATCAGAAATCATTCATTTATACAGTCGAACCCGGTTAAGACGCGTTTCAAGGGAGTGGACAAATGTCGCGTATTAAG
The DNA here is from genome assembly GCA_963932465.1 of Maratus speciosus. Classification (NCBI taxonomy): domain Eukaryota; kingdom Metazoa; phylum Arthropoda; class Arachnida; order Araneae; family Salticidae; genus Maratus; species Maratus speciosus. The sequence goes on along the minus strand of OZ010793.1, from coordinate 295,293,077 downwards.
CGGGATCGCGTATTAAACGTGATTTGTATAGTGTTGAATGAACATGACTTATTTACACATTTAATCATCTAAATGAGCTTTAGAGCTTTCATTTATATGTTTACGGCCGAAAATTGTGTCTTTTAAGTATATTTAGATTAAAATTAATTGTATTCCACTTTAACTGATTCTTTCTTTTTATAGGACCGATTGGAATAATAACTGAAAATAAATATGGATTTAAACATGACTTTATCACCGATTAATACATTGCAATTAAAAATAAAACAACAAAAATAATTTTCCTACTATAATTTTCCTTTTTAACAGAAAGAAAAAATATTAAATCTTTTTTCGCACAACCCACATTTTAAAATCATATTTAGTACTTGTAATAATGAGTACCATTACAATCTGTCCTTCTTCTTAATATAAGAAGGAACTATCGTATCCTCATTAATCTTTGTGGAACAAATTTTGTTAGCATAGCAAAAAGTAAAGAAAACATAAAAGAATTATTCAACCACAGTCGTATTTGTTTATCTTCACCAGTTTCATTTTAATATGCATTATAAAACATAGTGTAATATAACGTACATTTAAAACCTCACTAACAACAGGTATGATCATTTCCAATCATAATAATTTTTATGACTTATCTGAGTAACCAGAATTCGTCTATATCCCTCTACTACACTAAAAACATACAGGAAGCGAGAGACACATAGGGAGGTTAGGAGGTTAGGATCAAAGAGGGTTTTCCATTTTGCAAGTGCCTTACCAGTGGCCGAGACGTTCTGCTCTCGAAGCTGGTAAACGGGAGGTGCTGGGTTCGCCCGTCGGCCTAATCGTGGTTTTCTTCTAACCTTGGTTGTCCAAGCGCAAATACGGATTAGGTTCCTTAGAATGACCCCCAAGAAGGGCACTCCACCCCTTTAGGGCCTATATCCCTCGTGCTGATAATTGGCCGTCATAACTACAACCAACCAATCAGTTTTGCTAATTTAGTGGGGTTTTATTTTATTCAAATATCTACCACTATTTCCAATTATTAATTTTCGCCTTAATTAATCTGTTATTAATTAAAGTAAATAATACTATCCGAAAACAGAGTGTTTTATATGAATAAAAAAAATATTCGCTAAATTGGCAACATTCGAGAAAGAAGAAGGAATTCGCTTCTTGTTCAATGAATTCGCGTCTTAAGCGTGATTTTTTTCCTCAAAGGGCCGAATATTTATCGCGTATTAAACGGGATCGCGTAATAACCGTTCGCGTATTAAACGTGATATTTTTGCATTATTCTTATGGGCGATGTTTAAGGGATCGGAAAAAATCCGCGTATTAAGCGGGATCGCGTATTAACCGTGAGCGTCTTAACCGGGTTCGACTGTATTTTCTTCAAAATTACTGTTATTACACATGGATTAGTAAAATTGCATTTTTTCAGCTTCTTGATAGGAATTAAGTAAATACGTAGAAAATGAGTCACACACATATTCTTTAAAATACATTTTTACAGCAGACGTTTTTTTTAGTATAGCACATATTTTAATTAAATTTTTGTTCAATTGTTATGAGAAAATGGCAACCAAAACACATAGTAATCTGCTATTTTCATTTTACTTTCTACAGAAATGGAGTACTTCAGTTACCACCATTATAGAAAAGGCATTAAGAAAGCAAAGGGAAGTTGAAGAGACAAACGTAAATTAATCGGCAACGTTTTACTTATAAGCAAAATATTAGATGATATTACATTAGTATTACTTTTAAAGAGTAGATTTCATTCTTGTTTCTAATTTCTTCTGCAATTAAATACATGATTACAGACTTTAATGCTTCATTAAAAGCTGTGTTAAACAAAGGGATATTTTTGTATTTACACTCCTCTGAAAACAAAATTAATTAAAAAGCAGCTGAATAACAATTAAGTTATTAAAATTAAAAAATTTCTGTTATGAAAAAAAAACAATTCTTTTACATTTTACTCGTTTTTCATTCTTTATTTCAATATTTTAAGAGTAATTTAAACTAAAATCGATCGGATTATCTTTTGTAATCTATTAATATTTAAAAGTTAAATAAATAGAATTATTAATAACTTTCTTTAATTAGTCCATTGAATAGTAGAAGCAGTTTTTAATATGTAACTAACTTTTTCTTTTTACTAGATTATTACTTTTTACTACATTTGACAGTATAACAGCACACTAGAACTTGATTTGCCCTTTCATATTCTTAATATTTTAGAATCACGCTGTACTAAAATATTGTAAAACATAATGACTCAACTCAATCGCAAAACTGTAATTCTTCTTCAATAGTTTAAGAGTGATTTTAACTAAAACTTTTTCTTTTGTAATTAGTTATTATATAAAAGTAAAACGAATAGAAAGACTTTTAGAATTATACCATTGAATAGAAGAAGCAGTTTTTAATACGTAACTAACTTTTTCTTCTCACTAGATTGTACCATTTGACAGTATAATACGACTTGATTTAGCCTTTCGTATTCTATTTTAGAATCACACTGCACTGTACTAAAATATTGTAAAATATAATGACGCAACATAATCAAAAAGCTTTAATTATTTCCCAATATTTTAAGAGTAATTTAAACTAAAATTGGTCAGTTTCTCTTTTGTAATCTATTAAAACATAAAAATAAAATAAATGGAAAGACTTTTATAATTATTAATAAATTTGTTTAATTAATTCATTGAACAGTAGAAGCATTTTTTTAATATGTAACTAACTTTTTCTTTTTACTAGATTGTACATTTGGAAGTATAACAGCACAGTACAATTTGATTTGCCCTTTCATATTTTTAATATTTTTATTTTAGAATCGGGCTGTACTAAAATATTGTAAAATATAATGATTCAACATAATCACAAAACTTTAATTGTTTTTCAATATTTTAAGAGTAATTTAAACTAAAATTGATCGGTTTCTCTTTTGTAATCGGTTGATGTATAACAGAAAAATGAATTGGAGGTCTTTTAAAATCTTTAATAATCTTGTTTAATGAATCCATTGAACAGTCGAAGCAATTTTTAATATGTAACTAACTTTTTCTTTTGCTTGACTGTAAATTTGGCAGTATAAAAGCACAGTATAACTTGATTTGCCATTTTCATATTCCTAATATTTTAAAATCACACTGTACTAAAATAATGTAAAATATGGGGCATTCTCAGAATCTTTTGGCTTTTAAGTCCCTGAAAAATAATTTTTATTTTAGTACATATGCTTGTGTTTTTCTTTAATATCCCATTGAATACCTGCATAACAATATTAACGAAATACATAAGTTTTGGACGATGTTGGGGGTCCAAATATCCAGGAAAAACCTATACCGTCCTGTGTCCCTGATGCTGATTTTTAAGTTTGGAGCTGTCTATATAAAATTGTTTCTATAAAAATAATTCGATGTCATTTTTTTTCCAAAACTAGGACTATTGTTTTATATAAATATGTAGCAAAAAATTAATCTGCACACATTTTTACGGTTGTTATTATTATTTTTAACTCTGTCCCTGGGTTTTAGATTCCTTACCGTCTCTCTTCTAAAATTATACAGAAAAGCACTTCAGATGCAGCCACAGAATTTTTTTCAAGTTTTTTCTCATGCAGAAGTATGCTAAAGAAAGAATGTCTAAAGTTCTTTGACAGGAAATTTACTACAGAATTTTAATCAGCATTTAAATATCAATTTCAAGCACCGTGGCTTTATTATGGTAGATTTACCGTGCCCAAGAGTTATTCCTGCATTTTTCGAGGTAAATTAATTTTTTTTATTATTTTTATTTAATCCAATATAAATAACTGTTTCTAAAAATCAATTAACCTTGTGGCTATCACTTAGTCTTAGCATGATTTGCCTAAAAATAGGTGGTAATTTTCATTACCGTCCCTAACATCCCTTTTTTCTCCCCTTACCGTCGCTTTTTCCTTATACCTCTCCCTTTTTTACTTTACCGTCCCTTCTTTAACACCCGCTTAAGACAATGTTATACCAAATTTTTTACTAAAAATACTACATTGTTATTATTTCTTATTTGAATGTCCTGTGGGTACTATGCAAATTCATTATAAGTAAAAATTTAGAAGAAAATAAAAGTTTTAGTGGTAAAATGGTAAGGAAAATTAAACTCGCAACTTAAACCTCAGTTAAATAAAAACATCTTCGCTGCTGACCACTTTTTCTTTATTTTGAATCACTCTTTCGTTTATCAGATTAAAATGTTATTTTAGCAAGTTTAATTTCACCAGATTTTTATTCCTGAAAGTCAAAAGATTGTGAGAATGTCCCATATAATGACGCAACACAACCACAAAACTTTAAAAAATATGATATGAAAAGAAAAATGCGAATATTTTTTTTAGATATCTATCTTCTCATCTTCTAAAGGACGTCGAGGCATTAATTTTAAAATTTTCCTATTTTTATCATTTACATCTTTCTGCAGACATATGATTATTAACCTAACAATGTATTCTACACCGTCTACTGATTTTTTACAACAATGTTCCTGATTAAAGCGCTGCAAAAAAATGTTTTGCCTAACGAAATTATACACAAAATTTATCTATTATAATTCTAGGAGCATTTTCTTTTGCGTGCGTGAGCACTGTGTGCTACAATATTGTACGTTCAATAATAAACGTTGACGTTCGGGTGTATTTATTATGTGATAGGATGTATGGTTGGCTGACTGCCATATAATTTTCTACGGGTGTAACTTCGAACATGCCTCGGGGCTGGCTTTGTCAGAGTTTTGACATCAGAAAACTTCGGTTATTTTTTCAAGAAATACAAAATATCGCGGTCGTTGTAAAATCATTTGGGAAAAAAAAACATGTATTAAGGAAATGGGAAGATATATTTTTGGAACAACTTTCTGAAATTTTAATGCAATAAATAAATAAATAAAGCAGAAGCGCAGTAAGCGCTTTTTCTAGACAGATTATGATGCTTTTCTTGTAGATATATCATGAGAATGATCGTTACATTTAAAAAGTATTCAAAAAGTATTTCACTGCTTGATATATAGAGTCAAACCACGCTATAAGCAAATTTGACTTATTATGAACTAACAATTTAATCACTTACCAGCAGGGATGTAGTGGAGGGTATGCAGAGTTATACGCCTTATACCATCTGGATTTTTTAAAGAAACTTCCTATACCCCGTCTGTTTCTTAAATAAAGCTATAGCGTATACTCTAACCATGAACTTTCATGACTCTAGCGTATACACTCTGTTTTTTGTTTGTTTGTTTGTTTTTTACGACTACAATACTGCTTACCAGTCTCTCTCGTCAGACATGCCAAAAAGTACTTTTTTGAAAAATTGCCTTATCCGTGGTTTTTCTTACGCATGTGCAAGTTTTTAGCACAACAGCCATACCTTTTCAACTACATAAAATATTCTTATACAAATTACACTTCCAATTTCAATGAAATTAACTAGATAAAAACTTCTTTGGTAACTAAAATAGCATGTTTACTCATTTAAGAGGTTAATGTAATAAAAAAAAAAGGTTGTGCCTTCAAAATTCGTATATACATTCTATACAGGGTATCATCTCTTATCTCCACTCAGAAGCTAATTTCTAAATTGTTAATTTTAGAGGTATATTTTCAATTTCCTAAATGTTGTTCTTTATCCTTTTAAAAGTTATTTAAATCGAAATAATTATTAATTTCCGTGCACATATAGTGTAAGAAAAATATTGTAATAAGGGTAAAAACACGATTATGGAAATATTATTATTTTTTACATTTTGAGGTTCACTGAATCGATTTTCACTATTTTTACAATGACTCCATGTGTGTAAGTGCATGAAGATTTGGTATTTTTTCGATGATTTCGGAATGTATATGCGTGTGTGAGTGGACACAATGCCCAAACTATACTTTAGATTGAGCTTCCATTTGCTGAATATGTTAGAGGCTACTGTTGCAAAAGCTCTATTCTTTTTTTTTTTTTTTTTGTACAAATCGGCCAAATGGTTTGGTAACTAAACTATACTATTTTATGCCAAAAAAATATAAATATGTTTTTCAGCAAGTATTTTTATTGTTCACGCTCATCTTATTAACACAAATGCATAATGTAACTCAGGAATTATACGATCTTTTTTTTGCCATTTGGCGCTTTCTATTGGTCTTTTGTTGAACTATTTATTATGTGTTACTTACGTGTGATAACATGCATTTAAGATCGTGATGTCTGTTTTTATTCTGATTTGTTATCACTGGGAGTTTATAACATCTTTTTTTTATACTGCTTGCAATGTGCTCAACTGGTGTTTTTTCTCTATCTTTATAAGGTTATTATTATCATTAATTCTGCAAACTATTAGAATCGTTATAAAAAATATTATATCGTTGAATAGTTGTTATTGTGCAGTGTAAACACGTTAAAGTAAGTATATAATTTAAAATTAAAATTTTTTAAGAAATATTTGTTATGTAACTCCGGTGTGACGTATTAACATTATGTCGAACAGAAACATAAATATTTTTTTTCACTATTTGCCTAGTGTACAGACGGCGAACCTATGGCATGCGTACCGTAGCTGGCGTGCCGAAAGGATATTTTTGGCACGCCGTTAATTGAAGTTCTATATCAAATTTCAGCCAAACTTCCCAAAATTTTGAACTTCATTATTCTTTTTTTATTAATACACGAGCTTGACTTAAAATAGATTTTTTTTTTTTTTTTTTTTTTTTAATAGTTAGCACTTGCCATATAACTTGCCCTATGATTGTATATAACTTGCCATATGATTGAACTAAGCGCTCAGAACCTTTCAACTGTAAAGAAAAAATGGTCATATTTTTTTTTGTTTTTGAAAAAAAAAATGGCTATGGGGAAAAAGTGGCCATAATTTTTTTGCCATTTTTTCCCCCATGCTGACTACGAAATCAGAGTTCTAACTTTTTACGGCTGCTCTTTCATCTTCACCTAATACTTCATTTAAAATAGCTGTTTCATAATAATGGACGCCATTATTTCATCAGAAGAAAATTATCCATTCCAAAGGTATAAATGCGATTGAAAAAAACTATGAACTAATTAATGAATTAAGTGAAAATTAATATTTCATCTCCTTAGTTGGTGACGATTTGTGTAAATCCGGTTTATCCGAGTTTTTTTTATTATCCGAGGTCCATATCCGAGCTTGGTCCATATTAACGCGAATAATCGGGACTCTATTGTATGTATATTTGTATACTTTTTTTTTTTTTTTTCACCGGAGGCAACCTAAATTCTGAAAAAGCAAAATTCCTATTTTCTAGTGGGTTCTTTTTTTTTTTTTTTTTTTTTTTTACCATTTGTAAAGATGGCTATTGTCCTCGGTCAGGGTAGGAAATCAAAAACATATCTGAAGCGTTTTCTTAGTTGAATCCCGCATTTTATTCGTTTTCTGATTGGTCTATACAGTAATCTGTATTTTCCCTTTACTTTCAACAGAGATGGATACTTCTGTTGCCACTATGTCAAAAAAGTAATAAAAACTACAAAAAAAAATTAATAACTCAGAAACAAATTGAGATACAGCTTTCAAATAAATTGCATTTAAAAGTACATTTTTTTTCTCTATACGACGGTGTAAAAAGTAATATTGTGGGATGTTTAGAAGTTTAAGAATGAAATTTCATTTAAAATTGGTCCAGGAATATTAATGTTTAATCCATGGCGTAAGTAATGTATGACCAGCTCCGTAGAAGTTTAAAAATTTACAGTACCGAAAAATGTCATCCATGGCGTACGTAATGTATGATCAACTCCGTGCGGTTTTTTATGTCTTAAATTTTAGTCTTTGAAAAAATCATTTTCCAAATGGTCGTTGTAATTTGTCAAATTGCATTTTTGTTTTCTTTTTTGCGATAAGAATTTACTGAGTTATGATCACTCATTTCTAGTGCCGGAAAAAGCTAAGAATTTTTAAAAATCAGTCTTATATCTCTCAGAAAATTTTGGTCGTCAAAAATTATTATTTGTTGTTGTTTACTTCTTGAAATTTGCAGCATGTTTTTTTCTAAAGACAATTATTAGGATTCATAGAACAATATAAAAATTTTAATTTAATAATCTTCACAAAATCTTATACTATAATGCGAGCAAAAATTGTGTGTGTGTGTGTATGTGTATGTAAATTTTATCTTGAGAACGGCTCTAACGATTTTAATTAAATTTTGCACCCTGCCGTCTTCGGTCAGGTAAAGACCATTGGGATGGGTCTCGTGTTCGAGAAAATTCGATTAGTGGGTGATTTTGGGTCATAATGGGTCAGTGTCTAGCTAATTATATCTAAAGAACGGCTCAATCGATTTTGACCAAATTTTGTATTCAACCCTTTTCGGGCAAGAGAAGACTATTGGGCTATGTCACGTGTTCGAGAAATTTCGACTTGAGGGTCATTTTTGAGTCAGTGTGGGTCTAGCTATTTTTATCTAAAAAACGGCTCTAACGATTTTCACTAAACTCTATATTCTACAGTTTTGGATTACGAGAAGACCATTGGGCTAAGTTACATGTTCGAGAAAATTCGATTAGGGAGTCATTTTTGGGTCACCGTGGGTCAAGCGAAGTTTATCTAGATAACGGCTCTAACGATTTTGACGAAATTTTGCACCCTATGTTTTCGGGCACGAAAAGACGATTGGCATGGGTCATGTGTTCGAGAAAATTCGATTAGTGGGTCATTTTGGGTCATAATGTGTCAGGGTCAAGCTAATTATATCTAGAGAACGGCTCAATCGATTTTGACTGAATTTTGTATCTAACCGTTTTCGGGCACGAAAAGACCATTGAGATGGGTCTCATGTTTGAGAAAATTCGATTAGTGGGTCATTTTGGGTCATAATGGGTCAGGGTCAAGCTAATTATATCTAAAGAATGGCTCAATCGATTTTGACTAAATTTTGTATCTAACCATTTTCGGGCACGAAAGTACCATTGGGATGGGTCACGTGTTCGAGAAAATTCGATTAGTGGGTCATTTTTGGGTCACTGTGGATCTAGCTATTTTTATCTAAAAAACGTCTCTAACGATTTTTACTAAACTCTATATTCTACAGTTTTGGATTACGAGAAGACCATTAGGCTAAGTCACATGTTCAAGAAAATTCGATTAGTGGGTCATTTTTGGGTCACCGTGGGTCAATCTATCTAGATAACGGCTCTAAAGATTTTGACGAAATTTTGCACCTTACTGTTTTCGGGCAAGAAAAGACCATTGGGATGGGTCTCGTGTTCAAGAAAATTCGATTAGTGGGTCATTTTGGGTCATAATGAGTCAGGGACAAGCTAATTATATCTAAAGAACGGCTCAATCGATTTTGACTAAATTTTGTATCTAACCATTTTCCGGCGCTCAAAGACCATTGGGATGGGTCACGTGTTCGAGAAAATTCGATTAGTGGGTCATTTTTGGATCACTGTGGGTCAATTATTTTTATCTAAAAAACGGCTCTAACTATTTTCACTAAACTCTATATTCTACAGTTTTGGATTACGAGAAGACCATTGGGCTAAGTCACATGTTCGAGAAAATTCGATTAGTGGGTGATTTTTGGGTCACCGTGGGTCAATCTAAGTTATCTAGATAGCGGCTCTAACGATTTTGACGAAATTTTGCACCCTATTTTTTTCGGGCACGAAAAGACCATTGGGATGGGTCTCGTGTTCGAGAAAATTAGATTAGTGGGTCATTTTGAGTCATAATGGGTCAGGGTCAAGCTAATTATATCTAGAGAACGGCTCAATCGATTTTGACTAAATTTTGTATCTAACAATTTTCGGGCACGAAATGACCATTGGGATGGATAACGTGTTCAAGAAAATTCGATTAGTGGGTCATTTTTGGGTCACCGTGGGTCCAGCTAAGTTTATCTAGATAACGGCTCTACTATTTTGACGAAATTCTGTAAGCTATTGTTTTCGGGCACAAAAAGACCATTCGGATGGGTCACGTGTTTGAGAAAATTCGATTAGTGGGTCATTATGAGTCAGGGTCAAGCTAATTACATCTAAAAACGGCTCAAGACATTTTCACAATTTTTTTTAATATACGGCCGTTTCTGGTCATGAGATGACGTTTGAGCTAAGTCACATGTTCGAGAAAATTCAATTAGTGGGTCATTTTGGATCACAATGGGCCAGAGTCAAGCTAAATGAATCTAAAAACATGCTCAAAATATTTTGAGCAAATTTTATATTATACCATTTCTGGACATGAGAAGAGAATTGGGGTAAGTCACATGTTCGAGAAAATTCGATTAGTGGGTCATTTTGGGTCACAATGGGTAAGGGTCCAGCTAATTTTATCTAAAAAACGGCTTAAACGATTTTGACTAAATTTTGTATTCTATCATTTTCGGGCTCGAAAAGACCACTGGGCTAGGTCGCATGTTCAAGAAAATTCGATTAGTCGGTCATTTTGGCTCACAATGGGTCAGGGTCAAGTTAATTGTATTTAAAAAGCGCTTCAAAACATTTTGAAAACATTTTGTATAATACCGTTTCCGAGCATGATAAGACCATTGGGCAGGGTCGCATGTACGAGAAAATTCAATGAATGGGTCATTTTGGGTACTAATGGATCAGGATCAAGCTAACTTTATCTAAAGAACGGCTCAAAAGATTTTGACAAAACTGTGTACTACACCGTTTCTGGACAATATAAAACCAGTGGGCTGGGTCGCATGCTCAAGAAAATTCTATTAGTGGGTCATTTTGGTGATAATGGGTCGGAGTCAAGCTAACGGCATCCATCTCAAAAATGTTCAAACAATTTTGACAATTTTTTTTTGTTATACCGTTTCACAGAACAAAAATACCATTGAAATAGCTCACACTTTCGATAAATTTCGGTTAGTGGTTTTTTGAATCAACGTGGGTCAAGCTTATTTTATCTAGAATATGACTAACGATTTTCACTAAATTTTGTGTTCCATCGTTTTCAGGCTCGAGAAGAGCATTGTATTAGGTCGCATGTTCGAAAAAATTCGATTAGTGCGTCATTTTGGGTCACTATGTCTCAGGGTCAAGCTAATTGTATCTAAAACAGCAAGAATGATTTAGTGGGAATAATATATCAAGATAAACATCGAGATTTATATCGAGATATATCGAGAATATATCGAGATTTTGACCGAGCTTAGCTCGGTCATTCCTGCTAGTTAACTTTATTGACGAAAATTACCTTTCTATTATTACATTTGAAATATTTTTGGAATGGGAAGTTTGGAAGCGTGCAGAAATTAGTTTTTGGGCAACGATAAAAGGTGACATCCTGTATATTATACGAAACCGCGAAATTAACAAACTTTAAAGATTAAATCCGTCTTTATAGTGGTTTACTATATAACTACTACAACTTTTAGCCAGCACTAAGTAAGATGTGCGGTGGAAGATAGCACGTATTATTTTTTAACTCTTTCTAACAAAGTTGAAAAGTGTTTATGATTTCGATTTGTCTTTCCGTCTGTCCGCGTTCTCTAACTCTCATAAATATACTCGAATTGCCCAGAAATTTTTGGGTGTAATTGACGCTTACCCTAGCACAATCCCTATTTCAAATGAAGTTTGTAGCATGCTTAGTTTATTTACAAGGACAGTCAAAAGTATTCCGTTACATTATGGTCAATGAGGAAAAATCTTTACAAATGAATTTTAAAGATGTTACACCCTTTCAAACATAATAAAATTGATATGCATTTACGAAGTACACTAAAATATGCGAGCAAAGAATAGTTATTTTTCATTTACAGGGCCACACAACAGAATTCCGTTACATAATGCTATTGGGGGTGGGGGGGGGGGGATTGTTTGCGGCGTACTTTAAATATGTTAAACTATTTCATATATAATGAAATTTATGTACGTCGCTGAAGGTTACTATAAATTATTTCATGTATAATACGAAGTGCATAGCATTTACAGGGACATGCAAAAGATTTCAGATAGTATATACGATCCGAAGTAACTGTATATATTAGCGATGATGGCAAGAAATGCATTTTTATGATATGCGCTTTTACGTTTTACTATATTTATGCAAACTATATGGTGTGTATAAATGCTATAGTTGATATACACAGGGGTCCACAAAAGAATTCGTAAAGATTACTGAGTATGAGCGTAAATTGCTTAAAGGTTGTTTTTAAATGAGTTATGCATTTTTACGCTGAACTGCATTTAGTTGACTAAGAAATGTTTGTAAAATACATTCGACGCCCCTTATAACGACCACCCATAATAGCGACCGTTCCTTTATAACGACCTATGCAATAAGTCACGAAATATATCTCCCTTTATGCTATGTTATTTTTACATCCAATATAACGTCCGACCAGTAGCTTATTTCCCAATACAGCGATCAAATTGACCTTTCCTCCAGATTTTTTTCCCCAAAAAAGATTACCATTTCCTTTGCTCACTGCGCGTTGATGCCTATTGTAAAATGTCTTAAAATAACGCTTTAAAACATTTTTTACTTATCTCTAACTGAGATGGAAAATTTTGTTTAAAGAAAATATCAAATGCACAAAAATAAACAACTGTTTCGAATTATTTTTGTAGAAAATAAATGTTAATTCATATGTAACTATTTTTGTGTGTATGTCGTGTGTGTGATTTAACATTTAATTTAAATTTTATTTTAGAAATATGTAATCATTTTCTTAAAATGATTTTTATAATTATTCATTGTCAATGCTTATTTGATACGAAAGTAAACAGAATTTAGTAATAATGTTGTATTATAAAATTTCATTTGAAACCTTAATTTTCATGCACGTGATTAGAGTTTTTTTTCGTTCACTTTCGTTATGGCGACCTTCTATTATAACGACCCTCATCTTTGGCACGCGAGGTGTCGTTATAACGAACGTAGACTGTATAGCTAAAATGAGGGACTGTATAGCTAATAACAGGGCCACGCAAAGAATTGGATACATAGCCGTCTATGGATGATAATGTCTGGAAATGTGACTTTAGTAGTTTTAAGAGTGTTTTACTTTGAATTAAATTTTAGCTAAATAGTAGTGCGTAATAAAGGTACTAGGTAAATTATAGGTCTGAACAAAAGTATTCAATTATGTTTCCATCTATTAGCTTAAATTGTTGAAAGAGAAATTTCAGCTTGTTATGCGTTTTCTTGCTAAAATAAATTTTCGCATTATATAATATATATATCAACCTACAGTTTAAATACAGGGCTGTTCAAAAGAATTGAAATACATACTTGTCTATGGACGGTAACTGCTGAAATCAGTTTTTCAAATGTTTTATCTGTTTTCTAAAATGGTTACTTACTTATCTTATTTAACTTATTTCTCTAAATAACGAAGTTTTGTTAAAGATTTCAGGATGTGTCAGATTGTGTTTCATAATCTATGCTTGGCGCATGACTTTTCGTTCTTGTTTATAATATTAACCACTTCAGTCTTTGTTTCCCTATACCCGTCGTCGGTGAAGTGGTTAACGGGCGTATCAATTTTATCTCTGTTTAGCAAACACTTTTTTAATTTTGTTATAAATATTTTGAATTTAAATGCTTATATTTATGTAGTATGAACCAGGTGTTGAATATGATATAATGCAGGACTTTCCAATCCTCGGCCGGCAGGCCGCATATGGACCAGCGTTGCAAAATATACGGCACGGCTTAAAATTTACTAAAACCACGGAGATTTTCATGCATTTGAGCCGCTGAATATCAAAGTTAACACAATAATATATATGTGATTTAACCCTCCAATTCCCATTAAAACAACACAATAATATATGCATCGTTTAACTCTCCAATTTTCATTGTCACTCCAGATGACAATTATTAGACAGGAACTTCGAGGCTTAGATTTTAGATAAATATGTACCTTGCTGCCTTTATTGGAATCTAGAGGATTTTGCCTAAACAGAAAAAGTCTCTCATCTCTCAGATTTTAGTTATATGAAACTTTAATCTTCAGAAATAATATACCACCTCCAAAGAAGCGAAGGACATAAGTTGTTCTTCTTTTTTGGAGAAAAATATAAAAAAAGCAATGAGTCTCTCTTTTTTTTGGGGGGGGGGGGGGGGGTCTGAATGTTAAATTAGCTAACTTTTGAATTCGTATTTGTAGGATTACAAATGTTTGATTAATTTTTCTTGTTGTGATGCTTGCTGTGTGTTTGTGTTTGACTTAATTGCTGACATGTACTTTTTTATAATCTTTTTTTGTTGTTGTTTTGTGAAACAATGCAACTCATGAATTTGAAAAAAAAAATGCACACACACACACACACATATATATATATATATAAGTTTACTTACGGGCTTTGGAGGACTAATACAATTATTATGATTGATCGATGTATTTCATCATTTAGGTATGAAATCGTAATAATCTTCATAATGTGATATTTTATTTTAAATCATTTGTAAGTGAGTGGAAATCGAAGATCATTTCCTACGACATATTTTACACTATTCTTAGTAAATGTATGATATGCAACTCGGTAACTGTACATTTATCGAATTACATAACAAACATTTACTAGCATTTTTGTTTTATAATAACCGCTTGTATTACTATTGCCTAAGTGCGGCCCGAAAGAATATTTCCTTTCTAGTGCGGCCAGCATATTCACAATACCTTCTCAGTTCAGCTTCGACATCGGTATTTCTCCGCATATTTTTCTGGTATGAAATTTGAAATATTCTGAAACACTTATGAAGGCGCTTGCTGCGTCACAGCGGCATGAAATTATTGCAGTAGACTTCTTCAAATCCGCAACCCAAAAACCCGCACATTATCGGAGAGGTAAACAATGAAACTGTCATAAATAAAGACACAATATTGCTTAATTACACAAAATACGAAGTTTAATAAGCTAAAAGTTTATTTCTACGTTTCGAGCTGGTTCTACAGCCGTCTTCAGGAATATATGATGGTAAAAAGGCTCAAAGTTCAGAGACGAAAGCTTCCTGTGCAAGAAATAATTAGTCGAAACATGACCAATGATTTGAATACTAATAATGTAGTGTTGCCATCTAGTGAAAATAAATAATTATTAATGAACTGACATCAAATGAATCCAAAAGGTCGATTAAAGAAACCACACGTGTCGCTATCTAGACATTAGGGAGAAAACCACGTTCAACTGAGTTTTCATTCAAGTTTTGGCAACATAATACAAGTTTAAGTTGAAATATTGTAAATGGATGGAGAACTATGACTATAATATTATGCCAGATTTTTGGGATATTATAGGATAAATTATCGTTACAAGGTTTATCTTCACGTGCAATGATTTCAACTGATTCTCTAATTTTACTCTCAAAGGGGTTATTGCACGGAACTATAATTTTTGATTCATCAAAGTTAATATGGCAGACTTCATTAGCCAAGTAGAACCTAGAAAGAGCTGTATTCTGTTTACGCTGTTTAATGTCTCTGCAATCGCAATGTTCCATAATCCTTACTGATAACTTACGTTTTGTCATGCCGATGTAGACTTTTTCAACATTATTAGATAAAGTTATAGGCATTTCACCAGATTTCTGATCCATTGGGATCCTATCGATTTTGTTACTGACGATATCAATGAGGTAAGGAGGTGGAATAGCGACCAACTTTATATTATATTTCTGTATGATCTTTTTTATCTTTTCCAATATAGTGGGAATGTAGTGAAATTTTCTGTACACCACACGTTGATAATTAACCTGTCGTTTACCTGAAGGAGGGGGAGCGTTATACTTCTGAATTATCTTATCTATATATTTTGCTGGAAAACCATGATCAAATGCTATTTTCTGTATGAACTCGATTTCTTCATTTAATTGGTCATCTGAGCAAATCATAAATGCTCTTTTAATGAATGACTGGAATGCAGAGATTTTATATTGAAACGGTACGTTTGCTGAAAAAGGGTTAACGGTGTTTTCTTTAATAGGGTTTCTATAAACTGAAAAGTTTAATCCAGAGCTGCATCTATTAATTTGAACGTCTAAAAATGGAAGTGAAGCATTTTCTTCGATTTCAAGGGTGAATTTTATACAGTTACTTAATTTATTAATATCTTGAAGAAAATCGGTTAAACCAGATAAACTGTAGTTCCATAAGACGAAAACATCATCGACATATCTTAACCAACATTCGGGTCTCAAATTGAACGTATCAAAGATCTTATGTTCTAGAGGCCTTAATGCAAACTCTGCAAATAAACCGGAAACTGGTGATCCCATCGGTGCACCATGCAGTTGTCTATAAATATTCTTATTAAAAATGAAGATGTTACTGTAAACTATGAGGTCAAGTCCAGATTTTAGTGAGGTTTTTATATCTTGAGATAAATTTGGATTGTTATCTATGATCATATTAATGTATTGTATGACTTCATGCATATTGATGGAAGGGTATAGAGATACTACGTCTAAACTTGCCATAATGGTGTTTGCATTAATTTGAAATTGTTTAACTTTATCAACTTTATCATGAAACGTAGAAATCAACTTTTAGCTTATTAAAGTTCGTATTTTGTGCACCATTAAGCAATATTGTGTCTTTATTTATTATATTTTATGGTGCAATTGTCCATTATGTATTAATGAAACTTTCAGTTCAGATGTAAGGGCAAAATTGCATATTTTTCTAGTTTTATATCATTCCGTACGTATTTCAATATGTAATTCTCGATAATATGACTGATCTCATGGTTATTCAAGAAGGAAGTATAAATTTATTTCTGAAAAAGACAAGATATTGCTGATATTACTGGTAATCACAATATTTTTATCAAATATATTTATATATTAATCAAACTTTTTTGGTTATTAAGTTTGGCTAAATCTGAAATAAAATTTCCTTGTTTTATGATTTTAATGTGAATTAATAGGGTACCTTTATGAGGAAAGTTCCACTGAATAATTCAAGATAAATGTATCTCATCTTTAGTACGCATATTTAATTATACTTCATTAATTAATTACTTGACATTTACTCTTAATAATTGAATGATTTTTTTAATTATCTTACTTCTTATCATTTTAGTTTATTACTTTACTTAATTATTTTAATATTTTACTATATCCTCTTCGATCCCTGGGTTCCCATAAACATAAGGAGACCTCTGTTATTTTTCTTATAAAAACTAAAACGTCCGATTTTTGTTTTACATTTTCACATCACTTCTTAATAGCTGAATGTTTTTTGCGTTCAAAACAAACGAATAAATGGCAGCATCTAAGCTGATTCCCACTTAAAATAAATGTTATTTTTATCTGAGATTGCAAAATGCCTAAAAATGCCCAAAAGACCAGTTTGACCAAGAAAATGAGAAATTTTCATAAGTATTTAACTTAAATCTTTTTCAATAAAAATTTTTGAGGATTTGTAGATTATTTACTTGTTTAAAGCTCTTAAATTTGTGATTGCGTTAATTTAGGTTAATGGTTATAAATTGATGTTTTTAAGGGGGTTTGTAGTTTTAGATCTATATTTTTTAACCTAAATAACTAAGCGCCTAAGGGATCAATTTCAGAAAAGATATTTTTTTTGTCATTTACGATGTCATTTTGTTTGAAAAAAAACAACTAATAAGCATTTGTATTATTATTTTAGCTTCGGAACTGAAAAGGTTAAAGCAAGCATTCATTATAATTTTGACTGCATTATTACGCTCAAATTACTGTTTAAAAAATGTAAATAAAGCAATGACCAGAAATCCGCAAAATTCTAAAACCCGCACAACCTCTGGTCCTAAGATGTGCGTATTTGAGGGAGTCTACTGTATTTAACTAGTTCGTGGTCTAGCATCCTATTAAGAAAACAAGTCTTTTGAGTTTCATTCAATTTGTTTTAACAATTAGTTTTGCTATTATGTCCAATGTAATATCCTAATTTGAAAGTCTGAAAATGTTTGGCTATGCCAGCGCCAAAACGGATAATTAAATGCCTTTGTAATCATTACAGAAATTCAGGGTAACTTTGAACCATGGGGTGTAACTTTGCACCACCTCCTATTTTTCAATATTTTTGACTCCAAAAGGCTAAATAAACTCCAAAACTGAGCTCTGATGGCAAGGTTCTAAACTGGGATTTCTACTCTTTATTTTAGAAAATAAATTAGCAACATTATGCGCTATTAATTGCATCATCTAACCATTTTTGTGAAGTACTGTTTTCAAGCTAATTTTGAATGCTGTTTTGAAGTTATTATAATCAAATTAAATTTTCATAGTAAGTAACAATATACGGATTTATCAGACATTTTATTGTCTAAATGTTGTAAATGTTATAATATTTTGTGATTATTTATTTATTAATAGTTAATAAAATGTAAAATAAGAAGGTACTAACATTTTATCACATTTTCAGGGTAACTTTGAGCCGGCTCAAAGTTATACTGATGCTTATAATTTACTGATTATAGGTGCTACTGTCAAAAATTTCCCATACTTGCACGTATATTGTATATAAATGCCGAAAGTGAACATTAGATATAACATATAAATATTTTCACAAATATGAGTAAAATACATACAATTCATTTAAAGGCGTTTTTTGGGGCGGAGCTACTCAAATTTGACATTTCATACGTTCGACATTTTTTATTCTTGTTTGAATAATACTAGTACTAGTATGTATTACTGTAACTATGGATATAATATTGAGATAAAACATTGAAAATTGTTTTCCACTGCATTTTTATGTTTTATATGAACAATAAACAGGTTTTTTTTTAATTTCTAAATGTTCATGGTTCTCGTCTTCCACTTTTCTTGTGCCTGATATTTGTTGTAATATCATAAATTATACAAATCTTGTGATGTTGGGAAATGTAAACTCGGAGTCTTTGCATATCTGAAAACAGTTTTTGGGGTTTAAAGTTGTCCTAACTATAATACTTTTTTTTTATAATGAATTATTTTAGATAATATTTATCATATGGTGCGAAGTTACCCTAAATAGCTGGGTAACTTCGAACCAGGCTAAAAATTCATTTTTTATTGCTTTTATCCTTATTATTCCGTAATTTTTGATAGTCAAACAATAATTTAGGATCATTTCTTCTCTTTTATGCCCCTAGTTGCAACGATATTCGTAAAATAAGAGTGTGGCATATGAACATAGAGAAATTTCGGATCAAAGTTACCCTGAATGACTGTATACATTCTAATATTTTTATTTCCAATGTGAAAAATTCTCATTTAAGTTAATAAAATTTAAACACCATATTTCTTTGTAACACATAAAATAAAAGTTATGAAACTAAAACCTAATTTCAAGAAAATGTAATACTATAATATTCTATTCCGTATATAATATTGTGACGTTTCAAAGAAAGAAAAAAAAAGTGAAAGTCGATTTGACATTGTAGTAATAATAGGTATAACAATGGTTAGCTTACTAAAAATATACCTGATGCGAAAACCTGAGTGATCAGTGACGCCAACTTATATGGGACCATGGGGCGCGAGCCCACCCAATAATTTAATTGATTTATTTCGTAATTTATTTTTTTAATTACTTAATCGCTGAAATGAAATTTGGTTTTATTTACATTCTCAAAGTAATTTTGTTTGAAAAATAGTAAGGACATCCATTAGACTTACAGGAGCACTGAAAACCCCTTCAGCGGATGTATAGTTATATTTCTCACGAAAACAAATTTCCTGCCTATTTTGTCATCTGTTTTGATGTCTTGAATTGATTAAGTACTTAGGTGACTAAAATGTATGCTTTTCTTGATATTTTGTTTTTTGCACTTTCGATAGTTAGCAATTCCATTGTTATTTAAAATAAATATTAATGTATTTATAAGGAAGAACTTATAAGAATATAATTAAATTATAATAATTTAAAAATTTGCTTAGAAGAAACATAAATTAATTTCGAATTATCAACTTTAGTCATTCACTCCTCCCCTTTCTCTCTCCTCACACATACACACTAAAAAATTATACGTGTTTTTTTTACTTAAAAATTTTTGATCCCACCCAATATTTTTGGAGAGTTGGCGCTACTGTGAGTGATCGTGTTTCCAGATTTTTTATAACTAATATTTCATCCTTATAGTAATATTCGTCTTATATATTCTAAGATTAAATAATGCAAATATTACTTATTTGAAAATAGCGATTATAAAAATCCAGAAAACAATTACCCTGAAAACCATTATCAGTTATGTTGGTTATATTGTACAAATACTTGCCTTCATCGTTGTCGGTGTTGCCAATTTAGCGTAATTCTGAATTAAAAATTTCTACCAGACTTTTGAAATAGTAATTTACATCTTATTTAATCGACGAAAGTTTGCAATTAAATAAATTAAAAATTGTTATTAAAAAATTCTCATATATATTTTGAATACAAAAGTACGCTTAATTTTCAACACTGATTGCCATCGATAATACTTGAACAAAAATACCAGTAAAATTACATTGGAAATACATGTAATGAAACGTCAATACTGCAGAAATATTGCTATACATTGTAATTATCTCCAACAAAACGTCCATTTTGCAAAAATAGTTATTTTATATTAGAAATTTTAATAGCGAAATTGCAAAATATCTTTTGCCAATTTATACAGGGTGTCCAGCGAATAAGACCCTGATTTCAAAATTAAATATCTCAAAAAAAAATCTATTTAATTATGCGGTAAACGGTTTGTTTATTAGCTAAGCTGTAAAAATGTTATAAAGAAGTTGCAAAAATTAGTTGCAAAAACCGCTAACAGATGGCGCTGTAATCGCATTGTCTATAAATTGTATTTTGAAGTCCCGAGCCCTAGCGTCTCATTCCTAGATGGCTTCCTATGGAAGAACGAAAATTGGGAAAGACCAAATTTAAATTCAATTTTTAATGCCATATAATTATTTAAATCAAAATGCATATATTTAGAAAAATAATTTTGCACTTTTTATTTATTTTTTATATTTTTAAATCACGGCATAATATTTTGGTATTATTGTTTATACCTGAATTATTATAAATAAAAAAGTAATTTTGCACTTTTCATTTATTTTTAAATCACGGCATAATACTTTGGTTTTGGCACAACACTTATATTTCTGCTCTTTGTAAACAAAGTTTTAGAGACAGAAATTATGCATTAAATTATTTCTTTTTTCAAAGGAATTGATGATAAGTCATATCATCAACGTCAAAGAAAAAGTGTTTTGGATGCTGCATTCCTTTCCAACACTTCGAATCCTATCGCTAGAAGCTGCACCATATTTCTGTGCTCAATGATAAAATAATGAAAATGAGTTCATAAAATTAAAATGATTTTTTTAACTTAATCATTATTATAAATGCTTAATGATTTTTAAAAAAAGGGTTTCTTTTAGCTTAATTAAATTTTAAAACCAGAAACTTTGGATTTTTTTTTAGTCAAACTTTTTTCACAGTTTAAATAAATATTAAAAAGTAAAGATTTCAATTTTTTTCAAATCCTCCTCTACTTGGATTCGATTCCACGATCTACCAATTAGGAGAGAAAAGACATACTACAGAGATACTGGTATCCGGACCGAAGTAGCTTATAACAAAATTTGAAACAAATCTCAATTCTGTCAGCACATGGCTCCGCTTCTGCACATTACCCAAATAAAATATTTTAATAAGTCCTTATATAATGATTGCAAAACTTTTTATTGAAAATTCTATTAATTGAAATTTTCTAAAATTAAAGCTGATGTAATAATTCTGTGACCAGATGTCTCCACTTCTGCACATCACCCCAATGAAAAAATGGACTTTCCCAATGTTCGTTCTACCGTAGGGAGCCTTCTAGGAATGAGACGCTAGTGCTCTGGACTTCGAAGCAGAGTTTACAAGTATTGCGATTACAGCGCCATCTTTTAACGGTTTTTGCAACTAAATTTTGAAACTTCTGTATAACATTTTTACAGTTTTGCTAATAAACAAACCGTTTACCGCATAATTCTATTGATCTTTGTTTTCGAGATATTTAATTTTGAAATCAGGGTCTCATTCGCTGGACACCCTGTATTTTGAACATATTTACGCACTGTTAGCAAAAAAATATTTTGCAAAAATCCAGAAACACAATCATTCCCAGGTTGTTGCATCACGTACATTTTTAGTAATGTTAATATTATACTTAACATTAATGTTGTACCTATTATTACAGAAATACAGTGAAACCACCCTGTACGACCACCTCCATTAAGCGACCACCTCCCTTAACGACCATTTTTTCATGGAACGAAATTTATTCCCATAAGCTCAATACTAATTTTACCTCCATTAAGAGACCATCCCAGTTGAATTCCCTCCATGAGGGACCAATTTCTTTGAAGAAAATGAAACAAATTCCGTTTTTTCCAGGTCGCTTGAAAAAGGTTTTCTTAGAAAAATAATTCCGGAGCGCGCATCATTCATCAATCTTCCAAACTAAGTTTAGAATTTTTCTTTATTCCGGTAACTTATAAGTGTTTAAACCCCTGTGTGCCTTTTTTAGGCAATGAATTTAACTCTGATGACAAATTAAGAATGACGGACAATAAACTCCCCTGCCCTATTCTGTCAGGAAACTCAAAATAAATAAAAAAAATAAAAGTAAAAAAATAGATAAATTAACGAAATTGTCATTACTAGGGAGCTCAGCCCCCTGCTCGCTAACGCTCATCAACCCCCGCGAATTGCTACGCGATTTATATTGGGATCGCTTCGCGATCCCAGCTCGCTTCGCTCGCTCGCCACTGTTTATGTCAACTCTAGCCAGAATGAGTGCTATCATAAATCATTACAACGTATTAAATTTACAAATATTTTTAATGTATAAAAAAGTAATGGAAAACTGTTGAAAATATAAATAAAAACGTACCTTGGAAACAGAATTAATTAAAAACCTTAGTGAAAACACAATAAAAAATATTTTTAGTTGGGCCGCTATGAGATCCGAGCAAGCAACATATCAAATTTAAAACTATTTTAATTCATGAAAAAGTAATTGAAAATTTTGTTGAAAATATAAATAAAAATGCATTTATCAAAAGTTTTGCGCTATGACTTGTTGATCATCATTGAGAAAGCTAAGCGAACAGGAAATTGACGCCGTTTAAATTTAAAGGGCATGTTAGTGTCAGATGGGGTCCTTCTCCTTTCATTTTGCCTATAGTATTGAAAACCACGGCTTAAATTAATTTAAAACTATAATAAGACGCTATAAAACATGCTACGTATCACGCTATCGAAATGTAAACAAAACGTTTTCGCCTGTGTCTAAATACAACCTTAGATCAAAAAGCTACGTCACCGTAAAACGGACCAATAGCAATTGTCATTCATGTATTGCTCAAAGGGTTTGCGTTAAAAGAGAGATCTTGTCTGGATTTTGATTTGCTGAGTGTTTTGGGACATGTGACCGTAACTATTACTGAGAAACGTCACTTTGGCTGTTGCCAAATAGCAAGCTACAAATACAGCCCTTTTTTAGCGCTACGTAAGAGAAATATATATATAGATTTCTTCCCGTCCAAAAAAAAAAAATTGCATTTATTTACAGAACTTCGAAAGGACTTGGAAATAAAAGTTATAAAGGATAAAACCGTAAAATCAAAGCAAACATCAATATATTCATTTTTTAAACTCTACAGTAATTAACTTATGTAATTAACTTTTGTTTTTATACTTAAATTTTCATATTTTTTCCTAATATGAAGAATAAATTTTAGTAACATTAATTGTTACCTTTTTTCATCAGTGAAAATCTGAATTTAGACATGGCCTCCATTAAGAGATCACCTCTCAGAGCAACCAATTTTTATTGGAACGGAACGTGGTCGCTTTAGGGAGGTTTTACTGTATCAAATCAATTTTCGTATTTTTGTTTCATTGAAATGGCCGTGTATTACAAACGCAATATTTGATTGTAAAATTTTATTGAAAGTAGGTTTCATTTTTATAACTTTTATTTTACATATCATAAACAAATAAAAGATGTAAATTTTATTACTTTAAGTGAAAATTTTGACCATTGGAAAAAATATATATATACTGGATAATGAATACAAAGGCATTTAATCCGTTTTGACGTTGACTTAGACAAAAAATTTTAAACTTTCAAATTTATAATGTTATTAGGATTAGATTTCTGTTATTATGGAGATAATAACAAAAATATTTGGTAAAAGAAAATAATACTCAAATTAAAATACATGTTCTCATAATAAAACGCGAGACCCCAAAAGTATTAAATAATAATTCCGTGCTTCTATGACGCAGCGATTGCCTTCATAAGTGTTTTAGAATATTCAAAATTTCGTACCAGAAAAATATACTGAGAAATACCAGTGTCGGATCTTATTGGGAACATGTGTGCGGCTCAACTCAAAAAAAAAAAAAAAAAAAAAATTTAACGAGGCGTGAAACGCACAATAGGTGGGATACTTCTGAAATTATGTGTACGATATGCTGTACACACTTCTACTACAGCGTCTAAAATAAATAGTGAGGAAATCGGCTGTCGAAACCATACTTAAAATTTGAATCCCATAAATGTGCAACGATGCTGAAATCCGCAGAGTCAATCGCAGCGACACCTGAGATATATATTCAAATTTCAATGTAAATATCGTATTATTACAGCGTCTAGACCAAAACGTCTTGGAGTTTTTGAAAAAATCCTGCAGATGTGGCTGCGATCGACTATTTATATTTCAGCATCGTTTGACATTTAAGGAATCCAATATTTTAGTACTTTTTAGCTCACAGGCTATCGAAGCCTGAGAGCTAATGCGCCCGCCCGTTCTGTATGTATGTACGTACGTATGTATGTATGTATGTACGTACGTACGTAACGCGATAACTCTTGATAGAAACATCCGATTTGCTTCAACATTTTTTTCTAGGTTCATTGTGATAAGGCGCTTCCCTGATTAGTTTTGAGAGTTCATTGGTTAAGGATAAAGGGGGAAAAACAGGGTTAGTCCAACCCCTTAATTCAGATAAATGGGTTTTTCATGCAGAATCATTCGATTTGCTCCGAATTTTGTATAGCGGTTTATTATGTTAAGGAACTTCCTTGATTAGTTTTGAGGGTTCATTGGTTAAGGATAAAGGGGGGAAAAGGGGGGTTAGTCCACCCCTTTTATTTCAGATAAATGGGTTTTTCATGCAGAATGATTCGATTTGCTCCGAATTTGGTATACCGGTTTATTATGTTAAGGAACTTCCCTGATTAGCTTTGGGGGTTCATTGGTTAAGAATAAAGGGGGAAAAGGGGGGCTAGTCCACCCCCTTAATTCAGATAAATGGGTTTTTCATGCAGAATGATTCGATTTGCTCCGAATTTGGTATACCGGTTTATTATGTTAAGGAACTTCCCTGATTAGTTTTGGGGGTTCATTGGTTAAGAATAAAGGGGGAAAAGGGAGGTTAGCCCGCCCCTCTTAAATTAGATAAATGGGTTTTTCATGCAGAATGATTCGATTTGCTCCGAAGTTGGTATACCGGTTTATTATGTTAAGGAACTTCCCTGATTAGTTTTGGGGGTTCATTGGTTAAGGATAAAGGGGGAAGGGGGGCTAGTCCACCCCGCTTAATTTATATAAACGGATTTTTCATGCAGAATTATTCGCTTTGCTCCAAATTTGGTATACCGGTTTATTATGTTAAGGAGATTCCCTGATTCGTTTTGGGGATTTATTGGTTAAGGATAAAGGGGGGGCTAGTCCACCCCCTTAATTTAGATAAATGGTTTTTTTTGCAGGATTATTCGATTTGTTCCAAATTTGGTATACCGGTTTATTATGATAAGGAGCTTCCCTGATTAGATTTGGAGGTTCACTGGTTAAGTATAAAGGGGGAAACGGGGGCTAATTCCCCTTCACTTGTTTTTTTGAGGGGCATTATTCTTTAAAATAAGAGTATGATATACAATTAGTGTGAATAGCCTGTGAGCTCAATGCCATCAGTTTAGCTGGGCACTTTTCTTTTTTATTTAAAGTATTACTGGGATAGCTGATTTCCACACTATATATTCTAGACCAGTGGTTCCCAACCTTTTTTGGCCACGCCCCACCTAAGCATGTCTAAAATCATGATGTATCCCCTCCCTTCTACAACATATAAATCTTATTAAATAAAAAAAAAACTTCTATTTTCCAGTACGGATTCGAAAATAGCATTAACTCTGATAAATGATTTCACATTCTTTATTTTATCAAAATCATATTTTTTTAATTAGAAGTATGTTTTTAACATAACTCTATGAATGCAATGAGGTCATAGATGTCCGCATTGTTATTATTTTGTTTTTAGGCATATTTGTTTTTTGTCATCTTACCTCAAATTTTAATGTGATAAATAGTCTACATTTTTATCTTCGTAAAATTTCTTGAAATCTTTCTCACATTTTGTAATACATCTGATAGAACTGATACATTTTAGAATGGATTTTAGTACTTCATTAAGAACAAGTGATATTTCTTTATCACCGAGACTGTAAGGATAACATAATTCACAAGTATAATTTTCAGATTCCTACTTTTATCCATTTTAAGTAACTATTTTTCTTTCCCCTCACGATATAAATTCTTTGATAACGGACATCTTATTCGCATTATTATTATTTGGCCACCATGTTTTCTCCGATTTTAAATTTTAAAATGCGTATGTCATGAATTATTTTTATGTATTTTGTATGTGGTCTGCAGAAGAGCCATAAGGTGTTTACTTTCTACTCATTTCCTACCGTGATGCGCATAGGGATTTATATTAATTTCATAAAAGTATTACCTCATTCAGATAATTCAAAACATTTTTTAGATTAAACATATCCAAATAGTCAATTTTAGATATACCCTACAAAATTTCACATCTAAAGTTTCTTCTTGGGCATATTGTACTATGAGTAGATGTACAATTTTTCTTTAAATAAATAGTAAAAAAATATGTGTGGTTTACTAAAATAATATTAAAGCCAGAAAAATTAGGAGGATTTTTTAAAATATAAACGGCATCAAAATATGTAAAAAGTAAATTCCCATAACTATTCCGGTGTACAGTCGTGGAAAAAAAAAAAGTAAACACCCCCTACTAACTCCTCAGCAAATCATCGTAGGAGAAAGTTACTGGTACCGAACGATTGGAAATAAAGTCTACTTTTAAATGATATATATAAAATTTTCTTAGGGGCTCATCTACATATTAAAACTAATCCAAACTTCATTTTTTTCAATGGCAATGCCCAATTTTAACGAGATATTTCAAATCTTCCGTTCAAACTATGCCTAGACACCAAATTTCAAGTCACTTGAATGATAAGTTTTTGAATTATAAACATTCAAAATTTAGTGCTTCTAATGTTAAATTACATTTTCATATTTTTATTTATATCTCCCGAAATTATGCTCCTAATGTGCTAATTTTTTTGTAGTAATAATACTAATATACCCAAACATAAATAAGCTGAATTTGCAATTTTTATAATTTTATGATATGGATTATGAATTATGAAATTAATATTCGAAAAAATTATGAATTGCAACCTACAATTTTTTTGATGGATTTAGATTTATTAAGTCCTGCTTTATGGAAATTCAAAAATTTCACATTTTTATTCCAAGTAGTTTTCAAATTATGCTTAAAAAACGGCAAAATGATGGTTTAAGGGGCCGTCTATGATGGAAGTGAGTAGACATTTTGAAATTTATTCTGCTGTACTGTAATCTAACACGCTTCATTGACTCCTTGAGTGGCGCTTAAGGTGCCTTGATCAAGGAAGGGGCTCTCTCGGTGAACAATCCAGTACGGAACTTCAATTTGGATACAGCCCTTAAAATAAGCTCGTTTTTAAATAATTAATTTCTCGGAAACTTATGGTACGAATTGCATAAAAATTCGTTTTTAGGCTAATTGAAGGTTGTAGAGTTCATTTATGCTGTCAGAATTGGGTACTGCTATTGAAAAAAACAAAGTTATGGTTCGTTTTAATATGTAGATGGCCCCCTAAGCAAATTTTATATACATCATTTAAAAGTAGACTTTATTTCCAATCGTTCGGTGCCAGTAACTTTCTTCTACGAAAATTTGTTGAGGAGTTAGTAGGGGGGGGGTACTTTTTTTTTCCCACGACTTTACGTGTATTTTGAACTTTTAAATGGGATGGTTTTGAAAATTAATTTTTATTCAGTTATTTCTTAATTTTCTATATCTATTATTTCTATTTTTAGACTACGACACTACTTTCACTAAAAGAAAAAAAGATAGAAAATTTCTTAATAATAAATCTGAAATTCCCCTCCTGAAAAGCCACATTGCCCCTCTGTGGGGCGTAAGCCCCACGTTGGGAACCACTGTTCTAGACGCTGTACTTCTACTGTGTATGAAAGATTCAAATTTCACGAATAACTAGACCGTGAAAAAATACAAATGTTTCTTAAAGTTAAAAATATGGTATAACCACAAACGAAAATATACAATAAACTCCTTCCAGATAGCCATGGTTCTGAAAAACTTTCTTTGTCTTAAAAAGACTCAGAAACATATATATTTTTGAGATCTACAGACGCATTTGTAAAAACGCAGTTTCTTTTGCTGTGACTGATTTTCGGAAACGTTTCCGAGTAGTTCTTAGAATGTACTTATCAGTTTACCAACCCGATCAATTCTCAAATAAACATTTTCATATTCAAAAATATATTTTACGGGCAAACATGATAAATTAACAAGATTAACATTCAAATTAATATTATTTTTTACTCTCGCATGCATAAATTCAACTACACAGCTGACAATATTTAATTGAGAATTGATAGCATACTAAAAAGAGATATTTAAAACTTATTTCGATTCTAAAAACGGATTGATGCAGTATAAAAACTACCTGAAAACGCAAATATTAAATATAAGTACAAAAATCTTAATTTACGTCCACTATTAACTATACCATAAAATATATATTCCAAAAAATCCTTCAAAATGTATATTAAAACCCATTTACTTGCTTAAAAGACGTCAATTTCAGTAAAAACATTATAAATATACGTTAAAAAATGTTTTGATTCATTCATTGAATCGTCATCAGAATATAGGAATACACAAATACAATCATTTTTAATGTTTTTATTAAAATCGACGTCTTATAAGCAAGTAAATGTGTAATAATATATATTTTGAAGGGTTTTTTGAAATATATATTTTATAGTATACCTGAAAACATTACCCTAAATCAGTGACAGTAAAAAAAAGTATATAAATCCTTCTTTAAATCTCGAAAACGTATTGGTTTCTGAGGTTTTATAAAGATAAAGCACGCTTTTCGGAATCGTGTGTAACTCGGAAGAGGTTATTGTATATTTTTGTTCATGATTATATTATATTATCATAGACTAAAAAGCATCAGTATTATTTTTACAATGTACGATATTATCATACTGTTAATTAGGAAGAACTTTATAGCTTCATTGACGAAATTGTTCCATTATAGCTATTTTAATATACAGGGTGTTTATAAAAGGTCTGACACATTTTAATGTTTAATAATTTATAAAATAATAAAAATATAAACAAACCTATGACATTTATATATAGAATAACTCTTATAATTTCGGAAGTCCCTATACCCTTTCCAGCATTTGACCGGACCGGGAAAAAAAATTAAAAAGAAATTCACCGGACAAATTTAAAAGCTAAATTCAATAAATTTAATGCATTGTAAAGTGAAAAGGATTGGGTTCTGGTTTCTAAAGCTTTTTGACTCTATGAAGCAATTAATAATTATTAATTTAAATCTATCTTCATTATTTTATGAATTATTAAACACCAAAATATGTTTTAGACATCATGTATAGAACTTCATTTTGTATTCACAAAAATTTGAGCATTTTTACAGTGAATAAAAAACTAAAATTACTTTTATACTTTTGCAATAATGACTAACAAAAAGAAAAAAAAACAAAGATCTACGACCAAAAAAATATGATAAATCCTGCTCTATGTGCATTTTAAAAGAAAATATCGTTATTTTATTTAATACACCTCCGAATATGGCAGTATTAAGGATTTTTGGAAATCCGTATAACGATGTATGTTCAGTGCACTTACATACACAGAAAAAAAGAAATGGCAGAGCAAAATCGTTAAAAGAGCACATTTCTATCAATACTGATTTTCTCTCAATTTGGTTGAAAAACTTTTAAGAGACTACCGAGAATTCCCCTTATTGATTTCAGTCTAGCGCCACTAATTCCAATAAATATTCATTACGTAATCACAAAATGTTTCCTCTGTGGCACAGTTTCAAACGAATTTGAGCAATCTCAGAGGTGATTTCCTTTTGAGTGATTAAAATTGCTTTATATTTTCTTCCGGTAATTACACAGTCATTTTTTTGATAACTTAAGTTGGAAAATACCTTTTTTCGTTTCTGAGAAAATTTAGAATTAATATGCTTGTTTTGTTGGTTTTATTCGTATTGTAAAAACCATACGAAAACGAAGGAGAACCCTTGGGCTGGTCATCAAAATGTGATACGTTATTTTTTATTAAAATTTTTGTCTGTTAAAAATACCTAATGTTATTTTTTCATAATTTAAGTTGAAAATTTCTTTTTGGCGTTTCCAAGAAAATTTGTAATTAATATTCTTTTTGTTCTAGTAGTTTTATTCTTATTATAAAGACCATATAAAAACGCATAAGAAACCTCGGGCTGGTGTTCAACATGTTCTGTATTATTTTTTGTTACAATTTTTGCCTGTTAAAAATGCCTAACGTCATTTCTTGATAACTTAAGTTGAAAATTCTTTTTTTGATTTTCAAGAAAAATTCTAATTAATATTCTTATTTTGTTCTGTTAGTTTTATGATTATTGTAAAAATCGTACGAAAATGCATAAGAACCCTTGGGCTGGTCTTCAGCATGTGCGATGTCATTTCTTATTACCATTTTTGCCTGTTAAAAATGGCGAAATAATAACAGCATACATAAATGCGAAGTATATTATTAAAAACCTTATTAAAAGGTAGCCTCTCATTATATTACGCCCCGTTACATCGCTCATTTGAATATATCGCTTGTTTTCTGTACTTCCTGAAAAAATAAATAAATTCAGTCTGAGTAATTGTTCTTTTAACATGTTATAGAGGGAAACGTCAATAAACGTCTTTTTTTATGTTTAGCTCCACACACACGCGGTACTTTTATATTTTATATACTACAATATATCTCAAACATATATACACATCATTTATATTTATGCAATTAGTGTAGTACTCTGTAAATAAATACTGCGATTAAAAACAGTACCGTTATTGTACATATTCCTTTGTAATATAGACATAAGGCTTCTTTAAATACTAGATATAATATAAACACGAGATATAATATGAGCACGAGATACAATATAAACACGTGATATAATATAAACACAAGATATCGCATAGTAAGTATTTTTGCTAAACAATGTAATAAGGAACAGCAACACTCATAGGCGGGCTACCTGTTAAAAGCATCATAGTACTTTTCCTACCCGTTCCCAATGAGTTGCTTTTTATGTGTCAGTTATATTTAGAGTAATTCTCAAGTTCTAAATGCCCTCCGTTATATCGTGCTGTTTGATATAATTCGTCATTATATATCCATGCGCGATATAAAGAGGGGTAATTTGTTATTTATGAAAAGTCTTTGCATTGTAAAAAGATCGCTATGTAAATAACAAAGGAAAACACCAAGTGTCTCAATAATTTTATCATGTAATTTTAGTAGTACTTATATTAAAAATTTTACTTTTAATAAATACGTTTAGCAGTAACATGATTTTACATAGTGATTGCGGGTGTAGAGTCTTGCATTCGATATAACCCGACCCGAAACCGAAAATTGTATTTTTAAACACAGCAAACCCCTACTCAAACCCGACAACATAGTTTCTTTCATCTAATACCCTACTCGAACCCGATAATAAAAATTGTCATCGATCCGAATATCGGCTAGAACCGATTCACTTCAACCTAAACTAACCCAACCCCAAAATATTTAAATTTTATCTCGATCCGGAACCGAAATGTAACAAAATTCATCCTTATTTCAATGTCATTATGGAAAATTAGTCTATAACAATATCTCTAATATCAGTTTAATCCTTTATGTAAAAAAGGGAACTTATATATTATTTATTCATATAAGTATACAGTATACGCAGTTTTTTCATCAGAAAAAATATTCTGGGATTTCTTTTGAAATGTCGGGTCACTCCGAACAAGACTCATAAAATTCAAAGACCAGCCCGAAACATTTAAACTCAAAACGATCTGTTGCAAAAAAACTAGAAGTCAATTGGAGCTGCAGCGAAAGAAATTAGTACCAACCCGACCCGAACCGAAAAGAACCTCTTTTTAAAATAAATGTTAATTTCATCTAACTATGGAAAATGCATGCAAGATAGAGTGACAAAAAAGAGGAAATTTCATTTTGTTGATACGATATGGTTGAGCATTAGTTCTCATCAAAATATCGACGTTTAAGGCTGTTCTCAAATCCCAAGGTGCTATTTTCGGGCATATTCTTTAATTATTTTTTGTTCGGAAACGTATGAAATTGCCAGATGTTATTATTCGAAAACTGTGTAATAAAAAACGTTATCCATTTTTTGGTACACGTCGTTCAGAATATACTGTCAAAGTTGCCGTTTTGAACCGAATTTCCAACACGGGAAAGGAGAAAAACTGGTCTTCACGTGACCTAAAAGGGCTTATAACTCGATAAATAATTTATTTATCAAAAAATGGAAAACTCATTTCGATTCGAAATCGCTTCAACAGTCGGGCCAGCCAATTTTATCACTGCAGATTTAGCTTTGTTGAGCAGAGAACTTGAGAACAGCCTTAAGCAGCATTGGCTGCGGTTAATGCTTTAGACGGTGGCTCCAGGCAACTAGTAAGCGCTGCTGTTAACGCCTTGTCGATGCCATAGACCAGCATGCACAATCTGTGACGTGGAATGTCTCCTCGCTGGGAGGACAGTATTTGGGAGACAGGTATCGAGTCGGGAAATTTTCTTTTTTCCGGGTGGGATCAAAATTGGGGTTAAACCTTAAAGCCAAGTAAAACTTCTGCTCCTGTGGTGCTTCGACAAATGAAAGCTGCACTACTTGACCCTGTGTCTTCGAGACCTGGTCTCCCGTTTCGGTATGCCAGGGTGCATTCGTAATATCAAAAACAACAATAAAATAATTTGAATGTTGTAAATTTTTAACTTATTTAAAATCATAAGTTATTTTCATATTTTGAATCTAGCACAATGATAATTAGATTGATATTTTAGTGGGGAAGTAATTTTATGACCACATATGTGAACCTAAAATTACCATCCCTTTTTCAACATTCTATAGATTTTTTTTTCTATGTTCACTGTTGTTATTATATGTGTTTTAAAAAAAATTCAGTAATTAGAAGATTATTCCGTCGTGTCTGAAGATACTATAACAACAACAACAAAAAAAAAAATAGTGTATAACAATACAAAAAAAACTCCACCAGGAAACAAGAAAGTTGTTTTGCAGGAAGTGGTGCAATTATTCGCATTAGATATCTATTTAAAAAATAATTTAAAAAATTATAATGCAGAAAACAACAGAAATGAAATAAAAAATAAATGAGGGAGATATTTTTGGTTAAACAAGAGAGAAAGTCACGACCGACAAGAGAGCGAAAAGGTCCAGACAATGTCGATAAATCGATGAGCCTAGAAAGATATAAAAGAATTCGAAGCATTGGAAAATGTGTATTTAAATCGCTTGCAAAAGTATTCCCCTTTTCTATTTGCACTGAAGGGAGAGCATAATGCGTTGCTTATACAGGAAGGAATGCATTCGTAAACGATTATAGAAAATGTTTGCGTATCGGTAATCAATGCTTCATCGGATAATAATACGCGTTGTGTTTCTAATGTGTTAATTTTTGAAGTGTGCATCATAAAATCTGTTACAGGGTCGTAATTTGTATATTTATTACTTATGTAGCACCAATTAGTTTCAATAATTATCCTTATTTTACTCATGCATTTCTCTTATTGCTTTTACCATCTTCACCAATATTTGTTATCTCTTGCTCAATATTGGGATTAAACATTTCTACCATATTGAGGTGGCTACATTTTACTAATATTGTGCTAACCTTGTCAGAAAATATTTCGTCATTTCGTTATGAATCTTTCCAATGCAAAGTCAATATTTCTGTAATACAGAATTTATTTGCAAATATTTCCAGGTATAAAGCGTATAATGCAAATATTGGGTAGGAAAAACATATGCAAATAATATTGCAAATATTTCTGCTATATTGGGGTTTTAGTGCAAATCGTTTGCGTATCGGTAATCAATGCTTCATCGGATACTAATAGGAGTTGTGTTTCTAATGTATTAATTTTTGAAGTGTACATCATAAAATCAGTTCCAGGGTTCTGATTTCTATATTTATTACTTATGTAACAATAGTTAGTTTCAATAATTATCCTTATTTATTCCTGTATTCCTCTTATTGTTTTCAAAATCTTCGCCAATATCTGCTATCTCTTGCTCAATATTGGCATGAAATATTGCACAATAATGAGTTGAATACATTTCACCAAAATTGTGCTAACATTGTCAGAAAATATTTCGCTATTTCGTTATGAATCTTTCCAATGCAAAGTCAATATTTCTGCAGTACGGCATTTTATTGCAAATATTTCCAGGTATAAAGCGTATAATGCAAATATTGTGTATTAAAACTTGGGTATGAAAAACATATGCAAATAATATTGCAAATATTTCTGCAATATTGGGGTTTTAGTGCAAAATCGTTTGCGTATCGGTAATCAATGCTTCATCGGATACTAATAGGAGTTGTGTTTCTAATGTATTAATTTTTGAAGTGTACATCATAAAATCAGTTCCAGGGTTCTGATTTCTATATTTATTACTTATGTAACACCGATTAGTTTCAATAATTATCCTTATTTACTCATGTGTTTCTCTTATTATTTTCACCATCTTCACCAGCATTTTCTATCTCTTGCTCAATATTGGCATGAAATATTGCCATAATATTGAGCTGACTACATTTTACCAATATTGTACTAATATTGTCAGAAAATATTTCGCCATTTCGTTGTCAGTATTTGCAATGAAAAGTCAATATTTCAGCAATACGGCATTTTATTGAAATTGTTTCCAGTTGTAAATCCAATAGTGTATTAAAAGATAGGCAAATAAATTTGCAAATCTTTATTTATTGCAAAACTGCAAACTTGCAATTTCAAGTCTTTATATCGCAAATCTTTCGGCAATATTGGGGCATTAGTGCAACCATTTCCAATGAAAACCCAATATTGCTTTAAAAATGGTAATTTCATTAAAAATATTTGTTTTTAATGTAAAGAAAATATTTGACCAATATTTTTGTTTGGATATTTCCTATGGATCCAATCGTTGGGAATATTTCCTATGGATCTAATACTGATGCACTATTGTTTTCCAATATAACCAATATGTTAGTTTAGTAACAGGGCTATTACGCACTAAAATTAAGATTGAAGAGGAAATGAGTATTAGAAGAGGATGCTGTGTCACATTTTGTCAAAAATTGGGTTTGTTTATATGCATGAAAGTGCTGTGAGATAATCTACCATATGGTAAGGTTAAAATACTAATATTCTAATCAATTTTAACGATGTGATACATTATTCAATTATATTTAATAATTTAATATTTTGTAATTTAAATAATACAAATAATATTTAATATTTAAAACTTAAATGTTAATACATATTCCCGAGAGAATTTAGTACCACCTGTCAATATTTCAAACCTGTGCTACTAAGAAGAATATAAATCAATAAAAGTTACAACAAAAACTCCCACTTCAATGTAATTTTTGTTACAGAACAGCTTCTTCCACGAAGCTGTTCAATTACGATTTAATATTGGACAAAGAAAAAAATAAAAAATCGAAATGAGTTAAAATAGAAAACTTTTTCATTTTTTGACCAGTATTTTTCCATTCATTGTACATACTTTATTTCACAACTTTATCTTTTCGCTTAGAAAAATGTTGGTCATTGGTAATCAATGCTTCATGGCATAATAAAACAAGTTCTTTTGTAATGTATTAGTTTTTAAAGTGCGTTATCACAAAATCAGTTTCAGTGTCCTAATTTGCATATCTAACTTACGTTACACAGATTAGCTTGCGTAATTATTCATTCATAGTGTCTAAAAATGCCGAACTTATCAGCATTTTCTGGAAATATCTTTACTGATAACAATTTACGAAATAATTACCATTTAATATTTTTAAAAATAAATAAATAAATCGCTACAAAAAGAAAACGTATTCACTCTCACATGCATTTTTCTATTTTTTATGTCGATTTATTTTATCTTTTATGTAAATTTATAGTATAAAGTAAAAAAAAGGCCCGTGAGTAACTCTGACGTCATATTGACGATGACAACAACCTGACTAATAAATTACGTTTTTATCTTTTTATCTTTTTAACATTTTTTTTCAACTGCTAATAACTGCACAATTCCAATTTTTACACCGTCGAATAGAAACAAAAGTGTACTTACAAATGCAATTTATTTGAAAACTGTATCTCAATTTATTGATTCCTTAAGGTTTTGAAAGGAATTTTCGAGCATGAATAATTTTAAATCTGTGCGTAATCTGATTGCAGGCGATTGACCTGTTTGCACTTAAAACAATGTAAATAATTCAGCATTCTTTTTTTCGTGTAATATTCCATAACTAAATTGCGAAACAAAATTAAAACTTCACATATAGGTAAATAAATAAATAAATAAGCTAATTAAACACGAACTTAAGAGATATGTAATCGAACTATGCGCTTTATTACCATAATAATGAGAATCATACAGATTGCTATAAATAGCGAAATGTTTCGAAAATTTATCGCTGGCATGGGGCTAATACGAAAGTTTTTTAAAAAAGTATGTTTTGGTGTAATTGGTTTGCAATCTAGGAAAATGTACTAAAGGTAAATTATCTATTTGAGTTTTCAATTAAAAGAAAATTTTCATCTACGTTGTGTACACCGGGGCCATATACCGGTCTTCTTTAACCCATTTAGGCCTAGCGTCCCATTTTTGGGACGCTTCGAATTTTAATGATGGTGTATAATTTTCTTCTTCTTTATAACATGGAAATTATATGAAATAATTATCTATAAAAGTCTTTATCTGTTACCGACAGATGACAACATAAGATGGATATTTAATTGCTTAAAATGAAGGCTTTTTTCAGAGTTTGAAAATTTTTCACTTTTAAGGATGACGAAATGTAAAAAGTAAGTTTATTTGTGCTTTTTCTACCAAGGATCCAAATAAATAACCCAGAATCTGAGCTTGTAGACTTCTTTGAAACACGTATTCTTTTAAATTGTGAAATTATATGTTCAAACCTATTTTTTATTCATTTTTGTAATGTTCAAAATATAGGGCGTTAGGCACGAATAGGTACATATTTTAATTAGACATTTAGGGGACAGTTATTTGTGTAAAGTCCTTTTCAAGATGATTATGAAACAATATGTTTATAAACCTCAAATACGAGTATTCTTAGTTTATTATTACTAATACTTATAATGTTATTAGTCTCTGTAAAAAAATACATATTTTGTTTTAGTAATTCATAAAAATACTAATTATAGTATATAATATACAAATTAAAAGTTTTTTTATATGAATTTAGGCAAAACATATAATTATGCATATTATAATATTATAAATATTATGCTTATTCCCATACTTACTAATATTGAATTTTATCAAATAAATGCAAAAAAATTTTAGTGTGATTTTTTCAGTTCATTTTGCAACATTTTAAAGTGGTTTTACCAAAAAATTTGAGAAAACAAAAAATCAGGCACCAATGGATTAACCTGGGTAGTCCGAGATGGATTGATTGCCCGGTAATGATAAATTAAATAACAGTCTGATGAAGATTTTTAACATGATCTGCGACGGATAAGGGACGGGGGGGGGGGGGGGGTTACTTAAAATCCACACACTTGAGTGTTATCATGTGACTTGTTATCAGTCAGGACGGGAATTCTCCTCTCTATGGGCTTGGAATGTATCCGTATTTTTCAAATTTCTATTCAGAAAAATCTTTTTTCTTCTATTTTCTGTATATTCTTTTTTAAGAATGTTACTTTCTTTTTTATTTGCCAAATTGTTTCTAAAATATATATTTAATTTTATATTTTAAGTGTTAAAATCTAAGTGAAGCAGGCGAGTTGTAAGGAAAATTTTTACACTTTAAATAAAACTAACAGTGCATTTAAAAAATATTTTGTCCAATAAAAATGAAAACTAGAAAACAGGAATTAAGCTTTTTCAGAATTTAGTGTCGCCCCCGATGGAAAAAAGTATACGTATATAAATATAAATAGTACAAAACATATTTCAGTTTTAAGACTTAAAACACACTCTTTTATTTTATATAAAATGACGTCATTCGCATACGCTGATTTAGTTTTTATTGGTTAAATTAGTACTTAACTTCGAAATCTACCACTGCCTGTAGGCCGAGTCGGCAGGGATTATTATTTTTTTAATTCAAATATATGTCATAAAGTAAAAACGTAAATAGTATTATCATTTATGAATTAGATCTTTCAATCGGCGTAAGATTCCTTAAAATTGATCAATTAGTTCCCGATTTTTTGAGTACTGAATGATTGATTGATTGATTGATTGGTTCCCTCGGTTTTTCCTGTTTTCTGAAAACCTCGCTTTCATATCAGAAAGTGGCAAACTGCAAATTGTAGCCAGATAAGGCCCAGGAAAAAACTTTAAGGTTGTCGAAAAAAATTATTGTAAAAAAAATTTCTAGGAATAATGACAAGAAGTAAGGAACCCAGTTTATTTAACTGAAAATTAATAGAAATACACAGTTTTCAAAACTGTACAAACTACAATTAGTAAAATAATGACATATTTTAATTTTTCATACACTTTATCATGAAAATAAATATAAGTTAGACGATTTTTCAATGACATTTTTAACTCAATATTCTACAAATGCACCCTTTTTTCAGTTACTTTTATCAATGAATCTGTCAATGTTGCAGTACGTTTAGGTACAGTTTCTTTTTTTATATTACTCCAAACAATCTTGATGCTGTTGGTGAGTTCACGTTTGGTTTGACATTGTATCAAACAAATTATATTAAATGACTGTAACTAGTAAGTATGGTTATATTGTCAAAAATCTTTATAAACAGACTGCTCTAAAATAACACAAAGATTTTCCAATGTATTCAGGTTAGGATTCTTGGAAGGCCTCTGAAGAACTTGGATGTTATTAACTTCAAACCACATTTTTTTTTTTTTTTTTTTTTTTAAATGAGATAGATGGATACTTGCGTTGCCTTGGCATATCCGTTCTTCAGATGTATCAAGTGATGCTTTGGGTAAAACATGTTCCCCAATATATATGTCTTGATAATTTT
This sequence comes from Maratus speciosus, assembly GCA_963932465.1. Lineage (NCBI taxonomy): Eukaryota > Metazoa > Arthropoda > Arachnida > Araneae > Salticidae > Maratus > Maratus speciosus. The sequence goes on along the minus strand of OZ010793.1, from coordinate 295,253,596 downwards.
CTCCGTTCATTTTATAAATCAATCACTACAATGGATAGGATTCCACCTGTTGCAAATCGTCCCCATAACATTACAGACGCACCTCCGAATTGGCATTTAGAGAAGTAAGGGTTTACCTTTTGAATCTCATGCCAGTGCTTTGCAAACCCATCAGGCCCGTCCAACTTAAATTATTTTTCGTCAGAAAATACATCTTTTTTTTCCATTTATCTCCAAATGAAACATATCTTTTGGCAAACTGCACGCGAGCAAGATTGTGCTACTCTGTTAAAGGTGGGCAAGGTCTCTATTTTATATACTTCGCTTTTCCATTTGAACTCACTGCGGACAGTTCGACTGGGTATGGTAAGTTTAAATCATTAACTATTTGATGAGAAGACATTTTCTCACATGTCAATACAAATACAGCTGATTTTTGGCGTCTTGAAAGTAACAAGGTGTAATCGTGCGCTTGGCTTTTCAAAAATTTGAAGGATCTTTTAAAAAAATTTTTGACAGCTGTTTTTGTCCGACCCACGGATCTTGCAATAGAAGCCCCACTCATTCCACGTGCTTTCTTGCCAAGAATTTTGCAACATTTTACGTCAATAAAATTAGTAATTTGAACTTTGAGGTTAGAAGCATGCACAGAATGATATACTGTAAAAAAAAAAAAAAAAAAAAAAAAAAAAAAAAAAAAAAAAAAAAAAAAAATTCCGTCAATATACAGAAATTTTTCCGAAAATTTTTACGGAATAGCTTCATTTTTCTAAGAAAAAAGTACAATTTCCGTTAATTGACATTTTGAGATTATAAATCCGTATTAATCGAGTAAGTTTTCCATAAATTTTATGGACTATTACTGCATTGCTTTCAAACAGTACAAGTTCCGCAAATGATGTTTTGAAATAGTTGCTTTTGTTTGGCAAGCGAAGTAATTTATTGTTGTATATACTTGTCTTATAGTGATATTATTTTTTTGAAGTCTCATTATTGGCTAAATATGGCTGTATATTAAAAATATATTCAATGATTTTCCAATAATGGCTAAATAGTACGTTTTACATGAGTTTTCAAGTAAGACCTATAAAAATTATGGAGCCATCTATAATGTGTATTTTTAAACAACTCGTTATAATATAATCGTTATAATATATAAGTTACTCGTTATAATATATAAGTTTTTTCTTTTCTGTTTTTTTTTATAAAAAGCTAACGTCTTTTTACTAGTATATTTGAAAAAATTGAAATCTTTTTAATATCTTTTTAAGTTTGAGATCGTTAAAAAGGAAGTGTTACAGTTTATTTTTCATTATGATTTTTAAATAATGTTTGACTTATTTATAGCAAGCTGTTAATATATTTTTAATTTTAATATTTTTTAATTTATTCACTTTAACAGATTCGCACATAGAATTAAAAACATATCTGAAATATAATAAAGAAATTATTATAAAATTGACATTTATCTAAGTTTGATAAGCAGTAAAGAAAATTTATTTTAATACCATGTAGTAATTATCTTTATTTGGGTTTACAGTAGATCATCAGATAAATAATTTGGAAAATTTCAAAAAGTACATAGTTGAAAAAAATATATTGGTATTCTTGTAAAACTAAATGAATAAATAAATAAATAAAAATAATATTATTATTTTTTTAAATCTTGCAAAAAAGAAGCTGTCTTAATACATTCTTTCATTCCTGTAATATTTTAAAGAATAAAATTTATCTTTTATAAAGCATGAAACTAAAAATCTAAATATTCAAAATTATAAGGGGAAAATGTGTAAAAAATTCAGAATCGTATACTCAATTTAAAAATATTATCTCTACGAAAATACCTTCCTTGTTTAACATGTTAGCCTTTGCTTTATAAAAGACATCTGAAATAAGTAACGATATTTCAACACGTAGTTTGTGAAGTCGTGGCGTAATCGTTAAGAGCACTAAACTGGAAAAGGACAGTTCCTGGGTAAGGGTAACGCCAGGGTAAGTGTTGTTGATTTACTGTTGTTTGAATTAAATTATGATTTTCTGACCTTGATGTAAACGTGTCCTTGAAAAGCGAAGTGTCAAAGTGTACATTTCTCCTTGAAAAATTTTTATATTTTGTCTTTGAGCCGCAAATACGGAAATATGAAAATTACGGAAAAATTTTGTGAAAAAACTGAATTTTTTCTGGAATTTTAAAAGAAAAAATTCCGTTAATATACGCAAATAGTACTGGCGGAATTTTTTTTTACAGTGTATAATTTGCATCTGAGTCAAAAAATAGTCACGAGCTTATACTTTTTTCCAACATTTCCTACTGCAAAATTTAAGCATGTTAATTTTTTGGCCCTTTTTTACCATGGCGTTTTAATACCATCGCAGTTCACAATCGAGTGTCATTTTTGTTACAGGGCAATTCCACAGAAAATTCTCAGTTTGAGGGGGAAATAAAATTTATAATATGTTTAATTTAAGGAAAGCTTGATATTTTTATGCTTTACAATAAAATCCTAATAAAAAGGCATTTTAAATTAATGTTTACAAACTACGTTGAGTACCTTTATTGTCTTTGTAAAGTCATATTGTTACGTCAGCTACTCAATAAAAGTTACGTCAGTTACATGTGTAAATGCCATTTTTTCTTTTTTATTGTTCAGAAATTAATTAAACAAGTTACTGTTATAATTTGTCATTATTTAGTGTTGCTGAGAACCAGTGGCGTGGCGTCCGGTCATCGCTGGATGCGGCGATGACCAAGCAATATTTTAAAACTCTTAATAAGCTTTTAAAACTCTACGATCCAGTTTTAGCAGAACATTTGGAGTTCATGTATAAGTGAAGGTAAGATTTAAAGTTTCTTTTTTGAACATTCAACCATTGAATTTTAGAGTTAATAATTTTTCACCACAAACTTAAATAATTGCGATGACCACCGAAAATTTTCACGCCACGCCACTGCTGAGAACATTAAATTCCTTTTTCTAATGGGATAGTTTTGATAGTTTTTACACTTCCATGAAGGCAGAAAAAATGTTTGTCTATTTCATGTTACATCAGTTACAGAATTTTTAATTGCAATTTTTGGGACTAAAATAATCTGAAGGTATTTGGGTATTAAATTGTAAAAATTTGTTCTAGCTTTATTAGTAAATTTTCTAAACAGTTTTGAAAACAAAATTCGATGATCAAGTGTTACGCCAGTTACGATGGAATCGACCTACATTAATTGCTTTACATTTGTAAAATTTGTTTAACCCAAACATGACCTTTTTAACTAGACCTTAAACTTATCCCCTGGATCTTACATTCTATATTTGCCCCTGATATGTTTAGTCTTTGTTATGTAACTGTTTCTGAGCCTCTTTCGGACAAACAGACAAACAGGCAGACAGAAAGAAATTTTTTTTTTTTTTACTATACATCGTCTAAATAGCCGAATGAACTTAAAAATAGATGGGGTTTTTTTTTTTCTAAAAATTGCAAACTTGCATTCACTTTACATTTTATACATTTGTATGTCTAGTATAGATGACATAATCAACTAAATTTATTAAAATTCTCATTTTAAACATTAGTCACCTATCAATTTAGCAAAATATGAAATGTTAATATTTAATTGTTTAGTTTTAACACATTTGGCTCTAGTAATTTTCAGAATATAAGACGAGATAATCTAAAATGATATAACTTACGCAATATTGATTTACAAGAGACTAAATTTCATTATTTATATAAATTAATTTTAACTTGTTAAATAAAGATGTTTCGCATGTACTTAAAGTGAAGTTAAATGCACAAGTTTAAACTGAACTTACGAAGGAATGAAATCTGAGAAAACAGTATAATGTTGAAATTCAACGGCTTTAAATTTAAAGGCTGTTTTAACAGTCAACAGAATTAGTGTAAATAACGCTGGTCGTCTGCAGGGAAGGTAACAGTGCGATAAATCTAATTATTGTAGTTACCGCCTTTGGAATGCGTTCAAAGTAGTTCTTCCAATCCTAAAAGAATTACAGTTTGCAGTAAATAAAGAACAAAAAGTTAAATTTTTGTAATATCAATAACAGATGTGACTATGTGCAATCTAACACTTTTGTACAAAGCTGAAAAGTGTATACAGGGCTACTACAGGCGACTATTTTTTAATTCTATTTTGCAAAACTTTTTCGATACAAAAATCTTTTACATACGCTTCGACAACATTTGCAAGGGAAATATACTGGAAGATGTTTTTTTTTTAAATAGTAGAGCGGACAAAATATAAAAATAGTCACCTGTGATAGTCCTGCGTTTATGTCTTCGGTTTGTCTACCGTCTGTCTACCTTGCTCTAACTCAAGTAAATATACTCGGATTTCCATGTAATTGATATATGTTATGGAGGTGTACTATGGTGTGTTCGCTGTTGAGAATGAAGTGTTTAGCGTTTATATTTCGTTTACACAGGCACTCGAAAGAATTCATTTAGATTTATGAGGGGAAAATCATTCTCAATGTATTTTAATAAGATTACACTGTTACAAACATATTGAAATTGACATTCATCACTCAGGTGCATTACAAGATAATTACTATAGAATACTAGTGTAAATGCCCGCCCTAGAACGGTGGGTAAAAATTGTGTTTTTCACTTAAAAGTTGAAAAACTGATAAAAAAAAATAATTGACAATATGGAAGCGTTTAGATGAGCAAAGTTCGGCTAGTTTATGTTCTAATAAACACACAATTATCATTTACAATATTTCTGGGTAAACCAGGTTTTCCGGCTAATATACTACTATAACAAAATTAAGATTTCTTAATAAAACAAAAATTTAATAAATATGCAATAAAAGTGCATAATTAAAACAGTCTGCTGCAACTATTGAAATAATACGATTTTTTTAATAACACTTTGAAATTGTATTTTATCGTTTACCCCCCCCCCCCTTCCTCCCCCCCCTCCAAATTTTTTTAAATATGTGTATTGATTAATAAATAAGTATCTCGGGTTGAATCCCAACCGTCTAATTCCCTAAGCTTCTGTCCTCCTGATGCAAAGCTATAAATCAAAAATTATTAATTTTACTTTTCGTATAAACATTAATTTTTTACTTTTAAAATATGGGATATGTTTTTTAAGTTACAAAATAATAAGCCTAAAATATTTAAATTGATTACTTTGTAAAAAGAAAGTCAGTTTTATCAATTTTTTGCAGGGAAAAAAAGGATATTTTTAAAAATACCATATCATTGTTTTCCGTGAATCACTTTATATGAGAAATAAATTAAAATTCCTTACATGTCGCAAAGAAAATTTAATATGATTGCAACTTAATACTTGAAATAATCTCAAGTGACACTTAGCGATTTATTTTGGTGGTTTAATGCGATGTGCCTTGCACTCATTTGTTAGGAAGAAATGTCTACCACTGCTCAATTATCAGGACTTGTAACCTTGAGAAGTAATCGCGGGATTCTTGTTTCTTGTCAACCAATGGGAGAATGGATCCTTCTCCCCTTGAGTCTCTTCCTGGGAGACTGGTAAGATTGATGGATTCGCGCCGCCCAGCGTTACACTGGCTTTTATTATATAGAGATGGTGCGTATAGCATTAATCGTTCATTTCCAGAGACACACAAAATAATTCGGTTTCAGTACCATCTATGAGTGATAATTATTGGAATTGCGTCTTCAGTTGCGGTATGCATTTTAAACTTAACTATTTTTTTTTTTTTTTTTTTTTTGCCTTGGTTTATATAAATTCTATATATCTTATAGAGTGTTAAAAAAAATATCTAGTAAATTTCCTTTTATTGACGTAAATTGCTGAGGGGGAGTTTTAACTGTGCTATGCTTTCCTAATTGAACTACACTTTTGCATATTATGTTGTATATGTACAAATCTGTAGACCTATACAGGGCTGCACAAAAGAATTTGGAGATTTTTCCGACAGTAGATGGTAATTGCTGATATAGCATTTTCAAATATGTTATGCGTTTTCCAAATTATTTACTTAGATATTATCTTTAATATTATTAGACGGTGAAGTTTTGCCAGTGTATTCTGAATCTGTTGGATTGTGTTTTTTTTTTTTTTTTTTTTTTTTTTTTTTTTTTATGATGTATGCTTCACACAGGTTTTATCTTTCTTGTTTTGTGTTGTGAAATTTTTTACATCTCTACCAGCCCGTGTTTTATTTCTAGGAAATTAGTAGGAAATTTATATGACGCTAAGTTTAATTGGTTAAAAGATACGTTATCCTCTATTGAATATCCTCTAAATTATCTTTTATTTTATTAATCTTTATCATACATTATTTAACTACTGTGGTTTTGCGAAATCACGTCTCAGATATTTTTCCCAAATGAATTGGGATATAACGTGAATAATCTTTAATACAAAAATTGCTGTGATGTAAAAATCTGAAGCGTGATTTAAGCGAAAATGCGTTTTGACTTAGAAAGATTTCTTAATGGTTCATACAGTTAAAAATAAATGAATGACATTTTCAAATGTTGTTTGTCTTCAATAATCAATATACCTTCATTAGATCCTGCAAATACAAAAAGTATAAAAAATAAACCAGAAAAATTACCGTCGAATAAGTTTCAGAGCATGGAAGTTTTACTAGATCAGATCAATGAATTGAGTGACCATTTCTGTTTTATTGTTATGCCGTTCCTGTGCAATTATCAATACAAACCATCCTTAATAATAAAATTAACCTTTTAAACCCTTTCTGACATAGGTGGAAAATGTGGAAAAAAAAAAAAAGATGTAATTCTACTAATGTAAAGTTCCAGAAATCTGTATACTTACAAAAAATTTATCTGGACACTGTAAATAAAAAAGATGTAAATCCACAAAACCAGTTTTTGTAAAGCTACAGAAATCGGGTTCCAGTTACATAAAAACTTTTAGGCATCCCAGTTTCCTAAAAAATTCTTAGTAACCTTACACATTTTTTGATTTACAGTGCAAAAGTGTATCTGTTACATGAATTTTTGTTGTTGCCGTTACATAAAAAGTTCTAAGCATCCCAGTTTCCTAGAAAATTTTTAGTAACTTTATAGATTTTTTTTTTTTTACAGTGCAGTTTGCCCGCGTTTAAATTTTCGTAATTATACTTGGGATTTTCAGATAATTAGTATATGTTATTAAAGTTTATTATGGGGCATTCACTATTGAACATGAAATGTACACCACTATAATTCGTTTTCAGGGACACACAAAAGAGTTTTGTTACAATATGTCCATGGGGGAAAATTATTTACTGCGTATTTAATCTGTGTATTTGGTAAAGTGAACATGTTACATTTTTTTCAAACAAAATGAAATTGATATGCGTTACTGAGGTGAACTGTAATATACTTTCTGTAAAATATGGTGTGAGTAGTAGTTATCATTCATTTACAGGGACACACCACATATATCGGTTACAGTACTTTCTATCAATGATCATTTCTGGGAATGCATTTTTATGGGTGGTCTGCGTTTTTAAGCTTAACAAAATTTTTGGATATTACGTGGAGAGTATAAAATGTATAGATTATACATAGGGATGCACTAAAGAATTTTATTGTACATGTTTAGCTGAAATATATTTTAGTATACTAAAAGATTTTTTCTAAAAATTGAATAAATTCATACAGACGGTTTCGCAAAAGAAGTAGGACACATTGCCCATTATGGATGGTAAATACGCTTTTATAGTTCCGTATTAAATTTTAGTATACTATATGTACATTTTAGCAGAATGTTCTCAAAATAAAAATCTATAGATCATATACAGGACTGCATAAATTATATGAATGCCTGACAGCCTATAAACGGAAATTTCTGAAAGTGAATTTTCATTTGTGTTCGTAGCTAAATTAAATTTTAGCACACTGTGGGGTTATATACAAAAATCTATAAATCAGGGCTTCAGAAATATATTCGATTACCTTACCAACTATGGTCAGTAATTGTTAAAATTGGGTTTTCAACCATCGCAAGTAGCACAGATACTTAGCCCACCGGTGGCAGCTTGTGGAAACCGTTGAAAAATGGTAGTGTTGATATGCCAATAAGCAAACAGAGGTTTCACTAGTTTGGATCTTATCTGAGCAGGATCCTAAGCAGTTAATAGACTATATAGGGCCCGGGGAAAGCATTATTCGGAGGCCTTATTTTATATATCCATAGAACATTTCCTTGGATTATTCTGAAGTGACTAAACTTCATAAATAAATTTTGTACTAGAGGCTATTCACATCTGTATACAGGGTGTTAAAAGGATTCATGTGAACCGTTGAAATGTTACTGTAGGTCTTTCAGTCATTCTTGGCTATTTTTCATAATATAATACGTATGATGTAAGATGTCTAAAAGAAAAACACCCTCGATTGGTCATAATTAATAGTTTTAATTTTCCCTCTTACCAGAATAATGTCAATAATGAATTTATTTTGAAAACAATGGAATACGAAGTTATAACAGTAAAATTTTAATCATTAGCTTTCTGATGATGTAGTTGGTCACTTTCTTTTTTGTGGGGCTTGGGATATGGAAGTAGGAAAGAAGGGACACCCCCCCCCCTCTACTAAATCTTTGAAAAAGTAAGAATTTTGGTCGTTTTTGGCCAAATTTGAACGTTTTGCTCTCTTTTAAAGAAAACCTTGCCTTTGAGGGCCTACCCAGATGCCTCTGCATTAATTAGTTTCTGACTGTTAAACGTTTGTTGGCAATTGGTTCATTGGTCAATGATGCGGCAAAGTGGACATTATTAACTGTGGACCAATGTAAGACAACAATTACCCAATATTGTCCTGACCATTTTGTAATACTTGAAATTTTATGCGCTTTGTTTTCAGCGTGTCAAAAGATGAAGTTATGTTAAAATATTCTGGAAGTGTTGGAAAGTCTTTTAAAATCTATCTGTGACGCATGATTTTTGTTTTTTGTTAAAATATTCTTATATTAACATTTAAATTAACATTTAAACAACAGAATTTAACCAAAAAAAGTGATTAATGAGAAGCACTGAAATGGTTACGGAATGGTTTCCCTATATTTATGCTTTGATAAGAAAAATAGCGGAAACTAGAGGTATCATCGCTATTTTGATTCAAGTAACTATGACAGTTCTTGTAAAATCATGATTAAAACGGTGAAACATAACGTCAATTTTCTCATGCTGTTGGTTTCAGATAAATTGATTAAATTTGCGTAGTTTTAGCCCCCGGTATGCTATTTCTTTCTCCCAGCTTATTTTTTGTCATCTCCAAAAAATAACGTTACATTGTATAAGCCAGCGATAAAACAAGGCAAAAGTATCACTGTACGATTAAATACTCTATAGCAATTTTTTTAACTTCTAAGCATCGCACGTTTTCAATTTTTATACCGTCGTATTGGGGAAAAATGTACTTTTAAATGCAATTTGTTTGAAGACTGTATCTCCATTTATTTTTGAAATATATATTTTTTATGTAGTTTTTAGAGCCATTTGCTTAATATTGGCAACGGAAGTACTCCATTTCTGAAGAAAGTCGTAGAAAGTAAAGGAAATATAGTTCTAAAATAGTAATTAAATATTTTTATTGCCATTTTCTTATAACAACAGAAAGAAAGTGTAATTAGATTACGTGCTATTTTGAAAAAATATAAACGAATGATTTCTGATAAAGTATGGAGCTATTATAAACTATATTTAATTTTATTTTAAGTATCTATATTAATGTTACAAACAAATTAAGGCCTATGAATCATTAGCCGTTTTTTGTCGAGTTTCTTTAATGACGGCATCTTTATGCTGCATTTGTGTATTATTTTGCGATAGTGATGTCATGCTTTACTGTAGATATTTTAGAGTGGATAATAAATGTGGAATTTTTAAGCGGATGCGAATGACGTCATTTTACATAAAATAAAAGCGTGTGCTTTAAGTCTTAAAAATGAAATATGTTTTATACTATTTATATATACATACATTTTTTTTTTCATCGAGGGCGACACTAAATTCTGAAAAAGCAGAATTCCTGTTTTCCAGTTTTTTTTTTTTTTTTTTTTCTTTTCAGTGAAACATTGGACATTATTTTTTAAAGTGTATACGAGCGTTGTGGAAGATACTGAATTATGAAACAGAAGTAAAGTGACCAAATCTCCCCGACTTTTGGCCCCATTTAAAGGGTCAGGTTCAGCCTTTTGATTTAAAAGGCATTAATTAAATTTTAAAAAGTTGATAAATTTATAAAGGTTAAAAAAGGTTATTAATTTATACATTTTATTGCTTCAAAGAATTTAAAATTGAAACTTTTTTTAATTTGACAATTTAAGTACAGTATTTTTTTAGTCAAACAAAAAAATTTCAGCATGAAACATACAATTTCTTGTTACTTGTCAAGGACAGAAATAATTCATGAAATATTAATTTAATGCTTTTCGAAAATACGGCTTTATTACCAGTTTTAAAAAAGCCCACTAATAATAAAAATTCAGACGCAAATTTTACACAGTCATAAAAATTTGTGATTCCATTTATTTGTTTCAATTGTCTTGCATTTTTATGTATCGCTAAATATAGTTTAATTACTTTTAGAATGTTGTTTAATTTTAATGTTTTGCTTTTACATATTTAAACATTAAACAATAATCTCTTTTTTAACAGAAAGATAGAATATATTTTAATTTTTAAAAATATGTGGTGATGAAATTTAAGACTACGAACTTTTCTTAAAAAAACTTAGAAATGTCTAAATATTAAAAAAAAAATAATAAAATACTGATACTATGAGATATTAATATAACATACAAAAATGAAAGTACAATATTATAATGTAAAAGTAGAAACATATTTAACTCTAAAAATTTTTTATTTGAAATCTTGAAAGTCATTAAATTGTCTTAATATTATTTTGAATTAAAAATATATATATAGGTTGTTCTTTTTCCATTACAAAAAGAAACAATTTAAATTAAAACAAAAAAATTATAATTATCAAATATTTTGTAAAATCTTTCATTGTATTTTATCCACGAATTTCTGATAAAAATTTTATTTATGTCAATGAAACGAATTATATAAAACATTTTTTTAAATGTTTACATGATGTGGCAAATGAGTGAAAAGGCAGATTGGAAAACTAAATGCTATATTATTATGAATTTAATAAAGTTCCGAAAACACAAATTATTTTTATGAGGTTTGATAAAAATAGATATTAGTCTAGAAATAAAGAAAATTATTCCCAGACAATATTTTTTAACAATTTCCAACAAAGTTGAAAAATATTTCTGAACTTGGTCTGTCTGTTCGGTCCGTCTGTCCGTCCGCGCTCTAACTCTTGTTAATATATTCCGATGCCATAAAATTGTTAGATATTTTTAGGTAGCACTATGGCATGTTCGGCATTGAAGGTGAAGTGTATAGCATTTACGGTTCATTTATAGAGACACTTAAAAGAATTCAGTTACATTGCGGTCTATGGGGAAAAATCGTTTGCAATGTATTTTAATAATATTACAGTATTATAAACATACTGAAATATATATATATCAGTGAGGTGAACTACACGGCGCTTACTGTAAAATATGGTGTGCGTAGATTGATCTTTTACAGGGACACATAAAAGAATTTGGCTACAGAAGAAATTGAACTATTGAAGCCAATGAACAATAATTGCCTGAAGTGCGTTTTTTTTTCAGTAGTGGTATGCGTTTTTAAATTGAATTATTTTTTAGAATATTATTTGGTGTAGTTAAATTCTATAGATCATATAAAGGGCTGCACAAAATTCTCAAGTACATTTCCGTTTATTTGCGGAAATTGCTGAATGAAAGTTTTCAACTGTACTATTCATTTCAATGAACTAACTTTTAGCATACTAATTAGCATACATACAAATCCATACATCATATACAGGTCTGCACAAAAAAGGGATATTTTTCCGAATATTGATTGTAATAGCAGAAATTGAGTTTCAAATGCGTTATGAGTTTTCAAATTGTTTATTTATGCATCCTATTTCACATGATTAAACTGTGAAGTTTTGTTATAGAATTCTGAATGTGTTGGAAAGTGTTACATAATCTATTCTGGGCGAATGATTTTTCGTTCTTGTTTTAATAATAGATCCCTTGATACATCGCAAAAAAATTAAATTACTTTCTAATTTTTGCACGCAAAATTTTTCCACTACATTTTATTGAAAAAATAATTACACAAAATATTAAACTAAAGAAGTAAAATAAAAAATATTCTTTTTCGATAGTTATCTTCATTATCATTACATAATTTTTTCCGATCCTTAATGCCTCTTTATAAAATCCGTGGTATTTCATTTAGTCAAGATATATTGTTGCGTAAAAACAATGAGAGACTTTCCTCTATTCCATGATCATAAAAAGGGTATTTAATTACCACATAACCCCGAAAAGAATTCTGAATGTAAAAATATTGATTGTACTTGCACAAAAAGCAAAATAAATATACCTTTAATGAAAGGCATTTTCTTCATTGCCTGTAAATGTGTTTTTTCTTTCTCAAAAATGTACGTTCGGGAAAGCTATGCCACCTCTTTCTACAAGCATCAGCAACAATGTAATGAGAATCTTTTGTATGTCAAGTTATCAGTTTTTCTTATTATTAAATGAACAGAAAAAATAGTAAGAAATATGAAAATATTTTATAAATGATCTCTTGTGGGAAAGTCCCAATAAGTTATCTCAAACGGTTTACTTTTTTAAGAGGTCAATTACCTCTGAAATGTCAAAGGTAACCAAAAGTTTTAATTGCTTGTTATTTTAAAACTGTTTGAACATTTTGTACAAAACTTTAAAGGAATATTTAAGGGCTTTCTATATATAATGTTATCACTTGAAGGGGGGAGGGGGGAGGGGTGTTGGCACTTGATATCGTACAATATCTCTAGGGAGAGGGGGGTTTGTCTTTTGATATCCTTATCATTTCCAACAAAAGGTACCAACAAAAGGTACTTTCTGGGGGGGGGGGGTCCCTTTCAGCAATATAATCGATTACCCATTTTTATGGAAATACAAAGTTACTATTAAAACCATTCAATGATTATAAAATCATTTCATTCCAAAATATGGAATATTCCAACGTTTACCATTCCTATTCTTCTGCCACATATGTAATTCCTTGTTATAGACACCAGGTTCGAAATAATACCTGTTCTATTTACTAATACCAAATGGGAAAATATTTTCCAACTATTTTTTACTAAGAAGTTCTGCTTATCTCCGTTCAGAGGCAAGTGCACGAAGACAATATTACTGCTGAATGCATTATATAACAAAAAGCTATTATTAAATACTTTTAAGTATTACGTATCTCTTATATTAAGTTCTCTTAAGTATTACGTATCTCTAAGTATTACGTGTTATTTGATATAAAGTTATTTTATATATAATAGTGACACTTTAGTAAGTTTTTCTTTTTATTTAAAGAAGTAAAGCATGCTGACAATAAATGTATAATCTGTATATCATTGCAAATTTATAAAATAAAAACAAAGAAAGAAATTGTTTAAAAAAAATAATAATAATAGACACTGATAACGATATTTTTTGAGGAAGAAGGAGGGGGGGGGGGGGGGGGTTCGAAGAATGATACCACAGGATATCATAGCGGAGGTAGGGTGTCCTAAATTGCCAAAAAGTTTATACCTTACATATGTACCACCCCTTACACGACAGCAATCGTTTACATTTTTCGGTTAAAAAAACTAATTTTCATTAATTTTGAATCTTAAGTAGAAGCATATTTGTTATACTGCGTGCAGAATAACACTCATATAACTAAGTAGTATGGATTATTTTTTTTAACATTTAGATAAAAAATGTTTAGTTATCCATTATCTAAACTGTTAAAAAATTCAGATCTTTCTTAATCTATGAAATTATGATATAACCAGGAACAAAAATATAAAATAATCTATATTTTTTTAAGTGGTCAGTTTCCTATGAAATGACAAAAGTTACCAAAAGTGTTAAAGCATGTTACTTTAAAATGATTAGATTATTATTTTACAAAACTTTAAAAGTATATTTACACAACTCTAACCTTTAGAATTTTACTGTTAGCAAATTAAATACATTTAATATCTATTGATTTTAAATCATAATTAGATGTATTTTTGATGCACTGCGCGCGAGATAACACTCACTAGCTAAATACTGTGGCTTATTATTATAATGCTGTAAAGTCCGTTTAGTGGGGATTGTATGTAAAATAGAAATCTATCTAACAGAATAAAGGATTTTAAATACCCGCAGAACGATTTTCAATACAGTAAACTTTGTAATGAGAATCTTACCAATGTTAATTTTATTATTATTATTATTATTGTATCATGAATAGAAAAATTAATAGAAAATATAAAAACGGTCCTATAAATTCACTTGCAAAAGAATCAACAGTAATTATGCCATACGTTTTATTTTTGTAAATGGTCAGTGACCTATGAAATGTCAAAAGTTATCAAAAGTTTTAAAGCATGTTACTTTAAAATGATTAGATATTATTGCATAAAACTGTAAAAGTATACACAACTCTAATTTTTAGAATTTTACATGTAGCCGTCTGCTATTTCTCTCTCTCTCGCACGCGAGGAGCCAGCCAATAGCAATGAGGCGCATTTCCTCCCCCCGCGTTTTCTGCGGAGAGCTTTTGAAGTCACGTGACGCAGTAACATTCGAACTCTGCAGAGAGCGGCAGATATTCTTTCAGTGACGATGGCGAATATTTGACTATGTGTTGTTGTGTTAATAAAGTTTATTTTTCTACAAAACCTTCTGATTATTTGAGTCACCGAGATATTTTTATCATCTCCCATCAATGCATTCTCTAAAATGGTGACCGCGGATTTTTGAACCTTCAACTATTTCATAGAACGTCGAACTATTCAACTGTTTCATGGAACGTTTTGTTTAACTAGCAAAATGGCAACTGCTGAAACATCTGCCGTAGTCATTCCACCCTATATCTCTGTGGACCCTACATTATGGTTTCATATGCTGGACAGCACGTTCGAATTAGCTACTCCTAAAGCTATCACTGAGTCGAAAACAAAATATAATTATGTTGTAGCGCATCTACCGCCTGCTACTGCTACTATGGTTCGAGATATAATTATGAGTCCTGATCCTACTGATCCTTATCAGATTTTGAAAGCAAAAGTTATCGAACGTTGCGGAGAAAGTCGTACTTTAGAAATTCGGAAACTGCTAGCTGGAGAAAGCCTGGGTGACAGAAAACCAACTGAATTACTTCGATTAATGAAAAGACGGGCTGAAAGCCATAATATTAGTAACGATCTTCTTCTAGAATTGTTTACTCAACAAATGCCAACCACTGTGCAAACGATTCTAGCTTCCATTGAAAAAATTACTCCAGATAAAGCGGCGGATATTGCTGATAGAATAATTGAATTAACGCCTTCCAACATTAGTTCTGTTTCGATTCGGACACCAACAACTGAATCTCAGACACCGCCAACCATTGATATGCTCGTAAAAGAAATCCAAGCATTACGCCAAGAGGTCGCTCATCTTCGTCGTTCAAGAAGTGTATCTAGAAGTGATAACCATCAGCGAAATCGTTCTCAGTCCCGCCATAGGGATGCAACATTGTGTTGGTATCACCAAAAATATCAAGGAAAAGCAAAAAAGTGCCTAGCGCCTTGTTCTTATTCGGAAAACCAGAAGCGGGAAGAGTAGCGGCGACGGACTTTTCCCCAGCACCTTCTCGTCGCCTTTTCGTTAGAGACAGAAATACAGGTATGTGTTTTCTAGTCGATTCTGGATCTGATGCCTCACTTGTGGCCGCGAATAAAAATGACAAAACTAAGCCTGTTCTTCAAACCTTTCGTGCTGCTAATGGCACAAAAATTAATGTGTATGGTCGTAAATGTATTAATATCAACTTAGGCCTACGCCGAAATTTTACATATTCTTTTTATATTTGTGATGTTTCATGTGCTATTTTAGGAGCTGATTTTTTGCATAATTTTAATTTAAAACTTGATTTACGGAATCGTCGTCTTATTGATTCCACTACTAATTTAAAAGCTCCTGCTATATTAAGTACTTGTAATATATTTTCTGTGAAACCCAATGTTGTAAATGATATATATGGTAAATTATTATTTAAATTTCCTGAAATCACGAAATTACCGGATCCTAACCAACCGGTTAAGCATAATACTGTGCATTATATAAACACTAAGGGGCCTCCAGTCGCTGCTAAGCCTAGACGGCTAGCTCCAGATCGGTTAAAAATTGCCAAAGCTGAATTTCAGCACATGTTACAACTCGGTCATATGAGACCTTCTAAAAGTAATTACTCTTCGCCTTTGCACCTGGTGCCGAAGAAAGGATCTGTCGATTGGAGACCTGTTGGTGATTATCGTGCTCTAAATGCACAAACTGTTAAAGAAAAATATCCTATCCCTTGTATCGCAGATTTCACTGCTGAATTACATGGTAAACAAATCTTCAGTCACATTGATCTTGTAAAAGCCTACCATCAAATTCCCATAAATCCTGATGATGTACATAAAACTGCGATTTGCACTCCATTCGGACTTTTCGAAAGCACTCGTATGCAATTCGGCCTTTGTAACGCTTCCTCAACTTTTCAACGATTTATTGATGACGTAATTCGTGACTTAGGATTTGTTTACGCATTTCTTGATGATTTTCTAATTGCATCAAATAATGAAACTGAACATTTAGAACACCTTGAGTTGTTGTTTTCTAGACTTAAAGAGTATGGTCTGTGTATTAATGTTGATAAATGTAAATTTGGCCAATCCACTATCGATTTTTTGGGATTCAAACTTTCAGCTGAAGGAATTGAACCCTTACCTGATCGTGTAAAATGCATCCTAGATTTCCCCCAGCCCTCTACCTTAACTCAACTAAGACGCTACTTAGGTCTTTTCAATTTTTATCGACGGTGCATTCCCAAAGCTGCCGATATTTTAGCTCCACTCGTTAAATTCTTAGAAGGACACAAAAATACGAAAAAACATCCCAGTTCCAATGCTAACAAAACTGAGCAATTACAATGGAACGATGAAGCCATTCTTTCCTTCACTGCTTCAAAAGAAGCTATAGCTCGAGCTACATTATTACGACATCCAATTCCTGGCGCCCAGCTAAGCTTATGGGTCGATGCCAGCAATGTCGCAATTGGTGGATCTTTAATGCAACTCTCCGAAAACCAATGGGAACCAATAGCATTTTATTCCTGTAAATTAAACAAATCTCAAAGAAATTGGTCTACCTATGATCGTGAATTATTTGCTATTTATTGTTCTATTAAAAAATTCAGACACATGCTAGAAGGTCGAAATTTCATTATTTATACAGACCAAAAACCCCTTACATTCGCATTTCAACAAAACCCTGATAAATGTAGCCCATGTCAATTGAGACATTTAGACTATATTTCACAGTTTTCTACTGATATTAGATATACTAAAGGCTCTGACAACATTGTGGCCGATGCATTATCTCGAATTGAGATAGATTCAATTTCTCCTAATGTGTTAGATTTTAAAGAGTTTGCCACTGCTCAGACAAATGATGAAGAGCTAAAACAACTTCTCGAATTTGACACCACTTCATTAAAATTAGAAAAACATTATTTTCCACTCGAAGATGTACATTTATATTGCGATATGTCACAAAAACATCCTCGACCATTTGTTCCTAAAAGTATGCGACAATCAGTTTTTTCAACCTTGCATTATTTCTCGCATCCTGGTATCTCAGCTTCATTAGATTTAATTTCTAAACGATTTGTATGGCCTCGCATGCGTAAGGACATAAAATCTATGGTTCGCAGCTGTACGAAATGTCAAAAAGCTAAAATCTTTCAACACACCAAATCACCAATTGGTACATTCTCTGAACCTGATGCTCGTTTTGCCCATATTCATATTGATTTTATCGGACCTTTACCATCATCCGATGGCAATCAGTATTGCATGACCATCATTGATAGGTTCACGAGATGGCCCGAAGTTATACCCACATCTGATATGACTGCAGAAACAACTGCTCGTACATTGATACACAGTTGGATCTCCAGATTTGGAACCCCTGTTACCATCACTACTGATCAGGGTAGAAATTTTGAGTCCACTCTTTTCAAAGAGCTTACAGATAGATTAGGATGTAAACGCATCAGAACTACAGCATACCATCCACAGTCTAACGGTTTTATTGAAAGATTCCATCGCCATCTTAAGAGCTCTCTTAAAGCTCACAATCAACTTCAATGGACTGAAATCCTCCCCATTGTCTTACTTGGTTTACGCACTGCTCTTAAAAATGATATCCAAGCGACCTGTGCTCAACTTGTTTATGGCACAAATATCAGACTACCCTCTGATCTCATAAACACTGAAACTATAAATGAACCACCTACTCTTACATACGTCACTGAGTTAACTGAAAAAATGAGAAAGTTAAATCCCATTGCCACTGCAATTCACGGCAATCCTAAAATTTATGTCAATCCCTCATTAAAAACCTGTTCACACGTGTTTCTTAGATCAGATAAAGTCAATCCTCCCTTATCACCGCCTTATACAGGACCTCATCGAGTGATTGACAGGTCTGAGAAAACGTTTGACTTGGAATTAAACGGGAAGCGCTGTACTGTATCTATTGATCGCATTAAACCTGCATATCAATTAGAAGATTCTATTTCACCTTCCCAACCTCAAAAACAAAATGAGCCCATAAATTTTCCAACTACTCCTGTTGAACACCCTACCACCAAATCTGGTCGTAAAGTTCGTTTTCCGAAACATCTCGTTACTGATTATATTGTTTAAAACATTTGATGTTTATAGTGTGCATATTATTTCCTTCTCAAAAGTATTGTTTTTCATGTAATGCATAATATATTTTCTATTTTTTTTTGCATCATATGTACTTTAATTTTACTCAAGACCTTTCTTATGTATCTTATTAATTGCTACCTTTTTGTAATCGCGACTTCGTCACTGGGGGCATACTCTGTAGCCGTCTGCTATTTCTCTCTCTCTCGCACGCGAGGAGCCAGCCAATAGCAACGAGGCGCATTTCCTCCCCCCGCGTTTTCTGCGGAGAGCTTTTGAAGTCACGTGACGCAGTAACATTCGAACTCTGCAGAGAGCGGCAGATATTCTTTCAGTGACGATGGCGAATATTTGACTATGTGTTGTTGTGTTAATAAAGTTTATTTTTCTACAAAACCTTCTGATTATTTGAGTCACCGAGATATTTTTATCATCTCCCATCAATGCATTCTCTAAATACATTTAAAAGAAATTAAATAAATTTAATATCTATTAATTATAAGTCATAATTAGATGTATCTTTGATGAACTACGCACAAAATAACACTCATTAGATAAATATTGTAGTTTATTATCTTAATGCTGTAAAGCCTCTTCAGGGCGGATTTTATGTAAAACAGAAATCTATCTCACAAAGGAAAAGGATTTTAAATTCCCGCAGAACGATTTTTAATACAGTAAACTTTGCAATGAGAATCTTTCCAATGTTAAGCTTTTGTTTTCATTATTACTGTATCACGAATACAAAAAATAATAATAAATACGAAAACGATCCTATAAATTGACTTGTAAAAGAACCAACAGTCATTATGTCATACATTTTTGTTTTTCTAAGAGGTCAGTTACCTATGAAATGTCAAAAGCTTCCGAAAGATTTAAAGGATGTTACTTTAAAATGATTAGATATCGTTGTACAAAACATTAAAAGTATATTTAAACAACTATAATCTTTTGAATTTTACTTTTTATGAAATTAAATGCATTTAATATTGCAATAATATATTATAAAAATGCATCTATGACTTAAAATTAATAAAGTCATAATTAGATCATAGCTGCCAACTTTTCCGCCTTTTCGTACCATAAAAATTTTATAAAAATTTTTGACTTATTTAATCGGCAGATTACGGCGATTTAAAAAGGTAAAATTTACTATAAATTTTTGTGGCACAAAAAAGCGTAAGATGTTGGCAGCTATGTTAGATGCATTTTTAATGCACCGCGAAAAGATAATATGCTCTTTAGCTGAGTAGTATAGTTTATTATTTTAAAGCCGTAAATTCTATTTAAGGCGGATTCTATGTACAACAGCAATCTATCTAACAGGGAAAAGGAATTTAAATTCCCGCATACCGATTTTCAATACAGCAAACTTCGTTTAAGATGGAGAATTTTCTCGACCCGATCGATTCTATCTTGGACAAAGTTTACTGTTCTGAAAAAAAAAATGCTTCTAATTAAAATGGCCTACTGTTGGGGCAAAACTGACATTCTTTTAATAATAAAATATAAATCATAGAATTCAGCAATTAGAAAAGCTCTAAAAATACAAATAAACAAAAGAAATATTAAGTAAATATCAGAATTTTAGATCCTTTCGTGCATATTTAATGTAAAAAATGTTAAAATTTCATGAAAATCTATTCAGAAATTTTTTGCAAGATCATGTGTACAAGCTGAAAAATAATCGCGACTTTAAAAATCAACATTTCTTATGCTGTAATATGACGATAGCTGAAGTTCTTCTTAAGGAGGTACAAGACCTTTAAACTTTCAAAAAATGAATTTTTTATTTTGAATTTATTCTGAATCTGTAAACGTGTCTGAGCAATATGAAAGAACTGTTCTAAAAAATCTGCATTATTTCTTGAGTTTTAATCATTTATAGACAGTATAAGGGACCATATTTGAATATTGAAATTTTAAGGTGCTTTTTCTCGGATTAGTAAATTTAGAGTTTGCGCGTACTGTTATTTTCAAATTATATAAGCTACAGTACTTAAAATTTAAACACATATGTGTTAAACATATTATGTTAAAACCAAAATATTTGACATACTTAGTTTTTTTTTCTTTTGGCGATTGAAAAATAAGATTTTTTTTAATCAGAATTTTTTTAATTGTGTGTTAAAAATAAATTTTAAACAATACTTTTTGTGTATATTTTGGTCTTAAGTTAGAGATAAGTGTGTTATAGTTGTAGTTTGGACAAAAATATTTTTCTATGTACATATTTTCCAATTTTATCATGCGCGTAGCACTTAATGATTTTTATTCACGTAATAGTGATATGAATTTAAAAATTAAAATTAAATATGACTTTTCTTTATACATAATTTTTTTTTCTGTATAAAGATTATACTTTAGGCAGAAAGAAAAAAAATCTTAATCCATAATTTTTTAGCTTTTTCTTACTTTGAAGTTGGTGATGTTTTTTTTTATCTCAAAAATCCTGTTCCCTTTTTAAACGTTTTTTCCAGTATAAAATTCTTCATATGGATTACCTCTAAAGTATTGAGAAGATCACTCATTTTTTATAATTATGCTGGTTATTATTACATATTTTTTCCTTCATTAATCCTTTTATTACGGAACAGGACTGACGACTATTTTTATATTCAAGAGCGATACAATTTACAAAACATTTACTAAAGTAAAGGGTAGATTTATCTTGAAAATATCCTAGTATAAATGAATGTCAGAGGTTACTTTTCAAATACCGGTACGAATACAGGGCTCCCAAATGGCCTCTTTTTGAATACCAGTATTTTCTAAGAAACACTTTTGGGATAAATTTCTACAAAACTTGGAATAGAAATGACCTTCAGTGTAGGTTTCTACAAAATTTGCGAGAAATTTCTACAAACATATTTTTAGAAAATACTTGTTTTCAAAAAGCGCACAATTTGGGATCCGTTAGAAAAGAATAAAAAAATAGTCCATGAGAATGTAAATATCTCATCGCGTAGTCAAAGGGTTGATGCTTCATTATGAAATCTGTGATATCTCATTCAGCCAAGATATAGAGTTAAGTAATCATAAAAAAAGGTATTTGATCACAATGTAACCTCTAAAGGTATGCTAAACATTAAAATATTGATTATAGTAGCACAAAAAGATAAAATAATTACCCTCATAATGAAACGCATTTCCTTTATTGCCTGTAAATGTGTTTTTTCTTTCTTAAAAATGTATGTTACGGGAAGCTACGCCATCTGTTTCTTCTAGCATCAGCAAGAATGTAATGAAACCTTTCTCATTTTAAGCTATTAATTTTTTATGATTATTTTATGAATCGAAAATTTAAAACATCAAATCGATTATATAAACGCACCTGTTAATGGAATCCACTTACATTACCGTTTTTTCTATTTTATTGTATTTACAATCTTTAAGTAGAAAAAGCCATCCCATTCCAGTGCGCAGTTAGATTTTAGATATTTGGAATCTGAATTTAAATTTATTTCTGTAAGTTTAGAATAATTTGCAATTTTTTCAAAATAATTCTGTAAATAATTTGCTCGTTTATTTATTTACTTATTTTTGTAGAAATTCTCCTTTTTATTTCGGTAAATAGAGTTCTGCACAAGCCTCTGTTCAATAAGATTGCCTGATCCGGAGCCCGCTAATTCCCGTAGACCAGATTCAGGTCAGTTTTTTTTTTTCTCATTATACTCGGTTAGGAGAGTGTCCTTTTTTCTTATAAGTGTCGGAGCGAACTTGGTATGGACTTTATACTTTCCACATTGTGTAGGTCCAGTATTTTTTTAAACTAAGTTACATTTTTTTTTTCTTTACCACATCATTTTAATTGCAAAATTATTTTAATTTAATAAATTACAGAGAATTTTTTTTATCTACCTTTTTCCTGAACCATCTTTAGATTTCCTTCTAAACTTTTTTTTTTTTTTTTTTTTAACAAGACTTCATTTGAATACAATTGACTAATTGACATTAAAGTTGCTATTCTTTATTCCAGGTTTCATACATATAATCTAAAAATTACTCTCTTTTTGCATAAATATGTGTTGAATATCTTTTAAAATGGCTTTTATTATAAAATAATGTTGGTTAAGAAACATCGGCAATTTTTATATAAAAATTAAGTTGGATAGGCCCAGTGCCGGGCTCCGGTCGAATTTTTAACTTTTATAGTGGGCCGGACTACAGTGTGAAAATTTCGACAAATTCAGAATTTTGTCAGTAACTTACATAAATCAATACTTACCCAATATCTATACTATACAACTACTATACTATACTCCATTGAAAGCTAGAGTACTACAGCTGTAAATATACCTAAATGTTTGAGACTTACATTCTACTTTTGGCAAAAAAAGTCTTGTGAATTATGGGTCAATATCTGAAAACCGGACAATTTCATTCCAAAATTTTTATTTTTTTAAATTAATGTACCAACTACGAAATACAATTATATACTATGATACATGTTTGTCATTTAAATACGTAGTATTTTCAGATCAAGGATATATATTTTATCCGTAGGATAAACTTTTATGGAAGAAAGTGTCTGTTAACATCATAATCAGTGTCTAATAACTGGGACTGAGATGATGGGGACTGAGGTGATATTTTTGTCTTAACAGCTGCACAGCCATTTTGTTGAATCATTTTGCATATCTGTAAATTATTAAATATGCCATGTGACATTTGCATGTTACATAAATAAAGTTGCAATAAGCTTTTTTTTCTTTAATAAATAAAAGGTTAAATATGGGCAGGGCCCGACTTTGGCTATCTGGGACCCTGGGGCAAGAATCATTCTGGGGGAGGGGGTGCCTTCTATCTATCTATAGATTATTTTTGTGAATAATGTGCAAGTAGCTAGTATTAAACTTCATACATATTGTAAGTATGCATAAATTTTGTACCCGGTATTGCTCACATCTGTATACAGAGTATCACAAAAAATGGTCACAACTTTAAGAAAAATTGCTAGTAGGAAAATAATAGAAAAAAGGATAGATTGGTTGACATAAGTAGTTCTTTTCAAACTTTTACTTTGCTTATCTATGTACGTTATAAGATGTCTATAAGAAAATGCCCCAAATGGGTCATAATGAATGGTTTTAACTTTCCATGTTACGTCGAAAATGTTAATAAAGAATTTATTTTGAAAACAATAGAATACTAAGTTGTCATAATAGAATTTTAATCATTAGTTTTCTAATGATATAGTTTGTGTTTCGCATGGGTGGCGGGGGCACTGGAAATAGAGAAGGGAAAGGAGACTGCACTCCCTTCCTAAATGTTTGAAAATATATGAATTTTCGTTACTTTTGGCTAATTTTAATCATTTGGCACATTTTAATGAAAATCTTGATTACTCTCATGGGGGGGCCCTAAAAAGAGGGGCCCGGGGCAGCTGCCCCGCATGCCCCTGCATAAGTCGGGCCCTGAATATGGGGACATGAATGATGCTATAAAAAATACTCATCCCTGTTCAGAACAGAAACTAAATTTCTACTAATGAAACAAAGAGAAGAACAACTTACCTTCATTCATGGCGGCTAGTTGAACTTTAGTTGCTGTTGCAATGGAAATAATTCTGCCAGCGTCACCTAGTACCTGTTAACTTAAATATGTGTTTAGAGGGACTGAGATGATGGTCAACCTCAGGGACAAATATATTTACTATACAATCTATACTAATAAAGGAGAATTATATTTTCCCATGCTGAATATATATATAGGTATAAATATATAATAGCTAAAGTTAATAATATTTATAGAAATGTTTGCAGCATACATTTAATATTGGATATTTGTACCTGGGAACAGGGACTGAAAGAATGACTTACTTTGTTTAAAGCTTAAAATTTTTATTTATACATCATTATATGTCAAATTATCATTGGTGATTGTTATAACAAATGTTACAATATATTGCAATTTTCAGTTTTTGGTTTTAGTATAATTAATGAAATATTATTGGCAGTGGACGCAAATTGTCCAATTTTCAGATATTGGAGCCCCTTCAGATCCTTATAGTATTTAAATGAAATTTCATTTGAAAAATAGTCTATAATATGAAAAAGAAACAGAAAAAGAAATTGGTTCTGCATCACCTTCCCGGATTTCAAGGTTTCAGCGTGCCTATACATACAATACTTGATTGGTGATTTAGATTAGATACCGATACTAATTTCTGTTTTACAAATATAAACACACTCTATACTCAAATAAAGCTTTTTGGATTCATATTTATCTTTAGCTGTTGCAAGCATATTTTTGTTTTTCTGAGTAAGCAGAATTCGAGAAGCCACACAATTCTTTTAAAAATAAAGTGTACGACTTCCTTGAAATCATGTCAATTTTATTTTATTTATTTGAATGAATCGTAAAATTAAATTAAAACACTTTTTCTATTGTCTTTTTTGTTGTGTCTTATCAAAAGACACAACTTTAAGGAAAAATTAATACGAGATTAAAATTAGAAAATTTAGAAATAAGAAACACGGTATATGTGTGATCATGAATTTTTTACTATTTTTTTTTTTTTTTTTAGCAATGTGCGTGCAATGAAGTCCCTATGTATTATGCTTATATCGTATAAATTACAAAAGAAATGGTAATTTTTTTTATCACAAGTTACGAACACTTCTTAGAATTTCCACGGAGTGTGCACAGTAAAAGAAAAAGTTTCTTAATTCAAGAAAATATATCGTAACCAGGAACAATATACAATATTCAGGATGTCCATAATTAAACGACCCAATTTTAAAATTGTCTACAGACTAAACTATTGCTCAGAAAATTACGAAATTTTGTGGAAGACGCAATGGAGGGATGGAAATTTGTTTATGCAAAGAAAAAAAAAAAAAAATGCAATTTAACAAATTACAACGACCATTTGGAAAATGATTTTTTCAAAGACTAAAATTTAAGACATAAAAAATCGCACGGAGTTGATCATACATTACGTACGCCATGGA
Organism: Maratus speciosus; assembly: GCA_963932465.1. Lineage (NCBI taxonomy): Eukaryota > Metazoa > Arthropoda > Arachnida > Araneae > Salticidae > Maratus > Maratus speciosus. Next base: position 295,227,824 of record OZ010793.1, on the reverse strand, counting down.
TTACATTTTCGGTACTGTAAATTTTTAAACTTCTGCGGAGCTGGTCATACATTACGTACACCATGGATTAAACATTAATGTTCCTGGATCAATTTTAAATGAAATTTCATTCTTAAACTTCTAAACATCCCACACTATTACTTTTTACACCTTCGTATAGAGAAAAAAATGTACTTTTAAATGCAATTTGTTTGAAAACTGTATCTCAATTTATTTCTGAGTTTTTTTTTTTTTGCTTTGTTTTTTTTTTTTGTAGTTTTTATTATTTTTTTGTCATAGTGGCAACAGAAGTATCCATCTCTGTTGAAAGTAAAGGGAAAGTACAGATTATTCTATAGACCAATCAGAAAACGAATAAAATGCGGATTCAACCAATAAAACGCTTCAGATATGTTTTTGATTTCCTACCTTGACGAATGACAATAACTATTTTTCCAAATGGTTAAAAAAAAAAAAAAAAAAAAAAAAAAAAAAAAAAAAAAAAAAAAAAAATCAAAATTTTACCAGCAAAGGGAGTTAATGAATTACACATTTAGCATGCATTTACGATAGTTTACAAATTTTGTTTATTAACTTTACCTGATTTTAAAGGTAGCACTTCACGACATGCTATTAGCATTTCCCAGAACACACTGCGATCAACTGTGAAGCCTGTTATCTTACGATTACAGATGGTACCTGAAAATGATGGTCATCATATGGAACACGTTTTGTTGTTATAAAATTTGTAAACTAACTTGGGTTGACGGTAATAATTTTGAGAAAAATATAAACATTGCAATGAAAATTCGACGATATGTACCTTGTTTTGTGTGAAATGTTATAAGTTATTATCATCATTAAAAGTTCTGGAAAAACAGGGTCTCAAGCAATCGATGTCGCCATGTGGTCAGGTAGGTAATCACAGTCCAAAATGTGAAGCGTCAATACTGCTGGCACGTTTAATTGAAACTTCTACCACTTTTTTTTATATATGTATATACCGGGTGTCCTAAAAAGGACTGACTGAATTTAAAATTCAATAACTTGCATACGGTGACAGATATTTAAAAAATTCTTGCAGGAGGGTTATGCATAAGGTGAAAAGTTTTTTTTACAGTGATTTTCGATTTTAGTTTTGGTTTTCGATTTTAGGCTCGATTTTTTGGCCTGTCTCTTCTTCCACGCGGAAAAAGGAGATTAAAATGTATTGGGTGGGTCCGGAAGGACCAAAAATCGAGCCTGAATTTAGCGTCTATTGATCGCAGCGCCATTTATTGTTTGTAATTCAAACTAAAATCGAAAATCACTGTAAAAAAACTTTTGACCTCATGCATAACCCTCCTGCAAGGATTTTTTAAATATCTGTCACCGTTTGCAAGTTATTGAATTTTAAAATCAGTCAGTCGTTTTTAGGACACCCGGTATATATTATCACATTTACAACAAAGGTGAGAATGTCTATTAAAAGTTTTATTATAGTATAGTTCAGTTTTCTGAAAAATATTACCTTCAACGCAAATTGAGTTAGGGTAGAAAACCCTATATTTTTGATTAAATATGCGATATGCGACCCCATGTTCTACGGTAATTTTTCATCTTCTTGATGTCTGCTTTCACACCTCTGAATTTGTCTGTCGAATTCGGCAACACCCTGTATAGGTTAGCACTAATTAACATATTTTCTATTGCTCTTTATTGTATTTTCACGTACCTCTCTACTGTATTTTCTGTATTTACATATCTCATTAAGAAAAGAGAGTGTGCCATAGTACGGCGAGTATACTTAAAAATAGAAATACAATCGAACTTCGTTATGCCGACAGTCTAATGACCAGAAAAGTGCCGTCATAAGCGGAGTGTCGCGGTAACCGGAGTTGGAGACAAATATGTTTATAAAAAGCGGTATTTTTAATTAATTTAAACACATGTTTAAATTCATAACTGTTCTTGCAGTTTTAAGCAATAAAACATTATTAGTAAACAAAATAAAAGAAAAAACCAAATTGAAAAAAAATGCAAATCAGATTTATGATGACTTGTTTTTTTTATTGTTACATGAAATATTGATGAATTAAGGTTTGCTTATCCCTAGATGTGCTTCTTAAAATTCTTTTTTCAATATTATATAATGAATTGTAATCAATATTCGTTGTTTCAGAACTGGATGTTAGATAATTTCTGATCGTTTCAATGCAATGCAATGCTTCGGTTTTAGTCGGATGCAAAACACCGTGTAACCACAAGAAAGCGCCGCCTGACCAGAACAAAAAGACCGCGAGTAGACATACCTCTATCTGGAGCTTAAGTGGGTCATTCAAAGTGTGCGAGTTTATTTATTCAGAAAAAGGATTGATGTAAAATTTATCATTTATCTTAATGGGTATTTTAGACACTTTTGTGAAAAGTTTGGCTAAGACATTCCTTATCACTTAATTTCCATGCTTATAAGATGGATTATGAAAAATGGACAATTTTCCTAAACCGTCGGGACATTCGGAGTTGAAAATTATTCAACGACGTAAAATCCGGAGTTTATTTACATTAAAATCATATACTGAAAATCGGGACTTTAAAAAACTGACGTAATATGCGGAGTGACGTGAGAACCGGGTGTTGGGATAACGAGGTCCGACTGCATACAGTCTGGAATCGTATGTGCACGTTACACGTTCTAATATATGGTAGTTTCTTTTGTTTATTTTACATGTGCATTATACAAAAGTAAATGACCTGAAATCATTTTCAATATACAGTGGAACTTTCCTGTAACGAAGTTTTCCACTTACGAATTTTTCTGTTGAACCTTGACTTCGAACACCATTAACACTTAAATTAATCTCCATATTACGAAAAATATATTCTATATAACGAATTTTATTCCACTTATCACAACTGAACTACTTAAGCCAACTAACTGAATAGTCCAAGAGCTGTTAAACATTTTAGGGAAGGTATTTGAGGCACCCTGAAAATTTGTGCAACACTTCTTTTGTAATGCTGAATACAAAATCGAATGTCTGGCTGAAGGATCGTGGCCCAAAAACTGTGTCAGACACGTGTCAAGTGCCATTTTTTGACTACCCACAAAAAAAGGTATTTGAGGCACGCTGAGATTGAGACAGAATAATATTTATACTTAGAAAAAAAATATTTTGAAAACGACAGACACTTTAGTTGGCCCAAAAACTGTGCCAGACACGTGTCAAGTGCCATTTTTTGACTACCAAAAAAGGTATTTGAGGCACGCTGAGATTGAAGCAGAATAATATTTATGCTTAGAAAAAAATATTTTGAAAATGACAGACACTTTAGTAGGCCCGAAAACTGTGCCAGACACGTGTCAAGTGCCATTTGGCACTTGACACGTGTCTGGCACAGTTTTTGGGCCACGATCCTTCAGCTAGACATTCGATTTTGTATTCAGACATTACAAAAGAAGTGTTGCACAAATTTTCAGGGTGCCTCAAATACCTACTCAAAAATGTTCAACAGCTCTCCTACTAGAATATCCTACTGACGATGACATATTGCAAAGTGTAATAAAATGTAGTGAAGAAACTACAGCGATTTATGAAGATTGAAAGACCTTCAAAAGAAGAAATGCTAAAAACCTTCGATGCAATTAGAACGGAATTCCAGTTTCACGAAAATGTTACAGATGAATTGTTCGAATACTTACAAAAGTACAAAAATGTTTAAGAACAGTGTATTTTATTTAAGAAAACTATACAAAGTAATATTACAGACTTTTTTAAAATTAAGGATTTAGTATACTGAGAAAAAAAAGAAAAGGCACATTACGCTTCAGTTTTTGCTTACCTCTCGCGATTGTTTTACCTTACGCTTTTTTTTAGACATTACACTAATTAAATTCTTCTCATACATCTACATTGCATAAAAAAAAACCGGAATTAAAATACATTTTTCCAATATTTCCATTTTATGTGTAGTTTACATATTATGAATGCGTATTTTATTATACAAATTTTATGACATATTGTTTCCTATTTAACGAATTTTCTTCATGACGAAGAGTTTAAGTGTAACAACGAGACTTCGCTAAATGGAAGTTTCACTGTATCAACATTTTTCTAAAATTTTGAAGGAATATTAACATATGTCTTTTTTTCTTTTTCTAAAATTTTGAAGGAATATTAACATATGTCTTTTTCTCTTTTTCAAAAATTTTGAAAGAATATTAACATATGTCTTTTTTTCTTTTTCTAAAATTTTGAAGGAATATTAACATATCTCTTTTTCTCTTTTTCTAAAATTTTGAAGGAATATTAACATATGTTTTTTTTTTCTTTTTCTAAAATTTTGAAGGAATATTAACGTATGTCTTTTTTTCTTTTTCTAAAATTTTGAAGGAATATTAACATATGTCTTTTTTTCTTTTATGTTTCTAAAAATCTTTGCCGCGGAAAAATTAAATTGTTTACTTTTTAAATCATTGTTAACTTTTCGTAAACGAAATTCATTTCTTATCTAATTCTCTTGAAAAAAAAATTTATAATAAAAAGTTGTAAGACATTTTCTTTCTATAACACTTGTCCTTAATTTATGGAATATAATTTAATTTACAGGAATGCAATTGCAATACTGTGTGCAATATTTTGCGACTTTTATCTTTGAAATATATAAGGATTTTCTTTCATTGGCTCTATTTCTGCTTTTAAATCTCAATAATTTTAAAGTATGCATTAAAAAATTAAATTAAAAGATGAAAACGAAAGATTAAAGGAAAATAATTCCATAATGTAGTAAAATTTAACTATCTACTGATTACTTTAATTTGTTCATATATATTGCTCTACTTTTCTTTACAATATTCTGTGATTATTTGCTTTGCTACTCCTTCCGACTTCCTCCACTTTTCCACTCCCTCCCACTTCCTTCACTTTCCTACTCCCATCCACTGACGGATAGAGCGTGTATGTGTGTTTTTAAGAATTGAAATTTTAAATGTAAAACAGGATATTTAACCTTTAAAAAAAATCACACTTATTTTTTATTAATAACACTTAAAGCTATTTTTAAAAAAATATTTCATTTATTTTAGTGTGCTTTAAAAGCGTTATATTATAGTTTCAATATTCTGAAATTATAAATTTTCTTATTAGATTTCGTTGACTGCATATAAAAAATATGATCTATTGAAAGAATATACGACCCTTATATTTATATTATAAAGGACAAAAATGTCTATGCGTAACGCTGACGTCATTTTGGGGGTGGCAACACCAAACGATTAAATTTAAATTTTCCTGCAATTTTTTTTTTTACTTCTAAATATAGCACATTTTAAATTTTTATACCATGGAGTAGGGGGGAAAAGGTACTTTCAAATGAAATTTGTTTGAAAAATATATCGCTATTTACAATTTTTTTAAAATTAATTTTCAGGCATGATTTTTTTAAAAATCTATCGCGAGCTAACGATTACGTAAGATAAATCCACTTGTACTTAAATAAACATAAATAGCTGAGCATTTGTTTCCAGCTAATATGACAAAACGAAATTAAAACATTCATCAATCAATAAATAAAACAATTAAATATAAATAAAATAAAATTTAAGACATGTGATCAAACTATGGAATTAAACCACTAAAATGATCAGAATTAAAAAAAAGGCTGATTTTAAATAGTGATCTTTGGCGATTTCTTCTGATGTTAACTCCTGGCACGAGGCCAATACAAAACTGTCGCTTTTAATAAACTTCAAAACTTTATATAAACTAATTACTATTTTTCATATAAATAGGATTTTTGGTATTGTTAGTGCGTATTCTAAATAATATATTAAATGTAAAAGATCTAGTTATCAATTAAATAAATGGTTTTCATTTATATTCTTTAACACGGTTTTTTTTTTTAAATAATAAATAAACTATTTTTTTTTAAATTATAATTTACAAGAGGCAAATAATATTTTACATTTAAATAACATGTGTCTCTGAGTTTTGCAATATAAATTTTACTTATCGCCTTTGTTTGGCAAATTTAAACGCTAAGAATTTTAAAGAGATTTAAAAAACCCTGTTTTTGGTATCATTGACATAAATATGTTTAATCTCAGTAATTATTATTATTTTACTTTTTCAATTTATTTTTACTATTATTATTATTATTATTACTTTAGAGAGAACCATCCTGCAATATATATAAAAATATATATACAAGTTTGCTTGTTTTTACTATTATTATTGAGAATTTTTTTTTTTTTTTTTAATTTTTCTTTAGACGATTAGAAAATAAATCTCTAATAAATATATCTATTCTGTCTATCTGTCACTCTATATATATTGTAATAAATCAAGCAGAGAATAATTAGAAAACACGTAATACTGTGTGCACAAATAATGTAAAAAAAATGTATTTTCACTATAAATTAGTTGCCTTTATATCTGCTTTTTTTTTCTTTTCTTTTTTTAATATATTCACATAAAAATATTATCTAAAATATATTTTTCCTTCGTCTGTATGTTTGCTCTGAAACTATTTTGTTTATACTTTACTTAAATAAATATGAAATTCAATACAACTAGGTATCAGTGCAGAAATAAGGAAAAACAAATACTGAATTTCATCTTATACTATAATATAAAAATACCTTTAACATTCTCTTAACAATTATTTAAATACTGATTAAATAGTAATTAAATATAGTTCAAATAAATATATCTATGCATGGATTGATAATGCAGAAACTCATTGAATTCGTTTTATTTACCCAATTCATAGTAATAATTATTTCTATCATAATTTTCAAAATTTTATTACATTTCTTTTATTTTATTTCTTTTTTTAAGAATGTTTCTAGCGTATGAATAGAAACACGTCCAATCTTGTCTTTTTAATTAATTCTTCAAATCGATAAATATTGATTAAGCATAACTTAAAATATTCTCATTTATGTTTGTTATTATTATTTTGTTCAACTGATATCATCGTAAAGAATATTTTCTTCAATTTAATTTATAATAGTATAACAATATGTAATGAGTAAAGGCTGCGAAGAATTTTTGTTTATAAAAAAGGATTTTTTTTTATAATAGAAACGCGTTTAATTTGCTTCTTTAATTAATTCTGCATATTTTATCGAATAAATATTTAAAACCGAATCCTTATTAAATCAAAATTTTTAACAAATTGCTGAATATCTAAATATACATATTAATTCTTTTGCATAAAACATTCTCATAAAGCTAAAATTTGTGTAAATAAATAAATAAATAAAATCTTTCACAAGGAATTCGGTGAAATTTTACTTATAAAACAACTTGCAATATTATTAATAATATACAAACTGGTGTAACAAGATTAATTACACCAAGTTTCCCTGCACTAACAACGTAATCGCAGATTAATGGCTAAAGTAATATTAATGAATGAATAAATAAAAGAGAGACTAACAGCTTTTGTTGAATTTTGAATGCTATAAATGAAAAAAAGCTCACAATAACTTTTCATTCTACCTTTCAAGTGAATTCTTTGCCATATCGAATAAATATTGATTAACTGCAATTCAGTTTATTCCTATTTATTTTCTTTCTATATCGATGAAGTTTAATAATATTCATAGCGAGCATTCCAATTCGTTAAAATATAAAAATCGTGAAATAAGGGCTGCGAGAAAATTTTGTTTATAAAAACGACTTTTATAATAATTACCTCTTCACATCTCCCCTGGCCAATACCTTACGACGCTTAATAATTCAGCTGCGAAATGGTAACCCTATTTCAAGTGCCAATTTTCCAGCTGCTTGGCGATTCAACGATCCGTTTTTCTCTTGCAGGTTTGGCGTCATTTTATCGCTGTTGCAACCGTCATGTTGGCAGAGGCTGGGCGTGGTCTTGTCCAGGTGCGGAGCGTCTGTCGGAAGGAGATAGTCTGTCCGCAGATCCACGTGGTTGGCGCGGTCAGGTGGAGGACATGTTTGTACAGTGTGGAATTTTTTGTTGCTGGACGGATTACTTCTTGATGCTGCGGTGGCATCGGTGGTGAAGTTCGATATCATTGATTTGTTGCAAAGGTAAGTTTTTAAAAGTATCCCCGTGCGTTTCTAACGGAGATGTTTGATTTCAGGAGAAAGAATGATTTTGCGTACAGGTTTCTAGTGATTTATTTTCAGTAAAATTAAATCACAAAGATTAAAAATTAAAGGGAAGCAAACAGAGAGTTTGAAGATCTGTGATCTAATGTATGCTAAAACTTGAAAAATTGTTATATTATTTATTTATAGTCCAAGAAATATGTTTATTGATTTTTTTTTTTCTGCTTTTCTTTTTCCGCTACTTGTTTCTATGAACGCGCAAAAAATACATGTCAAAAATGATTTATATATATGCATATATATATATATAAGAAAAGGATCATTAAACAGAAAAATATATTTAAAATAATGTGAAAATAATCCACTATTTTATGTTTTTAATAAATATCTTCTGTTGTAATAATTCTGTAGCATATTTTTTATATTGCATTTTAAAAGCATTTTCCCAAAATTAAAATTCATGTTTTATACAAAAATTAAAACAGTGACTTTGCGCATGTCTGATAATGAATATTAATTTTCTAATCTTTATTTTCTCTTTTTTGCATGAAAGTACTAAGATGCACATGAAGCTTTGAAATTGTAACAATCGCTTAAATTAGAAGAAATATAAAAAAAAATAATAATTATACCGATAATGATTATTTATTTATTTGAATTAATATTTTGATTTGTGGTTTTAAAACTAAACGAATAAATTAGTTTCGCTGTATAATTTTTTTCTTATCGTACATGAAGAGCATTATTAACAAAGTGAAAATTCAAACGTTTGTATGAATTGCATTGATTAAATCGATTGGAACTTAATTTAAAACTCGTGTTCTAAGATATTGAAATAAAAATTAGATAACTTTAAGAATTTTCCATTTAAGCTGTACATATCGCTTTGCTTATATATACTTTTTAGTTAGTATACTAATGCATTAAAAAAAAAAAAGTACACTTGAAAAAAAAAGTCTGCTGATTTTCTGATCCTACGTTATTTATATTTTTATTAGATAAAAACTGAGCAATTTTTAAATCTTGCCGTTTAAAATTTTAATAGCGTTATTTATTATTACTTTTTAATAAATATGCTAATGTATCAAAATAAAAATTTCATAGGTTTGAAGTGTAAATATTTGGTAATGCGTTTTGTAGAATTAATAATTTACATAACCAGTGCGCAAACATAATATTTTAAAAGATAATATTTAAAAATAATTTATGGTAGAAAAACTTTTTTCTTCTTTTATATTTCGCGATGTGAAATATTCGTGCCAGTATTTTCTCATAATCTTTTTAAAAAATATTTTAGAGAGTTAGTTTGTTAAATAAAAAATATTGTTTTATTACTAAAAATTCGTATGTGTACCAGAAAATTTTTTATTAGAGGATGACCTTTTTTTTTTTTTTTTTTTTTTCAATTTAAAGTACGAGAGATCGAGACACAATGTCTAAATATAAAAATCAGAAGAAAATTTATTGCGTCAACGACCTTAAATGCCCCTAGTCCCAAGCCGAGTAAAATTATTAAAATTTATTTGAATGACATGTACTTCTATCTATATAGGTATTTTTTTTTTTTTTATTCAAACATCTGATTAAGAATGACTAATAAGTTGATATCTATAAATATAAGAAATAACTATTGCAAAAAAGCGCGTTTGTTTTTAAAAGTAAAAGTAATATAACCGTTTTTTGATTTCATTTCGTATAAAATTATTTAAGTCTATAATAAGAAAGCTTTAAAATATTTCATTTGAAACATATTGTTAAGTTTATTTATTTAGACATAATTTTGGTTTTCATATTAAGTACTATGTTTTCATATAAAATTGCTTAGAAAAAAGAGCAATTTAGAATATACTCATGTTTTTCAAAGAGTGAAAATGTAATGTGAATTTTTATTTCCAGTTTTTTATTTTCCAGTTCCAAGAAAAATATTAATGGCGTTGCGTAATACATAATCGATTATGTGAAACAAAAGCTTATGTAATCGTCTAAGTATTGAAAGATGTATTTTGGGAGAGCATTGCAAGCATCTATAGCTAAGATTTGCGCACATAATATATTATTCTCTTTTTTAAAATAAAAAGAATGTTAAAAATATATATTAATGATATTTCTGGTACATCAGTGCATAAAAATTACTTAGGGGCGTAAAACGCAATTTAAAATTTTAGCCCACTTTATTTTTAAATCTGAAGCTTACTTTATTTATTTATTTATTTATTCATAAAAGTTAGTTATCATTAATTCTCTTCACTTTTCTTTTTTAAATTAGATGTTTAAACATTTCATAGAACAGAATCTGAAATATTGAATTAAATTAGTGATTTTTGAGAATTTCTGAATTGAAAATAATCACATGGGCGTATTTTGAGTAGTAGTAGTAACAGCAACCCTTAGTAACAGCAACAGGCTGCGGTCTTGAATCTGGGAAATGAGCTCTTTGGTAGAATAGATTTATTATTCTCAACTTGTAGTAATCATGTGGTTGCAGAAAACCACAAGAGAAGAATTTATGCCAAAGGTGATTTGATCAAACTTCAGAGTCTTAAGGGATACATTGATGTAAATTTAGGACATGATTCTTAGTAATAAAATAAATTATTTAATTTCATTGAAAAAAGTTTTAATTCATAACTTTATTTTTGCTTTGTTATTTCTAACTTAGTTATAGAAAAGCAATTACATATTGATAATAGAAAATATATACATGCTTTTGAATTTTTTTCATTTTTATTTTCTTTATTAAATGAATAATCGTTTTCTTTTGGTAAGCAACTTTTCCTTTTATTTTATTATTATTATTATAATTATTATTATTATTGACAGAAAATGTAAGTATAAAAAATTAATATGTGGAAGTACGAAAAGTAAATAATGTAAGCATAATCATACTTGGGAATAAAATGAGTTTGCACAGTTAAATATTGCACAAATATTTTCAAATGCACAATCATCACTGATTCACTTTAATGTTTTGACATGTAAGTTTATATATATATAACCATTAATTAAACATTACTGACCACCAACAAAAATTGTGATAGTATGAATGAATTTACAACAATACAGTGTCTCCAAACACACTAAATGGATACCAAAAACATAATATACAAGCTGCCATGTGTAGTCCCTTGTACTATATAACAAGAATTAATAAAGGAAGAAAAAAAGAAGAATATGGATTTCGATTATATATATTAGTACTCTAGATTTATTTTTGGGAATTTTATCTTTTAAATTATGCAAAATTCTAAGTTCCTGTTCAGAAATGAAAGGCTGTTTTGATAAAAAGTTAATGTAGTTTTAAAAGTCATTTAATTAATTATATTTAGTGTATGATTGAGGGAGAAGAAAATGTTAAACTGAAAATCTCATTAAATTAAAGCAAAAAATTTTCTGTAAAAGAAATGGGAAGAGAAGCAGGGCTGTGGAGTCAGTGTTAGGCAGATTTTTTTATAAAAAGAGTTGAGTCGCTAAAAAGTATGGCGATTCCGACTTCAACCTTTCGTCGGACAAGTTGAAGTGAAATTAAACCAATTTATATTACATTTCAAATTTATAAACTAATTATTATTATTTTAATTTTTAGATTATATATATCTAACTATATTATAAATTTAAAATGTATCCGCCAGTAACGTTGACATCGTATTGACGGTGGCAATGGCCCGAGCAATCGATATTGATTTTATAAGAAGGTTATTAACTTTTAAACATGGCACAATTTCATATTTTACATCATTAAACAGGGAAAAAAATGTTCTTTCGTATACCATATATATATACATGCAATTTGTTTAAAAACTGTAACTGATTTTTGTACTGATTGATGTACTGATTTTTATGGTTTTAAAATAATTTTCAAAAATGTATTTTTTGAAATTTATCTCCATCGCGTGCAACCCGATTACGCACGATTAACCCATTTACACTTAACACAGTATGTATAGTTTAGCACTTGTTTCTGCTCAATGTACTGGTTTTTATGGTTTTAAAATAATTTTCAAAAATGTATTTTTTGAAATTTAACTGTATCGCGGTCAACCCGATTACGCACGATTAACCCATTTACACTTAACACAGTATGTATAGTTTAGCATTTGTTTCTGCTCAATGTACTGGTTTTTATGGTTTTAAAATAATTTTCAAAAATGTATTTTTTGAAATTTAACTCTATCGCGTGCAACCCGATTACGCACGATTAACCCATTTACACTTAACACAGTATGTATAGTTTAGTACTTGTTTCTGCTCAATGTACTGGTTTTTATGGTTTTAAAATAATTTTCAAAAATGTGTTTTTTGAAATTTAACTCTATCGCGTGCAACCCGATTACGCACGATTAACCCATTTACACTTAACACAGTAACTATAGTTTAGCATTTGTTGCCGGGCAATATTTAATAGAGAAAATAAAATAAAACACAAGTGTAACATATATTTAATCGCACTTAAACGCTGAAATAATTATAATAAAAAATGTTGCTAAAAACAGTGAAATCTTTGCCAATTTACTTGCCTATTAAGGGATCTCAGGACTCTTAAGTTGGAAAAATGAAAAAAAAAAATGACCATTTTCAACATTTAATATCTTAAAATATATATGATTTTAAAACATAATTTTTATTGAGATGAAAGGTATAAGTATGTTCTTTTATTTTATGCATTTAAAAATTACAAGATGCAGAATTAGCATTTATAGGGGGCTGCAAACTATCAGGCATTTGACGAGCAAAAAATTGGTAAAACAGCTTATGCGCAATATTTCAAAATAAATTTTGGAACTAGAATGAAACTTTCAGTGCCTATTTATACTTCAGATTGTAATAATTACCCTGAACCTAAATAAATTTCTATTTAAAGCATTTTTATATTTTTAATACGAAGTTGTATTTAGCTAATACAAAATTTTGAAAATTTCAACAGTATAATCACCTAAAAAAACTATTTTTTTAAACAATAAAAAGGAAATTTTAGGTTCAGTTTATACAGATTAACATGAAACATATATTTTGAAAATTTCATGAAAAAACATTCAAAAGTTTTTGAGATATCCTGCGTGTTATGCCCAAAACAGTCATTTGAAGAAAAATTACTTCACAGTTTCGGAAACACCGCTTCAGCCATTGAGCTGGTATAATACATAACTTCTGTTCTAATGGCAATTTCAGGGAAACAATTACATCAAAATGTTCAGATAAGATGGGAGTTTAACATCTAAAACAATTAAAATTTCGAAAATTTTGAAGCTTTGACTCCGGCGTCTCTTACACAAATTTCATTCGGCTGGCACCACTTTTTTAAGAGAAGTTTCCTTCAAGTGCACAATTTCAAAATTGCTCTGATTAACTAAGGCAAATTTTATTTTCCTTTACTACTGGTGCCTAAAACAAATTTTGCAAAGAAAGATGATGTCGCCGCAGCGGCGACAACGGAGTGCAAAGGGTTAAGAGTCTTGAGACCTCTTAATCGCTGGTATGCGGTTTATACGAAAATACCATTTTTATGAATTTTCAGAGCATTATTTGGATACATAATTAATATTTTTCATATGAAAGTGCTTTTTGGTGTTGTTAATGGGCAATTAAAAAATATGTATTAAATGTAAAAAAAAACTATTCATATTTTCAATTAAAAATTGTTTTATGTTTTGTACGCCTCATATTCTGTCACCCAGGAAGTTCAGGTGTGATCACCTGTTATTAATAATAATAATGTGTGTATGTTGGCAATGGTTAGGTAAATCTATCGTACATAGAGGTCTGCAAATTTGGTTCCAAATAATTGAAGACCATAGATCCCCAGACTTCGATTATTTTTTAGAAATTTTGTTATTTTTTGCTCAAAGAAATAAAAAAATCGCATTTTACCAAATTTGCCAACGATTTTTTGCCAATCATAAAAGGAATCCAAATTCAGTATTTAAAATTTGTCCTCTTTTTCATAAAGTTTTTTTTTTCAGAAATCGATAGCTATTTTTGAATGTTTCCCAAATTAAAAAAAATTCCCTTTTCTGACGAAAATGAGGACTTTGTTCTTTTATTAAGATGTTTCTATTTGAAATTTTTTTCCTCCAATCTTAAATTTTATTTTTCTGTATGGTGGAAACCACTGGAAATGGTTTTTAAAAAATCAATAAATATTAATTTTCTGAATTATAACGAATTTCTAAAGACATTACCAGGATGGAAAATTTTCGACTACAGAAAACAAGATCCGGAGAAAGAAAGAAGGAATTCTCCTTCCGTTCATTCCAGTGGTAATTCTTTATCACCAAAAGTTTCAGATTCATTAGTTTTGTTTATTATTAGCGACAAAGGTCTATGTCGCTATGTCATAAGATAGCGACAAAGGGTCGCTATCTATGAAAATGCAAGAATTTTGATGTTGCATTCGGTAAAGTGTCTGCACAGAGAACGAGTTGGGTCTTTAAAATTCTTGCAGTCAGAGTTGCGATCGATCGTTTTACCTACCGACTTCACAGCCCTTAAAAAAAAAAAAAAAAAAAAAAAAATGCTACTTTTAAATTTTTTTAAAATCTCAAATATTGTTCCTTTATTGTTTACATCCATGCATGCATTTCAGTTTATAATCTGTAGATTAAGGGGAGTTGACTGTACTTTTCTTTATAAATGTATTGTCAAACACCGATCATGGGGTATAATAAATGCTACTAGTCTAGAAATAGACAAAATAAATCTTCAATAAATAATGAAATAAATATAGGATAATACAAAAGTAGGATTTTTGTCGACAAAAAAGTTCAATGGTGGAGAATTATCAATTCGGAATGTTTTTATCTCCATTGGTAGCACAAGCACACGTCACGATTCATACCAAGTTTAAGACCATCTATGATGTTTTGGGACGTCTGCGTCAACTCACGGAGATAAATGCCCTTCCCTATTATGTCTCAGGGATTGAAGTTTGGTGATCGTGATGGCCATTCTATACAAAACCCTTTTCGGTGTCTGCAGGCAAAACAGTACTGGATCAATGACTGCACATCAGCTTGCTTACGACTTTGCGATGTTTTGAGGAAGAGTTATATCACTACAGTGAGCAATTTACAGACGACTACTTGCTGGTCAGTTGTCTACAAGGAGACCAGTGACCTTTGTTCCATTGACAGACTTCTACAGAAGAAACCGCTTAAACTGGACTAGAGATCACCCCAACTCCACACAACAAAAGTAAGGTACCTGCTTTTTACCGATAAATTCAGGTTTCCTAAGATTACTGATGTGGAGGACACCCGAAACTGTGTATCAGGCAAGCAACATACGCGAATTGCATGCATGCAAAAGTGGTGGTTTGATGGTTTGACACAAGATTTCTGTTAGTGGCCTCCCTGATTTCCATATCTTCCCTGGTGATATTGTCTATACTAGATACTAGATTAATTTTAACACAATTATTTCAATTGGTAAATAAATCATATTAGATGTAAATCATATGATTTACATCTAATATGATTTATTTACCAATTGGAATAATTGTGTTAAAATTAATCTAGTATAGACAATATCACCAGGGAAGATATGGAAATCAGGGAGGCCACTAACAGAAATCTTGTGTCAAACCATCAAACCACCACTTTTGCATGCATGCAATTCGCGTATGTTCACCCATTTCTTGCAGCCACGGATCCTGGTTCTGTTTGATGCACAATTATGCCCGAGTTCACAAGGCTCGCATTGGCAGCCAATATTTTGTATCTGAAACTTGAATACACTCGTGTGGATTGGCGATCATAATCATTTGACTTTAATCCCATTGAATATGTATGTGGCAAGCTAGGGTACGATACTTAAGATATCTTAGGCCGTAGAACTCTCTGCGAGAGTACCACAAACTCTCCTAGTGAGTTTCGACTTACTTCGGCTAGATACAGGAACGACCACTCACTCTCGTTGGCTATGAAGCTTCGCTTTTACTGATTGGCTGTTGCAGCCGTTGTTATTTTAAGCGCATGCGCATACTTTACTTCGTTCAGATCACAGACACAGTAACGCTACTGAGATATCTTAAGGTAAGTTTTTCGATGTGAATAGGCATCCAATTCCGGGAGGGTACCACTTCAAAACTGGCGGTCTAAGATATCTTAAGTTTCTAGTGTGAACAGGGTATGACCCTCCTTAGACCATTTCTGAGCTAAGATCGTGTTTTCTTCGGGAGTGGCGCAGATGCCCCAAACCACCATAGATTATCTTATTCGTGGCATGAATCGGCGCTGTCGATTGTGTATTAGCACAGCAGATGTAATCATATACCTTATTGATAAATCCCCACCATTTTCTATCTTTTTTTTTTTTTTTCATATTTCCAGTCTAGTGACTTTTATTATACCCCACGATTTGTAAAAAGCTCCTTAATTCCAAATCGCTGTTACCATTGGTGACTATACCATAGCTGTCAACCTTGCGGTGCTTTTCCCATGTCAAATAAATCTATTTCAACCAAATTTTTTTAAAATAAATTAAAATCTATAACTACTGCATAAAAGGACGATAAAATTTTATAAAAAAAAAATCCTGGTCATGAATATGTATTTCTGGTTTAGCAAAAGAAAAAAAGGTTGGCAGCTATTTGCTATATAAAATCACCAAGCGGCAATTTTATATTTGAATTTACGGTTCCATGAAGGAATACATTGAAAATATTGTTCAATTTTAGTTTTAACTATTAGATTTTAATAGAATAAAATCTGTTTGAAATATTCTTCTTTGGAATCTACCTTCCTCCGCTCTCCCAAAAAATGCAGTTCTAAAAATTAGGAGGCCTGTATTATATGAGAGCGTAGCGAACAAATACGGATTTTGTAAACTTTTCCGAAAAAAAAATGTAATATTTGTCTATGCTGTTATAAATCAAAGCAGAGAAATTGTACGACAAACAATGATATTTGCTATTTTCTTTTTCTTCATTATATTTTTATTATATAATCATGTTAAAACAAATGGAGAAAAAAAAAGAGTTATTTAAATATTAAAACATATCTTTCGCCCAATAGGGGTATTTTGATCGTAAATTAAATGTATTTATTTACAAAGAAGTGCATTTGATTTATTAAAGATCGATTTACAAAAAAAAAAGTGAATCTGACTTCGGAAAAAAATGGGCTGCAAAGTTTTCGTTTTTAGAATTCAAACACTTCAAATAACAAAGAAAAATAAAATCTTAAATTAATTTGTGTAAAAAAAAAAAAAAAAAAAAAAAAAAAGCTGCATAACTTTTTTCAAAACTTCAGAAATCCAAATATTTAAAACTCCGTCTGCAGTTAAATCTAAAAAAATATATAACTAAAAAAGAATGAAAATTCTCTTATATTACACATGGAGATTGGCTGCTTAGATATTGTCTGGACGTTTTAGATCGCATTTAATATTGTCTGAGAACAATAGACTTATGGTGAAACCGAGAGCGCAAACAAATACAATAATAAGGTGAAACTTGAACTTCAGACGATCATTTTTGTCTACCTGAAGGCGAAAGAAAGCAGACAGAAAAGTTCTTTTTCTTGGTCTGCGGGTTTGGAAAATGTTGGCATTAGATTTGGCAAAATATTTTATTCTTTGATCACATTAGGGTTGCTTGCAGTGCTGTCAGAAATCGGAAATCTCAAAATGCGAAAAGAAAAACAAACACACATGAATTGGGGGTCATCGATTAAATATTTAACGCAAATTTCGTGGGTTTATTTCACACCTCCCTTTCCCTGTATCATAGGTTGTCACACTCAATGTCTGAGCAGACAAGTGATATTTTCTCTCTCCGCCCTTTTGAATATTAGGCCTAAGTGATGACACAAAAATGGCGGCTGCCGTAGTCCAATTTTCTTCAGACTTTGTATTGTTCCATGAAATTGAACACCAGCATTTTCTTAAAGTATTTTTCGCATTTATTTAATTATAAGGAAAAAAAAGTGAAGAATACTTTTATAAATTACTGGTATTAAAACTTAAGGGACCATACAAATGCTGAAAAAAAAAAAAAAAATCACCTACAACATCCGCCATCTTTGTGTCAGCTCGCAGGCCTAGTATTCAGAGGGCTGTGTCGTCTCCGTCTTGTGACGTCACAATTAACTATTAATTAACTATTAATTTTAAGCTTATTTTATATACAATTTATTACCTACTGATATGGATATCATAAATCCCGTTAGAACTCGTGTGCTTTTATTTAAAGCTGCTCCTTTTTTTTATTATTATTATTACTTTTTTATAAGCGGGTTAGGGAAAATGTACCTGATACTACCGGATACGCACTTTTAAAAAAACTTTATTATACTACTTGCAAATAATGTCGACCTAATTCCTTTCATATTTTAGATTTGACGTCATTCATAAGGCGTTAACCAAGGCTAAAGGAAAAAACAGGCTGGTTTCGTTCCGTTACACGTGTCTCTGTTTGAGTCACGTTATGCACGAATGCCGGTGCACGAAAAGAGCATCAAGTGACTCTAGTTGTCTAACACGAAAGGTAGTGCGGCAGTCTGTCTTTTTCGTTGGGCGTCTTACACACGAGGGAAGCATGCGTCGAAAAGCATGAATCAGGAGACAAATTCTGGAATTCAAGTCAGTTCCTTCTTTGTTAACAGGGTCAAATTGTCTCCTGACTCACACTTTTTTGTCGCATGTCTCCCTGGTGTGTGGCGCACTGGTGTTAACTCAATCTTTTCTCTTTGTCAGACTGCGTCATACTTCGTGGGTCCCTCTTCTCCCCTTGCGGTGTAGCCTAATTAATGGATAACTTCTTAAAAAACACTTCTAAATGTTTCACAATGTTTTTTATATTGCAAATGAAAATCAAATTTCAAACTAATTGCTTAAAAGGCGCAAAGGCCAGCCTAGTGAAAAAGATTTCATGCCGGGACTCGAACCCGGGCCATCAGTATAGTGCACTGTTTGCGCCATGTCGTTGGTTCACGAAAAAATATTCCATCTAGTGCTGCGTCTGTAGACTTGCCAACCTGTTATAGTGAGAAGGTCCAGGCTGGGTATCGTTCCATGTGGTTTAGTCAGTAGAACGTCAGTGCACTATACTGATGGCCCGGGTTCGAGTCCCGGCACGGAATCTTTTTCACTAGGCTGGCCTTTGCACCTTTTAAACAATTAGTTTGAAATTTGATTTTCATTTGAAATATTGTATGCAAGGCGAATGTTTCTCTCTATAATAAATTTCCAAGTATTTTTTATATTTTTCTATGCAACCAACTTCAGTTGTCCTTTAATCCCACAACAACAAATGGGAAATTATTTAACTATCAGAGTACTGATATAGAGGAAGGAGGTATGATGGATTTCTCTGTGTGTATTTACATCTGTAGATGTAATTTCATGAAGATAGTGTTTATTTGCCAAGTTGTCTGTTCCTTCTGGTCCACCACTTAAGTACCGCAAATGCATTGTGCATCGCACTGCTTTTGTTTTATCGATTGCACTGGCCATCCTTTCACTGTTTAGGTGCGTCAAAAGACCATAAGCTATGTCAATGGGTCTGAATGATTTAGTATAAAATTTGTGAATTTAAATGTTCTGCTCGGAAAATTCAGATTGCAATTCAGTCCGTCTGGCTGCTCCGATTACCTGATTTAAAAAGCACTGAATATAGCAAAATTATCCTATTTTAGGACACAAAAATTTTACTCAATGTTCTACTTTTAGAAAACTATATTTTTCCCTTTTTTAAAATTTTAACGAAAGTGTTGTTATAAATAGCATGACATTTACGTCTATGCAAGCATAAAAAAAAATAATTAAAAAAAATAAACATTATAAATTACAAGATTTGAAATTATTTTATTCAGTTACTGTATAAAAAATTTCGCATATATATCTGAAAGGTATAATGTAATTTTTTTTTAAGTTGAAAAAACTCAGAATTCGAAAACTACTATAATTATTTAAAAATAAATAACTATAAAATTTCAACAAAAGGCCTAAGAATAAAGGCAAATGGATTTTGAATCGTAGATTGCAATTTCATTACCAATGCCATATTGATTTAATATAACACTGCAGAAAATAGGTAATACTGCAATCAGAAGAAGAAAAATTAAATAAATCGAGAATTCAAACTAATTATAATATGCATGTTAGTCAAAATGAATGACTTCAATACACAATTAATAGATAGTAAATAATAATAGTTAATAATGATAATAATAATAGTTAATAATAATAATAGTTAACCCTCTCGCTGCGTAATTGTTTTATCAAAATAGCTTCAAAAATTGCGCATTTAATTCCTTCGCGACGAGCGTCTTTTAAGAATATTTATTCTTTTGTCACCGGTTTTTCAAAACAAAAATTTTCGTCTGATTTCATCGGGAAAATGCTCCGATTACATAAGGCAAAATTTACAATAAAAAGTAACTGGTGGGAGTGATCAAGGAGGGTTAATTAGACGGAAAAAATGCATCCCCGATAAAATCTCGTGTTGCGCAAATTTTGCTACTTTTACGTTGCCCGAGAAACTCTCGGGTTGCGCAGCGAGAGGGTTAATAATGATAATAATAAACTTCGAATATCCGTTAATTGCTTTCCATTTTTTTTCTTTTAAATAAGAAGCAATTTTTTTATTATTATTTTTTTTTTTTACAATTTTTTACTATTCATTTTTACCAGGGGCGTCGCCATGGGGGGGGGGGGGGTATGGGGGGGAGCCTCCCCTCCAATACATCTGAAGTTGGGAAATTTGAGCTTAGAGTTGGGAAATTCTAGATTTTTGAGACATTTTCTTTTTTAAAAGTAATAGTGAAAAAAAATAACGAAAGTTTTATTGTTTTGGTGATTATTTTGAGTACTGCAACAGTAAACAAGTTAAATTATCAAGAAAAAAAAATACAAAAAGAAATCAGCCACACTCAATCTATCATTGTATTTTTCAGTTCTACAAAAATATTGTACATCTACCAGACCTAAATTTCTCTACTCCTGTCCATCAATAACTGACTAACCAGTTCCTTTATTTCCTCCAAAACTTTGTTCCTTTCTCAAAAATTTCACCCTACCTCCCCTTCTCCTCCCAAAAGAGAATCCAGCTATTTTAATCCAAAGGGATTATTTCTATTTTAATCCAAAGGGACAGCTTCTTTTGAAAATTGGAGATCACTTGTAGCACAACAGAAAGGAATGCAGTAACCTACTTGAAACACAGCTATGGGCAAGAAGATTTGATGAGTTTTCACAACTTTTTTGACTAATTTTGCGATTTTTGGACAATATTTTACTCATTCTCGTGATTTTTTTGCCGCAAAAATTAGTTAACCTTCGCTGTCAAGTAAAAAGCGTTATATGAGCAAATGTGGATATAAGAAGTCGTTAGTTTAGTTAAATTTGTCACATTTTACTTTTATTTGTGTTCGGAAATATATATCAGTCCTGTTCGTTTATATTTATATGTTTTTATAAAATTTTGAACCAAAAGTCCAGTGTTCTGTTTTTAAAGCTATTCTAAAAAGTTACTGTAAATCTCAGCACGAAGAAACCCTTCATAATAGGAAAGAGTTTTCGTGCAACATTTTGGATCATCTAAAAATCCATTCAAGGATGAAAAAGGTAAAAAATGGACGATTTTTATTTGGAACAGAAATATGACCATGAAAGCAATCCATCAACTGAAGAAAAAATCGACATGCACTGTAACACTGACACGTTGCACTTGAATAAAATTTTGAAGAAATAAAGATTTCCTTACAGACAAGCTCACAAACAATTATGAATATTAGGATGTGACTGGAGAAGCTGAGTTCCGAGATCCGTAGGAAAACGGTTTCACCAAAGGCAATAGATAAAAATAATAGCACAGCAATGGACATTGATACACATAAGTTTTACAGTAAAGAATTATAAGAAATACAAGAAAATTTCGAGAATTTAGTAATAGGCTTAAATGACAATGTTCCCTATATCAAGAGAATATTGCAGCAATGCATTCCATATTTAAATTACAATTGTGCAAGGGAAAAGTTAATAATGTTTCCACCTGGATATGAGAAACCGGATGTACATGACTTGCAGAGTCAAATAGAAATAAACCAAATCCCAACTCACTTAACAAACTTTTTACTCATGCCATGAAATTCAAAGACTATTTGGGTCACGCCGTCAAACTATATACTCGTACCTTAACATTCACAGCAGCTTATCTTTATGGCGTTGCATCTAATGAAAGAATCTTTAGTCAAATAAAAATTTTAAAAATATATATTACAAGTTACAATGAGGGATGACAGACTTGACAGCCTAATGCTTTTAAAATATGAAAGTGAAATGGGGAATTTTATTAAACTAAGCGATGTTATTAGCAGGTGGGCTTCTTTGAAGACCACAAGAATTAATATTAAGTGAAAACTAGTCGGATGTGCCAATCCCAAAATTTTCTTCTACTCCACACATGTTAATGCCTCAAAATTTGCAATCACAGAGCCAAAATTAAATGACAATTCTTTGTCTATAATAACAAACTCTAAAGGTATAGATTTGTTGAATTGTGTGCATTTAAAAAGGACATATAAGCATAGCATTTTTCAAACAAATCATTGAATTTTGGCACCCAGCCTCTTTGATGTCTGCAACCAAAATTCCTTACTCAAAGTGCACAAACTTTGAGTAAAAGCGGTAGCTTTGGACAGTATAGACCCAAGCCTAATAAGGATCTATTTATGTGGAAGTGCTACTTACGTGGAATATGAAGTTTGACTAAATTCCGAGCATTAGTTTTTGAGATACAGCTATCGCAAAATCGTGAAAAATGCTGCATAGCAGCGCCACCTGCACATAAAAAGCATAAATACATAAAAAGCTAATCTGCATCAAATTATGTCAAGGTTTAACAAAATATGACGTTTGATTAAATTCCGTGCAATAGTTTATGAGATATGAGTATCGCTAAAATCATGTAAATCGTGAAAAATGCCGCATAGCAGTGCCACCTGTTGGACGATTTACACCAAAAACAAATCAGCACCAATTTTTATCAAGGTACAGTCAAACCTTGTTACCACGAACTGTTTCCGATTGCCTCGTCCAGTTGTAAGTAATGTAGTTAAGTTCCGATAAGACGAACTACTTTTAATACGAACAAAAAAAGTTTCCCCTTGAGTGTTCGCGTTAACGAGGTTCGACTGTATAAGTGAATCTCTAAAGTTTTATTAAATTTCGTGCATTAGTTCTTGTGTTAGAGTGCCCACAAAATTTATATCACATATAGACAGATAGATATTTTCTAAAAACAGTCGAATCGTGTTCAGGACTTACTAAAACGTATAAATCAGTCTAAAACCGGAAGTCGAATTTTTTCACGAATCGAATACTTTCTTCTTGTAAAGATAGAAGAAAATAAAAAGCGTATTTATTTTTTTAGTAAACAAACCCATAATTAGAATTTTTATGTTTTCAGTTTCAGAATTTTTCTTTGGAAAGGAATTTTTTATGCAAAAGTATCATTATAATTATTTCACACGTTGTGCATATCATTTTAGTCGAAAATTGGAGCAATTTGTTTCAAGTTAGAAAATTTTCGAATTCTCGCCCCCCCCCTCCCCCCCCGAAAAAATATCTGTGGCTACGCCCCTGATTTTTACCGTCTTTAGTCTTAAAATGATGAAATTTTTTTAAAAACAATCCAATTATTGTACTTTCGTGTTTTTTCTTCTTTTTTATGTGCAAATATATGCTTTCTCTTAAGAAAAGAGAGGGAAAAAGTTTCTTATTTCTTTTCCATTATTTATAAATCGTATGCAAATACGTTGGTCAAATTTATCAGTTTCTGATCACACTGATAACCATAAGCTGGATCAATAATTAGTTTCACCCTAAACGGCCTCAGGAAATTGATAATCAAATGACCTTTCAATGTAAAAAAATTTATAAAACGCAGCAAAGAATATCAATAAATAATTTCTTCCTAAGTCATTGTAAATTAAAAGCCAAATTACCTTTTAACTGAGGCAAGAAAGCTTAAATATCAGACAGCTGAACACGCGACATTCTGTTACCTCCAATCTCTTTAATGTTTAACTGCACCTTCAGATTTATGTCGTAACTACCACCACACATTATTTTTGATTTATTATTTGTGTAATTATTTAACCAATTATGAATTCATGAAATTTTTATCTTCTAAAACATTTTTCGCGAATTTTTGAAACTACATTAGAAGATTTACATAATCATTTAATAAATTTTAGAAGGATTCAAGGATTTAGAAGGATTAATTGAATTTGAATTTATAGGGTTTTTGTGCAATATTTATAACCCCACTCAAATCTTTTATTTTAAATATTTTTCTTAGTATTTTGTAGAATTAGGAAATGCACGAACAATAGATGTTCTTACAATAGAAATATAGAAAAATTTCCGAACTGAAACTCTCCGGATTTCGGAATATGTTCATAGATGCAATATAAAGAATGAAATAAAATTCAACAATTCAAGATACAGATATTGTAGCAGTCAAACTATAATTATGTAGTAAATGTAATGTACAACTACATAGTAAATGCTTCAAAGATTTTCATATAGCAAAAATGTAGTTGATTTGCACTGACGTTGCTTTTTCGCAATTTATCATATCTCACATGCAAATTTAGGCATTACTATGTATAAAATAAAATTTTATTTCATTTGTGTCAAGTGTAAGAAGGTTTGGTCCTTAATGAGTTAATTTTTCATGCGAATTTATTTTGAGGTTGCGTCAATGCAACAACAATGGGCAAGGCCGTAGCCAGAAAAATATTTCGGAAGGGATTTGAACATTATCTCATTTTCGATTTTTTTTATTTTAACCGAGTTATTTTCTTCTGATAGACTGATGGCTTTCATTATTATGAAACAATTATAATAAATGAAGTGTTAGGTGAAGATGAAAGAGCAGCCGTAAAAAGTTAGAACTCTGATTTTCTGGTCAGAATAAAGAAAAAAAATGACCATTTTATTATTATTATTATTATGGCCATTTTTTTTCTGAGTGCCAGCGTGTAACAGCCCAAACGCACGCGGGTTATTATCCACCGAAAATTACGTATATAAATCGAATAAATGTAATTTTCTGTGTCTGTGCGATAACCATTAACTGAATCAATAACCAAATCCTTCATAATTAATAACTGACGTAAAAAAGTCCTTCCGGCCAGTGCCGGGAGGAAGAGGTAGCTTTCATAATCCTTATTTAAAAAAAGCCAAATTATATCATTCAAACACACGAAGCTCAACTTAGTGGAAACCGAATATAGGAGATTCAATACTAATTTTCATCAATATAATGAATGAGAATTTCGCGAAATTAGTCAGCTTTATCCAAGCTGCTTTTCTTTAAAGTAACATATATTTGGCTGCCAAATTCGGCAATTTCTTAAAGTGCCTGTCATTTTAAGACAACATGGTGGATGAGGCTAAGCAATGAACTTGGTCGAGACCTTAGTAATTGCTGTGCACATGCTCACTCACATCGGAATCGGTTAATATATAGGAGTGCGCATGCAAAAAATCAGATTTTTCAAAATGTCACCCACAATAGAAATTGAAACTGCTATATCTGAGCCATTTTTTAAGGTAAAGACAAACAAAAAATGCTCCTGAATCCTTATATCAAGGTCAAATGCTTAAGAAAGAAACCTTTTTCAATTTCTAATTTTTTTACACCTCACTTTAAATATATATATATATATTTTTAATTAAATGGTCGCCATTTTGAAACAAGATGGCTGATGAATCTGGCCAGCGAACTTGGTCGAGGTGTTGATGTATACTATCCACATGCCTTCTTACATCGAAATAGACGAATACGTGTGTTATCGCGCGACAAATACGAGATCGTTTCAAAATGTTAGCCATGCTAGAAATTCAAAGTGCTATAAATCAACCATTTTTTAAGATATAAACAAAAGAACAAATTTTCAGAAACAAAAACTGCTCCGGAATCTTTGTATCAAGGCCAAACACATAAAAAAAATCTTTTTCATTTTCCAATTCTTTAATACCTCATTTTGAATTTCAAATGTAATTTTTTTTAAATGGCAACCCTTTTGAAACAAGATGGCGAATGAAGCTGGCCAACGAACTCGGTCGAG
Organism: Maratus speciosus; assembly: GCA_963932465.1. Classification (NCBI taxonomy): domain Eukaryota; kingdom Metazoa; phylum Arthropoda; class Arachnida; order Araneae; family Salticidae; genus Maratus; species Maratus speciosus. The sequence continues at coordinate 295,201,708 of OZ010793.1, read as the reverse complement.
ACATTGGTATGTACTATGTACAGACCAAGTTACATCCATATAGGTTCATAATTACGCCTGTTATCGCATGACAAAAATCAGGTCGTTTTAAAATGTCAGCCACAAGAGAAATTCAAAATGCTATTACTCAGCCATTTTTTTTTAGATATAGACAAAAGAAAAACTGTTCCGGAATCTTTGTATTAAGGTCAAACACATACAAAAAAAATCTTTTTCACTTTCCAATTTTTTGGTATCTCATTTAAATGTTTTTATTTTTTTATTTTTTTTAAATGGCCGCCATTTTGAAACAAGATGGCGGATGAAGCCGGCCAACGAACTCGGTCGAGATATTTGTATGTACTATGTACACACCAAGGTACATCCAAGTCGGTTCATAAATACGCCTGTTATTACGTGAGAAAAATCAGGACCTTTCAAAATGTCAGCCACGCTAGAAATTCAAAATGCTATAACTCAGCCATTTCTTAAGATATAGACGAAACAAAAACTGCTCCCGAATCTTTTTATCAAGGTCAAACACATAAGAAGAAAATATTTTTTCAATTTTTAATTTTTTGGTACCACATTTCAAATTTAAAGTTTTTTTAAAAATTTAAATGGCCACCATTTTTAAACAAGATGGCGGATGAAGCTGACCAACGAAACCGGTCGAGACATTGGTATGTACTATGTATAAACGAAGTTACATCCAAATCGGTTTATAAATACGCCTTTTATCGCGTGACAAAATTCAGGACGTTTCAAAATGTCAGCCACGCTAGAAATTCAAAATGCTATAACTCAGCCATTTTTTAAGATATAGACGAAACAAAAACTGCTCCGGAATCTTTGTATAAAGGTCAAATACATAAGAAAAAATATTTTTCCATTTTCAATTTTTTGGTACCACATTTCAAATTTTAAATAAAAAAAAAAATTAAATGGCCGCCATTTTGAAACAAAATGGCGGATGAAGCTGGCCAACGAACTCGGTCGAGATATTGGTATGTACTATGTACACACTGAATTACATCCAAATCGGTTCATAAATACGCCTTTTATCGCGTGACAAAATTCAGGACGTTTCAAAATGTCAGCCACGCTAGAAATTCAAAATGCTATAACTCAGCCATTTTTTAAGATATAGACGAAACAAAAACTGCTCCGGAATCTTTGTATAAATGTCAAATACATAAAAAAAAAATAGTTTTCCATTTTTAATTTTTTGGTACCACATTTCAAGTTTTAAAATTTTTTTAAATTTTTAAATGGCCGCCATTTTGAAACAAAACGGCGGATGAAGCTGGCCAACGAACTCGGTCGAGAGATTGGTATGTACTATGTACACATTGAATTACATCCAAATCGGTTCATAAATACGCCTTTTATCGCGTGACAAAATTCAAGACGTTTCAAAATGTCAGTCACGCTAGAAATTCAAAATGCTATAACTCAGCCATTTTGTAAGATATAGACGAAACAAAAACTGCTCCGGAATCTTTGTATAAAGGTCAAATACATAAGAAAAAAATATTTTTCCATTTTTAATTTTTTGGTACCACATTTCAAGTTTTAAAATTTTTTAAAAATTTTAAATGGCCGCCATTTTGAAACAAAATGGCGGATGAAGCTGGCCAACGAACTCGGTCGAGACATTGGTATGTACTATGTACACACCAAATTACATCGAAATCGGTTCATAATTACGGGAGTTACAGTGTGACATAGGTCAGATATATATATATATCAATTTTGAACGGAGGGTGGTTTCGGGGTCTGGGGGTCATGATCGATGAAAATATACCAAAATTTTTTGAAATCGCTTTCCTCCGAACGGCTGCAATAGGTAGCTTTTTTGTAAAGAAAGCTACCTAAAATTAATAACCGGAACACGTCTCTGTTGATGTAGAAAAGTGTAAATGTAAAACAGCTGAATCTACCATCTCCTGTTAGTTCCTCACTCTATATAAAATTTGATTCGACTTTCAAATTTACATTATTGCAACCGCCATCTCGTCACGTCATCTTGCGGATAGCAAACATCTTTTGTCGAGGATGCAGCTGTGGCGACACACACCCTGCTGGTTGCTCTATGATGCCGGACAGTTTATGGCCCTGTTTATTTCAGTTTTTATTTCATTTTTATTCTATGTTGGCTGTATTTAGTCCGGCAGAAAAGGCGGAGTCATAAAATACCTCGTAAATTCGCTTTGATCGTTGGAAAGGGTATTCCCGTTGAATGCCAGAGCTTGAATTTACTTTTGTGGAGGTCTCTCTATGTACGTTGTACACAAACAAATTTGAAAAACTTTTTCAGATTTTTAGTAGACATGGATCCATCCCCACTTGTAAAGAAGGATAGCTCTAAATCTTTCGCAGTTATCAAAGAAGATTTGAAAAGGAGGAAATAACTGATCGTTTTGAAAATCCCCATATTCTTAGTGTATTTTAAATGGAAATAGTTTTTAAAATTAGTTCTTTTTTTTTTTTTTTTTTTTTTTTTTTTTTTTTTTTAGCCAAACGTTTGCTAAAACCGGGAATCCAACCTGGGCTTCCCAAGCTTACGCCCCCCCCCCTCCCCTTAAGCATCGATGAAAATTAATTTTAATCTGAATTTTGTCATGCTGTGACTCTCGAATTTTTAAACCTATAAACCTCGAATTTTTTGTACTATACTTCTTAAATGTAGAAGGTTGTATTTAGGCACCACACTTAATTAACTTTAATTATAATAAATTATTTCATAATAAAATATAGGTAAGTAAAATTACTACTCACGTGATATTCCTTCATGGGGATGACCGCCACAGACGCGGAACAGGAACTTTGGAAATATCGCTGGAAAATAATTGTGACTGACTTTATTTATTTATTTTGTGTGAAGAGTTTTCAGTGAAGACATATCTCACGAAATAAAATCCGGTTTATTATTGATGCTTTTCCATCAAAATGAAAAATCTGGATTATATATCAAGAAAACTGAAAAGATAATAGAACATGATTAATTAATAAAGATTTAGATATGCGTCTATATTTAAATTTTGTGTGGAGGGATAGAGCTGATCAATTTTGCTTCTACCCATAACAGATACTCCACACGTACTGGCAAAAGGGTGTGTATTGGTAGATGTATTACAAAAATGTTGAACTCATCAAGTTCTTTTTATACTTTAAAAGAGAGAGTTATTCAGTTCATAAAGGGTTCAAAGACGAGTCCTATTAGAAGAGAACCGAGTTTTTCTTTCTCTTTGATTTGTGGTGTCACCTTGCAACACTAAGGCGAATTAGTTCTTGTTTTAAAGATCGAACAATCATTCCGTTCCTTTCCAATAATACTAATGTCTCGACCGAAGTTCGTTGGCCAGCTTCATCCGCCATCTTGTTTCAAAATGGCGGCCATTTGAATTTTGTGGACACGTTTGGAAATTTTTAGGTTTCCTAACTTTCTCTTTAAAATGACCTATGTTGTTAACTTACACTGTGTGACTCTTTAATATATCTTTTAATGTTTCTAACATTCTGCTTAAAATGATACATAAGAGTTTGTATTTTGTGGAACGTAACATTTTCTATAAGTATACAGTGTTAGAAAACATAAAAAAATTCAAAAATTCAAATGACCGCCATTTTGAAACAAGATGGCGGATGAAGCTGGCCAACAATCTCGGTCAAGACATTAGTATGTACTAACTTAAAACCAGAGGAACTGTGAGTTAGATTTTAACACTTCATATAAAATTAAGTATACATTTTAGAAATATTTTGAGAACTAAGGAAAAAAGAGACATCTTTTAAGAAGGGTACACAGAAAAAATAAGTTAAAAATATTGATTTCCTGGGGAGATATACTAAATATACGAATGCATCACACGCCCATAGAGTTAGTATTAGCTCATAGACTTAGCATTACCGAGGGAAATTAAGAAGTTGACTGACTAGCAGCCTTAAGATAGTTCGCAAATCCAAAACGGCAACTTTATGACATAAGTTTTAATTTATTTTTGTTCGGAAATGCGTAAAACTAGCATGTGTTGTTGTTCAGAAACTATGTAATCGAACTGTTTTTTCCGGGTTTTTTTTTTCCCCAAAAGTAATAGGTTTTTCAAAAAATAGTGTCAAAGGGGACGTTTTGAACCAAATTTCCGCGAGAAAGAAGAATAATCACTCAAAAAAGAGTGAAAAAGTCTTTATTACTTGATCAAAATCGCTTATAACTCAATAGGTATTTTATTTAGCAAAAAATGGAAAACACAGTTCGATTCCAGATCGCTTCCATAGTGAGGCCTTCCAATTTTCTATCTTTCCATTAAAAAATGAATCTGTAAATGTGTCAAAACGTTTTGTGCTTGTTGAGCAGAGCCAGCCTTAAAATTTTACTAAAAAAAAAAAAAAGCCTATTATCGATTTCCCCCCCCCCCCCCCCAAAAAAAAAAAACAATAGATTTTTTAAAAAATAGTGTCAAAGTGGACGTTTTGAACCGAATTTCCGCGCGAAAGAAGAATAATCACTCAAAAAAGAGTGAAAAAGTTTTTATCACTTGATCAAAATCGCTTATAACTCAATAGGTATTTTATTTAGCAAAAAATGGAAAACACAGTTCGCTTGCAGATCGCTTCCATTGTGAGGCCTTCCAATTTTCTATCTTTCCGTTAAAAAATGAATCTGTAAATGTGTAAAAACGTTTTGTGCTTGCTGAACAGAGCAGTTGAGCCTTAACATTTTACTTAAAAAAAAAAAAAAAAAAAAAAAAAAATGCCTATTATCGATTTTTCCAAAATGTACTTCAAAGTCTATCGTATTTCAGATATCAGTGTGTGAAAATTGAGGACCATCACAACCTCTGTCTTTGCCATCACTTTCCTAAATCTAACCCCATCAATAAAATACTATTGACCCTTTTCTCTCTCTCCCTCTACAAGAATCTCTCCGAAATGGGGGAGAGAGTTATGTGGGTGTCGTTGACCCGGTAACCATAGATTACATGAGGGTTCGGATTCTTTGTTCCCTTCTCTCATGGAGTAACGTCTCTAGAGCGAAAGGGAACCTGAGAATCTTTTCAAGGGATGCGGGAAGCAGGTTTCAAAGAATTTCTGCCAAAGAATGAGTTGCATGATTTTCTTTCTTATTCTTCCGACAGCCAGTTAGATTATTATTGTATCATATATGTATAAAAAAATTTAAATCTGTTTGTTCATTAATTTTTAAAAAGTCATCCCTCCATTCTGTAGATAAGTCCGTTACGTTCCACGAGTTTTGAATTGTACGTTTATAGAGAAGAATCTCCTGGAAGATGTCCAATGGCCGGATCAAAGTAAATATGAGTTATAATCACAAAGCAATTTTAATCTGAAGTGGCAAAATCTTTCAAATATTCTTATTTTAAGCATCTGATACAAGGTTTTTTTTCTTTAACCTAAAAGCAGCGTAATTTAGATTATAATTCAACATTTTGAACTATAGTCAATCAGTAGCTTTGGTGCAGAAAATATAGTTAAAAGAGGAATATCAGCAAACGATAATATTGTATAAAAACATATATTGTGTTTCTACAAAGTTTTAGGGCGAACTTTGAGTAAAATTAAAGTTTTATTAATAGAAAATTTAAAAAAGTCTTTAATATGTATACTTCCTAGTCCAGGGTTGGCGAACCTTTTTGTTGCCGCTTGCCAAATTTGGTCAAAAAATATTTTACGTGACCATGACGTGCTAACTAAAAAACAAATTTAGTAGATGGAAAAATAATGGATTAAAACTATTTAAAATTTTCTATTAAGATTTAAAAAATGTTAGAAACATACATGTAAGTGCTACACTATAATAATTATGGAAGCAAATATACTTTAGAAATTAATTTAAAAAAATGAATGCGATGTAATTTGATTTCTGTTGTTGCATCTTAATATCAGATTAATTTTAAAGGAAACTGATTTGGATTTATCTGACAATGCTTTCAGTTTGAGTTTTGATATTATTCATTTGTGAAAACAGCGACTCAAAAGATAGGCAAAAAAAAAAAAAAAAAAAAAAAAAAAAAACAGCCAAGATGTCAAACGCCAGTTTCTCTGAATAGCACCAAATTATAAAATAAAAAAATTTCGAATTTTCCACGCATGCGCAGTTAAAAATTATTTAATACAAATGCCCATATCTCATCAAATATTCAATATATTCATGTTTTAATTGCAGTTTACTGTTGCTACTATTCTTTGGCAAGTTTTCGGAAAGTTGTGTTAAATTTGGTTGAAAACTCTGTATGCTATAAGCAAAAAAGTTTTGAATTTTTCACAGACATAATAACATCTTCACGAATATGAGTGCTATGCTTACACAAATGCACACAAACGTTAAACAGGACCCAAATAGCCATTTAACACAGTGGCAAATCATTTTCCTCATTTTCTGTTATATAGGTGATCGCATCTATTATTTTATTATTAAATTTAATATTATCCCCCTGATTGTCCTCCCGACTAAATCTTCACCGAGAAATATGAAATCAAACATGTTCTTTACATCTCACAAGTTCAAGAACAATTCGTCAATAACTTTGGTAGATATTCGACAAACTAAGTACAATCGAGAGCATCCAGTCCCTGTTCCTTAACTTTTGGAGGCCCGTGTATAATCTGTAACCCGGCAGGATTCCCAGCGCCATGGAAAGTCAGGGAATTTCAAAGTAATCAGGGAAAGTCATGGAAAATTCAAAATATATAGGAAAAGTCAGGGAATTTACAAATATTTTCTGAAAAGTCATAGAAAAGTGTCGAACAAAAAATGAAAAAAAGGCGCGAAATTCATCAAATAGTCTCAGGAAAAAATCACGGAATTCATCAACCGATCGGCAAAAAAAAAAAAAAAAAAAGAGAAATTTGAAGAAAGATCGCAGAAAAAAATCATTAATTTTGATAAAGGATTGCGAAAATAAGTAGCAAATTTCGTTGTATGTCTGTTTTGAGTCAGGGAAAGTCAGGGAATTTTTTGAGATTTGGTCAGAGAATTTGCCAGTCAAGTTTTGCTGGGAACCCTTCCCGGGTATCTCGGGTTTATCCCCTTGTATATTTAATGGTTTGCATTTGATTAAGGTTAAAAAATATTCCTAAGCAGTAATAGACTTATTTTATATTTTTTAGGTCTTATTTCGTGTAAATTTAATTTGGGATGACGGTTACCCGTGACAGCTGAAAAAAAATCACGGTTTTGGTAGGTGCCAATGGACTTGTCCCATCACTTTCAAAAGCGCCCCACCAGTGGCTGAGAGGTTCTGCTCTCGAAGCTGGTAGACGGGAGGTGCTGGGTTCGAACCCAATCGCGCCCGTCGGCCTAATCGTTCGGAGTTTTCGTGGTTTTCTTCGAACCTTGGTTCGCCAAGCGTTAATACGGGTTAGGTTCCCTTAGAAAGACCCCCACGAAGGGCACTCCCCCCTGGGCCTATATCCCTCGTGCAGATAATTGGCCGTCATAAATACAACCAACCAACCAACCACTTTCAAAAGCCGTGATTTGGTGAAAACGTTGATTTTCTTTGAATGGAACATAATTATAATAACAGCAACAACAAAAAAATGAATGTTTTATTTTATTTTATTTAATTATTTATTTTATTTCAGTATTTCATTCTTTAGAAAATTTAGGATAAAAAATAAAAAAAAAAATTTCATAGAAAAAAAAAAAACCTTCCGTAATAAGTTGTACACATATAATTATATTTTTTAATTTAGATAGTGAAGATTTTTAAAGTATTCATTGATGAAATTGGGATTGTGCTTGTTGCTACTATGCAACATAAAAAATTATTCAAAGTGGACTAGCACTAGCCTGACTCTCAAAATCAACGCATTTGAATTATCATTGACCAGACAAATTACTAGTAATGAATTTATACTGATATTAAATTACATTTATTGTAAATTGATTTAAAATGTAAATTTTATATTAATTTTCAATAAGATTTAGCTTTAACTAATTTTTTTTTTTTTCGCAAAATTTACTTGCCCCACTTGCAAAATCACTGGTTCAGCTATCGTTTGGATTTGGATGGTTCTTTGTAATTGATTTTAAACGAACCATCTTCTTTAAACAAATCATCTGAAAAAGAAATTTATCTAATTTGTTTTTTTCTGGAACCTCATATAGATGATGTCATATCCACTCAAGTGTAACAGCTTACGTCCCTCCCCCAACAGGGTTCAAACCCTTCAGTGGAAGACTGCCAAGAAATTCGCTACTGTTCGAAATCATTTAATATCTGAAAACAGTGTCTAAAGTTGTCTTCCTGTTGTTAGGGGGTGGGATGGCAGATTCACCAACGGCTCGTATTAATTATTTTTTAATACACACGCTTCATTGTCAAAAATCTGTTTCATTGCCGTCACGATAGGGTAGAGATGGTTATGACTCTTTCAAGGTCGCATGGGAAAAACCATAGTCGCGTTAAGTCTGGTCAGGTACTAAAGTTAAGGTTATTGTTAGGTATTGGAAAATTATGAGGGAATTTTATCAACAGCCTTTAAAGGCTGACATTCGCATCTTTAACCTATTCTAAAATATATATTGCACTTTAAGCTTCGTAAATTATAACATATTAGTAACATAATTTTCAATATCTAAAATTGCCATAAAATTATACTACAAAATTTAAATGTAAAACAAAGGGAAATTTTGTTAATGTGACTTTTTATTATGATATTATTTAATATAACATTATAGACGTATTATTACGTTTTCTGAATATTTGTTCTGCTTTCACTGTAATTTTTACATCTGCATTCCACCCACCATAATTATGATGTGTATTTATTTGTAAACACCAATCAGGAAATTTATAACACAAAATGGGCGGAGACTTGTCTCTAGTTCGAGATAAACAAGAAAATAAAATCTGTTAATTGCACATATTTTCAAAATTTTTAGAGTCTGCTTGCTTATTGTTATGATGTAATGAGATTGCAACTTCTAACATTTAAATACAGGATTCAAACTAAAGTTAGGACACAATATAACCTTTGAACGGATAAAGCTAAAGTTGTGGAAAGAGCGTCTATACCTATATTAAAACGATTATGCCCTAACATATGCTAATGACTTCAACGTTCCTACTGGCGAAATTATCGACTGTATCTCAAAAACTGTGAGAGATAGCAAAATAAAATAAGTTATAAAAACATAAAGAATTCTCCATTCGTTATGAAATGGTGTCTTGTATGTAAAAATAAGTATATTGGAAGCCCTGTGAATAAGTGCGCCATTATAAGACATATGCACATTTACTAATGGAAATAACACTGGTAAGCAAGGTGCAATTCATTTTAATAAAAAAAAAAAAACAAGTTAAACATACCCAATATGCCAACTATCGATAGCATGAACATGTATTGCTGCCGATGGGGATGGACACATTTAGCATACTTAATTTGGTTTCTTTTTTTTTTTTTATTAAAATACTTGTACCTTGTTTACATGTGATATATTTATTAGTAATGTTCATCTGCTTTATACTGCCAACTCTTTTGCTCGGTGTTAGTGGGTATGATTAGAGGCATTGGTAATTAGATATAGAAAAATTTACACTTCTGGGTTTCTAATAAAGACATTTTAACATGTGATACGTCATTTCAAACCAAATCACAGCCCTCTGAATACTAGACCTGAGTGCTCATTCAAAATGGCATCCGCCGAAGGCGGACTCCCCGCCCCTAATAAAATTTTATCGTGATTCGGCGCTTGGTGAATCTTCCTTCTATGAGCTCTTTTTTACTTCATAAGACTAGGCGAAAAGTTAGGTCACGGTTTTCTTGTAATATTATTTTACTGAAAGATTTTTCAATAAGCTCAATCAATCAATTGATTTGACACTATGGTTCATACTCAAATAACATAACTTTCCGCCTTTCTCTGTTGTCTAACAACATTTACAAAACATTCCAATCCTATAAGCATTTCTCGACCACAAGAAATTATGCAGTAAAGCATTAAAATGACATTAGGAATCTAAAATAAAATTACCATTATGTAACGAAAAAATCATATGCTTGTAAAAAGTACCCTTAGAATTCACAGGGATTTACGCTTTTTATGGTTGTTACTTGAAAAATCTGTTTCAAAATATAAAACTAGATTTATTATTAACTTATCATCAAAGTAAAGTATTATACTAATGTGTAAAAAGCAATATTCTGTATTCAAAATAACTCGTGGAAAATTTTGAATATGTCATACACCAAATGTACGATTTGCTACTAAAAATTTCTTTTGACAAGAAACTTAGTATGCCACCATTCAAAATTATTAATCAAAAATTAACAAAATTATTTCCCATGTATTACAATATCTGTGAGAAAAGTTAAGAAGGTTTAAAATTTTTGTTTAGCATCATGATCAAAGTTTTATGTGGGGCTCCTTAGTTATGAAAAGAATAACGTATCATATTGGCTAAATGCATTTACACAAATTAAAAATAAATGAAAGGATAAATTTAATATTTAAATTATGAAAACCACATGACATGAAAAATGATTCACGTATTGTTAAGAAATTAAATTCATATATTCTAAGGTTGAATGCTAAAAATTAATACCGATTTATTTATTTTTCAGTTTTTTTTTCTCGTGTATTCCTTTTCTTAATTAAAATTTTTAATAACTATTTTTGAGTAATTATTTGGTAAGATCTTATATACAACTTAGATCATATTTTTAAGTATAAATAAAACTCTCATGGGTCCAGGGATCTGTTTAGAAAAAAATTGGGTTCTTTAATGGATTTATTTTAAAACAGGATGCTTCACGAAATTTTTCAACTTAACAAATAGTTTTACACAAAACTTTTGCATTTCCAAACTGAGCTTCTCACAAATTTCATTACTTAAAAGTAAAATCTAATGTGTCACAAAACAGCTGAAGTCGTCAAAGAACCTAATATCAAGATATAGATATGCAAAGCACCTTGTTGAAAATGTATAAACAAGAACCTGAATATAACGATAATTTCACATTCCCAAAATTAAAAATAGATTTTTCATAAATGGAAAAAAAAAAAAAAAAAAAAAAAAAAAGAAAGAAAAAAAAAAACTATTCACAATTTCAAAATTAGGACCCAGAAAGAAAAATCTTAACAAATCCCTGTGAGTACAATATTTACATAAATTATCATATATGTCATTCACTACATTTTTAATCTTAAGTTATCTAATTTTTAATAACAAATTCAGCAAAAATTCATATGAAAAATCACCATTACTAAAATCTATACGGTAATTACAACAGTGATGTTTTAACAAGTTAATAAAGCAGCATAACCTGCAATGAAAAGTAGGATTGGCACAATGTTTTCATCAACTGGCTTTAATATATCATTTAAAGGTCTTTAAATGCGCCTAAATTTATTGATAAATTGCATTTCTTATCTAAATATTCAAATTAATATTTTAGTTTATTACGAAAGAGCTTTTGAATTCTTGATTCTTTTCTCATTTTCAATCAACTGCTCTAGTGAGATATAATAATTACTGACAGATAACTGTACATCATTACAACTGTACAACATTTTAACAATCATGTCAACCTGATACTTATATTATAGATAGCTAAAATTCAAATCAAGCGTCTGTATATAACTTTCTTTTTATTCAGACAATAAATTTGAAAAGTTAAATGAGAACTTACTTCAAGAGCTATGTTAATCCTTGAGGATATCCACTGAATATCATTTTAGAAGAATTAATGCATATTCTAGCTTTTTAGATGAAATTAAAATTATCGTTGCGAATCCTTGGGAGATATATTATCTTTTCAGAAAGAGAAACCATGAAACACTACGGAGGCACGTGAAACGCTGGGGAAACACGTGAAACACTTTCTTGAAAGAAAACATTAGTATCTTAACAAAATGGATAGTATCCAGATGAAAATCATGAACCATGTAGAACTTTATTCGAAAACTGCGAGTTGAATTCATCAACGATGGAATTTTCAATAACAGAATAAATGGCGCCCGTCACTTTGATTTCGCTTCAATTTAACCACCTTCGACTGGTCACGTGACCCACCGGAGTTATGTTAGCGATTTGGCCTGTGTTGAGATGGCTGTGACCAAGTCAAGGACGATCGACACTTTTGTAACTCACGTTTTTTCGCTATCTCTCATAGTTTTCGATATGGGATCGATAACGGTTAAATATCGCCACTAGGGACACCGCAGCCACTATTATATGATAGTACATAGGCGTTTTACTATAGGTATTCAATCGTACCACAACGCCAGTTTTATCCGTTCAAGAATTATTGTAGTATTTCCTGACTTTACTTTGCATTTTGTATGTCTATATGCACTGGGTGATTTTCTACCGCGTGTACAAACTTCTGGGAGGGATGCATTATTCAAAAACAAATCATAATAACATACCAATGTAGGGGCGGAATCGGAAAGGGCAAACAGTCTTTCCAATGTGGCAATATTTTTTTTTTTTTAAATTTCGAATTCAAATAAGAAAATACAAATTATTAATTTCAACTTTATTTAATGTCTGTCATTAATCAAAACAAAAAATTGCTATTTGAGTTTCTTCTGTGAATTCGGAATTTTTTAATAAAAATTCCGCTGAACTGGAAAGACTGATTATCGTTTCCGATCCCACATTTCTATGTGATTCTGATTTTTCTTTAACACGTTGAGTTCCACGTCAGTCACCGGTAAGTGACACTGAACTTTCCGTTTAGGCCGCGTCAATCATCGGTGACTGACACTTATTGATTGTTAAATCGGAATCTTATTTCGTAGCCCAAACGGAAAGACAGACAAAATAGACTTGGCATTGAACGTGTTAAATAACCTATCTATCCCAGAAGTTTGTATATACGGCAGCGAATCCCCATGTATATATATATATATTAGTCCAAGAGCTGTTAAACATTTTAGGGAAGGTATTTGAGGCACCCTGAAAATTTGTGCAACAATTCTTTTGTAATGCCTGAATACAAAATCGAATGTCTGGCTGAAGGATAGTGGCCCAAAATCTGTGCCAGACAAAAAATGGCACTTGACACGTGTCTGGCACAGTGTTTGTGCCGACTAAAGTGTCTGTCATTTTCAAAATATTTTTTTCTAAATATAAATATTATTCTGTTTCAATCTCAGCGTGCCTCAAATACTTTTTTGGGGTAGTGTCAAAAAATGGCACTTGACACGTGTCTGGCACAGGTTTTGGGCCACGATCCTTCAGCCAGACATTCGATTTTGTATTCAGGCATTACAAAAGAAGTGCTGCACAAATTTTCAGGGTGCCTCAAATACCTACTCAAAAATGTTCAACATCTCTCCTACTATATATACGTATAACCATTAAATAAACATTACCGACAACCGACAAAAACTGTGAAATTATGAATAAATCCCAGACCTCTTGATCCCAAGCTGCATTAATATTTGAAAAAAATAAAAATGGCCACCGAACTAGAGACCTATGTAAAATAACTCAATATGTACTTTTTTCTATTTATTGCTGACGAGCGAATGCTATTCTTTTGCTTCCCAGCTCCAACAAACTGTTTAAAATAGGATGCACCGCAGTACGCAACAGTCAGTTTTCCTCATATATTTAATATGGCCTTTCGGGGCCGTTGGAGGAAGAGGAAAGAATTATTAAAAAAAAGAAAAGTAAAAAAGAAAAGAAATGAGAATGACCACCACTTGAGATGTTATCAGAAGGGCTTGCGTGACTCTTTATTTCACGGCCAAGTGATTTTGATAAAAGAGCGCGAAATTCAAATCGCTGAAAGGCCGCGAACACGATCTTCCTCTTCACTATTTGTTTCACTCATTTCCATACTACATTTATCTAACGTGTTTATTGAACAGTTTTCGTCATTTTTCTATATTTGGTTTTTTATACAATTGATTGTCTGGGATTATTTATGCGTCCGCGTTTGCTAATACGAACCACCGTGGTTTTATAGAAAATTCTCTGTATAGATTAAAACAACTTATAAAACTTGAAGTAGTTTAATGAATAAAATGTCAGGTTTCTGTCCAGATTTTTTTCACAGGGTCCTCCTGTCTTATCTAACGTGTTTATTGAATAGTTTTCGTCATTTTTCTATATTTGATTTTTTATACAATTGATTGTCTGGGATTATTTATGCGTCCGCGTTTGCTAAAACGAACCACTGTGGTTTTATAGAAAATTCTCTGTATAGATTAAAACAACTTATAAAACTTGAAGTAGTTTAATGAATAAAATGTCAGGTTTCTGTCCAGATTTTTTTCACAGGCTCCTCCTGTCTTATCTAACGTGTTTATTGAATAGTTTTCGTCATTTTTCATATTTGATTTTTTATACAATTGATTGTCTAGGATTATTTATGCATCCGCGTTTGCTAAAACGAACCACCGAGGTTTTATAGAAAATTCTCTGTATAAATTAAAACAACTTATAAAACTTGAAGAAGTTTAATGAATAAAATGTCAGGTTTCTGTCCAGATTTTCTTCACAGGGTCAGGGTCTTATCTAACGTGTTTATTGAATAGTTTTCGTCATTTTTCTATATTTGATTTTTTATACAATTGATTGTGTAGGATTATTTATGCGTCCGCGTTTGCTAAAACGAACCACTGAGGATTTATAGAAAATTCTGCATAAATTAAAACAACTTATAAAACTTGAAGAAGTTTAATGAATAAAATGTCAAGTTTCTGTCCAGATTTTTTTCACAGGGTCCTCCTGTTTTTGCGTAAAGTCTCTTACATTTGTGAAAAACCTAAGACAAAATTTTGTAAATTTGAAATTATCGTTATATCGGAGGTTCCAGTTATCTTTTATTTAACAAGATCCTTTATGTGTAAAAAAGCTAGATGATAGGTTATTGGGCAACTTCAGCTATTTTGTAAAGATCGGATTTTACTTAAAATGGTAAAAACAGGGAAAGTTCAGCTTTGAAATAGAAAAGTTTTAATGAAAAGTCTATATTTTAGACAAAGAATTTTGTGAAGGGTCCTGTTTTATGGTGAAAATTTTTGTGAAGGGCCTTGTTTTAAGATGAGAAAACTTGTGAAGGGTCCTTTAACGACACAAATTTTTCCTTCACAGATCCATGATGCATAGTAATAGACTTCAGGTTACCAAATATTGAAAGTTATTCATAGTTTCTTAGAAACATGTAAAACTTTTGTTAATTAATACTACTTTGCAATTAATTTTTAATTATTGTTTTGTAAATTATCATTATTATGGACAAATTAAAAAATAATATAGCTTTTTTTGTTGTTGTTATAAATAAATTTAAGAAACTGTCATGAATTTGCTACAAAGGTTTTCGGTGACAACTTTACATATCTAACACTTTAATGCGCATGTCTGCATATATGCAAACAACAGTGTTTCGAATTTAGTAGATTTTTTAATTCAGATATTCAAAGTTCAAACAAGAAAATTAAAATAGCAATATTTACTTTATTTAATAACAGATATTCCGTATTTAAATAAAGCGAAATTTATCATTGAAATTTTCTGATGTAAATTCAGATTCTATGAACCACGTGATTTCTAGAACGTATTCTACCACGGGAATTAAAGGTTAATCCTATACTGCATGAATTTTTCTTTTAGAAATATGTTTTTTCAGTAATCATATTTAGGGTTAATTACCACAAAATTTATCGAATAATTATTTATCTTAATTAATAGCAGATTTCTGTGATTAGTTAAGTTAAATGATTTTATTTAAATAAAGTGGTAATCCGGAAATGATTTTATTTATTGAAGGTTACATTTTAATAGATTCACATATATATGCCTGCACAGTGTGCGATTAAAGCTACATGCAAAGGCATCAATTTTCTGTTCCTTGCTTAAAAAAGAAGAAGAAAACAAATATAACTTAAAAAAAAATTTTTTTTAATTTATTGTATTATTTTTTTTATACAGTACTTAAAATAAATTATTTTCCATCATTATATAGACTTTCGATAAATTTTTAAAAAGAAGTATCGAAAATATTGTATTTAACCTTTTTAAGCAGACCCAAAAATTGCTCTGTCATGCTAAATAAATGCTTTATCTTTATTGATAAAAAATAATGTTAACAGAAATAATGTTTGTCTTTTATGTTGAAGATAATGATAATATTTTACCAATATTTTTCTAATTTTAATATGTTGTTTTAATATAATTTTTTTTTTTTTTAATTCCAAAGTATGCTATGTCTATTAGGCACGTATTTAAAAATTATGTAAAAACAAAACAAATATTATTTTATAAATTTATATCTTTTAAAAATATAATCATTTCTAAATCATGGAAAGAAAAAATTTGCTCAGCTACAATCACCAGATATCAATTTAATGAATATATTTTTAAACTTATTTTCGAATTTATTCCTAATGAATTAAAATTTTACCTGAAGAGTTTTCAGTTAACACAATATCGGGTGTCCTGAAGTGGACTGACTGATTTTAAAATTCAATAACTTGCGAATGGTGACAGCTATTACAAAAATTCTTGCAGGAGGATTTATGCAAGATGTCGGGAGTTTTTTTTTACTGTTATTCCCAGTTTTAATTCCAAATAGCAGCGATAGATGGCGCTGCAAGCAATAGGCTTTCAGTGGAGACCAAAACCGAAATCACTAAATATATGAGGTTAAATATATGGAGTAAGTATCTAAGAACAAGATTGCATGGGCGACTGAGGCCCATTTCCATGTATTTAACTTCCTTCTTTCGCATCAATGCTGGGAGAAGAGAGAGGCCAAAAAATCGGGCCTCGATGCAGCGCCTATTACTTGCAGAGCCATCTATCGCTGCTATTTGGAACTAAAATCAGGAATCGCAGTAAAAATACACCTGATATCATCTAATCCTCCTGCAATTTTTTTAAAAAATAGCTATCGCCATTTGCAAAATATTGAATTTAAAAATCAGTCAGTCTATTTACGACGCCCGGTACATGCATAACAATTTATAACCAGGGTGCGCTACCATACATTTTGAAAAGAAATTTTCTCCTTATTTAATCGCAGAAACATATTGCAAATTCTTCGATTAATCGCAGAAATTTTTAAAATCTGCAGAAAAAATATTAGACGAAAATTTCTAATCTGAAAAAGTGCTGCCATAACGAATGGAAATTCCTAGTAGTGTTCGTATCTTGTGTAAAGCTAAGTGTGGGTCGTACAGTTAATAATTGTGTAATTTTGCATTTTCTTATGAAGAATATTTTACAAAAAATACTCAGTGTAAGGCCTTCATCGATTTTATTGACCTTTGTTTTATTAAAAATAATAATAACTATTTTTTTTTTAATAATCCATATCTGTTTATTTCTATATTTGACGAAGGAATGTAGAGTTGCCATTTTTGCTTCTGAAATTATTGTTTCACCTGGTCTATGGAATATTGTGTAAGAATGCATGCTAGATTATTGACCTTGAAAAAAAAAAAAAAAAAACTAAAGCAAAAAAGTAACGACAGAATATAAATTCGTGAGTTGTTCATTATGTTCCTTTTCTGAAATACATTAGATCATTTTAGATGTAAAAAAAAAAAAAAAAAAAAAAAAAGATGTAAAGTATACATTTTAATTGCTGATGTCAAGTTTTCTCTGAATGTTATGTAGTAAAATTCTAAATTACTTCTGTTTATTTATTTATTTATTTATTTATCGTAAAAAAAAACCCGCCAATCGTAGTTTACCAGATAATCTGATATTTTACAAGTTAGGCCCTTACTAGTCACCCCCCCTTTTTTTTTCAATTAGTCGATCCATCCAAAAATGTCAATTTTTTGGGTATTTAGAACAACTCATTACTGGAAACAGAATAATTTCTCTTAGAAGTTGTCTTTTTTTTGTATACCCCTTACCCCCGCACCCCCACGAGTGTCTAACAGGAAATTTGTATTTACAGTTCTGCATTATAAAAAAAATACAATAATTTTACTACTCTTTTCGATTTCAATTACTGCAATTACTTCTACTGGACATTCTTTCTTTTTCAAAGGAAAATTATTACACAATTAGTAAAATATATGCAAAAAGCTGAGCACTGAAAGATACAAAGTCGCCCAAACTTTTGCAAAATTCGTAAAATAAGCGCGCACTTTTGCACCAATATAAGAATAGAAAAAATCAGTTTCCTCAGTCTAGCATTTTTTGGACAATTACCGCTATTCATAGAATTAATTTGACGTTTGAAATAGAAAATTTACCGGCGAAATAGTGAAAACGACAACGGAATAAGATTGCCTGTAGGGCGTACAGCCAAAGCAATAAAGGACAAGAAACAGCGCCCTTACAGCATACGTGCAAAACAGGCAAGGTCTTAATCAAAGAAAATGATAATGAATCTTTTAAAAGTGATTATTAATTTTTTTAAATAAATAGTGAAAGATACCAATTCGGCCAGTTATGCAAAACTCGTGAAATAAGCGCGTACTTTTAGACCAATGCAAATAGAAAAAATTTAGTCTTCTTAATCTAGCATTTCGTGAACAACTAAAGTTATTTATATGATCATGGAAGACGGTAGTATTTCGAGTGACGCAGCCTTAAGCCTAGAATCGTATCGTATCGTATCGTTAAAATCGTATCGTATCGTATCATAGAATTCGTAGATGGCGGAACTCATATATACAGCTAACTCGACATCAAAGAAAATGCGAAAAGCCGCCTTTTAATAACTCAGCAGATATGCGTCTTATTGTTCTGAATTTTCTAGAACAGTCTTATATCTGTAGTCTAATCGTATACTGAAATTTTTACATTTCTACGTGCAGTATATTTTGAGATCTAAATAGTCATTTTTAAAGTGAAAACGTTGGTATAATATCGAGGAAGTTCCTAATTTGAAAATCTCGAAAACGGTTCTAACGATTATTTTTAAATTGATACATAATATAAATGTGATTAAGGCGAGGTGAATAACACTTTTCTTTTTTCTGGGAAAACTCTCGTTCGTTAAATAATTCGATTTTTTTTTCTCTCGAAAATGACACGGGCGATTTTTTAAAAATCAAATAAATATGTTTCAGATGAACCAAATAACAATTTACTTGTTTCCAGCAAGACTCTTGTTCGTTTTATAATGCGCATGAAAAATCGGACTATATTTCTTCGCCATTCTATGGAAATTTCACCGAAAATGCATGACACTGTATTCATACACATGCTTTCTTTTTAACTACTTTTGGGAAGAAAAATTTTGTCTTCCCACGGCTGAGTGGTTGAGGGCCATCGTCTACTGATCTTAACATACGCAGTTCGATACTCGCTGGTGCGTGTGAAGTTTTTTTTTTTTATTTTTTTTTTTAAGTCTGTTAGTTGACCATTATTCTCAGTTCCTTTGTAATTTTTTAATTGCTATTAAGTTAAATAAAATTACAATTATAATGACGCCAATTTGATGGTGATTATTTCTTGGCAATTTTTCAACAATAAAAGTATTACCATAAATTTTATAAATATATTTAATTTTAATCACTTTACAAAAAATATACATTAATAATTATTATTTGAATATAAATCACACGATCAGAAACGTAAAAAAATAATTCATTTCAGCTCTTCTTTTTATAATATCATTTTTATTATTATGACGGTCAATCAATATATAATCACTGACATCCATAATATTATTATTATTATAATTATTATTTTCCTTGCATAAAAACTATTGTGATGTAATAATTATTTTATAATAAATAATTTAGTTGAAATGTTTTATTTATAAATAACAATGAAGTTTTACATAATAAGCATACCAGAATTTTGGTGTCGCCATCTTTTGACGCAATGAGGAATTTGCACACATGGGGGATTTGATCATTTATATATTTTTCTGATAGTTCCACATCCTCAGTTTTCAAAAATGTTCTCGAAAACGCGAAAAAAATATCTATACTATTAAATAATTAGTCCTAAAAGTAAGCTAAAATCACGTCGCTTCAAATCGGGGCGTGACTTACTATGACGTCACAGTTCACGACAGGCAAGCGGAACGGAAAGAAAAGAGTTACTAAGCTTTGGAAATAAAGGTTCGAAATTTTTAAACTACTGATTTTACAAATTTGGTTCTTTCGCATCTGGATGTTATTTTGTACGTTGATTTATAAAATGTCTATTTGAAAAAAAATGAACTCTAAGTTTATGAAAAAATCGATTTTTAAACTCATTAAAAGTCTTTTCACATAGAGAAAGTTGACGGGATATTGTTAAAATTAGAAAAAATAAAGAACTGATCGCTTTTAAACTTTGACGTTGTTTTAACGCATAATAAAGATTTTATAAATTTAAGATGAGTTGATTTTTGGTGGTGGTGGTGGTGTGTGTGTGTGTGTGTGGGGGGGGGGGCGTTTTCTCTTTTTTCCTTCAGATCAACTATTTATTGCGTTTTAAATGCGATTTTTCATTTAACACTCAAATAAATATTATTTTTTAACATTAGATATTTGAAAGAGTGGGAAATGCAGAGGGAGGGAAGGGTCATCCGGGGAGGAGCTATTTTCTAAATTTTGAGTACGCGCCTCATGTGACATATCGTTAGAAATGTGTATGAAAACTTATTCATATTATGCACATCCGGTGCCCCCCCCCCCCTACACTTCGTCCCCTGGGGGCACTTTTGTAAATTTTTAGGTTTTTTACAAGAATTTGCAGTGCGTGCGCAGCACGTGGTGCTATACGATGCCGCAGACAGCGGGGATGTGGTTCGCGGTTTTTTTTCCAGATGATTTTTTTTTAAGATTATGCAGTACTGTCGAAGCACGCCTGCTACACGGTGTCATAGGCAGCGGGACCTAAAGTATTTTTATGTTGTAAAGTAAAAATTTAATATTAAAATTTTTTTGAGTAGTTTCAATATTTTTACGTTTTATAATATCTATTAAGACATGACAAAATATTGTTTCGAAATAAATCCTTTATTTTTTAAACCTAGTCCCTAACTTAATAAAAATGTACACTTACGCAATAAAATTTTTATTTACTTCCTAAATAAAAACTAACATATTTGTGTGTGTCATATCTTAGACGTTTCACCTATTTAATCATCAATAAAACAGGGTTATTGCTTATTAATCTTTACAGATACAATATACGTATGAAATCTACTACAGAGTGTTTTGTTTGTTTTTAAATACGAATGAGTACATCATAAATATGAATGCCTTTTTTTTTCTCTTGAGTAACTATTTATCCAATCAATTAATGTTCTAAAATAGTAATATTTAAACAAAATCAAACATAAAGTTACTGAAAAATGATCTTCACAAGATCAAAGAGATGATGCATTAGATAAATTAGGATTTTTCTTGTCATCTCTCTTCATAGCTTTAGTCCATGATTTTCTAATGGCAGGGTCTTTTGGCACACTGAAAAACAACTTTTCGCTAGAAGTTACTGGTTGTATTAGTGCAGAGTGGTACAATACAGTACAGTAAAACCTCCTTAAAGCGACCATGTTTCATTCTAATAAAAATTGATCGTTTCAAGAGGTGGCCTCATAATGGAGGTCATGTTTAAATCTAGATTTTAATTGTTGAAAAAAAGTAGAAATAATGTTACTAGAATTTATTTTTCACATTAGGAAAAAATATAAAAATTTAAGTATCAAAATGAAAGTTAATTATATAAGTTAATTACTGCAGTGTTTAAAAATGAATATATTGACGATTGCTTTGGTTTTACGGTTTTATCTTTCATAACATTTATTTCCAAGTCCTTTCAAAATTCAGTAAATAAATACAATTTTTTTTTTTTTTGGGGGGGGGGGACGGGAACAAATAAAGATATTTTCATTAATTTATCTATTTCTTTGAGAGTTTCCTAACTGAATAGGGTAGGGGAGTTTATTGATCGTCATTCTTAACTCGTCATCAGAGTTAACTTCATTGTCTAAAAAGGAATAAAGGGGTTTAAGCACTTAAAAGTTACCGGAATAAAAAAAAAAAATAATAAAATCTAAACTTATTTAGAAGTTTAAAGCCCCTCGGAATTATTTTTCTAATAAAACCTTCTTCAAGTGACAGGAAAAGACGGAATTTGTTTCCTTTTCTTCAAAGAAATTGGTCGCTCATGGAGAGAGGTCAGCTGGGATGGTCTCTGAACGGAAGTAAAATTAGTATTGAGCCTATGGGAATAAATTTCGTTCAATGAAAAACTGATCGTTCAGGGAGGTGGTCGCTTAATGGAGGTGATCGCTTAATGTAGGTGGTCGCACAGAGAGGTTTCACTGTATTTATAATATGACTTTGTGCTCTCAGTCATAATAATTTTAGAAACAGCAATATTTAAAATGAACAAGTTGAAAAGCGACACACGTAAAGAATAACAGTCGTTTGTTGTCATGAACTGTGACGTCAGATGTATTAGTATTATGGAGCGTTTTCGGGATACGGTAAATAGTGCGATATTAAAACAATCATAAATCAGTAATAAAAGCTCAAAATAAAAAACATATGCAGGGTATCCTTCTTATTTTTTCATGTACTATTGTTTCGTGATAAAGTTAGAAAACGTGCAAATTCTCCATTGCGTACTACATTTTGTCTCTTATTCGGAAAAAAAAAAGAAAAAACTAACGCTTTTCCCCGCTTTGAAAGAATCTCTTTTGACTAGAGGTCTATTTCGCAAATATTAAGAAAATTACTGCATACAAAAATATTAAAATGGGTAGTATTATAGAAAAATGTTTGATAAAAACGTTGAAGTAGACAGTTTTTAAATCGAAGAATTATTTTAAGAGATATTTAATGTTAAATCTGGATAAAATTGTCTCATTAAAAAAGTCTCATAGGAAAAAAAATATACATGGGAATTTAATCATTTTCATTCAATTTAATCATTCAATAGAAACTCGAAGTTTGCAGAGTGCATTTATTATTTTTAACTTGCCTAATTTTTTGACGGTTTATTTCAATTTTAAATTAAAATTTTCAGAATTTCCAGAGATATTTTTTACATATTTTAGAAAAGGTTATTTTAAATTGTTGCCAATTGTTAAAACAGCGCAAAGAATAATATATCCTTTAAATTAAAAATTTATTCACACGTGACTATTATAAACAGAAAAAAATCCTTTTAAATTAGAATTAAATGATAGCGTGTTAAAAGCAGGAAAATATTAAACATTACGTCATAAAAATTGTTTTTACACATGCTTACTTAAAATGAAAGAAAATTATAAAATAATCAATTATTTTCAAATTAGAATTAAATGATTACGCATTAAAAGCAGGAAAACATTGAAAATTACGTCATAAAAATTATATTTACACGTGAATATTAAAAGAAAAAGAAAATTTTTAAATAATAAATTCATTGATATGTGTTAAAAGTCATAAATGGAGGAAATTACGTCATATTGGCCAAAGTGGCCAAATAATAATATTGCAAAACAGTTTAAATAAAAAAATATATTTATATGAGAGATTTATTTCAAATTTCGAGATGATATTTTTAACTATAGTTGCCAATTTTAAGGTAGCGCAAATAATAATATTATCTTTCTAATAATAAAAATATTTTCAGTTGAATGTTACAAAGAGAAAGGAAAGTTTGGTGAAAATTATGTCAGATTTAAAACGTTACATTTAAAATCTCTTATTTAAAATCATTTTCTTATAGCGTTGTTAAAAAATACCATAAAGCAAACACTCTGTTGACTTAGTTCCTTTTATATTTGGTAATTTTCAAATGTTTAACTAATCTTATTTAATCAAGCACGGAAACAGCAACTAACATCAGCTGATTCGGTCTTGAAATCCCTCAGTAAAAGGGAAACCCGTTTACAGTAAGATCGCCATTGATTTTTTAATTATACAGAGCAGCCTCGATTATCCGAGCTAATTGGGACTGTTAGTAAATCGGAATCGGAAATCTCGGTTAATAGAAACTGTGTGTAAAAACTCGCCGTGCTTGCGAATTTAACATCTCTTTTAAAAAAATATATAGAACGTTTTTTAAATAATAAAAATAAATATATGTAAAGTTCTGTTTCACAGCTTAACAAATTTAAAAAGAAAATCAACTACCAGTAGTAAATTTTAAAATGCAAATTAAAAAATTTACGAAAGTTCACAC
This sequence comes from Maratus speciosus, assembly GCA_963932465.1. NCBI lineage: Eukaryota > Metazoa > Arthropoda > Arachnida > Araneae > Salticidae > Maratus > Maratus speciosus. The sequence goes on along the minus strand of OZ010793.1, from coordinate 295,177,661 downwards.
AGTCACTGGAAACAAAGCATTGTTCGCTATTGACTTCTCAGGGTCCAGTGTTTCTTTGGAGTTGAGTGCTTTTGGGGGCAGAAGGGCCTGTATAGCACGGACAGTGAGCTAAAGAGTGTGGTTATTTTTAAGGCTCATTCAAAAGGGAAAAAAAATCAGACTTTGTTATCGGCTCGGTTAACAGAAACCTCGATTAATCGAAGCTCGGTTAATCCAGGTTCTACTATAATTCAATCTTCCGTAATCTTTTTAAAGCAGATCAAATTAATGGACTTTAGCACAAAGTCACATAGCTGATAACTGCCATGCTTGTTGGCCACCTTTTTTTCAAAAAGTTTGCTTCACCTTATTCAATTAATGAGATATCTCCGATAAAATAAGTCACATTTTCCCGTTCTAAAATACTGGTATCCAAAAATCGTAGCATGTAACTGACACTACAAGTACTCATGGAACTAGACTATTTTAAGTCTGATTTTTATTATAGACTATATAAAATTATTAAAAATATATATTATGATAGGAACTACGGGCTTCGTCCGCTATTTACGTTACAGATATAAAAATCATGGTTTTTTTTTTTTAGGGAAAAAGAAATAAAAACCTATTTGACGATAGGTTTATAAAGACACATTTTGTATTTGTTATATTTCCGGGGATGAGGAGGGGGGGGGGGACTATTTTGATTAAATATCGCAATTAGTCCACATGGCAGATATAATTATGATAGACACTAGTTTGCTTCGCCCCTCTATGGCGCCTTATGGGTCCAGCTTCCATAACTCAGAAACCACCTTTCGGACATCAATGCAACAGATTCCAAACGTTATAATTAACTTAATAATCACCCTATATAGCATTAAAGTAAATTTATGAGTACTGCATACTATTTTTTTATCGTAATTTCTGAAGAGAAAAAATTATTTCGGTTCCATTCTTAGGTACTGGTCTGAAAAATTTTGAAAAAGGGGGGAAGGAGGGGACACGAGACTGCTGTTTGTGAAACAACACAACGGGGTCTGGCTTATTCAACTTGGTTTTTGGTGACTTCAATTGGAAGGTGGTTTGTTTAAAAGAATGCGTTCCCTGCCCCATGAAAATTGGAACTATTGGTGCACCATCTATGTAAGGATTTAATAATTATAAATTAACATTTTGGATTTATTAATTTAAGGATAAAGTGTTTTTAAAGGAATATCAAATGAAACCCTCTGTGCGATCTGCGATTATACTTACCCACTTGTTTTTATATACAAACTGCTATAAGGAAAATTGTAATAAAATAGTAAAAATTAAATCTGCATTAAATTCCATAAGTATCTTTTTTTTAATAATTTTATCACTAACCTCAAAAAAGTAATGATATCAATGCAAAAACCCTTGACGGGTTAAAAGTTTCTGACGCAGCAATTTATCTTATGCTCTAAGAATTTTAAATATGGAACTTAAAAATACTGATATCAAATTTTGAGTGACGTTATGCTATTTCTTAAAAAATATATTTGTATTTATTTCAACATTTTAATTTTTGTTTTATTTATAATCGCATGTGCAAAAGTTATGTTCAACATGAAAAGCTGCATAAAATTTTATTCGCTGTTGCTTTATCATTTACATCTCTCATAAATTCAAAATATGAGTTTTAAAAGATATGATATAAAATTTAAGTGACGCCTTGATGTGACTTTAAAAGGTTTGTTTTAAAATTCAATTTAAATTATTTTTGACTTGGTTAAAATATTTTTTTACATCTATACAATACTTTTAATTTTCCAATTCACTGTTAAATATATCACTTTCATTGAATCTATACTATGCATTGAAATGTATTTATTTCAATAAATTGATTTATCTTTTGTGTCACGCTATTCAAAATTGTGAGTAAGATTTATGTAAATGGTTTCTTTGCGTCATTGTGTCCAAACTACATGAAATGTATGAAAAAGGATAGTTTGACGCAAATAAACCATTTACATAAATCTTACTCACAATTTTGAATAGCGTGACACAAAAGATAAATCAATTTATTGAAATAAATACATTTCAATGCATAGTATAGATTCAATGAAAGTGATATATTTAACAGTGAATTGGAAAATTAAAAGTATTGTATAGATGTAAAAAAATATTTTAACCAAGTCAAAAATAATTTAAATTGAATTTTAAAACAAACCTTTTAAAGTCACATCAAGGCGTCACTTAAATTTTATATCATATCTTTTAAAACTCATATTTTGAATTTATGAGAGATGTAAATGATAAAGCAACAGCGAATAAAATTTTATGCAGCTTTTCATGTTGAACATAACTTTTGCACATGCGATTATAAATAAAACAAAAATTAAAATGTTGAAATAAATACAAATATATTTTTTAAGAAATAGCATAACGTCACTCAAAATTTGATATCAGTATTTTTAAGTTCCATATTTAAAATTCTTAGAGCATAAGATAAATTGCTGCGTCAGAAACTTTTAACCCGTCAAGGGTTTTTGCATTGATTAATTTTACGTTTAAAATAGAAAAGACACCGGGAAAATAGTGAAAACAACAACGGAATGATACTGCCTGTACCAGCAAATCAATAAAGGACAAGAAACAGCGCCCTTACGGCATACGAGCAAAACAGGCAAGGGCTTAATCCAAGAAAATGATAATGAACCTTTTAAAACTGATTATTAATTTTATTCAATCTATCAATGCTTCGTTATTTAGAAAAATTCCCAATTTTTACTTTTACCTTTAAGCATAATTAACTGCAATTCTGTTTGTGGTCTGATGCAGAAAATTTAGTGTTTTTCTTCAAATTGCTGTTGCACCGGTAGTGATAACTGACTGTGATGATGAAGAAGCCTCTGTCCTGCGCCTGGTGCCTGTGTTCTGATAATTAAGTGCTACTGCAGTCTACAATTTACAAAATCATTCGCAAATAAAATCGCGCTACAACTGCCTATTTTTTCCCATTTACCATCATTCACTTCGATTATTTCCAAGCAAACTTTTCCGATGCCTCTATCGTAAAAATCCATCTTCAAATTATTCTGCCTTCTGATGACCTTGGGGCGAAAAACCATTATTACTCGTTCGTGACGGGACAACTTTTCTGTTGGGAAGTGAAGCCTGAACTGTTAAAGACACTTTCTTTTGGGAGACACAAACTCTCTAACGACGTGCTTGATTCCGTCGATCCTGCGAGATACGGTTTATTGACCTACCACTTATCTCGTACATTTGTTCGAAATAGAAATATTTTCTTATTATGCTCCTGAATTTACTGCAAAATAAACTGCCAAAAATCCCTTACTTAATCATGCCCCTTTCGTATTGGCCAATTCTTGAAAAAGTGGATTTCTATAACGAAGTAATTGTGTGAGAAGACGTTGTTTTCTGAAAGTGCCAACATGGAAGAGATGAAAGATATAATTTAAAATAAAATTCAAAATATGTATATTGTTGTAATGTTTGTCTTAATATATTTTTTTTTTCTAAGGAAAGGAAAACATATTCTGGGAAAGTGAAACTGGAATCTTTCTTTTGTAAGTTGCCAGTTCTGTAACGTCAAGAGTAAATGTAATATTTTTCGCACCAAACGATTTACAAAGTATACTCCTTCCGGTAGTGCCAATACGTATGTATTGTATGTCGCTAAGTCTTATCTCATTTTAATCTGTAACAACACATTTGATTTCTTCGATCAGGAGAGATAAGGTTCAATGACGTGACGACTTATTTTCTTGCATATGTCCAGTCAAAATAAATTGAAATCATTCCCTATTATAGTTTTGAATTTACTGTACATAAATTGCTAGAAAGTCTTTACATATTCAAACCCATTTGATGATATCCATGTTAAAAATAGGCATTTTGAGTAAAAATGATAGACCATATAAGTAAAAGAACCTTTCAGTATTCTTCGAGAAAATTGTGTCAGTTTAAATAAACATTCTTGTGGCCAGGAACTTTACTCAATAAATGAAGTCAAATATGCCCCGTAGTCCCGTATAGAAACGAAAAACATCTTATTAAACACAATTTCTGTCTCCAAACGTGTTCATTTAACTTGGGCCAAATTGAAGCAATTATACGGAAGAATACTGGAAGGTTAACAAATATGCATTTGACAAAACATGCTTACACTGAGGAAACTCTCTGCAATGTTTGACATTTCCAAATTCCAAAATAAATATTTTACAAGATAATTTTCAGTGTACGGTATTTCATTCGCCCCCTTACAAATTTGAAGTATGGTGGAATATGTAAAGTTGTTATCCCATGCCTACCATTTAGAATTCTTCGAAATTTCTTAATTTATGCTGTTGTATATCAAATTAAGTTTCACTTACAATAATTATAATGATAATAATGAGGACTAGCTGACCCGCCCGGCGTTGCCCGGGCCTTAATAATATTCTTAAATGAATCTGAAATTTTTATCGCAGGTGCGTACAGAGGGGAGTGGGGGGGGGGGGTGGATTACCAAAGCCCGACTCTTGTTCAGTTCCAAAGTTGTGTAAATTCACAGGTTAAGTTTTTTAATTTTTATGTCTCATTCTCTTTTTATTCCAAATTAATTGATGAATTCAATTAAAATTTAATTATATTTTCAATAATTTTTTTATTTAAAATCTTTGGATGAAAAAGCAATTACAAATACAACATAAACTGTAATAATTGAAAAAAAATAATAAAATTGTAAGCAAATATTACTATATAGAATCGTTTAAAAAGTACCACCCAGAAAATTTATTTTCTAATAGAGTAAAGCCTGTTTCTAATGGAATCCTGCAATAAACAAAAAAAAAAGTTCCAGCTTCCCTGTCTGCCCAAAAATGTTATTATGCTTTGTTCAATTTAAATAACCTGCATAAAACGGAATTTATCACTGGTCGTTTCCGTCTAAGCGGGTTTTATTGTATCTTACTTCTGGTGGGCCCGTAATAATATTCTTAAATGAACCTGAAATTCGTATCGCAGATCCGTACACAGAAGGGGGTTAACAAAATTACTTAACGTCATGACAGCATTTTTAAATTTCTTGCAGCTGATTAATTCGCATTTCCAATATAGGGCTTTGCAGAAATTGCACGTTCTACTCAAAGTTCCACAGTTATGCCCCCCCCCCCCTCCCCGGAACGTTTAAATCAATAATTTGGTTTTCAGAAGCAACGCGTGCACTCTGCGGTTATTAAGCCTATTTTAGCGATCGCTTATGCTCTGTGTTTAACTTTATTTCCGATTCAATCTATTTCAATTTTCTGTTCTTAATTCGGCTTCTTCTTCACTTTCAAGCATTCGCCGAGATCTTTTACGGGCATTTCATATGGTATTTTGAAGCTCTATAATTGCAGCGAAAGAGGAAGCTCTTTCCTCTACGGCGAAATGTAAATAAACCCGATCGCCCTAAATCCTGCCAAAGGACTTTTCACAATAACCAATGAGATACGTTTCTCGGGCGTTGCCATTAGAAAATAACAAATAATCGCGATTTCTGTGCCACGTACGTTAGCCTAATATATATATAGATTATTCTGATAGTTTATGAGCTATGGTGGTACTGAAACCCTTCAAATTCGGCTAGACCACGGTCAGTATATTTTAAGTGGCCCATGGGTACCGTTTTAAAATTTCGAAACTTTTCTGCAACTTATACTACACATAGGCTTAAGACATGTAAAGCTACATTTCCATTTGTAAATTTGTTTCGGTAGTCAGAAGCCTATTGGCTGAACATGCTAAATGATGTCAAATAAATCTGGTATAGAACCAAAAAACATCATATTAAACAAAATTTCTGTCTCGAAATATGTTTATTTGCCTTGGGTCAAATTGATACAATTTTACGGAAGAATTCTGGAAGGTTAGAAAATATGCGGATGTGTTTCTCCATTCTGTTCTCTTCATTGTAATCAGATAAATAAAAGTATTTTCGCTTCAGGCCTAATAAATGTTGAAAGAAATTTAGAATGATCACTAACACAGTGTCATTATTTTTATACTTTCAGAATTAACGTAAACATTTTCTTCAAAGTACTTTTTCAAATAAAATAAATAATGTGAACATTAAATATGTATATTTTAAACTTGTAACATCTTTTTCATTACATTAGTCGTATTTTAAGTAAGATTGTGGACCTTTTTAATGTTCACATTATTTATTTTATGTTGAATCAAGGTGAAAAAAATTGCGTTTTGTCTTATGGTATTATTTTTTCAAAGGCATATCGTTTCATTAAGCCGCAATTTTTGGTTTATTATATTGCTTTTGAGATAATGTTATAGAAACCATATTGAGGCACCTCGAAGGCTGGTTATTCCATTGTTTAACCTAATTGATGTAAAGAAAGAAAAGTATTTTAAGTGTTTATGGGTTTGTGTATGAAACGCGTGCGATTGATCAATGTTAGAAGGGAAGAGGATGATAAAGTAGTAATCTGCAGATCAGTCTTCAAAAATTGTGTCAGTGTAGGCTTAACGTTGTCAACTGATCTGTCAGTCTTATGAGAAGTTTGGACAGTTCTTACTCAAAGAATACACCTTAAGTCATAAACGTTTTACAAACTGGAACATTACCTAGTGCGCATACTTTTACAGGATGAAAATGTACATTATGATAAATATTTTGCAATTAAACTAATTTATTCTTGTTGTTTCTCTGATAAAAACCAAAAAGGTTAATTTTAATGTGTTGAGCGATTTTTTTCACTAATAGTTTATTATTTTGAATCAATGCGTGGACGAAATTATTTAAAGGAGTTTGGGGTTTAATAATTATATTTAAAAAGGTGTAGCAATGTAATAATAATCAAATTTTCCTCTTATATAAAACAAATCTATCTTGATGTTGCTTTCAACTCGAGACCTAAGTACAAAAATAGATTTTATTAAAATGTAGAATGCTCACTGACACAGTTTCGCTAATTTTTATACCTTCAGACAATAGGGTTATCCTTGCAGTGTGAACCACTGAAAATGATTCCGTTCACCTAATTCAGCTATATTCGATTACTTTTCATTATCTGATTCTTCTTTCAACCTGTCCTCGCTGACCTTGGAAATCTGATCCATTACCAGTCGCTCGTGACGACACCACCACTTCTTTATATATAAAAGTTTTTCTGGCTAGCGATGCTTGACCTGTTGAAAATGTCATTTTCTTCATTTTTTCCCTTCTTTCTTTTCTTTACTTTTCGAGTACACGGAAATTTTTCTTTTTGGTCTTACTTCGAGACATTTTCGAAACGAGAAATAGCTTAGGGCAAGTAATGATGAGTTTTATCTGTAAATTTCATTAAAGTGTTATCTTTCTTCTAGATATTAGTGAATAACGATTGCATAACTTTCGTTATTATACTATACAATAAAGAAAAAAATGCTTATTAATCTACGAAAATATAATACAACCACGAACGAAAATATACTGTAACATCTTTCGAATTACCCAGGACTCCGAAAAGCGTTCGTTATCGTTAGATTGTGTTGGCATTGTTTATGACGACCAATTATCAACCCGAGAAGGGGCGGGGAAATGCTTTTGAAAGTGCGGGGAAAATGCTCATTTTACTCGCCACTGGCGAGTGAATTTTCTGATAAGGCGAGTGAATTTTTAGGTAGTCTTCAAAAACTGCAAACTACAGAAATAGACTGATAACTTTACTTTTATGTTTTTACTGGTTAGCTATATTTTGCAACTTTCCAAATTATTGTGATGTAAACAAGTTCTATTCTATATATTGAACTTTCCTTTCTTGTATACATTTCTTAATTGTATAGAAAAAATAATTATGAAAACATTGTAGTAATAGTAAGCAGCTATTTTTGCAGCTGAGTAAATTTTGTCATGATAATTTTCAACTGTACTTTGCATTTTGCTGGCTGGTAAGATTTTCTAGAAATCCCCCCCATCCCTGAACACGAGTGATATAAAGCCGAGAGTGGCGCCCTCCGCAGTGTTCTTTCTAAGCTTACCTAACCCGAATTTACACAAGGTTTGAAGAAAACCACGGAAAACTCCGAACTATTAGGCTGACGGGCGTAATTGGGTTCGAACCCAGCACCTCCCGTCTGCCAGGTTTGAGAGCAGAACTTCTCATCCACTGGTGTGGCCCATTATCAGGGGTGTAGTGTAGGGTATACGCGGATATACGCCGTATACCTTCTGGATTTTTTTAAGAAGCGCCGTATACCCTCTGTTTCTCAAATAAAGCTATAGCGTATACCCTTAGGCATGACGTTCATGACTTTTGCGTATATCCTCTGCTTATAGCGTATACCTTCTGTTTTTTTTACGACTACATCACTGCCCATTATCATTAGAAACCTCAGATACCAATATATTTTCAAAATTCAAAGAAATATAAAAAACAATGTTTGGTTTTGGCTGCCAATGATTTTTGGAAACGTTCCCGAGTAGTTTTTATAATGCATTAATCAGATTTCACAAATCAAAATATCAGTTTTCAGGAAGTTGCCACATCTCAATTAAACATTTCCAGCTGAGTAGTTGAATTTTTACATGCAAGAGTAACAAAATGATATTACTTTTTATGTTAACGTTAATGCCGTTAATTTATCATGTTTGTCTGTAAAACATGTTTGTTGAACATGAAAATGTTTACTTGAGAATGAACTTGCAGAAAAACGTAATGAACCTACCATTAAAACCAATATGTTTGTCGATTTGCCTCACTCGTCTAACAGGACTTGCTTAAGCGAGTATGTAATCAACAATGCATAGAAATTAGGTTGCCACAGTCAGGGTCAAAACTTTCTATCTCTGTACGCGTATGTCACCCCACTCTTTTATTTACAAAGGCACTCTACTGGGATCAACGGAGATTAAATAGAATGTGAATAATAGTAAATGGTTGTTATACCTCATACCAGAAACACTTTGCTGTCTGACCAGTGGTCGGAAAATCATCTCTACACGAACAATGGCAGACTCGCTGGGACTATGGTGCCACAGGACGGTACACATACGCTTTAGCCCCAAAAGTCTCGGAAAAGAGAATCCTGCTGCATAGAAATCTTTTTCTGTTTGCCACTAACCACGGCCCATTTTCATCATATCTTTATAAATTTGACAGGGTTCCTTCTCCATTACGTGTATGCGGTCAGCGAGCTACATCATTGCATTATATCTTTAACTGTACCCTTACATCATATTACCATATAAGAAAATCTCCAAAAATTTCTTTGTCTCAGTGGTTCTCAGTGGTTTTGTCAAATCCATCTTTTTGTCAAAAGATAATTGAATGTATGAAAGTTTTAGAAAACAACCATTATTTGTTTCAAAATGTTTTGCCATTTATAGATGATGATGAGAACGTATCTTAACAAATAGACAGATACCACCAATTCAAAATAAACTCTTAGCCACAAACAACACGATTGAACTATAATTGAACTGTTCCAAGAACAATAGACTTTTGAACTTTTGTGTGTGTATATAATTATATAATATTCATCATAATTATTCACTATTTTACCTATTTTTTATATTCTACATTATTTTTAAAATTATGAATCTCTTTCTAATTTAGTATACATATACGTAGCTTTTATTGTATTTTTGCAGAACGCCCAGCTTTGCAGAGTAATTGAGCTTTTGCCGCTCCAACAAGTTTAAAAATCCTATTATCTATTATCTCATGATCTTATTAATTACAAATATCTAAATTTCTCTCGTAAACGCCCAGTAAAAATTGGGCTTTCCATCGTGTATATATTGTACTTATATTGTATTTAATCTTAATATTCTCAATTGGCTTTCCTGTAGGTCCCTTCGGGCCTTTTATTTATTATTATTATTATTATTATTATTATTATTATTATTATTATTTATTTTTTTTTTTTTGTGTGTGTGTGTGTGTGGTGACGGCGGTAGTAGATGAAAACCGCTGGGTGGGGCTTGTGAGTGCTTAAGCCATTTGGTAGGCCTCCCCACCTAGCTGACCCCTGACCAGTGGTCGGAAGTGGCGCCCTACAAATAACGAAACTACAGTAGCCGCAACTTTTTGCTAGTAGTTTATAGTCTGATGTGCTATATTGTGAAAAATGTAGTATATCTAGTAGTACTACGATATAAAAAATTGGTAGTTTGTAGCGAGCAAAGACATTACTTTTATCGCTATTTCAGGGACGAAAATGTGCCATTCTTCATAACACGTGATCGCAACTTGCCTGTTTTGTAAAATATATATACTATATTTTACTACTGTAAGAATAGTAAAATTTTTACTTGTTTGGTATGCATAGATATCTATGTAGTAAATAAAAAATTGTAGTTTAACCGCATATTTGTGTAACTATAGATAAAAGTTTATTGTATTACGTATTTTCCTTAATTTCACCAAGAAAATTGTAGTATGTGTATAAACTAACATTTTAGAGAGCAACACAAAAATTTTCGTATATGTTTCCTTTTTTTAATTTTTAATGCCCTCGATTATATCGCATTTGAGTGTATATCGGCAGACACGGTATAACGTGGGGCCAGTGTATTAATTAATCAGTGTCCTCAATTTCGCTTGAAGACTAAATCCTTTGACAAAATCTGAAAGTAGTAAAGTAGTGACAACTTGTAAAAACAAGTAGATGTCGTTGTAGTTAACTACATTTTCGATAAAGTAGTTGTAGTTAAAGTTGTAGTTCGCTACAAAATAAAAGTATTTTTTCTGACCACTGGTTTGTCACTATTGAAGCAAAAATAAATAAAAAAATAGCTTTATTAGTTGCGGTATTATAAAAGTGTGCAAAAAACAGGGATTATCTGCAGGAATTGTCAAAATATTAAATGTGATCTAATATTAATAAAACAGCAAAACAAAAGTGAAGCTTACATGAATTCTTCCTAAAATGAATTAAATTTCATGAAAATTCAAGTGTTAATTATAGACCGGGAGCCAGCAGCACAGAAAATCACCTCATCGAGTTCACGAATGAAATTCTAGGATTAGTTAAACGTTGATTCGCATATTAAAACATAATCGGCCTGCCAAGTCATATCTTGGTGAAAAACACCTGAAAACCCGATTTTAGCGGCTGACTCGTAAGTTTACCATTGTGTTTTCCTACACCAAGAGGTACGAAAACATGGAGGACTGGGAGCACAATGGTAAACTTACGAGTCAGCCGCTAAAATCGGGTTTTCAGGTGTTTTCCACCAAGATATGACCTGGCAGACCGATTGCGCTTTAATATGCGAATCAAGACTTACCTAATCCTAAAATTTCATCCGTGAACTCGATGAGGTGATTGTCTGTGCTGCCGGTTCCCGGTCTATTAGTATTTATGAAGTGTTTCAAAGTATTTAGCATATACAGGCACGTTGCTTTTTTGTAAAGAGTCAAAAATTATAATTTCGCAGCGGTTAATTTTAATTATTTCTGGAATGTTTCAAAGTACTTTACATGTGCAGGCATGTTAAATTTTTTGCAAAGGTTTCAAAAACTATAATTTCGCAATTATTTTAAAATATAAAAAGTAGCCGCTAATTTTAATCATAATCATTTAAGAAATGTTTCAAAGCATTTAGCATGTCCAGACACGTTGTATTTTGTGCAAAAAGTCAAAGACTATAATTAAAAAAAATTAGTTGTGGCGGTTAATTTTAATTATTTGTGAAATATTTGTAAGCACTTAACATGTAAATGGCGTTGCATTTTTGGAAACTATAAAATCGTTTTATTTTATTTTTTTTTTTTTTTTTTTAAATACAAAAAATGAAGACTTGTAACCAAAATAATAATAATAATAATTAGTGAAAACAAATGTTATAGGTTTCAACAAAATTTTTTTTTTATTGATTCAAAAGAAAATTTTTCGCAAAGGAAAAAATACTGAAGAAGATGGCCCTTTTTCGCACTATCAGCAGGGAAAGAATTATGACAGGAATAAGGAATATCTCAGACAGCGAGGAAGTTATTAAAAATATTCCCCGTGTGTTTGTTTCAAAATATTATATTTGACATTTATAAAATTTGAAATAAAAAATTAATATTTTTACTTCGAGACGCTTTTTGGGAACGATATACTTTAAAGCTACTCGTGATGAATTTTACCTACAAGTAATGTTATCTTTCTCTTGCATAGTGATGAAGAGAATTGTGCAACGTTCAATGTTATGTGTTTGCATACGATTACAAATAATGAACTAATGCTAGTAAAATATTCTTAATTTAAATACATTTTATTGCGAAACATTAATGCATTTTTTTTTTCATAATAAATATTCCCATAAAGTCTAGTAGCAAGAAAAGCTTGACGGGAAATTTACGTGACAAATTTCTTATTCGCTCTGCAGATTATTTTGACGAACAATATTTATCGATACATTTTGTTTTAAGCAGATGAATAAAAAACAAACAAACAGTTAAAATATTTATGGAAATGTATTCATTTATTCTTTACTTTTCAGTGATGACAAATATACCCTGTTCTATAAATTTAATTCAATATGAATAAAATTATAATGCACCATAAAATAGACTTATTCCAGTGACATTTTTAGTTGTAACATTTTATTCTGAAAAAAGTTTTAATATCTAAAATATTAAAAATATTGGCTTTTTAAAAACTAATTTGAAGATTTCTTTCCCAAATTAAATATGAATTTATTATTTAAAATCTACCGTAGAACTACACTGAATAATTATACTCAGATATCCAAATAAATATTATAAACAATGGAAAATGCTTTTAACTGTATAAATATAGTGAAACGTTAACTATCAGAACTAATTTTTCAGGACGAAATCCGGATATACAATTGAGAAATCGAATGTACATTTGAATTATCCCAATCATTTTTCTTACTTATTTCTATCACATCTATTATCAATATTTACTAGTACCCTACCTGCTTTTCACTTAACGTTCTGTTACAATTTCTGTCTCTTCTGTTAACAATGATCAACACTACCTGTTTGTCACTTAAAGGTTCTGCTAGAATGAATATCACATCTATTAACAATGTTTAAATCTGCCTTCTTTTAATTTAAACGTCCAGTTACAATGTCTATCACATCTGTTAACAATGCTCAACACTACCTGCTTGTGACTTAAATGTTCAGTTACAGTGTCTATCACATCTGTTAACAATATTCAACATTCCCTGCTTTTCACTTAAACGTTCAGTTACAATGTACATCACTTCTGTTAACAATGCTTCAACAATCCCTGCTTTTCGCTTAAACGTTCAGTTACAATGTCTACCACTTCTGTTAACAATGCTCAACACTACCTGCTTTTCACTTAAACGTTCTGTTATAATTTCTATCATATTTGTTAACAATGCTCAGCAATACCTGCTTTTCACTTAAACGTCCTGCTACAATGTCTGTTACAGATGTTAACAATGATCAGCACAACCTGCTTTTCACTTAAACGTTCTGCTACAATGTCTGTCACGTCTGTTAACAGTGTTCAACACTACATGCTTTTAACTTAAACGTCCAGTTACAGTTTCTTTCACATCTATTAATCAAAGTAAAATTAAGAACACTAATCAGAAAAAGACAGATACAGAATCGCTGAAATATGTGAAATTAGTATAGACTTAGAAGTACATAACTGCCAAATTTTATGCTTTTTTTTTACCGATAAAATTTAATTTTACCCTAATTAATTATCGAAGTCTGCGATTAAATCAGGCAAAAATTTATTTTAAGTTTTAGTGGTAACAAAAAAAGAGTCAAATTTGGCAGATATGGCATTATCGAAATATGAACTTTAAATATTCCAATAAATCATAAATGTTAGCGTTGTTTTAAATGGGAATTTCAAGGCAATTGTATTTTTACAAACGAATACGTACAGTTCAGATTTCAACAATTTATTTATTTATTTATTTATGATATTTTAATTTTGTTTCATGATATCGACCAGGGAGGGTATTTGGAGATTTGAATGAAAAGCATTCGGATAGTTGAAGTTTCTCTATATTCAGGTCATTCCAATTTTTTTCTCAGAAAGTTATTTCATTAAACATAAAATTCATTTCGATTCATTCTGTTGTTTGTTTTTTCTATAATTTTTACTCGTTACTTTGTTTAGTTTGTAATTTTGTAATGGTTTTATTTTCCTAGACTTTTAGCGAATGATCTTTTAATGCAAAAGTTCTCGTTTCAAGAAACGCAAGCCTTCTTTTTTTTTCCTTTTTTTCTTTTTTGAGTTAAAAAAGATAAAGAGCTTTCCATGTTTAAAATTCTAATATTCTTTTACTATCCATCATAAGAGAAAGAAAAATGTGTCGAAAGATATTCAAGAGTAAGAAATATTTATGTTTCCTGAAGTAAAAGGATATTTATAAAACCGTCAATACTCTTGCATTTTTGTTTGCTTACTTTTTTTATTTGGAAAACTGCGTAATTTTCACCCTTTTTATGCTAAAAAATATATTTTTACAACAAGTATATAGATTTGTAAAAAATATATTATGTAAAAGCAGTCTTTAAAAATTTCATTGCTTTTACACTTTTTTCTTTAATTCATCTTGTTTTTTGTATATAAAGATAGAATTTTATAATCGATTTTTCATTCTCTTCTTGACATGCTAGAATTAGGAAAAATGCGTACACAGGGTGTGTCTCCGACGAAAATACAACCTTTTAATATTTTTAGAACCTTATAATAAATTAATTTTAAGGTATTTTTCCATCAGCCGTGCGCAGGTTGATAAATCACCAAATGTTCTTTATGGCTACAACTGTTTACCAGTTACAAAAACAATGGAGTTGCAAAACCACTCCCACCAAAATATGCCAACTAGCTGTGAAACTTCAACAATAAAATATTTTAAGTAGTAGAAAGTAGAAAATATAAATAAAAAATAAAGTGTTTAATATCTTTAAAAACAATTCTCTTTAAATAGTTTAATAATAATTAAATTATGACTATACGTTCAAAAACGTTGTTGTTTAATGTAGTACCAAAAGAAAAGAACTAAAAGTTTTATGTTTGATCCTAGTTTTCTGCTGCAAAAAACCTTTAAGAAATAACATCAAAACTATAAGTGCCTAAACCAATCTTCAGTAATACGTCAGTTAATTTGACCCAAGTTTAGTACGTTTCGAACGAGAATTTTTTTAAAGATATGAAATTAAATAAGTTCCACGTAGGAATCTGAAATTAAATAATTAAAGATCCATCAAATTAATTTTCCAGTTCGAAACGTAGCTAACCTTGGTCAAATGTATTCCCATATTAGGGAAGATTAGTGGGATCTTGGTAGCTATGCAAAACGTCACATTGTAGTTTTAAGAAAAACTATCTTTAAGAAATTTTTATGAATTATGATAAATACTATTGCAATTCATTGAAAAGGCATTTATTATAAATATCTTCAAGTACGCAAAAAAAAAAAAAAAAAAAAGCATATCCTTAAACAAAATGACATTGCTAAACTTTCCTTCCTGGACCCCCGCCTTCCTGCCCCCTGAGGTTAAAACAGTGCAGAGAATTTCTGGACAAAAAAAAGTGTATCTTCAAAAGAACAAGTAATATAAAAATTTTGTTTTTAAAGTCAATTCCTACTTAGGTCATCAAAGAAAATTTTAATATAATCCCTTAAGCTAATATTAATTTTTGTTGCATTTTAAAATATCTCAATTTGTTGATTTTCTATAAGCAAGTAGGTTTACAATGGAAGTCTATGGGAATTTGGCGAAATATTACAGATATCGCCAAGCTGGCGACCAACTTGGCGTATTTGGCGACAGAACATGGTCCTCCTTATGGTAACCCCCTTATAGGTATGAAGATGCATTAAATGCTTCAATAACCAATGGCCGCCATTTTGTCTCCCATGTAAAACTAAAATGAATTAATTAAAATTTAATTAATGAATTAATATTTGAAAAAACTGTATTAACATCAATTGTCATCCAGTACAAGTTTAAAAAAATTATTTCAACTTGATAGGATGAATAATAAGTATTTTATTAACGATTGAAAATTTGAACAAGATATATAAATAAATAAATATAGGGAGAGTGTGAACTAATAGTAGGAATTGAAAAAGAAGATAAAATCGATTTATCTTCAACATGGTATTAGAAGACGTGTGTAGCAAGTAATTAAAGTTTTTTTTTTTTTATGAACCATTATATAAAAAACTTATTATACACCTAAAAACAGCAATAAAAGTCGTCATTACTAAGGATATATATTTTTTTTTATAATAAACCTCTAATATTTTATAGGAAATTTAATTTTTAAGTCAGTCGAATGAAAAATGCAAAAGTGACAGTGCACAGCAATTTAAAAGAAATAATAATAATAATAAAACATGTTTTGCACCATATCACTTAGTACTTAGTGTATAAAGAAATAAATGGCATAACAAGCTCAAATGTTACAGTATTTCTCTTCGGACCAAGTGCGCCTTATCATTAAGTGTCTGTCTAAACAATTATTTTTAGCGAAACAAATAACATTGATTTTCTCGAAATTTTAAAGTAACGTTGCCGTTTAAATACTCATATAGCACAAAATTATAACTCTAGTGCCAGAAAGTGCAGCAAATTTAGAAAGTCTATGATTTTGCAATCAGTTCTAGTCGACTAACCATTAAGTACATATCATCAATAATGCCACACTTACTTAGATGATTAATGATCATTCTTGATAAATATACCCTCATGAACTATATGAATTAACATGGAGGAAGTAACTCCGTTAAATTAACTCCTTGGGATTAGTTGTACAGTTTAAATTTGCATCCATTCATCGTAAAGGTTATTTAGTTTAGTTTTTTCCTTTCTAAAATGAAGCTAAGTTTTGAGCTCCAAATTTAAATTTAATGGAATTATGTTACTAGGGAATCCAAACCGAGCTTCCTATATTATAGAATACAGTTGGAAACCATTTTTTTAAATTGGAAACTAATATATTTTCTTTAATACATATTTAGATTACCAACTAGGAACATCAACAAAAAAGTATTTTTATATGAAAAATTTCAATTATGTATTCAAAGAACAGGCGTTAAATTTGTGTTTTATTTTTATTATTTTATTTATTAACTTGTTTATACAGCTTTAATTTCATTATGGAATATTAGCCGAAAACAAATTATGAACTATTTATATTGTTTTAAGTACGGACGGGGTTAATCTTTGGTAATCGCACTGCACACGATAGAGATAGATTTTTTTTCAAAAATCATGCTTGAAAGTTATTTTAAAACCATAAAAAATCGGCGAATTAAGATACAGTTGCAATAATAATAATAATAATAATAAATCATTGCATTTGAAAGAACATTCTTGTTTTTAATCGACGATATAAAAATTGAAATTGTGCAATGCTCGGAAGTAAAATAATAATAGTAATAATAATATAAATAATTAAACAAATAAGCAATAAAAGCGAAATTGATTGCTCGAATGTTGCCTCCGTCAAAACGGCGTAAGCATTACACACGGATATGTTTTTGTTTTATAATACAGTTTTTGTTTTTTTTTTAGTTGTAAAATTCTGTTACGTTTCTATTCGTTAAGGGTCCTGTCCCTGCCGGCGAAGACACTCACGAGCTAATGCTAATCCTATGGGGAGGGATTTTTCTAATATCTCGTTTGCATTTCGACATTTTTAAATATTTTTTTTTTTTTTTTTTTGCATTGGATAGCCGAGGTCCGTCTCTACAGCGCACCTTGGTTACTTTTTCGATTTTGGTTGCAGATATTTTTTAGAATGACACTTTCATTTTCAGAACCGGTTTTGAAAATGAAAGTAACTTCATTAAAAATATCTGCGACCAAAATCAAAAAAGTAACCAAGGTGCGCTGTAGAGACGGACCTCGGCTATCCAATGCAAAAAAAAATTATTTAAAAATGTCGAAATGCAAACGAGATATTAGAAAAATCCCTCCCCATAGGATTAGCATTAGCTCGTGAGTGTCTTCGCCGGCAGGGACAGGACCCTTAACTGTTTGCTTATAAATCAATAAAAATAAATTTTTAAGGCACTGAAATTCTACTGCTAAAAATGTTTAGTTTATAAAATATGACATCATGTGTAACATATGATGTGTTGTACTGTCTAACTATAACTTACAAAGTACTTATTTTAAAAAGAAAACTGCTCCATTACAATTTTGTTAGCAACATTTATAATTTCAGAAAGTTTATGTAAAGATTATATACAAATCTTTTAAAATAGAACATTTCAACACTGAAATCCTACTTAAAATTTATTAGTATGTAATAGAAAAGACAAGCGAACTATTGCAATATTTTTTATTAAATTATTGTTTAAATGTATGACATAAATCTGCATTTTTGGTCTTTAATGAAGAAAGCTGCTTTGCTATTGTGTTGATGGAATTATTCATATGAGAAAATTTACTTCACAAAATCTAAGAGAAAAAAAAAAGTTCAACAACACAAACAATCGGCAACTTCCCAAAGTATAACACAAATGTACAAACAAACCTTAAGATATTGCTGAAAAAAAAATGCTGCCACGATATTGCTTTGACATTCACAATCGGCTGATTTTCACATAATGGTAAATTTCATGTACTTGACTATAAAATGGGAATTATGAAAATCAACCATAAATTTGTAAATTTTTCCTCAACAATTCTTTACAAGCACTACTTTCTACACTGGTTTAACTAAGATAAAAAAAAAAATAATTCCAACATTAAAAAAAAATAATAATAATAGAATAAAATAAAATAAAATTTGTAAATGTGATTACCAAGGTTCGTCCCAAATTTCAATTTTTAAAAATTGAAATCATTATTTTTAGCAATTTGGAAGTTTTACCGAAAAGACACCAGTTATCTTAACATAATGCATTTGTCTATTTTTATGAAGATAGGAAGTTAGAGTATTATGGAATACCATTTTATTTTTATTTGTAAGTCATCATAAAAAAAAGATACATGAAAAGTTAGTAAAGAACAAACTTTGACTATTTCTTAACAGATTTTTAATGCGTTTGAAGTAGAAGAAAGAAATACATATCAATAATTAGCTATATAACCCTTTATGTACTGAATTATGAATTCATGAAAATTTTATTTTCTAAAGTATTTTTCGTGAATTTTTCAAAGTACATTAGAAGGTTTACATAATCAATCAATAAATTTTAGAAGGATTAATTAAATTTGAATTTATAGGGATTTTGTGCAATATTTATAATCCCACCCAAATCTTTTATTTTAACTATTTTTCTTAGCATTTTGTAAAATTACGAAATGTACAAATATAATGTTCTTACAATAGAGATATAGAAATATTTACGAAGTGAAATTTTCTTCCCACCTCCCCAACGCCAAGAAAGCTGAAAAGAAGCAGAGGCAAAAGAAATAATCCTTTTAAAAATATTTTTGTTTTGTGTAACCAATAATGCTTTTGGACCAAGATAAAATAATGCATCTATAACTCATACTAAACTGTATTACTACTAATCTATGTATTAAATGAATTTTACAACAAGTTATTTTAATGATACTTATAAGTACCGTCAGTAGATAAAGGAATAAAAAAGTTACACTTTTCGCGTATTGGTAACCAGCCGGGTAATATGGAATAGGGTCAAAAGGAATATTAAAATTAGGGATGCACCGGATATTGATTTTGCCGGATATCGGATACCGGATATCCGAAGCTCCTTTGCCTGCCGGATTCGGATATCCGGCACTAGATATGTTTTTAGTTATATGGTGAATTATTTCTTTATATAACGCCATCTCAGAACAATAAATTACAAACATGTTTCATACATCATTAAAACATTTTAAATGTATTGAAATATAATTTACAAAAACTATATCTCTTTGAACATCAGGGCTTGAAATTCAAGTTTTCCCCAGAAGGGGAGTTTCCCAGCCAACATTTTAAAATACAGGGGAGTTCAACTGTTAGAAAGGAAAAAAAAAAATATCTTTAAACCCCGTTATTTTTTATGTGCCACCTAAAGAATTACATTTATACAGACATGACAAAATACCTTTCAAATAATTTAAATTAACAACTCAAGATAATTTATTATCAAAAATGTTTATTTTTATTAAAACAAAGGAACAGAATCAAGTTTTATATATACCATGTCTATTTTTCAACTTTCACCTAATGTTATGGGCAATTAACAATTGGGTTGCTAAATGAATTTCTTAATTTAGAATTTATTCCATTTTGCATGTTTTAGCCTCTTTCACAAGTTACACTTTTGACAAACAGCACAGACCAACTTTTATAACTTTAGAAATTATCGGAAACGCATGATTATGTTCTGTTAAAAAATTTTAAAAAACTTTGCAAAATTTGATGTGCATTATTTTTTAACTTACTTGCATGAATAATGCATATTAGTGATGAGCGATTCTGGAAAATTTGAGAATCGATTAAAATCGACATCGTATAAAACAGAATCGATCGCAATAAGAATCGATTGCCAAATTCTAGAATCGATACTTGAATCGATATTTAGATGTTCATAGATTCACACAGATAAGCTGAAAAATAGTAATTCCAAAACGTAGCGAATCAACAGGGCCGTACGTAACGACTATCTCTCACCCCTCACCTCCATTTATGGGGGCCCTAGACAATGTTAGCGGCCCAGAAGTAAGCTACTACAGACCTTTGAGTCAAATAATAAGGTTTTTTAACTTTTAAAATTATTATTTTTAAGATGTAATTTTGATAATAATTTATATTATATTTAAATTTATCTTTGAAAAGATCTCGGTCAGATAAAAAAAAAAAAAGAAATGTTTTTTTTTTTCATCCGGAAAAGATGTACTTTCTACTCTAACTCTTATTTCCTTCAATCAAACAGATGGGGACTTACTTCCTATAAACGTCATTCTTCTTAAAAATGCAAATATGAGCGAAATTTTGAAGGCTCTAAATTTATTTAAAAAGTTAATTGGTTTTTCAGTCTCTTTAGGGTCTCCTATAAGCGTGGGGGAAATGCAAATATTGCAAATCTTCTTTTAAAATAGCTGTGATGAATATAATTAATCAATCATCACATACTAATTATCCCCCAATTAATAATCAAAATTCTCCTTTTAATAATATATTTAACTAAAATTTCTTTCCCTTTTTAAACTATATATCTCCTTATCTCATTTACAGTTTATAAATATCTTTCTTTTTAATGTTTACCAAATTTTCAGCTGTTAAGGAAAAAAAAAATGTTCTCATCCTAGAGCCATTAACAATGAAATAACAAACTTTTCTTTGGTTAACAAATAAATAAAGGTATATTCATTGATTATTTTTTTTTCTCTTTCCCCAGCAGTAATCTAAAAACTATAAACAGTTATTGACTCATTCGCTGACATGCAGAGTGCACTCACTGAAACAATAATAAAATAAAAAAGAAAACTATCTTGAGCTCACAGTCTATTCATACTAATTGTATTTTATACTCTTACTGCAAAGAATGCCTTTCGAAAAATAAATTAAGGGGAATCATCCCCCCCCCCCCATCACATCTCTATACTTAACCAATAAGCCTCCAAATCTCATCAGGGAAGCGCTCTATCAGAATAAACTGGTTACCAAATTTGAAGCAAATCCGATAGAAAAACCCATCTATCTAAATTAAGGGGGGTTAGCTCCTGTTCCTCCCTTTATACTTAAACAATGAACCTCCAAATTTAATCAGGGAAGCGTCTTATCAGAATTAACCGGTATACCAAAATTGAAGCAAATCTGATAATTCTGCATGAAAATCCCATTTATCTAAGTGTGTGTGTGTGTGTGGGGGGGGGGGGGTAATAGCCCCCGTACCCTCGTTCTTTATGCTTAACCAATGAACCCTCAAAACTAATCAGAGAAGCGCCTTATGAGAATGAACCTAGAAAAATTTTTTGAAGCAAATCGGATATTTTATCGAGAGTTATCGCGTTACGTATGTACGTACGTACATACATACATACATACAGAAACTGCGGGCACATTAGCTCTCAGGCTTTGATAGCCTGTGAGCTAAAAAGAAAAGTGCCGAGTTAAACTGATGGCATTGGGCTCACAGGCTATTCACACTAACTGTATATTATGCTCTTATTTCAAAGAATAATGCCCCTCGAAAAATAAACTGAGGGGTGAGGGGGAATTGCCCCTCCCCGTTTTCTCTCATTATACTTAACCAATGACCCTCCAAATGTCATCAGGGAAGTGCCTTATCGAAATAAATCGGTGTACCAAATTTGAAGCAAATCGGATAGAAAAACCCATTTATCTAAATTAAGGGGGTATTAGCCCCCTGTTCCCCCCTTTATATTTAACCAATGAACTTCCAAATCTAATTAGGGAAGCGCCTTATCAGAATAAACTGTTATACCAAATTTGAAGTAAATCGGATAGCAAATCCCATCTATCTAAATTAGGGAGGGTATTAGCCCCTCGTCCCCCCTTTAGATCATAACAATGAACCTTCAAATATAATCACAGAAACTCGTTATCAAAATTAACCGTTATACCAAAATTTGAAGAAAATCTGATAATTCTGCTTAAACCCGTTTATCTAAGCTAAGGGGGGGGGGATTAGCCCCCGTTTCCCCTTTATACTTAACCAATGAACCCCCAAAACTAATCAGGGCAGCGCTTTAGCAGAATGAACATAGAAAAAAAATTGAGGGAAATCGGATATTTCTATCAAGAGTTATCGCGTTACGTACGTACATACATACAAAACCGACGGGCACATTAGATCTCAGGCTTTGATAGCCTGTGAGCTAAAAAGTGCCAAGAGCGTGTAACTAGTGGGGGGGGGGGGGGAACAGAAAATAAAAGAGGACATTAAAAGCTTTCCAACAATATGTTACACGAGATGGTTTGGAAGAAACGATAAATATGCCCCCCCCGGGGGGACAGGTAAGTCTCAAACGGTGGGAGGGGTGACCTCAAATGTATCTTTGGTCAAGGTTTCAAAATGTGGATTTATAATAAAATAGAACGAGGATTGGGCATTTTTAAAATAGCATGCATATTTTGAACGGCCTGTAAATTAAAACTGGCGAGGAAGGGGGGGGGGAGGGAAGGATTAGAAGGGACGAACTTGAAAAATACAACATAATAAACTAGTAACCCAAATAGCTAGGCTTCTAAATAAAAGTATAACGATTTAACCTAGTATTGAATTCAGGGGGTGACCCGGGGGAACATTGGAATGTCCCTCCCGAAAGTTTTGAGATTTTATGCTTTTTAATTAACAAATGTGCATCCCCCCTTACGGAACTCTAAAATCTATCCCCCTCCCCCCTCCATCGCGACCGGAGCAGTCAAGAAATCAACCCGCCATTCAACACTGAACCTAGAAAGAAAAAAAAAAGGCTCTTATACAAAATTTTACAGCAATTCTGCCACTAAAACAGTAAAATCGGAAGAATCTATTCAACCGAATCGTAAATCATGCGCGATGCGATTTGAATTGAAGTAAATCAAAAAATTACAATTTCACCCACATCTAAAAATCGGCATCGAATCTGAACTGAATCGATTCGCCCGAATCTAAAGAATTGAAGTAAATCAAAAAATAGCGATTCTGACCGCATCTAAAGATCGACATCGACATCGAATCTAAACTGAATCGATTCGCCATTTCTGATCTTAATTTACGGGCAGAATCGATGCGTTAATTTTTTCTTGCTTTCTATTGTCTTTAGAAAAAGAAAGCGTTGGATTCGTGAAAAATTTTGACTTCAGGTTTTCGAAGGATTTATAGTTTTAGAAGATCTTGTCTGGAATACGATTTGACTATTTTTATACATTGTCTGTCTGTCAGTCTGTCTATTTGTTTGTCTCTGACAAAAAATTGTGGGCGATCTATTTCAAGAACTAATCCATGGAATCTGTTGAAACTTTAGATTCAATTAGACTTTCATATAAATTGGTGCTGATTACTTTTTAATGTACACACATCACTAATGCATATCGGAGATTCTATTGTCAATATCCTACGGTAATTGTATGTCACTTCTGAACAAACTTGTTTTATTATATCCTTAATGGAATTATAGTCAAAACTGTAATCCCTGGTATTTTTGTTAAAATTGAACTATGGAATTTTAAATGCATTCAACACGTCCAAAAACACTTCAGTGTATATATTGTCATCATTTCTGTCCACAATTCCAATGACATCAGTTTCTGCCGACTGCAACTGTGTTTCAAAGACTAGCAACTCAACCTTAGGCCATGACTTATGTAAAAATGTTACTAACGTTTTAATTTTAATTCACTTTCATTCACTCCCATCAAGAATCTATCAAGTAGTCAACTTTCTTCATATCCACAAGTTTTAAATTTTCGGCAACTTCTGCTCCATCAGTCAGTCCTTCAATCAAAAACTGGGGGGGGGGGGGGGGGGGGGAGGGGGAGATGGCATCTGGTAGGGTAAATAAGAAAGCTTCCCATTTATCTGAAAATTCTTATGGAACCCCAGTCAACAAAAATGTTTTGCTCCCATGCTTTTCAGATAACCTGAGTTTTACTGTACTTGAAAGATTAATGAATAAATGTTATGCTTATATTGAAATTTTTTCAATCTATTGAGTACGAATTAATAATATTAAATAAACTCCTTGTGAATCCTTCCTATTTATTTATTTATTTCTGTTAAGAAATACTTACTTTATTTTTGCAAGATTTTAAGAAACATTTATTTCCTCAAAGTAATTTCTTTTGTTAAGGGGACATTCCAGTGAAACTGGTTTTCCCTTCTCAAATCATGAAATTCTATATTAATCCATGGGAAATTTTAGCAAGAACAAAAAATCGTACATTAGTCATACATTTTAAAACACTTTCTAATACTATCATATATTGTTACCAAATTTAATTTCTTTTTTCATTCACATCACACAGTTAAACACTTAAGGGGACCCTTCACTAACTTGAAAATGGCCATTCCGTAATGTTAAACCAATGGGCAGGGGTTTTTTTAATTGTTTAAATTTGAAAAGTTTTAAAAGATTCTTTTTGCATAAGATAGCTCAGCTCGATCTTTCATACGGCTGTTTTTTACTTTTTCGATTTCGGTTGCAGATTTTTTTGCATGGAATTGCAATGCATTGGAATTTTAAATCCATATCCAAAGTTTGAAAAGGAAATAGTCAATTGATTTCTTCTATTACACGATAAAAGGTTGATTTTAAAAGTCATGTCCTAATTTCTGTGAATTGTAAAAATCAACTAGTTTGTTATTTCTAAACATGTTTTTTTTAAGTTCACCAATTTTTTTTTCTTCATGTGTGCCACAAGTGTAATCTCATTTTGTTTAGTGCTGGCTATTGGCCAATTTGGTAGGGCTCAGTCTCGGGTGGCCATTACTGCCCTTTTAGTTATTTCCTATTTTGGGCACAGGGAAAAAACATCGCAAAATACATAAATCGGTCATAAAAAAAATATCGCCGATTTCGTCAATTATGGTGAAAATAAATAACAAAATTTGTCGACCGGCCGCAAGAAGAAAACTGAAGTTCATGGGAAATCGGCAGCGGGAAAATATCACAAAATTCGTCAATCGATCATGGAAAAATATCGGGAAATTTGCCAGTCCGTCACGAGTAAATATCATGAAATTTCTCAGCCGGTCGCAGAGAAAAAACGGGAAATTTTTCGGATGCAAAAAAAACAATCGTTATTTTCATCAGTATGTCGCAAGAACAAACAGAAAAATTTGCCAATGGGTCACAGAATAAAATTGCTATATTTGTCAATTGATCTCGAGAAAAAAAATTATGAAATTCACCGATCGGTCTCTAGAAAAAATCGTGGAATTCATCAGTCGGTCGTGGAGAAAAAGCACAAAATTTTTCAGTCAGATGCAGAAAAACAACTATGAATTTTGTCAATCTGTCGTAAGAAGAACCTGTGAAATCTGCTAACCGATAGTAGAAAATATCATGAAATTTGTCGGTCGGTCCTGAAACTTGATCGTTGTTTTACAAAGAAACATTTTCGGAAAATGATTTTTTGGAAACAGGAGCCGCCCGCCCACAATAGGGCATAATAAATAGGACACGATAATAATCTTTAGGGCACGAATCCCGCCATCCCGTCTCGAAATTCAAGCCCTGTATCCGCCATTCAAGCCCTGTAATGTATATTAATAATATTGCATAAAAAATGTAATTTAAACATTAAAATATTCTGTTTATTTGTACAATGAAATGCTGATAATTGCTACTGGATTTGGATATGGGATTGACTATATTGTTAATTGTTGATAATTGCTAATAATTAATTTGTACAATAAAATGCTGATAATTTTTATAGTAAATTTTAACCAATTAATATGCGTATAATTGTAGAGTATTTTCATAAAGAAATACTACATACTTTCTTTTTATAATTTAAACATAAAATATCTACTAATATACCCATGATTAAAGAGTTATTGTCTCCAAACACAGGTTTAATTGATGCCCTGTTTCTGTTTTAATTATTTAATATTGTTTTTGCTCTAAGTCACGTTTAGTTGTATTTTAAGTTAAATTATTTTGATATTTATAAGTAAAAAGAAAATTACTTTTAATTTTAAATATTTATAATGAAGTTACAAAAATAACTAGTTGGATTTGCCAATCCCAAAACTTTCTTCTATCTCATACATCTTAATATTTCAAAAAGTAGTTCCAAATGTTACCATACTTTAATATTATTAGCTCAATATTATACCAACTTTGATTTTGATCTCAAATTTCTGCTCCAGTCAATTAATCAGAATAAGAATAAGTTAATCTCGATCATGATATTTATTAAAATCAATAATTTTTTCGTTATTCTGTTGTACATCAGCTGTTTGTGAATAGCCAGCTTAGCAGGATGCGAAGTTCCCTTCGCTTCATGAGCCGCCAATATACAGCACAAAAAAAAAAAAAACCTGCGAAAAATCGAGAAAATTTTACAAAAATCTCTGTTACAGTGCCACCTTCTAGTGGAATATTTCCAAATGCAAGGAGAAACTGCTGGCCATAGCCAAAAATATACATACAAAGTTGGTTCAATTCTATGCTTAGCTTCATACACTTTTCAATGATAAAATAATGAAAATAACACAAAAATCCGTATTATAGCGCCCCCTTCCAGCAGAATATTTTCAAATTGAAGGAGGACCTGCTGGCCATAGCCAAAAACATACCCCCAAAAATTGGTTCAATTCTATGCATAACTTCATACACTTTTTGATGGTACAAGAATGAAAGTGGCACAAAAATCGCTATTACAGCGCCCCATTTTGGCGGAATATTTCCAATTTAAAGGAAAACCTGCTGGACATAGCCAAAAACAAATACAAAAAATTTTGTTCAATTATCCAGTGGAATGTTTCCATATTGAAGGAGGCTGACCTCTAAAACATCAAAAACCGGAAATCGAAAAAAATTCTATTACAATACTTTCTTCTAAAAATTGGCCTGTTTAATTGTTAAACTTAAAAAAAAAGAAAGAAAATTAATAAAGTGATACTTTAATAAACAACTTCAAATTTTATTTTGCATTCTGAAAGTAAAGGTACAATTTTCTGAAAGAAGTAAACATAAATTCTTAAATTTATTATAAAGAGTTCAAATATCAATGTTAGGAAAGCTGGCAATTCTTTAAAACTTTTGAGAATTACCTTTTACTCATGTATAGTGAACTTACTTTCATATTTTGCATTATAAACAAAATTGTTCGGCATTGTTTGGGGTCAAACTATTTCTGTTATCCTTATATATTCACTTCGCTGCGCTCTACCGGATATCCGGCAGAGAAGTCGGATATCCGGTGATTGTGATCCGGATATCCGACGGTATTTCGGATATTGAAAAATCAGCCGGATATGCCGGATATCGGATATTTGCCGGATATCCGTTGCATCCCTAATTAAAATTGCAAGAAAAATCACGATTTAAAAGAATAACCAAAATTATTTAATGAGTAAATCTTAGACAATCATCTATAAATCTTCAGATTCTTTTAAAAATTGTTGTAATTTTTAGACTTGTCTTGAAACAGATGCTGATATTCCATATTACCCGACGCACCATCTTGAAATTCATAATCTCTTCACTCACCAGCAAGTTAGCATAGAGGAAACTGACTAATACAGCAATAAATATAACTGTTCGACTTTATACTGAACTTGAATAACATCACTGACAATGAGATTTTGTAATATGAATTTTAAAAAATTTGCCAGCAAAAAATTTCAAAAATTGAGAATAAGATTTTAATTCACCGTGTCGCTCCAACAACAGGTATCTAAAGAGAACGGAACATATGGCCTGATGAGAGTACTAGGAAGTCGTATGGCAGATTTATGCTTGGCTGTAACATCGTATGCGCCAGATATTGAAGTATTCCATATTGTCTGGCCATTCCATAAACCCGAACTTCCTCTATATACAGGGTGATTCGCTACCACGTGTACAAACTTTGAGGTGTGCTAGAGCTTACTAAAACAAAAGTTTTTTGTATAAAGAAAGCTGAGTCGCGGCCCACTTATTAAGTCACAAATACAGGGAGTCTCACTGGAGATCCTTCTAATCCGAGTTTTCGTTCCCAACTTTAACAGTATAATGAAGATATTTTACGATATATTCAACAGACTTACTTTATTTTGTGTGTGTATAGGTATTACAGAAAGTCCACTGCAATTAAGTGAGTAAACCATAAGTATCGTCCAAATTACCAAGTGTCTAAGGCCAGTGTTGTTTAGACGCAGATCGTATCCATTTCCAGTAATTCTTAGGATGTTGTCACATTTAATAGAAGGTAAAGCATATCTGTTGAAAATATCGTAAACTATTTTCAAAAAATGTTTTTTTTTTTTTTAAATGAACTGTACCACCCCTCAACGTATGGACTTGTACACGTGGTAGAGAATCACCCTGTATTTAGTACCTCATCTAGTTCTTTATACATAATACAAGACATTTCTATTAATTATCCTTATTTAAAGTTTGTTCCTAGGTAATTGTCATTACCAAACTACATAGTAATTTTTCATTCAGCTCTTCACTAGATGGTGTTTTCATATTGATAACGCTTTTAGATTATGCAGTAATAAATCTTCTTACAAGTAGTTATGTCATCTTTTGTTTAATTATGTAATTTGTAGCTGTTATTTCATTCTGTTTCTCTTGTTCCAAAATTTTAGTTATGCGTCATTACCAATTTTATTATTACTGAAATACATATTTAATATTTTAACTTTGGTGAATGAATTATGAAACAGGTTCCGGCTGTTTTCAGAACAAGGTACCAAAAAACTTCTCTTACTATTAGCCCTAAATTGGGCTTAAGGGTATTGGTCAGTGAGATTTCAAATTCCCCTCGCTAATATTAAACCACTGGACCAAAAATGAATGCGTATTTTAAAAATATCTCCTATGAAATAAATATATGTTTTTTCCCCGTGTACTCTTCTTAAAGAATGTCTCCATTTTTTAATTGCCAAAATAATTCTAAAATATATATTTAACTTTATTTGGAGTGTTAAAATCTTACGCATCTCATCAGTTTTTAACACATAAAATATTAACACTTTATGTACTGAATTATGAATTCATGTAAATTTTATCTTCCAAAGCATTTTCCGTGAATTGTTCAAACTACATTAATTAGAAGAGTTACATAATCATTTAATAAATTTTAGAAGGATTGAAGGATTTAGAAGGATGAATTAAATTTGAATTTATACGTATTTTTGCAATATTTATAACCCCACTCAAATCTTTTATTTTAAATATTTTTCTTAGTATTTTGTAGAATTAGGAAATGTGCGAATATAATGTTCTTACAATAGAAATATTTCCGAATTGAAAAATCCCCCCCCCCTCCCCCTCTCAACTCCATGAAAGCTGAAAAGATGTAAAAACAAAAGAAATCATCCTTTTAAAAATATTTTTGTTTTGTGTAACCAATAATGCTTTTGGAACATGATAAAGTAATGCATCTATAACTCATTCTAAACTGTATTATAACTAATTGGTGTATTAAATAAATTTTACAAGTTATTTTAATGGTACTTTTAACTACCGTCAGTAGATAAAAGGTTAAATTAAAGATATATTTTAGAAATATTTTGATATCTAGGAAAGAAAGAGGCATCTTTTAAGAAAAGTACACTTTGATATCTAGGAAAAAAATAGACATTTTTTTAAAAAAGTAAACGGAAAGAAAAGTTCAAAATATTAATCTCCTCAGGGAACATTTCAAAAATACGAATCCATTATATGCTCATATGATTGTGGCGAGGGAAAATTTAGATCTCACTGACCAGCACCTTAGCGTTTAAATATCCAATAATTATCACAATAAATTTTCATAAAATAATACTGTTCTCTTAAAAGAAAACAATAATGAGAAAATTTAGCATAATGAAAATAAATAATATAAAAATTAAACCACAATTCATATATATTATGTAGATTTACAGTCGATAATGCATAACATAATATCTATATTCTTCTGCTTTGCTGAAGAAAGCTCCTTCACTGCTGTGTTGCTAGCAACTTTATAAATCATGAGAAAATTCAGTTATTATTGAGCTAGAGAGAAAATTGCACGTACTCTGTCATCCTTCTGCAATTAAGACTGTCATCATCACTTTTCCGAAAGGTAAACTCAGGAAATAATGAACCAGAAAATGGCCGGACATCTTAATGAGGATCTTAAGGGATTTGGATTAGACACACAATGTTGAAGTACTGTCATCTAGCTTTCATCCGGTGTTACTTTCAGTTGGTTTAGCTCAATGTATTTTATAACATTTAAATCAATGTCTTATGCATTTATCAGTAGTAATATATCTGTACAGTAGAGCGCCGATTATCCGAACAAGTCGGGACCGACCCCAGTTCGGATAAGCAAAAATTCGGATAAATGGACAGACAATTTAAGGGATATTCCTGGTTATACTAAAACCTTCACTCTTTATCCAGGCTTAGGACTGCCACCATCAGTTGTAGCTGTCGTGTTTAAAAATTGTTTTTTATTTATTTATTTTTGTCTTTTCAATTTATTGTATTTTACTTTTTTTTTCACTTTTTAATCATTTAAAATTTTCTTTTTCTCTTTTTATCATTTTCTAAACTCCACAGATTATAATTTAAGCAAAAAAAGCTTTCGATTGATGCTTGTTTCAAGGAAGACATTTTTAATGCTGCCATATCTCGGAATTCTTCTTAATTAGTTAAATAGAAACAGCGTTCTTTTTCCGTTTGAGCCATTTCATAGCTATTTCCAAGCATTTAAAAGCTTCGTTATGTGATGGACCTGGTTCATTTTCAGAGCATTCGTTTTCATTTTCTTAATTTCTTTTTCATCTTGAATCTCATTCACAATCTCATCATCATTTAAAATCTGATATCCACGATCATGTACGTCACTATTTAACCACTCGTTAATTTCATTTTCTTCATAGCTTAGGATTCTGCCCATTTCTTTTACTGTTTTACATCCTCATTTCCTGATCATCTATCAGTTTTTACTTTATTTAAAATTTTATTCCAAGCCCTTATTAATGTTGAGGATTTTTCTAGATCCTAGGAATCAGCAGTCGTTATTCAACAATCTTTCGAATAAATTTTTATGGTATCTTGAAAACCAGGCTCTTCTGTTTCTTCTGATAAAAGGAACTTTCTTAACGTTTGCTTTCTATAAAGTCGTTTGAATGTCTCTATCGCACTTTCATCCATGAGTTGGATTACAGATGTAATATTAGATGGCAAGAACTTTACCCGAAAATTGAAAAAAATAGAAGTGTCTGGATAATTGAAAGTTCGGTTTAAAAATTTTTGGCGGAGACTTAGGTTGTTCGGATAATTAGAAGTACAGTTTAAAAGGTTTTTTGAGAGAAATAGATTGTTCGGAAAATTGAAAGTTCGGTTAATTGGAGTTCGGATAATCGGCGCTCTACTGTATATAATACAATGTGTCCGTGCCTCATAGCTTTTGATTTAAAAACATGACGAAAAAGCGTTATACATATTTGGAACGTTTTTTACTAACACAAATAGAATTTCATATGCGTCAAGTTGCAACTCAAAACGTTATTAATCAAATAACGATTATAATAAAATAATGATCCATATCGAAATTTTATCAAATTTATCAAAAAACATTAATGAATTATGTAATATCTACTTATCTAACTTTGTGTTCATAATTCATTAATAAAAATTTGACAAATATTTAATATTAATTATTATTTGATAATCGTTGTTTGATTAATAACGTTTTTTAGTTGCATCTTTACGCATATGCAACTTTGTTTGTGCTATTAAAAAAATTCTGAGTTGTACTTTACGGATACGTAATAGCATAATTCGTTATGTTCCTTAAATCAAAATTTATAAGGTAAGGAAAGGCCGACAATAATTTATTGACACCCTGTATTTGTGAAGCTTTCAGAATCTTTTCATAGTAAAATAAACGTTAATTACCAAGCTAAGGAATTGAATAATTTGTGCAATGTCCGCATTAAATTAAATAATTTTGATCATAAATGCATGCATTTGAGTGTCTGAAATGCATTCATTTATCTGATGGAATGATATTTAAATTCATTGTGTTCATGGCCTTTATTTTCTCTGTCTTTTTCTCTTTTCTTTTTTCTCCAGCATATTCGAGTATTGCTAAGTGAAAAAGATATAAAGTATATCAAGTTTCTTGAAACCTAAATTCAGCCTATTGTGACAAGTCATAGAAATTATTTCCTAAAAACAAAATTCCATTTAAAATTACTTAAAAGTGTTTTATTAAAATTTATACATTGTACAACGATGCGTGAACTCGACCTCTGGATTTTAACGATTTTAATCAAGATGATGAGCAAGTCAGATGCTCGGAAATATTTGTTTTAGTTGTACGATGTATAAGTTTTAATGAAACACCCTTAAGTAATTTTAAATGGAATTTTTGTTTTTACGAAATAATTTATATGACTTATTCGAGTAGTGTTAAGACATAAAGCTGGTTTCGAGATTTTAAAATGGCACATACATTTTTGAAACTTTCCAAAATGTTTCAAGAATGAAGACTTTTCAAAGTTATTTAAGCCTATGATGTTCCATTCATTTCCACTTTTTCTATTCATTCCCAAGACTTTCAGACCTTTTATTCAGTTTCTTTTCATTCTGTCATATTTGATTAATTTTTTCATGAATCCATATTATCACAAAACGCCTTTGAATTCATTATAGAATTAAAATTTTTCACAAGGGTCATTAGAAGCATATAGGATAAGCAAATTGTTCAATTAATTTACTATTTGTCACGATAAAAAATATTTACATTTTTTTGTTAATCTTTATAATTTTTATTGATTTATACAGCATTCTACAGCATAACTTTTTTTATAGGCAAAATGGAGACGAAAAGAAAATATTAGTTAAGAAGAAACTCTTTACATGATAAAAATACTTTTGTGAGAAATTTCGTACAGTCATGGAAAAAAAAGGAAACACCCCTACTAACTCTGCAACAAATTATTATAGAAGAAAGTAACTGGTATTAAACGATTGAAAATAAAGTCTACTTTTTAAATGATACAAAATGTATTAAAATTTGCTTATGGAGCCATCTACATATCAAAAGGAACCCAAACTTTCTTAATAGCAATACCCAAGTTTGACATCGTAAATAAATTCTACACTCATCAATTAGCCTAAATCCAAATTTTCATGAAATTCGTATGATTAGTTTCAGAGAAGTTAATTGTTTTGAAATGAGCCCATTTCAGTTGCTGTATCCAAATTCAAGTTCGGTACTCGATTGTTGAAATGCTAAAGAATGATTATGTCACTTATATTAATGCATTATTTCTTGTCAATGTGAACATTTCATTCCCTTAACATGTTTCTACTATTGCCAGCCCAAATGTTTCAATAAAATGACTAATTTTATATGTACAGGGTGGTTATAATTAAACTTCCCTTATAAAAGGCATCCTACAGCGCAAACGGGTGAACAGAATGCAACGAAATTTGGTATATAGACTATACATGAGATGCGTTCACGGAATTTGGAAAAAAAAAAAATAGTTCCAAAATGTCCACCAGAGGGCGCCTTTTCCGGAAAAATATTAAATTTAACACAATAAACGACCAAAACGAAATACGGAAACAATATTAACAATCCAGAACAAGAATTATGAGTAATAAAATACAAAACCGTCTGTTTTGGACGTTAATTGTGTTAAACTTAATGTTTTTACGGAAAAAGCGCCCTCTGGTGGACATTTCGGAACTAAAATTTTTTTGCGAAATTCCGCGAGCGCATCTCGTGTATAGCCTATATACCAAATTTCATTGCATTCCGTTCACCCGTTTGCGTTGTAGGATGCTGTTTATAGGGGAAGTTTAATTATAACCACCCTGTATTTCAAATTATACCTTTCTCCACATCATAGACGGCCCCTTAAACCATCATTTTGATGTTTTTTAATCATAATTCGAAAACTACTTGACAAATTTGAAATCGAGAATTCGCATAAAGCAGGACTTAATAAATATAAATCTATCAAAAAATTTGTAGGTTGCAATTCATATTTTTTTCGAATATTAATTTCATAGTTCATATTATAAAAATTTTTAAATTACAAATTCAATGTATGGGTTTTTTAGTTTTATTACCACATAAAAATTATTATATTAGGATTGTAATTTCAGGAGATATTGATAAAAATATGAAAATGTTATTTAACATTAGAAGCTCTAAGTTTTGAAAGTTTATAATTCAAAAACTAATCCTCCAAATGACATGAAATTCCGTTTCTAGGCATAGTTTGAACCAAAAATTTAAAATATATTGTCAAAATTTGGTATGACCTTTGAAAAAAGCAATGTTTGGTCTGGTTTTTATTTGTAGATGGCCGCCTAAGCAAATTATATAGATATATATATCATTAAGAAGTAAACTTTATTTCCAATCAAAGGTATATATAAATATTTTACAGACATACATACAATAAATACAATAAACCCAACTGGAGTGAAAAATTAGCCAGAGACAGGAATCGAACCCGGGACCACTGCATTCCAGGCAGCAAAAGAGTGTAAAAAAGCGGTAAAATATTTATATATACCTTTAACTGTTGAATGCAGGCGTTATTTATGTGTGAATGTGTGTTTTAATGTATATTGTAGTATGTGTGTTTATTATTTTATTTCCAATCGTTTGGTACTAGTAACTTTCTTCTATGATAATTAGTTGCAGAGTTAGTAAGGGGCGTTTACTTTTTTTTTTTTTTTCACAACTGTACATTATTTTTTATAATATAGTTTTTCATTTGAAAAAAAATGCTTTTTAATACCTCAGAATTATTACGCAAAAAATATAAAGCTAAAATTAATAAACTAATTCAACGGCACATCGGGATTATTGGATACTGATGATTAGCATTACATATTATAATCCTTAATTTCGAATAACTTTTAGCAATAGCTGTCCTTGTAATTCTTGCCAGCACGAAGTAATTTCTAAATCTCTGTATGGTTATTAAAGATTAGAGTACATGCTCTGTACTTAACCATCGCAATTAAAGCTGTCACTTTTGCGTTTCTGTTGATTAAGCGACGAGAATAATGGATCGGAAAACTGTTTCACTTTCAAACAACGATTTACGAGCTGTTTGAAGGAAGCTAAAGACTAAAGGAATACTTTTATCTTTTACCAATTATACTTTGTTCTGATAACGTATGTGATCTATTTATTATGCGTTTTCTGCTAATTTAAATATATTGGTATATAGGCGAAATAATATTTACGAGTTTCTCGATTCATAAATTACGTTAAAACATACATATATTTACTTAAAAGGTGTTGCAAACATATAAAGATATTAGTTAATATAACCCTGATATCTTTCAAACTCATACGTTCATTTTCAAAGGGGAAAAGATGACTGACGGGAATAGAAAATCTTACGTAAAAACAAAGCTAAATACTATGCATGCAAGTTCAGTCCATTGCTCTAAAGAAAGGTGAAAAGGTCAGGTCATATTTTCAGGAGCTCTTGAAATACCTGTGATTTTATACCAAATCGCGGGAATATTATAAGAAAGGACATCGTTACAAACAGCATCACTCCTAAGTAAAATTTCAATGAATTCATGGAAGAGTAATGGTTAGGTGTTGAAATGATCATTTTAGCTTCTTCGAAGTTTATCTTAACATGTTCTATTTGATGCAATCTGGACAAAGCTGTACTTGGTTTGTTAAACTTGATATCAGATAAGTGCTCTCTTAGCCTTTCTTTAAATTTTCGAGATGTCATACCAATATAGAATAAATTGATCCAAATCCAGATTATGAAAAAGCAGGAGTTAACATAATCCCATTCAGCACAGAACATCAAAAAAGTTTAATCTATATTGGTATGACATCTCGAAAATTTACAGAAAGGTTAAAAGAGCACTTATCTGATATCAAGTTTAAGTATGACTGCTCTTTGAAAATGAACGCGTGTACGTTTGAAAGACCTCAGGGTTATATTAATTAATATCTTTATATGTTTGTAACACCTTTTAAATAAATATATATATGCTTCAACGTTTATGTTAATAACAAGGTGAAAATTCCTTTATCGTCACTAATTTTTAATGCAGTGTTTTGACTCTATCTCTCGATTCATTCTAGGACATCAAAAGTAGTGATCGTCAGCATCATTATCATTGCCATCATTATCATCCTCAATCGTTTTCAATTCACTGCTGGATATATTATAAAGATATATTAGCTCTCCCTCGAAATTTTCTTTTGTTTCCTGTTTAACCCTTTCAGGGGCAAAGCAATTTCATTGCTCAAGCGTTGAAATTAATGATTGGCACCGGAATTTGAAAACAAATTTATTTCTAAATAAGAAAAAGCTATATTTCGCATATATAATATACCGAAATTTTTTGTATTAAAATTCTGGTGCCATTCTGTCATCTGGGAATGAAAATTAAGTGTTTTCATAAACATATCAGCTCCCCTCAAGGTGTTAAAGACTTGGTCGTTCAATAAATTCCAGCTATTTTTCCGATTCCATCGCTCCTTATTACCTGAGGTGATCGTGTTCATTTGTCATCTTTGGGATACCATTTTAGAGTGTTTGGATTCTACTTGTTGTCTTGCCTTCTTGCAATGTGGCCAGCCCATTTCCATTTTAACCGTTTAATTATCTCGATGACGTCAAAAACTTTCGTCTCATACAATCCAGGATATTTTTTCTGTTCTCTTCCAGTCATGCCTAGCATATATCTTTCCATTCTGTTCTGTTTCTGATCTTTGCACCATTCATTTCCCTGAAGTCCATTTTTTCGCTCCATAAGGTAATGCAGACAAAACACATTGGTTAAACACTTTTCTTTTCAAGCAAAGAGGCATGTTTCTCTTCCGAATAATATTTTTGTTCTCAAAAGTACTCCATCCGTTTCTTATTCTTCTGTTGATTTCCTTCATGATATTATCTGCCTATACTACACTGTCTACATTAGTAAATCAATTAAAGTGAATTATTAGTTTCTTCTTCCGAGATATTAGGCTCAAGGAACGACATTTGAAATAATTACATTTACAAACTGATTTTATTAAATCTGCATATGTGATTTTGATTTTCCCGTCATTATTCAGGATGCGTACCGATGCGAATAACTTTTAAACTTTAATCTTTTTAAACTTTATAACTTCAAAAATCACTGTTCTCTAGAATATTCTTTGGTCAGTTATGTGAGAGATTTTATGATCCGTGAAATTGTTTTATAAGTTTTCTATAATAAGTATAAAATAAGAATTGAAAATAAAAGAGTTATTTATTTTATATTCTGCACGAAAATCACCTTACGCTTATATATATTTCATTTTACTCTCTCTTTCTTTTCCTCTTGAAAGGGGACTTTTATTGATCTTTGACAATAATTAAATAACAGACAATTCTTTTTTTGTTATCGCTTATTTACATTTTTTTCCGCAGATATTCTGGTCATGAATTTAGGGTTTATGAAAATCATCAGCAAGTGTAACATTTTTAATGTAGTTATTTAACCCCTTTGTGAAGAGCTACTGGTGTACGTAGCACTTAAGCAGTGTTACCAGATTGGGGACTTTTTAAATTCAGATTATTTGACTGTCACCGCTTTTTAAAAATAGTATAGTTCGCCTTATTTTTCAGAATTTTTAATCTATTGTAAATAGACCGAATATTTCTATTTCAAAAAAGCGGTGACAGTGAACAATCTGGGGACAAAAAAGTCCCCAATCTGGCAACTCTGCACTTAAGATACTCAGAATCTTTCATTATTCCCAGCAGTTATTTTTATTGTGAAGTTTACTTTATTTAATCAGAGCATTTTCGCGATTCAATTACTACAGATAATTTTCTATTTCGAAAAACCGGTAGTAAAATATTAAAAATTAAGCAAATGACTCTCGTCGTGAAGGGGTTAATTATTTATACGTTGTAGCTCCATTATGTCTAGAATGCAATCTCCTGGCTTCCAGCTTGAAAAACATGTTTATTCTACACTGTAAATAAAGACCATAGTTATTAATATACGAAAATATACAATGATTTCTTCCGAATTACCCATAAATCCTAAAAAAGCGGTCCTTATCTTTAACCACTGATTTTCGGAAACGTTTCCAAGTAGTTTTTATAATGCATTAATCAGTTTTCAAAACCAAAATATCAATTTGTAAGATGTTGTCAGTTCCCAGTTAAACATTTTCAGTTGCATAAATGAATGAATTTATACATGCAAGAGTAACAAAATAATATTAATGTTAATGTTAATGTTGTTAATTTATCATGTTTGTCTGTAAAGCATGTTTGTTGAAGATGAACGTGTTTACTTGAGAGTCGATACTTAAGGAAAAGCTACACTGGTTATCAAAAATTAAGGAAAAGTCACAAAATGCTAATTTTCAAATACCCGAACACTCAAAAGGAAATAATATAATTCGAGTAATTACTGTCTCTACAACACAGCTAGCCCATATAACATCTCATTCATGTCACACATGGTCACAAGTGTCACAGTCACTACGGTGAAGCAAAAAAATAGGAAATTCCATACATCTCATTATGAGTCTCAAATGATCACTATATGTGACTCCACTGAGAAGTCAATGTGACTGCTGCTTTGTGACGAGTCACCATGTGACTTTACAATGTAGTTACATTGTGACTCTCATGTGACTGTCATTTTTAGACTCAATTTCATAGTCATAATGAACATTGCATTATGATAAGTCACCAAATAATATCATATTATAGTCACATGGAGACTTTTCCCAAAAGAGCACAATGGTGAGTTCACAGTAGTCTCTCTGTCACTTGAAAGTCATCATGTGACTTTAATGTGGCATTATTTGGTAACTTATCACAATGCAGCGTTTACGATGACTTTGAAATTGAGTCTACAAATGACAGTCACATGAGAGTCACAATGTAACTACATTGTAAAGTCACATGGTGACTCGTCACAAAGCAGCAGTCACAGCGATGTCTCAGTGGAGTCACATATAGTGATCATTTGAGACTCATAATGAGATGTATGGAATTTCCTATTTTTTTGCTTCACTGTAGTGACTGTGACACTTGTGACCATGTGTGACATGAATGAGATGTTATATGGACTAGCTGTGTTGTAGAGATAGTAATTACTCGAATTATATTATTCCTTTTGAGTGTTCGCGTATTTGAAAATTAGCATTTTGTGACTTTTCCTTAATTTTTGCACACCAGTGTATATTCAAGGTTCAGAAAACTGACTAACATACGTATAAAAACTACTCGGAAGACGAAAAATATAACTTTTTTAAACCCTAAAAAGATAATCAATGCCGAAATAGTGAGATTTTAACCAACAGGTTATACTAGTAACTAGGCCTGTGCCTTAAATCGATTTAACTCTTAAATCGATTTAAAGCTTACATCGGAAATCCGATTTAACCATTGGTCTTAAATCGATTTAAGCTAAAATTGGAAATCGCGATTTAGCCAAAGTCTTAAATCGCGATTTAGCCATTATCTTAAATCGCGATTTAGCCATTGGCTTTAAATCGATTTAAAACAAAATACTGATTCAGAGCTAACATCGGAAAACCGATTTATCTACTTTGATGTATCTACCACTTACATGCCAAGCTGGTGTTAAATCGATTTAGGAGGATCCGATTTAAGCAAACATCGCAAGCCTCAATGCTTTCCGATTTAAGACAAACAAGGCAAGCTGGTGTTAAATCGATTTAGGACGATCCGATTTAAGCAAACATCGCAAGCCTACATGCTTTCCGATTTAAGAAAAAGACGATTTAATGAAAACAAGGCAAGCTGGTGTTAAATCGATTTAGCAGGATCCAATTTAAGAAAAAGGCGATTTAAGAAAACGATGATTTAAGTAAGAATTGATATTTATTTATTTATTTTGTGAACAAGATTAAGAGTTTACGAGATTGGAATGTGTATTTTTCAGAAATTAAGAACTTATATAATGGAAAGTTGAAAGGAAAAAAGTAATGTTTAAATCTTAAAATCCAAATTCATCGAATTTCAAT
This sequence comes from Maratus speciosus, assembly GCA_963932465.1. Taxonomy (NCBI): domain Eukaryota; kingdom Metazoa; phylum Arthropoda; class Arachnida; order Araneae; family Salticidae; genus Maratus; species Maratus speciosus. Next base: position 295,137,161 of record OZ010793.1, on the reverse strand, counting down.
TTATAAGCTAATGCAATCTTTTGATGATAAATTAATTTTTCACATATTTGTGTAATATTGCAATATGTATTTTTTATTTTCCAATATTCTGTAATTAATTAAAATGTTTTAAAGTAGAATCCTGCATTGTTTCAAAAGATTGTTTTCCTGAAATTCATTCAGCATTTATATGATTAAAAATAATAATAATAAAGTTTTATATTTAAAATCCAAACTCATCAACTTGCAGTTTATACTTTTATGCATTCTTATGATGAAAAATTCATTTTTTACATGTTTTTGTAATATTTTAACATTTATTTTTTATTTTCTATTATTTTGTAATTAATGAAATTATTTTAAAGGTATAGTCATGCATTGTTTTGTATATCACTATTTGGCCGTGATCCACATGAAATATTTTTCTTTTACTACTAATATTTTTTTCCTGAAATTGATTGAGTATTTATGGTTGGAAAAAAAAGAATAAAGTTTCATATTTAAAATCCAAATTCATCGAATTTCAGTTTTTATTTTTATACATTCTTTTAATGAAACATTCATTTTTCACATTGTTTGGGTAATATTTTAATACATATTCTTTATTTTTTATTATTCTGTAATTAATTAAAATATTTTAAAATAGTCATGCATCAGATTTGACATCCGATTTCAATGCCAGCCACATGGATTGAGTATCTTGCTGAAATTGATTCACTATTTATATCCAAATTCATCCATTTTTAGTTTATATTTTTATGCATTATTTTCATGAAAAATTAATTTTCATATGTTTAGGTATTATGGGAATATTTTAGTTTTAATTTATTATTATTTTGTAATTAATTAAAAATACTTTAATAAAGTTCTGTAATGAGTCAAGTAACTTTATTTTTACAGCAGAATGAGCGAGGGCTGGAGGAGGCATTCATTATATTTTTCTGCAGATCTGCGATTTTTTGCTTTTTTGACATTTTGTTATCATTAAAAAGAGATATATTTTAAGATTATATTTTATTACTAATCTTAAAGGATGGCAACAACCACGAAAAAAATCAGCAATTTCAGTGATGTGCTCCAAGGGTCACACTTTCAATCCTTCTCCATCCGCTATATAAATGTCAGCATTTATGTTAAACAAATCTTATTTTAATCTAAAAGTTAAAAAGATATAAAATTGCACCTTATTTCTCATATCTCACCCCCCCCCCCTTTTTTTACTACTTTTCTCATGGTAAATGAATAGTTAAATTCATCATTGAAGTCTTTTAATATGATTCTGTTTTACCTCAGTAACTTTTTAAATCTGTCTGTAAAAAAAAAAAAAAAAAAAGTGTATGTAGGCTGTTAGCAATGAAGTGCTATTTGAGTGGGCTAGGGGAAGCCCCCCCCCCCCCCCCCCTTAAGGAATTTAGATTGTAGCGTGCATAACAAGTCAGACTAAAAGAAAATGATTTTTTTTTTTTTTTAATTACTTCTTAGAAAAATAGGTCACTAATTTTTAAAATGGAAAAAAAAATGGTGTTTTAGGACATTCAAAGCTTTTTTATGTGTAAAATATACCTCTTTTCAAAATTATTTGACAAATTAAAAGCTAAGTATACTAAATAATACAGGAGGGGGGGGGGGCACATAAAGATCATATTTTGTTACTAAAAATTAAAAAATAGGCTTCCATATTCTAAAATGTAAAATCGGTGTTAAATCGCGATTTAGCACTAAATCGCGATTTAGCACTAAATCGCGATGTTGGATGGATGATAAATCGATTTAAGAAATTTCTACATCGCCCAGTCCTACTAGTAACCCAGCCCAAATACTAGTGTTTGCGAGCCCGGAGTCGGAATAGGAGTCAGAGTCGGAGTCGTTAAAATATCTCGGAGTCGGAGTCGTCCATTTTTTACACTGACTCCGCAGCCCTGGTTATTATAGCCTCAAATTAAAACAACCATGCTAATATGAAAATCTAGAGTTTTTTGAATCCCCGAAAATCATCGGCAGCAAAAGAAATTGTGTTGTTAAAAATGTTTCTATAAATCTCGAAAATATATTAGTCTCTGACGTTTCTAAAGCTAAAAAACGCTTTTCGAAATCATAGATAATTTGGAAGAGGTTATTGAATATTTTCGACCGTGTTTATATTATATTTTCCTGGATTTAGAAACAACTGTCTTTTTTTACACAGTATGTATTAAGATGCGCTACGGTGCTCTTGTCAAACAAAGCTGTGCACACGAAAAATGCCATTATTCAGTCGAAAATCAGCACGACGTTGCATCTTGCTGAAAATCTCTAGAATATAGTTTGAGTGCTTCAGTTATTTAACCATTGCACTATTTGCTTCTACGTTGCAGAGTCACGATCTTTATACTCTGTTTTGCGCTTTTTCCTACCTTTTGCTTCTCATTTCGCTATTGCTTCTTTTTCTTTCTTTTTTTTTATAACCCTGATGATTTCTTTCTGAATATCTTTAACTGGTTGGTTGATTGGTTTCGTGACCTACGGTCATCTTTTGCACACCAAAGCCAAACAGACCAAGAACGTTGTTTAAATTGACGTCCGACACAAACATCCATCTCTTAGACGGGATTCGAACCCTGTACACCTTGTGTCCTTTAGACAGCGCCCTAACCGCTAGATATATTTTTGGCTGCATAAGAAGTTTCACTTAAATAATTTCATATATTTCAAAAGTTAGCAAAATAAATACATTAATATTGAATACTGTGTTCTTTAAAAATATTTGAGTCAACTGGTATTCAGCTTGGCAAAATTAATTTTATAATTCTCATTGCAAAAGAAAAAAATCACTCTTCCTTCTTTTTTTTTAGTATTAAAAAATATTATTTCCAAGACAGGCATGTTATTCTATTTCTTGCATGTGTATATTATACTGCACTCCTAATTGTTAGACCTACACATTCAAGCAACCGCAGGATGTTGCCAGCCATTTGTATGTTTCCAGCACAACGCTGGAGTAATTAGTAATTTGCGCATGATTATGTGCTCGAGGGAAAGGCGCGCACACACTTTGTCAGTTTGGCCGGAATTAAGGCTGTCAGCATCGCTTTCCTAAAGGCAAACTCCTCGGATAATGAAGCAGAGAATCATTGCCATCTTAACGAGGGATCGTGTTTGGTATTAAGTAGCGCCCCGGCCCTTTGAATTACTGTCGTCCATTTTCCTCTGCTGTATTCGCGGGGTTAATCTATGAGTTTCGCCTCGAATAAATGTTACTTTAAAGAGGAATGCACATGTCCAAATGCTGCGGAAGAATGGGGATGTTTTCGAGCTTTTGAAATGGATAAAGGCTGAGTTGATTAATTCAGATTTTCGATTTTTTGCGAGCTTTGATGTGCTATTGTACTTCATATATACAGGTGTCCCCAAAAGATTGAAATGGCTTTAATGTTTTGCCTGTTTGAGATACGTAGGCAATATAAATTGCAAGAGTGTTCAAAATAAGGTAGGAATTAGGATTATTTTGGAGAAATAGCCCTGTCATTAACTTTCAAAAAGTTGCAATTTTTAAATTTTTATACGGTCTTTCTGTCGTGTAAGTTATATTTAGAAGAAAAAAAAATTCCTTTCTCTGACAAGTCAAACAGTAAAAAATAAGTTTCTTATACAACCAAAACCCACCGAGTTATATAATGCATTGAATTTTATGGAATTTTGGAGACTTCCATCACTATAAACAGACAAGTGATTTTCTAGTTCCGGAAAGCTCCAAAATTTCATAAGGCCCCACCAGTGGCCGAGAGGTTCTGCTCTCGAAGCTGGTAGACGGGAGGTGCTGGGTTCGATCCCAATCGCGCCCGTCGGCCTAATCGTTCGGAGTTTTCGTGGTTTTCTTCGAGCCGTGGATCTTCCATGCGTTAATACGGATTAGGTTCCCTTAAAAAGACCCCCACGGAGGGCACTCCCCCCGGGCCTATATCCCTCGTGTAGATAATTGGCCGTCAAAAATCAACCCAACCCAACCCAAAATTTCATAAAATTTTGAAAAAATGGACCTATCACCAACTTTCAAAAAATGACACTTTTTAAATTTTCATACGGCTCTTCTGTACTGTAAGTTATATTTAGAAAAAAAAATTCCATGCTCTGACAAGTCAAACAGTAAAAAATCAATTCCTTATACAACCAAAACTCACCGAGTATGATACATTGAATTTTTATGAAATTTTGGAGACTTCCATCACTATAAACAGACAAGTGATTTTCTAGTGCCGGAAAGTTCCGAAATTTTATAAGATTTTGGAAAAATAGTCCTGTCACTAACTGTAAAAAAATGACGCTTTTTAAATTTTTATATGGTCCTTCTGTCTTGTAAGTTATATTTAGAAAAAAAAATTTCCATACTCTGAGAAGTCGAAAAAATGACAATTAAGGAAACTCAATCTTTCTTCCAAAACACATAAATTTTGCGATTAGTGGATACAATATCTCACAAAGTTGGTATACATTTTCTTATTTTTAGCAATTATTGAAATGCAGGCGAAAACTCGCCAAAACTTGCCACGTGGCGATTAAAAAATCTGTCATCTGCCAAGTGAAATACAGCATTTTTCATGGGAATATACATCTCTGCTTTGATTACATCTAATTAGCGAACTGGTTGATTCTTTTTCCTACCGGATGCAAGCAGATTTCAACGACTTAGCTGTATTTTCAATATTCCGGCTTTTCACCGCGTACTCTTCAATTGGATTTTTTTTTTTCAAGAAATAACAGTTTTATTCTGCAAAATATATTCATCAGCTTTGATTCCACATTCATTTCAAGTAATTTTTTCCTTTTTTTTCTACTGGATAAAAACGGATTTTAAGAATATAGCAGTATATTCAATATTTCGACTCCTGCTATATTATTACCAGTTAGATTATTTTTCTTCAAGAAATACTGTTTAATGCTGTGAAATATACGCACCAGCTTAGACTTGTGATGTAACTTAAGATGTAACTAAACGTAATTTATGTAGTGCGTTAATAACATATTTACTTATTAAATAATATCCAATGTAGCATTTTACCGTGTTGCATCTGTTTGTTTTTTATTGTATACACATAGCTGTTGAAATTTTGATTTAGTTATTTTTTTTTTTATGTAAAAAAAAAGTAATAGTAATAGTAATTTGATATTCTAAAAAAATTAATGTTATAACAGTTTTTGTGATTTTAAAGTAATTTTCTTGAATTTTGGCTCCTTTCCAATTTTTATCGTGAATAGTTGGTTGGTATAAAAGTCTGATTTATAGAAAAATATGTTTATATACAAGTGGCGACCAACTTTAAACAGTGGCCACCAATGAAACTGAGTCTACCGGCCACTGGCCACCCAATTTCCTAGTGTTCACCTATATATTGCAACAAAAGCTTACGTTTTAGAAGAACAAACATTAATATTAAATTTTCTAATTTATTTTAATAAATTCATTTAGAAAAAAGGAAAGATTGCTGTTTAACTCACTTACATATTCGTGATTGCTTATATATGTATGCAAATGCTACACCACAACAGTACTCATTGATAATCTCTCGTGTAATCTATCTTCAGTATCGATCTTCTTCCAATAACTGCACGTATCATACAAAAAAATAAATAAATAATAACGACCCACGCACTCAGTTTTATTTAGGAAACGTAACGAGATTTAACGCTGTCACGCGAATCATTCGTGTTGCTAATCAAATCAAAAAGTACTAAGCGAGGAAGAAAAAAGTACTCATGTCTGAATCATTTATGGCTTCTTCTGTGACAGCCAGAATAATCCCATTGATCTACAAGGATCATTCAAATGACTATTGTGCTTATCGACAAGCTATTTTTTGTTGTTTTATTTTAATCAACTTGTGAATTTTACTTATGCGGTGTGCATCAGCATTTGCATGTGTTGTCAGTCGTATTTCGAAGAGAAAAACAGATTTTTCTGTGTATGGATACCTGATTTGGGATTATGTTACTGCCATCTTATAAACGAAATGTTTGAGAAAAATGACGTTGCGAAATGACATTTTTATCTAATGCGGCGCACAGAGAAAAATTGCTGCATAAAATCATCTGGTGATCTACATAAATCATTTGCATGATCGCAATGGTAAGTGTGAAGAAATTAGAGTTATTAATAAAATTATTATTAGAAGGCAATTAAAAATACTGATAGCCTAAACAACAGTTAAAGAAAAGTACTAAAAAAGAGAAAAAGGGGTAATCTTCAATAACAATTCAAAAATTTTTATTGTAATGATTGAAAATCTAAGGGAAATTACAAGCAAAATTAGAAATGCTTCATAAATGTAGTACCTAAAATCCTAATGGAAATTGGTTCATTGATATGTATTTGAAACGAGACATATCCATTTGTGGAGAAGTCCACTGACTATTATTTGGAGAGTACTAATTATGCTAGTATTCTAAGATTTGGGGTATTTGCATCCTTGTAGCAAGATTGCCACTGGCGACGATTTTTATAGTCTATTTGTATTACTATTTTAAAATAATAAATTTTGAAGTATATTTCTCTTTCAAATGTTGTCAGAGTTTATGTGACAGGCTTTTGTTTTGAGAGTGTGGTGCGACGGAGAATTAAAAAATAGTCGCTAGTGGCAGCCCTGTTATAGAGAATGACTTCATTTGAAAATCTGTTTCTTAATTTTAAATGAGAAAAATAAAAGTGAACGACAGAAGACAGAGACTAATAAAACAAAGGACATAAAATAAATTAAGTCTTAATCTCTTGATATCTGAAGTTAAATTCACAAACACCTATTCAGTGCTTTTGCACAAACAAAATGACACCATACATGACAGAAAGAGTCCTTTTCATGAAATTGATACTGTAGGGGAATGATAATTTGAGTTAAAAAATGTGGATCTAAAATTAGAAGACCCCTTAAAATATCAATTTAATTATCAATAACCTAAATTCCCGCCAGATCAAACTTAAAGGCTTTAAACAAGTGCATGTCCTACAAATCATCATAATTTTTTATTCACAATTATGGATCTATAATTACAAGCCCCCTTAAAACCCCTTAATTCTCGCTCCCGTCATATTCTCGGGCTGTGTCTTTTACTCAAAATGTTTGATTCCCACCACTTTTATAAAATAGTGAAATTGGCTATATTTTAGTATCGTTTTTCCTGTCATTAAATAAGGTGAATATTTCTTTTTAATAAAAGTGGTGCCAATAAGCAATTTGAATTTTTCAACCGTAATTTAATTCGAGCGTTAAGGGGTTAAAATATAAATTTAATTATGAATAACCTATTTATTCAGTAGAAAATTTAAGGACTTTAAGCATGAGAAAGACTTACAAATCCTCAAAAAAAAAAAAAAAAAAAAAAAAAAAAAAAAAAATGAAAAGCGTTTAGGTTAAATAATTATGAAATTCACTAACTTCCTTGGCCACTACTCTGTCTTAAAGCATTTCGCAAACGCAAATGAAAATAAAACTTATTTTATGAGGAAATAAGCATCAGTGCTGCATTTATTGGTTCTGTTTCAAAGCAAAAAACATTCAGCTATGCAGGGCGTTTCCGAATTCGACAGGCAAATTCAGAGGGGTGATAGTAGGCAGCAAGAGGATGAAAAATTACCGTAGAACATGGGATCCCAAACCACTTATTTAGTTACAAATACGGGGTGTTTCACCCTAAGTGAACTCGGGTTGACGGTATTAATTTTGAGAAAAATAAATATACTGCAATGAAAATGTAACGATGCGTACCTCGTTTGGTATGACATGTGATAAGATCACGAAAAGTTCTGTAAAAACAGGGTGCTTACGCAATCGATGATACCGTGTGAACTGGTCATCGCAGTCCAAAATGTGAAGCCTCACGTAGTGGTGTACCGAGTAGTACTTTGGCCGAGTAGCCGAGTACCGAGTACTCGGCCACTGACTACTCGGCCGAGTACCGAATACCGAGTAGTTGTGTAATAAGGAAAAAAAAACCGCTGATGTGTACATAATGCGAGCTTAGTTGTACATATGTGTGTACATATATATAAATGTACCTGTGTACATATATATATACCTGTGTGTACATATATATAATATACATATATAGTATATATAAATTAAGTAATTAAATTTGAAATTTATTTGTGCACCTTTTAAAGACAATTTTTGACAATTCAAAACAGTAGCAAAAAAAGGAGAATTGACACATAACAAGTACAAGTATTAACCAATATAAAATTAAAACATTCTTCAACCCTCCAATTTATTCTGATACCTGAAATCTGTATATCAAAAAATAAAAATGTTTTTTGGTTACTGTAACAATTCATTGAATAATGCAAAACTTTCCTTTTTATTTTGTAACTGTACCTTATTTTATTTTGATTAAAAATAAAAAGAGAGGTACAAAAAGCGATACAGGCTTTCGTAGCAGAAGACTTATGTAAAACTGACACTCCATTTGCATGGTGTGGGAGGGGGGGACTTTTCCGATTATGTGCAACCTTGCAAAAAAATTCTTATGTGCACCTTCAACCACTGTTTATTCTGAACGTATATTTTCAGAGGCAGGCCAAATTTATAGTAGTATAAGAAAAGCCCTGTCTACTGATAATGTAGAACGTTTGGTGTTTTTGCACCATAATTTGAAATATAATAAATTTAATTATTAATTTTTTTATTACTTTTATTGTATTTTCAGTTTCTTTATCCAAAATAAGTCTTTTCTGTTTTCCTATATATTTAAAAAGAACTTATTTTTATTTGTATAAATGTGAAACTAAATTTTAATCTGGAATTATTTTATGAGGGTTTTCCTTCTTAACTTTTTCTATATTTTGTAGACATATTGTTAAATACCGAGTAAATAGTTTTATGAATTATTGCATATATTATACATTGATATTCAAATAACTTTTTACAGATCAGTTTTAAATTCATATGCTTAAAAAATGAAATTCTTACAACTACTCGGTATTGGCCGAGTACTCGGCCAAAATTTCGCCGAATACCGAGTACCCGGCAAATTGGCCGAGTACCGAGTATTTACCGAGTACTCTGTACGGCTCTAGCCTCAAGTCAAGTACATACTGCTGACGCGTATAATGGAAACTTCTACCACTTTCTTTATGTTATCACATTTGCAACAAAAGCGAGCATGCCCATTAAAAGTTTCATTATAATATACTTCAGTTTTTAGAAAGTTATTACTGGCAACCCAAGTTCAGTGAGGATAGAACACCGTGTATTTTCGATTAAATAGGTGGTTTGAGACACCATGTTCCACTGCAATTTTTGTTCCTATTGATGCCTACTATAAGCCCTCTGAACTTGTCGCTCGAATTCGGCAACAGCTTGTATAGAAGTATAAAGTAAAAATATAAAAATAACATTGGACGGCAAAAAAATTAAAATTTGTCCTCCCTGCAAACTAAATATGTAAAGTGCAGTACAGTGCAAATATTCGTAATTCTAAATATGCTATCCAAATTACTCCAGCACGTACCATTTTCCCGGGAAACAGATTTATAATAATAACGAATAGTGAAGTATTATTATATTAATTTGCAATGTTAGAGAAAATTGAAATCATGAAAGAAGCGTTTTCACTGTCTTAGATATCAAATTGATAAAATATAGCATGGAAATTTAAGTTGTTGATACTTGTATAGTGCATTTTTCTTTTTATGTCCCCCGCCCCCGCCCCTTTCGTATCCAAATTTACTATTTTGCTATCCACTAATATATTTCCATTCTTTATGCCGCTGTAACTCGGGGTAATCATATTTATACATTTATTTGCAGGTAATTTACATATTATTATCTACACTTTATGGTTTACAAAATTTCCACTTATGTTTTAGCAAGATATAAAATACCTTAATTTTAAAAGCAAACCCTCCTATCAAAAGAATGGTATGCGATATAAGTAATTTCATTACCATATTTTTATTTAGCAGAGTGAAATCTAAAAGAATCAAATATTATTTTTACAGAGAGGATTTTGGTGCCGACCAGTGTAATCAAGCAGTTTAATTTTTCTGATGAAAAGTGACACAAATGTGGACCTCAAGACTGAAGAAGATAAGGGTGTTGGTCAGCCAGATCTCAAATTTCTCTTACTAACCTATGGGCACGGAATGTGTTTTTATTTTTTTAAATATTTCATCAGAAAGTTTTTAACTTCTTCTTTCTGTGTTCTCTTTTTAAAGGATATCTCTTTCTTCTTTAGTTGTCAAAATATTTCTAAAATGTATATACTTAATTTTATTCGAAGTGTCAAAATCTTACTCACAACTCAACATCTTTTAACGCATTAAATATTAAATAAAGAATGTATTTTAGAAATATTTTTTCAACTATAAAAAGGAAGAAGCTTTCTTTCAGAAAAGTACACAGAAAAATAAGTTAAAAATATTAATTTCCTGATGGAGGTATTTTAAAAATACGAATGCATTTCACATCCACAGGTTTAAAATTAGCAAGATAAAGAAAATAAGTTGAAACTGGTGTGAATCAATAACAACTAAAAGATATTTTTAAAACACCATCAAAAACTTTTAAATGCGCTAGGCCTTTCGAAAGATCTGAGTCTTTCTTCGTCAGGCGCAAAGAAGACGTGTTTCTACTACCGTTTTGCTGCCGCTTTCATAGTAAAAGCACGTCTTCTTTGCGCCTGACGAAGAAAGAGTCAGATCTTTCGAAACGCCTATCTCATTTAATAGTTTTTTGATGGTGTTTTAAAAAGATCTTTTAGTTCTTCTTAGCAAGATAATTTACGATTTCACTAACTCCTTTATAGAGAATGCAGGAATATCTAACGACAAAATGTAAATAGTTCACTAACTTTTAATTTATATTCTGTGTCTTGCAAGGAATCTATGAGGAATGATTTATAACAATTCATGTTTTACCGTTTAGGTCGGTTACATAAGTATCTTTTTTTTTTATACTTCTAACTCTTTTTTTTTACAACAAGAATAAATTTTTAATAATATAAGTAAAAAAAAAATTTCAATTACAGTGGAACCTCTTTTATCCGAAACTCTTTTAACCGAAACTCTCGGTTAACCGAAATCCATTTTTAAAGCTTTTTTTTTTTACTATCACAGTCCTTGAGTGAAAAATCCATTTTGAAAGATTTTTTTTAAATTATCATATTTCTTGTGTGCAAGCGGTCCTTTCCGAACTACGAGTACATGTAAATATTTTCGATCCTCTTTCTTAGAGTTCTTTCGAATTTAACTTAAGATCCCGCAAGCTGCAGAGTGGAACGAAGAAAACGAACAAATTAGCAATTCTGAAGCTTTTGAATGTTTTACAAAAGGTTTGGCATGGCTGCAGCAACAGAAAGACTGTGAAACTGATGAACTAATAATATTAAAAAACTCCGTGATAGAGCTCAAAACAAAGTCAATCGAAATTGCTACAAACAAAACATTTTTTCAAAACCTTGTGATATCGATAAAAAAGTACTTAATTTCAAAATTTAAATTCAGGTAATTTATTCTTGTTTCTATTTTGCTATTGCTTTATTTTTATTAAGCACTTGTTACCATAATAAGAAATATTGCATTTATTTCTCCTTAATCTTAAAATGGAAGCATTCTTGATTATCCGAAAATTTCGATTTTCCGAAAGAAAGCCGGCCCCAATTACTTCGGATAATTGAGGTTCTACTGTACTTATATTTTGCAAAAAAAATTCATAAAAGGCGAAAATAAGCGAGAAAAAATCGTATCCTTTTTTCAGCTAGATATCGATATTTTTTCTCACGAGGTTGCACAACCATCATATTTATGACTGCTGAAAATCTCGGAAAAAAAAGTCTTTTTATGAGTCATTTTCCCACTAAATAACAATATTTTTTCCGTTTTATTTCACACAGATTGCGAAAATATTATGTTTTTAACTCCTAAAAAATTCAGAGTTTGGACAATAACGACTATTTTTTAAGAACATTTAAAATACCTGACGACCCCCGCCCCTACCTCCCTTTTTCTGGCTTATTTCAAAATTACTCATTTGCCCCGCAAAAGAAATACAAAACATCATATGCTTTCAATTCTCTTTGCAAACACTGCAAACCATTTAAAAAAATACGAAAATTAACACTTTGAAAAAAATTCATTCCCCGAAGGCAATTTTCGTTTTTTCCGCGCAATTTGCCGCAGGATTAATATATTTTGATTAAAAAATATACGCATATTTTGATTAAAAATATATACTTAATTTCTGAAAATTTAATACTATATACTAACCTTTTAGCTAATGATCCAATATCCATTTGGTTCGGATGTAATCGGATTTAAGGGTGAAATAATCAGTTTGGAAATTAAAAAACAAATCACTTAGGATTTCGAAGTGAAAAAATAAAATAAAATAAAATAAACAGTAACGCGTAATTCAGCGATTTTTACAGTTAAATATGAATATTTTAGCACGAAAATTACGCAGTTATCGGAAGCATATCCCCCCCCCCCCCCCCCCCCCCCGCGCCCACACACGTCCTGTTTCCTGTTTCAGGTATTTCTAGCCTTTTTACAGGTTAAATACCAGTTTTACGATTTTTCACACAGTTAGCGGACGCGTATTTGAGACAAAATCAAGTTAACCTTAAATTCGTATGATTTTATATGTTTAATTTAAGAATATTTTTACGGGCCCGGGCAAAGCAGGGCAGGTCAGCTAGTTTTGCAAATACAATAACGTCTTAATAATTTTTATTTTTATTTTTTTATTTACATATACAAGATTCGAACACCCCTTGGTATTTTCAAGGAGTCTGGTATCACTATTTCAGATTAGAAAATTTCTATTTAAGATTTCAACTGCACAATTCGGGATCACCTCATTTAATGCCAGAATTTAAAAAATTTTCTACGATTAAATAAGTAAAACGTCGTGTTTAAAAAATTCCGGATGTGATTCCCAATTTTATTTAATCGAAATTATTCGCCAGGGTTCTAGCCACCTGGAAAACCTTGATAACCTGGAAAAGTCAGGGAAATTTATATGGACTGGAAAAGTCAAGGGAAAGTCAGGGAAATTTACTAATCCTGAGAAAAAGTCAGGAAAATGTGAAAATTCTGAGAAAAAGTTACACAAATTTGAAACTTCCATGAAAAAAAAAAAAAAAAAAAAATTGCTTATTATAAAACTAAGGATTTGAAATTGTAGCGCCAGGAAAATCAATTTTTGCACTTTATAAGTATTGTAAAGAGTATTTCAGCCTGTTATGCAAATAATTTTGCCTGCCCCTTTTCAATAATCAGGGTTGTAGTGGGTAGCTGCCCAGGTTGGGTTTTTTATAAAAAAAAAACCGTTTTTTTTAAAAATATATTTCTGGAAAAAAAACAGGCGATGTATATGTTAACAGTTTATGGTTATTTTGTTTTATTTATTTATGAATTATATATATTATGAATTTTAGAAAAGATATTTTTACTATTTTACTTGCACTTTTAGATTGGAAAAAATTGGAAAACACACAATTGATAGCTTTGCAATTTAAAATTTGTTTGTCATTTAAATTAAAAGGATCATATCTATGTATGTATTTTAAAAGCAGAAAAAAATAATGAGATCATTATTAAGACTATGACGTCATTCCCATCTAATAGACTATGAAGTGTTGTCCACAAAGATTGTATTTGAGATCAGGATTTCCACTTATTTCAGCAATCAAATTCCTTGCGCTCTTCTGAGCAAAAAATTAAAATTTCCCAGAGTAATTCCCCTGAGAATTTTCAAAATTTCGACGGATAAATTTTGCAAAGAACCAAAGTTTAGTAAAATTCCTTGTTTTTAATACTCATTTTTAAATTCCCTCAGATTTTCTAGTTATTCCCTATACAGTGGCAACTGTGAAGATTATTATTTGTGAGGAAGTTGGAATCATCGTCCACATTTTGGCATTTTAATTTAATTTACCCGGGGAAAATTGCCCGTTTAACCCGGGTTTTTAAATAAAACCCGCCCGGACTGGGTTTTTTACAACCCTGTCAATAATTCCTTGTAACTCGAAGATTTTCAACTCCAGCTTCACTGAAACTTCGTACTGAACGTTGTAGGATTGATCAGATGTTTCAGTCTGTTTACTTGTCTTTGTTTTGAACTGAGCATTTATTAGCTTAATTTATTGAATATTTATTATTTGTATTAAAATACGTCGACGTAATCTGTATTTAACTGTGACTGATATGATAAAGAATGTCATCCTGATTGGCCAAAATGTTTAGCATGTAATATGTTCAACAATTTGTAAATTTTGCAAGAATTGTTTAACAATTCAGTAGTTGTTACTTCAGAATCAATTGTAAAGATTCCACTCTCAAATTCATAACTTTTAAGAGTTTTTGTTCGAGTGTAATATCACAAAATCTCGATACCTGGAAAAGTCAGGGATATTTGTTGCTGATCTGGAGTAGACGCCCTATTATTCGTGCATCAAAGTTTGTTGTACAAAAACCTATTGTGCGTAATAACTAGCTATATTTTATTAACCATTTGGAAAAATGGTTATTGTCCTCGTCAGGGTAGGAAATCAAAAGCATATCTGAAGCTTTTTATTGGTTTAGTCCGCATTTTATTCGTTTTCTGATTGGTCTATACAGTAATCTGTATTTCCCTTTACTTTCAACAGAGATGGATATTTCTGTTGCCACTATGACAAAAAAGTAATAAAAACTACAAAAAATAAATAAATTAATAACTCAGAAACAAATTGAGATACAGCTTTCAAACAAATTGCATTTAAAAGTACATTTTTTTTCTCTATACGACGGTGTAAAAAGTAATAGTGTGGGATGTTTAGAAGTTTAAAAATGAAATTTCATTTAAAATTGGCCGTGAGATTTCTACGATGGAAAAGCCTTTTCCCGAACAGCCAATGAAATGCTTGGATAATAGGTAAGTTTCAGGTGGATAATACGTAAGTTTCAGGAAATCTGAGGAGTCTCAGGCGATTTTTGTCGCTTGCAATTTTTACGTGTAATAACACTATTAATGTTTAATTCATGGCGTACGTAATGTAGGATCAACTCCGTGCGATTTTCTATGTCTTAAATTTTAGTCTTTGAAAAAATCATTTTCCAAATGGTCGTTGTAATTTGCTAAATTACTTTTTTTTAAATATTATTTTTATTTTAATCAACTTGTGAGTTTTACTTATGTCGTACGACATAAGTACTGCATATGCATCATTATTATCACGAATCTCCTGTTGTATTTTGAACGGGAAATCTGACTTCTCAGTATTAGGGATTAATTCTAGTAATATGATAATTGTGGTGTCTATAAATTTTAAAGTATGAATGTTTTTGAATGCTTTGTTGAAAATCATTTTATTTGCAAATTATTTTAAATATGGAAATCTTATCTGAACATCTAATAATATGAATGACATAGATGGAAATTTTCAAATGGAGTATTTAAAGAGGATGCAAATATATTTAAATTCAAAGACAAAAGTTAAGTACTCTGTAAATATCAGGGTTCGTACTCCTCAGGGAAATCTCAGACGAAAATTTTTGGTTGTATAAGATCTCAGGGAATAGTCGAAAATGTGCTCCAAAACCTAGGAAAGTGATCCTTTAATCCGTGAAATCACTGCTATTCGCATGCGATGTGATCGTGATGTTATAATGAAATCAAACTAAAACCAAAAAAGCAATTATTCAAACAAAGAAAAAAATAATTAAGAAAGTTGCAAGTTGAAAAAAATTGAAATTGTTAAGTAACAAATTTAAAGAATAGGAAAAAATATGATTAAAAAAAAATAATAATAATCAGCGGTAGATGTTTTGTTTTATGAGAACTGATTGTCCCATGTATTACAGATTTTGTTCATTCTTAAACGACAATTTCTTCCGTTTAATTTTTCCGTTTAATTTTCCGTTTAATTCAATTTCTTTGTTTAATTTTTTAAAATAGTAATTCCTTAATTTATTATACATAATGCAATCAGAAGTTTATAAAATATTTCATTTTCGTGGCATATGTAGTGCTTATATGAATCAGCAGATTTTTGGGGAAATACTTTTGTTTCGAGGCAGTTTCTAGTTTCATACAACTAAAGCAAGGGGAAAATTAAATAAATTGTTTTTATATGTGATGCCTGCCTTTACTTTTGAGACTTATCTTTTTTTGCGTGTATGTATAGTATAAGAGGGGGCATGATACTGGCTTAAAAAAAATGTTGGTTAATTTTTGGTATGGTAACGTTATTGATTCTGGAAAATAACTCAAGGTAAAACTTACGGATTTTTCTTTTTATGAACAAACAAATTTTGTATAGACCATGAAAATATACCGTCCAACGTAGAACTATTTCATGGCGAAGGTAAGCAGAAATACACAAAATAAGATTAAGTTGATTTTGCTAAACTCCTCATTACGATGAAACTTTAACAATTAACTTTTTACCATCCTTTGGCAATATGAAATAGTCAATAAGAACAAATAGCTCTACGCACTTTCAATATGTTGTTTTAGAGCACGAACATATCTATACCTCTTTGTTTAAAGATTAGAACACTGGCTAAAAATCAAGATGTATCAAGTTTGAAAACAGGTTATCTGCAAGGTGTTGGATTCAACTTTAAACTGAGGTCCTGGTCTGATTAGCCCTTGTCTGTAAAGGGTAACGCTATCAACTTTATTGTTAAATATTTTAGCAGTTATGGGTAAAATATTTTATCACATCATCGTTCAATATATAAAGGTTTATGTTTAATTCGGATCACCAAATGTTGGAACAAGGTTTCATCATGTTATGCTAGCAACTGTTTTTTTTATTTTTTTTTTTGGCAGCATATTTTTGTGAAATGTTGATCTAAGTTTTAAACAGAACAACTGACTGATTTTGCATTTTGCTCCTTTATAATCTATCGTTTTTGTAAGTGAAAACTTATTCTAATTACAGTGAAACTTCTTTTAAAGGCCACCCCTATTCAAGGGCCAATATTGTTAGGAACGAAAAATTTTCCCATAGACATAATGTTAAATTTACTCTTATTAGGGGCCACACATACCCCTTATAAAGGCCATTTTTTTCACATGTGCCTTAAATCCTAAACAGGTGTATTTGATTCCTGAACCAAAAGATAAGACTTCAGCAAACAATTGCACTTGCAACAAAGAAGGCAGGGGGAGATGGGGAGGATTTAGTAACACAATGAAGGACCACAAACTTTTCCACAAGTGAGACAAACAGGTGTTCCTCACACTTTGTTTGACCTTTCAACCTGTAGGGGTTGGGTTGGAGGGGAAACTTGACCCTTTGTTGTGGGCACGCAAAGGATAACAGGTTATCTAGAAAAACTGATTCCACATTTACTAAAACTGTGAATGCATATTGAAGCACAGTTTTTACACTAGAAATTTTATGCTTAGACTTATGTAAAATTTAAAATTATGGCACCTAAATCAAGCCAAAGAGTACATTTGGATTTGAATGACCAAATTAAAGTTTTTAATTGTCATGATTAAGGAACATCTGCAAGAAAATTGACTTCACAGTTTAATTGCAGCAAGAATGAAATAAACAATATTGTTAAAAACGAAGAGAACTTACTGAAAGAATATGCAGATCTTAAAAATCGCGGGATAAAAAGAAAGAGAAATAAAAAATTTGATCACCCCTATTCAAGGGTCACCTTTCGTAAGGATCAATTTCAATGGAAAGGCAGGTGACCCTTACAGAGAGGTTTCAATGTATTTATCCTATTGTTAAATGCTTGAAAGATTACAGCTGTTTTTTGAACAGCAACTACAACAAAATTCCTTAATCACCAAATCTTAATTTATCTCGCACCATGTTTTGGTGAAATGTTGAACTAAATTTTTAACAGCGCAACTGACGTATTTCGCATTTTGATCTTTATAATCTATCCTTTTTTTGAGTGAAAATTTATTCGAATTATTTATCCTCTTGTTGAATGCTTGAAAGATTACAAAGAAAGATTTTTTGAACAACAACAAAAGTCCTTAATCGCCAAATTTTAATTTATCTTCGCATATTTAAATTTGTAAATAAAAAAAAAGGGTAATATTTTCCGCTTTGCTGAGAATAGTTATATTTTAAATTATAATCCAATAAAAAGGAAAATAACGAATGAACTTCAAAATTGATGATTAATAATATAAGAGATACAGGTTGAAATTAGGTTCTTTATCAATGGTAATTAGAGGGTAAAAGATATAATGCAATGATAAAATTCGTGTAAGTAGCTCATTCACTTGACATTTCACGTTCTTTAAATAAATTATGTAGTCTGGCTTGAAACAATTCATGTTTTATCGTTCATAAGACCAGTAAGATTTCGATAATATAAGGTTTTCCGACATATTTTTTAAACTGAGTTTTCTTTTCGTAGCAAAAGAATTTTTAACGATATTAGGTTTTAATGATATATGTATTTAAAAGAAATTTAGAATGATTTAAATTTAGCAAATATTTTTTTATTGTTTAAAAAAAAAAGTAAGGATTTAGTTATACTTAGGTTGTTTGACTTACCACTTCGCGACGAATGATATGTATACTGCACTAAATCCTTGAATTCGAACACCAATATTTTATTACAGAAATTCTTACCATATTTAATCACAGCATTTAGAAGATTAAATACGACGAAAATTACAATATAATAATAGTGGGGCCTAAAGATGTCGCAAAGATGTTATTTCCTCAGCTTAATATTTTTGCATGTAAAAGACTCTTTTTAAAGAGTAATCTTTTTAAAGACTCTGTAAAAGTATTTTTCTACATTTCTTTATATTTTCACCAATATATTATAAGTTGTTTTAAAATCAATAATTTGTGTACGTATTAAATAAATTTAGGAAAATGCTTTAAATTCTGCTTGAATACTTTTGCTCTAAAATCCTGTTACGAAATATTTTAAATTAATGTGACTTTTTGTCTGTAATTAATCTATACTTCGAAGAATATTTTATTGGAAGAATATCTATATTAGACGTTTTAATGAGTAACGTTTTTCAGAATTCAGTTAGATGTTGAGTTAAAACTTATTTATGTACTTTATAATTTAATTAGATCTGAAATATTTTTTGATACGCACATCCGTCATAATGTTAAGAAATTTCTTATAAAGAATTTAATTTTTAAAATATATTTAAATTTATATACCTAAATTTTACTCATATGTATATCTTTCATTAAAACAAGCCCTTATGAAAAATGTCTAAAGATTAATCTAAATATAATGCTAATTTCAGATTCATTATTATTATATTTTTTACGCATAATAAAATATTGTTCACATTTGTACAAAAACATGACGGTGCTTACATTTTTTATAATACATACTTTATACCTAAATAGGTAATTGGTTCTTTTGTGACTTTAACTATTTTGTTAAAGGTCTAATTTTATGTTAAGATGATAAGATGATAAAACTTGAGAAGTATGTATTAGTTTTGTGGAGATCCTGTTTTAAGGTAAAAAGTGATTTCAAGGTTCCTGCTTTAATTTTTTTTAAAGTAGGAAGTATCTTCTATAGGACCTAATTTTTTTCTAAACGAATTCCTTATAACTTTCTTTTTAAAAAGGAGAAAAGTAATAACCTGTATAGATAAAACTTCTACAGAATCTGAAACATTTAAATGGAAATTAAATGTCACTTAAATATTTTTAAACTTGTAGCTAGAAAAACCCTTATTAACCAGTACAATCACAATTGAGAACTAATCATCTTGTGCCGTTCATCTCAGACATAAAAAAATAAAAAAAAAATAAAATAAACGAACGCAGTTTGAATAATTAAGGGGAAAAAAAAAGTTAGATATTTTCTCCTTAATGTTAATGGTAGAGAACATTTTTAATTCTGCTAATATTCCTAATCTATCAATTTTTTATGCTAAATTTTCTCGAGCACCAATCAATGAAAACAAAGTATTTGTCAGATTGCATTATCTTCGAATATTTTTGAACTAGCAAATGGAAATGGCCTTAATTAACCATATTATTTTGAATTTTGAACCAATTATCTTCTGATTATCAACAGAAACATATAAATAGGAAATTAAACACAGTTTAATAATTAAGAAAAAGTTTCGATATTATGTCTTTAATATTAACGGTGAGCATTTTTAATTAATCCTGCTAAGATTTTAATCTATCAGTTTCTTTTATGCTAAATTTCCTCTTGAATTAAAAAATGTTCATATATATAAATCTTGTATAAGACATCATAATGAATATAAACCTACCGGTAAATCTCAAAATATACACACCCAGTGCTAGTAAATTTTTATCTACAAAAAATAATGATGGTACGAAATTCAATTGATAAAAATTAAATGAACTTGAAAGTAGATGTTACAATATATAAAATTTAAATTTACAAAGGAAATGTTGCATTGATACTAAAAACAATTACAAATATATATATTCTGATGTTTTGTATAGTGATTTCATGATTTTTGGTCAATTTCATTTATTTCAATGGTATAATTGCACAGAAAGTTTATATATATATATATATATATATATATATATATATCGTATACGTATACATACATACAAATTTAGAGAGAATTTTAAACATTAAATAGAAAAGTACATATAGTTTGAATATTTTTTAACTTGCACCTGAAAAAACTCTTGATTAACCATTTTAATTTGAATACCGAACTTGTGTCGATCAGTGGAAACATAAATAATAAAAAATTAAATTTAAAAAATCAAAAAACCTGACTCCGTAAAAAGCGAACTAATTAATTATTTCTCATGAATGTGAAACTATTTTTTTTTTAATTCCTACTATTAGCTCACACTCTCATGTTCAAAATTTCAATCGTTAATAAAATACTTATTCATCCAATCAAGCTCAAATAAATTTTTTTAAACATGCAGTGGATGACACTTGATGGTAATCCAGTTTTTTCAAATATTAATTCATTAATTAAATTAAATTTATTAATTTTCAATAATCGAGAGAGCCCTCTTCTTGATCAAGGTATTTTAAGACCGAGAGAGCCCTCTTCTTGAGCAAGGCATTTTAAGCGCCACTCACGAGGAAAGAAGAATGGGAGAAAAAAAATTATCTTATTGACCTAAGTAGGAATTGACATAAAATATTTTTTTTATGTTACTTGTTTATATTACTTAACTATTTTTTTATTTACTTGTATTGATGACTTTTAATTTGTGTTTAATTGTTAGTTCCTATCTATAAACACTGTTTTGATGAGGTATATAGATGTCTATGATGGTTAGAGTTGCAGTAAAGCTAGCGATCCCACCTACACAACTTCCAGGTTGTATAATATTTTAACGGAGCTTCTGACTGTAAAATAGTCAATGAAACATAGTCTTCATTTTGAAAGACCTATCCAATGATATGCCACTCAATAGAGTGCGTAATTTTTTTTTTCGCCTCTACCGCCATTTTGTATTTTACGGCCGCATTTTGAATTTATAAAAACAAAACCTAGCCTATAACCATCGGGCCGTTAAGACGAATCAACAGAGACCTCATTCTTTTAAATCCATCCAGCCGTAGGGATGTTTCGAGGGTATAAAGAAATCCACATACACAGATACGCGTGAAACACATAACCCTTCTTTTCAGTCGGGTAAAAAGAAATTATCATCCATTTAATGATGATAAAAAAAGCAGTGCTAGATAGTTTCATCTTAATATTAATGGTGAATATTTTTAACTATTTGTGCTAATATTCATAATCCATCAGTTTCCTTTATGCTAAATTTTCTCCAGTACCAATCAAAGAAAACAAAGCATTAGAAAGATTGCATTATCTTCGTTCGCAGCCACAGATTCTTTGTTTGAACTTTTATTCGTGCACAGAACTAGAGGGAGAGCAGCAACCCTGTGGCGTTCGATTTTTAGTCGAGATCGATAAACCCGATCGCATCCGAAAACAGCTGTTGAGTATTTGACATATCCTGAACAGTCGTTAATGTTTTGGTTATTTTGAACATTTTGAGAGCCGCCATTGTCTTAAATTGCTCGCCTTTTCTTCCTTTCTTTCTTTCTTTCTTTCTTTTTTTTTTTTTTTTTTTTTTCATTACAGTTTTTTTTTCTACAACTAAAATTTTAATTTAAATATTTCATTCATAAACGGAGATTTTCTATTTAAATATTGAAAAAAAATGTTTATAGTGTACTTCTGAAGATTTTTGTGAGTTGTTAAATAATAAATTTCTTAAAATATATTTCCGAATGATGAAATGAAGATATATATTTTTCAGTCTTTCATTTTATTTAACACTTTTTGAGAAATTCTATTACCTTAAATTCCCCACTTATTGGTTTTTTTTTTTTTTTTTTTCAATAAAGTATTTTTCTAAAATTTTTATTTTAATTTCAATGGCAAATAAACAATTTCTATTTAAAGAGTGTAAAAATGTTCATATTGTTATTATATAGACTGTTATGCATTGTTAAAAAAAAATAATAATAAATATTTTTCTTATCTTGCTTTAATTACTGTATTTACGATTTCTAAAGTATGGATATTTATTATTCAATAATACATTATCGAATAAAGAAGAAAAAACGTTTTTTAAGGTACATCTATTATGTGTTTTTGCTATATCTAGCTTTTTTACACCTTTACTTCCTCCCATCTCTCTCTATATATATCTAATAAGTACAGGTTCTACTATAGTCGAATATGTAATGCAAAATTTGCTTTAGAAATTGCTTGTTTTCATTATCATTAAAAATACACTGTCCTCCAAAAGTTAGGTATAACCAGTTTTTTATGTCTTAATTTGAAAACAAATGAATATAAAAACATGAAATTTAGAAAAATTGTGTTTTAAACAGTTATTTATTGAATATTAAATAATTTTAACATAAAGTAGGATCTGTAAAAAAAGAATTACCTTTTTTTGGCAAAAGCCTGCTGTTTGATAAAATAGTAAATCGCAGATTTTTGTGGAAAAACTAAAATAAATAAATAGGTTGTAATAAGAAATGTGTCCACTCCTACTTGTAATGAATTGGTGGCTTTACATATTCTGTATATCGTTCCATACCGTCAATTGAGTTGTTGAACGCTGAAATGGAAAGCAATGCCCGTACATGGAGTAATGCTAGTTCCGGCTCAGTTTACGGCCTCGGAGGAGGACTTAAGAGGCTACTTCAGTCAAACGAAAAGACGCGCTTGCTAATGCTAATCCTATGGAAGAAATTTATAAAGATATCTCGGTCGCATTTCAATATTTTTAAATGATTTTTTTGTATTGGATAGCTGAGATCGGTCTGTATGCAGGCCGTTTTTTACTTTTTCGATTTCGATTGCAGATTTTTTTTTATGAGGGTGCTTTTATTTTCAAAACCGGTTTCGAAAATGAAAGTGTCCTGATTAAAAATATCTGTAAACAAAATCGAAAAAGTAAAAAACGGTCTTTGTACAGATCGATCTCGACTATTCAATGAAAAAAAAAAAAAAAAAAAAAAAAAAAAAAAAAAAAAAAAAAAAAAAAAGCCATTTAAAAATATTGAAATTCAAACGAGATATCGTTATAAATGTCTTCCATAGGATTAACATTAGCGAACGGATCTTTACGTTTGACTGAGGTAGCCTCTTAAGGCATCCACCTGTCTGCTGAGGTATTCCCAAAGAGGCTTTATCGAATTAATGTCCAGAAATTGAGTTGGACATTCCATCCGCTCTAAGCCTTAATCGTCAAGATATTCATCAACAAGCCTAGCTCAGTGAGTTCGGGCGTTATCAATTGTTAAGCTACTATGAGATTCACCAACTTTTCGAGCAATTTTTGAGCCAACTCTTGATTTCCTCCAACTTTTCGCGAAATATTGTCTCGACACCCAGTGTGATAGCAAACAGCAATATCCCCAACTTTTTATATGCATCTCAAAAAAGTCTGCGCTAGCCGCAACATTTCCTCCCACCTTTCAACATTTCAGCGAATCAGAGATAAGCGATTGATACGAAAAGGCGATAAATATTGGGTTGGGTTGATTTTTGACGGCCAATTACCTACACTAGGGATATACGCCCGGGGGGAGTGCCCTCCGTGGGGGTCTTTCTAAGGGAACCTAATCCGTATTAACGCATGGAAGATCCACGGCTCGAAGAAAACCACGAAAACTCCGAACGATTAGGCCGACGGGCGCGATTGGGATCGAACCCAGCACCTCCCGTCTACCAGCTTCGAGAGCAGAACCTCTCGGCCACTGGTGGGGCCGATAAATATTGACGGCTGGTACTAGTAGTAGTGGTTTTCCTCCAACTTTAGCAACGACAATTGTAACTTTTTTCTCCCTTTGAACTGGAAAAAGTTAGAGTTAAAATCGGCTGAAAAGTTGGTTGCTCGAAAAGTTGGTGAATCTGATAGCAGCTTTAGGATGGATGAATTCATCAATACTACCAGCACGTGGTGTGATATACGCAGAAAAGGATGGAAAAAATCTGACTGCTTTGACATGCCCAATATCTCACAGCAGTCAAAGTTTCACCATGGCCCACATGTAGGTCAGTGTGGCCACCGAAACAGATTCCAGCCGAAACCATGATCTCACCTCCTCTGTAACTGTGTCTTACAACAATGTTACATTGGTAGTATCTGGTGCCTTGTTCTTTCCAGACAAACACACGACCGGAGTCGCTCGACAAAGCAAACCGCGACTCATTTCTGAAGAGTACCGAATCCCATTGTTTTCTTATCCAATGTAAACGACGACGTATGTCAAGTGTCGCCAATTAACCCTTAAATGCCTGATTTTTCAAAAATCATTGTAATAATGTTTTTCGGCTTTCATTTTTTAAATAAATCATGGGAAAAATGCTTAAAAAAATCATATTTTGTTTTACGTATGGTTTACGGCTAAAAGACAGTTTGTTACTAATCGGCAGTACTGGTCTTTAATTGAAAAAATAATTTTCCTTGATAAATTCTATAATATTAAACACACAAGAATTTTAGGAACTATAATAAGAAATAAATTTTACTTGTTCACGGCAGAACAAAATAGGGTATTTCTCAAGCTTCCAAACAAAACAAAAAGAACAAGTAGCAACAATTGAAAAAATAAATCTATCTTTATTCTTAAACAGCACAAGTGTTGCCATCTACATGTTGAAAATCGATTTAATAATATTTTCAGAATGTTTTTTTATTGGCAACATTAGGCATTATAGCTTCAATATTATTCTAATAGTGTTTTAGAGCTTAAATTGGGTATGTTGCCGAAAAGCAACACCCGGCATTTAAGGGTTAAGATGGACACACGCAATGGGTCCTCTTGCACAGGCCCTTTGATTGTGAAGACGTTTGCGCACCGTAGTAGCAGATATTGTCATCGCTGTTGCGTTTCAATGAATTTAAGTGAGCTGAGCTACAGTAGTGTTCTTCCTCGTCTAGGCTCAAAGGCATAGAAAGCGATCTTGATCTGGTGTTGTGACATATAAAGGGCCTGGAATAGGTCTTTTTGATTCTGAATTATTGGATTCAAATTGGTTCCAGAGTTTTTAGACCATGCTACTTCGCAGTTTCCGCCGACTGCAATATAAGTTTTCAATTCTTAAAAAAAATAGTTGTGAGTATAATTGTTTCATAAGTTTCCAATTTCTAAAAAAAAAAAAAAAAAATAGTTGTGAGTATAATTGTTTCATAAGTTTCCAATTCCTAAAAAAAAAAAAAAAATAGTTGTGAGTATAATTGTCTCATAAGTTTAGATTGAAGCTACATATGATCATACTTATAAACTACATTTTTTACATTTATTTTCATTCTTTGAATGATGAGCGTCAAAAAACTGGCTGTAACTAACTTTTGGAGGCCAGTGTACTTATTAAAATATTGAAATATTTATTATCTTTTATTTTTTAAATACGTTCTCTTAATTGAATCTTTATTTTCCCTTTCACCTGTTTTTCTACCTTCTTAATTAGCGAGATATGTGAGGTGAAACTTAATTAAACATAATTTTCCAAACCTGATCTCATTTTTTATGATCATTTTATAGATATTTTCGTTGATGAAGTTGACTAAATCATAACATACCATTCTGTCTATTTATTATAACAATATACATGTCGATAATCTATCTATCTATGCTGTTATAAATTATTTGGAAATCAATGTGTAATTAAGTTTATTGTTACTTATTATGAATACCAACTTACGTGTACACTGTAAAAAAAAAAAAAAAAATACAAGTGTTTCTTATGTTTAATATACGGGAGACCGGTTCTGGTTGGCACATAAATGAAAATAATTTTCAAAATTTATGTAGCCTCTTTTTAAAGAAAGCATATCTTTACTCTCGAAAACTTTATATTTAGTGACATTTTGAATTTTGTAGATTGCGAAATTTTTTGGTAGAAATTTACTGTTTCTAATTTTGAAATTTCAGGAAAATTGTAACAACTTATATCAGTCATAAGTTGTTTGTCACAATGTGTTGGGTTAACTGTCACAATGTGTTCAGTTGGTTGTCAGATGGAATATCTATGAAGGTTTGGCTGGAAAGGTTTAATGTAAACTGTAGCGGCTCATGACTTTTTGGGAGTACCTACTGCATTTTCTTTTTCAGAAGAGTTCCCTCAGCTTTTACTTTTTGTAAGAGCTTTACTACCGCTATTTCCGAATGCGGTAATATCTTTCTCTTTATTTATTCGTTGAATCGTTTAGTCCCCCAATAAACATCCAATTTGATAAAAATATGCATAAATTTAAGATAACCTAAGTGTGTTCTAATTTCACATCATACAACGAAAGTAGGTATGCAGTAGTATAAAAGTAAAAAAAAAAATTTAATAAAACATTTAAATCAAATTAAATCATTCATTAGCTGAAAAATCAGTTATTATTGGATGTAAAGTTTTGAGATGTTTAATTTATTGACTACTAAATTTTGTAGCGAGAAACGCAGTTAAATTCTATTTCATTTCAGGAAGCAAATTCACTGCTTCCTTAAAATGGTGAGGAATTTAAAAACAGCAGTATTCGCGGAGGAAATTCCTCCTGATGCTTTGCTGAGAGCAGTTAAAAAAAAAAAAAAAAAAAAAAAAAAAAAAAAAAAAAAATTGAGCATATTTCAACTTATCAAGCAGCCCAGCTTAGCTAGATATGTTCAGCATATTGGAGAAGTGAACATAAATATTAATGTTCACGTACGACCAATACATATAGGGGGTACATGAAAAGCCAACAAATATTTTCAGTCGGATTAAAAAAAAATGAGTTCGTAAATTATTCGCTGTAAGCATCGAACATTTATTTTGTTCTGAGTTCAAAGAAGCTATGAAAGTTCACATATGAAGCAGAAGAATCAAATATACTTCATATACTATATAAGTAACCTGCATGTATTAGTGGTACGTGAACATTAACATTTATGTTCGCTTCTCCAATGTGTTGAACATGAACATATCTAGCCAACTTGGGCTGCTTGGCAAGTTGAAATGTGTTAAATTTTTATCTTTTTACTGCTCTCGGTACAACATTGGGAGGAATTTTCTCCACGAATAGTGCTGTTTTTAAACTCCTCACCATTTTAAGGAAGCACTGAATTTGCTTCTGAAATGAAATAGAATTTAATTGTAGTTATCACTATAAAGTTTGGTTGCCACGTGACAGAACCCATGAAATATAACAAAAAGGGTAGAACCTTAAAAAAAAAAAATCTTCAGTTGCAAAATTCGCTTGTTAGAAATTTGTTTCTGTTCTGTGTGAGAGAAAATATTCTGAAAGAATTTCTGCTCTTGGCTCTTAACAGGAACAAATTTGGCGCAGTATGTCCCTAATGGGACTTTGCGCCATAAAACCCCAATCAACCAACCAACTTAACAGGAACATGATCATGTAATATATATATATATATATATATATATATATGTGTGTGTGTGTGTGTGTGTGTGTGTGTGTGTGTTGCATTATGGCAACATTGGATTATTTTTCTAGTTGAGATGAAGTAACTGGCTGTCACGATATCAGTAGTGGATCACGTCCAGCGGTAATAGAGTAGTATAAGTTGTCAGAACAGGTAAATTCAATCCTGTTGTACTAGTATAACGAAGATTGGAATCCTGTCGCGTTAAAGACTACGACATTGATGATTATCAGTCGACGAGTGAAGGCCATGGAATACATTTTTCCGTGTAAGTTTCCCCAGAAATAATTGAGACAAAACGTAAAGACAGCTCATCATTTTATTAAAACATCATTCGGCGGCGCAGTTTCCACCAAGAATATTAGCCATCGCTTCATAGTAGTAATTTAGGGAGTAAGCAAGTTGTAGATAATCGAATACGTGGACGGTGACCAGGGGGTGGTATGAAAAATGGAAATACGACTAGAATCTGCTGAAACACAGCGAGCATCGGCTTTATGTGCGTCAGGTGTAGGAATACAAACATGACGTAGGTCGCGCTCTCAACCAATTAATAATTAAGAATACCACGCCATGGAAATAGTGCTTGCTGACAGAGCGAGTGGATGAATTTGAAGGTAAAAAGGATAACCCCCGGAATACGCGCCAGAAAATAAGAAGCTAAAAGAACATTCTAAAAGAAAAAAGAGCGGAAATGGAACATTTAATTTATGAATACTAAAAGCATAATATTTAAGTAATTTAGACAAGTGAGACATTAAATTAAAGGGAATTTATCAGAATTAACGATAGAGGTTATTTAAGAATAAGGATTTAATTAATATAAACTAGTAATTTAGAATAAGATAAGAAAATCTCGGAATTAGATCTAATAATGTAACATATATATATATATATATATATATATATATATATATATATATTTACATTCTGCTTTGTATTAATATATTCAAAGTATATGTTATCGCAAATAATGTTTATTATTTATTAATACATTTTTATTGTTTGTAAACCTTATAGGATATTTTGAATTTTGTAATAAATGTAAGATTTTTAAAAATCAGCTTTATTTGTTCTTAATAATCCCTTTTAGACCTATTTTAAGTTCAAATTATATTTTACATGTATTTAAAAATATTTCATATGTAAGAGCATTAAACTATAGACTATATTAAGTTTATCTTTCATGAGCGAAAAAGGCCTCTAACGCTATCAAAACCAAAAAACAGAATGCATTAACTAATGGCATGTAACGTTTAAGTAACATAAAAGTAAGAAAATATCAGCCTCTGCGCATAGAAATAGTAAAAGATTTTACTTTAGTACCCTTTTAGTTATTACATTAGTCTGTTTTGTTCAATTAAATCAGTACTTGACCGCAACAAAACTTCTGTTTTAAGACCAGGTATCTCCAGTTTTTCTTTTCCGAAAAATAGTGTCACTTTAGAAAAGGGTGGAAACTAATGTTTCCTTGACACGTATAAATCATTACCGTTCTTCTTCAAGTGATTTTGATATCGATATGTACGTCAAGGATGCAGACTTTTCGATTCATCATGATCGATACTTTTGTCAATGTGAACTGACAAGCGATTCTCAGGAAATAGAGACTAGAAGAAAATGAAGTCAACTTCTGCATTTATGATTTTTTTCTGCGCGAGTAAGCTATTGCTCTGGTTATTGCACTGCTGTTGCACTGAAGAATTAGATTTTGTGATCGGCTTTATGTAAAATTGTTAGTAGATTTTTTTCTCTGTTGTGTTTAACGAATAATCTGTTCAGCAAAATGTGGTTTTATTTAATTTTATGCTTTGAAATACTATGATATAAATCGTGTCAGAATCTTATCACCTGTTGTGCGACATTCAGTAGTCTGTTTAAGTATGTGTGTAATGTATGTATGCAGTGGCGCAGCCAGGATTTTTATCTGGGAAGGGGTTTTGAACAACTATTTCTCATAAAATGAACAATTTCGTTGTGATATTTCCATAAGATAGTGTTTAGTAAATACGTGACACATCAGAACCAATAACAGCCGTAATAAATTTAGGATTTATGTGTTTAAAGGCTTCACTCCTTCAATCTCAACTGTGAAAAAAAAAGAGAGGAAAAAAAAAAGCAGTAACAGTAACATATGTAATACTTTGCTGCTGTTGCTCCTAACTTTTCCTTTCATTAATTTTGTGTTGAAATAGAGACTCCTATTATGAAACCCTGACACAATTGAATGGCAAAAAAAAAAAAAAAAAAAAAAAAAATATGCTGCTTATGTTTTTTTTTTTTTTTTACTTTGGTTTTATTCGCCATATTTAAACTTAAAACATACAGTTTTGCATGCAACTAGAAACTCTGGGAGGGGATTTAACACCGAAATCCGCTATTCACGTTGAATATCACGTTGAAAATCGAGTATCCTCTTAATTCTCGTTCCCGTGATATTCACGGGCTGTGTCTTTTATTCAGATTGTTTGATTCCCACCAGTTTTATAAAATAGCGTAATTGGCTTTATTATGGTATCATTTTACCTGTCATTAAATAGGGTGGATATTTGTTTTTCAAAAAAGCCAATAAGCAATTTGAAATTTTAAACCTTAATTTAATACGACCGTTAAAGGGTTAAAAAAATCGATTTTTCAAAATTTTAAGCATGTCCAGCTTAAATTGCTTTCCATTACAAAAGAATTTTACAAAAATTTCAATTAGAACAGAAGTTATTGATAAAAATATCTTGCATAAAACATTTGCTGTTATGGTATAAAGTTAACTTTGAAGCCCTTTTTCTCAAAACTGTATTTTTTGGCTGCGCGCACAAACTAATTATCCCCTTGAAATTTGAAATGACTCTTGAAATTTTGCATATTTCTAATGTTAATGTACACTTTTAAGTTTAATCTAAATTTAGATTGATTCTTGTCATAGAAATTTGTGAATTGAAAAATTAAATATAAACTCCCTGGTACATGTAGTGAATGTGATTATGAAAGCCATTAATTATGCTAATGACTTTGAATTTATTTTTAAATTTAGGTTCAGTGTAAAATTTAGTAGTATAAGTGAAAATAAATGAAATATGTACCTACAGTAGAATTTGAAAAAGACTTGCGCGCAATATCAATATTTTTTAAAAGCCATTTCTGTCGTTATTTAACACTTTATGTCCAAAATTATGAATTCATGAAAATTTCATCATCTAAAGCATTATTTCGTGAATTTTCGAAAATTAGAAGATTTACACAATCATTTAATAAATTTTAGAAGTATTTTGCCAATTAAAATTAATTAATTAAATTTCTATTTATAGGATTTATAGGGATTTTGTGCAATATTTATAACTTCACTCAAATTTTTTATTTGAAATATTTATTTTAGTATTTTATAGAATTACGAAATGTAGAAATAGAAGTATAGAAATAATTCCAAGCTGAAACTTTTCACTCACTATCTTTCAACGTCACGAAAACTAAAAAGATGCAGATGAAAAAAAAAATCATACTTTAAAAAATATTTTTATTTTGTTTAACCAATAATGCTTTTCGAACAAGGTAAAGTGAAGTATCCGTAACTCATTCTAAACTGTATAACTACTAATCGATGTATTAAACGAATTTTATAACAAGTTATTTTAAGGGGTCTCATACATTTTTAAAATCTCCGGCAGTTTAAAAGTGATGTAATTTCAAGTTCTCATAAATTTCTAAATACTTATTGAAATTACATAAATCAATGTAATATATTTAAGCCTTATTTAAGGCTTTATAAAATGTAAAATTAAACATAATATAATATAATAAAAAATACAGTTCAAGTAATATTGCGAAGTTTTTTCGCGCATCTTTTTTGTATGTCACAATCAGCAGAATAACTTAAAGGGTCTCAAGATTCTTAAAGCTTCAAAATTTTCGAAATTTTAATTTTTTTAGATGTTAAACTACTATCTTTTCTGAACATTTTGATACATTGTTTCCTTAAAATTCCCATTAGAACAGAAGTTATGGCTTTTAGAATTATATCTACTCAATAGCTGAAGCGGCGTTTCAGAAACTTTGAAAGTTATTTTTCTTCAAATGACGTTTTGCCCCACCAGTGGCTGAGAGGCTCTGTTCTTGAAGCTGGTAGACGGGGGGTGCTGCGTTCGAACCCAATCGCGCCCGTCGCCCTAATCGTTTCGGAGTTTTCGTGGATTTCTTCGAAACCTTGGTTTTCCATGCGTAAATACGGGTTAGGTTCCCTTAGAAAGATCCCCACGGAGGGCACTCCCCCTAGGGCCTATATCCCTCGAGTTGATAATCGGCCGTCAAAATTCAACCCAACCCAAATGACATTTTTGAGCATAACGCGCACGATATCTCAAAAACGTCTGAATATTTTTCAATAAAATTTTCAAAACGTATGTTTCATGTTAGTCTATATAACCTGAACCTAAAATTTATTTTTTATTGTTTAAAAAAAATTATTTTTTAAGTGATTATACTGTTGAAATTTTCAGAATTTCGCATTATCTATATACAACTTTGTATTAAAAATATAAAAATGCTTTAAATGCAAATTTATTTAGGTTCAGGGATTATATTATAATCTGAAGTATATTTAGGCACCAAAATTTCTATTGTAGTTGCAAAACTTATTTTGTAATCGTGCACGTAAGCTGTTATGCAGATTTTTTGCTCGCCAAATCTCTAACAGTTTGGAGCGCGGAAGCTGTTATATCAATTTTCTGCTCTTCAAATGTCTGACAGTTTGGAGCTCCCTGTAAATGCTAATTCCGCATCCTGCAATTTTTTAAATACATTAAATGAAAGAAAATACACATATCTTTCACCCCCCCCGCCCCCCCCCCCAAAAAAAAAAAAAAAAAAAATTAAAATCATATACATTTTAAGATATTAAATGTTGAAAATAGTCTTTTTTTTCCATTTTTTCCAATATTAAGAGTCCTGAGACCCCTTAACTTAGAATAGATATATCAACATAAAAATTATGTTAAAATGAGTTCTAACCTATATTTTATAGCATGAATTAATATTATTGAGATTAGTAAATATTTTCATTATTTGTTAATCCTTTATTAATTTATTTTTTCTATTATTTTTTCCATTTTTCAAATTCAATTGAATTTTTAAAATTGTTTTTGTCAAAGAGTTTATATATCTTTAATTCATTCTGTATGAAGTATAGTTTAAAGTTCATTTTAACATAAGTTTTATGTTGATATACCTATTCTAAGTTAAGTTATCGTGCGGAATGTGACAAACCATGTGAAACATATTTGAAATATTAACTGAACTGTATTTTTTATTATGTTATAAGTGTTTATTTTTATGTTTTATAAAGCCTTAGATATGCGTTTAATATAGTATTATGAAGTTTTATGTATTTTCAACAAGTATTTAAAAAGTTGTGAGAACTTGAAACCACATCACTTTTGCACTGGCGACGGAAATTTTGAAAGGTATGAAACCCCTTAATGGTACTTTAACCCTTTATCTACCGACGGTATTTATAAGTGCCATTAAATATTTTTTATAAAATTCTTTTAGTACATCGATTAGTGTAATAAAGTTTAGAATAAATTATATAAATACATTACTTTATCTTGTTCCAAAAGCATTATTGGTTACACAAAACAAAAATATTTTTAAAAGGATGATTTCTTTTGCCTTTGCATCTTTTCAGCTTTCTTGGCGTTGGGGAGAGGGGAGAGGGAGATGTAATTTTTCAATTCGGAAATATTTCTATATTTCTATTGTAAGAACATTATATTTGTACATTTCCTAATTCTATAAAATACTAAGAAAAAGATTTAAGATAAAAGATTTGAGCGGGGTTATAAATATTGCACAAAATCCCTATAAATTCAAATTTAATTAATCCTTCTAAATCCTTCAATCCTTCTAAAATTTATTAAAGGATTATATGTAAATCTTCTAATGTAGTTTAAACAAAAATTCACGAAAAATGCTTTAGAAGATAAAATTTTCATGAATTCATAATTCAATACAAAAAGGGTTAAAGTAACGTCAGAGCATAAAGGTTTAATTAATTAATATTGCTAAATATCTATATTTGAATGTTGTTTCAGACCATAAGTCTGTTAATTGTATGAAAACTAGAGATTGGAAGTTTGCTGTATCATGAATAGCAACACTACAAGTTTATTTGCTGCATTCCCCCCCCCCCCACACACACACACACCTGAAACAATTCGTTTTTGTTGTATGCATTATTGACAAGTCATATAATTGCCATTTCATGCTGCGAATCACGTGGATTGAGATTGAACATCGATTGGACATTCTGAGAGCTATGAACGGAACGCATA
The DNA here is from genome assembly GCA_963932465.1 of Maratus speciosus. NCBI lineage: Eukaryota > Metazoa > Arthropoda > Arachnida > Araneae > Salticidae > Maratus > Maratus speciosus. The sequence continues at coordinate 295,103,039 of OZ010793.1, read as the reverse complement.
TCCAAGTGCATACATAGACAAAAATGTACTTTTTCAGGCAAATAAACATTTGCAGTAAACTAAACCTGTTGTCATGACATATCAAAAATGCATACAACAGAAATTAACTCCTGAATGCGAATGTGGCGATTTAGCAAGTGCATCTCATTACGACTGCTCTTGCCCCTTTACCTCACGCTGGCATATTTGACGCCCCTTATCAATCCCTATAAATTGGCTAAGTAATATTTTATCCCGCCCAGCACAAAATTAAAACAAATTTTTAGCTTTTTAATGGACCTATCTAAGAATTAATTCTATACTTCTTACCTTAATCAGCTCTCGCTTTGGACTCACTATCGCCCCTTGTCGCGTGTATGGCGATCTGGTCTACACGACCATAATATGTAACATCTCTATGTATTTTACTTTTTTTTTTAATGTTTCTTAAAGCCGCCTGTTGCTCGCGTTTTCTTTTCCGGTGGCTTGAGTCTTTAGACTCATTGATGTAACCTTTTCTTCTTCTTTTTTTAAGACCTTAATAAAGGTGTCCGGGGGGACATAATGCTCTACAGACGTGGTTTCCACGTCTTAGTAGTTATCCCCTTAGGCAGTCAAAACTGGCTGTGTTGCTATTCATGATATCACAAACCGCAAATGTGTAGGACTCATAGTTTCCGTACAATTAACATTTGGAATCAGGGAGTTTTCATGTGGACACCCTGTATTTCATTCACTTGTTTTGAAACATACAGAGTCTTTCGTACTGTTTAATTATTGTCATTTTCAGGTTACTCTATATGTTCTACCAGCTTTACAATCATTTCGAAAATACTATCTTTTATATTATCATTACCAATCTCTTAATTCTGTGACACATTTAAAAAATATTTTGCGCAAACATGTGTTAAAAACATTAAAGTAATTTCCATTTTTAATCCTTAAAAGAAAAAAAAAAGCGTCAATATTCATCTTTTAAATTACATGTTTGAACATTTCTTTAATCGATATTCCAAAGAATAATGTGTCGAAAATGCAACGACGCATGCACAACCGATCTCTCACATTTTTCTTTTCCTTTCATTTTCTTTTTCTTCGTCTTTTTATGTTCCGTAATGAGTGTTTTTTACTTTTTGAACGCACAGTGAAAGAAACGTATTGTAATCATAATAAAAAATATATGTGAAATTTTGAAATATCTTTAAGTTTTGAGGCTCACTGAATCCACTTTAACTATTCTTACAATGATTCTGTATGTATGTATGTAGATTTACCTTACATTTTTTGGTACCACACAGTTCGTTTTTGGTATTAACATTTTCCAACATATTTGAAAGTGTTTATGGATTCGGCTTCTCTATTCGTCTGTTTGTCGGTTCCCCGAATGCACTTTAACTATTCTTACACTGATTCTGCATGTATGTGTGTATGTCAGTTTTCCTTACACTTTTTGGCCCCACACAGTCCGTTTTTTGGTGTTTTTAACATTTTCCAAAATAGTTGAAAGTTTTTATGAATCCCGCTTCTCTGTATGTCTGCCTGTCTCTCTGAGCTTTAACTGACGTAAATATACTCCAATTGCCATGTAATCTATATATCTTATTGAGGTTTACCATAGCATTGAAAATGAAGTGCGTAGCATTTATAGTTCGTTTATAGAGACACTCAAAAGAATACTGTTACGCTATGCCCTATTGGATGGGAAATCGTTTGCGATGCTTTTTAATGGTGTTGCTGTATTTCAAACATATTGAAATTGATTTACATCATAACTGAGGTGCATTGCAAGAAGCTTACTGTAGAATGTGATGTGCATAGCATTTGTCACTCATGTACAGGGACGCACAAAATAATTCAGTTATAATACTGCTCATTAGCGATAATTGCCGGAAGTGCACTTTCAGTTATGGTGTGCATTTATAAATTTAACTATTTTGTTGCATATTACTTGGTGTGTATAAATTCTACTAGTGGAAACGCCCGTCCTAGGTAGGTGGGTAGAAATCGTGGTTTTCTCTTAAAATTTTAAATAATTGGTACAAATACTTATATACTATTATTTCGAATTCGAGCTATTTGGTTTTAAAATCATAAAAAGTAAGTAAATTGAAATACTGTTTTCAAATAATTTACATTTGAAAGTACACTCTCCCTATTCAACGGTGTAAAATTTAAAATTATGTAATGGTGAGAAATAATTAAGAATTAAGTTTGAAAAAAAAAATAAATAAAAAAAAAGGAAAATAGATTAATTATTTATCATATCAATATTTCTAAAATAAATTAAACATACAAACCTGGAAAAAAAAAAAAAAAAAAAAAAAAAACTAAAGACTATGTTTGTTGCATTAATACTCAGAAAATAAAGTACTTTTATGTTAGCTTGGCGATGTGATAAATCGCCAAATATATTTTCCATTGACGTTATTCATATTGCATTAATTTCACTTAAAATATAAACCTTTAACCCATTTCATTTAAAAAGCATTTCTATTTAAAATACAAATATCCAAAATACATATATTGTGTACAATTAAAATACGTGCCTTTCACTCATTTCCTTTAAAATACATAACAATAATAATAAACACCATACCATTTTATTTCAACTTTAAAACATTGTTTCTAAATCACACACGCGAAAAAATTACTACTATTGGCGAAAAAAAAAACAAAAAAAAACCCTGTTATTGCCGAGATTTGCCCCCGGATAAAGTAAAAATACCGAAAATATTAAAATAGCAATTAAAGCCTTTGTGCAGGAATATTAAAAAGCAGTAAACCAACGTTTAAAATGCACAAATAATGCGTGAAAAGCAGCAAACAGCTGTTTCGAATCTACAGCGAGATTCTTCTTCAGAATCTGAAGAATACACTATACATTGTTTACATCTGTAAAATTAATCACAATTTCTGAAATGTTTGTTTGTTTATATCGGTAATCTGTTGTTGGTAGAAAAATACAATTTTTCACCTTTCAAACGCAGTTTGTCTAACAATTTTCTGACAAATACTTTTCGAGCTATTAATTTTTTCAGTAACTTCAAATGTTTCATTTTCCGAGATTAATCTGTGGCAACGGTTAGCGAAAAAGCCAGTCGTCAGCAACGCGTAGCTTTTTATTAAAAAGGATAGATTATGTAAAGACCTGCACAAAAGGATTTGAGTAAATTATTTATTGAGTAAATTTATTATTGAGCAAATCGTTTATTGGCGAGTTATGCGTTTCCTAACTGAAATTAATTTTTGCACATAATGTAGTACAGTAAAGCTCCGATTATCCGCGAGCGGATGATCCGCGGTGCGGTTTATCCGCGAAACGATTTTTTTTTTAAATTTATTATTATTTTATTTTATTTATTTATTTTTTATTCAAGCCAACAGCAAGGAAAATAGAATAAGCCCTGCTAATAAATATAAACAGATAAATTCACGTATTCGAAAGTAATAGACGAATATTTCTAACTTCCGTTGCCATGTTTAAAATATCAGATAATAAAGTCTTGATGTCTTTTCTTGATTTTATTAACCAAACGTAAACACAGCAATTAGAATATTTAACAATTAAATAAGACTATTATGATAAATTCCAGGGGAGCATATTAAGAATAGGTTAATTTTTGAGATAGAAAAAGGTGTTTCCAAAGCAAGAGGCAAAAACAGGTGACTGATTTTCTTTAAAAAGGTGTAACTGAACACTTTTTGTACAGTAAGGGTGGCATTGTTTCTTGTTTAGTGTTCTTTATTTTAGTGATTGAGACGTAAAGCAAAGGTTTCTGCTGTACTATGCATATGTATTTTAAACGTTTTACTGTATTTTTTGTGCACTAAAACATAGTTTTTATGTTGAATTTTCTTCTTATCGTGCTTGCACGCTTTCAGTCTTTTTCGGATTATCCGCGTTGCCTTTGCCACCCAATTCCGCGGATAATCGGGGCTTTACTGTATATATACAAATATATAGATCATGTACGGAACTTGATAAAAGAATTTTAATACTTTTCTGACTGTGGACGGTAAGTGATAAAAATGCTTTGTGGAAAAAAATATATATATATATTATTATTTTTCACATTCTTAAATGGGGATTTTTTTTTTTTTTTTTTTTTTTTTTACAGCATTTTGATTATGTTATAAAGTGTTTCATAATCTATGCTTGACGCATGATTTTTCTTTTCTTGTTTATGATGTATGCACGTTCGTGTGTGAACGGCATAGAGTTCCAACGATGTATTCGCGCAAGCTCAAATTTTGGTGGGTGTATTATAGGCCACTGTCGACGGGTTTCGTGTCGAAATTGTTTTTTAACTTTTTTGTTACCAGAAGTAACCGCTATAAGTAATACAACGAAGATTCAATAAGAATATGTGTCCAAGGATAACCGATAAATATTGCTTGTTATTAGCACAAAAGCAACTTTTAGGATCTAAGTATTGCCCAAAATGAGAAAAAAAAAAAAATCTTCTAAAAAGCATTTCTTTAAATCGCAAAGGATTTTTTTAATGTGTTAATTGGTGCAATAAATGTTACAGCACATATAACAGGAATTAATTCGTGCAATAAATGTTACAGCTCATATAACAGGAATAACGGTCAACCAGGGACGGGGAACCTTTTTACAGACACGTGCCAAATTTTTCCAAAAATATATTTTACGTTATCATGATGTGCCCCCCCCCCCCCCCCCCCCCGCAAAAAAAAAAAAAAAAAAGTAATGTCTCAAATGATAGTGAATTAAAATTACTTAAAATTTTGTTTTTAGCATTAAAAAAATTAGCATTATGGGCAATATTTGATGTTACGTTATATTTTATACTTTACGAATTTATTTTAAAAATATTATTTATGTTGCCTCATCTTAGACGCCAAATAATTTTTATCAGATCCGTACTTAGTTAGTTTTAAGGGAATGCATGTTGAATCCAACTCATTTTACAAGATGCTTTTACTTGAATTTTTCATATAATTTATTTCCGAAAAAAAAAAATATATATATATATATCTCGCAAAAAAATAAAGAATGTCAAAATAACAAGCGCCAGGATCTACAGGATGCTTTTAGTGTCTGGAATTGAACTCCAAGTTGTTCAAATTTTACTAACGGCATTTTTGCTTCCCTTTTAATATTTCTTTTGCGATAATCTCCTAATTATCTCTTATTCTTAAAATTTTGTGAGCCAACATTGAGCTAGATTGGGATACATTAAGTTATATTTCACTTTCTTCAACCTGTATGACAATGACAAACAACCGAACTAGTCAAATTCCTGTAAATAGAACAACATCTATATTAATTAATGCATTTTGTGAAGTTGTACTATGCTTTGATGTAGAACTCGAATCTATGCCTTGCCAAAAATAATCTGCAGCGTGCCACTTATGGCACGCGTGCCACAGGTTCGCTGTCCCTGCCTACTCTAATCATAAATTTATTTAACTCACAGCAATCTGAAAGTCAAATGCAGTCACCTGTTTTGTTTTTGTTTTTTTTTAATTCGTTGATATATTTTCTAGAAAATTTTAACACACCACTTTATAACATTTTAATACCTTTTGATAATTTCTCTATTAAAAATCTGGTTTTTTATATTGTCACAAACATATTGTATGAAAATTTTACAACATTAATATATTACATAGCCTATCAGCAACTAATGACATATTTCGTTTCTTTTTTTAGATTTCATATTTCGAAGACTTTTTTGAGAGTTTCAAACGAAGCAACAGGAAAAAAGGCAGAAATATATTGTGGAAGCTTGTGATTAGACTCTTTTTATTTTTTAAAGTATGCTAAAATGGATTAAATCACGTCCGCAACATCTACTGAATTAATAATTGCCTCAAGGTAAGCAACATTTTAATTTCTTACAGCGCCTGAAAAAAAAAAAAAAAAAAAAAAAAAAAAACTATAAAACTTATTAATTATTTTCGGGAAACTTGAATGTCACAAATTTTGTTTATTAATAATCTTGGAAATGCAGCATGTAAAGAAATATTTTTTGGAATGAAAATTAATGTAATTTATTAAAGAAATGGATGGTGATATTGGCGATAATTGAATAATGGGTATTTTCTCACAAAAAATATATTTGAGATCAATATGAAATAAATGTAATTTGGATAATTGTTTTAGGATGAAAACTGAGAATTCATTAACATTTTCTTTTAAGCCATTTTAATACTTTTTTTGTTTATTTTTTCATGGTTACAGTATGATTTTCATAAGTCTGATTTTTAATATAATGAGATACTACTTAAAATATACGACGATTTTTTTTAAAAAATGTTAATTTGAGAAATAAATTTTAAAAACAATTTTAATTTTAATTTCTTAAATGTTTGCACAAACACATAGCATATATAAACAATTTATCACATGTGTGTGAGCGCGTATGAGCACTTGCATGTACAGACGTGGACATTTTTTTTAACACCCCTACTAACTCTGCAACTAATTACAATAGAAGAAAGTTACTGGCTCCAAATGATTGGAAATAAAGTCTACTTTTAAATGTTGTATATAAAATTTGCTTAGGGGGCTATCTACAAATCAAATATAAACTTTGTTTTTGTTTCAAGGCAACACCCAATTTTGACAATTATTTTAAATGTTTAGTTTAAACTATGCCTAGAAACGAGTTTTCAAGTCATTTGTATGTTAAATTTTTGAATTATAAACATTCACAATTTAAAGCTTCTAATGTTAAATTACTGTTTCATATTTTTATTAATATCTCTTGAGATTATAATCCTAATGTGATAATTTTTTGTGTGGTTATAATACTAAGCAACCCAAACATAAATACATAGAATTCGTAGTTTTAAAAATTTTATGATATGAATTATGAAATTAATATTCGAAAAAAAAATATGAATTGCAACCTAAAACTCTTTTGATGTAATATTTATTAAGTCTTGCTCTATGCGAGTTCTCAATTTCAAATTTTTCTTCCAATTAGTTTTCGAATTATTATTAAAAAACATTATAATTATGATTCAGATAATCTATGATGTGCAGAAAAGCATAATTTGAAATATATATATTTTACTTATTTTATTTAAGCATTTGAGCTGTCAGTAGTCGAAACATATTAAGCGAGTGAAATGGTGCTATTAGCAAGAAATAATACATCAATAGAAGTGACATAGTCATTCTGTAGCATTTCAACAATCGAGTACCAAACTTCAATTTTGATACAGACCCTAAAATACGCTCATTTTCAAATAAATAATATCTCTAAAACTAATCGTACGAATTTCTTGAAAATTTGTTTTCAGGCTAATTGAAGGGTGTAGAATTTATTTATGGTGTCACACTTGGGTATTGCTAGGAGTATGTAGATGTTTCCCTAAGCAAATTTCATATACACCACTTAAAAGTAGACTTTATTTCCAATCGTTTGGTACCAGTAACTTTGTTCCACAATAATTTGTTGCAAATTTACTTGGTTTTTTTTTTGTTTTTTTTTTACGACTATATTTTTTAGTTATCTAAAATGTTATTGTTCTATATATCTTTTTTCTTTAAAGAAAGTCTTTTAATATATTTTTATTTTTATTTGTTTCTCTTCAAATAAGTCTAAAATCTTTTTAACCTTTGTGTGAGGAAACATAAAAGATTGAACATGTAAATGAAGCATTTCGTATTCAAATGTAAGAAAACATTTTCAGAATTCCGATGATTTAATTATCGGTATAATTTATCAAGTACGTATATAAGTGTGACGTATCAAAGACTGTGATTAAAAGTTAGCAAAAGTATGCTCACCTGTTAAGAGACTTTCGAATTGTTGGCATTCTTGTAAAAGGTATCAAAATTATGTCTGGTATAGTTATTTAGCACCGTGAACGCTGAGACATTCATATATCTAATATTATTTTTTAATTGTCTATATTTTGAAATAAGTAGTGCGGTAATTTCATACAAATGTATTTAAATAATAATAATAAAAGAGATACTTTAGTAACAATCGTTTTGTTTAGCGTAGCGTTTTAATTATAAAATGCGTAGCGAAATAATTTTGTTTGGGAATTTGCACTCTAAAAATTTTACATAATCAGATTATATTATGGTGAAAACTTATGGCTCTTTCAGATGATTTTAGGTCTTTTTTTTTCATTATTTTTACCCAACTGCCAAGGAGGGTTATGGGTTTGACGCGTATCTGGGTATCAGTGGCGTGGCGTGAAAATTTTCGGTGGTCATCGCAATTATTTAAGTTTGTGGTGAAAAATGATTAACTCTAAAATTCAATGGTTGAATGTTCAAAAAAGAAACTTTAAATCTTACCTTCACTTATACATGAACTCCAAATGTTCTGCTAAAACTGGATCGTAGAGTTTTAAAAGCTTATTAAGAGTTTTAAAATATTGCTTGGTCATCGCCGCATCCAGCGATGACCGGACGCCACGCCACTGCTGGGTATGCATGTGGATTTCTTTATACCCTCGAAACATCCCAATGGCTGGATAGATTTTAATGAATGAGGTCTCTATCGATTCCTCTTAACCGTCCGATGGTTATTGGCTAGGTTTTGTTTTCATAAATTCAAAATGACGGTAGAGACGAAAAAAAAAATTCTCGCACCATATTGAGTGGCATATCATTTGATAGGTCTTTCAAAATGAAGACGATGTTTCATTGACTATTTTACAATCAGAAGCTTTGTTTAAATATTATACAACCTGGAAGTGGTGTAGGTAGGATCTCTAGCTTTACTGCCACTCTAACCCTCATAGACATCTATAGGCCTCATTAAAACAGTGTTTTTAGATAGGAATTAACAATTAAGCACAACTTAAATGTCATCAATACAAGTAAATAAAAAAAATTGGTAAGTAATATAAAAAATAGTTTCACATTGATAAGAAATAATTAATTAGTTCTTTTCTTTTTTACGCAGTCGGCTTTTTTTTTTAAATTTAATTTTTGCTTGTTCAAAATATATTTTCCTTAAGTCTTATAGTTGAATGTTCTACAGCAAGAAAACAGAAAGGAATTGTCTTATATTTCTGTATTAGTCAGTGGTACAACAAAATTATTTAGATAACTATTGTTAAAGTTAAATTTAAAATTTCCATACTTTGGGGTTTACAAAAATTCAATAAATATTTAATCTGCTTTTAGATCCAAACCCCTTAAGCGTCGTGCCCGGTAAGTGTAAGCTACTTTTTTAAAAATCCAGATTGTTTGATTGCCACCACTTTTCTGAAGTAGAAATATTCGCCTTATTTAATGGCAGATAAAATAATGTGATAAAAACGCCAATTACAATACTTTAAAAAACTGGTGGTAATCAAACAATCTGAATTTAAAAAAAAAAAAAAAAAAAAAAAAAAAAAAAAGTGTACACTGCCCGTGATAGTCACGTGCTCGAGAATTAAGGAGTTAAGCTAAATTCCACAGCACTTGTTAAAAAGATGAAGTTTATGTAAAGATTTTGTATGAAGAATTTTATTATCAAACTTCCGCTTTAATCGATAGGTATTCCTCAAAACTGATAATTGGTTTAATATTGGTTCTACTTCTGCCAACGTAACTGATTCAAATTTTCAAATTTGTGGTGCCTTTGGCCGAGTAACCTGATTTTACACGCAACAGGGGTTGGCGTAAAGTTTTTCGTTACGATTCCGATTGACTATAATTGTTTCGGGTTCGGTTTAACCCGATTTTTCAAAGGAAAGTTTATACTATTTTTAGTGATGAAAAGCTACATATTTGAGTAGGAATGACTTTTTATATGTCCATTTTTCAAAATAAAGGATGAAATTGATATTGGAATTGGTGTTTGATATAGTTATTAAATATTTTTCCTAAATTATGGATTAAATTTCTTTTATTGCGAGTTTAGTTTCGAGTTGGGTTGTGGGTCGACGAAAAATTTCTTTGCCGGGTTCAGAATGGGTTGCGGAAAATTTTTTGTCGACTCGGTTCTAATTGCGGGCTTAACTTAAAAAATATTTTGTGGGTTAGAGTCCGATATAACCCGACGCTCGCAGCATTCTACGTAGAAATTGGTAAATAATTAAATAATAGCAAAACAAAAAAGGTTTGATCTGTTTCTAAACCATTAAGAACTGAGTTCCGCTACAGTTATTTGAACAAGACGAAAAAAAAATAAATAAATAAAAGGAAAAAGAAAAACTGAAAAAGCGCTTTGCGCAAGAAAAATTTAGTAGTTTTTTTTCCAGTTGTTAAACCTTTGTCAATATTTCATAAGATTTATAAAGTATTTTTTGCATTGCATGCATCTGCAACATTAAATATCGTAAGCAATTAGAATCTGTCTGTCTATATATATATATATATAAATTGTACACTTGAGTGATTTTTTTTTTCAGAGTGGCTATTCATAATGGTATTACTTTATGAACTGTTAAATATACTCTTTCATGTGTGAGAAAAATCTTTTGGGCAGAAAAATAACTCTTTAACTTTTTTGTTTTACTTATAACCATATGTTTTAGTTTTCATCCAGCATTTATATTACACGAAAAATATGTTGAAAAATTATCCATAAACCTTTTCCCGTAAATTTTATCTCGTTTTATAATTGCTTGCTATCTGTCAAAGTTGATGTACAGTGCTATACAATTCCCCGTGGGGCTTGAGCATTTATTTTTCCAAGAATCTTTTGTAAGCGGTTTTTTTTACTTTTTTTTTTTTTAAACCTCAGCGTGCTTTTTTATTGTCTATTTGTTTTCTTTTACAACAGTTTGTGATTTTTGTTGTTCATTTATTTTGAAATTTATTAAAGTTGTTCATTTATTTCAAAAATTATTTTATTCATTCAAGTTATAATCACTAGCTCAGGACTCGCAATGTTCCTAAATTTTTGTACATTTTCTACACTATTTCAAATCATAAATCTTCCTTGTAGATTCCTTTACCATCTGCTATAGAAGTTTACAATAAAAATTATAATTTTAGAATAGTGGTAGCGAAGTGAGAAAATTGTAAGGACACTGCGAGCACCATCAACTCCTCTTTATCAACACATATGCAATGAAATAACATTATATAACCATTATTTGTAAAGAGGATTTTTTTTTTAAATGAGAATTTCATGTGAAACGTTATAAACGTATGAAGAAACATATTATTTAGGTGCTGTTACATGTACAACGTTCTCACTTTAGAGGGGAGAGGGGATTTTTCTTTTGATATCGTTATCATTTTTGAACCAACTTAAGTTTTCTTTTTAGCCCCGGTACGGTATGCTATTTCTTTTTCCCAGCTTATTTTGTGTCGTCTTCAAAAAATAATGTTACCTTACGGAAGCCAGCCGTGAAACAAAGCAGTACGATTAAATACTCTATAGCAATTTTTTAAACTTCTAAGCATCGCACATTTTCAATTTTTATACCCTCGTATTGGGAAAAAAAAGTACTTTTAAATGCAATTTGTTTGAAAACTGCATCTCCATTTATTTTTGAAATATTAATTTTTTTGTAGTTTTGGGAGCCTTTTGCTTAATATTGGCAACGGAAGTACTCCATTTCTGTAAAAATTAAAGGAAAAATTAAAGGAAAAATAGTTGTAAAGTATTAATTATATATTTTTGTTGCCATTTTCTCATAACAACCGAAGAAAATGTAATTAAAATACGTGCTATTTTGAAAAAAATATAAACGAATCATTTCTGTCAAAACATGGAGCTAAACAAACGAAGGCATATGAATCATTAGATAGCCCCCCCCCCCTTTTTTTTTTTTTTTGTTTGTTTGTTTGTTTAAATCGACGGCATTTGTTTGCTTCGTTTCTGTATTATTTCGCGAAGTCCTATGCATACTTTTTTGTAGCTGTTTATGAGTGGATCGTAAATGCGGAATTCTTCAGCGGATGCGAATGACGTCATTTTACATAAAATAAAAGCGTGTGCTTTAAGTCTTAAAGCTGAAATATGTTTTGTTCTATTTATATATACATACATTTTTTTTTCACCAGGGGCGACACTAAATTCTGAAAAGCAGAATTCCTGTTTTCTTTTTTTGTTAATTTTTTCTTCACTATAAATATAGTCTGCTATTTATTTTTATTTATTTTTTTTTTTTATTTTATTTTATTTTATTTTTTTTAGTCTGTTATCTATTTTTGTAAAAATACAAAGTTATTTTGAAAACCGTTAGGTGATTTTAAAATCTCTTCATTTCAAAATATGAAATATCCCAACGTTCGACATTCCTATTCTTCTGCCATTTACTTTATAATTCGTTGTTAGAAAAACCAGGTTGGAAATGATACTTGTCATGTTTAGTAGTAAAAAATGGGGAAGAATGTTATACACATGTTTTGTTTATAAGAAGTTCTGTTTACACCCGTTCAGGGGCAAACTCAAGAAATCAGTATTACTGTTAAATGCATTATGTAAAAAAAAGCTATTGTTAAGTATTTTTAAGCAGTACGTATTTCTTAGTGTTATTTGATATAAAGTCATTTCATATATAGTGATTTTTTATTAACTTCTTCTGATCATTTAAACCAGTAAAGTATGCGAATAGTAAATGTATATCCATATCTGTATGTCATTGCAAACGTATAAAACGAAAAACAAACAAAAAAATTGCTTAAAAAAAAAAAAAAAAAAAAAAAAAAAAAAAGACAACGATATCTTTAGGGGGAGGGGAGGGGGTTCGAGAAATCGTAACGTATGATATCGTAAGGGGGGGGGGGGTCCAAAATTGCCAAAATGTTGATAACGTTATATATATACAGCCTCTTATGTAGATGATTTGATGTTTTTTAAAAAATTACAGAATTCTTATTATATATTGCAGAATTAAAACATACTGGCAAAAGAGAACTTAATTCGACTAAACAACATTTTGACTTTCGTCTGAAAGAAATATCTCTGTCACTAATAGTCTCTTCTTTAAAATGAAAATCAAGTACAATTCATATAACAGAAGAATGTCTCATCTTAAAAAATTACACTCTAGTTATAATATATTTAACTATGAGTAAAACAGCATGTCCAGCGTAAAAACAACTATCGAAAAATGTTATAATGCAGTATATGTAAAGCAGATATTGTTGATATACCTCAAGAAGAAATAAAGGAATACTCATAAAAAATGTGTTGATCTTAAAATCTGAGGGAAATCTTAGTGCAAAATTCATAATTTCTTCCAAAACCTGGAAAAATTCAGATACTTTTGAGCAAAACATCAAATTTACTTTTAAAATTAAAAAAACAAACCTTATATAAAAAAGTTAAAATAAAAGCAATCATTGCAATCCGCTATACTTCGGCGTTGATTCTGACTTAGTAAAATTACTGATTCTTAAATTAATCGCTAAGGGTCCACTGATACTTAAGCAGAGAATTTTCCATGAACTTTCACTCCTCTGATTTTCCCCTGATGACAACTGTTGCAGTGCAGTTGAAAGCGCTCGGGTGTTTTTAAGATCTTTGACAATTTTCATGTTGTGAAAACCTGTTATGTATTTTTAGCACCTTTTTAAGTAAATTTTATCAGAATGTAACATCGTATTTTATACTGATTCTTTATTCTTTTCTAACACAATTAATGAAAAAGAAATCGCAACCAATAAAATTGTAGCATAATGATTCAGCTTCAAGTTATTGTAATCAATCTTTTCTGAAATACTTCGGGTTTTTCTTTTTTCCATTTGAAATCTATAATGAGATTACAGTTGTTTCGTATATATATTAATTCTTATACCGCTATAATGACATATGTCAAGATCAAAATGATATCTTTTTTCTGTTCGCTGTTATTGGAATAATTGCTAAAAATCCGTAAAATAAAATTAATAATACGCAAAAATTGCCCACCAAAAAATAGATTAACAACTACAGTGAGTCTAAATAACATACGTATTATTGAACGAATATAATAAACATTTAAAAAATTATATTAAGAAGAAATTTTCATGTTCTTCTATCGACTCTGGACCTATATTTTCCTATCCCTTCCTTAAATATTAGATATATAATAAAGTTCTACTGTTTTTTAGTAACTTTTTTTAATGAATAAAAGTCAAATCAACTAAAAACCTCAATAAATACTATCGCCATTAACTTTTAGTTTCTTTTACCGCCAACACTCAGACAGCTGATATGATAAAAAAAAAAGGTTTCATCTTTCGACGATATGAATTCATCTTTTGCATTCCATCTTCAGTTTGAAATTGCTGCTTTGCTAATTTATTGTGTAACAAGCTAAAAAGATGGTAAACGCATGGTATAATATCTGGTGAATGCACCGGATGCGAAGAAATTTCCCATTGCAGGCTGCTTATGATTTGGCAGCCGACGGAATTTCTATGCGCTCTAGCGTTGTCGTGCAGTAATGTTACTGACACTGGTAATATCACCGCCCATGTCCATTATAGGGTCATTTTTCTTCAATTATTTTGTTGTTGCGAAACGATTTACTAAAGAGCCGTAATGTTGGACAGTAACAGTTTCTCTGGTTTGAAGAGCTTGACATGACATCGCGGTGCTTAAGGAGTGCCGACGCGGCGTGTAACGCCGCCGCGCGTAACCTCCAACTAAAAATGGAGAAGAACTAAGATGAATTTCGAAACAATGCAGAGCCTAAAAGTATAATTTGGAAGCTCTGGTGGAGACCCTAGGGCCATTCCAGAGTTGGAAGCACGAGGTTAAATATAACCTCCAGAAAAAAGGGCGCATAAGGCATCCAAGAATTTTTTGGTTGCCCTATACTTCGATGTCACTTCACTGACTGGCGTCGGCAAGATCGGAGAATGTAAAGGTAGTAGGGTACCAACGAGCGCAGAAAAGCTATAACATAAGGTAGCCAAGCCTATCTCTAAACCTTAAAAAAAAAAGGGGGGGGGGCACATAGCTCACTAATTTAGATGTCAAGCCTAGTGCGCGTTACAGGTCGCAGGTCTCTCGGCTTTCGCACAAACCGTTATGCCTTGAAAAAGGCTTTGTGTTACTAGACATCGAGAGAACACTGCTATTGCAAATTGCATTTTGGCATTGACAGAGATCGAAAATGGGGACAAGTTAAGATTAAAATTAAAAGCTAAAAAAGACAAGTAACTTCAAAATTAACTATAAAACTGGGTCATGATTTTTGTGACCGGGGTGCCAGAGTACCGCCGGCCAAAAGATCCGAAATGGGGGGTGTAAGGTACTCCCCTTTATTTATCACAGCAGAATATCTACTATTTTTCATCATATTCAAACACAATATCTTGCGAACGTATCTGTTTGTAAAGTACGATCAGATGTGTATAGAATTAGTAACTTCCACGTAACTCTTTTTCAGATAACTCCATCTAATGTGAAAGGGCAAAATTTTTTGTTAGCTTAATATTTTTAAATGTGTTATTTTTCGTTTTCGAAAATCGGTTCTTTTTAATTGATAGCTGTTCCGTTTGAACATTTTAATTTTTCCTCTGTATGGAATACAGCCGTTTTCTTTAATTCTTTTCAATTTTTTTTTCGTTAATAATAACTGTAATCATGTATGTGAAGAACTTCCAAAAACTAATATCTGGTTTCGAAAGAAAAATTAATATATTTTCCTTCTTGTTTATGTTTTTAAAACAACAGCATTGCTATTTTTTTCTTCATAACACTTATATCATTTCCCTACAGAAGAAAGAGAAAAAAGTGTCCTGGTTATAAGAAAGTGTTCAGTATTTCAAAATATATTTGTAAATTAAACAGATGTTGTTCGGATTTCTAGAGAAACACTTGTTGCTAATGCAATGTGTTTATATTTTCTTTTTTTAAATAATAAAAAGCGAATAAGTTGTACCAATAAAATTATAACATGACGATCGAGCTTCTAGTTATTGCAATCGATATATATTTTTAAATAATACCTATCTTTATTTATTTCTCCCATTGGAATATGTAATGAAGTTCCGGCTGTTTCAGATCGGAATTTTCGCTCAAGTGCTTTTTTTTTCAATTGTATCAGCAGATGCAGAAATTATAACGGTTGATAAAAAGTTATTTTTCGACTATGGTGCAATATATATATTTATATACAGTTTAGGTTTAAACCTATTTAAAGTATGTACTCAAAAACAAAAACTTAAATCCAGGGTTACCACAGGCGACTATTTTTAAATTCTGTTTGCACCGTTATTTTAAAAAATTACATTTTATAGTATATTTTTCTTGAAAATGTTGTCAAAGTGTATGTATAAGATTTTTGTTTTGAAAAATTGGAGCGAAATTTAATTAAAAAGTAGTCGCGCGTATAGCAGCCCTGTAAATCTGCTACTCAATTTAATTTTTCTTTCTTCATGTTTTTTTTCAAACTCCAATGCCTAACTGTCAAACCTTTCGATTTTTGAGTACCACTATTTTCAAAAGAAATATTGAGAATTAGATTTTGCGATTAAATAAGACAGAGATTACTATTATTTGGAAATAATTGTACTAAAAATTGAATGCTTTGATAGCTATGAAACTTAGAAAAGTTAATTCCATTCAGGAAATAATAACACTCAGATATTGAAGCTTTGGCTACCATGGAATTTAGATAAGATAATTATTTTTCGGAAACAAAGCTTTTATAAAATTCATAGAATGTTCGTTAATTTTTAAGCTATAATTTTAACTTCATAAGAACAGTGTTTCAGTTTGAGTAGTAGCATTGCTTGGTACACTATTGTAAGCTGACGCAATGCGTAAAGCGTATATGGTCAATGCGTATTTTTCTCGTCTAAATTTATTTTCGTTTTCATATATATTTTTTTAATCTGTTAATTTTCATTTTTCTGTTATTTTTCATTACTTTAAGCAGCGTACCATAAAATCAACACATTTGTGTAGAAGTATTATTCGTACAACTCTAATCTGCGGATCATTTAATTAACGCGTAGTGCATAGTATTTCTTTCCATCTAATTTTATTTTTATACCTCTTTCATAAACATATTTTAATCTGGGTTCTTTTCTTTCGAAATTAGCTGTATTTTTATTAGTAGTTATTCTGTTTGAACATTTCAATTTTGTTCCTAATATCGTATACGACCATTCTGTTTCAATTCCATCAAAATAAACTTTTATTTCCACTAATAATAACTGCAATCATGTATGTGAAGAAGTTCTAAAAACTAATATCTGGTTTCCTAAGAAAAATTAATATATTTTCCTTCTTGTTTATTTTTCTAAAGCAACAGCATTGCTGATTTTTTTTTTCTTTGTAACATTTATTACATTTTCCTACAGAAAAAGAAGGAGAAAAGGTGTCCTGCTTATAAAGAAATGGTTCAGTATTTCGAATCATATATATATATATATTGAACAGATGTTGTTTGGAAATCTTAAGACAACACTTGTTGCTGATGTAACGTGTTTGTTATTTCTTTTCTAAAATAATAAAGGAAAAAGAATTCTAACCAATAAAATTGCAGCATAATGATCCCGCTTCTAGTTATTGCAATCGATTTTCTGAACCCTTTCGCTTTATTTATTTTCCTCTTTGGAATTTATTATGAAGTTTCGTCTGTTTTAGATGGAAATTTGCATTTTTTTTTTTTTTGTTATTCTAATTTTATTAGTGTAATAAATTTAAAGATGTAAAAATATATATGCTTGTCAGGGGAGGGGGAGGTTATATATTTTTTATTTACAGTAATAGATTAAATGTTCATCAGTAGATGAAGTTGAACTGTCCCAATCTGTAAAAATGCTCGAATGAACTTCAAATTTCGAAATGCAATTTTTTCCGCATTATTTTGAACATTTTTGCAATTTGTAACAGGGGCAACATTTATTAACAAAAATTTTATTAAAAAAAATTACTGTGTAGAAAATTTATGAGCTATCTTAAAAAGACGTCATTTTTATTTCATCTTTATATTTTTTAAAGATAACGAATTTTTCAATTTTAAAATTAGGAGCCTTTTGTAAAACACCCTGTATATACATTTAATAGGGTATGTTTATTTCTTGTTCGAAAATCTTTTCACAAACGAAAATATAAAATACAATTGTATTATAAATGTGATTACTTATATTTAAGTGTTTAACGCATTCAAATGTAAGTAAGCATGCGTATTTAAAAGTAACCTTGTTGATAAATATAGATATAATTTCATATTACTTTATTTTACATGCATAGGGATTTTTTCAGGGTGCCGAAAAATTCTTGGCAACATGTAAGGTTATAAAGGAAAGAATATTATCAAAAAATCCAACGATGTTTAAAACACAGACTCTAGCGAAAGCTTTACATCTATGGGCTAGTAAAAAATTTGAGAAAAAGCACTGAAATTTTTAACAAGACTTTGCACCAGCCCAGAAATTTAAGGCTATTCCATATAGGTCAGAACCGTGGCAAACGAAAAGGAGTAGCTACGGCGGTGCGTTGCACGCGTCTCTTTTTTTCAGACGGCCTGAGTCACGTGATGCTCAAATCCACTAATACAGATACACAAAAAGAGCATCACGTGACTCTAACAGTCTAAGGCGAAAGGTACCACGGCAGCCTTTTTCGTTAGCCTTGGGTCAGAACTAATCAGCCTTGTTTTATTGATTCACAAAAATGGTCGCCTATACCTCTGATTTAAAATTCTTAGATTTTTACTTTTGAAACATATAAAGAAATGTTTGTTTTAAAATTCATGAAAAATGTTTAATATTTTTTTAAAAGTCTGCTTGAGAACTAATAAATAAGAAGGATTAAACCTGCGGAAAGTTGCCAGAATAACTAAAAGCTGGAAATAAAAGCTGGAAGCCCAAAGTAAAAAGCAAGTTCTTTGAAAATTAGCTCCTATTTATATTATAATGCTTATAATAAATGCATTTAAATAAAATAATTCTCAGTTTTTACTCTCTAAGGTTTCATGGCAAGTCCAAAAGCTTTTGTGTCAGCCTGTAATAAATGTGCATATACCATCCGGAAATACTTTGTTGGAATGAATAGTTTGAAGAATAAAAAATGTCTATTTTACACTTAATGTACTGTATCTTATGGTGGATGTATGGATTCACAATAGAATATGTATGTGTGGCTTTATTTGTATTTGTTATAGCGCATATTAATTTATCGCTGACACATTCTTAATTAGCCAGATCGAAGTAATAGCGGTTACATAAAAGTAAAGTATTTATTAAAAAGATCTGTGTGCAGTTTTACAAAATTGAGACTTAAATACTCGAAATTATTATAGGGTAAATACGCAAAATTGTACATTTTAAGTACTCATTTTTAGCAGTGTATTTTCTTTTTACCGACTATTTTTCTTATCGTTTTATGAAATGTCGGATGCGTGGTATAGGTAGAGTTATTGAGTTGAATATGCAATCTTTTTGTGCTCATTATGTTAGGCCACTTTAAGGTTTTAGCCACTATTATCCACTTTTGAAGACCTTGGAATAATTTCACTTCAGTGAAATTTCGATATACAGGGTGTGGCTATTAAAATCCAAGACTGGTGAAAACACTTCTAAAAAAATGAATGTACAGTACCTAATTGTTTAATATATTTCGAAGAAAGTTCCGTCTGACGTATTATACTTTTGCACGCGGCTGTACAATTGTTTGAAACAGCTTGTAAAGTCGTCTTTGGGAATATCCTCAATTTCGGACGTCACTTTTTCCTTGATGTTATCAATATCCAGAAATCGTTCAAACTGTCAAAATCTTTCAAAAATGCGAGAACGTGATGTATGTCATCACTGTATATTTTCTGCAACATTTTACGTGTTATTAAATTATATTCTTCCAAGTTCTTCCTTATAAATACATTAATATTTATTACAAATAAGATAAAAATTGCTAACTCTTGAAAATGAAAAAAGTAGGTGTTAAGAAAAGCATACATTTGAGTGTTTTATCGATTCAAGACATTAAAACAGAAAGCAAATATGCAGGAAAATTTTTTTTGAGGGACATTTAATTGTATATCCGCTGAAAGGGCTTTCAGTGGTCCTATAAGTCTAATTAATGTCCTTATTATTTTACATATAGATATTGAGAATGCCGATAAAATCAATTTTTATTTCAGCGATTAAGTAAATAAATAAATAACGAAATAAATGTATAGAAATTGGGTGGGCGCAGAGATCAAATTATTGGGTGGCCTCGCGCCCCATGGGTGCATATAAATTGGCGTCACTGATCATATTAATCGAATGCACCCAATTTTCAATTCGTTCTCTAAAGTACATAAACATTCTGTTCAGATTGAGTAATCACAGTTTCACAATTTTGTTAATTCCTTTAATTCCTAGAAGACAGGAACTGCTTATTATCCATGTTTTGCGAATTACTCAACAAAAGTTTTAACTGAATCTCTCTGTCTATTTCCGAAAGAGGAAAAAAAAGTCTTATCGGCACATCTCTGCTTTTTTGCAATCCTTCCCTAGATTAACACTTGTGCTGCTTCTGTTGGAACTTTTGGCTTCTCTTTGGGAGTCGGCCAGAATTCCTTATTTTGTGAACACTACTACAGTGTTGATAAATCCTGAGTTTAATGGATTTATGATTCCATTGTACGTCATCAGTTAAGTCTTCCTCATACTTTGAATTAACCCGGTAACTCCTACATCGTTTTTATTTTCCTTAAAAAAAATTGTCCGTTTCTTAAACCTCTTGTTTTTTTTTTTTTTTCACATTTTTATATTACTTTGTCTAATTAATTCGAGTTTTAATACTTTCATGTGAACATAAAAATTACCGTGTATTTCATAATTAGGTGTAACAGACAGGGATCATGAAATACAATACAAACAGTTTTTTTTTAAAGGGAAATATATAAATACAGAAGGAAGTTTCAGTACATTCATTCACGGAGACGGACATCTGAAACGTAGCCCCTATCGTTAAGCATATTCTAGTGTATTTCCTAAGGTCGGCCAAAACCCATCTGTTACTGTGGTACGACGGACAAGAACGGGCCTCGATAAACCAATGGGGGAAGTCCCTCCTTTGGTTAGCAGCTTGAAATTTTACAATGTTTATGATAACTAAGCAGTTATCGAGTAAACAATAGTATTGGACATGAATGCATTAATTTGCATTCATATTCTTGAAAAAGGGAGTTATTTTGCAATGACGATGTCTTATGTAGCTGTAGATTGTTCTAACGTTCATTGTTTCTTTTCTTGCAATTGCTATCCCTTTGATAGAAGGAATGTCTATGTAAATAGAAGTTAACATGTTTTTGCTTATTACTGTCACTAAACATATTTAAGTTACTTTAATGTTTTAAAAAATCCTGTAAAATCCTGTAAGATTCTCATTAGCTGCGTGGCTCAAAACGTGACAATTCATAATATGTACTTACCGACAAAAGCAAATCCTAAATATAACATAAAATCTAGAAAGAAAAAAAAATAGAATACAAAATACAAAGTGATAATGAAAACTATAATATATATATACAATGGATTCAAAGATTTTCAGGAAATGGATCGGAGGTCGACGTCTGAAGATGTGTCTAAGAAGTATGCATAATTATTTCTAAAAATGACTTTTTTTTTTTTCTATAAATTTCATTAGCCTAGATATTCTTGGACTATTCTACGGGACTTTCACTAAAATAATTATTCCAGCCCAGTATTGTCATTTTTCTATTCTTTTTAACGTAATAATATGCTGTCAGAGGACAATCCAGAACATTGTGCAGTGACGTAGAGAGACTAACACAAACACAAAGAGGTGAATCACGTTCACCTACGTCGTAAAGTATTCCTGGAATGGGCCATGATTTGTGAAGAAAACAAAGGTAACGATTGTCTGCAGTAAATTCAATTGGAACATAAGGTGTCTCAGGATATTTCGAACTTTTCCATCGTTCGGCACACTTGAGTGCGTAATTAAGCTTTTGCGGAAAACTTAAATTATGATGACAAAAAAGTACGAAATTATCATTTAAATAATTTGTTAACATAGACAACACGTTTCATCACAGTGAAAAAAGAAACTACTATATTTTTAATAAAAAAAAAAAAATAATAAAAATAAATTTCGAAAACATTTTTATTTTTATTCTATATTAACATTTAGTCATATAGCTATGGTGGACTTGACGTATTTTTTAAAGACAGACGTGGAGGAATGCCTACAAAAGGTGGAATTCCACACTTTTGAAAGCAATTTTGATAATTCTCTGAATTCCTGAAAATATTGTTGGAAGCATATGAGGCAGGGGGATAAGGAGATCTATCAAATAAAAGGTCAGCTTATGTTGTGAGCATCTAAAAATCATGCAAAAGAAGTTATTTAAAAGTATCTTAAGTTTTCATAATAGAATTTGGAATACAATATTTTATCTCATTTATACAATTCGTTTGGTAACTTTAGTGATATATTTTTAAAGATGTACACTATGTGGCCAAAAGTCACCGGACACTTTCGATTTTAGACCTTTTATTGAATATTCTAGAGAAATACTTGACTAATTCTTCTAGAACTTCAAAAATATAAAGTTTGACATAATGTTTTTTAGCGAAGGTTTCATTATGAAGGTAAGTAGGGGACCAAAAGTAAGTTAAATGAAAGTAATAAATTTGCGATCGCCCTTGAAATACTCGACCTATAGCTGTAACCACATGACTAAGTGGATCCTGTACAACCTTTTTGTTCATTTATGTAAGAATACCAGGTATATTCATGAAGATATTAAGGTCTCTTTAAAAAATGCAAGAAATTTTTGCATGTTTTTTGCTGATAGCATGCATAGGTTTTCAACCAAATTAAACGCGTTTTCAGAAAACTTAGTAAAGTACGATAGAAACAAGATATTACAATTCGAAAATAAATGCAATAATTATTTGATGAAATATAAGCATTCGTATAAAGTAATTTTTAACCGCACATGCGCGAACAATAACTAAAATTATTTTCCATACTTTAGCAGCCAACCATAGAGCAATTCATTTAAAAAGGCCATTGGAATGTCGGGAAAATTCAGAATGATGTCGACAATGTAGTGGGCTGAATTTCAGTTTCTTTCAAAAAACTGGCGAAGGGATTTTCAACAAATTGCCGTTTTTTATTAATTGATTTCCAAAGAATGAGTTAGTAAGCGTATGTCTACCCGTAGCTTTGAAATGGATGATTCTATTTTTATAATTCTCTTTTTTGTTAGATTAGGCTTCTTCTGGTGATTCTTTCGAAGAGAACTGAAGCATCAATAAAATAATAATAATAATAATAATAATAATAAATGTAAAACGACAATTTGTGGAAAATTCCTTATCATCCAGCTACAGTAAAGCTTTTTTATATGTTGCCCTATATAATTGACTACTAAATTATGCAAAAGAATTTTTGCTATCTGTGACGCATGCGCTGTTAAAAACTATTTAATATAAATGCTCATATTTCTTCCAACATATTTAATATATTTATATTCTAAATTGCAATATGTTATTTATAGTGCACTTTGTCCAGTTTCCAGAAAGCGCTCTATATTTTCTGGAAAACCAGGCATGTTATAAAAAAAATATATATACGGAAATTTCTTGAATTTTTTAAAGAAACTTATTTATCTCCATGAATGTACGTGTTATTTTTACATCGATAAACACAAATGCTCTTCAAGATCCACATATACCGGTACAATTGCTACATTCTAGGTATTTGACGAAACATCTAAAATCGAAAGTATCTGGTGACTTTTGGCCATATAGTGTATTTCTACCGCAATGATCCATTTGGTGTACATATATGTAATATGGAGAATTATTTTTTCCCTTAGAAAGAGGAAAATATCTTAAACAGCCAAACCATGCAGGGTAATATTCGTTTTAAAAACTTAATTACCGTACTTCACTTAAATTCATCAAACATATTTTATTTAAACTTCACTTTAACCCTTTATGTACTGAATTATGAATTCATGATTATTTTATCTTCTAAAGCATTTTTTCGCGAATTGTTTAAACTACATTAGAAAATTTACATAATCATTTAATAAATTTAGAAGGATTGAAGGATTTAGAAGGATTAATTCAATTTCAATTTATAGGGATTTTGTGCAATATTTATAACCCCACTCAAATCTTTTATTCTAAATATTTTTCTTAGTATTTTGTAGAATTAGGAAATGTACAAATATAATGTTCTTACATTCGAAATATAGAAATATTTCCGAATTGAATCCCCTCCCCTCCCTAACGCCAAGAAAGATGAAAAGATGCAAAAGCAAAAGAAATCATCCTTTTAAAAATATTTTATTTTGTATAACCAATAATGTTTTTGGTACAAAATAAAGTAACGTATCTATAACACATTCTAAACTATATTACAACTAATCGATGTATTAAATGAATTTTATAACACGTTATTTTAATGGTACTTATAAGTACCGTCAATAGGTAAAGGGTTAATGTAATAATTTCTGTTAAAATGTATCTAGATTATAAGAATTTGTCGCTATTGTTTAGCTTGCATTTTCTTTTTCACTTTTTTTTTCTATTTCCCATGCTAACATTTCCATTTTATAATTTCATGCTTAAAAGAATATCATTACAGCAAGACAGAATCTGTTGAATAGACATACTTGTTAATAGTCTTCCAGATTTTGTGCTAAGTTCGTTTTTGATAATTTTCATCGCAGAAAAGCATATTTTTCTCATATATAATTTTAAGAACTGGACATTTTTGTAATATTTGCAAATTAAGAATTGATAGAAAACATACGGTATGTGATATACATTGATGAATCTTTTTATATTAACCCTTTATCTACTGACGGTTCTTATAAGTACCATTAAAATAACTTGTTATAAAATTCATTTAACACATCGATTAGTAATAATACAGTTTAGAATGAGTTCTAGATGCATTAATTTATCTTGTTCCAAAAGCATTATTGGTTACACAAAACAGAAATATTTTTAAAAGGAGGATTTCTTTTGCATTTGCATCTTTTCAGCTTTCCTCCCGTTGGGGGGCGGGGGGGGGGGGGATTTTTCAGTTCGGAAATATTTCTATTGTAAAAACATTATGCTTGTACATTTCCTAATTCTACAAAATACTAAGAAAAGTATTTAAAATAAAATATTGGAGTGAGGTTATAAATATTGCACAAAATACCTATGAATTCAAATTTAATTAATCCTTCTAAATCCTTCAATCCTTCTAAAATCCTTCTAAAATTTATTAAATGATTATGTAAATCTTCTAATGTAGTTTCAAAAATTCACGAAAAATGCTTTAGAAGATAAAATTTTAATGAATTGATTATTCAGTACATAAAGGTTTAACATTTAAATGCCGGGTGTTGCTTTTCGGCAACATACCCAATTTAGACTCTAAAACACTATTAGAATAATATTGAAGCTATAATGCCTAATGTTGCCAATAAATTACATTCTGAAAATATTATTAAATCGATTTTCAACATGTAGATGGCAACACTTGTGCTGTTTAAGAATAAAGATAAATTTATTTTTTCAATTGTTGCTAATTATTCTTTTTATTTTGTTTGGAAGCTTGCAAAATACCCTATTTTGTTCTGCAGTGAGCAAGTAAAATTTATTTCTTATTATAGTTCATAAAATTCTTGTGTGTTTAATATTATAGAATTTTATCAAGAAAAATTATTTTTTCAATTAAAGACCAGCATTGCCGATTAGTAACAAACTGTTTTTTAGCAGTAAACCATACTTAAAACAAAATATGATTTTTTAAAGTATTTTTCCCATGATATTTATTTAAAAAATGAAATCCGAAAAACATTATTACAATGATTTTTGAAAAATCAGGCATTTAAGGGTTAAACTGCTACCATGTTTTACTTTAGACTTTTCTTTCTGTATTATGCACGTAAAATCTGTGGGTCTATTCCACAGAAATAACATTAGGTGGGAGAAAGTATTCTTGAAAAATTATCTACATTTGAAGGAACCCAACGTTTATGAAGTTGGTTCAATAAGAATTTTATCGACTTCGTAAAAAGACGTAAGTTTCAAAACTCGCCTAATCCAAAAAATCAAATTTTGGGAAATTACCGAAAACCTCTAACTGTGTCCATTTGTTTTCATTATAAACCAAGATTTTATAATGCCACAAATACAGGATAAAACTAGTTTTTTTTTCAGATTGTGGTGTTTTTTTACTGGTGCAGATTTACCAGTACAATAGATTGATAGAGAAAACAAGATTTTTTAAATTTTGGGTAAGGCGATTTTTGAAACTCACGTCCTCATGTCTTTTCATCAGTTTCTATTTTAACTCTTTTTTTACAGAGCAAAACTTTTCCTTTGACAGCATTAGCTTTATGTGGGAGAACATTTCCATGATTTTTCCGTACAACGAAAAGTATTCAAAGACTAAAACGAACTGGCAAGAAATGCATTTTTTTTTTTTTTTTTTTTTTTTTTTTTTTACGCAAATCTTCATCATAAAGTAAATCGCGTAATTAAAAATATTACAATAAAAAAGTATTCCTGTTAATTCATAAAATATTGATAATGCTACCTAAAATTCGATGTTTTCGCCCATAACTGGGGGGGGGGGGGGGGATTGCAGTTTTAAACGGTTCTCATTTTGTGAAAGGGAAGTTCTTTTTGCGCGATTTATTATAGTGAAAAATAAAATTTGGCAAAGAAAGATAAAATCCAGTTACTCAATCGCAAATTAAGTATGTGAGAACGTGAGTTTCAAAACTCGCCTTATCCAAAATTTAAAAAAACTCGAGTTTTTTCTATCAATCTATTCTATTGGTGAACCTGCATCGAAAAAACATTACAGTCTGCAAAAAACACTAATTTTATCGTGTATAATCTGTAAAATCTTGGTTTAGAATGAAAATCAATGGACTCAGTCCATTGGTCCCAAAATTTGAAAATCTGGATAAGTCGAATTTTGAAACTCACGTCCTCATATATATTAATTCTATTGTTTTTCGATCCCTCCTACTAAAGATTTCCTTTCTGGCGAGCTTGTTTTGTTTGCAATTTACACTTTTCAAATCCTAATAAATAGAAGTAAAAAGAGTTCGCTTTTTACGGAATGAAATTCTGTGAAGGGATTTTTTTGTTTTAGAAAATGGAATTTTGTAAAGGGGTTTCAAAGATAACTTAATTTTGCCTGTTTCATCCTTAACGATATTTCAATATGTGCCTTACCTCTGGTTGGCGCGGTATCTTTGATAACTCACAAAACTCTTACCTCTTACAACCATGTGTAAAAATGTGCTTCGGTTTAAAAACAGCCGTTTTACTCGTACCTATGTTCCTTACTAAGTTTCTTCAGCAAATGTTTGATAAACACAAAGTTATCACTAATTGCAACTAACTTTTTGACCACCTACAAACATTCGATTTTGAATTTATCAAGAAAAAAATGCTATTTTTCAGTATGTAATTTTTATTTCTATGCGCACAGAATCATTTTTCACAATTCTTCCATTCTATTTCATCATGTAAAATTTTTTATCACAACTTTTCTTAAGTATTATTTTTTTATTCCTTTCCTTACGGTTTTGTCTTTACTGATGTTCCTTACTAAGTTTCTGTAGCAAATGTTTGATAAACACTATCACTAATTGCAACTAACTTTTTGACTACAAATTACTACAAAATATTTGATTTTGATATTATTAAGAAGTAAATGTTATTTTTCTGTAGGCAGTTTTTATTTCTATGAGTCTAGAATCATTTTTCTAAATTCTACCATTCTATTTCATCACGTAAAACTTTTTTATCACGACTTTTTCCTAAGTACTATCCCCCCCCCCCCTTTCCTAGGGTTTTGTCTTTACTGATGTTCCTTACTAAGTTTTTGTAGCAAATGTTTGATAAACACAAAATTATCACTAATTGCAACTAACTGTTTGACTACAAACTATTACAAACATTTGATTTTGATTTTATTAAGAAGAAAATCTTATTTTTCCGTAGGCAATTTTTATTTCTATGTGTCCAATATCATTTTTCAAATTTTTCCATTCTTTTTCATCATGTAAAACTTTTTTATCACATCTTTTTCTTAAGTAACTATTTTTTTTATCCCTTTCTTACGGTTTTGTCTTGTATTTCGATATGTTTAGTATTGGTATTGATTTTTTGAACAGCTGGTATACTTTGGACTTCCACATAACACTTGTCGACAATATTGTTCGTCGTCAGATTCTGTTTTAAAATAAAGAAAAAAAAATAGCTGCCCATTGTTCAACTATTGCAATCAATTTCTGATCGTTGTAAGATTTTCTTTTCTTTTCTTCTCATGTATAACTTGCAACTGTTTTGAGTTTGACCTCTGTTTCTTTTATCAATTTTGGTTTAACGATAGAAACTTTTTGATAGATACATTACTTTTGCGGTTAATTAATACGAATCACTTGGAATCTAAATTAATGCATTTGAAACATTCTTACGTAATAATTTGTGCAACAACAATGGCAATTTATACGTTGACAGTTCCTGCACGTTTTGAGAAAATTTATTTTTAACCATTTGAAAAAATGGTTATTGTCCTCGTCAGGGTAGGAAATCAAAAGCATATCTGAAGCCTTTTTATTGGTTTAATCCGCATTTTATTCGTTTTCTGATTGGTCTATACAGTAATCTGTATTTTCCTTTACTTTCAACAAAGATGGATACTTCTGTTGCCACTATGACAAAAAAGTAATAAAAACTACAAAAAAAAATTAATAACTCAGAAACAAATTGAGATACAGCTTTCAAACAAATTGCATTTAAAAGTACATTTTTTTTCTCTATACGACGGTGTAAAAAGAAATATTGTGGGATGTTTAGAAGTTTAAAAATGAAATTTCATTTAAAATTGGTCGTCAGATTTCCAAGAAATCTGACGATGGAAAAGCCTTTTCCCGAACAGCCAATGAAATGCTTGGATGATAGGTAAGTTTCAGGTGGATAATACGTAGAGTGGCAGGCGATTTTTGTCACTTGCAATTTTTACGTGCAATAACTCTAT
Source organism: Maratus speciosus (assembly GCA_963932465.1). Lineage (NCBI taxonomy): Eukaryota > Metazoa > Arthropoda > Arachnida > Araneae > Salticidae > Maratus > Maratus speciosus. The sequence goes on along the minus strand of OZ010793.1, from coordinate 295,074,201 downwards.
TAATGTTTAATTCATGTCGTACGTAATGTATGATCAACTCCGTGCGATTTTTTATGTCTTAAATTTTAGTCTTTGAAAAAATCATTTTCGAAATGGTCGTTGTAATTTGTTAAATTGCATTTTTTTTATGATTGTGGTACACGATAGAGTGCTTTGGTATTGAATTCTTAGCATTTTGATTTTTGTATTTTTTACGAAATATCCAGATAGAAATTTTTTACAGGTGATAGTTATACATTAATTGGTTTTGTGATTGATTGTTTACAAATTACATAACTATAAGCTATAGAGTTATCATAATGGAATCGAATAACCCCATTTTTCCAAAATAAATTATTCAAATTTGAGAGATTTTCATTTATCAAAGTTCACATAGTTATATTGTTTTCAACAATAATTAACTTTATTACTTAAAATTTTAATGTTTAAATTTGAATATGTTTACAATTGGAATGTTTTAATACGCTATAACTAAATTCAACTATTTTCCTGAAAATGCGTTTCGAACCATATTTTTTTATCGAGTGTCCATCATGTATTAGATTTCCCATCTTTAAAAGAGAGATTCAGAGATTTGTCTAAAACCCATATTCTCTTTCTCGTAACACAACACATATTTTTAACAAACTTTCCTGCACATATTTTATCTACAGACACGTTAATATTTTGACATGCGTTTAATTTTTCAATGTGATCTGACGGGTATAAATACGCTGGTTGGAGTTTAAATAAGCGGATTGGGTCGAGTGCTGTCTTCAGAGAAAATCTAGACTGAAGTTTCTTTCGTTGAGTAGGTCTATTGCTGGTCATTGATGAAAAGGGAGGACATCCTATGGGATATATTAATTGATTAAGGCTGTTCGTTACACAGTCAATTTCTGAATTCCTCTCGCTTATGTTATGTCTGTAGGCGTAGTATGCATTCGTATATTTAAAATATCTCCTCATGAATTTCATATTTTTAACTTCTTTTTACTTCGTACTCTTCTTAATAGATGCTTATTTTTTTCTTAGTTCTCGGTTGGTTGTGTTTATGACGGCCAGTTATCAACACGAGGGATATAGGCCCTAAGGGGGGGTGCCGTCCGTGGGGATCTTTCTAAGGGAACCTAACCCGTATTTATGCTTGGAAAACCGAGGTTCGAAGAAAACCACGAAAACTCCGAACGATTAGGACGACGGGCGCGATTGGGATCGAAACCAGCACCTCCCGTCTACCAGCTTTGACAGCATTTTCTTAGTTCTCAAAATATTTCTAAAATTATGCTTTATTTAATAATTTATGTGTTAGAATCTTAGCGAAGTTGACGCATGAGTAAGATTTTAGCATTTTAAACTAAATTAATTATATATTTTTGAAATACTTTGACAACTAAATGAAAACAAAGTTAAAAGAATTCTATGTTCAACTTGAAAATCACGCCTAATTTTTGATAATGTCTGAAAATCACGCTAATGTGCTTTGGGCATATAATGCAATCATATTTTTTAAATCTTTCCTCGGGAAATTACTATTTTAAACTTTTTTTTTCTGTGTATTCTTAAAACGTGCGTCTTTTTTTCTTGTTATCAAAATATTTCTAAAATATTTCCCTAATTTAATGTTTTCTCTGTTAAAAGCTGACGAATTGTGAGTAGGATTTTAACTTTTCCTATAAAGTTAGCATATATTTTAGAAATACTTTGACAATCTCGAAAAAAAAAAGAGACACCTTTTAAGAAGAGCGCACAGAAAAAAAAAGTTTAAAATAATAATTTCTCGAGGAGATATTTTATACGAATGCATCGCCCGCTCATAGAGTTGCGAGGGCATTAGAGAGAGGAATTCGGAAGTTGACTGACTAACAGCCTTAAATGTAACGAGGTTTCGGTACCTCATAAAATCGAGTTAGTTACTTGATTGTGAGCGCAACAAGCATGTTTAGAATGAAAGTCGTTTGTATGGTTTACTCAGTAAAAATGCTTTTAATTCATGGAACAGTAACATGATATTTTTAAAAATCAATGAACTTTACAAGAGTTCCTCCAGTGGGCTCGCGCCGTTTTTTTCCTGCATAGTAGCGGCGGTCGCGCCAATGTAAGGGTCTCTATAATTAAAAGACCGTATTTTAAAGGTGTCTACAGACAGGGTCGATTCAGGCAAAATTTGGGGCCTATGTAGGGCCCTTTCACAAAAATCTATTTAATAAAATGTTCCCCTTCACATAAATAAATTTAATAAAATGGGCCCCTTCACAAAAATGAACTTAATAAAACAGGTCCCTTCGCAAAATTCATTTTAATAAAATAGGCTCCCTTCGTAAAATTCTTTTTCATAAAACTGTTTTAAAATGAGTAATTAGTAAATAAAACCAGGTCACAAAAAACAAAAACTTTAGTAAGGGGATTTAAAGAAGTTTTTGTTAATAAATTCTTGGTTCGAATTTGATTTACTGGATTTCAACTTTCTTTATCGAACGTTATTTTTCACAAAAATATAATAAAATTCACAAAAATAACTTTTATTTTCTACAAAATGGGCCTCAAGAATAAAAACCTGCATCCACCCCTGACGGACGAAACTATTGTTCAGAAAGTTGTGAAATTTTGTGGAGAACATAATGAAGGTATGGGAATTTGTTTAAGGTGAAAAAATTCAAAATTTCGCCGCCAGAAGACTCTTTTTACGAATTACACATATAGCATATGACCTATGGTGACGGTACTTTTGATATAATATAGAGTCATACTGGAAAAACTAATCACATTTAATATATAATCTTGATCCCCCATGTGAAGTACGGTGGTGGTACTTCTGCTATAATGAAGAGTCATATTGGAAAAACCAATCACATTTAATATGAAATCTTGGCTATATTGTAAGTTACAAACATAATTATATACAGGATGAGGATTACAGGAATTGCGACTTGCTAGCCGAGCTTAGAGTATTACTTCGTACTCTGGCGTGGCTGGGAGGTCAGTCCTCTCCAAGAACCTGTGAACAACTACCCTTTTACACTTACATTTAGATTTTAAATCTCAGCTTTGAATCTGCTGCGGTGTTTCTTTCTTTGTGGTGAGGTTACGCATGTCATAGTAACCACATAGCATACAAATTTTATTACCACCAAACATGTTCCACATGACGATCATCATTTTTTAGATACCATCTGGAATCATACAAGATAGTACGTTCCACAGTTGATCGCAATGTCTTATGGGAAATGCTAAGAACATGTCGTGAAATATTGTCTTTAAGATCAGGTAAAGTTTATAAATAAAATTTATAAACTATCGTAAATGTATGCTAAATGCGTAATTAATTAAAAACGCCCACTGGTGGCGAAATTTTGAGCTATTTTGTTTTCTCATATTAATACATGGAAATTATTCCAGAGAGAAACATTCGCCTTGCATACAATATTTCAAATGAAAATCAAATTTCAAAATAATTGCTTAAGAGGCGTAAAGGTCTACATAGTGAAAAAGATTCCATGCCGGGACCCGGGCCATCAGTATAGCGCACTGACGATAAATATATTCCATCACGATAAATATATTCCATCTTGTGCTGCGTTTGTAGCCTTGCCAACATATAATAGTGAGAAATTTTCCAGGCAGGATATCGTTACATGTGGTTTAGTCGGTAGAACGTCAGTGCGCTATATACTGATGGCCCGGGTTCGATTCCCGGTATGGAATCTTTTTCACTATGTTGGCCTTTACGCTTCTTAAGCAATTACTTTGAAATTTGATTTTTATTTGAAATAATTTGTTTTCGTTTAAACAAATTCCCATCCCTTTATTACGTCTGTCACAGAGTTTCACAACTTTCTGAACTTAGAGTATTACTTCGTAATTACATCAGTTGGGTCGAGTGCTGTCTTCAGAGGAAATCTAGACTGAAGTTTCTTCCGTGAGTAGGTATATTGCTGGTCATTGTTGAAAAGGGAGGACCTCCTACGGGATATATTAATTGATTAAGGCTGTTCGTTACACAGTCAATTTCTGAATTTCTCTCCCTTATGTTAAGTCTGTAGGCATAGAATGGATTCGTATATTTAAAATATCTCCTCATGAATTTCATATTTTTAACTTCTTTTAACTTCTTTTTACTTCGTACTCTTCTTAATAGATGCTTATTATTTTTTTTTTAGCTCTCAAAATATTTCTAAAATTATGCTTTATTTAAATAATTTATTAGTTAGAATCTTAGCGAAGTTGACGCGTGAGTAATATTTTAGCACTTTAAACTAAATGAATTATATATTTTTGAAATACTTTGACAACTAAATGAAAACAAAAGTTAAAATAATTCTATGTTCAACTTGAAAATCACGCCTAACTTTTTGATAATGCCTGAAAACCGCGCTAATGTGCTGTGGTCATATAATGCAATCATATTTTTAAAATCTTTAATAGGGTCGTTTAATTATACACATTCTGTACATATGGGGAAAATGCAAATAAACTTTCTATGGTGTTTTTTGCCCCTTTTTATAAAACAGAATTGTTTAAAAAATATCAAGCTACATAATGAAGAGTGTTGATATTCTCCGTTTTAATCGCATGCCTATCATGCTCCCAACAAATGTAATCAAGACATTTTCTTTTTCATGTTTTTTTTTTCTTTCTTTCATTTTTGAAAATGGAATGCTTTAGTTATTAGCCGGATTATTACGTTTCCTGAAAAATCAACAAAGTTCAGAAACAAATCTTTTTGTCGTCTCGTGAGATTCAAATAAATGTTAATTAACTCCCCTCTGCACCCTCTCGCCTCTAAAACAAGAAAATCCAGATATCTTTTTGTCTCCCATTGATCCCGTTTTTTCCCATCCTGTAAAAAAAAAAAAAAAAAAAAAAAAAAAAAAAAAAAAGAAGGAGTTTAATCGTCTTGTATAATTTTTAAATCAATATTTTCAACAGCTGGTGCTAGTCGAACGTCCGCACAACACTCTTCAACGCTATCGTAAAAGAAAAAAATATTTTCATTAAGTTGTGAAAAATGACCGGGTTGCAGCTATTGTAATCGATTTGTCATTGTTTTGGGTCATTAATTTTTCCGGAATTTTCAGACGAAGGTAAATCATTATGCAGTCCTGTCCATGCATGAATTCAAGAATGACTGCACTTTTATTCACTAATAAGTTATGCGGTAAAAGACAATGCTAGAATGAGAAGTATGAACATGCTATTTATCGAGCAAGATTTTATAATTCAATTATTTACAGGATAACCTCCAAAATCCGGCATCTTCGGGACGGAGATTAAGCCGGATTTTTGAAAATACTGGAAGAATATCAAAAGTCCTTCTGATATTCTTAACCCCTTGGGGACGAGCGACCGGTATTCGTGCCGCGAAAGGTGCTAAGAATCGGGGATTATTCTCACCAGTAAATTTTTATTGTAAATTTTGCTTTATTTAATCTGAGTATTTTCCCGATTCGATTAGGCAAAAATTTCTGTCTTAAAAAACCGGTGATTAAAGATTAAAAATTCTGTAAAAGACGCTCGTCCCAAAGGAGCCAAATAATATTTATGTGAGAGAAACATTGAATTAAATTAAAAAACAGTGAAGTAATTTCCTCTCATGTAATTTCCTAAACCTTGTTCTCAAATTTATTTGCTTTAATTTTTTGAGCCGTTCTTTAACAAGTTTTTCTTGTATTTTATACTATGAAGAATATTTATTTCGGAAATATAGTCTTGTTTCTATAAACCAGATACAAATTCTCCAGTCAAATTTAAGCATTTTTCCAGTGACTCCTTTTCTCCTGCCGATTCCTTGTCCTCATTCCTCTGAGCTGTTACTAGCATTATCGGCAGTTCTATTTAGCACAGTGTCAACAACCTCGCTGTCTGTTAATCCATAGCTTTCGATCTTGAAGTTTTTAATTCATAAACAATTGTTTTTTTTTCCCCCAAACGTTAGAAGTTTTTTTTTTCTTTTTTTAATGGGCGGAGAGAGGATATGATGCCGGATTTTCGAGGCCCCACTGTGTTATACATTCAGTAAGTTTGTTTTCGGAATAACGGTTAAGGATGTTGGTGAATGATATCTGCCCTAGTTAATTCCCCTCGCTAAGGTTAAACCCATGGCCGTGCGTAGCACCTTTAGTCGTCGTTCGGTCCGTCTGTCTATCTGTCCGTCCGTCCGTCCGCATATAACAAAGCAAAAACTATCTAACCGAATGTCTGAAATTTTAAATATATAATTGTGGCAAAATTTTGTAGAGTCATTTCAAATTTTATGAAAATCGGATGTATAGTTTAATTACATGGACAGTCAAAAGTTTTGCGTTACATTACGGCCAATGGAAAAACAAAAATCAAGTGCATTTTAATGATGTTACAGCCTTTCGAACAGTATGAAATTGATATGCACTTATGAATGGTACTAAAATATACATTCAGTACAATATGTGGTGCAAAAAATATTTATAAAACTAGTTGTAGTACGAACGCACCTCATTTGATACGTTTGACGTGCAATTTCAAACTTATTACTTTTGTACTCATCTAGTTGTCAAAATATTTCTAAAATACATATTTAATTTTATTTGAAGTGTTAAAAATCTTACTCACTCGTCCGCTTCGCTAAAATTCTAACACATACAATATCAAATTAAGCAAATATTTAAAAAATACTGTGACAATTGGAAAAAAAAATAAACATTTATTAAAGAAGAGTAAACACGAAAAAAGAAAAATTCAAAAACATTAATTACCTGAGGAGATATTTAAATATACGAATGCATGCCATGGTTATTAGGTTTAACATTAATTAGGGAAATTTAAGACCTCACCGATCAACCTTTTATGGAGTAGGGATTTTTTTTTTTTTATTCGCTCATTATAAAATTTAGTTAATTTGTAATACTAAAAATTTTTTTTAATTAAAATTTTGCATTAGAAAAATAATTATGTAAAGTTATCGCTGTAAAGCATAAGTAGTGTTCATCTTTAGAATCATTTTATTCAAAACGTTTATTTCGCAAATTGCGAGCCCGTTTTGGCAAATATAGGATAACAGATCATTTTCATAATTCTTGCATAGTAAATGAACGTGCTGTATACCCCCTTTCCCTCCCCCAAAAATACAAATCGTGGTTAATATTCCTAGTTTTTAAGTTACAGAGAAAAACAAAAATAGCTATTTGATTGAAAATTATGTCTTCTTTGAATTTATGTTGAAAAACAACAACAAAAAAAAAACTTTAGAGCCGACCGTATTAAAATTGTATTAAACTGTTAGATTTTTTATGCAAACACCGAATTTTGACAGCACACATTTGGATTCTTCGGTAAATTGTAATTTCGGATAAAAACATGAAATCATTCCATCAACTAGTTTAAGAATTATGAAGGTTTAAAGTTTGAAAGCCCTAATGTTAAATTCGTTTTTAATCGCTGCTATATAGATTGCAATATGGGTAGTTTTTGAAGTATAACTCAAAAACTACTTAGCGGAATGTGCTGTAATTTTGGATGCGCATATTTGAAGGGCCATTTTTTTCCTTTTCACAGCTACATGCATTAAAACATTTGAAAATGGACTCTCTAATGGCAAGGAAAAATTACATTTTTAATAGGTTCCTTCTGAAAAGTATAATTGCATGGCGTTTTGGTCGTTAAGACCATGAACTTTTTTCGTTTAAGGCAGGATTTCATTACAGACTGGTTCCCCTTTCACAGGTTATACTGTAATTAGCTCTACACCTCCCAATTTCACCATATTTTATGAAATTTCTATAGCAGTGAATGAGTTTTATACTTGAAATATGTTTAATATGGAAAGTGGAATGGTAGAATAAAATTGAAAACTGTATGAGAACACAACTTTTTTACACAAATATATTATCCAAAAGCATGCAAAGTCGACAAAATCCTATGCAGCTGCATCACACGCACACATTAGAGAGAGAGAAAGAAATACGCCTGATTAAATTTATTTTCCAAACATTTATTCTTAGTTAGAAAACTTATATATATAGTAAGTATTACAATATTTATAAAATTATAATAAATTAAAAAATTATTTGCGAAAAATATCCCAGAAAATTCTACTTTTTTTCAAGCCTATCGCTTAGCTTACACCAAAAGTATTGATTTTTTAATTACATATTATTGATCTCATCGTTCACGCCAGTAAACGAAAAGGGAAATATGATTATATTATAAAATTTTTAAAAGTGTTCTGAAACATTTTGGCGAAGGGCTTTGGCGCGGTCGTTGGTATTATTAACTATCTAACTATATTATATTTTGATTATATTCTGTATTTAATTTAATATTTTTGATTGAAAATATTCATTAGATATGGTGTAATACAACATTTCTATTGTGAAGTTGCTTTGGATGCATTTTAGAAAGGTTTTTAAGTTTGACTGATAACTCATTATCCTAAAAAATAAAACTTTAGAAAAAAATACGTTTAAATTCATGATTTACTTTAACATTTTTAAAACCTGGTATGAAATAATTGTTGTTAGTGTAAAGAAAAATTTTTGAACCTCGATGGAATATGTTGCTTGGAGAAAAAAAGTTGAATTTTAAAGGGTTAGTTTTAATCTAAATATTTTTTTTTAAATCTAACATTTGATAACCATTAGGACATTCAACCTCTTAATGACATTTTCTCTCCCCCGTTTCTCACGTATTTTGCAAATTATTCCGAATACTCAAATGGCTGTTGCAGGTTGCCAGAAAAAAATTATGCTCCCGGGACTAATCAGTGTATAAGCTTAAAATTTTTAAGTTTGTTATGTTGGAATTGAATTTGTTTTTCATTCATGATGGTTGCAATTTGCACTTCAGTATACTCATATTTTAAATGTTGTTAACATTTTAACCAAGTGAATCTTAAAAAATAACTATTAATGTTAAATTTACAGATAGCGTGTATTTGTTTTTGTTTTTTATGTGGATGCTATTTTCAATGGATTTTTTTCTCCCTTTTCGTTACAGTTTATTTGTTTATAAGTATTTCGTTTGTGCAAGATTTTTATAAATTAAAAAGATGATACCTGTATTCATAGAATCACACAGCATCTGCATCTACTGCATATAATAAAATGCCATACATACTGTCGCATTATTGTTAGGTCTAAGCATAATAAAAATCTGGCTTTAGTTTTCAGTAAGAATACTTCTCCAAATAAATCTAAAATAATTTTGATAGTAAAAAAGTTATTTCTAATTCGCCTTAAAATGTGTTTTTTCGCAAAAGAAATAGTGCCTTTAGAGTGCGCTTATTACTCGGACACACTCTCAGAAATAGAATTCTCACTTTTGACGATTTAGCAATCCTCAAGCTGTATTTCGTCGTTTTTGACGATCATTTCCTATCACCATCACGTGACTTTTAAGGAAAGGTAAACTCTCAGATATTTGACGAAAGTTTTTCCTCAATCACGGTCAGACTCAATGCGTTTTAAGGAAACCGTTGCTGTACCTCCTCAAATCTTGCGATTTTAGCAAGCAGATATTTGCTTGTTTGTATTAGTCCCGTAATAATTTATTTTTAAAACAGCACTTTTTAGTGCTTTTCAGAAAATACTGAAATATAGGTAGTTATTGTTTCTTCATAAGTTATTTTTTTACCTATTAAAATTTTTAGGAATGCTTATTATTATTATTATTATTACTTATGTTGTTGTTCGTTATGTTTTAATTCGAAAAGAATATATTTCCTGTGTTCAAAAACATCCAAAAAGAAAATTTAATCAATAAAATTTCAAAGATCCGGGATATCTTTTTTTAAAATTTATTTAAGAAGTATATTCTGTTTTCAATCAGATTAAAAATAAACATAATTGATCCCTCTCTCTTTTATAAACAGTAAAGTGTTAAAATCTTATCCATCTATTCAACGTGATAAAATTTCACGCAATATGCACTTCACAGTTCGTTATTTGTGTGCAACAAATTAACCAGACCATATTCTAACCATTCATTGAGCAAAGAAAATTTCGCTAATAAATGATTTAATCAAGCCATATTATAATTATTCATTGACCATGAGAAAAACATAATAATAAACATAATTACACAGAAACATAAATTAGCCTTCCTTATAACTTTCAGCACCGATAAAATTACAATCTATCTTATAAAAATATAATCTCGCGGCAGCTTTCATTAGATCAGTCTAAAAGCACATTCATATAAGTCCCCAACAGCCTGATCGGTAGAGCAAGTGTCTCCCACCCCAAAGCCCGCGGGTTCAAATCACGCCGAGGAAAACGAGAAGTGATTTTTTCTTCCCTTGGTAGAGGAGCTTCCAAGCTGTTCAATAGATGGCGCCACCAGCCCTTTTTTGACGAAACTTTTGAGGAAATTTATATCGTCAAACAAGTGAAGAAAGTAATTTCATCAATTTGACGAAATGTTCGCTCGGAGCATATTCCAGGAAACCGTTTCGTCAAAAACAAAGAAAATTTCGTGAAATCTGAGTATTCATTTCTGAGTGTGCACTGTGGCCCAACGCGCGTCAGCATACAATCTATACAATAGTTGAAAGTAATTGCAAATATGGTACATTATCTCGACTGGCTGGTATCTCGTTCATAACGGAAGGTTTAACAAGTTAGACTGTAATAAAATCTCCTCCAACGTGAATCAAATTTTCGTTTTCGTAAAAAGAAAAGGGGGAAGGGGCTCTACATATACAGGGTGTTTTAGCACAGCGATTACAGAGTTTCAAGAGAGATAGAGTACACATAGACGATAGTAAATCACACAACAGTGCGTGATCGGAAACACTTTCCGACTGGCGTGGTAATAACGACACAAAACACGAAAGGAAGAACACGAACAGGGTGAGAAAACATGTTTATTATTCTTAGTACATAAAAAAACTAAGAAATAAGAGCAAAAAGAGAGAAAACGATCGTCATCAAAGAAGGTGTCCGAAATTACGATACCGAGGCATGATGCAGGTCTCAAATCTCCGGCGCATTGAAGATCTAATGTACTCGAAAATATCGGGCATGTCCCGGACTTTCCCAGCGGCTGCCAGGATGCATGCAACAAGTTCCTCAGCATTGTCCAGCATTTTTGCGGTACTAAGAATAAGAAACATGTGCTTTTTCAGCTTGTTCGTGTCCTTCATTTCTTGTGTTTTGTGTCGTCACCATGCATCGCTATGTGATTTTTCATCGTCTGGGTGTACTCTCTCCTGAAACTTTGTAACCGCTGTGCTAAAACACCCTGTATAACGTTATTACTTTAGGGGGGATGGGAGTCTGGCACTTGATATCGTAATATATCTCTGGGAGGAGGAAGGTATTGTCTTTTGATATCGTTACCATTTTTGATTAAGCCAAAATTTTCCTTTTTGTGGTAACTTTTTTTTTACATTAATAGTCTGTTATCTTTTTCTTTTTTTAGACTGTTATCTATTGTTATGAAAATACAAAGTTATTATTAAAACCATTAAATGATTACAAAATCATTTCATCCAAAATATTTAATATACCAACGTTTGCCATTCCCATTCTTCTGCCAAATGAGCATATAATTCATTGTTAGAGAAACCAGCTTCGAAATGATACTTGCCATGTTTACTAGTAAAAATTGGGGAAGAATGTTGTCCACCTGTTTTGTTTATAAGAATTTTTATGTTTATAAGAATTTGTTTATAAGAAGAAAGAAAACGGCCATCATTTTTCTCTTTCAAATAATAATAATAATAATAATAATGGCCATTTTTTTCCCATTCTGACAAGAAAAATCAGAGTTCTAACTTTTTACGACTGCTCTCTCTTCTTCACCTAACACTTTATTTATAATGGCTGTTTCATAATAATGGAAGCTATCAGTCAATCAGGAGAAAATGATCCATTCCAAAGGTATAAGTTCGATTAACTCGGTTAATCGGGACTCTATTGTATCTACATTTATATACATATATATATTTTTTTTTCATCGGGGGCGACACTAAATACCGAAAAAGCAGAATTCCTGTTCTCTAGTTATTATTATTATTTTCATTTGGTCAGGTATAAGAGAAATAAAGAACGAAAAGAAAACTTAATGTCCAACAGTTTTTTAAGTTTGTAATAAGAAGAGAAAAATTAACTGTACTATCCACATATAAATTTTACTGTGTGATGAAGAATATGAAATTTTATTTTACCTGTAAAATTGTATTCTAACACGTATTTGATATTTAACGTAAAATAAAAAATTAGGTGAGTTGAACATATTTTTCAAATCCGCTGAGATGTTTGCTTGAATACAGTTGAAAGAAAATCGAGTTTGATAAAAGCTTTCAAAGCTTTTAATCCTTTTTTGAGGTTTTTATAGTACATACTTCTCAACTTTTTCCTAGAATAGTACTTAGCAAAGTTTCAAAGATAATAGAGATAAAAGTGAAACATTAATAACTGACTGTTAATGGATATAAAGTTAAATATTAGGTTATTTGTTGCGATAAATTTTTACTACGGGTTTGGATAAAAAGTGTTCTCAATGTGTCAGCAGAAAAGCATTCTTAAGCATTCTCGTAAGCATTTAAGGCAGAAGTTATATATACCAAACGCTCGGACTTTTTTTCCTTAAAATTATTTTTCATGCATTAATTGAACTTTTAAATACTGATAACTTTATTGATGGCAAGTGACAGAGTAATTTTTAGAACAAATGTAATATACATATTAATAATAAATTGCAAACCAATTCAAGATAAATATTTATTTTATGTTTTATATTTCTTTTTCTATGAAAATAAAATTAATACTCGTTTGTGATTCGTTGCCTCAGAATTTGGAGTTTCTAACTGTTTCGACAACTCTTTTGATAAAAATGAGATGAAAGTTTCATATCTCCATTTGTAATACTCGCTAAAATACGGTGTGTGAAAGCTCAAATTGTTGACAATGTTAAAAACTATCAGGTTATGACGTCATCTGATTTTGTCTGAAATAGTTTATTGAAACCTTATCACTTTAGTTACATTTTAACTTAATACAAAAACCTTTCAGAGAAAATTCTTCTTAAAATGCTATATACTAAATTGAAAATCATACTATTAAATGTTCTGTCATTAACTCATTTCGCTTGTTATGTAATTTTCGGAATACGTGCCACTATTTTTGAAATGTACTGTTTGTTTCAATTAATGGCAAAAAATTGCGAATAAATAAGGCAAAGAACTCTAGTTAAAAATAGTGGTACTCTAAATTTGTAACCATGTGAATTCTTTTTTATCACCTATTCCAGATAAATAAAATGTAAAAGCAATAGCAATACATTTTTTTATTTATTTGTAACTATCCACTATTAAACTTGGTTTTTGTTTTCTGCGTAAAGTCCAACAATGCAAAAACCCTTAACGGGTTAAAAGTTTGTGACGCAGCACTTTATCTTATGCTCTAAGAATTTTAAATATGGAACTTAAAAATAATGATATCAAATTTTGAGTGACGCTATGCTATTAATTATAATCTCTCTATATATTATTTATTTCATCTTTTTATTTTTTTTATAATCGCATGTGCAAAAATTATGTTCAATTTAAAAAAATGTATAAAAGTTTATTCATTGATGCTTTAACATTTACACCTCTCATAAATTCCAAGTATGCGTTTTAAAAGATATGATATCAAAATTTTAGTGACGCTTTGATGTGGCTTTAAACGATTTGTTTTAAAATTAAATTTAAATTATTTTTGTTTTGGCTAAGATATATTCACACATCTAAATAATAGTTTTAATTTTCCAATATGCTTTAAATATGTCACTTTCACTGAATTTATATAATGCGTTTAAATGTATTTATTTGAATAAATTGATTTATCCTTTGTCCAATGCTATTAAAAATTTAAAATAAGATTTGCGTAAATAATTTTTTTGCCTCATAGTATCCATTTGAATACATTTCCCTTAGTTTGGATACAATGACGCAAAAAAATTATTTACGCAAATCTTATTTTAAATTTTTAATAGCATTGGACAAAGGATAAATCAATTTATTCAAATAAATACATTTAAACGCATTATATAAATTCAGTGAAAGTGACATATTTAAAGCATATTGGAAAATTAAAACTATTATTTAGATGTGTGAATATATCTTAGCCAAAACAAAAATAATTTAAATTTAATTTTAAAACAAATCGTTTAAAGCCACATCAAAGCGTCACTAAAATTTTGATATCATATCTTTTAAAACGCATACTTGGAATTTATGAGAGGTGTAAATGTTAAAGCATCAATGAATAAACTTTTATACATTTTTTTAAATTGAACATAATTTTTGCACATGCGATTATAAAAAAAATAAAAAGATGAAATAAATAATATATAGAGAGATTATAATTAATAGCATAGCGTCACTCAAAATTTGATATCATTATTTTTAAGTTCCATATTTAAAATTCTTAGAGCATAAGATAAAGTGCTGCGTCACAAACTTTTAACCCGTTAAGGGTTTTTGCATTGATATCATTACTTTTTTGAGGTTATTGAAAAAAATAATTAAAACATTAAACACACACAAAAAAAAAATTAAAGACCAATACAAAGAATTCATAGTCAGGATTTCAATTCACCTTCAATCTCTCCCCCCTCCCTCCCCGCAAAAAAGGATGACCATACTTCAATTTTAAAGAGCATCGTGCAATGAGATTTTTATAAGAACTCTTTGGTAAGATATGGAAGTAATGTACAACATGCATGTTTAGAGGGTATTTCTGTTGGTTTGCTTCAGAGATATAAAAAGCTATGTTAAATTTTACTATATAAAAAATTACTTTGTTAAGAAAAATAGCAAGAAATATTACTCTTTAAACCTTTATATATATATATAACAATCATCGCTCACTTATAAAAGTAATTCCATACATTTATATTAAATCCAAAACTACAAATTTCTGCTTCTCCCTTTTCTCATTCCTAGTGCAAAAAAATTAAACATTCTTTAATTTTATATAAAATAATCTTTCACCATCCCTATTTAAAATTCTTTATTAACAATAATAATAAATCATAATATAACCCCTGAGCTCCGAAGATTCCACTTCTGCTTTTGCACCCACCTCTCCAGCTTACCTAAATAATAAAATCTTTCAAAAATTAGTTTGAAAAAAAAAAAATCTGCAACATTTGTTGCTCACTAACATAAATAAATAAATAAGCTCTAACTTCCCTAATGTACAGTCATGGAAAAAAAAAAGTAAACACCCCCTACTAACTCCTTAACAAATTACCGTAGAAGAAAGTTACTGGTACCGAACGATTGGAAATAAAGTCTACTTTTAAATGACGTATATAAAATTTGCTTAAGGGGTTATCTACATATTAAAACGAACCATAACTTTGTTTTCTTCAGTAGCAGTACACAATTTTTACAGCATAAATGAATTCTACACAATTTAATTAGCCTAAAAACAAATTTTTATGCAATTCGTACTATAAGTTCCCGAGAAATTAATTATTTTAAAACAAGCTTATTTTAAGGGCTGTATCCAAATTGAAGTTCGGTACTCGATTGTTAACCGAGAGAGCCCCCTTCTTGATCAAGGCACCTTAAGCATCACTCAAGCAATCAATGAAGTTTGCTAGATTACAGGACAGCATAAGACATTTCAAAATATCTAGTCACTTCTATCATAGACGGCCCCTTAAACCATATTTTTGCCGTTTTTTAAGCATAATTTGAAAACTATTTGGAAGAAAAATGTGAAATTTTGGATTTCCATAAAGCAGGACTTAATAAATCTAAATCCATCAAAAAAATTTTAGGTTACAATTTATAATTTTTTCGAATATTAATTTCCTAATTCATATCATAAAATTATAAAAATTGCAAATTCAACGTATTTATGTTTGGGTATGTTGGTATTACTGCTACACAAAAAATTAGAACATTAGGAGCATAATTTCAGGAGATATGAATAAAAATATGAAAATATAATTTAACATTAGAAGCACTAAATTTTGAATGTTTATATTTCAAAAACTTATTATTCAAATTACTTGAAATTTGGTGCCTAGGCATAGTTTGAACCGAAGATTTGAAATATCTCGTTAAAATTGGGTATTGCCATTGAAAAAAATGAAGTTTGGATTTGTTTTAATATGTAGATGGCCCCCTACGCAAATTTTATATACATCATTTAAAAATAGACTTTATTTCCAATCGTTCGGTACCAATAACTTTTGTCTACGATAATAATTTGTTAAGGAGTTAGTAGAGGGTGTTTACTTTTTTTTTCCACGACTGTACATTTCCCCTCTTCTCCCTCCCCCTACTCCCCAACATTAAAAAAATTTAAATCTTTATTTTTATACAGAAAATTCTTTTATATAAATTATCCTCCTATTCCTCAAAATTACCACTTTCCCACTCCAGCCTAGAGATTTCAATCTTTAAAGCTTTTTAGAAAATCGGATCTGCAAAGTCTGTTGCTTAATAATAAAATATATAATCATGTACACTTTTAATTATTTTTCACACAATCAATTGATGTCATGATAATAGTTGTTCTGAGCGAATATTGTGTTGGCTGGGCTGTCGTACAGATAGCTCAATTGGAAGAGTACTGGCAATTAAAGCCAAGTGTTATTAAAGTTCACTGTAATTCAAGATGTTTAATCCCTTCGCGACAAGAGCCCTTTGGTTAATTTTTAACCTTTTACTACAGGTTTTTAAAAACAGAAAATTTTCTGTAATTGAATCACAGAAATGCTCCCATTAAAGAAGGTAAACTTTACAATTAAAAATAAGTGGTGAGAATAATGAAGGATTCTGAACACCTTAAGTGGCCAAGTATACCGGTCGCTCATTCCCAAGGGCTTAAAGATGCTTTTTTGCTATTATAACCTTTAGGATTTACAATAAAAAAAAATCTTAATCACTTCTGAGGTAAATAAAGACAGTGGAAAAAAATCAAGATGGCAATGTTTTGATTGGCAAATTCTAAGCTGAGTAATTTGTGCTACAGAATGAAAAAAATATAAAGTTGTAATAATGTCCTCTTACAGATACTAAATCTTTAAGGTTTTTGATGTGTGAACTACATATGAATACAGTAGAAGATCTTTATAATGCACACCTTGGTATGAGAAGTTGTGCGTATTATAGAATTTTGCATTATATAGATCATATTTCATACATCATTAAATGTACTTCGTATACATGCTTTAAATTACATTCCTTGGAACCAGAAAATGTGTAAATTATGAAATTTTACATAATAGGTATAGATCACACATTATTAAATTACCTTAAAGATATTACCTTGAAATATAACATCCAAATATGCCTGGACAAAATCATTATAAACAGTGGTAATTCATGACTGACAGTTTTGGGAACACTAAATGCATGGCTGGCCAATTTATTCTTTTTCACTATTTTTAATAATGAAATCTTTGCCTTATTTTTAGCAGAATTTTCTTTCATTAAACAAAGCAAAAATTTATTTAAAAAAAAAAAAAAAAAAAAACTTTTGGAAAGCATGCATTTTAGTGCTGCAAGAAAAACCTGTCATGAGCTGCTCTGATTATAACACTCATTTACAAAAAAATTTAATATAATAACAATGTTTTCATTACTCCAAAATAATGTGTTAAAGGCGATAATGTATCATATTTAGTGTTCCAAGAAATAGCAATATTTGTAAAATTCATGTGCTTCTTAACTGAAAAATTCATTGTTTATATCTGAGAAATACATTACATCTTCTGCATTAAAATTTTTTAGTGGCAGGCTTTTGTGATTGAACAAGGACTGCTTGCAGAGTGCTTTTAAGGATTTTACAATATAAAATTATGGTTCTTGAACTACTATTAATCAAATACAGTAATAGGGATAAAAAAAATCATTAAATAGTTTATTTTAAAAAATTACTTGTATTTTCATCAGATATACTGATTATTACTACCATATGTTATGTGTAACATATTTATTAGAAAAGTTACAACTATTTTCATGAAGTTTTGGATTCCCCCCCCCCCCCCCCTGACATACTGTCAAATTTCGCGAGGTTTTTTTTTCTTGTGATGTTCCTCCCCCGACCGAGAATGGAGCGGGTTTTTTACAATCAACTGATTAATTTTGTTTTTCTTTTATTGCTTCTTTTTTATGTTAGTGTGGTGATCTTTCAAATGCTATTGCACAACGAGGCGATAAACGCGCTACTCTGTAAGTGGCACGGCAACCCTCCAGTATACAGGTGGAATTGATAAAAAGAGTTTTTGTTTATATGCGGAATGTTACAGAATAGTGACTGGTTTAATGAAAGCAGAATAAAAACTTAATATTTAATTTAAGATGCGAGTCAGATTAATATATTAATTGAAATGGTTACTGAGTAATCACTTTATTAGTTTATACAAAGTCTAATTATCATGACAGCTACAATGTAGCTGCTAATGAAATTTTGTGAAACCAATCTTTTCTAAATAGTAACATGTTCTGAATTGTTCTTATTTACAATTATACTTCATTACCACAAATACCATATAAGGGAGCTGGCTACTTTTATATTTTTTAAAAGTAAATTATTTAAAGCTTTCTTTTAAGCATATTAACTTTAAAATTAAATAAAAACAAGTATCTTACTTTTGCAAAAAAGCTGTTTTACCTTATTTATCTATAAACTTTAATTACTAAATAAGGAAAAGTATCATGATGAAAATTTTTACTTTTAGGAGCTCAAAACAACCAGTCAGTATAAAATGGTTCATTTTGAGCTAATCGTGATAATTTAAGTATATAAAGTAGAATTTACTATCAGTCAAAAATATGTCCAAGACTGAAATCAGTCCTGAGACTGAAGGTCTTGCAACCATGGCTGTAATCAATTAGCCTAAAAGAAATGCTTCAGGTGTTTTTTTTTGTTTTGTTTTTCTTTTGTTACAGAGATAAACGGCAAGAATTTTTTTTTTCCCCTTTAGGTTAAATTTTATAAAAATAAAATACTACGATGCTTTAATTTTTGAAGCTGAAAAGAGTAAAAAAATAAAAAATAAACGAAAGATGTCATTTTAAGTCAATTTTCGTTTATATTATTATTAGAAACGATTCGCAAATGAATCATTTTATAAACGGGATTGGAAATCTTAATTTTGATTTCGTCATACCTTTTATTTAAATTGTGCGTTCTTTAAAAATGAAAGATTTTGTTTAATTTCTTTAAAAGAAAACTCAAAATTAAATTAGTAATCTATCTGTATTACACTCGCATATCACAAGAAATACCTATGCCACACATGAACGTTATTTTGTAAGGAAAACAGTTATAAGTATTGTTGAAAATAAAAACAATTCAGAACATTATACTAATTAGAAAGGATCGGTTGCAAAGAATGCTGTCTGGATAATTAGAAATTGTACTCACTTTCTCCCCTTGGAATACCATTTCAAGATCTTTGATATTTCTTATTTCTTCAGTCAACTTCGCGTATCGCGTAGTGATACATGGCGAAGTCTTATGGCGAACGCGATGAATTTTCATTTCGATACGAGAACTTTCGATAAATATCGAATTTCGATACGAGATTTTTTTTTTAAATGTGAAATATTTTCTCCTTAAAAAATGTTTACTTACTATGAATAACAATGAAATAAAATACCTATAATTACAAAATACTGCTTCATTTTAAAAAATCAGTCTAAGTATTTTAAAGCACACAATAAACTGTTTTCGTAGTTTAAAAAAAGATTTATTGCCAATATTCAGATTTTTAACTGTGACCTAAACCGCGCAAAACCGATGTGCAACGTTCTGTCTGCTAGCCCATAGAATAACATGTAATCCGCGATCCTAAGAAGTCCATTTTTTCATGCGGATTATATAAAAATTAAGAGTTTTCCTAGATACTAGGTTAGTCTTATCCACTTCGTCAAAAACAGATTCATTTTATATATTAATGTTTTTAAAAAAATCTAGACCGTTTCGGAGAAAAAAAAAAGACAAACTTACACCATCGAAATTGCTTTCAAAATGGGTTTACAGATCTGAAAATATACTGCACGTAGAATTGTAAAAAATTCAGAATAGGATTAGACTGCAGATATAAGACTGTTTAAAAAAAAACAGAACAATAGGACCTATATTTGATGAGTTATTAACAGGCGGCTTTTCGCATTTTCTTTGATGTCGAGTTAGCTGTATATATGAGTTCCGCCATCTACGAATTCTACGATACGATACGATACGATTTTAGGCTTAAGGCTGCGTCACTCGGAATACTACCGTCTTCCATGATTACTAGATTTCAGATACATAAAATGTAAAAGCAACAGAGATTCATTTTGCCATTTATTTTTAACTATCCACTAATCCACTTAGTTTTTGTTTCTGCATCAAGTCCAATTTGTAGATTTCAGATATATAAAATGTGAAAGCAACAACGATTCATTTTACCGCTTATTTCTAATTCCACTATTACACTTATTTTTTATTTCTGCATAAAGTCCAATTTCTAGATTTCAGATACATAAAATGTAAAAGCAACATAGATTCATTTTGCCTCATATTTTTAACTATCCACTATTACACTTAGTTTTAATTTTCTGCATAAAGTCCAATTACTAGATTTCAGATACATAAAATGTAAAAGCAATAGAAATTCCTTTTGCCACTTATCTTTAATTATCCACTATTAGACATTCTTCATAATATTTTTAACCGCTTATTTTTAACTATCAAGTATTGCACTTAGTACACTCTGCATAAAGTCCAATTACTAGATTTCACATACATAAAATGTAAAAGCAACAGAAATCTATTTTGACGCTTATTTGTAACTATCCACAATAGAGATTCATTTTGTCACTTATTTTTAACTATATACTATTATACTTAGTTTTCATTTTCTGGATAAAGTTCAATTACTAGATTTCAGATATATAAAATGTAAAAGTATTAGAAATTCATTTTGCCACTTACCTTGTAACTATCCACAAGAGTATTATGCTTAAGTTTTTCGAAAGAAAAGAGTTTACAAGAGGTAATTAAAAAAAAAAATATATTGTTGTTTTATTATCATTTTCCTTTCATTTGATCAGTTATAAAAGAAATAAAGCACGAACAGAAAGTTAAATTTCTATTGATAGCAGTTTTTAAAACTCGCATTAGGAAAGCTATCAAGCTAAGTTTTGTGATTCTGCACTATCCTAATATAAATTATATTGTACGATGACGAATGTGGAATTTCATTTTACCTCTAAAATATACTTTAACACATATTTGATATTTTACGGGAAATCAAAAATTAGGTGAGCTGAAATATTTTTCAAGTCCGCTGAGATGTTCGCGCGAATAAAGTTGACAGAAAATCGAGTTTGATAGTGAAAAGCTTTCAACCCTTTTTTGAGGCTTTTATAGTGCGTACTTCTCGACACTTTGCAAAAATGTTTTGGAAAGTCATTTTTCGTCTCTTTCCTGTACAGAAAATTGACTTATCGCCAAAAAATATCTGGAAGTGATGTCTTCTTAAAAGACAGGCTGAAGAGTGTTTTCTTTCTTTTTTGCTTTCTTGCACATAGTTCTATAAAACGTGAAATAGACATGAGCTTTTTTGTACGAGAACAACTTTAATCAAAAACTGAATTAAGATGGTTCTCAATATATATATATATATATATATTCTTCTCTACTCAACAACGTAAATTCACAATACTTTCACGAATAATCTTTTATGGATAAAAGCATGAAATTGGCAGGCATGGTCATTCAATTTATTTGGAATGGATTTGCGTTAAGGAGTCAGATACCCTTTGGACTAACAAAATACATGAAAAAAAAGGCCTTTATGTGAATTGCAGTCACTCTACAACTAATTTATTTTTTATTATAAAATTTAAAACATATATTAAGAAATATTTATGTTTTCAATTAAATTGTCAAAAAAAAAAAAAAAAAATATGCGCATTTATAAAGTTTTTAAATTTATTTTCATAGATAATACAATTTTTACGAAAGAATTATTCTTGTATGCATTGCGTGCATGTTTTTTCACGTTTGAATGCTAAAACAAATCAAGGGTTTTTTTTTTTTTTATGAGTACAAATATAATGTGTTTTCAAAATGACGTACAATGAAAAAAAAAATGAAACTTTTAGATTCCGAAGAAGAAAAAAAATAAGAAATTCGAAATATCGAGGTTTATTTTATACAAAAGTAGTCGTGAATTCTAAAGTTCTTACTTGAGAAATATAATAATAGGACATTTTGTGTCTCTGTACGTTTAATACATTCAGAAAAAATTTCGTGAACTTCTAAGCACTATTTTTTAAAAATCGTACGCGCAATGATCAAAATCGCCGTTTTGAGAAAATTGACATTAAAGATGAAATCACGCCTTTATGATATAAAAAAAAAGCTCAAAGTGTTTTAGACATAACTTCTCTTGTAATGAGATTTTTTCAATGGGACTTGTTTTTAATTGTTCCTAAAGATTCATATTTAGTTGTAAGCTATTTTTAAAAAATCGATTTTTGGACACTTTAAAGGGCAGTTGACCCCCTTAAAAACGATTGCTGTTTTACGATGATTTTTCTCGGACTGTCGCATTCGGAAATTTGGTTCAAAATACAAACTAAGAAAAAAATTTCTGAAAGTTCCTTTGCCTTTATTGAAAAATGGAAGAATTTCTGAATAACTCATTTTTAGTCACTTATTGAATAATTCACTTTTATGTTTCTATGAATGAAAATGAATTCAGGAATGTGTCAGAAAAATGTAGCCAGTTTGAATTTGAGAAAATCCATAATGTACAGAGGTGTTCTAGAGCGTTTCAACATTCACCAGTAGTACCGTATTTTACAAAAGAAACGCCGCGGAGAGTTTCTTTAGAGTTTGAAAGTTAATTTTTTGGTCAAGTGCGGCGTTTACGATTTTTTTTTTTTTTTTTTCGTGTGCGTAAAATTGGGATAAAGTAAAAATTCCTTAAGACTGTTCTCAAGTCCCCTGCTCAACAACGCGAAACTTTCTGACTTTGCCGATAATGGAAACTATGACATTTCCGATGATGATATCGAACCATACAGGTGGACAAAGAAAATTTACAACTCTTCTTCTCACAAGGGAACCACTTGTTGCTCGCACCTAGTATTGAAACCTGGTGCATTTTAAAGCTCTATATTAGGAAGTTTGGGAATCGATAAAATTTTTTTGTTAAAATAATATTTTTTGATTTTACAGCAGATTACCTTTCTGAAAATGCAATTTTCGAGACCACTTTTCGGGCTATTAAAGTAAAAATATTTTTACAAAAAATAGTTAAAAATATAAATTAGTCAATAATAACTATAAAATGTTGAAAAAAGTTTTAAAATTCCTTCAAGAACCTACGAATTTGATTTAAAAAAAATACAATATTATATTTACATATTTGGCGGATAAAGATTGGCGCCTTTTCCTTCCGGTACAGTTTTCCGGCAACCCTAGCTCAGTATTTTCGCTACGCACCGTGTTGTAATGGTTTGGACGTAAACCTATTACAAGTATAATAAAGCTAGTGAAAATTTTGAAGTGCCATATCTGGCGACTTAACTCTCTTTTGGAGTAAAATTAACAAATAAAAATCCAAAAATAAAAAATTATAAATATAAAGAAATATATAAAATATGATTTTAACAAAGAATTTTTATCGGTTCTCTAACTTTTATGCATAGGGCTACAAAATGCACCAGGTCTCAATTCTAGGTGCGAGCAACACCTAAAGTAGTTCCCTTGTCAGATATTGACAACGGAGATTTTGGGGGCTTCGTAAACTAAACAGAAACTAAAAAAGGATTAAAGTGGATGCGACTTAAAAAGCGTCATAAAAAAAACGTTGCGCCGACCATTTAAAAAAATGTGGAGCGCCTAAGCAGATGGGTCCGCGTCCCCTGCTCTGGGTGGTTTTAATACTTATTGACGTGTCCTTAATTAAAAAAATTACATAAAAATATTTAAAATTTGGTTTAAATATTTTAAATAAAATTTTAGAATCTTAAGCAATTAAAATTGTGGCACCCTACAACTACATTGTTCAGAAAACTGACTAAAGTTAGGTCAGTGAGACACAATCGACAAAAGTAGCGTTCCCAAAGGTGCGGCGATTACGATATTTTAAAGCTTATTCAGACCAATTTTGAGGCTTGAGGCGCATACGACGGGTGTGGCGTTTCTTACATAAAATACGATATATACATTTTATATTGTGGGATCTGCCTATAATTTATTTTTATATTTCCTTATATGAAACCCTTATCGTAAGGTTTCACATTAGATAAAATAATGTGTGCATAACTTAAAACAGACAAGTCTTTATAAAATTTAGAAAACGTTAGAATTAAGTTAATAAGGAAATAAATTAATTTTATTAAACGTGAAATAGACATGAGCATTTTTTTGTAAGAGAACAAAGTAAATAAAAATTGAATTAATGCACAAAACTCTTCAACAGTAATTATAACTTAATATTAATTATAATTTACTGTGGGGAAATTCTCCAGTTTATGCAACATAAGAATGAACAAGTTTTTCAATAATAATTCTTATTCGATAACATTTACTTTTACTCGATTTCTTTTTAATTATGTCACGAGGTTTAATTGATTGCAGTGCTGTAATAAACGTGGTGTTTTTATAAAGGTAACTAATATGGATTTACATCAGGTCTCAAGAAAAACTTTTGATTTTATTCAAGATGAGTTTTTTCAGAATTGTCTTTTGTTATTCTGTTGGTAAATTTCATTGTTGATTTTACTACTTCTGCTGTACTAATGTTCAAAATTGTGCATCCTTATTTTAGTTATCTAAATTTGTCATTTTGTCAATATCAAAAGTATGTTTTCTCTTGTTTTATATTTTCATTTTTATTTAATATACAGAAGAGAATTGTATTCTCAAATGTGTTAAAAACTAATGGGCATATATATATTCACCACGCTGTCGTTTTGTCTACGTAAAATTTTTACAAGACAAAAAAATGTCAACTAAATCAGAATAAAAATATATTTTAAAAAATCATTTCACGATACACAACATATTTTTATTCCTTATTTCGAGTAAAATGCAAAACTTAATTAAACCTAAAAATGCAAAAATTGCCCCCATCTTTATAAATATGAGCACCAATGCGTTGGATATACAAGTATGCCATAGTTAAATATACAGTGAATACCTTGTAAAGACTATCAAAACTTTGCCAGAAGAAATATTTCATCTAGTGAGACACTAATGGTTTGGCTTCTTTTGGATAAAATTGACAGAAAATGAAGTCGAGGGATGAGAAAGCTTTCAGACTTTCTCCCGACCTCTTATCCTACCGTTTCGACTTTCCGCCCAAAACTTTTCGAAAGTCATTCTTTATGGAAAATATCTAAAAGAGATGTCTTACTCAAAAGGCATACTGCAGTGGGTTCTTGCATTGTTCTACAAACAAAGTTCGATAAATTGTATAAATGCCAGTTTGCATAGCTCTTTTTGAGTTTCATTAGTTTACATTTTACTTTTTTACAAAAAGGGACATCCCGCTTTATGTTTTACCTGGAGATTGCGGGATTGTTTAGTATCTTATAAAGAGATTGTTTCATGCTTTAATATATGTTTTATTTTATTGGGATAAACTTTTAATAATAATCTAAAAGGGATTCTTTTACAGAAAGACGTATCACGTTTTACGTCTTACCTGCAGGATATGATGTTGTTTTCTGTCTTATAAACAGATGATATATAATGCTTTATTTTGCAGTTTAAAAAAATAAAATCTTAATAATTATCTAAAAGAGATGTTATACTCAAAGTATACTGCAGTTGGTATTTGCATTGTTCTACAAATAATGATTGATAAATTATGTAACTTCCAATTTGCTCTTTTACTTTTACGAAAAGAAATATTATGTTTTATGCTTCATCAACACATTATGGCGTTTTTTCGTATATAGGACGATTTAATATGGGGTTAATTTTATAGATTATTAACTCTTAATGATTATTTAAAGAAAATTTATAAAGATCACTTGGTGCCATATAAAAACAACTCGTTAACCCTCATTGAGTTACTATGTCAAACAATGTGAAAACACAAATTTTGGATCACAAATATTCTATAAGATTGGCTTTCAAATGATCGTATTTCTCATTATTATTACTTCATGAAAAAATTTAATGCAGTTTTCTTGAAAAAATTATCTTGGTACATGCATAATGTACAACATGATCTTTATCAAATTACACTTTAGTGTCTGTAGAATTCGGCCGACAAATTCAGAAGGATGATAGTCGGCATCAAGAAGGTGAAAAATTACCTTAGAACATGGGGTCGCAAACCACGTATTTAATCAAAAATTCAGGGTGTCCTACCCTAACTCAGTTTGGTTTGATGGCAATAACTTTCAGAAAACTGAAGTGTATTATAATAAAACTTTTAATAGACATGCTCACTTTTGTCGTAAATGTGATAATATAAAAAAAAAAGTGGTTGAAATTTCTATTATATCGGCCAGAAGTATATACACTTGACGTTCCACTTTTTGGGCTGCAATTACCAGTTCATACAGTTTCATCGATTGCTTGAGCATCCTGTTTTTCCAAAACTTTTCATGATGTTATAACATTTAACTCAAAACAAGGTACACCCCAGCAAAGAAAGAAGCAGTGGGCCATCAGCTTGAAAAAAGATGGCAGCCAGCAGTGCTATCAGCGGTAAAGTGCAAGGGTGCCATTCCTTAAACCTGTCGAAAAGTGTCCGAGCCGAATGCAGCTGGCCCATCAGTGATGGCCAACAGGAGAGCATTGGTATGCCATCACATTACTTCAATCCGGCACTTTTCCTGCAGTGCTAACACCTATCCCACTGCTATTCCTTTGCTGGCCCAGCACTTTCCCTTACAAAAATTTCTTATAGAATTCTATGAAAAAACAAAGTATTATATAATTATGGCTCTTTTTTCTATAAGCTAGTTTCACCAAGAGCTATAGAAACATCTGTAGAAGTGTCTATAATAGAAATGTCTATAGAAATATTTGAACTGCATGTGGTCACCCTTCCAAGTACTGGCCGCGCTCGATGCTGCTTGGTTTTCGTGATCGGACATGAACAAGCACTTTCAGCGTACGCTACGATTGCTCGTAGTTTTCAAGCTCTCATTACACTATTTCAAGTTTATTTCTTTTGTGATTTACGTTCCCAATCATTAAACTGGTATAGAAATTATTCTATTGTATAGAAATCCTATGTATTTTATACGCGTTTTTTTATTATTGATTCTGAATTGCGTAAATTATGAAAACCGAAATCCTTTGTAACCTAGTAAAACCAGATTTAAGGAGAAAAAGAAAAAGGGCGTTGGAATAAAGAATTTATTTATTTATTCAGTTACTTATTTATTTTGTTGGTGGCAGTAGTGCTATATTTTTTACAGTTTAAAAAAAAATAGCCTCACAGCTTAAATTGTGTTAAGATATTCATTTCAGATTTGTGTTCAAATATTCAATGTCTTCGATATTCGCAGCGCCACCTAGCGTAAGGGTTCCCAGCAATAATGCTGCAAAAGTTCGTGCACTTCCATGTAGTGGTGGGCCAGCGCATGAGATAAAATGGATGCCCACCAGAATTTTATCTGATGATTTCCAACAACAAAGTTGACTGAAGCTGTCCAGCAGTGATCATGCAGTGGTAGACCATCAGCCAGCACTTCTCCATCATTGCCAGCTCCTATCTTGCTGCTGGCCAGCAATTTCCTCTTTGCTGGTACATCATTGCATTTTCATTGCAATGTTTTTATTTTAACTCGAAATTATTACCGTCAATCCAAGTTCAGTTAGTATGAAACACCCTGTATTTGCGACTCAATAATGTTTTGTGACCCCATGTTCTATGGCAATTTTTCATCCTCTTGATGCCTACAATCATACCCCTGAATTTGTCGATTGAATTCGACAACACCCTGTATTTAAATAAAACGACATCAAATTTCCTGTTGGTATTATTATTATTATTATTATTAGGATGAACGAAGCGAATGCTCTACTAGGCTACACAAATTACATTTTGTCGTACACTATACAAAAAAAAAATAAATAAATAAATAAATAAATAAAATAAAATAAAAATAAATAAATAAATAAATAAAAATTAAAAAAAAACTATTCAGTATTTTGACTTGAAATTAAACATAAAAATAAATTAGGATCTGTAGATTTGCACAATATATATATATTTTTTTTTTACAGAATTACCTTAAAAATTTATTATTTTAATTAATTTATTTTACATGTTTTTTTTTTTCATTGCGGACGCATTTTTGCAAATAAAAAATGAAGCACGTATATTTTCAGAAGAAAAAAAATAAATCCTGGAGTTAGTAATTATAGATAGAATCATGATTAATTAATTAAATAAAATATATTTTCATTATTCCACCAAAATATCTCAAAAACTGTTTTTTAAATTTAATTAAGGAAAGAAATATTTTTGGACTTGATAGAAATAAAATATGATCTGTATGCAGACGATTCTTACGCATTTTAAAAGAAATATATTGTGATTTTCTT
Source organism: Maratus speciosus (assembly GCA_963932465.1). Taxonomy (NCBI): domain Eukaryota; kingdom Metazoa; phylum Arthropoda; class Arachnida; order Araneae; family Salticidae; genus Maratus; species Maratus speciosus. The sequence continues at coordinate 295,045,717 of OZ010793.1, read as the reverse complement.
TTTTTAAAGTGGCAACAAAAGAATTGTAAACAAATAAAATTAATTGTTAAATTCGTCATATAAAATGTTATTCGAATTCAAAGGTTGAATGATAACAATAATATGATAAGTTAATAATTCTTAGTATCAACCGGAGCAGATTTCAAATGTTTTTCAAGAAAATAGGATTTTGAAGAAGTAACTTTCTTCAAGCTCTCTTCGAATATAATATTCTAAGATTGCTATCAAAGATTATTTGATGTGAATTACAAAGATTGGAAACATACCTATTTCGAACGATTTGAGAAAACACCAGAGGCTATTAGAAAATGTAAAAACACTTTTAAAAGTGCTTTTAGTTGAAAATTTAAAAATATTTTGTAAAATTTTGCTTCGAAAATATTTTTATTTATACTAGTCTTATGTCATAAATAAAAAATTCCGAGGAAATTCTTAGTTATTTGGCTGAATTTATATTTCTAAAATTAAAATGCGTCAAAACATGAAATAACGTTTTTGCTTAATAAAGATGCAAAAATAATATAAAAAAATATTGTTACTTTCAAATATTTATCTTATTAAATAAGACTTCGCGAATCCAAACAAAGCATGGCTTTTTCTAGTTATTGTTATTACAATTATTATAATTACACGAGCTTAAATATTTTTCAACCTATTTTCAGTCATTTCTTATGTCGTTCTATTAACCAGAATATATTTTAATATATCACCATATTCAATCATATGAAAGAAAACGTAACTTCTTTTCTGTCCACGATCAAAGACCGTTGCCCCTTGTAATAGATTTATAAATCATTCAAAATAATGTAAACACGCAAAGAAAAGGTAAAAATAAATAAATAAATGTATTAATAAATAAAGAAATGTTTACTATTCAGTCAATGACATTCCTTTGTCAAACATAGTCCTTTCAAAAGCACTATAACTCCCATCGAAATGTATCTTGGAACTATATTGCTTTCTTCGGAAATAAAGGGATCGTAAGAAAAGGAAATGTAATAGAGTCCGTCAGAAAGAAACGTCCTACAAGCTTGCTTTTATTATTCTTTCGATGGTTGAGGCAAACTTAAGTTTTTTTCTGATTTTTTTCCCTTTGACTTCAACATGTATGTCTCTCCCACTTACGATGTCTGTAAGTAGCATTTGTCACACATGTTGTAAATAGTCTTTCTCGATTACACGAAAATGTTTTCTGTATTTCATATCTAGCTTTTACCCGAATGATTCGTTACTCCAGTGTCAATTTAGCTATCATAATATCATTATTTTGTTCGCGTTTGATATGCTGTATTTATAGTCAAGAACTAAATAAAGAGTTTTATCGGGAAAAGTACACATATATACTTAAGACGGTTTAAAAAAAGGGTTAAAAATATTATATAAGGGTAGGGAGAATAGTAAACCGTTCTGTATTTCTCGTCGTACATTTTCCCGACCAGAAGAGTGCGTTAATCGGGATCACCGCCAAATTGACGTATTGTAATGGAAATATTTTGACACTACCGTCAATTTTGGGCCACTTTTTCCTGGTTCCACTCACATTTCCATTATTAAAAAATATATGTGATTTTTCAACGTCGAAATGGAGTTGTAAACAATCAACATGAAACAATGAAGCAAACTGTATGGTCTTAAAGAGGAAATTTTTTATTCTTTTATTTTTTAACTATTTTTAAAGTTTTGGAACAAAGTAGCCCCTGCTGGGGGCTTCTTTGGTCCATTCACTTAGTTTCATATAAAATGAATACATTTCATATGTAAATGAATAGATTTTTATTGAAACTCCCTTGCAATAGCATTTGCTAATAAATTAACACTGCAAACTCGATAAACAAATGTTCTTTTTTTACATTTAAACACAATAAACCAATTGTTAATATTAAAGAAACGAGAAACAGTTTTCGTCATATTATCCTCAGCAACTGGAACAAAAACAAATAATGTAAGATTTTGCTACAGTAACATTTCAAAAAAATGTAGCCCCGAAATACTAGTTTTCATGTTAGCTTTATGAAAACGCAACCATTTCCTCACAGAATAAAAAAAAATTAAAGGAAAAACTATGATAACACATGGGTTACAGGTTACTAAAGGTAATATTTTGACACTTACCTTATTTGTAGCTCTTATCCAGATTGTTTCACTATAGAAAGTTTGGAGAGTTAAAATTTACACACTAAACAGTTGTTTACAAGCACACCCAGTGTTGTCACTAAAATAATTTAAATTACCTCCAAACTATTCAAATACCCTATAGTAGGGAACAAAATATTTTTCAAGGGCACAAAATCCAAATTATCTTGTATTGTTTGTTCAATACACAGAGTAAAAACTTTTCTTTATGGGATGTATCAATGTTAACCCCGCAAGGACCAAAGTATCCCCGTTTGATGGTACATGAATTGCAGTCATGAAATTACATACGATATTTAAGAGAAACATTGAATACTTATTAAAGAGGTTTCTTTCCAATTATTTTTTACTTTTATTAAAAAGGGTGGTCGGTGATTGCTTATTTTAGTGAAAATGAAAATCAGTTACGATTAAAAATTGTTTTTCATACTTTGGGTAGTTTACACAAGCTTACCTTTTTCTGATACTTTCCCACTAGTTTCAATATATGTCTCTTCCACTTACAATGGCTGAGTAGCATTTGTCACATGACGCGCTGTAAATAGTCTCTTTCAATTACACTAAGCTCTTTCTGTATTTCGTGTCTTGCATTTTCTCGAATGATTCGTTATTCCAGTGTCAATTAGATATCTCAATCTAATTGTTCTTTGAGTCTGATATGTAGCACTTACAGCCACAGACTGAAAGCAATAATTCTTTAGAAAAACTGTAAATATTTCAGGATATGTATGGTCCCTACTTTTGACTATCTTTATTTCCGAATAGTAATATTTGTCTCATTTAATTGCAAAATTTGTAATGGTTTTATGCGATTAAATAAGAAGCAGATTTCTATTTCGAAATAGTGGTACCAAAAAAAAAAAAAAAAAAAATAAATAAATAAAAATCGGACGCATGCTGGAATTTTTGTTTATTATATTTGAAAGTAATATGGTTTGAATTATTTATATGCGTCTTATTTGAATATGCCTGTCCTGTAATCTTTTCTCCCTCCTTACTGTTTATCTCTTTTTAAACAAGTAACGAATTTGTAAAAATGTAAGTAGTAAGTCCTAACCTTGTTGAGAAACTCACTGCATATTTCATAAATAAATTACAAGTACCAGATGAAAAGGGATTTTTTTTTCCCTGTAACTTATCAGTCAAAAATTATTTTTAGCATTCTATAAATTTATTTCTATAAGTATCATTTATATCCCATAGTACTTGCATTGCATATTTTTGATTTACTATTTGCATTTAATGTATTAAATGTTGAAAGTCAGCACTCAAAAATTGTATTTTTATATAAACTTCCAAAATTGTTTTATAATACTTGTATTCAAAAAATGTGCTAATAATGTTCGTATTCAAAATCGTGTTCATAATGTTCGCATTCAAAAATAGTGTCTATTTACTAGTATTCAAAAATTGTGTTTAAACTTGTACAGATTAAAATCAAATAATGAATTAACTTATTGCACTATTATTTAGTATATTGATGACTCAAAACTTGTGTAGATTAAATCTTTGGGCATTCAAAAGTACTTATAGCAAAATTAAAATATCAATCTGTTGTTAATTAATCTACTGGCAAATTGTTCGTGTGCAGAAATTGTAAATTCTTTTGACACAGAGAATATTTATTGTAAGCAATTGAATTTAACTTACTATCGTTGAACTCAGAATATATGAATATATATATATATATATATATATATATATATAACCATTAATTAAACATTACTGACCACCATCAATAATTGTGAGAGTATGAATGAATTTACAGCAATACAGTGTCCCCAAACTCTCTGAATGGATACTAAATATATATATATATATATATATATATATATATAATGCATTTATAGCAAATATCTGCGAAAAGTAATAAAGTAAATATATAAAGGATATAGTAATACGAATAAAGTAAATATATACACTATGACGCAAAAGTTTAGACAATGAAGAAATTCTTACATACTTTGAAAAATATTTATTCAATTTTCAAATCACTGCTTGAAATTAATGTGCTGTACATATAAACAATATTTATAACAAACAAAAGTGGAATTGTGCATATTGCAATAAATTAAATGGTAACAAAAATAAACTGCTGTCTCAAAAGTTTAGACACAAATTAAATAAAATCGAAATAAACAATTTTTAAAACGTGGTTGCGCATCCATGCTTATGTATTACGTCATATACACGAGACTGCATGGAAGAAACTAAATCTTGCATAGTTTGTGGATCGATATCGTACCATGCATTCTCAATAGATGTCTTAAGTTCCTTTTCAGAAGAGTATTGTCTAGCGTTGCTATAAACTTTGCGACACATGATGCTCCAAAGGTTTTCTATAGGGTTAAGATCTGGGCTACATGCTGGCCAGTCGAGAACTCTTATATTATGGGAATTAAACCAGGATTTTGAATGTTTTGCAGTGTGAATTGAAGCATTGTCTTGCTGAAATTCCCACTGAGGACCCCCTAGAAGCTCAGCAAATGGCAGTAGGTTTTCTTCTAATGTCTGTGTATAATGCTGTGAAGTTTGACGACCACTGGTGAAGGTCAGAGATACTTGTCCATTATAGCAAAAGGCTGCCCAAACCATCACCGAGCCCCCTCCTTGTCTGCGACTAAAAAAACGTCGAGGTTCCTTCCGCAAGTCATGCCAATACGATAAACAACCATCTGGACCATCCAGATTCCACTTTTTTTCATCGCTAAATATGACTGACTGCCATTTCTCTCCATATGACATATGCTTTCGAGCCCACATAAGTCTTTGTAACTTATGATGTGGTTTCAGAGCTGGTTTCTTCTGCATTTTGCTATAAACGATTGTTCCTTTTTCCAAAATTCGTCTACGAATCGTATCCTTTGATACAGAGAGTCCCGATGAGCTTTGAACTCCACGTACGCTCATTTGTTGAGTACTCGCTAGTCTTTGTATCAGGCGATCCTCTCGTACATTTGTCACACGTGGCCTCCCAGACCGACATTTTGCTTTATATTCGGAACCACTCGATAAAACTCGATAAATAGGTTTTTTTGACCTATTAATAATAGCAGAAATTTCAGAAACGCTCTTCCCTTCACCTTTCAACTGCCAAATCCTTGAAACCTCATTCACTTGAATTTCTTTAGCTCTCGGCATGTCGACTATGAAGCGCAATCGTTTGCAGAACTTAAGTACTCCAAATTTGTGACATCATCGATTCTAAATTTGCATATGCCAGCGAATATTCAAAGAAATTTAGAATAGTGTCTAAACTTTTGCGACAAGCACATTTGAATTTTTATGAAAAAAATTAGTATTATAGCAAATAAAACGACTGACTTTTGTACATAGCATTTTAAATCAGTTTTTGAATATATTTACAGGTTTTTGTAATTCTGGCGTCATAATTCTACATTTTAAAGCTGAATGACGTCATTGTCTAAACTTTTGCGTCATAGTGTACTAGGGTCTCAGCCTCTTGCTCGCCAACCCCCGTGAATTGCAACGCAATTCACAATGGACATTAACTATAGCCAGAATGTGTATGATCGTAAATCCTTTTAACATATGAAATTTACAAATGTGTTTAATGTATAAAACAAGCAATGGAAAACTTCGTCGAAAATGCAAATAAAAATGCATTTTTTCACCTTTAATACTGCACAGCACGTCTTAAATTCACTTAAAACTCTTTGAAAAGCATGACAGTAACGAAAAATAAACCAAACGTTTCCTGCTGTGTCTAAAAGATAATCTTGATCAGAAAGCTGATTTGCTGAATGCATCACGTCACCGTAAAACGAACCAATGGCATTGCTATTCGTACATAGAATAATGGAAGTAATAATGTAACTTCCTTCTTTCTTTTGTTATTCTATGCATTTAAGGCTGTTCTCAACTGCTCTGCTCAACAAGCGCAAAATGTTTTGCCACATTTACAAATTCATTTTTTAACGGAAAGATATAAAATTTGAAAGCCTTGGGCATGGAAGCGATTTGGAATCGAACTGTGTTTCCCATTTTTGGATCCGTCAATTACCTATTGAGTTATAAGCGATTTTGATCACTTGACACGGCATTTTCTCCCCTTATTGACTGGATTTTCTTCTTTCTTTCGGAAATTCAGTTCAAAATGCGAACTTTGACAGTATTTTCTGAAAGATCTATTGCGTTTACAAAAAAAACGTAAAAAAAACAGTTCGATGACATAGTTTCTGAATAACAACACCTTCTAGTCTCATGCGTTTCCAAACAAAAATGAATTAAAACTTATGTCAGAAAGTTGAGCCTTTGGATTTGAGAACAGCCTTAATTGACGGTAGGAGAAGAACTCTTGCGCTTAAAAAGCGATTTTCTGTGAGAGAATTTTGATTTGCTGAATGAGTCGGGTTATGTGACCGTAAATTAACCGGTTCAAATCGTTGCCGTGGTTGTTGCCAAACGGCAAGCTATAAATACAGCCTGATTTCCTCTTCACGTAAGAGAAGTATATATATATAGATAATTACAATAATTTGCAACAAAGTAAAATGGTTTGTGTTATTTATATTGGAGAACGTGGGTGGTATGATTAATGACCCGCATTGTTATTTTATTATCAAGCTATGAAAAACGTGTACGGGAATGACATGGTCTTAATTGATAAAATAGCTGGAAGTGAAGGATTGTTATAAGTTTGCCATTAATTGGGGGACACTGTGGCATCTCAAATGCATCGCATTTATGTATATTTTTATTTTGGGAATATTTTTTTTTTATTACATTTGGGTATATTTTTTTATTATCCTCATAGTTCATGGGAATTACTCATTGGGATCATTCACGGCACTAATGCAAAAGTTATGTAGTGTAAAATGAAATAGACCCAGAGTCATCTGTTTATATCCAAACTTTTATTGATGCTGTAGACAATTGTATACCGGCGAACCTATCGCACGCGTGCAATAGGTGGCACGCAAAAGATTATTTTCGCCACGGCATAGATTCAGATTCTAAAACAAAATGTACTAAAGTTGCACAAAATGTACTAATTTAGACTAGATGAGTTTGTCTGAATTCGATTAGTTCGAATGGTTGTAGTTCTCATACAGATTGAACAAACTGAAATACAACTTCATGACTTAATGATCCAAAACTTGCTCAATATTGGCTGAAAAAATTTCCAAATTAAGAGGGGATTGGGAGATAACCAGAAAGAAATTATTATAAAACATTACAAGCAGAAAAGGGATGGGAAAATTGGAGTACAACTCCAGATACTAAAACTGTTTAAAGATTCTTTTGACAATATTTTCCGTGAGTCCTTCTTTTCGAAAATGATAATTATGAAAAATTCAAGTAGAAATCTCTTGTCGGATTATTCCAATTCACCTTGCGTTCTTTTAAAAATAACTAAGTACGAAGCTGATAAAAATTATTTGTGCATCTAAGGTGCGGCAATAGAAATTATATTTAAAAAATTAATTTCTGAAATAAAAAGCACAAAATATTGCCCATAAATATATATATTTATTTGTAAAAACAAAAATTTAAATAATTTTGTTTCATTTTTATTTCACCTACTGAATGTTTCGTCTGTTGGCACGTCAAGATCATGTAAAATATATTTTTTGAAAAAAATTGGTACGCGGATCTGAAAAGGTTCGCAGTCCCTGGATATGCATTCATCTGTAAAAATCTGTTATTTTCGGTAAAAACAATTCGCTGTCGTGCCAAAAATATTTGTGGTTTGCCAGAAATCTAATTCACAATAATTTTAATCATACTCATGATTAGTATACAAATGTATAATTTTCCTCCCTTAAAGATTATCGATTTTAAACCTTAATCCACCCATAAAACTTTAAGTATCACTTTTGAGAAAATGTGTAGAAAAGATTTTCTTAAGATGAAAATTTTCAATTTTTCCTTTTTTAAGCTGTCTTTCAGGACCCCTTTTTAAAATTGCGCATAAAAAATTTGGTATATATAGGCTAAAGAATTAAAACTCCACTTTGAGTTTCTATTTTAAAAGACATATTCAAAAGGCGCTAGTTTAAATTGCTAAAGGTATTTTGTTCAGTGCCTTTTTGCATTGCATTACTTGAAGATTCATATAATTGTATTTCATTGATGAAACAAATACTTCATTAATTCTATCCTAATCAAATATCACAAGAGAAAAAATTCTTTCGTCTAGACTTTTCGTCACAAAATTTACAATGTAATTTATAGTTAACAGCATTAACGAAAAAGCTCTTATAAATTTAAAACTACAAAAGCATATTGAGCATTCGGTGCCTGTTCTGCTTTATTGGTTAAACTTGGTAACATTCCTTTAAAACGCGCTACTTTTTCTCTGCTTTAATTGTTGGTATTTTATCAATTGCATTCAGCAAAATTTTAAAGAATTTTTTTTTCTCTATTAGGAGCGTTTAATTTTAGGATATTTGGCTTGTTTTGGTAGGTGTCTTCAAATGCAAGTGCATGCAACTGCTTTAAGCCATTTAATTCGCTTTGCAGCATTTCCTGCTAACATATACACTATGTGGCCATTAATCACCGGACACTTTCAATTTTAGACACTTTGTCGAATATTTAAAGATATATTTCTCGGATTTTTCTGGAACTTTAGGATTATGAAGAATATGTTCGACTTCAGTTTATAAACGGTGATTTGATTGGAATGACAATTAGGGGGGCAGCTAAAAATCAAAGCAAAATAAATAATGTTTGGGATGACACCGTAAAATAAAATGCACGAAATGATCTATCGCTATAGCTTACGAATATATGGATATTTTACAACATATGTATTTATTTGTAGAAGAATAGAACGTATATCCATGGAGATATATTGATTTTTTTTTTTTTTTATATATAAAGTTTTAAAAAAAAATTTGCATGTTTTTTGTTTTTATCATGTGGGGGTTTTTACCAAATTTAACGCCAGTTTCAGAAAATTTGACAAAATCTCGTAGAAATAATATGGTGTAATTGGAATGTAAATATATTAAATATTTGATGAAATATGAGCAGTTGAATGAAATATTTTTTACCTGCGCATGCGCGCACGCTAAAAATATTTTTTTCATGATAAGATAGTCAACTCTATGGAGCAACTCTTTAAAAGAAACCAGTCAAATATCCTAAAAATTCAGAAAATTATCAGCGATAGACTAAGCTGATTTTTAGTTGTTCTCTATAAACAGCTAAATGATAAAAAGTTTTCCATATAGTGTTGTTTTTAATTCTTACTTTTTTTTAATTTTCACTTTTTATTGATGCTTCAGTTCTTCTTAGAAAACCACCAGAACGCGCCTATTCCAAGAAAAAAGATGTATCAAAATCTAAGCATTTCTTCTAAATCTACTCTTTGACATTCACATAGCTGTCAACTTGTACGGATTTTTCATACCAATAAAATTTAATAGAAATTTTTGACTTAATTAAACGTTAAAATTTCTTGAAAATCGGGGATTCAATTAACTAAAATTTACTATTAAACTTGGTAGAAAAATCCGTACAAGTTGGCAGCTATGCATTCAGTAACTCCTTTGCTGAAAGCCAGATAATAAAAAAAAATGACAATTTGTGGAAAATCCCTTATCATTCAGCAGCTTTTAGAGAGCAACTAAAAATTTGCTCACTATATTGCTGATATCTTTCTGAATTTTCACGATATTTGACTGTCTTTTTTTTTGCTTCGTAGAGTTGACTATCAAATCATGAAAAAAAAAAAAAAAAAAAAAAAAAAAGATATTTATCGTGCGCACATGCGCAGATAAAAAATATGTCATACAACTGATTTCATCAAATATTTCATATATTTACATTCCAATTGCACTATATTATTTCTACTACATTTTGTCAAATTTTCTGAAACTGGCATTACATTTGATAAAAAGTCCTGCGTGATATAAACAAAAAATATGCGAAATTTTTTTGAAATTTAAAAAAAACATCGATATATCTCCATGAATATACCTTCTATTCTTCCACAAATGAATACATGTATTGTACAATATCCAGATATTAGTAAGCTATAGCGATAGATCATTTCGTGCTCTATTTTTTACGGGGTGATCCCAAATATTATTATTTTTCTTTGATTTTTTGTTGGCCCCTTAATTGTCCTTCTGATCAAATCGCCGTATGAAGTCGAATATATTCTTCTTAATCTTGAAGTTTCAGAAAACCCCGACAAATATATCTTGAAACATTAGACAAAATGTCTAAAATTTAAAGTTTCCGGTGACTAATTACCCTATATTGTATTTTAAGGATTCTTACCACTATTTTCGAAATGAAATATTTTCCTTATTTAACGACAGAAATTTGCGATTGTAAAAGGTAAATTTTACCATATGAAAAAAGTGGCATTTAAATTGTAACTATTATTATCAAAATTAATTTGTTTCCTCCCTGAAGTTTGGCGATATGTTATGGCGTTTCACTGCGTTTAAATGTATGGTTCCTCCCTCATATGTTTTCTTGTCAGGCAAAAAGCAACGAAATATTCAACAATAAATGTCAAATATGTCCCCAGACATTACTAACGGATGATAGAGGAAAGAGTTGTATATCTAAAATGAAAAAAATCTCAAGAAATAATTCTCGGAACTAAATGGTTAAGCAGAAATAAATTACTACGTGAGCTGAAATAATATTTCAAAGAACTGCAGAAGTCTTTCTGGAGTTCTGCATCGAGTCGGGTAACAAAATTTAACAAACCGCGGCTCGGATCGGGTCGGTTTGACGCTAATTATTTTCGTTGCGGGTCGGGTTAAATTTAAATGTTTCGTGTTACGTTCGGTTTCTTGTTGACCCGCTTTTTTAAAAGAAAATTCTGAGTTTTTTTCAATGGAAAAAAACAAACAAGCTGTGTACTTGAATATTATTTAGTGTTCAGTTTTATACAAAAATATGCATTAATTTTCTTTCACTTCGGGTTCGGATTTGCTTATTGAGTCGGTTTTGGGTTGAAGTGTGTCACATTCGTGTCGGATATCGAATGACTATTTTTTTTGTCGGGTTTGGGTTGGGTTTCGGGTTGACATAAAACTCAGAATTAGTTTGAAAGCAGAGTTTTCGGTTTCGAGTCGGATGCAACCTGATCCGTACAGAGCTCTAGTCCGAACTAATTCTTCTCTGCCTGACGAAGGGAACTAAAACTTAATTATCCTTTTAGTGCTTGCTTCTCTGATTTCTTTAAAAAAATTAAGAAGATTTTACCGAATCAATTGATATACTGTTAATATTTTTGCCCTCTATCTGAATAAAAATAGTCAAAATAGATCATCTCAGTTTATCCAATTATAATTTTTAAAGAAAAATAAAACAAAAAAATGCGTATGACTAAGAAAATATACATACATATATAAATAAATATGCGTGCATATATAATGCTAAGTGTAAACAAATTCCTTCTTGCGTAAATTTTATCAAGAACACAGATATGCAATGATCACTGTCACAAAGCTTTTCCAGCAAATCTGATATCTGAAGTTTGCTCACCCCCAACCAAAAACTCCCTTTCATCTTTCATCATGAAAGCATTTTTTTTTTTCATCTTTTCTCCTTATATTTCCTTTTCTATCTTTATTCTTTTATGTAACTTAACATCCATTCGGATTAAATCATCTCTTCCCACCGCCGCCATCATCTTCGAAAACGAACGAATTACAAGTTGCAAAGTAAACACAGGAGGCGAACAGAGGCGAGAAAAATTCTGGATTTTCTGTTAATGTTTACCGAATTCTCCCGGATGGAATTGGGACGGAAATATGTGTCCGCCTGGAATTCTGAGGTGTCGCTCTTTGGAATTTGTTTCCAACAGGTGCTCTGAAATTGAATAAATTCAATGTCGTGAAGGGTGCGTTGAGCTGGAATTGGGATTTTAGTTCGGTTTATCTCCTCCGAGATTTCATTTTGAGTTGGAACAATTGAATCTTGAGAAAAACTGTTACTTTTGATTGGATATGTTCCAGAAGAGAGTAAAATTGTAAAAATTTTCGCCCAACAATGAATTGCGTTTGGTAACGTTCCTCATCAGTGTCTGGTGATTTCTGGATCAATCTAGTGATCGTTTTCATCGTAGACCTAACAAATGACTGTTTTATGTTGCTGATTAAAATGGAAAACTTTTAATGAAAAATACAGAGTGTCCGAAAAATATATGCTCGCACTTTGGTTGTTAAAGACGTGTGAATTAATTTTCTGAAAATATTTGAATAAGCAAGGACATTTTTAGATTATTTGCTAATCTTGAAATATAAATTGAATACTTCGAAGAAAGTGGCAAAAAGGATACAGGTGGAGAAGAAGGCGTAAATCGTAATGTAAAATAAAGATAATCTTGTCACTTTAAGGGGAGTCACTAACTCTCATTTTGACAAAAATGCCGCATTTCACATTTTTGTCCTAAAATGAACCTTAATATCTTTAGACCATTGTGCCCAACTTTGTTGCCGATATGATAAATAGTAAAGGAGATATGATTAATTTTACGTATCTCTTTTAATATCTCTTTTTTGTAAATTAAATGTTTAAACTCTTTCTCAGTTCGCATTTTTTAATATTGTCTATGTAATTAAAATGCAAAGGCTTCCGCAATAACCGAGCAAATTTTCTGATTTTTAAAAGAATCAGATCTTTCAAAATCAGAAAAATATTTTTAGATTCTATGCAAGATTACTAAGTATTGATTTTTTATATATATACATATCTTTGAAAACTGTGTTTAAAAAAAATCTGAATTTAAATATATACGATTTTTATAGGCTTATTCATCCAATTGTTATTTTTTTTCATCTGATTTGAGCCGTTCAGTGCACAAATCGATTAACTCCATCAAATGAAAATGTTCAGTATGAACAGTTAAAGTTATTGTAACTATAAAAATATTGTATCTATATAATATTTTTTCTCGGGATATTTTCATTGAACTCATTAATTTTCTTTTAATCAAGAGCAATTTTTTATCACTGTATAAATATATAGAAAATTTTCAATGTTCCTTTGTTTAAAAAAAGGCCACTTAAAATGGAGTTGTGATTGTTATCTGAACGCCTCATTTAATCTTTGTATTAAAAATCCGACTTTTACAGCAAAGTATCTTGAGTATAAAATTGAAAAAATCTAGTTTGAAATATCAAAATTAAAAAAGAAGAAATAATTAAAAAAAAATTATTTTTAAAATTTAATTTGTTTTAAATATTTCAATTTATTAACAATTTTATAATTTGTAATGATTTTTCTTTTTTGTAATATCATCCAGAAACTTTAATAATTGCTATTTTTTTTTCAGAATACTTTTTTTTTTTTCTGTGAATACTTTAAAGTCATGTCACACACACGACAACAAGTGAGAATCGAATAATGTATTTTCAAATCCGTCAGATGACTTCGTCTGTTCATTTTGAGTTGTACCACCATTTTAAAATTTTTCCCTCTTACGTGAAAACGTAATTCTGTTAAAATATTAATCCTACTTTTCCCATCTGTGCATACTAAATTTCACTGATTATTTCATATCTTGAACGACTTTATGCATTTTTTTTTTCTTATTCTCTCGTTTTTAACCCTTATATGTCCTACAGGGTTCGCACAGACTCCTTAGACTCCTTGGAAACTCCTTAGAAATGAAAACATTCCCAAGTAGTACTTAGAACTACTTAGATAAGCAAACCACTACTTAGAAACTCCTTATATTGTATTGCGGCTTCGGACGCAAGCGATATTGCTGCCGAGGAAAAAAAAATCGTGATAGAAAAACGCACGGTAAATCCTTTATGCACGTCATTCATCTGAAGCACAACATTGATTGGGTAGGGTAATCTTAATAGCAGGGCTCCCACTAAGTCCGTAAAGTCAGTTTTTTGAAACTGTTAGCCGACCTTTATTTTAAATTTTATCGATGTTTGGCATTTAGCCAAGAATCTCGGAAAAATAGCGTTTTTCGCAAATATGTTCCAAAAAATACCGTCAAATTTCGTCAATCGATCGCGGAAAAAATTCGTAAATTCTGTCAAAGGATCGTGAAAAAACACGACAGATCGCGGGAAAACTCGGATTTCTTAAAAAGACGCGAATTTCTTAAAAGACCTCAAAAGATCGCATAAAACGCGAATTTTCTCAAAAGATCGCGAAAAACACGCGAATTTCCTCAAAGGATCACGAAAAACACACGGTTTCCATCAAAAGATCGCAAAAAAATGTTAGTTTCGTCAAACGATCGAAATAAAACGCGAATTCCATTAGAAGATCGCGAATTTCCCCAGAAAATCGCGAAAAACACGCGAATTTCGTCAAAGGATCGCGAAAAACACACGGTTTCCATCAAAAGATCGCAAAAAAATGTTAGTTTCGTCAAACGATCGAAATAAAACGCGAATTCCATTAGAAGATCGCGAATTTCCCCAGAAAATCGCGAAAAACACGCGAATTTCGTCAAAGGATCGCGAAAAACACGCGAATTTCGTCAAAGGATCGCGAAAAGCACGCAAATTTCGTCAAAGGATCGCGAAAAACACGCGGTTTCCATCAAAAGATCGCGAAAAAACGTCAGCTTCGTTAAACAATCGAAATAAAACGCGAATTCCATTAAAAGATCGCGAAAAAAGCGAATTTTCCCAGAAAGTCGCGAAAAAAAGCGTGAATTTCTCCCAGAAGATAGCGAAAGAAACGCGAATTTCCCCCCTGAAGATCACGTAAAAAAAAACGCGAATTTCATCATAAGATCGCGAAACAAATGCGAATTCGTCAAAATTTCGCCTTCAAAGTAAGTGATTACCGCTGTTCTAAAAGAATGAATTTAAAACTTGCTATATTTTTTCTTGTATGTTGCATTTAGCATTCTTTTTTTTTTAACCTTTTAAAATTTTCTTTAAGATGCATCATGCATGTAATATACATAAGCGTTTGGGGGTTTGACTAATCTCTATTTATACGACCTAGGAGTGATTCTAGTCTGAATTTTCCGAAAATGTAAGGCATTCATTTCCGGAAATTTTAAAAATCGGTCACCAATCCAAAAATTCGGACATATGGTCGCCAAAAAAAAAAATAAATTTTGTCAATTGTTTGCAGAAAAATCGCAAATTTCGTCAAATAATCGCGAAAACTCCCCCGAATTTCGTCGAAAGATCGCGAAAAAAACACAAATTTCGTCAAAAAATCGCGAAAAAACCACAAATTTCGTCGAAAGTTCGCGAAAACCCCAAAAATTTCGTCAAAAAATCGATAAAAAAGGGCAAATTTCGTCAAAAGATCGCGAAAAAACCACAAATTTCGTCAAAAGAGCGCGTAAAAACTCACAAATTTCGTCAAAAAAGCGCTTAAAAACTCACAAATTTCGTCAAAAGATAGCGAAAAAACCACAAATTTCGTCTAAAGATCGATAAAAAAAGGACAAATTTCGTCAAAAGGTCGCGAAAAAACCGCAAATTTCGTCCAAAGATCGCGAAAAATCGAAAAATTTCGTCAAAAGAGCGCGTAAAAACTCACAAATTTCGTGAAAAAATCGCGAAAAAACGGCAAATTTCGTCAAACGATCGCGAAAAAAAACCACAAATTTCATCAAAAGATCGCGAAAAAACACAAATTTCGTCAAAAGAACGCGTAAAAACTCACAAATTTCATGAAAAGAGCGCGTAAAAACACAAATTTCGTCAAAAGAGCGCGTAAAAACACAAATTTCGTCAAAAGAGCGCGTAAAAACACAAATTTCGCAAAAGAGCGTGTAAAAACTCACAAATTTCGTCAAAAGATTGCGAAAAAAACAAATTTCGTCAAAAGAACGCGTAAAAACTCATAAATTTCGTTAAAAAATCGCGAAAAAAACCGCAAATTTCGTCAAAAAAGCGCGTAAAAACTCACAAATTTCGTCAAAAAATCGCGAAAAAACCCACAAATTTCGCAAAAGAGCGTGTAAAAACTCACAAATTTCGTCAAAAGATCGCGAAAAAAACACAAATTTCGTCAAAAGAACGCGTAAAAACTCATAAATTTCGTTAAAAAATCGCGAAAAAAACCGCAAATTTCGTCAAAAGAGCACGTAAAAACTCACAAATTTCGTCAAACGATCGCGAAAAAACCCACAAATTTCGTCGAAAGATCGCGAAAACTCACAAATTTCGTCAAAAGAGCACGTAAAAACTCACAAATTTCGTCGGAAAATAGTGAAAATCCCAAAATATTTCATCAAAAGATCGCGAAAAAACGACAAATTTCGTCAAAAGATCGCGAAAAAAACGACAAATTTCGTCAAAAGATCGATAAAAAAGGTCAAATTTCGTCAAAAGATCGCGAAAAAAAAATACAAATTTCGTCAAAAGATCGCGAAAAATCGAGAAATTTCGTCAAAAGAGTGCGTAAAAACTCACAAATTTCATGAAAAGAGCGCGTAAAAACTCAAATTTCGTCAAAAGAACGCGTAAAAACTCATAAATTTCGTTAAAAAATCGTGAAAAAAACCGCAAATTTCGTCAAAAGATCGCGAAAAAAACCTTCACATTTCGTCAAAAGATCGCGAAAAAACCTTCAAATTTCGTCAAAAGGACACGAAAAAACCTTCAAATTTCGTCAAAAGATCGCGAAAAAAACCACAAATTTCGTCAAAGAGCCACCGAGAAAACACATAGCTAGTGTCGGGAGTGGATCCCCCCCCCCCCCCCTCTGATGTAACATTTCAGAAGATTTGTTGTGAATTTCGGAACATTTTTTTTTTTTACTGAGAATCACCTCTGTGATATGACCATTGGTCACTGAATAAAAAAGTAAAAAGTCATTTTTGTATTTGAACTTACGAAATCAATAAGCAATATATTGTGAATACTGTGCAATTTCAGCACTAACAATTAGATTCTAATAGAGTAAAATTTGTTTTTGAAATGCTTTTCTCTCCAAATTTGGCATTACCCAATCGTGCCCGTCTGCCTAATCATTCGGAGTTTTCGTGGTTTTCTTCGAACCGTGGATTTCCATGCGTTAATACGGATTAGGTTCCCTTAGAAAGACCTCCACGGAAGGCACTCCCCCCAGGGCCCATATCCCTCGTGTAGATAATTGGCCGTCAACAATCAACCCAACTCAACCCAAATTTGGCATTAAAAATTGGAGCGTGCATACCATACAACGATGCAGCACATAAAAACATCGACAAAAAAAAAAAAAAAAAAAAAGGCAAATCCTTAAAACTTTTTGGACTCCTTGGAATTTTTGGGTACTCCTTGGATTTTTTCTTCCCAACTCTGTATGAACCCTGGTCCTATATCACCATACACGTGACATCGGGACCACCATCTCTTACACGAATTTTATTCGGTTGGCATCACTTTTTTTTTTTTTTAAGAAACACTTTTACTTGTTCTTTGACATCATGTGCAAGAGAAATGTAGTATGAAATTTATTTTTTAAAGAATAGTGGTGCGAATAGAATATAAAAATAAAATCGTGTATAAAAAGCGAAAATTACCTTTTTCTTAACATTTCACTATTTTCTATGTTTTTCCAAAATAGCTGAAAAGTGTGTTTATGTATTTGGTTTGTTTGTGTGCCAACAGTTCGTACTCTTAAATCTCGTAAATATACTCGGATTGCCATGCAATTGATATTTGTTGTTGTCGTTTACTATAACATGATCAGTATTGAAAATAAAGTTTGTAGCATTCAAAGTTCGTTTACAGGGACACTATAAATAATTCCGATACATTACAGTCATGTGTGAAAAATCGTCTGTTGTGTATTTATTGATGTTACACTGTTTCAAATATATAGAAATTTATATATATATAACTGATGTTCACTACAAAATGCTTGCTATAAAATATGGTGTGAATAGCACGTATCGTTTATTTATAGGGACACATAAAAAATCAGTTAAAGTACTATCCATGAACAATAATTATTGGGAGTGCATTTTCAGTTGTGGTATGTGTTTAAGTTAAAAAAATATTTGCATACTAGCTGAAATACCTTGCGTTGCCCGGGGTTTTAAACATGTTTGATTAGAAAAATCAATTTTAAAATTAAACACCGTACGGACTATAAATCTCGCGCAAATGTGTTCTCTTTTTTAACATACTGGAAACCTTGAGAAAGTTTGCTTTTATACCACTATTTAAAAAAAATATTTCCTAAGCCTTTAAATAAATATAGCCTTGATTCTTGAAAAAAAAAATGAAAAATGAAATGTAAATTCATGAAAAGCCGTTCATGATATCACTTTCTCTTGTAAAAGCCATGCATTAACCATACATTCGTTGTAAATATGAGGTCATACGTGAATTAACCTATATTATTCACAATTAAAAAGAAATGGCGCATTTAGTATTTGCCTAGAATTAAATAAAAATCATGCACCCGTGACATCATAGTTCACTTTTATATTTTAACAGAATAATAAGGCTACTATAATTTGTGACTCATGCTATAGCCAATGTACAGTCGTGGAAAAAAAAAAGTAAACACCCCCTACTAACTCCTCAACAAATCATCGTAGAAGAAAGTTACTGGTACCGAACGATTGGAAATAAAGTCTACTTTTAAATGATGTATATAAAATTTTCTTAGGGGGTCATCTACATATTAAAATGAATCCAAACTTCATTTTTTTCAATGGCAATACCCAATTTTAACGAGATATTCCAAATCTTCGGTTCAAACTATGCCTAGACGCCAAATTTCAAGTCATTTGAATGATAAGCTTTTGAATTATAAACATTCAAAATTTAGTGCTTCTAATGTTAAATTACATTTTCATATTTTTATTTATATCTCCCGAAATTATGCTCCTAATGTGCTAATTTTTTTGTAGTAATAATACTAATATACCCTAACATAAATAAGCTGAATTTGCAATTTTTATAATTTTATGATATGAATTATGAATTATGAAATTAATATTCGAAAAAATTATGAATTGCAACCTACAATTTTTTTGATGGATTTAGATTTATTAAGTCTTGCTTTATAGAAATTCAAAAATTTCACATTTTTCTTCCAAGTAGTTTTCAAATTATGCTTAAAAAACGGCAAAATGATGGTTTAAGGGGCCGTCTATGATGGAAGTGAGTAGACATTTTGAAATTTATTCTGCTGTACTGTAATCAAACAGGTTTCATTGACGCTTAAACGTGCCTTAATCAAGAAGGCGGCTCTCTCGGTTAACAATCCAGTACGGAACTTCAATTTGGATACAGCCCTTAAAATACGCTCGTTTTAAAATAATTAATTTCTCGGAAACTTATGGTATGAATTGCATAAAAATTCGTCTTTAGGCTAATTGAAGGGTGTAGAGTTCATTTATGCTGTCAGAATTGGGTACTGCTATTGAAAAAAATAAAGTTATGGTTCGTTTTAATATGTAGATGGCCCCCTAAGCCAATTTTATATACATCATTTAAAAGTAGACTTTATTTTCAATCGTTCGGTACCAGTAACTTTCTTCTACGATAATTTGTTGAGAAGTTAGAAGGGGGTGTTTATTTTTTTTTTTCCACGACTGTACACGACAGTACACATTGCCGTTATCATTATCCTTTAGTGAAGGTTTCTCTATGGTACTCCATTGTAAAATTTAGTAATTTTTGAAATTCAATACTTGAAAAACGGCATAATCATTAGATTTGAAATTTATATCAAGAAAAAATACAATTTTTCACCTTTCTAACGCAGTTTGTCTGACAATTTCCTGACAAATACTTTTCGAACTATTCATTTTTTCAGTAACTTCAAATGTTTCATTTTCCCAGATTAATCTGTGACAACGATTAGCGAAAAAGCCAGTCGTCAGCAACGCGTATCTTTTTATTAAAGAGGATTACTTGTAAATAAGTGCGAGTAGTAAGTCAAAATTACGTCCATTTCTAATCATATCATAATATTAAAATATTTATTTGCTTAAAAGACGAGTTATAAAAACACATTAAAAGTAAATTAAAAACTCTTTATTTACATGTTTCAACTCATTTTCTGAGTCGTCGTCAGAATGAATAATAGAAAATTACAAAGGCATAAAGATTAAATTAAAGAAATTAAAGATGCTTTTAAATACTAAAATTGATCCGATTAATAGAGATGAACTCTCAGGAGTTTATATGTTTCCATTTATTAGGGAGGGAGGAATCAAAAATCATTATACAGGTATAACCCAACGAAAATTCAATATCAGATGTAAAGAACATATAGCGGACATAAAATACAACAGAGGCTGCTTTATCCCGGCTAAATCAAATAGAGAACATTAACATACTTTTTAACGAGAGTAAAATCATCTATAGGTCTAATTTTTATTTACAAATATTCATAAGAGAGTCCGTTGAAATTTATTTAAGAGGCTCAGGAGTTTGTAACGATACATTATCTTTTTTCGTGTCCCGAATTTATGGGTTGAATGGTTGGATAAATTACGGCATCGCGACATAGAGGGAACACGAGCAATCGCGAAAATATAGGGCGCGTTACATCATTACTTTTTTATTTTCGATGATTTTTTTCCATTTTTCATTATGCATTTGTAATTTTCTATTATACATTCTGACGACGACTCAGAAAATGAGTTGAAACATGCAAATAAAGAGTTTTTAATTTGCTTTTAATATGTTTTTATAACGTCTTTTAAGCAAATAAATATTTTAATATTATGAGGATTACTTGGTTTGTATAAATTCAATAGATCATACACAGATCTGTACATAAGATCTACAGTACATTTCCGTTTATTGACAGAAATTGCCCAAGTGGGATTTTCAACTGTACCATACGTTTTTTAACTGAACTAAATTTTACAATAGTATGTAGCATATATAAAATCTGTACATCAAATACAGGGTTACACAAAAGAATTCGGATATTTTTCCGACTATTGATATAATTGCTAAAAGTGCGTTTTCAAATGTGTTATTCGTTTTTCAAATTATCTATATAGTCATCTTCTTTAACTTTATTTAACTGTGAAGTCTTGTTACAGTATTCTAAATGTGTTGGAAAACGTTTCATGATTAATGCTTGATTTAGGATTTTTTGTTCTTATTTTTTTTAATAAATCTTTACTTACTCGATTAATAAATTCCGTCGTTGTTTAATATGCTACACAACTTTCTTTACATCATAATACAAACTCTTATTCATATAATTTATAAAAAGGCGAAATTATTTATTATTACTTGTTATAAATTTTACATATATCAGTAACATTATTAGATCATACCCTTTTTTACTGTTTTGAAAATGATTACTTTATATATATATATATATATATATATATATATATTAAAGATGCGCAATAAGTGAAAATTTAATGAAAATTCAGGTAGAATAAACCAATATATTTTGAGAAAATGTATTTTGGAATGTTTCTAGAGGCAATATAATAAATTTAATTTATCAAAATCGGGACTTTATCTTGTTACTTTTTACTTTTAATACTTCAACACACATTTTTCTGCAATTTAAGTTTCCTTACTCACCTCACTTAAAGTTTATGAAAATTTAATTTTCCAAGATTTTAGATGCTAGATAATATTTTCTTCTGAACTTATTATGTTGCCTTTCATCACTATAGGAGGTCAATTTTGTTTTAATATGTAGATTATAAAATTTATATAGTTTTAGATTTTGTAATATTACTAAAAGTTTTCGTTTAAAAAAATGGCACACTAAAAAGTAAGATATCTTGATACGGCTGGTTTTGTCCCTTTTTCATTATTTATTTGCCGATGCTACGTCCATAGGTGGCGTACCTTTTCACAAAACTTAACAGCCTTTAATATTCATGGAAAAGTAGCTGAATTATTTTCGCAAGGGTATTTTAAAAATACTTCTTCAAAAAAAAAGTTGTTACTTTTATAAGATTTTTTAAAAGGAGATTAAAATTTTCATCCAAGTATTTGTATGGAAATAAATAAAAAGAGGAAAAGAAATGTACAGATAAATATTTGTTGTTAGTTTTTCTTGACCTTTCAAATAAAGCATAACTGTTACAGTGCAATGTTTGAAGCAAATGGAAGGACAGGATGTCTCAAACAATTAGCACAAGTTTTATCCTTCAGTAATTTTATAATGTCTTTTCCTTTTCGTGTGAAATTTGGTCTTATGTGCGACTTATGGTGGAATTAAAATTTGAACTACAAAAGGCTGGGAAGAACTCATGTATGATATGATAAAATCGACGAAATCAAATTGGAATGTATGAGATAGGTATTTTAGACAAAATTTACAACACAAAATGTTACAATACGCGAGCAGGATGAATTAAAAAACTTTTGTATTTTTCCAAGTGTATAAAATCAATGATCTGGAGTAACGCGAAAATATTCGCATCGCAGGAAATTGGTACTGCAGTGTTTCTAACCATTATAAAACGATCACAGTCAAACCGCTTTTATCTGCGCACTACATGTAAATTTTGTTCGCATACATCAGCGCCACTTTCCTCACATGCGGCAAGTTGTCATAGCCGAAGTTCGTTGCAAATAACCAGCTACTAGTAATTCATCCATTCCTTTATCCGTCGTTTATGTAAAGCCACATCTGAAAATATTATGTCTACCGGAAAGTTCTGTCCGATAATGTTATTTAACGACTACTGTTTCAAAATTCAGATTTCTTCATTGGTACCACTTTTTTGAAATGGTGAAATTTCCATTGTTTTCACCTTAATGTGAAATGTGAAAACAATGGGAATTTTACCATGACAAAAAAGTAGTGCCAATGAAGAAATCTGAATAATAATAAAAAAAAATAGGCGTGAAATAACTTTATCGGACAGAACTTTCCTGCAAACCTAATATTTCTTACTGTCCCGTCCAGGGTTGCCAGATATTTACTAAAATTTAGTATAATGTCTTCTTGCACTTGCCACCGTACAAGACTTCAGGTCTTCTTATGAACAAAACAGGTGGACAGCATTCTTTCTCTTTTTTTTTTTTTTTTTACTACTAAACACAAGTATTATTTCAAATGTACTTCGCACCTGGTTTCTCGAACAGCAAATTATGTATGCATACACATATGACAGAAGTATAGAAATGCCAAACCATGGGGTATTCCATACTTTGGATTAAATAATTTTATAATAATTTAATGATTTTAGTAACAACTTTGTATTTTCATAAAAATAGATAACAAACTAAAAAAAGATAACATACTATTTTGATGTAAAGACCAGGTCACAAATAAAAAGAGAAAATTTTTGTTGGATCAAAAATGATAATGATATCAAAAGACACCCCCCCCCCTCCCACTAGAGATATCTTACGATATCATGTGACAGACCCCTCTACCCCTAAAATAATAACGTTATATGTGCATAGCCCCTAATATAGTTCATCTCATACTTTGTTAAATTTACTTTATAAATATGGTCCAAATATGCCTGGACACAATAATTATTTTTTTTCGGAAAATTGAAATAATAGCGATTTATTCGTTAAAGAGCTCTGAACTAAGGAGATAAAGATGAAATAATGTATTTAATTTAGTATTCTAGTGAGTAGCAATATTTCTACAATGTGGATTTCAGGTGCTTCTTAATTTCAAAATTCATTGTTTACACCTGAGAAGTTGTACGTTATATAGAATTGCATTAAATAGAAATGCGTTATAAAAATCTTCTACTGTATTAAAAATTCAAGTTATCCAAAGATCAATGCATCTAATTATCAAAAAAATGTAAAAAAAAAAAAAAAAAAAATATTTTAATGGAAATATTCAATTTAACTATTTTTAGAAATTAAAATGCGTGCAATGTTACTGTGTATGGGGCTTATCTAATTACTAATATAATTATATTAGAATAATCTAATAGTATACTATAATAATATTATATCATGTATACTATAGTATATTATATGATAGTATATAATATATAATATAGTAGGTAGAATATAATTACAAGCTTAAAGGACCGCGGGCGGAAAGAGGTCGCTCACCACGGTGGTTGGTATTATATTATATTACATATAATACAACACTATATAATTATATTATAAGAATCTAATTAAGTACTATCTAATGGGTTACTGTGTATGATTTTCAGGGTTGCAAAAAACCCACCTACCCCAAAAAAACCGGGTGGGTTTTTTTGGGTAAAACCCACTCTAAAAAACCCAAGAAAACCCACGTCAAAGCGGGTTTTATTGGGTTTTTTACAATCTATGATATTATTACTTAATATTCAGTAAATTTTATATTAGTTTTTTAACCTTTGTGTTTAAAGTCCTATTAAAACTTAATGTGTGGTGTACTGCCAAATCCAAATGTGACAAAGTCAAAATGAAATAATGTGCTTTTAAAGTCTTTAAAAAAAAAAAGCCTGTTAATATTATGAAAAAAAAAAAAAAGAAGAAGAAGCCAAAATCAATATACAGAACTAATCATAACATTTTCGCATTAGATAAAAAATGATAAGGTCTTTTATCAAGATTTAACAATATAAAACTATAATATATAAGTTCCCAACTGGATACAAATTTCACTTATTCACTTTTGGCCAGGGTTGGCAAAAAAAAAAAAAAGGGGGGGGGGCTGTTTTCAAAAAACCCAAATAAACCAGTTTTTGTTTGTTTGTTTAAACCTGTTTTTTTATTGGGGGGGGGGGGGTAAATATCATTTTCTGTTATATATAGATGCATGTTTGTTGATAAAAATAAACAGTGTTGGACATTATCTAAATATTATAACTTCATTTCAAAATATTCAAATTAAATAATTACAATCGGTAATGTAGGTAATTGAAATCATTTATAATTTAAATATTTTTAGTAACAGCTATGTATTATGTTCAACGAATAAACTGTTCTATACAATGAACCATAGATATCTTGAAAATATTATGAAGCATTATTTGATTAATAAATAATAAAAGATTAAAGATTTGTTTTAAAAATGTGTTCTTAGTGAGGAATACAGATAAAAAGTAATCTATTAAAGTAACTTTTAAGTATGTGATATGTGGTTATTATATAATATTATATGATGTCAGAAGTAAAAGCTTTTTTCCAGACTTTTACACTGATTTGTTTATGTTATTTCCATTCAAATTCTGCCCTCACTTCTTAGAAAAAAAAAAAAAAAAAAAAAAAAAATCAATAAAATGCGGTAAAACCCAAAAAGCCCAATAAAACCCGAAAAAACCCAACAAAACCCAACCGGTTTTTTTTTTTTTTTTTAAATAAAAAACCCGATTTTTTGCAACCCTGATTGTTTTTGCACACTCGATACTTTTTTAAACTGTTTCTTCATTCTGATAATTGTGATAAATGCTTCTACTAGCGATCCATCCATCAACTGTTATTGATTCATGGTTTCAATCTACCAACAATGTGATGACTCAAAAATGTCATGCAAAAAAAGACAATCAGTCGTAAGAGGGCATTGTTAACTCACTAAATTTCTTCTATTGATCTGCACATGCTTAATGTGTAATGGCTTTGGTCACTATCCCAAGACGTTTGTGACGCAAAAATCACAAAATGAAATCTTCATTGAATTTTAAAGTATTCAAAATTCAAGAGATCCAGGGATCAATGCATCCAATTATCAATAAGTGTTCAAAAATATACATATATATATACCGTTATTTTAATGAAAAGAGTTAGAGATTATTAGAGATTAAAACTGGTGCACAAATTCACGCGGACACTGTGTATAATTTTGCAGACTCAATGCTTTTTTAAACTGTTCCTTTATTCTGATAATTGTGATAAATGTTTCTACTCGCCATCCATCCATCAACTGTTATTGATTAATGGTTTGAATCTACCAACAATGTTATCAGTCAATGTATTTTACGAGGCACCACATCAATCAAACTATCTCTATAAATTCTACGAGTTGCTTAAATTGCTGCCTCGAGCTGTACAATAGCACTTTTGCTGAGAATTTAGATTACTTATTTAGTCCATTGTTAGCCAAATGTCCTTTGCTATAATATTGGATTGATCTCTAATATTTTTGCAAAAATTTAAAATGCTTTAAAAAAAATCCCCGGGTATACATTTTCTGTTCATTTAACAATATTAATAATTTAACAATAATATCAAACTAATTGATTAATTTTGACAAACATTTTTATAAAATGTTAACTAAGTGTATTACTTTTAAAAGATAGAGTTACTTACATTAAATCTTTAACTGTTTCATATATTAATGCTGATATTTTATCAAAATTATCGTATGAAATTATTCAAGAAAATAATTCAGCACGCTAGAATTGCATTAAATGAGTATTCAATTTATAAAATGTTCTGAAAATCATTTTCTGCTCAGCAGATCTCCAGAATACGTTTTTCGTTATATATACATATATGCATACGTGTATAATTAAGATGAAATCGCATGTGTAAAATTAAATGCAAAAAATTTAAACACAAGAGAATGAAAACTAAAAAAAAAAAAAAAAAAAAAAAAAAAAAAAAAAAAAAAAAAAGAAGCAACTATGAATGTGTTATGGATTCTTCTGAGGAGCTATATATATATACATGTATATATTATATATATAGGTATGTATTATAAAATACAATAATATACTTTAGCATTATAGCTTTTACATTCTTAGTATCTCTCTTTAAAATACAAGTTTTAATGAATGTAAAATGAATATTATTCGGATTGTATAATGTATTGTATATTTACATTTTACTTGGCATTGTGAAATAAATATTATGTTATGATCTGAAACAAGTACGTTGATTATTAAGGGAATGTCTTTGTATGGTAGTTATTGGTGCCTTTGCTTTGTAGTTAATGGTGGATGCTATTATTTTATTGCTAGATTAAGCTATTCGATTGTTTTATTTATCTTATTGTACATTTTGTATATATCTATTGATAGTCAAGAAATATCATTTTTAATCTAGTTTTTTATTACATAGCTTACTTAATTATTCTATTATAATTTTCTGTTATTTTATTTTATTATATGTCTTATAAAACAAATACAATGGCTGTTCTTAGTAAGATATTAGTTCCTGGCAAAATACATTTAGCGTCTTTGCAGTATAGTGCCCGGTACAGGAACATTAATAGGGTTGTTCCTGGACCAACACCCAGTCACCTATTTTATGATACGGTTTTTTCTGGTTCAACATTATTTAGCTGGATATTGTATCTTTTTTCTTTAATAGGATTTTATCAAAATTTGGTGGTTTTTTTCATGTGTTTTATATAGATTTATCGCCCGCAATATGCTAGTGAATTAGTGGAATTTAGCAAGATTCTGTATTTCTAGTTACATGTTCCATCTTTATTCTGTATAACGTCAGTGTTATGGATATTAGCTAATTTATAAATTTAATTTTAGTAATTGGAAATCGATGACGATTTGCTATATATAATGGTTTTATTTATATATAATATACCTTTATTTATATATTAAATTCACGAAAATTAAATTTCCCACTCTATATTAAAAATATTGTATAAATTGTTCTTATCTAACACAATTTTATAACCCTAGTTTATCTAATTCTTCCCTAGATTAAACAATATCCCAATCATTCCTTTCACTTTAATTTTATTTATATCTAAATGCGTACACAGGGGCACCATTTTAGAACTTTCTTTTTCTTCGGTGGACTGGGGCAAAATTTTTTTGAAGGAAGTGGTATAGGCAAGGGCAGGATCTGGGCGTCTAACCCCTTCCCCCTTCCCCTTCCAAATGACAAATGTTTACTTAATCATGGATACAAAAACAGTAAAAACTTCGAATGCTCAAACTCAAGAATTGGTGACATATATCGTTTTAAACAGTTTCCGTCTTAGCAGGTAAAATTTTAAAATATTGAGTACGAAAATTGCTTGTTCAAGACAGGATTCTATTATAGACAGGTTCCATTTTTATTGCAATCATTTTATTGTTTTTATTGTAATCAAATCTGATAAGTTATTTTAGTGTTTGAGCAATTTTTTAATTTTTGTTTGACATTTGATGGCTGGTAAATTTTCTGAAATATCAAATCCTTTGCGGTATGTGTGTGTGTGTGTGTGTGTGGGGGGGGGGGGGGTACTCTCCGAAGTCCACTCCAAATGGCGCCCCTGTGCATATATTAATATTTTATTTATATTTAATTTTTTTTATTCTTCACTTATTATTTTTGTCTCAAGGCCTTTTCATTTTTATTTCAATTTTAAATGTCGACATGAATTATATTAAAATTATATGTTTTGCAAATCTCATTTTTTACCACTTTCTTTCATTTTTTTTTTTCACTTTTCTTTTCTATCATTTTTTTTTTCTTTTTTTGTTTTATTCTAAAAGCTCTTTTCCCGCCGTTTTCGGAAAGAACATTTTACTTAATTTTTCTTCGCGATTAGAAAATAGTCCGCTCTTTTACGTTGGTACCCATTGTTGGTTGGTATTTCTGCATTGCCGCAGAAATTTCTTCGCCGGCTAGTATTTATTGACAGATATGAAATCTGGAGCCAAGATTGTTTGTGTTTTTAGTTATTTAAAATCTACATGCCTCACCTGGAAATGAGGTCATCTTTAATAACATAGAAGAGCTTAATTATCATCGTTTAACAATGTAGGGTATGATGGAGTGTTAATTAATATTTGAAGTGGTGGAATGCTGTAATTATTCATATTATAAAAAGATGGATTCGTAATTTGTTTGGGATTTTCTACTTATGTACAATTTTCGATTGATCTAATAAATATGTTTCCATGACGGATGTCTCCTAGTCATTTTACGAAAAAACACCAAAATTCTTCGATCTTGTGAAATGTTAGAAAGGCGTCTGCAATGTTTTACAATAATGTGCTATTAACCAGTTTCTTTGGTAAGAACTTCTATATAATGGAATGGGGCGATAGTCTTGACTGGAGTCTTTGTTAATGAAAACAACGTCTTAATGAAATATAAGAAGGTTGTTCCTTATTTAAATATAAAAAATTAAATGTTGGATGTTATAGTTTTGGCATATCTGTTTGTCTATTCTTGACTAATTATTTGTAATTAAAATCACGGTTTCTGCATTAAAAATTAATCGCATAACTGCAAAATAGTTTCATTAGCGTACTAGCTCTCCTTGCCAGTATAAAATTTTGCACCGATTTATTTTGTACTGATCATAATAGCTAGTACATTAATGAAACTAGTCTGCAATTATGCGAGTAATTTTTGGTGTTTAAAACGTGGTTTTAATTACGTTATATTTAGCATCAAGACGAAATTTTATTTACTTATTTATTACTTCTCTACTTGTAATCTGCGATGAATATTTTTTGATAACCTAAGTATTTTTCACATTTATTCCGATTTGAATTACTGTGTTTTTTATTTAAAAAATCTAAAACTGTAAAATTTACAGCAACGAAAGCATAAAACTTTACTCACTTTATATTCTCAAAAACGATCGAATTTTGGGCGGGAATTTTCAATCATTTAGATAAATTCCGTAATATGGGATAGTCGATAAAATTACGTTTCCACATTCTATAGTTGACAAGTATCATGACATTCAATATCTGTCAGATCCACCAGTTTTGAGAGATATAACGCTGTTTTCTCGAAGTCATTATGCAGCTGCAAACATAGCATATATTGTGAAATCAATGTATAGCGGATTTCTCTGAAATCATAAATCCTTGGTGATACTCATACATAACAGTTCTGAATGCTGATAACGTTTATATTTAAATGTAATATATGGAATTGTGAGAGATTCTAAATAAATTGTTAAAGGTTGTTTAAAATTGAAAGATTCTAAAATTAATTTATATTTTATATGGAAAAAGAAAAATTATTTATGTGGAAATTTTAATTAAATATATAATGATTTTTTTTTTTTATCGTTTCTGAAATGTGTCTAATATTTCCATAATTAATATTCCCATTAATGTGTAGTTATTTATTATTAAAAAAATCGCTTTAATAATCGCTTCGTTATCCTTCCGTGCTGTAAATTTGGAGAAATACAAGAAATTTAAATATTCCATAAAGGTAAATTCTGGAATGTTTTCTACTAAGAAAAAACGCATTGCTTCACAAAGTATTTTTGAAAACTAATAATCAAACGAAACGCAATATATGTTTATTACTTTAATTATCGTGAGTAGTAATTGTCGTTAGTTTTTCATTCATTTCGAAAGAAATGTAAACATTGATATTAGGTTAATGTTAACATATACCACCTCTTCGTATTTTGACAGTTAATTACAAAAGTGATTCCGTTTTGAATTAAATTTAAAACTCATAAAATACTATAATCTATAAGTAAGTAAATTTTTTGTACTACTTAGTATTAAGTTAAGGTTTTTAAATTTGATCTTAATTTCAATTGTTTGCTTTAATTGATTTTTAAATATGTATTTATGTAAATTAACTTTATTTCTAAATACATTTTATTTCTGAAGCTTGTTTATGAATTCCGTCTTCCAGATATTTATAGTTAAAAGATCCTTTTAAAGAAATTTCCCCCAAAATACTTCATGTACGAGAATATACATATTATTTAAACAAAGCGTTTTTTTTTTTTGGGGGGGGGGGAGACTAATTAATTGACGTTTTTATATTCCTGATAGCATTAAGAGCCATAGAGCATTTGCAATAGATCCCAAATGCATATCTAATGTATTGCCAAAAGTAAAATTTACACCTAAACTCTGAATTTTTTTGCGAAATTTGTCAGAAACGAATCTTTAGTCAGACAGTAAATATTGATTAACATAAGAGTATCAATTTCGTTTTTATCCTCTAGAGTTCTTTCTTAAACGTATGGATTTGTTTCTCTTCTTCTCTTTCTTTCTGTTTTCGATAGATGTAACTGCTTAGCATGGTAGTTTTAGCCAATGATTTGCAGGTTATGATATGCGGCCCTTAAAAAAATAAATAAAAACAGCAAAAATGAAAAAAATATATATAATTGTAGGGATATTAAAAAAAATCACCAAATACATTTCCACTTTATATTTCTTGATTGTAGCTAGAATTATAGATATAGGCCTAATTATTTAGTAACGAAACTATTGTATATGCTTGTAGTTATAACACAGCCAAATATAATGTATTATTCGGTTGATGAATTGAAATTAAAAGGTAAGAGGAGCATAATTGAAACAATTATTTAAAAATGGAGATAGAAAGTATAAATTCAGATGTTTAAACAGTGACTTTGTCTCTTAATATTTCAATAACTAGATTGAACAAAAATTAATTGCCTTATGGCTTGCGATTGTAAAAGATGCTGAAAGGATCCTCATTTTCAACACGAGTTTTCTTAAATTTATTTTTATATTTTATTTTTGAAAAAATTCGAAAATATTTATAAATATGCATTTTAATTTTCAGAATTTATTAAAGACAGTAAAGTCAATTAAGCTGTATGCTTTCAAAATGCATCTAATGTCCGGGCATATTTAGAATTATGACACTTAAAATATTCACTTCCTTTTACTCACTTTTAAATTGTCTCGCACAGCTGATATAAAATGCAAAGGGGTCTGTTTAAAACTCTGAAGAGTACTTAATTTTGTA
Organism: Maratus speciosus; assembly: GCA_963932465.1. Taxonomy (NCBI): domain Eukaryota; kingdom Metazoa; phylum Arthropoda; class Arachnida; order Araneae; family Salticidae; genus Maratus; species Maratus speciosus. Next base: position 295,014,140 of record OZ010793.1, on the reverse strand, counting down.
AAAAGCTTGTCTTAAAAGCCCTTTAAATTGCTTATTTTTGTTCTCGACATATTAAAAGAATAATGATACGGCGTCTCTGCTTAATATTTTAGAAGTAAATGCTTCTGAAATTAAATAATAACGTTGCTGGAATTCTTCTTATTCATTTTTATGTTTTCTATTGTGCTTGAACATGTTGAGTTACTTAGATATTGTTAAGTCTTTTTTTAAACAAGCGCAGAAAATGTGTCTAAACATTTTATCTTCATTAAAAATTAAATATACAAGAAAGTAAAAGAATATATGTTCACAATTTTCGCTACACTTCTTTCGCTGTTATTGTGGAATTGTGGTTGACGTGCTGAGTTAAGTTTAAAGATTTTTAACGATTATGTTTTCAGCTGGAACTGAGATTTTACGCAAACTTTCGTTTGTTTTGATGGTTGTATTTGTGTTTGTGATGGCTTATGTTTCTTTATTATGATTTAGAAAAGATATACAGGATAATTCAAAAATCCTTAAACAAATTTTAAGGGCAGTTAGATTGAACTACAACAATCTTTCTATCGAAGATTACAGTTGTAATCAGTAAAAGATACACGGTCTCTTCCTCCAATCCGAACACGAATCTTTTTTTTTCATAAAGTTAACAATAATGAAGATGTTTTAACTAAATTTGCACCAGACCTGCCTTTATTTGTGGGAAAAATAATGAAAATACGAAAAGAAGTAAAGGTGGCCGCCATCCACATGCCACAACTTAAAAAAAATCATAAAACTAAAATTTCTATTAAAAAATTCCACTTTCTTAATCACTAAAAAACCATAAACTGATACTGTTAAGTAGTTAACGATTTTAATAGTCGCTTTTAAAATGTTTACTGTTTTAAGTTTTCTTCATCAATAGTATTCATGCTGAAAAAATAGTTATACAGGTTTTGGGGCTTAGCAAAATACTGCTTATCCGGAATTATACATACAAACTTCGCAGTAAAATACTAATAAAGTATTAGTTAAAAAAATTATTATCTCCTAAACTATGCGAAATATTGTTGTACAAATTACACTTCTTAAAAGAAAAATTATAAAATTAAAATTTCTAGTAAAAAATTCCACTTTCTTAATCTCCAAAATAACCATAAATTGATACTGGTAAGTGGTTAATGATTTTAATAGTTGCTTTCAAAATGTTTACGGTTTTAAAATGTTAAAGATTGTTTTCTTCATCAATAGTAATCATGCTGAAAAAGTAGTTATACAGATTTTGAGGCTTAGCAAAATACTGCTTATCCGCAATTATAAATACAAACTTTGCAATAAAATACTAATAAAGTATTAGTTAAAAAAAATTCTTATTTCCTAACTATACGAAATATTGTTGTACAAATTACACTTCTTAAAAGAAAAATCATAAAATTAAAATTTCTAATAAAAAATTCTACTTTCTTAATCACTAAAATAACCATAAATTGATGCTGTTAAGTGGTTAACGATTTTAATAGTTGCTTTCAAAATGTTTACTGTTTTTAAATGTTAAAGATTGTTTTCTTCATGCATAGTAATCATGCTGAAAAGTACTTATACAGGTTTTGAGGCTTAGTAAAAACTGATCATCCGCAATTATAAATACAAACTTCGCAATAAAATACTAATAAAGTATTAGTTAAAAAAATTCTTATCTCGTAAACTATGCAAAATATTGTTATAGAAATTACACTTATTAAAAAAAAATGATAAAATTAAAATTTCTAATAAAAAAATTCCACTTCTTAATCACTGAAATTACCATAAATTGATACTGTTAAGTGGTTAATGATTTTAACAGTTGCTTTCAAAACGTTTACTGTTTTAAAATGTTAAAGTTGGTTTTCTTCATCTATAGTAATCATGCTGAAGAAGTAGTTATACAGGTTTTGAGACTCAGCAAAATACTGATTATCCGCAATTATAAATACAAACTGCGCAATAAAATTGGCAACATGCTGCTATCGGCGACGAGAAAAACTTGTCTGGAGAATTACCGAAATAAAATTAATAAGAAGCCTAAGGCTGTTCTTAACTGATCTGCTCAACAAGCTCAAAACGTTTTGACACATTTACAAATTCATTTTTTAACGGAAAGATATAAAATTGGAAAGCCTGGCTATGCAAGCGATTCTGAATTGAACTGTTTTTTCCATTTTTGGATCCATCAATTATCTGTTGAGTTATAAGTTTTTTGGATCACTTGACAAACACGTTTTTCGCCCGCTCTTGGGTGCTATTCTCCGTTCGCGCGGAAACTCGGCTCAAATCGTCAACTTTGACACTATTTTCTGAAAGATCTATTGCGTTTGCAAAAAAATGGAAAAAACAGCTCGATGACATAGTTTCTGAACAACTGCACCAGCTAGTTTCATGCATTTCCGAACAAAAATAAATTAAAACTTATGTCAGAAAGTTGTCCTTTTGGATTTGAGAACACTCTTAAGAAATGGTATTCATTTAAAAATTATTGATTTTTGGAAATTAATATTGATCTGAAGCAGTATCGCAGTAATTTCTCGCTAAGTTGACTCCAGAGGGCAAATACAAAATCATGTAGTATTGCCAAAAATGTAGTTTCACAGATTTTGCGACTCAAGGACCCTCAATTAGTAAAGCAAATTTGTCAATAAAATATGCTGTTAGGAGTTACTGACGATGAAATTTGGCTCAAAGCCCTTAACTGGAATGTAACATAAATAAAATTCGTAGTCGAACTAAGAAGTGAAAATATTCGAATCAAAATTATTGATTATTGGAAATAAACGTTGACCTGAAATAATACAATTATTTTTACCGGTGGCAAACTTTTTTCTGGCTTCCAGATTTTGTTTTCCCGATTATTTGAGCCTTGCCAATAACCAACAATAACAAAAAAGAAAGAAAAAAGAATGAAAATATGATCGAGCATGGTGGTAAACATTATGATTACCTACACTGATATGTAGGTGCCAAGGACTGCAGATTATAAAAACTACTATTTCCAAATTTAGTATTATTCGACTTTTTAAATCGCAGAATTATGCTGTTAACTAATAAGTCAATTATTAATTAAACCGGCTAATAAGCTGATTATAAATTAAATTGGCTTATAATTTAATAAGCCGAGTATTACCATTTGTAAATAGTGGTATTCAATATACGTAATACCACTAATACGTTAATATTAGCTCTTAAGATGCAGACATTAATGATTTATGCCTATTTTAACCAAATGCCCAATAAAAATATAATTAATACTTTTTAAAATATCGTTTGAATTTTACTAAATCCCATTTCAAGCCAAAAAAAAAAAAATCTCCAACATTTAAAAAAAATTATTTTAAAATAAATAACTGATAACTTATAAACAAATTTAACAACTTAAAAAATATGACAAGAAAAACAAATCTTTAAAAATCAAACATTTTCGCGTAGCACACCTTTTATCGCTTCTAATATTTTTGAATTTGTGATTTAAATATAGTTTTCGAAATCGATCGATTTAATTATTATATCATTTTTTAATATAAAATGAAAGAAAAGAAATATGGAGAGCGTTGATTGCTGAACAAGTGATCTAAATTTTACTGTATTTCAGGTATATTTTGTAATAGTATTAATGATAATGATTTCCAAATGAATTAAATTTTAAAATTTATGTTTCTAAACTTATCATGATGTTATCAATTCTAACAGATTTCAAGCAAAACTTAAGTATATTTACATTTTGAAATCGTTTGCGCTTGGGCAGCTTTTTAAAAAGAATCATAACCATAATTAATATAAAAGTTGTACGCACAGAAAAAAAGGGGAAAAAAAGTATAAATCTCTAAGGTAAAATGTCAACATTTTTTTTTACATGTTTAAACTCCATGAAAATTCGACAAGTTTATTTTTTTAAACTTGTTGAGATAAAAGATTCTGAGGCTTTCAGTTTAAGAAAAGGTATTTTGAAAAGTATGTAGATGAAGAATTTTTTTAAAAAAATGTGCTTTTTTATGTGATGATTTAATTTTCTTTCTTTGTTAATAAAGTTGTTATGTATAAAATACGTTGCATTTTTTTTTCTGTGTTAATTTTACGCCTTTAGTTTTTGCAACAGCTTGTATGAAAACTCTTCAAAAAATTTCCAACTTATGTTTTTTCTTTCTTTCTTGTTTTATATGCATTGATAAGCAAATACCTCTAAAATGCGATTACACACCCAAAAAGATATCATGTAAGCGAATGGTTTATGACATAACTTTTGAGATTTTTTACAAATATATATTTTTTAATTTATTCAGCTATATAAGGTTCATTTTTACTTTGATTTTAAATCTTCCTAAATTTGTCTATATATGTCTTGTTCATTTGGGATTATATATATATTTTTTAAATTAAGCAGGTACGTCAAAAGTCCACTATAAGTTTTAAAACTAATTAAACAAGTCGGATATTGTACGTCGAACGTGGAAAATGAGGTGCGTTCGCACTAGTTCGTAACTAGTTTTATAAAAATTTAGGTGCATTCTACTATATTAATTATATTAATTATATAATGAATGCAAAATTGATATATAATTAATTTTATAAAAAATCAGGTGCATTTCGTGCAATAGCTATTGCACTCTTATTCAAAAATGCATGAATACAAAATTTATTACGATTATATATATTAAATTCAGCAATACGGAAATAATATGACCTTAAATATGACGTAATCACCATGGCAACCTAGAATCATTACATATCATGGGATATCATTAAATTAATTGCATATGATAGGACTTAATAGAATGAAGAAAACTTTTATTAATATCTTTTTAAGTTTTGATTCCATTTTCATAAAATTTGAAATGACTCGACAAAATTGTGCAACGATTATGTATATTAAATTTCAAACCATTCGGTTGGGTAGTTTTTGCGCTGTTATATGAGGGCAGACGGACGGATCAGACGACGACTATAGGTGCTACTTATTTATATAATTACGAACGCACCTAAAAATAATAAATGATGATAAAACATTGCGATTTTTCCGGTCAGGATCAAGGAGATATCGATTATATTATATAAATATATAATTCCTGTTAGCTAAATGTTTTTGTAACATTAGCAAACAATATTAAAAAATTTTTATACGCTTGGTTTATTGCTGCAATTGCGCACAAACTATGTGTATTATCTTATGATTTCTACTATTGTAGTTATTTGATACCTATATTTAAGAAATTCCATTTTATGTTGCATTTTTGTCATCTTACATGGCATATGTAAAACTTCATTTCATATTCACTGTTGTACATTGGTTATCAATTATTCTGTATAATGTCAGTCTTATGAATATTAGTTAATTTATAAATTTAATTTCAGTAATTGGAAATCGATGACGATTTGTTATATATAATGGTTATATATATATATATATATATATATATATATATATATATATATATATATATATATATATATATATATATATCAGACATTTGGATGCAAGCGAATTTGCATTCGTCGTCGAGTTTACAGCATGATATCAGTATTAAATCAAGCATTTTTCATTGAGCTATTTTACATGAACATGATTTTTGAATTAGTGGCATAGCACTGTGAAAGTTTTGCATGGCGGACAGACTCAGGGACCATTTTAACTAAGTGAATACCGAACTAGGTGAACTTCAGTGATATTGAAACTTGTCAGACGATGTTCATTGCAGTTTTATTATACAAACCTTCATTTGTTTGGCGACTTTTGACCTATATGATTATTATCATTATTACTGAAGTAATCCTATCTATCCCTGATTACATTCGTGGAAACAACAATTTTCTATCACATTTTTTCTTTTTTTAAATTAATTTTTAAATTTGCATTAAATTTTTAACTTACCCGGTATATATATATATATAGGCCTTTTTTTAATCTTTGCGTGTACTTATGACGCAATAGGCATAATATGCACATGACATACATAATTTGATAAAACAAATTTCGCTATATCTATCTTGGTACAATAAAAGCCATGTGCGTATAAATATATCATCTTTAAAATATACCTTCCTTTGGGTCAGACCAGGGTTTGAAAAAACCCAGCCCTGGGTCAGACTAAAGGTGGTTGGAGCGGGATCTAAAATCATGTAATAAGCTTGCTCTCCTGTGTATTCACCTGTTCTAATTTTTTCCCCTGGACGTTGTAATTTCTCGTCACAGCATTGTATTCATCTATATTAACATATAAAATGCTAATATATGCAATTGGAATGCCTGCCTGTGATTTTCACAAAAATGCCTTTTTCTATGTTCATTCGACTATTTAGACAACGTTTAGTCAAAACTAACATTTAAAAAACTTTTTGTCTGTCTGTCCTGAATAGGCTCAGAAACGGTTGCATAGCAGAAACTAAACTTATCGAACACAGATAGAGAATGTTTCTGGCTACAATCTGCAATTTGACGAATTTGATATCTCAAATAGTTTTTGAGAAAACAGGGAAAAACCGAGAGAATCTATCGATCAACCAACCTTTCAATGCTCAAAAACTCGGGAATTGATTGATACGTTTTAAGGAATCTTACCTAACAGCGATTGAAAGGTATGATTAAGATTTATAAATGATATCTGGGTACCATCTGCAGTTTGACGCGTACCAATATCTAAAATAGTGTTTGAGAAAATAGGAAAAAATTGTTAGAATCAATAAACCAATTTTCTCAAAAACTATTTGGTCCATTTTAAGAAATATTTCGGTCGGTGATTGAAAGGTCTAATTAAAATTTATAAGTGATAAGAAATACATTTTAGCTCATGACATATTCAAAATCTGTATTGGTAAGTATTTTTCCACAAAAACTTCAAAAGATCTTTTAAAAAAAGAATGTAACACAATGAGTTACTAACAGGTAGTTCATAATGTAAATATGAATGAAGAACAAAGTTTTAAGTGAGCATTCTTTAAATAGAAATATCCACCTCACTAAATTTTTGTCATTGAATAAGGCGAATATTACTTTTCACAAATAAGTGAGTTAAACTGGTCTACTCCTATAATACTATAACATGAATTAATCTGTGGTAATTGATTATACGAAAAAAAAACCCGGCTATCTGTTATTCCGGTGCAAATTACTGCATTTGTGGATGTTGTGAGAACGTTTCATATCGAAACGAGTTACATATGAGATGTTATAAGATAATCCGACTAACCTTAGTGACGTTACAGTTGAAGAACTTAGTAAAAGAAAATGTTATGTAACAAAAATTAAATTTCGAGAATTTTGAAGTGAAAGCTTTTTTATTGTAAATTTCATTTATTTATTTTCAGTTTTGAATTACATGCAATATGTTAATATGAAGTACTTAACTGTCTTAATTCATTAAAGCCGGATGGCAAGAAAACTTGCCATGCACTGTAAAAAAAAAAAAAAAAAAAAAAAAACTGTAAAGTTACTAAAGTTTTTCTAAGAAACTGGGATTCCTACAACTTTTTATGTAATGACAAAAACAAAAATTCATGTAACAGATACACTTTTGCACCGAAAGTCAAAAAATCTGTAAGGTTACTAAATTTATTTATAGGAAACTGGGATGCTTAGAACTTTTCATGTAACTGCAACCAGGGTTACAGGTAAAATTTTAGTAAGATTACTGTAATTTTAGCAGATTCATTTGTAAAGCTACAGATTTCTGTAGCTTTTCAAAAACTAGTTTTGCAGATTTACAGCTTTTTTTTTTTCCAACAGTTACAGATGAAAGTTTAGTAAGCATGTAACTTTACATCTGTAAAACTACAGAATTATTATTTTTACAGTATGCAAGGCGAACAAAATTTTCAAATTTCAATACCAGTATTTTAGTTTGGAAATTTTCACATTATCTAGTCTCAGATTTTGAGTGATTAAATAATTCAAAATTACAAAGTCGCAAAAACTGGTGTCGAAGAATTAAAAGAAGTGTAAAGGAGTCTCGTCGTTAATGGGTTAAGGTTGTGCGGGACACATTTTAAAATAATTTTTATTTATTGAATTAAAATTTTGAATTTTTTTGTGATGGTTAACCATATCATTTGTAAACACAATCACATGATAAAACTTCTCATAATTTTTTAAAAAAAATTTTTAAACTTACAATTTTTAAAAAAAGTGGGGGTAATTTAAAATCATTATAACTCGAAATATTATTTGTAGAATTTCTATTTTTTATCATTTAAATGAACAGAAATATACAAGTTTTAATTTAGATTCAGCATTTAAAAAAATATTAATAAAAAAAATAAAAATATTTAAATTAAAAATTAAAGAAAAAAGGATGTAACTTTAAAAAAAAATCCTATTTTCAAAAGTAAATATTTTTTTTTCAAATTTGCTGAATCACAATTAAAGTAAACTAATTGAAAAAGACATGTTCCACGTTTGAACCATATATCTTTAACGGTTCTTGAGTTATAACAATTTAAATACGAGAAATGGTGAAAAAACCCATCATGAAGAAAAACGCATTTCCACACGAAGTAGTTTGCATGACAACCATTGCTTGAAAGCTTAGATTTTGAAAAACAAACCAAAACGAAAAATTAATATGCTCTGTTCTAATAAGGATATAAACATGATTTAAGTGTCATTTTAAGCAAAAAAAAGTGTAGAATTTTTTACTACAATAAAATATTTTTAGAAAATTTGAAGATTTTTGTGTCCCGGACCCCCTTAAGGCGGTTCTCAAGTCCACAGCTCAACAAGCCCGAAACTTTCTGACACATTTACGGACTCCTTTTTAAAAGTAAAGGTACAACATTGGCAGAGTTGACTGTGGAAGCAATTTGAAATCGAAAGAGGTTGTCCATTCGTTGAAAGATAAATTATTTATCGAGTTATAAGTGAATTTGGGTGACAGGTTTTTCTCTGTTCGCTGAGTGGTATTCCTCCTTTAGTTCGAAAATTCGGTTCAAAACGTCAACTTTGACAGTATTTTGTGAAAGATATTTTACGTTTACTAAAAAAAATGGAAAATGTCTTTAGATTACATTGTTTTTGAATAACAACATCATGCGTTTCCAAACAAAAAAGGAATTAAAACATATGTCATAAATTTGCCGCTTCGTATTTGAGAACAAACTTAACTTTTAATTTTCAAGCATTGAAAATTATTATCATTTAAATTATTAAATGTTAAAATAATAATTACATCTCCGATCTTCAAGACTAATTGCAATCTTAGTAATTTAGCTTTATGACATGATGGCATACTTAATAACACCTTCATCCTTAAAATAAAACAATTTTTAAGAAAATGTAACATAACATGCTCTTAATCTAAGATTCTTCATTGTCTTTAATTCAAATTATAATTTAAGTTGAATTGCCTAATCTTATAACACATTAAGATAAAATAATTGAAATTTCTTTGATTAGTAATCTACACGATACTGAGAAAAAAAGTATTAAAAAATGCCGTCAAGGACTGCAAAAAAAACTCGGCATTTTTTGAAAAAAGTCAGACCGGTTGGCATTTATTAAAAAAGACCGGCCTTTTTTTAAAATTTAGCTTTTATTGGACTTTATTGACTTTTTTACACAAAAAAAAATCCATTTACATTGTATCTGCGAGAAAGTCATCAATAAATATCAACTGAAAACTAATGTATTATAGTTGAAAGAAATGGAATATATATATATATATATATATGAGTTGGGTTGATTTTTTGACGGCCAATTATCAACACCAGAGATATAGGCCTGAAGAGGGGGGAAGTGCCCTCCGTATGAGTCTTTCTAAGGCAACCTAACCCGTATTTACGCATGGAAATCCATGGTTCCAAGAAAACCACGAAAACTCCGAACGATTAGGCCGACGGGCGCGATTGGGTTCGAAACCAGCACCTCCCATCTACCAGTTTCGAGAGCAGAACCTCTCTCTATCTCTCTCTCTCTCCTCAATGATTGGTAACAAGAATTTTGATCTACATATATATATATATATATATATATATATATATATATATATATATATATATGGGGTATTCGCACAATCTTTTGACTTTTGGGAAAAAAAAAATCTGACAAAATTAAACTTGCTAAAATAGCATTTTAATCTGATAGACGAATGCCTTAATGATTCAAAATAAAGAAAAAATGGTCAGCAGCGAAAATTTTTTTATTTAACTGAGGTTTAAGTTAAATTTGCGAGTTTAATTTTCCTTACCACTTCACCCCTATAACTTTTTATTTTCTTCTAAATTTTTACTTATAATGAATTTGCATAGTACCCACAGGACATTCAAATGAGACATAATAACAATGTAATACTTTTAATACAGAATTTTTCTATAACATTGTCTTAAAGGGGTGTTAAAGAAGGGACGGTAAGGTAAAAAAAGGGGATGGTATTGGAAAAAAGGGACGAAATGGTACAAAAAAGGACGGTAAGGATGGAACGGTAAGGAAAATTACCACCTATTTTTAGGAAAATCATGTTAAGACTAAGTGATAGCCACAATGTTCATTGACTTTTAGAAACAGTTGTTAACATTGGATTCAATTATTATTATTTTTTTTTAAATTTACCTCGAAAAGTGCAGGAATAAACCTTGGGGACGGCGAGACTACCAATAGAGCCACATTGCTTGAAATTGATATTTAAATGCTGATTTAAATTCTACAGTAAATTTCCTGCCAAAGAATTTTAGACGTTATTTCTCTAGCATACTTCTGCATGAGAAAAAACTTGAAAAAAGTTCTGTGGCTGCATCTGAAATGATTTTCTGTATAATTTTAGAAGAAGGATGGTAAGGAATCTAAAACCCAGGGACAGAGTGTAAAAAATAATAACAACCCTAAAAATGTATGCAGGTTAATTTTTAGCTACATATTTATATAAAACAATAGTTCCAGTTTCAGAAAAAAATTACATCGAATTATTTTTATTGAAACAATTTTATCCAGGCAGCTCCAAACTTGAAAATCAGCATCAGGGACACGGGACGGTGTAGGAGTTTTCCATGTATTTGGGCCCCCAACATCGTCCAAAACTTATTTATCTCGTTAATATTGTTGAGCAATCATGCAATGGGATGTTACCCAGTATATGAAATAAAAAAAAAACACAAAAAAGTGCATTAAAATAAAAATTATTATTCAGGGACATGAAAGTCAAAAGATTGTGAGAATGCCATATATATATATATATATATATATATATATATATCAATCAATGAGAAACTACAAATTTAAACATCAAAACAGTGTTGAGATCAAAATTCTTGTTACTAATTATTGAGTTCAGATTCTAAAAAATTATATCTTAAAAAGGTTTAGAATATGAATAACAAACGAAGTAAGGGTTTGTAAATACAAGCCATCATTAAAATAAAAAGCTAAATATAATTTGTCATTTCTATTTTCTTTTCTTACTCTATTTTATGAAAAATATACAAGAATATTTACTGTCAGAAACAGAAAAGCTCTCTAGCCTTCTAGGCTAGGAAGGCTTCTAGGCCTCCTTTGCCTATGGACCTAGATTCATGGCATTTGTATTACACATTTATTAATTTAAGAAGTAGTTTGTAGGCGGGGCCTATAGTGCATAAACTGTATTGGATATTTTACAAGTAATTTTGACAATATTTGTGTGAGTTTGAGCTATGACATATTTGTTTTGACTTTTAAATTATATATATATATATATATATGGCAATATTGTAAAATTGAAATTAAACAATTTAAAAGTGTTTTTTAGGTATTTTAAATAATGTAATTATTTTCTATTTATATTATATTAATTGATTTTATCGCGGTACTTCGAAATGAATTAATTGAATCCACAGGTTTTAATTTCTGTGTTAACTTAAATGTTTTATTCACCTTAATCTTATCATGCTTGGATACCATGTGCGGGAGGTTATTTTGAAAATCAACTGGGTTTTTATTCGGTATGTTGTGTAATATTTCCATTTTTTATGCTATAAATTAAATATTTAAAGGGTTATATTGTTTTTTCCATTTCATGCCATTTGATAATGTTCTGTTTTCATCTTGAAACTATTCTCTTGATCATATTAGTTGTTTGGGTACAGGAGAAAAAAAACTTCAGCTTTTAGCTTTTTTCTCACAGAAAACAACCGATTTGCTTATATCATTGAATTCTGTACTCTTGAAAACGTAATTCAATATATAAGTTTTTCAATTTTTTTCGGTATCCATATTCTTCTTTTTTTCTTCCATATTAATTCTTGTAATTTATTTTATTTCATACATACAGTTCTATATTATAGGTTTGTGGTATCCATTTTTATTGTCATTTCACAATATTGCGGTTTTTGATGATGGTCGGTAATGTTTAATTAATGGTTATATATATATTAGGTCGTAACGAAAGTTTCCCACCACACCTATTCTGCTCTCGAAGCTGGTAGACGGGAGGTGCTGGGTTCGATCCCAATCGCGCCCGTCGGCCTAATCGTTCGGAGTTTTCGTGGTTTTCTTCGAACCTTGGTTCTCCAAGCGTTAATACGGGTTAGGTTCCCTTAGAAAGACCTCCACGGAAGGCACTCCCCCCCTTAGGGCCTATATCCCACGTGCAGATAATTGGCCGACATAAATACAACCAACCAACCCGCCACACCTAATATCGTCTTTTCAAACAGTTTGCGTTGTCGTATTTGCTCATATTTTGTCAAACGATTTTTGGCATTTGTCCTTTATATCACTGTGTTGTGAAATTTGTAAAAAAATATCGTTAACATTAAATACAGGGTGTCTGAAATGGAACTATCCCGCTACCAGATTAGAACCAGCATTTACTTCCAGTTCTGTTGCAAAAACTCAGCTACAGAATGTCACCAAATCATTTGTACAGCTTGAGGCACTACTGTTGAATCATGTGACGCTGTGAAGTTGTGGTACCAAAAGTTCAAAAACAAGGACTATGACATTCAAGAAGCCGAGCTCTCTGGCCGGCCTACTGATGTTGATGAGGGCCGCCTGCGAGAACTTGTGGAAGAATATCAGTATTCAATCACTGAAGACCTAGCTAAGCAGTTAGACGTTAGTGCCATGTCCATTAGCCGCACTATGCATTGCATAGACTTGACGTACAAGTTCAATCGCTGGGTGCCGCATGAGCTGACTCAAGCAGATAAGTCCAGACGTGTTCAGACCTGCACTAATCTACTCGAATATCAACGCAAGGACAAAATTCTGGACCGTTTCGTCACTTGTGACGAAAAGTGGATTCACTTCAACAACACAAGCCGAAAAAGGGGTTGCTCTACGCCCGGTGAGCCCGTCGGCAGCGAGGCAAAGCGCAATTTGACTAACGAAATGATAATGCTTCGTATCTAGTGGGATTGCCGTGGTATTATCCACAAAGAGTATCTGGAAAAAGGTAAAACCATGGACAGTAGGGTGTACAGCAAGATGCTACTTCGTGTTGACGCTGCTATTAAGGTAAAATGTCAAAATGAGTTCCGGCACAAGAAGATAATGTTTCATCAAGATAATTCTAGATCACATATGTCTGCATTCACCGGCTGGACTCTGTATGGACTCAAATGGGATCTTTTGCCACACCCACCGTATAGCCCCGACATCACTTCTTCGGACTACTACCTTTTTTCACACTTGCAGCTACATCTGGGTGGTGCTATCTTTAGTTCTGCACAGGACGCCCTAAATGAGGTTGATCTGTCTTTGGACCCGCGACCCCCAAGTTTCTGGGCCGAAGGCTTTGAAAAACTACCAAAACCTTAGCAGAAAATCAAAGATTCGGGTGGTGATTACTACCCTCACTAAAGGAACTGCTTTCATGCTTTTTTTTTCGAACTCTATTAAGAACTTTTTTTGGCGGAAAACTTTCGTTACAACCTGATATATATATATATATTAGTGGTTATATATATATATATATATATAAACTGTGAATATACTATAATGCTAATGTGCTTTTTTACCTTTGAAAAAGATAAAATTTGAAGCAAAATAAATCTAATTTTCGAGTGTTTGAAGTGTAAATTTATAGTAAATTAATAGACAAATTTTAAGTAAAATATTTCTTTTAAATTTAACTTATTTATTAACCAAAATAAAACAATTAACAAATTAGCATTATAAATATATTATTTAATTTGTTATATTAAAATATTTATTGTGTATGCAATTAAAATTGCAATTAAGAAAATCTTTTTAAAAAAACCCACTTAAAAAAATTTCATTTTTAAAAAAGCCGGCTTTTTTAAAGTGATTTCTGGCTAAAATCCGGCAGCTCTGCAAACGTGTATCATCAAATGGCGTATAAAAAAATTTATTATTCTGCCGCGAAAATAAGGATTTTTGATACTCATCTTGACTTTTAAATTAAATACACTTACTTTGATGGAATATTTTTACGAGGCGAATCTATTTTTATAACTTCTGACAGTTTTTCTTAAGCCTGCTTTATTCCCTAAAAAGTTTATGTAAGAGTTGTCTCCTTTTCAGGAATAGATATCCCAAAGCCGTATTCGATCCCAGAATCGTTTCAATGGCTTTCAAAAAATTTTATTCACACATCTTTGAATTCTGATATAGAACATTTCCCTTCAAGATATTTGGTCAGGCTTAGCATAAATGTAGGTTTACGACATTTTGTAGAGAAGCCTTAATATTTTTATTTATTTACGTTTTATCTTCCGCATCTTCTTGAATGTTGTTGAAGACTGTGATAATAATGGGAATATTTGGGACGTGTCTTCTCTGTTTTCGGTTAAATATCACCATTTAACTAGCTTAACCCTTTATGTATTGCATTATGAATTCATGAAAATTTTATCTTCTAAAGCATTTTCCCCGAAATTTTTAAACTACATAAGAAGATTTACATAATCACTTAATAAATTTTAGAAGCATTGGAGGATTTAGAAACATTAATTAAATTTGAATTTATAGGGATTTTGTGCAGTATTTATAACCCCACTCAATTCTTTTATTTTAAATATTTTTCTTAGTATTTTGTAGAATTCAGAAATGTGCAAATATAATGTTCTTACAATAGAAATATAGAAATATTTCCGAATTAAAAAATCCCCCCCCCCCCAACGCCAAGAAAGCTGAAAAGATGCAAATGCAAAAGAAATCATCCTTTTAAAAATATTTTTGCTTTGTGTAACCAATAATCCTTTTGCAACAAGATAAAGTAATTTATTTATAACTCATTCTAATCAACTAATCGATGTATTAAATGAATTTTATAACAAGTTATTTTAATGGTAGTTATAAGTACCGTCAGCAGATAAAGGGTTAAATAATTTTGCAGTTTTAAACATATTCTCACTCGGTGTTTATAATATTTTTTTCTTTAAATAAAATTTTTGAAACCTCTAGTCATGTAAAAACGTTTAGAGATACTTAGAAGTCTGGAATCATTTTAAAGTGAAAGATGACTAAATCTTATTTTCGCGTAGGTACATGGGATAATGTTCTCTCTCTCTCTCTCTCTTTTAAACCTATAATGTATCGGACCCGTTAAAAGTTCGAAACACGTTTAAAAATTAATTAAAAAAGGAACAAAAGTAATTATAATAAATCGTGTTTTCTACGAATGGGACAAAAAGAGATCGTATAAAAAAAAAAAAAAAAAAAAAAAAAAAAAATGTTCCAAGAGTTACCGACAGAGGGCGTTGGCATGCGATTTATGAAGAAGATTTAGGGAAATCAGTCCGCTAATAAAACATTTGGATGCACTAGCATTCTTCATTCTTTGCTGACATTGTGCTAAAATTACCAGATATTGTTAACTATATGGCAGTGGGAATATGCGGCAGAACACTGCGAACGATCACAGAGCTCATTTTAGCTAAGGATAGTGAAGCTTGTCAGATACTATCCTGTTATAATTCTTTTCTTTGTTCTATGTATCGTCCTCTTTAAGTCCTCTTGTAAGTCCTCTTGTAAGTCCTCTTTATCGGTTATTTTTGTATATAGAAATTTTTTTGCTATTAAAATATATCCCACGTCTCCATGATGGCATTTATGCAAATCGCAATTTTCTACCATCAATTGTTTTTTATTATTATTATTATTATTATTGATTTTAAAAGTTGCGATAAACTTTTGGCGCAACCGGTATAAATTTTACATGATTATATACATTTTCCCCATGAGTCTAAATACATTTCATTTCATAGAGATAACAAGCTAAATGTTTATTAAAACTTGACAAAATCAATGACTACACAGTCTAACAAAAGTGATATGTGTAGAAAAGATGCTGTTTTGATATAATGTTATTATTGGCTAGATTCATGCGTACTTGAAGTATAAGTCACAAACATACAGATTGCTACGATTTTTCTCTACCAGTATTTTAGAACGGAAAAATGTGACTTATTTTATCGGAGATATCTCATTAATTAGATAAGGTGAAGAAAATGTTTCAGAAATAAAGGTGGCCAAAAAGCATAGCAGTTATCAGCTATGCGACTTACACTACAAAAACACATGGAATTAGCTTATTACGGTGTTGCTAGGGTCCACATTTTTTATATTCCATTTGTACACTAAATATACATAAATCAACCGAAAATTTAGTTTGATTCTCGGGAGAAAAATTCTTTCAATATTAAAAACATTTCTTTAATTTTTCACGAAGCAATTATGCGATAGTTACTTTTATAAAAATTCAAAGTTTTTCGAATATTTATCACATCAATTCTTGAATTTGTTGATTCTCTGTTGGAGAAACTTTCAGTCTAATATTTTATAACTATTTCCGTGTTGTGATTTGGTCTATCACATCGATATGAAATTGCCACTTTATAAGTACTTTTCTCATTGGTCCGAATCACACAAATCTCCAAAACCTTAATGAGGTTCTCATTATAGAAGCGAAAATTAACCTTCTTAATCGTAATTGATGTTCAAACATTCATTCTCTAAAAAGCCACATTTGACTGCCTCCTGACACGAAATTGCTTTATTATCATTATCATTTTTCAATTAGTAATAACCCTAACAATGCAGCCAGTCGATATGATGCTACTGCGACGTCACAAATATTCATAATCACGATGATGTCTCAAAATATGGTATCGTTATTTCGTCGCATTATGACTCTCAGGTGATCGACACTTCCTGACTCCATTGTGAATTTACCCATTTCTGAGTCATTTGCACCTTGTCACAAAATTGGCATCTCAATATCTTGGGTGTCTTTTATTTTCCACGTTACATGATGCAAATGTGGATAATGCGAGTTGCATTTGGGTTACGGTGCTATTAGAAAAGTGCCCTTTAGACACATCGTTCTACCTACAAAACATGTGTCTGCTTGTGCACTTTCGGTACCATTTCCAATTAAAACTTAACAATTTACTTACACCTTTTGATGTTATTCATGACTGACTTTACACGAACTGTAACAACACTGCCAAAAGCTAAAGTACATATGTGTGTGAAGCCACTGCTGCCAAAATCTTTTATAGAGATGTCTGTTCCAGAAAAATATTAACGAATAAGTTCAGCAAACTCTTTGACTGAGCCATGTACTATTCTTGTAGAAATGGTATCGTTCTAAGAACATAGCAAGAACATTTACTTTTTTATTAACTAAAAAGAAAAGATTTATGTTCCGGCATAAAAATATAATATTACTATACTAAACATTTCTTTTAAGAAACAAATATTAAAAAAATGTATTTTACTTACATCTTTTGAGCTGAAAAGTATATTTCTTTTTCCTTTGTTCTTTCGGTTGCGTTTTCTCTTTGAACTTCCATTTTTTCCCTTTTTCATCTAATCTCGTTCCTAGGAAGGATGAGCTACTTTTCTCGAAGTTTCTGCAACAAAGGCAAACATCACCGTCTTCTGAAAAATTCTACAGTTCTGTTAATGTTTACCGACAGGGGACACTTAAAATCGAATAGAAATGAAAAGAGGAGGTGAAGGTGGGACGAAGAGAATTCGAAATTCGAAGCTGTCGTCTGCGGAGGTTCCAAATAAGGGAAAAAATAGCTGTTTTTCTTTCTAATATTTACAGTAGAAAGTTCATTCTAGCAGAATTAAAATGTGAGGTTTCGTTTAAAATAGAGTGCTGTTCTGCAGGAGTGCGAGGTTTTGTGTAACAGGGTTGTTTGAGATTGGACGAGTGCAAAAGAGAATTGTGTGGAGTGTAATGTGCATTGAAGTGTGAAAATCAGTTAGTAGAGGAAGATTTCCAAAGAGTTTTTGTAGATAACCATTCGGAGTTTCATTGTGGAGAAACATAGTTTTCAATACGCTTATCATTTTCTTCAAAATGCAAATTTGATGATAAGATTAGATAAGACGCAATATCTTAGATTAGGAAATCTTTAGAACGAGTCTCCCCCGTACACTTCTTCGGGTCTTGCAGGATCCAATCAACGTAATGTGTGGTCCAGGGCATAATTACTGTGTTTCTTTCCTCTTTCTAAATATGTCCGCATAGGCAGTATGATTAAAACAATGTAGAAGCAAATTAAAAATAACTTATGGATAAAGTGATAGCTGACAGGTTACTGTTGCAGTAGTTTATTACGTATGGATAAATTTATTGAGTAGTTAAATGAAAATACAACTTTTATCATAATACAGTTCCTTTTTATATTCTTCCGTTCATTACATATAAAACAAAGGAGCCGACTTTTTAAATTTTCTAGGAGGAACGTGCACAATCGATTATGGTGGTCGCAGAATTCAATTAAAGAAATGAAGGACCATATTTCACATTATTTATTTTATGTTTTCAAGAGCGCAACGCCCCTTATGAAAGTTTCCAGAGAGGTCACACACTTCTTTACTCCTCTGTACTCAACGCCTTTGAATGAAGTATATAGTATCACACTACATAGGGTTATCGACCATCAACATCAAAATGCGAGCTAATAGTTACAGTTATCATTATGCAAAGTCTTCTGTATTAAATTTTTCGTGATGCTAGTTCAGGTCATTAAAACCTTCAATGCTTGGGTAAAACATGTTTGATGACATGTCCGATCGTTTCGCATTTCACAGTTTCTCTCAGTGGCAAACACTTAGTTCGGCGATGACAAATAGTTCCGACTTTCTGTGCTCTTGTAACAATCAAATTCTTGTTTCTTCAGCATAACAGCAGTAATTGTAATCATTTAATATTTTAACGAAATATTTGTCTTTGAATTTTTTTTCTTCTATGATGAAAAGAAAACTGAAAATAACCGTAGTGGTTCTCATTCAATAAATGATATATATATATATATATATATATATATATATATATATTTTATGTCCTGAATTACGCCGTACCGATCATATTTTCTGTTGCGGTAATTAGGAACTCAGCACAAGACAGTAAACAAGACACGTAGTATTATTCTCAAAACACCAATCTCTATTCACAAAAACACTAGATTTTGACTGTCCTAACTTGGGTAGACTGTCTTCTACTTATACAATCGGATCCTAGTAAAATATTCCGTTGGTTTCACCACGGATTTTTTTTTTAACTATTCTGGGTATATCCCTTAATACATGTTCACATGCTTCTATTTATGAAATTCAGGTTCAGTTCAGTGCAAAGTCGGATTGCAAATTTGACTAAGTTACTGGACAACACCTAAGTTTCAACACAGCTGTAATCTCTCTCTAATTAATGAATGATGCATGTAAAAGTACGTTTATCTCAATAAAGGCAGTGCCCGTAATTACAATTAACAATTTTTATTAATAATATTTGTATATGTATATCATTGACTCACTGGCATACAAAACGACCAACCGTGACGAAATTTCCTTGGCTCTAAAAGTCGGAAATAAAAATTATTCTTTTTACACAGAACTTTGCATAATTGTATTATCAAAGTCTCTAACATGTTCTTAAATTTTGTTGAGTAAAGTAATTGCGTTACAGTTTATTTCAGCTCGTACCATAAAATTAACAATCGTCATTGTTCAAAACGATACACTGAAAATTAATCATTCCTGGGTATAATTTTTAGTGTTTTGTGGTGGACTGTGTTTCAGGAAAAATGTATCAGAGGGATTTATTTGATCGTAAGCATCGTCGAGAGCAAGATTGACGAATTTTTGACGAAAGTTTAGAATCCAATCAAATTAAAAAATAAGAGAAACTGTTTCTAATCTTATCCTTACAATATAATTAATTTTAACTTCTACATTTTGCTATTTTGAGTAAAAGGGATGCTCTATTGTTTAATTATTTTACTTACTGAATGCACGAAATGATTTGAATTTACCTTTAAGATTCAGAAAATTGCACAATATATAATATACAATATATAATAACTTTACGTTTAAAAAAACAAAAACAAAGAGATAAACCCACGCTTCCTGGGTTACAGAATATAGGTAAAAATCATTATTTTTTTAATTGAAAACTCTCAATTGATTTTTAAATTTAATATATTTTATTAGAATGCCCACTAAAAATATGAAAAATCTTTTTATAGGAAAAATAGCAATTATGCATTCAAATAAGGTTTTGAAATTTATAAAAAGCGATAATTTTCTATTGGTTTTGTGCTTGTTGTGACAGGAGTTAGCAGTCAAAGAAAACAAAAATTGGCAAAGAAAAAATTGCCAAATGTCGCTATTTCCAACAGCTTTTTGATTCGGATAATTTCAGTGGTTTAAACGCTGAGTTCGATTACATGACTTAAATTTGTGCTTTATTTATATTTTGTATTTTAGTTATTTATTTGTTAAGTTTTAATTTCGTGATAGCATATAAGTCGGAAACAAATGCCGAATTTTTTATAGTAATTTAAGTGAAAATGGATTTATCTTTTGCAATCTTCTGCACGCAATAGAGATCGATTTAAAAAAATGAATGTTTAGAAATTATTTTAAAAACCATAAAAATTGAGTAAATTTCGATATAGTTTTCAAACAAATTGCATTTAAAAAGATTTTTTTTCCTATTCGACGGTTTAAAAATTGAAAACGTGTGTTGCTTAGAAGTTAAAAAAAATTGCTGTAAAATCTAAATGTAATAGTCTGCTGTTGCAACCTTCAAAATGACGTCAACGTTACGCACGGACACGTTTGTCCTTTTTAATATAGATATAAACACCTCAGTTATACAGGGTCATCGAAAAATAATGCCTAGATTTAAAAAAAATCCCAACATCGAAACCTTTTATGTTAAATGAGTAATTTTTTCACTGCAGGATAACTGATGAACGCAAATGTGGTTTTAGTTCACCAGAATTCGTTTGCGTGCCTGTGTTATGCGCGGATTAGTTGCGCAGTCGTCAAGGTCAGCCGACGCAGGCTGCAGCTGCTCAGTACATTGCTGACCGTGCAACAAAAAGCACAGTACGATGTTGACCGTGGAACAAAAGGCACAGTGCGTGATTTGGTATATGAAGTCAAAGTCAATAGTCAGTGTACAGCGGCTTTTTCGTAGAACTTATTCAGGTCAAACTGCTCCTGGTGCACACATTGCACACATTTGCTCCTGGTGCACACCGAACGGTGCTCACATTGAAACATACTAAGGTATAAAAAAAATTATTTTTTTGCTGCACATTAGAAAACTAAAACCAATAAATTACCTTTCATAGTTTTTTTTGTGACAGTTATTTAAAATCTAGGCATTATTTTTCGATGACACTGTATATAGTAACACAATTTTCAATTCTAACTATTAGCTTGTTTTCGGAAAAAAACCTAGAAAAGTATGAAAAGATTGGAGTTTCGACAATATTTCGGGTAAATTTGCTGCTACGCGATAGGACACAATATTTTCTTTCCTGATTGTCGGTTTTCCAAACAACATAGTGTGTGTTAAAATCGCCACTTTAAACACTGCTAAAGTAACATATTTACGCTGATATGTAAGTAGGCATTTATTCGTGTCTGAAAAGTATGTGCTTTGAAGTATGTCAGCTTCTACATAATAGCTGTCAGATGCATTTAGACTCAACAAGGTTTCACCATGCTACTGATAAAATATATATTTTTTAAGCAACCATCGTTATATTAAGAAAATTCGCATGCTGCGAAGCTTTATATTATAATCGGAACTTCCACCTAACAGGATCATACAGGTATGTTTGTCAGTGCAAATACATGGTGAGTTGAGGAACAGGGTTCCTGAAGAATAATAATAAACTCCAGCTATCGAACAATGAGCCTGTCATGTCCCTGTCTCTCCCACGCACCTTTCATTTCGTAGCTCCTCCTGTGAGGAGAACATATGGGGATGGCGCACAGCATTCACTGCTCATCACATTCATATTCCCTGGGACTCAGAAGATGCCGTATGAGGAGAATTATCTTGAAGAAAGCTTTGGAAGAAGGGCGGTTCAAATCCGCCACAGTTGAATTCCACGAAAATGTGTTTCTGTTATTATTGTTGTTGTTTGCGTATGAGGTATTAGCAATAAATTCATTTTATATTCACCACTGTAACTCAACATTGGTCGAACAATAACAAAAAATTTAAAGCCTTCACTTATTAGTATTCATTGAACGGAGCAATAACTGCTAAATCTGACCACAATAATGTTCGGAGAAGAAGCGAAATGAGAAAAGAATATATGCTAATTTGTTGTTTTGTGTATGAGGTACTATTAGCAATAAATTCATTTTATATTCACCATTGTAACTCAGCATAGGTCAAATAGTAACAACAATTTTAAAGCCATCACTTTTACTTTTACTGCCCGAGAGAGACTGCTCAGACTAGGAAGTGAGTCTGTAGAGCATAGATTGTCCCTCCCGGTCCCCTTTATTGAGGTCTAAAAAAAAAAAAGTTACAAATTTCAGCCGTGGCTGAGCCCGCCAATACGCGCGACAGAGGGCGGAGTGGTATATATAAGATATAAATAAATGTTACATTAGCAAAATTTGTGAAACAAACATAAGGACATTAAATAATGCAGTGTTATACAAAGTTAGACAATATTATACAAGTTGCTGCGACCCAACATTGGGTACTGAATATGGGAGAATCCAAGTCCCTGTCTCAGTGATGGAGTAAAACTGAAAGGTTACATAAGAAGTTGAAGATGTTTTTAAGCTTTGAGAGCAAAATCGGGCGCGATAAAATATTTGCTAACCAACCAACGGGAAGAACAGGAGGACGGCGGATATGCCAGCGAGCTGTTAAAGGACAATTATAGAAATAATGAGAGGCAACAGCATCGTCACCGCACTCACATAGAGGAGAAAGGGCTCTTTTGAACTTGAAGAGGTATGCTCCAAAAGAACCATGACCGGTAAGGAAAGCTGTAGTGGATGGAGTGAGCAGCAGAAGATCCAAAGATACCACTGGGACAAGATCCTAAGTATATCTACCCTTATTTGAGTAGTCCCAGTAATCCTGCCATTTTTTCATAAAATGAGCGCGAAGATGTCTTTTGATGTGCGAGTGCGGTACTGGAAGTGAAAAATCAACTGATGGTTTAGCAGTTGCCTCCTTTGCCAACATATCTGCCGTTTCATTTCCAAGGATACCCTTATGGGCTGAAACGTGGCTTAAATAGGTTTTCCAGAGAAGATTTTTGAGAAGTGATTTAATCTCAATAACCTGGGGATTTGTTGAGCCAAACGAACAGATAGCCTGCAGGGTTGAAAGACTATCGCTAAAAATTGGAATTAAAAAATTTTGGTTTTGTTGAGAAATCCACTCTAAAGCTTTAAAGATGGCAAAGAGTTCGGCTTGGAAAATGGAATTATTGTTATCCAGCCTGCAAGACCAACGATGAGTCACTTCACTCCCTTTCGTAGCGCAGAATAAAGCCTTCACTTATTAGTATTCATTGAATGGAGCAATAACTGCAAAATCTAACCACAATAATGTTCGGAGAAGAAGCGAAATGAGAAAATAAATTATGCTATTTTGTTGTTTTGTGTATGAGGTACTATTAGCAATAAATTCGTTTTATAATCACCATTGTAACTCAACATGGGTCAAATAGTAGCAACAATTTTAAAGTCTACACTTATTAGTATTCATTGAATGGAGCAATAACTGTAAAATCTAACCACAATAATGTTCGGAGAAGAAGCGAAATGAGAAAAGAAATTATGCTATTTTGTTGTTTTGTGTATGAGGTACTATTAGCAATAAATTCATTTTATATTCACCATTGTAACTCAACATAGGTCAAATAGTAACAACAATTTTAAAGAACCATGACCGGTAAGGAAAGCTGTAGTGGATGGAGTGAGCAGCAGAAGATCCAAAGATACCACTGGTACAAGATCCTAAGTATATCTACCCTTATTTGAGTAGTCCCAGTAATCCTGCCATTTTTTCATAAAATGAGCGCGAAGATGTCTTTTGATGTGCGAGTGCGGTACTGGAAGTGAAAAATCAACTGATGGTTTAGCAGTTGCCTCCTTTGCCAACATATCTGCCGTTTCATTTCCAAGGATACCCTTATGGGCTGAAACGTGGCTTAAATAGGTTTTCCAGAGAAGATTTTTGAGAAGTGATTTAATCTCAATAACCTGGGGATTTGTTGAGCCAAACGAACAGATAGCCTGCAGGGTTGGAAGACTATCGCTAAAAATTGGAATTAAAAAATTTTGGTTTTGTTGAGAAATCCACTCTAAAGCTTTAAAGATGGCAAAGAGTTCGGCTTGGAAAATGGAATTATTGTTATCCAGCCTGCAAGACCAACGATGAGTCACTTCACTCCCTTTCGTAGCGCAGAATAAAGCCTTCACTTATTAGTATTCATTGAATGGAGCAATAACTGCCAAATCTGACCACAATAATGTTCGGAGAAGAAGCGAAATGAGAAGAAATTATGCTATTTGCTTGTTTTGTGCATGAGGTAATATTAGCAATAAATTCGTTTTATAATCACTATTGTGACTCAGAAAGAAGTTATTTTATAGTTTTGTAACCAATTTTGATATCAGCGAAGAATTCGCTTCATGTTAACATTTTTGAATAAACGTAGATCGAACAGCAACAAGTCTTTTTAAATCCCTTATAATTTTCGAACAATAAATGTACAATTAAATAACAATAATGTTGAAGAAAAGGGGAAATAAGAAAAGTATTTAATTATTATTTTGCGCCTAAAATATTAACGGCAAAATTGATTTATATTCATCATTGTAATTAAACCTAGGTCATTCAAAGAAATTTTAAAGTTTCAACTTATTAATATTATATGTTTATTAATTAATAATCAGTGTTTATTAATTTTTCAAAAGGGTCCTTTGAGAATTAATTGATATCATATATATTTATATACATCACAAATTTTACTATTTGAAACTCATATTAACAATGCGCCAGTACTCGTACCATCTGCATGTCTGTGACAGAAGCCACCATTTTTCTCTTGAAAATTTTGAATGCATTAGCCCATTCGAGAGCAACTGCCGTAGGTGAAAAATTGATAGAGATGAGAGAAAGGTAAGAGAGAGCCACTCGGTTCCGAATCTACTTCGTTCCAAATTTACAAGAGGAAAATGGCGGCTTGTATCTCAAAGATTCACATGTGACTAACGCGGTGATGAAATTGGCGACATCAGCACGGTCTTGTGACAAACAGTCTGAAACAGAAAATCGATTATTTTTTCTGCAGCAATAAAAAATACGTACTAATTTAATTTATAGCCGGTGTAAACACAGTCAAAAGACTTTTATGCAGCAGGTATTACAAAACTCATAAAGAGATGGGACAAAGGTATCAATGTAAATGACGATTGTATAGAGATATCCACATGCCTTTTAAGTACCGTAGTATATGCCTTTTAAGTACTTTGGTCCTTGCGGGGTTACTTTGGTCTTTGCAGTGTTACTTTGGTCCTTGCGGAGTTACTTTGGTCCATCACATAAAAAAAAAGTGTTTATTCTTTGTATTGAACATACAATACAAGATAATTTGAGGATTTTGCCCTTGAAAAATATTTTATACCCTACTATATGGTATTTGAATAGTTTGGGGTAATTTAAATTTTTGTTAATGGCAACACTGAATGTGTTTTTAAACAACTGTTTTCTTGTGTAGATTTTAACTCTCCAAACTTTCTGTAGTAAAACAACCTGCATAAGAGCTAAAATAAGGTAACTGCGAAAATATTAGCGAAAATATTTTGCGAAAATATTAGTAACCTGTGACCCATGTGTGATCACAGTTTTTCATTTAACTTTTTATTTTGACAGGAAATGTTTATGTTTTTATAAAGCTAACATGAAAACTAGTTTTTCGGGACTACTTTGTGCCAGGCCTAGTTTGGTCCGAAGTAGCCCTAGTTACTTAGAAATGCCTTTTATAGAACCAAATCTCTTAAAAAAAGTTTTAGGTAACATTTTTTTCAAATGTTACTGTAGCAAAATGTTACATTAATTGTTTTTGTTCCAGTTGCTGAGGATAACATGGCGAAAACTGTTTCCCTTGTCTTTAATATTTACAATTGGTTTATTGTGTTTAAATGTTTAAAAAAAAAAAAAAAAAAAAAAAAACATTTGATAGAGTTTGCAGTGTTAATTCATTAGCAGATCCTATTGCAAGAGGTTTTCAGTAGTCCAACATATGTAATGTATTCAATTTATATGAAACTAAGTGAATAGACCAAAGAAGTCCATAGCAGGGGCTACTTTGTCAGTGGTATTTTCTCTCACGTCTTTACAAGATACACAGTCATGGGTAAATGGGATTAAAATATCTCGGTGTGGGTTTTATTGCAAGATATTTTTGACTTTACAACTACAACAATTCTCAGAGATGCAGTAAAGGAAAGATAAGTACGCTGGAAATAACATTTTTTTTAAAGGGATTTTCAATATTCATATATTTTACACTCTGCCTAGAAAACAAACACAAATGCAGAATTTTCTATTAGAAATTAATAGCCTTGTTGGATTACTAAATAACTAATTTTTAAATAAAAAAAAATTTTTTTTTTTAATAACATGAAAGAAAAGCAACAGGGTAACAAGTAAAAATTAAATTTAAAAAATCAAAAATCCCGACTGCGTAAAAAGCGAACTAATTAATTATTTCTCATCAAAGTGAAACTATTTTTTATATTACTTACCTATAGCCTTTTATTTACTTGTATTGATGGCTTTTAAGTTGTGCTTAATTGGTAGTTCCTATCTATAAACACTGTTTTGATGAGGCCTATAGATATCTATGAAGGTTAGAGTTACAGTAAAGCTAGAGATCCTACCTAGACGGCTTCCAGGTTGTGTAATATTTAAACGGAGCTTCTGACTGTAAAATAGTCAAAGAAACATCGTCTTCATTTTTAAAGAACTAACTAATGATATGCTACTCAATAGTGTGCGCAAATTTGTTTTCGTCTCTACCGCCATTTTGAATTTATAAAAACCAAAACCTAGCCTATAATCATCGGACGGTTAAGACGCATCGATAGAAACCTTATTCATTAAAATTCATCCAGCCGTTGGGATGTTTCGAGGGTATAAAGAAATCCACATACCCAGATACGCGTGAAACACATAACCCTTCTTGGCAGCCGGGTAAAAAAGATAAGTCAAAGCTCATATGTTGTGAAGGAGCAAAATTTCATTTACATTGAAATTGTTGAGGTCTAATTAGGCCTAAAACATGCAGTCAAGGCTAAAGTTTGGGATAAATGCAAAATAAAATTTTAAAATAAATGTTTTGCTAACACAAAATGTGCAGTTAAGTAAACCAAACTAGGGGTATTTCACAGGATCTGAAACTGAAAAAATTGCATTCTAAAGCACAATTTGATTTAGACAAAATAAAATATGCGTTCCCATTTACTCTTAAACTCAAAAACTCTATGATCCTATTTAACCCGAAAATGCTATTTCTGGTGTAATTAGAATAATGTAGATTATTAACATTATGCTTCGCCTTGCACATGTAGAATATTGCACATGTAGAATATTAGTCAAACTTCTTAATAAGCATAATCAAAAAAATTTTATATGTTACAGATTGCCCCTGAAGTGCCCCTGACCCCATTTACCCCTGATCCTAATTACCCCTATTTCCCCTATATCATCTATTATTAAAGTTTTTTTCTTGTTTCGTGCAATTTTGTCACAGACCGGGGCAACGTCGGGTGGGTCAGCTAATAATAAATAAATAAAAGTAAAACAAAAACTTTCCAAATAAGCAACATATGCTAACTCAAATGTACTACGGACCTATTCCTATCGCAATAGTGTCAAAAGGGAAGAAAAATAAGATCGGATACAATATTTAATGAAATCGATAGGATTACAAATAGAAATCGTAATCCTGTCGATTGTATCATCTAAAATTGATAAAGTCACGGCATAGTTATTACTTTGAAATATTGATAGCATGTCATGCGAATATTACGTTGGAAATGTCAAAATACGCTGTAGATTTAAAAAGAATTATTGATAACATTTTATTAATTATAGTATCATTTTCTTAATTACAGAATTCATAACTAATCAATGCTCATAATATTTTCTTGAATCGTTGATATCATTTTCTGAATAACTCAGTCATTTTCATAATTAATTTGTATCATTTAACAATTTTCTTAATTTAGTATTATAATTTTCTTAATCAGTCTCTTCCGTACTTAGGAGGTTAAACACCTTTGAGAGTAAAGTGCCAAAAGTTTCCGAAACTTTTACAGCTTGTTTTTTGAAAACTTTTAGATCCACTTATTTAAAACGTTAAAGGTATATTTACACAATTCTACTCTTTTAAATTTTGAAAAATTAGATATATTCTGTTTTGATTCATTTAAAGTTATAAACAATTATACAGATTATTTAATATATATATATATATACACAAGTGTACTTTCGGAATCCAGATCATCCTCATTGAGAGACTTTATTACTCTTGAAAAGCAACTTTCTAGTAAAGGTGTTTTAACTCTTTGTACCTCCGTATTACATACATTCTCAGAAATACTTTCTTCAACTCACGGAAATATTCCGGCCAGCACTGCTACCGGAGTATATCCGAGAATTGAAGAATGTCCGTTTCCGCCAATTGAAGAAATTTTAGTTCTAAGACAGAAAATTTTCGTAATCTGAAAAAATAAGTTTTTTTCTTTTTTTAATACTTTTCTTGTTCTTTCGCGGATGGCCTTGGCTTTGAACCTGAGATCCCGCGTTTTAAATCGAGCATCTTAACCTCTAGGATAGCGAGCTCTTGGAAGAGGACGAGTTTAAAATAAAAATATGGATTTTCTACAAATGGGGGATTGGAAAGGCTTGTAAAATTTATTGTTCAGAAAGCTTGGAAATTTAAACTTAATTGCAGGGACATTTCGTCGTTATGAAATAATGGTTGGCGTTTTAACACTTATAGAATAATGGAGAATAAAAATTTTTACATATTAGACGTATTTTTAGTAAGACATAATTTGATTGTTATATGTAATTAAATTCGAGAAGAAATGTGTGCTTTTTTTAAATAAAATCGATTTTTTTTAAGTTGATTCGACTACTCGAATTCGTTTAAAATATATTTTACATGCGAATATTTTTAATACTAAAAAATAAATTACGAATAAGTTTAAATGATTGAGAAAATTGCTACTTTATTAAATTCGAAAACATTATTTTTGTTTGTTTGTTTTTAAAGAAATAAGAAATTTAAATTTACTGAATTTTCTGTTTTTCATTTTAAAAATAAGTTCGAACTTTGGTATTAATACAGCTAATACACATGCTGCAAAGAATAAACGGAATTTCCCCCTCTTTTTAAGATTTTCGGTACGAATTAAGGGAAAAGGCATGTTTTCTAGGTGTACGGAAACTATTTGTTTAAAAATGACGAATTATTTAATGTTATAAAGACGAATTTTTCTGACAGTGTATCTGCAATATACCAAAAAGTAATATTGCGTATACAGTGGGCTTTAAAAAGGATTTTATTTATTGCCGCTGTCTTACAACATAGCAGTTAAAGTAAATTGCTCATAGAATTCTGGCCCGTAGAATTTTGATGGCGATGCTGAGTTAAGTTTTCATACCAAAGTTTTAAATATCATTTGAGCAATTTCACATCGTCATTGCTAAAATGAACTTAATAAATTTTATTAATTTAAAAAGGGTGGAGACATCCAAAAATAGATTTTTTACAAAGGTAAGTTCGTATGCAATACAATTTTGTATTGGGAAATTGACAAAATTTATGAGAATTTTTTTTTGTTTGTTGCAGATATGAAAGAAACATTTTTAGTCAATATTTTTTATTTTTTGATCTAACAATTTTCAATATATATATATATATATATATATATATATATATATATATATATATATATATATATTAACAGGTTTAAAATGATGTATTCTAACATCTGAGTAAATAATTTTCAAAGCGAAGTTGTTGAGTTACACCTGGTGGACGCTTACGATATTTCGTTTATATTACGTTTGTACGGTGGACCCTTGATCTTGGTGGACATTTGATTTTCGCCCTACACTGTAAAAAATTTGCAGCAAAGTAACAGGTCTATGGACAGTTTTGATAGAAAACGGATACATAACAATAAATTAACAGTATTCTGAACATAACATGGTCAGAATGCAGTTAAATTACGGTTATATAAACGTTTTCTATAAAAATGGTCGATAGATCTGTTACTTTGCTGCGGATTTTTTACAGTGTACCTTGGAAGCCGCTTGACAGATTTCCTTGAAATTTTGTCTCGTTTTCTATAAGGGTTTCTGCGGGTTGTGCTGCACTGTTAAAATTTTTGCTGCATTCTGGCAGGTCATTCGACCTTTTTTTGAAAAAACGGTTTCATAACCATAATTTAACTATATTCTGACCATAAAATGACCAATAATATGGTCAGAGTAGTGTTAAAATTACGGTTGTGTAACCGTTTTTGGAAAAAAACGGTCAAATGACCTGCCAGAATGCTGCAAATTTTTAACAGTGTGATGGCCACAGTACTTCCGAACGTAGCTTGGGAACTTTTTGAACAATTTCATCATTTTCAAACTTATCTCTCATTCTAGTTGTGGTAGCGTAGAATTTAAACGCACTGTTTAAAAGACTTTCCTAAACTGTTTTTCCACTTCAGTGCTACATTTTCGAACAATTTAAGGTGTGATCAGACTGCATTCTGCCACAACAGTTCTTTTGTTGGCTTTTTTGATTTGGTGAGCCTTATGTGGTAATGCAAGCGAGAAGCGTTCAATGCAGGAGGCTCCCTGGCATGTTAATCAGTGCTCATTTATTTTGTTGATGTCACAGAATCTTTAGAATAGAAAGACCAGGTAACTAATTTACCCTGTTTTTCCACTTCAGCTACATTTTCGAACAATTTAAGGTGCGATCAGACTGCATTTTGCCGTAACAGTTCTTTTGTTGGCTTTTTTGATTTGGTGAGCCTTATGTGGCAATGCAAGCGAAATGCGTTCAATGCAGGAAACTCCCTGGCATGTTAATCACTGCTCATTTATTTTGTTGATGTCACAGAACCTTTAGAATAGAAAGACCAGGTAACTAGATTATGACTTTTTGAAGCAGATTTTTAAAAATGTGGTCTGAATGCAGCCTTAGGGTAAATTTCTTTTGTTGAAGGATCAGTCTGGTTTCAAACACTGAAGTCTGATGAAACTGAAAGGAAAAGAAGATCATGTCGATTACTAGCGAATAAATTGTGTATACATTTTTTTAATATGCCCTGTATAATTTAAAGTCTGCGCTTAGGATAACGCTTCCATAACTCAATGGTATGGTTTTTTTTTTAATACTATGGGGTGTTAAAATTTCATAATAATCTATCTAATTATTTCTTACACCTGAAAATTCTCACGGTCAAAATGACCTTAAATTTTCACTGAGGATCAAAGGATTTTATAAAAATAAATAATAATAATAGTTTAAAATAATGAGAATAGAGTAATAATAATAATAATAATAATAATAATAGCAAATTATAATAATAATAAGAAAGGATAATAATAATAATAATAATAATAATGGCTAAAGATTTTTCATGTTTTAAAAAAAGGGAAAAAAATGTTCTTGAGCGTGGGTCATTTTCAAAATAAGTACAATTTGGTGTCTTACTGTTTTAAAATTTATAATATTAGAAATAGGTAAAAATTTCAAGCCCATAATTGTTCTTTATTTCTTTTTTAATAATCCAAATGTTAAACCAAGTAATTTATATAAAAATAAATTAAATTAGCAAATAAATAAATAAATAAATAAATAAAAAATAAATGATTGACTTTTCTATGGGAACCATGCTTGTCTCAAATCCAAACTTTGATTTTTAACATGTCATAATTTCTATTCAGTAATCACTATTTTCATTGATTTAAGCAATTTTATTTTGAAAACAATATAAATTTTGAGTACTTATAGCAATATGTCTGAAAATTGATTTTAATATGGAATATTTTATGAAATAAGACTGTCTTACATGTTTTGTGTCACTGGTCTAACAACTAATATTTTTCAATTTTAAATACTACTCTGATGATAAAAATTGAAGGTATTTGCTTTTTTATGTTAACAATACTGTTTGTAAATAAAATGATGGAAAAACTAGCTGCCTCCATGTGGTCTACTGTTTAAAAAGGGAAAAAATATTCCTAAATTAGCTAAGTTCTTTTATTATGTGCCACTGGTCTAACAAATATTCTATTAAACAGATAACAGCTAAATCAATTTAATAAAAAGATTATAATAATACAGTGAAAAATGATTTGTTTAACACCTTAAATCATGATATTACTATTTTTAAAAGAAGAATAAAAATGTATTTCTTAAGAAATGCCACTGGCTTAACAATATATTTGTTAAACTAGTGACAAATCCTATTATGCCAGTGACACAATGTTAAGCAATAAAATAATTTCATGTAGAAAATGTATTTTAAATGTTATAATAATAATATTATGACTATTCACAACTTTAATACAGAAAGTCTTTGGGTTAAAACAAAAATGTCAACAGTCTAATGCAAAATGTCACTGGCCTAACTCATGTCATTGGTCTAACTAATACTTACTTTTAAGTAATTAATGTATTTGTGTTAATGAGTCAATTAAGATCAGCCACTGCATCATTTGAGTTACAATTATCTTTTATTAATCATCGTAAAATAATTTGTGGAAAAAGTTATACTTTAAAATAAAAAAAAAAAAAAAAATGCTGAAAATGTACCTTATTTTGAAAATGACCCACGTAGTTTCTATTTAAATATATATGCCTTCTCTCTTTTTCTTTTTCTTTCTTTCTTTATTTTCTTTTTGGCTCAGTGAGAAGAATGAATTTAATGCTAAAAGTAAACTACTCTGGAATCCTCTTTATACTGCACATGCCTGGAAGTATAGAAAAAAATGCGATAGATCCATCCATTGAACAAAAAATTAAGAAATCAGCTAACCTCAAGTAATTGTTGATATTTTCTCCAAAAACGATAGTTTATACACGCTATCAATTTTCTTGGGGAAAAAAATATCAAATGACATTTATTTTAATTGCATATATATAGAGTTGCCAAAAAAATACCCTTAAAGTTAAACTTAATATAGCCATGTTCGTACACTGAATTTTCGCTAGGGATGGGCAAAGGATACCTAGAAGTAGTGCTCTTAGCGTTGGCGAAGCTGTTGCTTCTCTCTCGATTTCGAAATTTAATTAATTAAATTCATGCCTTTCAAATGATTTTAGAATAATTAAACATAAAAAAAAACTGAAAATAAGATTTTTTGAGCAGTTATGTGTATGTTTGCGGGGGGGGGGGGGGGGGGGACCTCACCCTTTAACTTAGCATGGGCGAAAATTTTGTAAATATGTTTTCAAACATTCATGTTATAACATTCATGTGTTTCAAATTTATCTAATTTCAGGAAGCAGAGCTTACTTTTTAAAAAAAGAAGGAGAATGAACTGTATCAATTTTCCATTAATATATATATATATATATATGTCGTTATTTATTTAATTTTTTTTATGCATTCACCTTCCTGCTAATATTTTCCTTTCGCATATTTTAACTGTTATGATTTTTAATACTTCATTAAGTTGAGTTGAGTTGATTTTGGACGGCCGATTATCTACTCGAGGGATATAGGCCTTAGGGGAGTGCCCTCCGTGGGGTCTTTCTAAGGGAACCTAAGCCGTATTTACGCATGGAAATTCAAGGTTTCGAAGAAAACCACGAAAACTCCGAAACGGTTAGGCCGACGGTCGCGATTGAGTTCGAACCCAACACCTCCCTCCCGTCTACCAGCTTCGAGAGCAGAACCTCTCAGCCACTGGTGGGACTAATACTTCATTAATAACTGATTGGATCTAGTTTTTTTTTAATTCATTAGAGATTAGTTGATTAATAATTGATCCAAATTTAATATGTATAATGCCTGTATCATGTCTTTACACTCAATTTATAAATTTTCAAATGATGGTGATAATTGTAATTGTAAATGGTGATGAATTGTAAATATATATATATATATATATATATATATATATATATATATGATATTGGTAGAAATTTCTT
Organism: Maratus speciosus; assembly: GCA_963932465.1. Classification (NCBI taxonomy): domain Eukaryota; kingdom Metazoa; phylum Arthropoda; class Arachnida; order Araneae; family Salticidae; genus Maratus; species Maratus speciosus. Next base: position 294,979,751 of record OZ010793.1, on the reverse strand, counting down.
TTTGGAAATTCAATATTGCTTAATTGCTAAATTTTTGGACTGCTTTATATGTTGATATATTACAAGTTATCGGACAGCTCTGACTGCTAGATTCTTCGTTTAGCTTATTTGATGCTTATATTATATATGTGCCAATTCCAATATTTTCTTCTATCTCATACATGTTAACCACTTGGGGACGAACGACCAGTATTCGTGCCGTGTAAGCTGCTCAGAATCGAATTTATTCTCACCAGTAAATTTATTGTGAATTTTGCCTTACTTAATCCGAGCATTTTCCCGATTCAATGAGGCAAAAATTTCTGTTTTAAAAAACCGATGATTAAAGATTAAAAATTCTGTAAAAGACGCTCGTCTCCAAGGGGTTAATACTTCAATAGTCGCTATCACGGTGCCAAAATTAAATGGCAATGTATGCTTATCACGAGGATTGTACAAATATGAAATTCCGTGCATCAGTTCTTGAGATATATAACTATCACAGAAATCGTGTAAATCCTGAAAAATCCAGCATAGCAGCGCCACCTATTAGGCGATTAACACCAAAAACTAATCAGCAACAATTTGTGTCAAAGTCTAACTGAATTTGAAGCTAGACGAAAATTCGTGCATTAGTTCTTGTGATAGAACTATTGCGAAAATCGTGAAAAATGCACCATAGCAGCGGCACCTGTTGGGCGATTTTCACCAAAAACTAATCATCACTAATTTATATCAGGAACTAATTGAATATGAATTTTTGTTAAATTCTATGTTTTAGTTCTTGAGATAGAGTGCCCATAAAATTTGTGTCACATACAGACAGACAGGCCTTTTTGCAAAAACATGTTTTTCGGGATTTCTGACCACTAAAACTTGTAAATCCGTCGAAAACCGGAAGTCGAAAATTATCCCGAATTTTTCTTGTAAAGATTGAAGAAAGTAAAAGTGCGGATTGTTGTGGACCGCAGATACCACTCGTTCCAACAACTTGCATCTTCCTAGATTTCTTTCTTCTTGAGCTCATGTATCCTAGTATTGCAAATTGTATCTTGTTATTTTCATAGATTTAGTTGGGGGTAGGGGAAGGGGGTGCTTTCTTCTACGTACGACTATGTATATATATCAATGCTAGAAATTAAAAAATCCTACATATTTTCTATTTAAAACTAGTTGGATGTGCCAATCCCAAAACTTTCTTCTATCTTATACATCTTAATATTTCAAAACCTAGTTACACATGTTAATACTTCAATATTATTAGTTCAATACTATACCAACTTTGATTTTCATCTTAAATTTCTGCTCAAGTCAATTAAACGGACTAAAAACGAGTTAATCTATATCATGATATTTGATAAAATTATTAATTTTTCCTTATTTTGTTGTTATCAGCTGTTTGCGAATAGCCTTCTTAGCAGGTAGCGAGTTCCCGCCGCTGCATGAGCCGCCGATGCACAATAGAACTACGAAAAATCAAGAAAAGTATACAAAAATCGCTAGCACAGAGCCCCTTTACCGCGCAAGGACCTGTTGGCCAAAGCCAAAAACAAGCACAAAAATTTTGGTTCAATTGTATGCATAATTTTATACGTTGTTCGATGGTACAATAATGAAAATGGCACAGAGATCGGAATTATAGCGCCCCCTTCTGGTGGAATTTTTTCAAGTTCAGGGAGGACTTGTTTGACATAGCCAGAAACATGCACAAAAAATTTGGTTCAATTATATGGATAACTTCATACACTTTTCGATGGTACAATAATGAAAATGGTACAGACATCGCAATTATAGTGCCCCCTACAGGCAGAATTTTTCCAAATTCAGGGAGGACCTTCGTGACATAACCAAAAACAAACACATAAAATTTGGTTCAATTCTATGCATAACTTCATACACTTTTCGACGGTACAATATTCAAAATGGCGCAAAAATGGCACAAAAATCGGTATTACAGCGCCCTCTACGGGCGATTTTTTTACAAATTAAGGGAGGACCTCCTTTCCATAGCCAAGAACTTAAAAAAAATTTTGGTTCAATTCCATGCATAACTTTATACACTTTTCGACGGTATAATATTCAAAATCGCACAAAAATCGCTATTACAGCGCCCCCTAACGGCGAATTTTTTGCAAATTCAGGGAGGATCTGCTTGCCATATCCAAAAACTAAAAATAAAAATTTGGTTTAATTCTATGCATAACTTCATACACTTTTGGACGGTACAACATTCAAAATCGCACAAAAATCGCTATTAAAGCGCCCCCTACCGGTGAATTTTTTCCAAATTCAGGGAGGACCAGCTTGCCATAGCCAAAAACTTAAAATAAAAATTTGGTTCAATTCTATGCATAACTTCATACACTTTTGGATGGTACAATATTCAAAATCGCATTTACAGCGCCCCCTACCGGCGAATTTTTTCCAAATTCAGGGAGTACCTGCTTCACATATCCAAAAACTTAAAATAAAAATTTAGTTCAATTCCATGCATAACTCCATACACTTTTGGATGGTACAATATTCAAAATCGCACAAAACTTGCTATATCAGCGCCCCCTACCGGCGATTTTTTTCCAAATTCCAGGAGGACCTGCTTGCCATAGCCAAAAACTTAAAATAAAATTTTGGTTTAATTCTATGCATAACTTCATACACTTTTTGATGGTACAATGGTGACAGACAGACGGACAGACGGACACACAGACAGACAGACATTTTCTATAAACATGTTTTTTGGAATCTCTGACCCCTAAAACATGTAAATCCGTCGAAAACCGGATGTCGAAAAAAATTTCGATTACAATACTTTCTTTTATTGAAGATAGAAGAAAGTAAAAATCTTGAGAGGGGAATAAATAATTCTGTTTTTGTTGGTTAGTTGATTATTTTCTGAAATTTTACCATGATACATGATATTACGTCTAGTAAAAAGCACATTTTAACGTTATCTTCTTTAATGTGCAATAGGATTAAGGTAGTGCAGCACTATAATGTTTTATTAGAAACTGAACTATCCCAACAAGATTTCATCCGAATTATCAAAATATTTTTATTCAATAAGCTTACCATCGAATCTAGCGAAATATTTCCTCTTCGTTTTACTGAGATTCATTAACAGTATTTTGTAAAAATTAGCTGTTGATGTTAGTGACACTAATTAGGTATTAATTACCCAATTAACGTTAACTCGAGTACTTTTTGAGTTCTTATTTGTAAAATATTTGACAGGATAATTTTTCCCTACTTCATAGTAACATATTGGATGTTATGATATAATGAAAAGATATAATAAGGGTTGTTACGATGACATCTTAAATAAATTGTGACATTTTGTAAATTAGCAATTATTTCAAACGAATGTCAATGGCTGTCCAAATGAAGTAATCTTTTTGTTTAATTAAAATATGTATTGAAGAGCTTCAACATAACAAATGCATTAAGCTTCCAGATATCTTTTTCCTTCTAAAATATTTCAATCAATATGAAATAATGATTCATTTTTGTTATGTTTTTGGGCTTTCCTACTCTCAACAGTTATTCACCATAAAATTGCAGACACTGCAGTTTGTACGGTTTTGGTTTGTTTTATGATTTTTGATAAGTCATTAACTTTTATTTGTTTCCTTATAAAGTGTTTGTAACTTATTTTTTTCTTAAGATTTTACTTTTAAATAATTTATGCATGGAGCGCGAAGAGCGCATTGTTTTGTACAATTTATATCATCACAGTTCTAAATTTCATATCAGCTTTCCATAAATATTTTCAAAAACAAAATAAATAAATAAATAAATGACTAAATTGTGTCAAAGTAATGAAGTAAATAAAAATTTGGGGAAAAATATGTCCCTGTCTTTTCCAATATATTAGCACAGTCTTTGATATTTGTTAATATAATCAAAATTTAGCATTTTCTAATATGCTCGGCAAATGGTAATCGTTAGTATATTGGACCCAGAGTCTCAAAATTTACCAATACCTCGCCTATATGACGTACTATTAAAATTAATTGGCGATTTATACGAACTTAACGCGTATCATCTTAACACATGTTGCACAATTACGTAATTAAAGAAATGGTTTGCTTGCTAAGTTAATATTTTATACATTTGAATACCAGATAATTCATTATTAGAAAATGATAGACTTCTTAAATAAGTATTACTTAATGATTAATAAAATATTTATAGATTTTTCTTCTAGTACTTTTTGAAAAAACATTTCTATACCAATGCAATAATAGTTAAATCTGACAAATTAGAAAAAATATTATTTAATTTAATTTATTTATTATTTTCATTTATTTATTTACTTTGTAAATATTCAACTGATATCGGCGCAGCATTCTATTGGTAAAATTAAAGTTATTAAACTCATAGAGGGATATTCTTTTAATACAAGAAAGTGGCGTTCCACTTATATGACAAGACAACATAGAAAGCAGGTGATTTTTAATATTTTATTCCTATTTTAAATCAGATTTATTTAATACTATATAAATATGTGTATAATACATTTAAAAAAATACTACACGTTGCCACTTTGTATTTTGTTTTAATTTTAAACTCTTAGTTTTATTTTAGTTGACTAGAAAATTAGTGTTTCATGCGTTCTATGTAAGGATTATGCATGAAGATAATTTTCTATGTTATAGGTATAAGACAGCGAATTACTTACACGAAAGAAAATACGTTGGTGGCCAAAAAGTCACTTGACCATTTAAAAACAAAATATATATTTTTTATATATGAAGAATTCATATTGTTTTTCAATAAACAGTAAAACAAATTATTTTGAACTAGTTTCGTAGATTGCAATGGTCTCTTCGCGAATAAAATACAAAACGTATCAGTAGACAGGTAGCGTTACATGCTGTAATATTTCTTGCCGTTGAGAATGCATCAAAGGCATAATATAATGACAACAGCAAAATAAATAAATGAATAATGCAATTTAACAAATTTCAACGACCATTTGGAAAACGATTTTTTCAAAGACTAAAATTTAAGACATAAAAAATCGCACGGAGTTTATCATACATTACGTATGCCATGGATTACATTTTTCGGTACTGTAAATTTTTAAACTTCTACGGAGATAATTCCATTATTCTTGATACTTCAATTCATTACGTACGCCATGGATTAAACATTAATATTTCTGGACCAATTTTAAATGAAATTTCATTCTTAAACTTCTAAACATCCCACAATATTACTTTTTTAACCGCCGTATAGAGAAAAAAAATGCAATTTGTTTGAAAGCTGTTTCTCAATTTGTTTCTGAGTTATTAATTTTTTTTGTAGTTTTTATTACAGTTGAACCTCGATTTAACGAATCGTTCGGGACTAGCAACTTTGTTCGTTAAATCGGGATAATCAAAGGAATTTTTTATACAACAGCACAAGTTAAAAAATGGCTGTAAATAAAAAGAATATTCCTCACTTGCCTTAATACATTTTAAACATTTGTTGTTTTACAAAAATACATTGTATAAAAATTCATTCTTTTTTTGATGCACCAGTATAAATCGCAATCATTTTATTTTAGAAAGAACCTCATTTATTCACATTTTGTAGAAAAATTATAAGATATCTTTTATAGATGTTTGTTTGCGTTATTTCAATTTTGTTTTCCAAACTTCTTTATCGATTTTTTCTTGAAGCTGTGAAAGTAGTATTATCACCATTATAAGCCATCCAATACCATTTCAAAGAATCCAAACTAAGTAACTGCTTCTTTGAATGTTGAATGCTTCATCTCTATTTCATCTTCTTCATACGATCCATTACTACAGCATGAATAACCTCGGTATAATGTACATTTTTGCATGTAGATATTTCCGTGTCATATGATACATATTCAGAAAGTCGACAATTAGGAACACTGAACATAATTTATAAATATTAGAAAATTTCTTCAATTTTTCACTTTTTTTTTTTTTTTTTTTTTTTTTTTTTTTGCATAGAAAGTAATTCGTTAAATCAGGATTATAAATTCGGTAAATCGAAGTATTTTTGTTCCATTTTCGCCGGGACCATAAAAAAATTCGCTAAATCGAGAAATTCGTTAACTCGCGATTCGTTGAATCGGGGCTCGACTGTACTTTTTTGTCATAGTGGCAACAGAAGTATCCATCTCTGTTGAAAGTAAAGGGAAAATGCATATTACTCTATAGACCAATCAGAAAACGAATAAAATTGCGGATTCAACCAAAAAAACGCTTCAGATATGTTTTTAATTTCCTACTCTGACAGAGGACAATAACCATTTTTCCAAATGGTTAAAATAAATAAATAAATAAAATAATAAAAAAAAAAAAAAAAAAAAAAAACAGAGGATGTCTGTAAAAGGTCTGACGCATTTTGATGTTTAATAATTCATAAAATAATGAAGATAGATTTAAATTAATAGCATTAAGGGTTAGGTAGATTGTAGATACAAAAAGTTTTATGGACCTTGTCAAAGAATTTCGATATGTGCGCTTTTTCTCGCACGAAGAATATGAAGAGGGTAGTCGATTTTACGTCAGGTACGGGCAAGCATATGAAGGCGTATCAATAAGTTTTTGCCCTCACATAGAAATAATTGAGTGAAATTTATGAAATTGCTGCATTGTATTAGTCATTTTCTAATAGTCATCGTTCACAGTAACATATTTCTGCAAACGATAGTTCAAAGAGAGGAGGGAGGATGTATTCCAGGCGGCGCGATAGCAGACCCAAATGGTGCATTTTTCAAACTGTTGCCGACCTTCACATGTGACATAATGTTGGAAAGGCCTCTGACCACTTATTCATATTATGCACCTTTCGAGCCCCTCCCCGCAAATTCCTCCGCAAAAATACATTCGTCCTGCTGTGATTGCTGTCTACACATGTTCGATTGATTTGGATATTTTTGAAGAATTGCGAAAGGTTGACAGTTCGCTGTTTCAAGAAAAGAACGTCTGCTTCAAGTAACTCGCATGATTGCTTTGTATTTTACTTGCTTTATTTTTTTAAATCATTAATTTAAATCGTATGTCAAAATCGACATGTCCTGAAATTTTGTAAAAAAAAAAAAATCATTCTTAGACATGATACTGTAACTGTAACAAACTCCCAAATATACAACAACTGTAAGTCTGCATTCGTATAGAGTAGCATTACCCCAAGAGTGGATGGAACACTCTTGGCCCCCCTGCGGGCCCACCCTGGCCCCACCCTGCGGCCATTTAAAATACATAAGCTACAAAAAAAAGGTTATAAAAATATTACAAAAAATATATTTAGTTTTTATAAAAGAATAAATTTGAATGTTTAATACATAAATGACTTATTATATTTTTAAAGGTCCACTGAGTTTTGAGCAAGTCTTTATTCAAGTGTCATTGTTGTGGTTGTCAGTAATGTGCATAGATATATCAAAATACATGCATAGTACATTATATATACCGAGTGAGTGTCCTAAAACGGACTGAGTGATTTTTAAATTCAATAACTTGCAAATGGTGGTAGCTATTAAAGAAATTCTCGCTGGAGGGTTATGTAATATGTCAGGATTTTTTTCCCCCTGAATTTCTCGATTTTAGTTTAAAATAGCATCGATATATGGCGCTGCAAGCAATTGGCGCTAAATCGGTGCCCGATTTTTGGCCTCTGTCTTCTCCTAGTATTGATATGAAAAAAGCATGTTAAATATATGGAGAGGTCCCCTAAGAACAAATATGCATCGGCGACTCAGAAGCATTCCATATATTTAACCCCCCCCCCCTTCTGTCGCATCAATGCTGAGAGAAGAGAGATGAAAAATAGGGCACTGATCTAGTGCCTTCAGAGTTCCAGGGGTTCATGCCTTTGCCATTTTTTTGCTTGGCTCCCTGGTAGAGTGATTGCCTTCAGATTGCAGCGCCATCTATCGCTGCTATTTCAAACTAAAATCGAGAATCACAATAAAAAAAAAAAACCCTGAAATCTTACATAACCCTCCTGCAAGATTTTTTTAACACGTAAGCACACTCGCTGAGGTAAATCTCAACCCACTCACATTTTATCTTTGAAAAAATGGATAATATTTTTCAAGACTCTTCTGATGTGCCTTTTACCGTTCACCGTCAAGGTCGAAAAGTGTTGGGTGAAGGAATGTCTTTCCTTTCCTTTGTTTGCTAGAAGGATCAAAATATATATGTTGGGATTAAATAATCCCGCGCGTGCTGTACAAACGTTTCATTTCTATACGTTCATTTTTTACGGCATAACACACTCTAGAATGATTGTAATGAAAGAGTAACAAAAAAACTACTTGTATATATTGATAAAAGGGTATTAAATGTAATTAATATCAATTTTGTGAAATAATTCATGTCTTAAGGTGTAAAACACATCATTTGTATATTTTCTAAATAGAAACTGCTGAAAAATATAAATATAAATATTAAAAGCATGATTTTTTTCTCTGAAAAGAAGTAGGACTGATCTATTTTTCAATATAGAGTAGAGATTTATCCCACGCCTGCAAAAATAGGTGCGTGTGCGTAGGGGTTAAATAACTGTCACCATTCGCAAGTTATTGAATTTTAAAATCAGTCAGTCTATTTTAGGACACCCGGTATATATATATATATATATATATATATATATATATATATAAGCAAAATATCTAATTGGACCACGGTAAAAAGATACGCTAAATGAGTTAAAGAATTTATTAAAGGCTCAATTAATTTTTAAGCTCATTTTGAAAAAGCATTGTTCCTGAATTCCCGAATTTTTTTTATTTAATTTGTAACGATTTACATAAACTTTTGTTTTTATCAAATGATAATAAAAATAATATTCCAATATTTTCATGAAATAAAAATAGAAAAATTAAAATGAATCATTTTAAGTTTCTTTGAAATGGAATTTTTAAACTTTGAACATGATTTTGTTGAACTTCAACGAAGCAAGTTAATTTTGTTTTTTTCTTTTTTGAACATTTCTTTCTTTTCCGAAAATTTAATTAAATCTTTTTTCTTCTTCTTCTTACTGTTTTCAAAATTTCCACTTGAACTGTACATATCGTTCTCTTTTGAAAATATGTTTTTATTTTCGCCTCATTATTTTGCTCTTTTCATAATGTTTATTTAGTAGTTATTTTGAGACATTTAAATTTAGAATTTAATTATTTGAAACCATTAAATTTAATCTATATGTAAAAAAAATATATTTTTTTAAATTTATCGAAAGCTTAATAATGAAATGATGATATTGTTAATTAAAGTACTGTGAATTGAATCTTTGTTTGCTTTTTTTCTTTTCTTTTGGTCGTTTTGACATTTATATTAAATAAGCGACTATTTTATTCACCAGGCAACATTCAAGTTAATTTAAATTTCCTGCAACAAAACATTTGGCATGCATTTTCGTACATTATACTTTAAATTCTGACCCATAGATTTTGGGGGAAAAAAAAAAAAAGCTTGAATGCACAGAGTTTAAATTAAATTGCGGTGAGCTCGACTACGGAAGATTAATGGTTTTAAATGAAAATTTCGCAAAATTAGCCAGCTATCGCCAAGTTGGTTTCATACATGACAACTTATTTTTCTCACCAAATTTGGCGATATTTCGCCAAGTTGTTTTAAATTTGGCGCTATTGTATTAACACTGCCATTAGTATTTTTCAACATTTACTAATTACAATCAGGCGGTCCAACCGCAATTGTGAGGGACACACAGAGACTAGGATTTTAAATAAATAGATTATTCTCAGAAAGAAAAATCCATCTTTTCTTTTAAAAAATAAAGAAATTTGAATGTATTTTTAAATTACTTCAAATCAAATACAGTCATTCAGGGTAACTTTGATCTGCATTTTCTCTATTTTGATATGCCACACTCTTATTTTAAGACTATTGTTGCAATTAGGGGCATAAAAGAGAAGAAATGGTCCTAAATTATTGCATGACTATCAAAAATTAAGGAATAATAATGATAAAAGCTATAAAAAATGAATTTTTATCCTGGTTCAAAGTTACCCAGCCATTTAGAGTAACTTTGCACCATTTTATAAATATTATCTAAAATAATTCATTATAAAAAAAAGTATTATAGTTAGGACAACTTGAACTCCAAAAAATGTTTTCAGATATGTAAAGACTCGAATTTACATTTCCCAACATAACAAGATTTGTATAATTTATGATATTACAACAAATATCAGGCATAAGAAAAGTGGACGAAGAGAACCATGAACATTTAGAAATAAAAAAAACCTGTTTATTGTTCATATAAAACATAAAAATGCAGTGGAAAACAATTTTCAATGTTTTATCTCAATAATATATCCATAGTTACAGTAAAACATACTCGTACTAGTATTATTCAAACAAAAATAAAAAATGATGAATGTATGAAATGTCAAATTTGAGTAGCTCCGCCCCGAAAAACGCCTTTAAATGAATTGTATGTATTTTACACATATTTGTGAAAATATTTACATGTTATATCTAATGTTCATTTTCGGCATTTATATAAAATATACGTGCAAATATGGGAAATTTTTGACAGTAGCACCTATAATTAGTAAATTATAAACATCAGGCTCAAAGTTACCCTGAAAATGTGGTAAAATGTTAGTGCCTTCTTATTTTACATTTTATTAACTATTAATAAATAAATAATCACAAAATATTATCACATTTACAACATTTAGACAATAATACGTCTGATATTTATCAGACGTATTATTATATTATATATTACTTACTATGAAAATTTAATTGGATTACAACAACTTCAAAACAGCATTCAAAATTACCTTGAAAACAGTACTTCACAAAAATAGTTAGATGATGCATTTAATTGCGTATAATGTTGCTAATTTATTTTCTAAAATAAAGAGTAGAAATTCCAGTTTAGAACTTTGCCAACAGAGCACAGTTCTGGAGCTTATTTAGGCTTTTGGAGTGGAAAATATTGAAAATTAGGAGGTGGTGCAAAGTTACACTCCATGGTTCAGAGTTACCCTAAATGACTGTATATATAAAAGTGTTAATTGTAATTTCTTTGCTAAAAATGAATCATGTGACTTGTAGGAAAACCAAGTGCTTTGTCAGTACATATGATGGGTTTAAATAAATAGATATTTTTAATGAAATTTTGAAATGATTGGACCTTTTTTCAGATATATTTAAAATGTAATTAAATTCATGTAACGGAACAAAATGAAAGTTCCTGGGAATAAAATGAAATACATATTCAATTCGCTTCAAGACTAGCTCTATTTCACTATCACCTTCAATTATTTCATGTTCATGATTTCGAATCATTATGGAAAATAACTATTTCTGATTAAAAATTTATAATCTTTGGATTAAGAGACTTCTGCTCATATTGCTTTAGCAAGCAAGGAGAATATTAGTTAAACCCGAAAATTTTTTATCTTAAATGTGGAATTTTCTTAGTAAACTAAGGAAAAATATTAAGGAAATATGCGTGAAAAAAATTGGCGAAAATAACAATAAAACATTTCTAAAAGTATACCACAGACGAGTAAGATTCATTTTAAAAGAAATTATTTAAGCAATTGTCGTGTTACATCTGTTCAGAAAATTGTTATGCAAAAATTTGTCCCAGACGATTTTCAAAACGAGAAAAAAAAAATAATCCAACTTTTGTAGTTATGTGATTAAAATGGTAAGTGAACATTGTATCTAAGGCAATATAATTGTAAATGAGTTACAATATGTTAATATACTTCTGGATAATGTTTTGTTTAAGGCATTGGTCGATTCAGGATCTGAGTTAATTGTGATTAATAAACAAGTTATTCTTAACAAAAATCAATTCCTTCTGAGATCATTTTGACCAGTTCTTTTAAAAAAGAAAAATTTGCAGGTCTTGTGAAATTTATGGTTTCATAAGAAGATAATTAACCGATTGAATTCGTTGCATCAGTTTCATCAGTCACATTTTTTGCAATTTAAGAAGTATTAGATAAGTTGGGAGATAGGAAAGTATATACATAATTTGATTTTTAAAAGGCTTTCTCCATGTTCATCCTATGAGAAAAGTAGAACGCACACTTCATTTGTTATTGATACTGGTCAATTCGGACTTTTAAAGGTCTTTTTTGATTTGTCGAATAGTTCAGGCTCATTTAAAAGATATGTCAACCCCTTCGGAACCATGATTCCATATATGTATCTTCAAAAGGTACATACAACTTTTGGTAACTATATTAAAGAAAAGTAACATTTGCCTTATTTAACCCTTTAATGCATATGGTAGAATGCGTTCCCGAAATTTCATAATTCAGAGAATCGGAATTCATACCAGAAAAATAAATGGTAAATTTCGGTTTATTTAATAACGAAATGGCTGTTATTAAATGGAGTGAAATTTTCTTTTTTATTTTTCTGGTGGAAATACGGAATATGTGAATAAAAAATCCAATAAATAGGGAACAATTATAGTATCATAAACGATACCATATGCATTTAAGGGTCAACCCTTACCGGCGCGGAGTAATTCTGTTTACAAACTGATGAAATAATAGACTGACACCGCAATTTATAAACGAATTTATTAACTTGCTTATATTCATGTACGTTATAATAGGAAAATTTTAGTTAAATATTCTTGGTGCCGTTTGTCAGTTTTGGAATTAAAATTAGGTGTCCTTTTTTAAAGACACTGCGCCGGTAAGGGTTAATTTGGGAGAGATGGATTTCGAAGACCATTTTATCGAGGTGCCTGTGATCATCGTCACACATCTTCGAAGCATAGCAATTGTATTAATATGGAAAGCAAGTCTCTCAGCTAGTAGCGAAAAATTAAAAAGTTTGTGGGGTGGGGAGTTTAGTAGAATGACAAGAAAATTCTGCAAATAGGATCTCATAGAAATAGGAATTACTATAAATTAACACAGCGATTAAGTATAGCATTACAATATAAAGTAGGAAATTTAGGTAAAGTGGTGCAATTAAAAAAAATTATAATGTTCATGTAATATTTATATTTGTTAAATAAAAATAAAAGTTATAAATGCATAGGTATCGGTGCTTAAATAATTAATAACTATTTAAAAAAAAGTGGTGCCTACAAAATAAAATTCGTGTGTAAGACGCTAGTTCCCATGGAGTTAGTAACGCGTTTAGAAGTCTAATAAGAGATAAAGTCTTAGTTATTTATCTGGATATTTCATAATTCCAACCAAGAATGAGTTCTGAGACACTCGAAAAACAAACTCTCGTACTAGAAACTGCATCTAAATGCGATCTTGAATTGAACTTGAAAAATAATGCCATGGCATCGAAAACGGCCCTATTAGACCTTCATTTGAGAAAACGACTGCTGTTCAAAAAATTTCCAGAACCTCGAAATTTCAAAGAACTTCAAAGTGTTCTTGGACTTACCAGTTGTTTTAGAAAGTACATATAATCATATGTTATTATATTCAGACCATTAAGTGATTTGTTACCATTCAAATTTGGTCATGAAATTGGCTCCCCAGAAGCTAAAGGACATTTTGAGTAATAAACCGATCTTACCTCTAAGAAAATGGTGACCATTAGGGTCGAAACACTATACGTACTTCAGCGGATCATAAGAAGTTATGGTATAGACAGTAAGACTGGATATTGTTTTTTCTTTTTGTTTCTTATGAGTTTTGAATTGGAGGGTTTCCTGTAGTGTCTTACATAGCGGCCACGCTCCGTACACCACATGTCAAGGTGCTCGAGCAATTGTTGGACGAGAAACTCATATTTTTAAAGTTCCCTGTAAAAATTTGTACGCAAGAGCGCACTGCCGTCTCGTATAGCAGATCAACTAACTTGCTTATATTTTTCAATTGAGTAATGGCACTTCGGCGTGTAGATCGCATTCATGGATTTGTTTTTCAATAAGTATTCATGTGCAACTTAATTTTATGGTATAGGCGCCATAATCAATATTAAAATTGTAACCGTTGTTGAAATAATATAGGACAGTCTATATCAATGTGAAGATAAAAAAACAACCTACCTGGTCAGAGAAAAAAAAAAAAAAAAAAACATAACAGAAACGGAAGAAAATATAAAATAGTCCCCTGTAGCAACCCTGTATTTCCTACCTACCCATTTGCATTTCTAATGCGATTTACGATTAACATATTTTATAAATTTGGCATTACCTTGTTTAGATATTTCAAATATTTTTTATGTTTATGTTCAAGGCAGTCATTTTATGGTCAATGTATTGTCAAGGCAGGATTTGTATATACAGTGAGCAAAAAAAGTATTTGCACGCAGACGATTTTTGCATAAGTAACCATAGAAAACAAATTTGATACTATTCTTTTAATTATTCATTTATTTAAATAAGAAGAAAACAAAAATAACTACCCATTTCCCTTAAACAGTAATATTACACATTTTAAAAAATAAATTAATATTTTCTCATACCCAAAAAGTATTTGCACAAGAAGCATTGACTGTTAAAAAAGGCATTAAATGTGAACAGTATGCAAATGTTTAGCATATCAGTCCCGCAGTACATTAGCCCCGCACTTTAAAGTCACGTAATGTATTAACTGGAGCAGGGATTCTGGGGAGTTTTTGTTTTAATGGTACCGAAAACGTGTGAACTGTCTGTTGCTACCCGTGAGAAAATTATATTTCTTCACAATTCTGGATTAAGTTACCGAGGAATAGGTAAAAAAATTAAATCTAAACTTTTCTAGTGTTCGTTATGTAATTAAGAAGAAAAAAAAAACTGGTTCGTCAATAAATAAGCCTCGAACTGGGCGTCCAATAAAGCTAAATACCAGGCAAAGGAGAGCCATCATAAAAGAATCTTCAAAAAACCCTTTTCTAAATGCTCGAAAATTGACTGTTGATGTCGCTTCAACGTTGGAAACAATAGTTACACCACAATTAATAAGAAATATTCTTCATGATGCAAATATTCGAGGAAGAGCCCCTCGAAAAAACCATTTATTAGTGAAACAAATAGGATGAAAAAACTTCAATTTGCAAAAGCTTATGTCAGCAAACCACTAGAGTTTTGGAAAACTGTTATTTTTTCCGATGAAAGCAAGTTCAATATGTTTGGCTCAGATGGTAAGAAAACTGTATGGCGAAAGCCAAATACTTCTCTTCAAATTAAAAACTCGAAACCAACTGTAAAACATGACGGTGGTCATGTAATGATTTGGGGATGCATGTCTTTTAACGGAGTTGGCGAAATGACCTTTATTGAAGGCAATATGAATGCTAAGCAATATATTAATATATTGCGAGATCATTTATCTAATAGTGCTCTGAAATTAGGAATTCCTGATTCATATTATTTCCAACAGGATAACGATCCGAAACACACTGCATATATTACGAGGTTATGGTTGCTTTATAATGTAAAAAATCAATTGAAAACGCCACCACAATCACCAGACCTCAATCCGATTGAAAATTTATGGCATATTTTAGATGTGAAAATAAGGAAAAAGAAAATTTCTAACAAATCAGAACTTAAGCAAGCTCTTAGGGAAGAATGGCTACAAATCAGCAGTGAAACATGTCACAAATAGAATCAATGCCTAGACGATTACAAGCTGTTATTGAAGCAAAGGGCATGCATACTAAATATTAGCACTGTTTTTAACTTATAAATAATTCCTCTAGTTCTATTTTTATTGCTAGTGTGCAAATATTTTTTTTGGCAGTACAAATGCTACTTTTTTATGTTTTCATATTTTAAATATAATTATTAAGTCAGATATTAAATATGTTTATTTGTTTTGTAAAAGTGTTGGTATTTTTAATTCTTAGTTGCTTTTTATTTATTTATACATATGCTACAACAAATTTACCCGGTGTGCAAATACTTTTTTTGCTCACTGTACACTTTTAAGCAGTTGCACGTGTAAAAGTTTCTTTGTGTGACATATATAGCAGAGCTAATAGAAATAGGAGGTTCAGTCAATATATAATCGAAGGTGTTGCGTAAAAATATATAATACAGTAATAGCCAGAAAATTTTTAATTATAACACACAGATGTCAAAACATTTTAAAAAATTGTATAATTATTGTATAGTAAAATATCATATCATTATTCTGGTATTGATTATATATTAAACTTTTGATTAGGAATTCGTATAATTTAACAAAAAAAAATTATTTTTTAAAATTTTGTTTGTATTCCATTTATTTTTAATCTACAACAGAGGTTCTGAATCTGGGGTACGTGACGAGACTGCTGGCGGTACGTGAAAATAATATCAGTAATGGCGGAAATCACAAAAATGGTTAGTAAAGTCACAAAAATGTTAGAAATGACAATGTAATTTGTATCGATTTATTATATAATTGTGATAAGATTACTAATGAAAAAAAAAAGCATGTTTGCATTACCTAGTTGAGGGGGGGGGGGGGGGGGTGACGTATTTATGAGAAAGGGGGTACTTCAAAATGAAAAGCCTAAGAAAGGGGCACGTGCAAGAAAAAAAGATTGGGAAGTGCTGATCTACAACATTGCTTTAAAAAAGGAAAAAAAATACAAACGAAACTGATAGAGTATGATTGAGTAAAAAAATTCGAATTGCCCCCTTAAAAAGATAAAAAGTTAAATTGCTACCCGGTAGGACGTTGGGAATCACTGGTCTACATATTGTCCATATTTTGGCACACTAATTCAGTTAATCAAATTTAAAATACATAATTTCTTTGCTCCATTTAATTGTGTATTTATGTATTTCTTTCCCATGCATTACTTTATTTATAACGTGCAATGATTTTTTCACACTTACTTGTTGAAATAAATGCTTACTATAGAATCAGACATTTGAGATATCGGATATAAATTTCCAACTGGGCGAAAAATGTCCGGACCAGGATTCGAACCAGGGATCTCCTGGTTGAAGCCGCCAGTGCTCTGCCATCTGAGCTATCCCGGACGAATCTGGCGGAACTTTTTCACCCAGCTAACCTTAATGATTATAGCACCTGGTCTGAAACCTAGTTCAGCTCAACAGAATAAATCACAGGTAATGGAACTCCAGAAATAGCTGGATGCGTAAATACACTAGATTAATTTTAACACAATTATACTAATTGGTAAATAAATCATATTAGATATAAATTTCCAACTGGGCAAAAAATGTCCGGACCGGGATTCGAACCAGGGATCTCCTGGCTGAAGCCGCCAGTGCTCTACCATCTGAGCTATCCCGGACGAATCTGGCGGAACTTTTTCATCCAGCTAACCTTAATGATTATAGCATTAATCATGATTTATTTACCAATTAGTATAATTGTGTTAAAATTAATCTATTTGAGATATCGTAATTTTTGCCACTGCTTTGCAGTTATGCATTTTTTATAAATATATATATTTTTTATGCATCTCTGCTTTTCGTTACAATAGTATATTATAATTTGTAGTTAATTTATTTATGGTCGATTTTTCATGTTATTAATAATGCATAATTTCAAAAAGTTTTAATATGTATGTATGTATGTATGTATGTATATATATATATAACCATTATTTAAACATAACCTACCACCGTCAATTATTATGAATTAAAGCTGTAAGTATTTAAAAAAAAAAAAAAAAAAAAAAAAAAAATATATATATATATATATATATATATATATATATATATATATATTATAAGAATTATTATGGAAGAAAAAGAAAAAAGTGGACACCGACAAAAATTGAAAAGCTTATACATTGAATTACGTTTTCAAGGGTACAGAAATATATATATATATATATATGAGACATTAATTTGAAAAGTACATAGTATCCTTCTTAATTAATTTGTAGATTTGTTTATTTTAATATTAAAATTTGCCACTTACCACGCTGAACTACTATACATATCTGCTTAAAATTACGAATACTAATTTGCAATTTTGTAATGTCTTTTTAATTGACTTTCTATCTAAGTGCCGTCAACCGAATTTCCTAATCTGAATTAATGAAAATTTAAGGATAAAATGAAGTTGATCTTTTCTTTTTGCAAGCATAAACATATTTTAAGAGAATAATACAAAACTAATTTTATAATATCTGCAAAACGTACTCTGCTTGAAAATTTGTCAACAAATGTAATTATTATTATTATTTTTTTTTTTATCATTGCCCAGCATATTGTAGTGTCAAGGTCTGAAGCCATTTTGTCGGCTATTTGCAATTTTTGTAATTTAGACTTTTTAAATGTTGTTATGAGCTATATCAACTTTTTTATTTACCGTACCATTAACAAATCTAACCTAATTGATAAATTGAGAAAATTGATGATTTTTGTAATCTTCTCTGTGCGTACTCTATTTTCATTGAAATTTTAATTCAATCTGTAACAATAGCATTATTTGCCTTTTAATCAAACATAAACACAGACTAACGTTTTATCTAGAGTTACTCCAAATCCTTTCCACGCCAATTTTAACTTTAATTATTTATTCAGCTGGCACCATTACAGTCACTTTAACCACCTTTCAATCATAACTTCTAGCCACCTTGAAGCCAAACTCCCCCATCGCAACGCTTATAATTCAATCTTCTACCGCCTCTGTGACGAGACAGGTAGAGAAACCTGCCGCCATAGCAACGGGTCTCGCTGCATAACTGCGCATGCTTGTTGCCATGGCAATCCTTGATGGGAACCAATGAGGCGGAAGTGGACGCTAAACCGGAAGTCAGTTCAGCAATTTCGGGAGGGGAAGGGGAATTAGAATCTCATTTGCATATTTTCTAAGAGTAGATTTTTTAAAAAAATTTATTCTTTTTGCCACCCGTTTAAATGTGTTTGGAGGAGGTATAAAGTAAAGTGGGTTTTAAACTGAGAGTGATTTGAGGAGTTATATCATTGTAAAATGGAGGACGCAATTTTATCTCCGTGAGAGACCCTTGTGAAATTTTCATTAAGTACCGGAGGCGTGAAGGGAATATAAGATTATATTTAGCATTTATTGTTTATTTGATTTGCTGAAAAGCATTGTTTTACGTGCTGAAGTATGCTGCATGGATGGAGATAGTCAAGGATATTTTACTGCTATTGAATATTCTTTTCAGAAACCATTTAGTTGGATGGGACTCTTTAACGACGCTTTTAGAGAACTATTAAATTTTTTCTGAATATTTCATCAATATTTAATAAATTTTCGATAGTTAAAAATGGATTCTCTAAAAAATAACAATGTTATGCTTAAATTGTCTAAACGTGAAAACAAGACAAATGGCCTTAATTTTAAGAGAAAACTGATCAATATCAGATTATATTTAACATTTATTGTTTGTTTGATTCGGTGAAAAGAATTATTTTACATATTCAAATATTTAACTAGGATAGTTACGTGATTCGTCGAAAGGCATCGTTTTACTTATTATGCAGTTATATTTAGCATTTATTGTTCGTTTTATTAGATGAAAAACATTGTTTAACATATTTATAAAATTACTTTTAGCATTTATTGTTTGTTTGATTCAGTGAAAATGGTGAAAAGCATTGTTTTACTTGCTGGTGTATGCTGCATGAACGGAGATAATAAAAGTTATTTTAATGTTTTTTTTTTACTGGGTTTCTTCACGTTAAAAATTCTTTTTGGGGACTATTTAACTAACTGAGACTCTTTTATAATGATTTTAGAGCACTTAAATAATTTTTTGATAGTTAACCCCTTGGGGACGAGCGACACGTATACGTGCTGCAAAAAGGCTTAAGGATCATTGTTTATCCTCACCAGTAAAATTTTACGGTAAAATTTGCCTTATTTAATCCGAGCATTTTCCCGATTTGAAAAGGCACAAACTTCTGTTTTTTAAAACCGGTAGCAAAATAATAAACATTTCGTAAAAGGCTTCCGTCGCGAAGGGGTTAAAAATTGCTTTTCTAAGGAACTTAATATCATTCTTAAATAAGCTAAACAAGTTGTGCGACTTAGATTTTAAGAGAAAACTGGTCGATACCAGTGTAAGATTATATTTAGGGCATTTATTGTTTGTTTGATTTGGTGAAAAGCTTTGTGTTACTTACCGGGGTATGCTGCATGAAGAAATATTGTCATGGATATTTTACTGCCCTTAAATGTTCTTCTGAGAAAATATGTAGTTGGATGGGATTCTTCTAGACTGCTTTTAGAGAACTCTCAATTTGTTTCGTAATATTTAGTAAATTTTGAAAGTTACAGATGTATTTTCTAAAGAACTTAATATTACTGTAAAATACGCGAAAACAGGATAAGTGATAAAGATAATTAAGATATATAATTAAGAGATTTTAAGATTAATTATTTTCAGATAAAGATAAATGTACAGTGCAGGTAAAAGTTAGATTGTTTAACTTGCATGTGAACAATTTTTATTTTCTTCTGTTGTTGTACGAATTAAAATTAGACATTGTGAATGAGTTCGAAGGCCGGAAATAAGTCACTTGAATTGGAAAAATCCTAAGAACTGTTTGGAGTATTTTTAATTTAATTTATGAAAATATCTTATTTATCGATCTTATATTTCAGCATGGCTATAGTACTAAGTTTTCGTCAAATTGAAGAGAATATTTCTCGAAAAAAAATTGACAGACTCCCTGTCAATGAAAATGTAATGTCAAAGTGAAGTATCTGTTTTCGTATATAAATGTAATTCGAAGCTTCCTAATATTTGTTATCATAAAATCCGTTAAAATTTTCACAAAATGTCCTCTAAACTCTACGTAAAATATGGTATGAAACGAATTTTACCGTCTCTTCAAAACATACCACAGTTATTGACTAAGTTGTAATTTTTATTTCTTTCTTGTCTGAAATACCGATGAGGGGTTTCCCTTAATTTGTGTAAGAAATCTATTATATGGAAAAAAAATTTAAAAGCCGCACATTTTCCATTGAAATGTTTTGTACAAGTAAATACTAATATAGAATCTGGTTTCCAAATTGCTTGGTTTATATAATTCACGCATTTTGTGGGTTGAAGCATTCTATTTTTTAGATTTGACGGATTCAGGAATAAAAATTCAATAGTATTTGCTTTCTTAAATTGAAACTTAGATGGTGATACCGTTTACCTGCGCAATAATCATTTATTTATAGGACAAAATAAATTCATGAATCAATCTCCTTTTCAAAAAAAGGAAAGAAAGGAAGGGGGGAGGTCAGAGATCTTTAGCAACATTTAAAAGTTAAAGTTTCCCTTCAGATTTTCTTAAAACTTAATTTAAAAAGATTATTGTAACTCTTGCTCTTTACTCATCATTAAATAAAAATTTTATTTTAAATATTTTATGTCAATTTTTGCTTAGTGACTGACAATTTCATTTCTTTTCAGGCTGACCACGATTTGTTTGGAAGATACGAGTTCAGTTGTTCTCTTCAGAAGAAAAGTGTTTAGAAACTGAATCAAATAAAAAGAACAGTGGTGAATTATTTGTGATGGATGTTAATTAGTTTTGTTTCAACTGTTCAGAAAATTGTGAAAAATGTGCTAGTAAACAATTATGTTATTCGGATTATAAACAAAAGGAGCATGATATAAGAGGATTCATGAACTGATGTTGGTAAGTAAATACTTTTCACTTCAAAATATATTTGTGTTAGAGAATTTCTTTTAATATTATTTTTAATCACAATTTCGATACTCCTAGCCATTTCTTTCATTGGCTTCTTCTAAATATTATATAATAAATATTAAATCTTAATATTAAATTTTAAGAATAGAATTTAAGCAGCATTTTAGATGCCTATATTCTCCATAAAAATAAATTGTTAAATCCATCTTATTCGTTTTCCGCCGAGATGGTCAAGAGCATTAACTATTTTATCGCTTTTTAAGTTATTATTATTCGTTTATTGTTATTAAACTATTCGGTCTGCTTTAATACCCACCAGCAGGGATCGTGACGGTGAATTCTAGATTCATAACTTAAAATTTTGCTGCCACATCCTGCAGATTTCTAGGTTCTGAAGACTTTGGTTTTGGTTATGTATCGATTGATCGACGATTTACATATACCTATATTTATGTACATATAAGACGCGAACGTTCTTTAAAATACCAAGGAGTATGCCACCGCTAATTTCAGGTTCGGACTACCTCGTGCCTTGGTACCCAACAGCAAGAATCGTGATGGTGAATTCTAGCTTCATAATTTAAAATTTTGCTTCCACATCCTGGCAGATTTCTAGGTTCTGAAGGCTTTGGTTTTGGTTCAATGACGGATCCAAGGGGGAGGTGACGGAAGTCATGACCCTCCTCTGAACACCAACAAAAATATTCTAAAGATCATTTTAGAAATGAAATATACAGTAGAGTCCCGATTATCCGAGTCCCGCTTAACCGAGTTATTTTCTTCTGATGGTCAGATGGCTTTCATTATTATGAAAAAGTCATTATGAATGAAGTGTTAGGTGAAGATGAATGAGCAGTCGTAAAAAGTTAGAACTCCGATTTTCTAGTCAGAATTGCGAGAAAAATGCCCATAATTTTTTTTGGCCATTTTTTTCCCCATTCTGACCAGAAAATCAGAGTTCTAACCTTTACGGCTGCTCTTTCATCTTCACCTAACACTTCATTCATAATGGCCTTTTTCATAATAAGGGAAGCCATCAGTCCATCTGAAAGAAATGATCCATTCCAAAGATATAAGTTCGATTGAAGAAAAAATTATTTAATACTTTGAGCAGAAAGAAGAGGCTACACCTGCAATTTTCATGATACTAATAGAATCACATAGTTGCCAATGTGTACGGTTTAGTTACCTCTAAAACTGAATACAAATTTTTGCCATATTTAACCATTGACAATTGTTAGACTTTTTAAACTGAATTTCCGGAAGTGACAGATAATTGTTCCAGATAATTGCGACAACATTTCTGTGGCTGTCAACTCGTAAAACTTGGCTAAAAATGCTAACTTTGACAACATTTTCTGAATGAATCTTTGCCTTTATCAGAAAATGGGAAACTCTTTAATTTCTTGGTATCTGGACAAAATCAGTAAATTTTATATTTTTACAAATATTAATGCTTTTTTTTTTTTTTTTTTTTTTTTTTGTATTTACGAATGAAAATGACTTCGCAACAGTATCAGAAAAGTAGTTAGTTTGGATTTGGGAATCGCTTTCAATATAAAAAATTCTCATAACGAGATGTGATACCCTCCCACTCAAAAAAAGGATATCCATGACCCCCCCTCTAAATGGTGAGCTGGATCAATCCTTGTTTTGGTTATGTATCGATTGATCGAAAATGTATATATATATAATTTTGTACCTATAAGACGCGTACGTTCCTTAAAATTGCCAAGGAGTATATGGCAGTGCTATTTCAGATTCGGCCTGCCTTGATACCCACCAGCAAGGATCATAACGCTGAATTATAGCTTCATCATTAAAATTTTTGCTTCTACGTCCTGGCAAATTTCTAGGTTTTGAAATGTATCGATATATATTTATATACATTTATATAAGACGCGCGCATTCCTTAAAATTTCCAAGGAATATAGTACCGTTATTTCAGATTAGTAAATCCTATTTACTATTTAAATTCCCAATCACATTATTTAATCGCAGGATTTGTAATATTTTTCTGTTATTAAGTAAGGTGAAAAATTCTATTCAAAACATTTGGTAGAACTGTACGCAGCGGGATATACGTGTAAAACCATTATAAAACAAAATTAAATTATCTTTCACAAATGGGAAAATAAAAATAAAAAAGGATGTCGTGCCTTTCATGAAAAATATCCAATAATATATAATATGTGTATACATAATACTAAATTTATGACTTCTTTATACATGAGGCTAAATTGCAGATAGGATTCAATACGACCCTAGACCCGAACCTATACGGTAACTAATGACGAATCAAGTCCTATCCTTATGCCATTTGTACTTCACTTTACAAAGTTATTAAAAGTGTAAATACTGTATATTAATGCATAAAGTATGATATTTCCCGTCGTGGGCTTGTATAAATTCTTAAATATTTATAATTTTTTTATATTTAATAAAACTTATATTATTTTACAAATAACTTTACAAAATATTTCTATCTTCATTCGTTCACGGTTTTATTATTACTAATATTTCATCAAAAGGTAGTCATAATTGCAATAAAGTTTCAATTTATTGAAGGCTGCTTAACTAAAAAAAGCATTTATTTTTAGAAACAGTTTCTTTTTGTATGCCCGAAGCTAATGACGTTTGATGTCTAGAGAAAGAATACATGTAGGATATTAAAGATATCAGTTTTTGATCTAGGAGAATGGAAATCAGGGGTTATCCACTTCTAGTGCTCAATTGGAAAACCGCCAAATTTGTGATGCGCTTTGATTTTAGAAGTCAGCAGAATAGGAGTAAAATAATAGGAATTATGTGCCATGCATATTATGTTTTCATATCGCTTATACTTAAACAGTGTTACACTAGATTAATTTTAACACAACTATTCTAATTGGTAAATAAATCATATTAGATGTAAATTTCCAACTGGGCGAAAAATGTCCGGACTATGATGGCTGAAGCCACCAGTGCTCTACCATCTGAGCTATCCCGGACGAAAACTTTCGTCCGGGATAAATATTCTAAAATATAAAAGTACCAGAAAAATTATATAGATATATAACAAAAAAATCTAAAACTATACGTATAATGTGTAGCATTTAATCTTCCGACAACTATTGAATTAAAATTAATCACTCTAAATGAGTTCGATGGCCGGATATTGATTACCTGATCGGTTAAATAAGAAAACACATAGCCATTAAATAGGGAAAAAAAAGTTCTTTGTTTAGATCTATGAAAATAATTTGAAACTTCACTACATATATGACGAAAATGAAAATAGAATTCAATATCTGGAATACACAGCCCTACAGTAACTAATTTAAAATCAGCCGCTGTCTTTATGGTATTACTTTGAAGAGTTGTTAAAAATATTAATAGCTTGATTAATAGATAACGTCACATTATCTTCATTTTTAATTACTTCGTCACACAATTGCATAAAATTTTAAATATATATTTCTTTACAAATAACTTTATACCGTTTACCATTATATATCATTTGATTTATAATTTTCTTTTATGATTTATAATTTTATTTTATCAAATATTGTCATAACTGCAATAAAGAATTCATTTATTAAACGCCGCCATAGCTGAAATAAGTGTAAAGGTACATCTTTTTGCATACCTGCAGTTGAAGACATTTGATGCCTATAGAATAAAAATAACAATAATAATGAAAAATATTAATTTTTGAATTACGAGATGACAATCGAGGATTATCCACTTCTGGTACTACAACTGGAGTGCCGCCGAATTTGTGATGTGCCTTAACTTTAAAAATCAGGAGAAACGATATAAAATAATGGGGACTGTGCGACATATACATTACGTTGTTTTTCTTATTGCTTATTTAAACTGTGCTATTTAAAACTATTCAGAAATTATTACTAGGATAAATATAAACTATTCTTAAGCACTTAATTGGTTATGTTACGACAGATATAGACGTCATACTCATTTTTCACTGTATAAATATTGTAAAATAAAACAGATACCAGAAAAGTTGTATAGAAAAATAACTAATTAAAAATGGTAAATTTACTGTTCTTTTCCTGTTTTTTTTTAGGGGGGGGGGGTTATATAAATTTTTTAATGCTTTTATTAGCAGGAAAAATAAATTCTATTCTTATACAAATCCTGTAAGATTTTCACCTTTATTTGACTTTTTATCAAATTTCCTTTAAAAGGAAAAGATTCTTTAACTAAAATTTTAAATTTTATATTAGAAAACTGTCTGCTAGGGATAAGAAGTTACTCATGATACTACCCCAAGTACCGCAGATTCATTATTTACTGTATAGTATAGCTGCCAACTCCCCCCCCCCCCCCTTTTTTTTTGTTTTTTTTTTTTTGTTTTTGTCAAATAAACATGTTTTGCACCGAAAATGTGAAGTTAACTAATTACTATATAGAAACAAGAAATATTTTATTAAACAAATTTATAAATATCTTTATTTGACGTGCAAATGCCAATAATAATAATAATAATAATAATAATAATATTAGAAATAATAGAATAACAGCAAGGTTGGCAGCTATGCTACATAGCGATACTAGCGTCCTTACATCAATACAGCTAACGATGCTGACTTTGGGGCTGAATCTAAGGATATTTAAATTGGTATTTAGAGATAAATCTTATCAGAAAGAATATTGTAAATTAACCACTCTGAATAAGCTCGACGGCCGAAAATTGACCAATTGATTGATAAATCCTTTTAGGTGCGAAAACTTATATTCGTAATATGTTAAAATGATTAAGTACTGCCATAATTTACGGAGGAATTGATTACGAAATAAGTAAATGCTTTGCCTCGTGTGCATTATTTTGAAGCGTTTTTATATTTATATTATGTATATATTTTTTAAATCATGCAAGTTTGGGTGTTGGAAATTTAAATTAAGTGGTCGGCTCTTGAAACCACTGCACTTTAAAGGGTTAGAAGAAAAAAGAAACAACCATAAAAAATAGGAAAAAAGTTAATTGTTTAGTCTATGAAAATAATTTTTTACTTCAATATTTTCGAATTCAAAATTTCTATTTCAATATTTGGATGTTCGGTCAAATAGCAACTAATGAAAATCAGACCTTATCTTTATGACATTACTAGAGTTATTAAAGATATAAATACCATAATTAATGAATAATGTCACACACCCTCCTTTTTTTATTACGTCGTTACACTCTTGTATAAAATTTTAAGCATAAATTCTTTAACAAATAACTGTATCTAGTGTATTAGTATATATTTTTTCATGTTTTTTTTATTATTATTTTATCAAAAGGTTGTCATAGTTTCAATAAAGAATCAATTTATTAAAGACTGCCTAAGCTGAAAAAGGTGTAAAGGTATTTTTTGAAACAACAACTTTTTGCATGCCCGAAGCTAATGGCATTGGACGTCTAGAGAGAAAAAATATATAAAAGATATCAGTTTTTGATCTAGGAGAAGGGAGTCGGGGGTTATTCACTCCTGGTACTACAACTGGAAAGTCGCCAAATTTGTGATGCGCTTTGATTTTGTAAGTTAGGCGAGTAGGAATAAAATAATGGAAACTGTGCGCGATGTATCTGATTTTCTTATCCTTTTAATTTAAACTGTTGTTTAAAACTATTCAGATTTTTATCAGATGATCTCGCTTTTTTGTTTACAAGTTATCATTTTAGTTGGTAATTTATGTTTTAAAAAAAGTAATAATGATGTCATTAATACAAGCTATATTAGGCTTAATTTATAAATAAGTTCAAAATAAGTACGATATTGCTGTTCTAAAATATACGAGGTAGCCATAATTAAACTGACAGTACTCAGAGTGTTCTGTAGCGCGACCTAATTGAGAAAATGGCGCCAAATTTTGTAAGAAGATTAAACAAGACGGGGGACGAAGAATTCCGCGAAAAAACAAATAACTTCTAAAAGTCACCGCTATGGGAATTTGTGGCGCTGTGTAACGGAAAAGAGGCTTTTAAAGAATGCAGAATCAATACTGAAATAAAATTATCTTTTATTTAGCACATTTAACGATTTTAGTATTGATTCTGCATTTTTTTTAAACTCTCTTTCCTGCCACATAATCCCCTAGCGGTGACTTTTGGAATTAATTTCTTTTTCGCGGAATCTTTCGTCCCCCGTCTTATTTAAGCTTCTTACAAAATTTGGCGTCATTCTCTCAATTAGATCGCGCAACAGAACTCTCTGAGTACTGTCAGTTTAACCCCTTGAGGGTCACCGGTATATATTATATACCACATACGATTAATGAAGTTTTACACCAGAAAAATTTTATTAAATTTTTCTTTTCTAACTTTGGTGGAAAAAAGGCCGTAAAATTGCTTTTCCTTATTTTGAAATAAAATTTTCCTAATTTTCCGGTGGGAATTCAGCATTACACAAACTCAATCGCTTGCTCCTCAAGGGGTTAATTATGGCCACCTTGTATTTTATTCCTATTTTCATTCAAAGTAGATTATGTTTTTAAAATCTATCAACTTTCATCAAATATAATAGCAAACAATAGACTGTTTCTATTACTTTCAAAATAGGTTTGAATAAATTGGAGAATTTATAAAGAATAAAATTGCACCGAGGATTTGACGGCCTTTCTTTTCGGAAAATTTTGTTATAAGGCGATACCTTGTTATAATAAATAGAGATACTTTTATCCTCAGTAATATTTTTTCCCGCTTAGCGTTAAATTATTTTAAGTCACGTTCTAAGAAATATTGTTATTACATTCAAAATCACGAAACATATAGAAAATTTAGATGGAATTTCAAAATTCAGGGAACTGGAGCACGTTTGCTTTCTTTTGCATTCCCCCTTGCAGATGTCCGTGGAAAAAGTCTTTCAAATTATGTATAAGTATGACGAGTTTAGCATCATAATTGATAGACAATATTTTGATTGTAAAATTTTTCATGACTTATAAGCTTGGTTACAAAAAGCCTCTTCTGAACATCAAGTGGTGTCGAAATTGTCCCAGAAATTATTCTCAATATTTTTGCATTTACCCTTCCCCCTATTTTATATGCGGGGGTCGATTTTTTGAAAAGAAAAAGTTATTTTTGTGAAATTTATTATAATTTTGTCGTAAATAACATCTTCTAATGAAGATGAAATTCAATTATCGTAAACTCAAATTCCATCCAAGCATTTATTAATAATAACATCATTAAAGTGTTCTGCTAAAATTTTTCTTTCTGAGAATTTTTTTTTTTTTTTTTTTTTTTTTTTTTTTTTTTTGTTTGTGCAATAGATATTTTAAAACCAACAAAATAAAAATAATTAATGAAGAGTATGTTTTTATGGTATGGAATTTTGTGAAGCGGCTTGGTTTATTAAGACGAATTTTGTCAAGGGCCTGTTTCATTAACAGTAATTTTTTTGAAGGGATCTCTTTTTTTAAATGGATTCTTGTGCCGGACCACTAAATAGACCCCTAATTTACCTCCAATGATTTCTGATATGAGGCGTTGAGAACCAGAGTGAGCCAACCTTGCCAGATGTGATTTTGAGAAGAATGTTTTAAAATTTTTGTGAAACTCTTTTAAGCTAGTTTTTAAATTGTCCAGAGGAGAAAATATGATGTATTAGGATTAAATTGGCAGTGCCAGAGTGACAAAGCCACTCGATCCACTTGACTGGTTCTCAATGCCTCATGTATCGATGACCCATGTTTTTTTTTGTTTTTTTTAATTTAGAAATCTTTAAAAATAACTATTATAAGGAACTAATATACGGCATAACTTTCTTCCTATGTAATTGAGACTATAATTGTATAAGCAGTATAATAAATATATTTACATTGTAATTTAAAACTTGCGAAGTTTATGTCTTCTTCTGATATTTTTTGTATTATTTATCCCCCACCTCTTTGTCAAATATCTATCTATCTATCTATCTATCTATATATATATATATATTACGCTATCGTACGTGACACAGAAACCGCGATTATTTGTTAATTGTTTAATGGCAATGCCCGAATGAAACGTATCTGATTGGTTATTGCACAGTATTTAATGCATCTCCATACCTATAAGGGGGAGTTGCCATATGGGAGACCCTGTTCTGTCTCCAAACGCCGCCAAGTTTATCGCAAAATTTGGTGACCGAAATTAGTAGCCAAAAGTGACGCCAAATTGGCGATATCTCTAATACTTCGCCAAATTCCCATAGACTTTCATTGTAAAACAATAGGGTTTACTTGCTTACAGAAAATCAACAAATTGAGATATTTTAATGCAACAAAAACTAATATTAGCCTAAGGAATTATATTAATTATACTTAAGGGAGTGCAAGTAAATTATTGGGTCGTTTGGAAAGTCGTGTCCGTTTGATAAAATCAATTCGTACCGTCAAATTCTATCATTAAATTATTAGACATTCATTCCGATATCTAATGTCTAATAATTACCGGGCAGAATTTTCCGGTACGAATTGATTTTCCAAAACGGACACGACTTTCCGAACGACCCAATAAATTATGAATAAAAGTAACATGATACAATGCTTAGCATGCTTTCCCAAACATAAATTTTAAGGGAGAACAAACTGGCCGCCAAGGGCGGCTAGTTTATAATATTCCTTGTGGGTCGCGTCTAGATTCTCTGCTTCCCGTTTTCGACATACTATGACACTGATATTTTAGTATATAGTCAATATATTCATTCAGTATGTGTATCCTGAATCATGCACACTCCGAATAAGATTCATCCGTGTTTACAAAATTAATCTCTAAAACACAACTGTCTAAATCCTAATCAATCATGTAACATTGGAATCTGATTGTGTACGGTGTCTTTGAAGGGAACAATAGTTCCGTCAGAAGTTCTCCCAAAGGGAATGCCATATCCTCTTGCACGTCTTCTCCGTACCCGTTATCGCAAAGTAATTTCTGATCACGACTTGCAGCAATGCCTTTGATGTAGCGTGATTTCGAAATATTCGAATAACGAAGTTAAACACTATTGCAGACGTAGACTTCGTTATATTTGAGACCACTCTGTGGCATACGTCTAATATGTGGGGCTCACCGGCTTTTTATTTCATGAAACCCTACTTTTTCTTGTAACGGTTATTTGGAGAACCGTTTAATTGGAGCAGACACTTAATCGAAATAAAATGTGAAGAACAAAATTGAAAAGTATCATTTATTTTACTCTTGATAATTGGATCAACCGTTTTATTACGCATATCGTGAAAGAATCAATTAACTGTAATCTACTGTATTTTGTTTTAAAATTACAATGTCCTGCTTGATTGTGTATTGTATTGCAGTTGGTTTTACAAGTGATGTTCAAAAGCTCACTGTACACAAAGATTTAAAAAAAAAAGCAAAAGAACGAAAAAAAAAAGAGAGAGAGAAAGAGAGAAAATTCACCTTTGGCAGCCAACTTTTCGTTTTTCTGAAGAAAAATACAAATATTTTAAACGGGAAATTTTATTTAATAAACCAAATCGAATAAGTACCACATAAAATCAAAACATATTTTTTAAAACAAAATTTCTGGTTCAAATGTTTATTTGACGTAAAAAAATTCCCTGAAAGGTTGGGAGCTATGCATACAGTAATCGTATAACCTTCAGGCCATGACATGTTTAGGAAACATGTTTAATAAACATGTTTAGGACCAGACATTTCATTTAATAAAATTTAACTTGTTCCTACGCGGTACTTAATACACTTACTCAATAAAATTTCTGGTTAAAGTATGGTTAATTTGATCCGCGAGATGTACACCTTAAATCACGGTAACATGAAGGAGAAGAATTAATTCCTGTGTGATAAAGGGTGTTTTAGAGCTCCTCAAGAGTGGCAGCTCCCGAGATTTGAAAGCTTGTAACTCCGCAAGAAGAAAAAAAGGGGGGGATGAGCAGAACAGCAGATAACTGTGTAGGGATTGCATTTCCGAAAAATAAATAAATAAATTCAAACAATTAAATTTTGTTTGAATTTAATTTTTAAGATGTAGCATATAGATTGTTTTCCTGCTGATTTATATTTTAGAAAATTTTAATCCTGATGATGGTTTTAAAGATTAAACCGAAACGTTGAAATTTATTTTATTCATGTGTTTATTTTGTATTAACTTTTAATTTACGAATAAAATGTACGTTGGATAGCAACTCCTATTTCGTTTAGTATTGATTGTACGACATAAAGTCCTTAATTTACAACATAAAGTCCTTATCTTTAAATATCCTTTCTCCTTTCCATCTTCCCCCGGACGTAGGTTATGCAGTTATTTTATAATCCATAGAGCAATTGAATGGTTATCCGTCATCTCTTTGCGGAGTTGCACACTTTCACAACTTAGAGGAGAGGAGTTGCAACATGCCCATATTAATAATATGATAACTGTATTATACAAACTAAGCTAAAAACTGCTAAAAGTTATAAAACTACACTTAAAATGCATATAAATACCTTTATTCAGATCGTCATATGTTTCATCGCTCAAACGGCG
The DNA here is from genome assembly GCA_963932465.1 of Maratus speciosus. NCBI lineage: Eukaryota > Metazoa > Arthropoda > Arachnida > Araneae > Salticidae > Maratus > Maratus speciosus. The sequence continues at coordinate 294,947,778 of OZ010793.1, read as the reverse complement.
ACATTCTCAAGATCTCTGTTCATACAAATATTTTCGCAAACATTTTTAAAAACAAGAAATTGGTAAATAAAATCACGAGACTATATGCTTGATGAAAAACAAGTGCAGATATAAAGTAAAATAATGCATATTTGTGAACGTGAATTAACTTCTACTATTTCTACCACTATTGTATAACATAATTTTATAACTGTATTATAGTTAAAATAATAAATAATAATAACATGAAACTCAAAGTATTTTAATTATATAAATGAATACATAATCTTTAAAACTAATTCATCATTAAATTTTGAAAGTATTTATCCTTGAAAGAAAGATATTAATTATATAATGATTAAATATTAACTATTTTTAACAACATGGACTATTTTAAGTATAACTTAAGTATATTTTAGATTTTTAAAAGCGCATTTAATTGCAAATTTGTTGCTCTCGTAATTCCATAATTTTTTTTCAAAACACTTCAGCATTAATGTTTCCTTATTAATTTAATAAATTACTGGTAATTACTAACTATATTATTCTTACATAAATTAATTATAGCATTTAGTATAAATGCACTTGCTTAATTAGGCAAGTAATTATCTAATTTCTTAAGATCTAATTTTCATTAAAAACTTCTAATTTTAAATTAAAAAAATTTCGTTTCCACCCACCCCTTGAAATATTATAGTAGGTCAATGGTTTCTGTATTGGTTATATCTTGATAAGTATCGTCTATATCTTAAAAAAACATATTGGTAAGACCGACAGCAGATATTGCCCCAACATTGAGCGCTGTACATTTTGTCAATATTGCATTATTATTCGTAATAAATATTTCGCCATTTCCTTTGCTAACAGTTAAAATGCCAAGCTAGTCATTATTTGATGAATAGTGACATGTCATTGCAAATATATCTGTTGAAAAGCTAATATTTATGTAATAGTAGAATTTCATTGCAACCTTTTCCAATAACAAACCGATATTTCTCTAATGGTGGCATCGCATTGAAAATGTTTCTTCTATAAAACTAATATTTGGGCGATATTGGCTTTTCATTGCAAATATGTTCAATATAAAGACAATATTTCTGCAATAATGACATCTCATTGCAAATATTTCCAATATAAAAGCAAAATATTTCTGCAACACTGCTATTTAACTGTAAATATTTCCAATGAGAGCCATTATTTCTGCAGCAGTGACATCGCGTTGTAAGCCAAATATTTCCAATAAAAAGCCATATTGTTATTTCATTGGAAGTATTTACTACGTGCAATATTTTCACAATATTGCAATGTAATCCATATTGATTTACTGCTAGGTTCGAATCACCATGTAAGTTTTTCCGATCGAGTGATTCATGCGTTTCTAATGATTCATCAATCCTTTCATTCAGTGAGTATGAACAACAATACATGCTTATATACATAGAAGTTGATGAATGCATTAATCTTTTGGCGAGCTGCAATAATCTTAAATTCTAGGAATATTCGTAGAAAAACGAAAAAATTTTACATCTTTTTTAACGCTTTCCAACATAGATGAAAAATGCTTATGAATTCGTTTGTCTGGTCGGGTGTCTGTCTGTCCGTGTTCTAACTCTCGTAAGTATACTCGGGTTCTCATGTAATTGATTCATGTTATTGATCATTATTATGACATATTCGGTAATATAAGGTGTAGCATTTATAGTTCTTCTACAGGGAAGCTCAAAAGAATCCCGTTGCATTATAGTGTATAAAGGGAAAACTCGTTTGAATGTATTTTGATAATGCTACACTATTTCAAACATATTGAAATTGTTATATATCACTGAGCGGCTTACGGTAGAAGATGGTGTGGTTCATTTACATGGATACACAGAATAATTCCGTTACAGTACTGTCTATGCGTGAGCGATACTTGCTGGAAGTGCGTTATAAATTCGTAGTGTATAAATTCTAGATCATATACAGGGTTTCACAAAAGAATTCATTTCCGTTTATTGACGGAAATCGTAGTAGAGTAATTTTCAAATGTGTTATGCGTTTTCTAACTGAACTAAATTTTAGCATATTATGTTAGCTATTTGTATGCATGTATGCAAATCCATAAATTTACGGGACTTCATTTAAGAAGTTGAATAATTTTTCCGACTATATAGATGTGAATTCCTGAAATTTGGTTTTCAAATGCATTAATCGTTTTTATAGTGTTTACTTAAATATCAACTTTCACAATTTAAAACGGTGAAGTTTAGTTGCAGCATTCTAAATATGTTTTCATAATCTGTGCTTGACGCAAGTTTTTTCTTTCTTGTTCTCCCATGTCTCTAACTTGTAAGGGTGTCCCCAAATTCATGCAAGAGGTGATTTTGATAGAAAACACAAGTTTATAATTAAAAATTGCGATTTTTTTTTAAAATTAATTTATAAAGTATACTGTATAGCAGTGGTTCCCAACGTGGGGCGTACGCCCCACCGGGGGACAATTTGACTTTTCAGGTGGGCAATTCCAAATTTCTTACTCACTCACTTGTTATCACTTTTCTTTGTCTTAAGAAAAAGTAAGGGAAAATTACAAGTAAAATTTCAAAAATATTTTTTTTTTATTGAATTTCCAAAAGTTTAAAATAGAATCTACACCAGAATAATTATACGGATAACCTTTGAATGTTTCACTTCTTTTTTTTTTTTTTTTTTTTCAGCATTAAAAATGCATATAATTTTTCTGGTTATTATTGTAATTTATAATCTTTCGTAACCTTTTCTATTATTTCTTGAATGAGCTGTCTACTTCTATTTGCTCTGCTATATGTCACATGAAGAAACTTTTACATGTGAAACTACATAAAAGTATACAAAAATCTAACTGTCTTGAACATATTTAACATAAAAAAATAAAGAAAATATCTAAATGAGGTATTGCCAATTTTATAAAATTTATAAATCTTAAACAGCACTAGAAAAGGAAATTGGTAGGTAGTAAATATCTATGACTCTAGTGCAGGCATCCTACACAGTAAATAAATTGCATAAACATTGTAAATTTTAAACATATAGAAGACAATTAACTATATTGGAAAATGGAAAACAGAAAAAATGTGTTACAATGGCTACTTAAAATTAAGAAAGATTTGAATCTTGAAATGCTTTGTGTATTGTGTTTTCCATAGAAAGAAAATTTACTGTCAAAGCTTTTCCGTCAACTCTTAATAACAAATAACATTTTAACAATTGTAATATGTAATTAATCAATACAATTTTATTCTACAAAATTGAATTATAAAATATGTGAATGTTACCAATTGTAAGGCTAAATGTAAGCGTCTGTTCAAAATATTTTATGAAGATACAGATACAGACCGTATAACACATTTCTTTAACATTGAGGTAAGTTGGAAAAGTACAATAAAACTCTTTTGGGCACAAATGCGAAGATGTAAAGTCTCATTGAATTTACAGAACTGTGTTAAAAACACATTTTTCACAGAAGATTCACCTCTTTGATAAGTTAAAAAATGTGAAATGATTAGTTATTGTTAAGGCTATATTACGCTTCCAACGTGTGAATAGTATAACACTTTATAAATAATAAGAGACATAATTTGCAGAGTGAGGGGGGGGGGGGGGGGGCATGGTGAGTTTACAAATGGTTTGGTGGGCAATAAAAGATTGGGAACCACTGCTGTATAGAGTTATGTATGGAGTAGCATATCGGGAAAATATCCTCCTCGGCTTTGCTGGCACATGCGCACTCTTTTGTTGAAATTTTGCATGACCGTTTTGCATAAATGTGGCTGAATTTCGTTGATACAGATCTCAATTTCCTCCTTCAAGGCGTGGGTGGTCGTGGACGTGTTGGCATAAACCTTAGACTTAAAAAAAAAAAAAAAAAAAAAAAAAAAAAAAAAAAAAAACAAAGAAAAAGTCAAACGGCGTTAAATCGCATGATCTGAGAAGCCAATTCTGATCACCAAGACGGGAAATTTCACGACAACGGAATGACTCATGCAGTAATTGAATTGTTTCTCGGATTGTATGGCATATGGCACTGTCTTGTTGAAACCACATGTCGTTTACATCCATATCTTGCAATTTAGGCACAAATGGCGCAAAATTCAAATCTTATGTGAATTTTGGGACACCCAGGAAAGTCGCGGAGCCCATTTACCCGACATGTTGCTCCGTACATAACGATATACTATATGCTTTCTGAATCAATAAAAAATGTACAAGTTTTTCCTATCAAAATTAATTCTTGCGTGAATTTTAGGACAATCTTTGTATTTTGATTCTTCTAAAATGTTTCTGTAAATACTGCTAAGTCTAAAAATTTTCATTGTAAAGTTTTTCCTTTATTTTTCGGAATATTTTTTTGCAAAAATTAAAGGCTTTACATTTTTTTGTTACATTTTTGCAGTATTTTTTTGTAAAAATTGTTGCAAATTTTGATAGTCTCTTAAGAAAAATATTTGAAAAACAAAAATGCATAGCTTTGAATTGTCAACTTTTCTCTATTCCACATAGTTCACTGTAAAAAAAGAAAAGAAAAGAAAAGAAAAAAAACTGTAATTCTTACAAAAAAAAAAAAAAAAAAAAAAAAAGTATTTTTTCCAGAAAAAAAAACTGTTTTAAAGAAACGCAGTTTTTTTTCTGTGAAAAAACGTGGGTTTTGTCATTTTTACGGAAAAAATCTATATCTTTCACAGGAAAAAACTATTTTAATGAAAAGTTACAGACATTTTCTGTAAATTAAACGGTTTTCCACTGGCGCCAACATTGACAGTTTTTTTCTGTCAATTTGAGAGATTTTTTTACAGTGTTGTAACAATCTCCAAATTAATAATTTTCAATAATACTCATGGTAGGTAATGACCTAAAATGCCAAACTAGAGCAACGAAAAACTTGAAATCTCACATTATATTTGTAATATTCAAACTTGTAATATTAGCTAACAAGCATTTTAAAAGCGAGGAAACAATACACCGATTTTCGTTCAGGCGTAACCTGTTCGTGATTCATTGTGAATAATGTTTTTAAATTTCAGGATGTGAAATGAAACGAAAATTTATGAAACCTTTTTTAATTGTTTAGCGCCGTCGTTGTCATAGTTACTCATTTCATGAGAAAAGAGCGTTGAATAAACAGATGTTGAATAGACGTTTTGCCGTATTTGTACAATAGAAATTCTGATAATTATAGTTAAAAATGGATTATGGTTTTACTTATAAGAAAATATACTTTTTATGTATAAATTTGTTTGTAAAAGTAAACAGTCGGACTATGCTTTCAGTGGCGGAGACAAGATTTTTGTCTGTGGTGGATTTCGAAATATTATTAATGAACAAGTTTGCTCTTTTATAGAGTTTAACTGTTTCTTTTCTTTTGCTAAATATGTGTGTTGTGTAATAACATGTGTAAAGCAAAATAGTAATGTTCGATGGTCGATAATTTAGCAATCGAGAGCAATCGCCATCGTAAAAAACAATAATCGAAACAGTTATGGGTTCATTCCCAAATTCTACAATCGAGATGTTCTACATTCGATTGTCTCAAAGAGAAACTAACAACCGCAATTGCAAAATTTATGATTATGCCAACGGGAAACGTTATCGTAGTGACGGGTAATTTGAGGATTCTGTTACAATCCGAACAATTTGCTGGTTATTGAAGTTTAAGGGGGAAATAAGGTTAGGCCACATTTGCGTTTTTGATGTTATTTATTTTTGCTCGGAATCGGGCGATTTTCTTTCATTAGACTCTGGACGGATATGTTTACTTTTTTTTTTTTTTTTTTCAGCAGTTTCAGGCAGTGTCTGCATTTTATTCTTTCCTGCCGTTTCAGGCCTTTGTTTTATTTTTATTTTTATTGATTTATTTATTTTTTAAAGAAATATGTATATATTTATTTGCAGAGCTTCCTAATTATGATTTTTTTAACATTATGTTTCTTTTTTTTTAATGACAATTATTTTTTGTTGTTGTTGTTGTTACCGATTCTATATTTGTATGCAATTGTCTAAAACTGAACTGAATGGTTTGCGAACATATAATCTGGAAAAAGCTGAACTTAAATATTTTCGCATACATATGTATATGTTACGGCCAAAACCCGGAGCTTGGCCAGTTCGCGAATTGGCCGGCCAATTCGGGAACTGGCCAAGATTCCTGGCCAAAACCCGAAATACGTGAAATGAACAGCGCATTTCGGGTTTTGGCCGGCCAATTCGCGAACTGGCCGTGAAGCCTTGGCCAATATACGAAGTGGGGATTCAAGGCTGCCCGGTAGGTGGCACTGACATGCACACGTGATAGGAAAGAACGTTTCATGCTTTGGCGATTATATTCTGATATGCTGGATAATTTCCCACCTGTTTGATATATTTCAATAAATTGGGTTTATTGTGAAAATTACATTCTAATCTGCTGGAGATTTCCGTCCTCTGTGACTAATATCGATCCATCGGATTCATTGTTCAATCCAATAAACAAATTATCTGAGTGACTCTGTAAATAAACGACAAATTCTGCCTAGCTAATATAGAAAAAAATGTTGTAGAGCATATTAGTAAAATATAACAGTTTTATTATGTTCGAAGTAGTGTAACATCATTAAAATACCCTATAAACGATATTTTCAGATATATCATAATTCGTTATCGGAATTATTTTGGGAGTCCTTATAAACGAACTATAATGGCTACTTAATCAATACTCTATAAAAAACATATTGCTCATCACATGAGTTAGGTATGTGAATTTTATTATGTTTGAAATAGTGTAACATCATTTAAGTGGATTACAAATTATCTTTCACCATTCACTGCAATGTAACTAAATATTTTTGAGTGTCTCTGTAAACAAACTATAATTGCTACTTATTTCATACACTTTAGATAACAGTTTTTTGTCCATCTTAATGATGCATACCAATTTTATTATAATTGAGATAATGTAACAACATTAAAATGCTCTGGAGAAACTTTACCCATTGATGATATTGTAATGAAATACTTTTGTGTACCCTGTAAATTAACCAAAAATAGTACACACTTCACTTTCAGTACCGATATGTATTTATAAACCTAAATAATATAACAATTATAAGTCAATCCGAGACTTTACTCGAGTTAGAGCATGGGCAGCAGACGGCCAGACAAATTGAATTCATAAACACTTTCAACTATGTTAGAAAGGGATAAAAAGTAAAAATTTGTTTTTATATACCCATTTCCCGAAATGGCCGATCGCATCTGGCCAGTTCTGGTTTTGGCCGGCCAATTCCCGAATTGGCCAGTCAGTTTAAAACATTGTTGGCCAATTCGCGAATTGGCCAATTTCGGGTTTTGGCCGTAACATATACAAGTTTGTTTTTGAATAAGTATATATATATATATATATATCACTTTATTGACTACAATTGTTAACAGATATACACGTGTTAGTAAGTATAGGTATCAGTAGGATATGTACACATGTTAGTAAGTATAGGTATCAGCAGACTATATGCAGGTGTATCTATATACATATAGATAAAATGTATATAAGTGTTTATAAATTTATAGATATAAATGTTTAAATATCGCTAAACATATGTCTTAAATCTATCCAAATGAATATATATACGTATATATATAGTATATAAGTATATGTTTCTAAATATAAGTATCTAAGTATTAATATGTTTATATGCATGTATAAGTTTACATATGCGTGTTTATATAAAAAATTATTGGTTTAAAAAATTACAAAATCTAATTAAAAAAAAGTTTAAAAAAAATATATATACATATATAAATTAAAAAAAAAATAGTTTTAGCAAAATTAAAAAAGTAAAAAAAAAAAGTTTTAACAAATTTAAAAAGTTTAAAAAATATATAAATTTAAAAAAAAAAAGTTTCAACAAAATTTTATAAGTAAAAGAAAAAAAAATTATAAAAAATATAAGTTATAAAAAAGTTTTAGCAAAAAAAAAAAAAAAAATACCAGTTATAAAAAAGTTTTAGTAAAAAAAAAAAAAAAAAATGTTTTACAAAAATACAAGTTATAGAAAAAGTTTAACAAAATTAAAAAAAGTAGAAAAAAGTTTTACAAAACAAAAGTTTAAAAAAGTATATTTAAAAAATTATTTGTAAATGAGCATAGATATTTATGCATATATTATATGTAAGTGTGTGGGTACGGAATAAAATAAATACACATATTTAACATTATATTAGAAAGGTTTATGTATATGTTTTAAATAAGTACTCATATAAAAAAGAAACAATTTTTTATTAAAAACAAAACAATTTACAGGAAAAGTATATTTACAAGAAAAGATTTATTTACATAACAATATTATCTTGATAACTTCTTCTTTATATTAGTGTAAATTAGTATTATTGCAATCTTGAATAATTTTACAGTGGCCATACGCAAAGCTGGTGATCCCATCTTTAAACAAATAACGTTTATCATCAAACGATGACAAACATATTTTGTTCTGACTTAATGTAAATAATTTATGAGCATCTTGCCCAATTCTCATTTGTACTTCAAAAGAAGTCGATTGGTTTTTGAGACAGTTTACATAGTCTTCATGCTTTAGACGGTTCTCGACGACGTGTTTAGACACACCCTTCGCTCGTTTCTTCTCTTCTATGGAAGATTTCAGAGAGTACATTTTTGATTTCAATCCGACAAACTCATGGGCTAGATTGCCTTTTAGTTCATCTTTAAATTTGCCGATCACCTTCTTATTGATATCTGAGTAGAGTGAATGATGCTTTGGATAGTCTGAGAAATCGAATAAGCTTGCATGATGTTCCATATCATCAAAAATATTTTTTGTTTTAATATGATAGCACAGTGAGTCTGTGTCGGTGAAAAGTAATTTTGTCTAAGTAATTATATTCAGTTGAGTAAATATTTCAAATTATGTTTCAGTAATTGCAAAACATTTAATACTATTTCAACATGATATTTACTAAATATTCAACTAATATTGTACTAAAAAGGACAAAAAATTTATAATATTTCAAATTTTCTCTAAGAAATTGTATTTAATTAAGTAAATATTTACTAAGTATTCATATAATATTGTATTAAAAAGAAAAAATAAATATCATATTTCAAATTTTGTCTAAGTTATTGTGTTCAATTAAGTAAATAGTTACTAAGTATTAGACTAATATTATACTAAAAAGAAAAAAATAAATTTAATATTTCAAATTTTGTCTAAGAAATTGTATTCAATTAAGTAAATATTTACTAAGTATTCATATAATATTATACTAAAAAGAAAAAATATATAATATTTCAAATTTTTTCTATGTAATGGTGTTCAATTAAATAATATTTATTAAGTATTCATATAACATTTTACTAAAAATTGTATTCAATTAAATAAATAGTTAGTAAGTATTCATATAATATTATACTAAAAAGAAAAAAAAAATACAGTATTTCAAATTTTGTCTGAGAAATTGTATTCAATTAAGTAAATAGTTACTAAGTATTCAGGTAATATTATGCTAAAAAGAAAAAAATAAATATCATATTTCAAATTTTGTGTAAGTAATTATGTTCAATTAAATAATATTTACTAAATATTCAACTAATATTACACTAAAAAGAAAAAAATAAATATAATATTTCAAAATTTTGTTTAAGTAATTGTATTCAATTACTTAAATAATTAGTAAGTATTCAGCTAATATTATACTAAAAAGAAAAAAAAATATATAATATTTCAAATTTTGTTTAAGTAATTATGTTCAATTAAATAATATTTACTAAGTATTCATATAACATTTTACTAAAAATTATATTCAATTAAGTAAATAATTACTAAGTATTTAACTAATATTTTTAAATTATACTAAAAAGAAAAAATAAATACAATATTTCAAATTTTGTCTAAGAAATTACATTCAATTAAGTAATATTTACTAAGTATTCATATAATATTATACTAAAAAGAAGAAAATATATAATATTTCAAATTTTGTCTAAGTAATTGTGTTCAATTAAATAATATTTACTAAGTATTCATGTAACATTTTACTAAAAATTGTATTCAATTAAGTATATAATTACAAAGTATTCATATAATACTATACTAAAAAAGAAAAAAATATATAATATTTCAAATTTTATCTAAGTAATGGTGTTCAATTAAATATTTACTTATTCACCCTGTATATAAAAACTGTTAGCTTGTGTTACCACATAATTCTTCAAAAAAAAGATAAAACCACCATTCAAAATGAATTGTTTAAAATAATAAAATAAAATATATTGCTATCTCTTTTAACCTATGTGTTTATTTTTTCAAAATGATACAGTATGGTACCCCACTATTACAACTTTTAATGGAATGTTATAATTCGTATGTGTATAACTAAAGAAATAAACAATCATATAATAATTAAAAATAAATATCATGTCTATAAAATATCAAACTAAAAATCTTAATACTATGATTCATACTTTTCAAAAATTAATAACAGTTAATACTATTCTTCAAAAAAGAATAAAACCATTGGCATCATATATATCATCCCATCACTTGTATAAACAACTGTTATTCGCTTATTAATAATGAATATTATCATATGTTACCATACAATTCTTCAAAAAAGGATAAAACCATTAACGTAATATATATCATTCACCCTGTATATAAAAACTATTACCTTGTGTTACCATACTATTCTTCAAAAAAAGGATAAAATCACCATCCAAAATGAATTGTTTAAAACAAAACGTATTCCTATCCTCTTTAATCTGTGTGTTTATTTTTTCAAAGTGTTCGAGTATGGTACTCCTATTACAGCTTTTAAAGGAATGTTATAATTTGTACATGTATAACTAAAGAAATAAACAATCCCAAAACAATTAAAAATGTATAACATATCTATAAAATATCCTACTAAAAACCTTAATACTATGATGCATACCTTTCAAGAATTAAAAAAGTTAATACTATTCTTCGAAAAAGAATAAAACTGTTAACATAATACATATCATATCAATCAATTAATCAATCAGTCATATCAATCAAACAATATATCATATCATTACTGATATGTATGTTTATTTTGCTATACCTTTTAGAACTTTTAATAGAGTGTTAGAGTATAATTTGCATATGTATAACTTAAGAAAACAACAATTCTTAAACAATAAAAAATATAACATAAGTTTAAAACATTAAACTAATAATCTTAATATTATAATTTATACTTTTTAAAATTAAAAACTTTATAAAATTTAAAAATTAAAACTTTGAAAGAAAAAAACTTTTATAAAATTTAAAAATTAAAACTTTGAAAGAAAAAAAAACTTTTATAAAATTTAAAAATTAAAAGTTAAAAAAAAAAAAAAAAAAAAACTTTATAAAATTTAAAAAATTAAAACTTTGGAAAAAAAAATACTCTTATAAAATTTAGAAATTAAAACTTAGAAAAAAAATTATAAAATTTAAAATTAAAACTTTATAAAATTTAAAAAATTAAAACTTTGAAAAAAAAAAGCTTTATAAAATTTAAAATTAAAACTTTGAAAAATTATACAGTTTACAAAATTAAAAAAATTAAAACTTTGAAAAAGTTTAAAAAATTAAGTTATCAAAATTAAAATAATATTTTAAAATTTCATAAATTAAGTTTGCAAAAGTGTTATGTTGATATTAATAGTATTTGAAGATAAACTACTTTTCAACAAGGATTCTTCAGAAAATCCATTATCTTCTAATGATCTAACATTGCTATGGGTCTTCAAATGTCTTTGTAAGTTAGATCTCCGTCCAAAAGTTTTCCGGCAAACTTCACAAGTGTACAGCTTCTCACCAGAATGTATCTTCATATGCTGATTCAAGTTGGATGTGCACATAAAATCTTTGCCACAAGTCAAACAGGTTAAAAATTTCTTCATAGATGTAGAACTTTCCAAAGGCATAATCTCATCAATAGGTATGATAACATCCATAGTAGAATAAAAAGAAATAAAAAACACTTCAAAGAAATCAACAATTAAAAAACAAAAAAGCAATCTTTTCAAACAAACCGAATCAGAAAAAAGCAAGAGCAATTAAAGACACGTCTTATCACTACCAAAATTAATCATCAAATGATGGAAGTCTGATTTTCCACCTCCTATTTATATCCTGAACCTCCCCCGCTCCACCGATCTCAATCTGACGGCGAAATATTCTACTTAGTGAGAAAATAAAAGATCAAAATCGCCAAATCACGACGAAATAATTCATTTGGCGAGCAAACGAAAGAATAAAATCACCAAATTACAAAAATATTTTTTCCCTATTAATAACACTCTAAGAGATCATTAAACCCGAAGACTTATAATTTATTCTTGATGTAATTAAATTTCCCTTTCAAATGCTTATATACAATTAACATTATTATATACTTATATACAATTGATATTATTAAAAGGTCTTTACCAAAGTCTAATACTAGTGACTTTTATAGTTGATTTTAGAAATTAACGATTAAAAATGTTTTATCCAAACAGAAATAGTTATACTTTAAAACTGTTTCTCAATATATTTTTCAAAATTCTCATGCATATAGAGTCATGATTTCCTTGCATATCAATAACAAATGTTTTATACATTGAATTATATATTTCCAATTCAAGTGAAAATTCCTAAAAACTGTATACATACAAGTATATTAAATAAAAAGATACGAAAATACAACTGATTAATAATATAAAATCCAACTAGCAATTCAAAAGTTTAAAAATAGATATGGTTATTTTATTATGTTAGTAAATTTTGTGTGTTTTTTTATCCAAATAAATCAATATACAGTTTCACAAAAATATTACTGTTCGACATATAATACCAATTTCGAATATATATATAAATACTCTAAACTGAATAACTTTAAATTCAGAAAAATATAATTACAACATTTTTTTAAGTTTAACGATAAACAATAATTTTAAATTATATACTTAAACTACTAAGACATGAAAATTAATTAAATGGAACTACATAACTCAGATAATTTAAATTTTTTATGGAATTTTATAACAAAATAAATTTTATTTTAAAAATATTAACGAAACTTTCTAAAAATTTTATACGTATATACATGTAAGTATACTAAACAGAAAAAAAATTAAATAATATAAAATTCAACTAAGAGATCATCTGCATTTTAAAAAATACATATAATAATTTCAATACATCAACTGCATTTAAAAAAGTACATATAATAATTTCAATACATCAATAAATTCTGTGTGTTATATTACGATCCTACATTAAATTTAATAATAAATTATAATTTTTAATTATATACACGGTCTACTAAACTGTGAAAATTAATTAAAATGAGCTAACTGATTAAATTTTTTGATACATTTTTAAATATAACTCGAATTCTACTTAAAAAATATCGCAAACAGATCTCATATTATTGAATTTCGAATTGTTGAAACCAATCACATTCATTTTTTTTTCAAGCATAATTAATATTTAATTGCTCGCGTAAGACAGAATACTATTTTCTCTTAAGACAGATATATATTCTTAATACCAGTGCAGATAACTGTCAAAGTGTTTAACCATATAGTCTAATTACATGACTGTTAAATTTATTTTATTTATTGTTGAAGTGTTAATTTTGGTATTAAACAGAAACAAATACCAAGTTGTTTACCCTGTTCTAAGTATACATAGAAGTTAATTTTACTAAATCGGACAACATATAATATACATTTTTTTAAATTCTATATCTACTAATCACACTAAAACGATCTACCTAATTATTATTAAATACTATTATTAAATTCCTTTCTCCACAGAATGAATAAAACAGCTTTCAAATTTATGAAACCTCTAAAAATATTGCATTACACCTAAAAAATCCTAATTTAGATTAAATTAATGAATCAATAATCTCGAATAACATCAAAACTCATTTTGAAAAACAAAACGACATATTATTTACTTGTTGCAATCTCTAAAAGTATCACATCACCCTGAAAAATAAACCACAAATTGTTCTATCGCAACCTTTTTAAGGTATTGCATCATCCTTTAAAAATCACATTTAAGATTAAATTAATGAATCCTAAACCTTAAATAAAATCAAAACTCAGTTTGAAAAGAAAACAATCTATTATTTTCGCTAAATTCTTACAAATATTTCATAATCAAATCATTCTAACACTCATTTTCAAGCTTTTACATCTATTATTCAAATTAAAAATTATACCTAATTAACATTCTTATTTTATATTCTAAATTAATTCCGATCAACATCCTTGAAATTCATTCAAAAATCAAAGTTATCCAAGTCCGATTACAATCGATACAAATTGTCTGCCTCAGAAATATTAAAACCACTATTTTCAAAAATCCGCTCGCTAGGGGGCAGCACTGAGCAAAAAAAGTTTAAAAAAATTAAATTTACAACTAGCATAACAAAATTGGTGTATTTTGGTAGTGATAAGACGTGTCTTTAATTGCTCTTGCTTTTTTCTGATTCGGTTTGTTTGAAAAGATTGCTTTTTTGTTTTTTAATTGTTGATTTCTTTGAAGTGTTTTTTATTTCTTTTTATTCTACTATGGATGTTATCATACCTATTGATGAGATTATGCCTTTGGAAAGTTCTACATCTATGAAGAAATTTTTAACCTGTTTGACTTGTGGCAAAGATTTTATGTGCACATCCAACTTGAATCAGCATATGAAGATACATTCTGGTGAGAAGCTGTACACTTGTGAAGTTTGCCGGAAAACTTTTGGACGGAGATCTAACTTACAAAGACATTTGAAGACCCATAGCAATGTTAGATCATTAGAAGATAATGGATTTTCTGAAGAATCCTCGTTGAAAAGTAGTTTATCTTCAAATACTATTAATATCAACATAACACTTTTGCAAACTTAATTTATGAAATTTTAAAATATTATTTTAATTTTGATAACTTAATTTTTTAAACTTTTTCAAAGTTTTAATTTTTTTAATTTTGTAAACTGTATAATTTTTCAAAGTTTTAATTTTAAATTTTATAAAGCTTTTTTTTTCAAAGTTTTAATTTTTTAAATTTTATAAAGTTTTAATTTTAAATTTTATAATTTTTTTTTCTAAGTTTTAATTTCTAAATTTTATAAGAGTATTTTTTTTTCCAAAGTTTTAATTTTTAAAATTTTATAAAGTTTTTTTTTTTTTTTTTTTTTTTAACTTTTAATTTTTAAATTTTATAAAAGTTTTTTTTTCTTTCAAAGTTTTAATTTTTAAATTTTATAAAAGTTTTTTTCTTTCAAAGTTTTAATTTTTAAATTTTATAAAGTTTTTAATTTTAAAAAGTATAAATTATAATATTAAGATTATTAGTTTAATGTTTTAAACTTATGTTATATTTTTTATTGTTTAAGAATTGTTGTTTTCTTAAGTTATACATATGCAAATTATACTCTAACACTCTATTAAAAGTTCTAAAAGGTATAGCAAAATAAACATACATATCAGTAATGATATGATATATTGTTTGATTGATATGACTGATTGATTAATTGATTGATATGATATGTATTATGTTAACAGTTTTATTCTTTTTCGAAGAATAGTATTAACTTTTTTAATTCTTGAAAGGTATGCATCATAGTATTAAGGTTTTTAGTAGGATATTTTATAGATATGTTATACATTTTTAATTGTTTTGGGATTGTTTATTTCTTTAGTTATACATGTACAAATTATAACATTCCTTTAAAAGCTGTAATAGGAGTACCATACTCGAACACTTTGAAAAAATAAACACACAGATTAAAGAGGATAGGAATACGTTTTGTTTTAAACAATTCATTTTGGATGGTGATTTTATCCTTTTTTTGAAGAATAGTATGGTAACACAAGGTAATAGTTTTTATATACAGGGTGAATGATATATATTACGTTAATGGTTTTATCCTTTTTTGAAGAATTGTATGGTAACATATGATAATATTCATTATTAATAAGCGAATAACAGTTGTTTATACAAGTGATGGGATGATATATATGATGCCAATGGTTTTATTCTTTTTTGAAGAATAGTATTAACTGTTATTAATTTTTGAAAAGTATGAATCATAGTATTAAGATTTTTAGTTTGATATTTTATAGACATGATATTTATTTTTAATTATTATATGATTGTTTATTTCTTTAGTTATACACATACGAATTATAACATTCCATTAAAAGTTGTAATAGTGGGGTACCATACTGTATCATTTTGAAAAAATAAACACATAGGTTAAAAGAGATAGCAATATATTTTATTTTATTATTTTAAACAATTCATTTTGAATGGTGGTTTTATCTTTTTTTTGAAGAATTATGTGGTAACACAAGCTAACAGTTTTTATATACAGGGTGAATAAGTAAATATTTAATTGAACACCATTACTTAGATAAAATTTGAAATATTATATATTTTTTTCTTTTTTAGTATAGTATTATATGAATACTTTGTAATTATATACTTAATTGAATACAATTTTTAGTAAAATGTTACATGAATACTTAGTAAATATTATTTAATTGAACACAATTACTTAGACAAAATTTGAAATATTATATATTTTCTTCTTTTTAGTATAATATTATATGAATACTTAGTAAATATTACTTAATTGAATGTAATTTCTTAGACAAAATTTGAAATATTGTATTTATTTTTTCTTTTTAGTATAATTTAAAAATATTAGTTAAATACTTAGTAATTATTTACTTAATTGAATATAATTTTTAGTAAAATGTTATATGAATACTTAGTAAATATTATTTAATTGAACATAATTACTTAAACAAAATTTGAAATATTATATATTTTTTTTTCTTTTTAGTATAATATTAGCTGAATACTTACTAATTATTTAATTAATTGAATACAATTACTTAAACAAAGTTTTGAAATATTATATTTTTTTTTTTTTTTTTTAGTGTAATATTAGTTGAATATTTAGTAAATATTATTTAATTGAACATAATTACTTACACAAAATTTGAAATATGATATTTATTTTTTCTTTTTAGCATAATATTACCTGAATACTTAGTAACTATTTACTTAATTGAATACAATTTCTCAGACAAAATTTGAAATACTGTATTTTTTTTTCTTTTTAGTATAATATTATATGAATACTTACTAACTATTTATTTAATTGAATACAATTTTTAGTAAAATGTTATATGAATACTTAATAAATATTATTTAATTGAACACCATTACATAGACAAAATTTGAAATATTATATATTTTTTCTTTTTAGTATAATATTATATGAATACTTAGTAAATATTTACTTAATTGAATACAATTTCTTAGACAAAATTTGAAATATTAAATTTATTTTTTTCTTTTTTGTATAATATTAGTCTAATACTTAGTAACTATTTACTTAATTGAACACAATAACTTAGACAAAATTTGAAATATGATATTTATTTTTTCTTTTTAATACAATATTATATGAATACTTAGTAAATATTTACTTAATTAAATACAATTTCTTAGAGAAAATTTGAAATATTATAAATTTTTTGTCCTTTTTAGTACAATATTAGTTGAATATTTAGTAAATATCATGTTGAAATAGTATTAAATGTTTTGCAATTACTGAAACATATTTTGAAATATTTACTCAACTGAATATAATTACTTAGACAAAATTACTTTTCACCGACACAGACTCACTGTGCTATCATATTAAAACAAAAAATATTTTTGATGATATGGAACATCATGCAAGCTTATTCGATTTCTCAGACTATCCAAAGCATCATTCACTCTACTCAGATATCAATAAGAAGGTGATCGGCAAATTTAAAGATGAACTAAAAGGCAATCTAGCCCATGAGTTTGTCGGATTGAAATCAAAAATGTACTCTCTGAAATCTTCCATAGAAGAGAAGAAACGAGCGAAGGGTGTGTCTAAACACGTCGTCGAGAACCGTCTAAAGCATGAAGACTATGTAAACTGTCTCAAAAACCAATCGACTTCTTTTGAAGTACAAATGAGAATTGGGCAAGATGCTCATAAATTATTTACATTAAGTCAGAACAAAATATGTTTGTCACCGTTTGATGATAAACGTTATTTGTTTAAAGATGGGATCACCAGCTTTGCGTATGGCCACTGTAAAATTATTCAAGATTGCAATAATACTAATTTACACTAATATAAAGAAGAAGTTATCAAGATAATATTGTTATGTAAATAAATCTTTTCTTGTAAATATACTTTTCCTGTAAATTGTTTTGTTTTTAATAAAAAATTGTTTCTTTTTTATATGAGTACTTATTTAAAACATATACATAAACCTTTCTAATATAATGTTAAATATGTGTATTTATTTTATTCCGTACCCACACACTTACATATAATATATGCATAAATATCTATGCTCATTTACAAATAATTTTTTAAATATACTTTTTTAAACTTTTGTTTTGTAAAACTTTTTTCTACTTTTTTTAATTTTGTTAAACTTTTTCTATAACTTGTATTTTTGTAAAACATTTTTTTTTTTTTTTTACTAAAACTTTTTTATAACTGGTATTTTTTTTTTTTTTTTTTTGCTAAAACTTTTTTATAACTTATATTTTTTATAATTTTTTTTTCTTTTACTTATAAAATTTTGTTGAAACTTTTTTTTTTAAATTTATATATTTTTTAAACTTTTTAAATTTGTTAAAACTTTTTTTTTTTACTTTTTTAATTTTGCTAAAACTATTTTTTTTTTAATTTATATATGTATATATATTTTTTTTTAAACTTTTTTTTAATTAGATTTTGTAATTTTTTAAACCAATAATTTTTATATAAACACGCATATGTAAACTTATACATGCATATAAACATATTAATACTTAGATACTTATATTTAGAAACATATACTTATATACTATATATATACGTATATATATTCATTTGGATAGATTTAAGACATATATGTTTAGCGATATTTAAACATTTATATCTATAAATTTATAAACACTTATATACATTTTATCTATATGTATATAGATACACCTGCATATAGTCTGCTGATACCTATACTTACTAACATGTGTACATATCCTACTGATACCTATACTTACTAACACGTGTATATCTGTTAACAATTGTAGTCAATAAAGTGATATATATATATATATATATACTTATTCAAAAACAAACTTGTATATGTTACGGCCAAAACCCGAAATTGGCCAATTCGCGAATTGGCCAACAATGTTTTAAACTGACTGGCCAATTCGGGAATTGGCCGGCCAAAACCAGAACTGGCCAGATGCGATCGGCCATTTCGGGAAATGGGTATATAAAAACAAATTTTTACTTTTTATCCCTTTCTAACATAGTTGAAAGTGTTTATGAATTCAATTTGTCTGGCCGTCTGCTGCCCATGCTCTAACTCGAGTAAAGTCTCGGATTGACTTATAATTGTTATATTATTTAGGTTTATAAATACATATCGGTACTGAAAGTGAAGTGTGTACTATTTTTGGTTAATTTACAGGGTACACAAAAGTATTTCATTACAATATCATCAATGGGTAAAGTTTCTCCAGAGCATTTTAATGTTGTTACATTATCTCAATTATAATAAAATTGGTATGCATCATTAAGATGGACAAAAAACTGTTATCTAAAGTGTATGAAATAAGTAGCAATTATAGTTTGTTTACAGAGACACTCAAAAATATTTAGTTACATTGCAGTGAATGGTGAAAGATAATTTGTAATGCACTTAAATGATGTTACACTATTTCAAACATAATAAAATTCACATACCTAACTCATGTGATGAGCAATATGTTTTTTATAGAGTATTGATTAAGTAGCCATTATAGTTCGTTTATAAGGACTCCCAAAATAATTCCGATAACGAATTATGATATATCTGAAAATATCGTTTATAGGGTATTTTAATGATGTTACACTACTTCGAACATAATAAAACTGTTATATTTTACTAATATGCTCTACAACATTTTTTTCTATATTAGCTAGGCAGAATTTGTCGTTTATTTACAGAGTCACTCAGATAATTTGTTTATTGGATTGAACAATGAATCCGATGGATCGATATTAGTCACAGAGGACGGAAATCTCCAGCAGATTAGAATGTAATTTTCACAATAAACCCAATTTATTGAAATATATCAAACAGGTGGGAAATTATCCAGCATATCAGAATATAATCGCCAAAGCATGAAACGTTCTTTCCTATCACGTGTGCATGTCAGTGCCACCTACCGGGCAGCCTTGAATCCCCACTTCGTATATTGGCCAAGGCTTCACGGCCAGTTCGCGAATTGGCCGGCCAAAACCCGAAATGCGCTGTTCATTTCACGTATTTCGGGTTTTGGCCAGGAATCTTGGCCAGTTCCCGAATTGGCCGGCCAATTCGCGAACTGGCCAAGCTCCGGGTTTTGGCCGTAACATATATAATATTATTGAATACCGACAAGAGTTTTTTTCCGTTCAGTTGCAAAAATTCAATTCTTATGATACACTAGATACAATTTTTTTTTCAAAGTTCATCCGTATCTCTGCCACTTTTGAGAGGCAAACAATATATCGCAGAATCTATTAGATTTTTAGAGATAATTTTTTTTTTCATGATGGTGGGTATCAGGATCTATAAAAAAAAAAAAAAAAAAAAAAAAAAAAAAAAAAAAAAAGAATTTTTCGAAAATTCCGGATACAAGACCATATCTCACAATTTCTGTGATGAAGGTTTTTAGAACATTGGAAAGAAATACTTGAATCAGGTTATGTCCTACCCGAATCCGTAAGTTCTATTTGAAGCCAAATCAAACCGGGCACTGTTGGATGCGAAACCCGAAAAGAAGGATAAATTAATCCTTTTTCATAAAGAATTACGAAGAGAAAAATAGTCTGCAATCTCACTTATAATATGAATTTATTTTTTATATTAAAAAAATGGGTGTATATACATATATACAATGTAAAAAGATTCTCTGAATCTGGCAGAAAAAAAACTGTCAATTTTGGCGCCAGCGGATAACCGTTTAATTTACAGTAAATATCTGTAATTTTTCATTAAAGCAGTTTTTTTTTTTTTTTTTTTTGTAAAAAATAAATTTTTTTTTCTGTAAAAATTACGAAATTCAGTTTCTTTTACAGAAAAAAACTGTTTTTCTTTAAAAGAGTTTTTTTCTGTAAAAAATACATTTTTTTTTTTTACAGTGTATATATATATGTATAATGGGTAAAGTCTTGCGGCAAACATTAGTAGGACGATTGCTTAAAAAAATGCACTTACAAATGAAAACTTCAGAAATTTAAATACTTCTCTTATTTTGAAACAACAGTACACTACATACATTTTAAAACACTGCTTCTACTTATTCCACGCACTGAATGCCAAAAGAAAATTAAGAATTTTACTTTGAACATAGTAGCGGATAATATTTACTCATCTAAGCAAAGTTTTGGAATTATGTTTAAACTGTCTTAAACAGCATTAACTTACATGATACCGGTGTATTAAAGGGCTTTGTTGAGAAACGAAATGGCGTATGTCATATGGGTTCGTATTCATAATAGGATGGATCGATGACGATCTAGGGAGGATTGTGTGTGACGTCACAAATCGCGAAAGTGCAAAACTTGGGGTAATGAATGTGATGAGGTTCAATTAGTTAGGCCTCGATAATCGATTAGGGGCTGTCTGTCGGTGGCGTTTATGGGCAGCAACAGGGGAAGCGAGGGAAAGGCAAGGATTTATTTCTGTCCCCTCATTTCCGTGATATCAAACGGGATGTATTTCAGCAGGCGCTGATTTAGTAAAGCATAAAGTTTAACCTCAGACATTGTGGAAGAAGCATCGATAACTTATGAACATCAAAGCTGATGAAACGTTAAAGTATCCGAACAACTTCGGAGCATGTTTACTTAATATATATCTAGTGATTCGAAACTTTAGAAAAAAAAAGTAAAAATACAACAATTTGAAAAGTATAGACAGCATAAATGTGATTTTCGTAGAAAGTGCAGTTAACGAAAGAAATTGGCCTCGGCATTCCACTGACCGCAGCTGCTTTGAAGTGAACATAGGTCACATGACCAGGGCTTAATTTCTAAGAAAAGAAGTACCGGAGCCCTAATATTCTGCAGTACTAAAACCGTAGCGCCCCCCGCCACGCCATCATTCCGATCCGCTATTTATATTTCATGCCTTATTTGCAAAATTTAAAGCATCTTTTTTTTCTTTAGCAAAATAAGAATTTTAAATATATCTGCCTGCATATACTTAACTGTCAACTATTCCACCTTTTAGCTCATCACTCCATCGAATAGAAACCTTTGCCTAATTTTAATGTTAATTAATCGCAGAATCCTGCAATTTAATAAGGTAAGGAATATGATTCGGAAATAGTGTTAACACACACACACATACACAAAAAGAAAATTGTTCGCAGCTATGCATATATGTAGATAATGAATGAACGACAAGTAAAAACATTTATAAGAAATATGTTCAGAAAATCTTACGCGCCGTTTCCTGTCCATGTCCATCCCCTACGTAAGCGATACACTACGTAAGCGTTTTGATAGAAAATAATGCAGAAACTTGGAGATCGGTGGGAAAGGAAAGAGTAATTTAGGCCTCGGATTTTCGGAATCGCTATTGCACTGGGCTCCGGATCCCTGGTATTTATGAGCTCCGGTGAATTCCGAACAATATTTAAATATTTACTTAAAACAGAGAAGTACCGGAGCCGAGCTCCGGTGGGCTCCGGCGCAAATTAAGCCCTGCAATTCAACAGTTGGTGGAAACCAGCCTATCTTGATCACATGACAGAAAAGAGGTATAGAAGTATCGCGGCCAGTTTTTTTCGTTGCCTGTGTCAGAAAAGCGTGGGATTTTTACACGCTTATTAACTTATTCAATGTAACCTTGTTTGTGTATGTAAAGATAAAATTTTATAATTTCTTTTTCACCTATTTCCTGTTGTGTTACAGTTGTAGAAGCTGTATACAGTTGCTTGTTCCCGATGACAATGCAATATATTCATAGTTTAAAACTTGATTTAGAGTCAATATTAGTTAAATTATGCTTATGTGTTGAGAAAATAATTGAGAAATCTTCAATATATACTGTAAATAATGTGTTTTTTTTAAATCTTTTATTGTTTATCTTAACAAACTGAACAAAATCAAAAAAGAATTTGAGGATTTCACTAGCTCCTGCTTTCTATAAAGCCTAAATAAAAGCGGTGAGCTTTTCATAATCGAGTCCCATTCCAAGTTCACCTACTGTAACGAAACATTTTTGGAACAACATATATTGCAGTCATAAAATTAGGTGTGATTTTATAGATAAAGATAAAAGTGTGTTTTAAAAAACTATTTGTATGTATTTAATAGTGAAAAAAATATTCATACACATATCGCAACGGTCCGAGAGCATCTGAATATCGCTATTTAAACCATCATATGACAGTAATTGCAACAGGATTCGACTATATGCTGTGCAGACTGTTTTGCTGCGCTAACAGTCCTTCTTATACTCATACTGAACAATCAAATTGGACATTTGTAATCCTAGCATTGCAAACTGTGCTACATTCCTGTATAGATTACTGAAAAAAATAAAGTGCCACAAATGTAATTATTCCGACAGTAAAATCTTCTGTGCAAACTGAATCCTATTAGATAGCTTTCATTATAAAAAGCTATCTATTGCAGCCGTTCGGAGGAAAGCGATTTCAAAAAAATTTGGTATATTTTCATCGATCATGACCCCCAGACCCCGAAACCACCCTCCGTTCAAAATTGATATATATATCTGACCTTTGTCACACTGTAACTCTCGTATTTATGAACCGATTTCGATGAAATTCGGTGTGTACATAGTACATACCAATGTCTCGACTGAGTTCGTTGGCCAGCTTCATCCGCCGTTTTGTTTCAAAATGGCGGCCATTTAAAATTTAAAAAAAATTTAAAATTTGAAATGTGGTACCAAAAAATTGGAAAATGAAAAATATATTTTCTTATGTATTTGACCTTTATACAAAGATTCCGGAGCAGATTTTGTTTCGTCTATATCTTAAAAAATGGCTGAGTTATAGCATTTTGAATTTCTAGCGTGGCTGACATTTTGAAACGTCCTGATTTTTGTCACGTGATAACAGACGTATTTATGAACCGATTTGAATGTACCTTGGTGTATACATAGTACATACAAATATCTCGACCGAGTTCGTTGGCCAGCTTCATCCGCCATCTTGTTTCAAAATGGCGGCCATTTAAAAAAATTTTTAATTTAAAATAATATACCAAAAAATTGGAAAATGAAAAAGATTTTTTTCGTATGTATTTGACCTTAATACAAAGATTCCGGAACAGTTTTTGTTTCGTCTATATCTAAAAAAATGGCTGAGTTATAGCATTTTGAATTTCTATTGTGGCTGACATTTTAAAACGACCTGATTTTTGTCACGCGATAACAGGCGTATTTATGAACCGATTTGGATGTAACTTGGTCTGTACATAGTACATACCAATGTCTCGACCGAGTTCGTTGGCCAGCTTCATTCGCCATCTTGTTTCAAAATGGCAGCCATTTAAAATTTTAAAAAAAAATTAAAATTTGAAATGTGGTACCAAAAAATTGGAAAATGAAAAATATATTTTCTTATGTATTTGACCTTTATACAAAGATTCCGGAGCAGTTTTTGTTTCGTCTATATCTAAAAAAATAGCTGAGTTATAGCATTTTGAATTTCTATTGTGGCTGACATTTTAAAACGACCTGATTTTTGTCACGCGATAACAGGCGTATTTATGAACCGATTTGGATGTAACTTGGTCTGTACATAGTACATACCAATGTCTCGACCGAGTTCGTTGGCAGCTTCGTTCGCCATCTTGTTTTAAAAGGGTTGCCATTTAAAAAAAAAATTAAATTTAAAATTTAAAATGAGGTATTAAAAAATTGGAAAATGAAAAAGATTTTTTTTATGTGTTTGGCCTTGATACAAAGATTCCGGAGCAGTTTTTGTTTCTGAAAATTTGTTCTTTTGTTTATATCTTAAAAAATGGTTGAGTTATAGCGCTTTGATTTTCTAGCATGGCTAACATTTTGAAACGATCTTGTATTTGTCACGCGATAACACACGTATTCGCCTATTTCGATGTAAGAAGGCATGTGGATAATATACATCAATATCTTGACCAAGTTCGCTGGCCAGATTCATCAGTCATTTTGTTTCAAAATGGCGGCCATTAAATTAAAAAATATATATATTTAAAGTGAGTTGCAAAAAAATAAGAAATTGAAAAAGGTTTCTTTCTTAAGTATTTGACCTTGATATAAGGATTCAGGAGCATTTTTTGTTTGTCTTTATCTTAAAAAGTGGCTCAGATATAGCAGTTTCAATTTCTAATGTGGGTGACATTTTGAAAAATCTGATTTTTTGCCTGCCACAGCACTCGTAGATATCAACCGATTTCCGATGTGAGTGAGCATGTGCACAGCAATTACTAAGGTCTCGACCAAGTTCACTGGTTAGCCTCATCCACCATGTTGTCTTAAAATGGCAGGCACTTTAAGAAATCGCCGAATTTGGCAGCCAAATATAAGTTACTTTAAAGAAAAGCAGCTTGGATAAAGCTGACTAATTTCGCGAAATTCTCATTCATTATATTGATAAAAATTAGTATTGAATCTCCTATATTCGGTTTCCACTAAATTGAGCTTCGTGTGTTTGAATAATATAAGTTGGCTTTTTTAAAATAAGGAATATGAAAGCTACCTCTTCCTCCCGGCATTGGCCGGAAGGACTTTTTTGCTGTTCATTCTTTTCACATTATTGATTTTTCAATTTTTTTGTTATATTTGGAGCACGTAACTGTAAAAGTTAATGATTTTAACAGTATCATACGAAATAACTATAATTTTTAACGTGGTTATTTTAAATTATTGGTAATTATGACATTTCAGTCTCTGCACTGTTAAAAATTTTTCCTGTGAAATTACAGAGAATCTACGGGTAATCCATTATCTTAAGCCTTATGTAAAATTACAGAGATTAGAAAAACAGAGATTCTGTTAAATAACAGAGAAGTTATTTGGTAAATTTACACAAGACTCTGTAAATTAACATCGTTAAAAATACACAAGACTCTGTAAATTAACATAGTTAAAAATACATAAGACTCTGTAAATCAATTTATTTTATTAATTAAAATAATTTAACTTAGTTTTTGAAATTAGTGAATTTTAGAACCTCGAAGTATCAGAGTTATTCAAGCAAATTTGAACTGATCTGCCATTCAAATTTTATACACAACTTGCTTATGGCCGGCCTGGTGTTTGAACCCGAGACCTCTGGGCAGGAGAAAAACATCTTACTGACTGCGCCATAGGAGTTGCTACTCGGATGTATAAAGGATGTCCTTTATAATAAAGCGGGGAAAAATCTGTTGTACTTGTGCTTTTCAAAGATTTCGCTTCAAATATATTCGTTAGAAAATTTCTTAAACGGTTTATTTTAATTTAGTTTGGACCGAAACATAATACCTATTATTTTTTTTAATCAAATTTAATTTTGTAATCCTTTATCTACGGAATTATTTATCAAGAAATTGCTTCTTCTCAATAATTATCTTCTTTAATATCTGAAGATATACTGGAATTTTCAAATAATAATAATGTGACATTTAGGTGTGTTTTTTCATTAAAACTGGTTAAATATATTGGTAATTATAACATTTTTTTTTAAAATATTTACAAAAATAATCAGGTTAATTAACCAAAATTACTTTTAAGGTTTTATCACAATTGTTATAAAAGCAATGTATTTAAATATATTATGATTCTAACTAACTAAATGAATGAAATAAAAAAATTGAAACTAAATTTTTTTCTTTAATAATTCTAATAAAATTGCAAAAGAATTTTAAACGTGTGTATTTGAATTACAAGTTTTAACAAAGCTGAAAATATTTTAAAATAAAAACATGGGAATTCCTACAGGGAATTAGATACAAGATAAGGGAAATGTTTGTAAATCGATGACCGAGAAAACTCAATCGAATGCATTTAACCGAGAACTAGTGTAAATTTACAGAAAGTCTTGACCGAGAAACTCAATCGAATGCATTTAACCGAGAACTGGTGTAGATTTACAGCGAGTCTTGACCGAGAAACTCAATCGAATGCATTTAACCGGGAACTGGTGTAAATTTACAGAGAGTCTTGACCAAGAAACTCAATCGAATGCATTTAACCGAGAACTGGTGTAAATTTACAGCGAGTCTTGACCGAGAAATTCAATCGAATGCATTTAACCGGGAACTGGTGTAAATTTACAGAGAGTCTTGACCGAGAAACTCGATCGAATGTATTTAACCGAGAATTGGTGTAAATTTACGGAGAGTCTTGACCGAGAAACTCGATCGAATGCATTTAACCAAGAACTAGTGTAAGTTTACAGGGAGTCTCTACTTTTTTTCTGTGATTTTACAGAAATTTTTAACAGTGTGCAGCGTAAACAATAACGAAAAATAATGCGTCCAGCATAGATTTTAAACACTTTCCAACGCATCCAGAATACTATAACAAAACTTCAAAGTTTACTGAGATGAAAGATGACGTCTAAAGGAATAATTTGTAAAGCGGATAACGCATTTGAAAATCTTATATTTCCGCTATTATCATCAATAGTCGGAAAAAAATCCGAATTTTTTTGTGCAGCCCTGTATATGATCTATAAATTTTTTATGCATACTAGTATGCTAAAAGTCAGTTAAACGCTAAACGCATAGCACAGCTGAAAATTTCTATTCAGTAACTTCCGTCAGTAAACGAAAATTCAGTTTAGAACTTTTGTGCAGCGCTGTATATGATCTGTATAATTAGTACAACAAGTAATAATAATAATAAAACGTTAAATTTAAAAACGCGTACCACGACTGAAAACGCACTTCCAACAATTGTTGTTTATAGGCTTCAATAGTTTAATTATTGTGAATTTTCTTCTATAGCCAAATTATTTTGTGTGTCTCTGTAAAAAAACGATAAATTCTATGCACACCCTATTTTACACTAAGTGTCTAGTAGTACACCTCAGTGCTATATATATAATTTTCAATGTGTTTAAAATAGTGTAATATGATTAAAATAAACCGTAAACAATTTTTTCTCATAGACCGTTATATAACTGAATTATTTTGAGTGCCCCTTTTAAAGAAACGGTAAATGCTATACACTTAATTTTCAGTACCGGACATGCCATAGTAAACTCCAATAAAATATATCAATTTCATGGCAACCTGATTATATTTAAGCGAGTTTAGAGGACGGACACAGACAGACGGGCTGACAGAGAAACAGAATTCTTAAACACTTTTCGACTATGTTGGAAAATTCTATACCTCGTATATAGGGCTGCACAACAACTGCACGTACCATTCTTCTTATTAACGGAAATTGCTGAAAGGGAATTTTCAACTGTGGTATGTATTTCCTAACAGAACTAAATTTTGGCATGCATATAGGTACAAATGTATATATCATACACAGGGCGGCTCAAAGAATTTGGATAATTTTGCGACTGTAGATGGGAATTGAACTTATTAAGGCTGCTAGTCACTCAGTTTCCGAATTCCCCTTTGTAATGTTAACTCTATGGGTATTTGATGCATTTCGCATCATTTATATTCAAAATATTTCCTCGGGAAATTAATATTTTAAACTCCTTTTATCTGTGTTCTCTTCTTAAAGGTTGTCTCTTTTTTTTTCTTAGTTTTCAAAATTTTTCTAAAATGTACGCTTAATTGTATGCGAATTGTTAACATTTTACTCCCAGTTCGTTAGTTTTTAAAACATAAAATATTAAATTAAGCATAGATTTTAGAAATATTTTGACTACTAAGAAAAAAAGTGACATCCTCTAAGAAGAGAAAACTGAAAAAAATAAGTTTAAAATATTAATTCCCTGAGGAGATATTTTAAATATAAGAAAGCATCAAACGTCCATAGATTTAAGATTACTGAGATAAATTAAGGAAGCTGAAGGACTAACAGCCTAAACCCTTTCTGGTCCGGGGTAATTCTGTTTATAAACTGATGAAAAGATGGACTGACACCAGAATTAATAAACGAATTTATTAGGAAATACGAACTTGCTGATTTCCAAGTACGTTATAACAGTAAAATTTTAATTAAATATCCTGGGTGCCAGTAAAATAAAAATTAGGTGTCCCTTTTTAAGGACACCGCCCGCGAAAGGGTTAATCGGTGAAGTTTTGTTACATTAGTCTGAATGTGTTGGAACATGTTTCATAATCTATGCTTGACGCATGATTTTTTGTTTCTTGTTTCAGTTTGACATTTAAGTTTTAATTCCTAAAACTTAAAGAGAATTGTAAGAGCAGCATAATAAATACGTATAATTCTTGACAGGTTTCTTAATATAAAGGATAATTATGGGAATTGAGTTCTGTAACACCAGTATTATGTAACAGTTTTATGAATGTAATCGGCAGGGTCCAACTTAGGCAGGGCCATGCGGGGCAGCTGCCCCATGCCCCCCTTTTTAGGGATCAGGATTTTCATTAAAAAGTGCCAAATGATTAAAATTAGCCAAAAAGGATCAAAATTCATATATTTTCGAACATTTCGGATGGGGGTGTGGACCCTCTGCTTCCAGTATCCCCACCACCCATGCAACCGCCCCCCCCCCCCCCCAAAAAAAAAAATCTATATCATTAAAAAAACTAATGATTAAAATTTTATTACAGCAACTTAGTATTCTATTTTTTTCAAAAGAAATTCTTTATTAACGTTTTCCTCGTAACGTGGCAACTTAAAACCATTAATTATGACCAATTTGGGGCATTCCCTTTTAAACATCTTATAACGTATGTAGATAAGCAAAGTAAAAGTTTGCAAAGAAATACTCGTGTCAACCAATCTATAATTTTTTCTAGTATTATCCTACTAGTATTTTTTCTTAAAGTTCTGACCATCTTTTTTGTGATACCCTGTATGCAGATGTGAGCAGTACCGGGTACAAAATTCATGCATACATACAGTATGTATGAAATTTAGCAGTAGCCACTTCCATATTATTCACAAAAAAATTCTGTAGATAGATAAAAGCCCCCCCCCCCCCCCAGAATGATGCTTGCCCCGGGGCCCCCCATAGCCTAAGTCGGGGCTGGTAATCGGTTATCACTTTAGCGAAATGTGAACCATATATTAATTACACTCATCAGTTGGTGCAGATTCCATATCCCAACTCACTGTAAATAAATAAGAAATTGTATTTCATAAATGAAATGCCCTCCATATCTATCTGAGTATGTGAGAAGCATCAGTAAGGGTTTTGATTTTTATAATTAACATAAGCCATCTGTTTGACAGAAAAATCCTGTGATACATTAATATTTTCTTTTTTTTTTCCGTAAATTAATTTGTGTGAAGAAAATTTTGAAGCGCTTCTTAATTCCTTAAAAACTGACGTTACTTTTTTTCAACGTTATGTTTATGATTTTTTTTATTTTATTGTAAATATTTTTTCAGTAAATCTACCATCACATATTGTATATATGACTTTTATTTTAAAGAAAAAGAATTGTTAATTGATTCGAGCTGTAAATAATTAGAAATGTGAATGAAATGGTACGGAATGTTTTGATAATTTTTATCAATAAATTTCGGATTGTGTTCATAGATTCACATAAATAATGAGATGAAATTCAGCAATTTAAGATACGGATATTGTATCTATGTATAGTAAATGTAATGTACCGTTATATAGTAAATGCTTTAAAACTTTTCGTATGGCAAAAATGTAGTTGATTTGTACTGACTTTGCGTTTTCTCAAAATCATCATATCTCACATAAAATAATAATAATAATAATAATAATAAATAAATAATAAATAAATCATTTTTTTTCCTCTTAATATGTATAAAATATGCTAAATATTTCATCCATATGTTAAATATTCTTAAATAATCCATTAATATGTATGAAATAAAATTTTATTTCATTTATGTCAAGTTTAAGAAGGCGCGATCTGTAATGGGTTAAAAAAAGATGTTTGAACAAAAGTTTTCTCAGCTAAACAATTATATTTTGTGTTTTATTTAAGGGAGTTCGGGACACATTTTCAAAAAATTTTTATTTATTGAAATAAAATTTTGAAATTTTTGTGATGGTTAACCATATTATTTGTAAACAAAATCGCATGATAAAACTTCTCATAATTTTTTTAAAAAATTTTAAATTTTAAATTTTGTTATTAAAGTGGGGTAGTTTAAAATCGTTATAACTCGGAATATTATTTATAGAATTTCAATTTTTTTTTCATTTAAATAAACAGAAATATATAAATTTTAATTTAGAGCCAGCATTTTAAAAATATTAATTTTAAAAAAAAATTAAAAATATTTAACGAAAAAATTACAAAAAAATTGGGGAATTTTTTTTTTTTTAAATCATATTTTCAGAGGTAAATATTTTTTTTCAAATATGCTGGCTCAAAAGTAAATTAAAATAATTGAAAAATATATGTTCCGAGTTTCAACCCTGTATCTTTAACGGTTTTCAAGTTATAAGAATTTAAATATGAGAAATGGTGAAAAAACCTATCACGAAGTAAAACGAAATTTCACAAGAACTCGTTTCCTTGACAACCATGGCTTGAAAGGCAGATTTTGAAAACAAACCAAAACGAAAAAATAAATATTTCCTGTTCTAATTAAGATAGAAACATGATTTAAACATCATTTTAAGCAGAAAACGGCATATAAATTGTTAATCCAATAATAATTTTTTTAAAAAAATTTAAAATTTGAAGATTTTTGTGTCCCGGACACCCTTAAGGTGTCCAAATTATCCAATTTGGGAGGGGCAGAGTTCACGTTTATGGACTAATCCTCAGCATTTTTATAATAATAATAATAATAATAATAAATCCGAGTTTTAAAAAGTTGCTAAACTTGAGAAAATTTTTAAGACATAGAAAGTTAAAGATATAAAATTTTATTTTATATATATTTTTTTAATTTGGCATTTAAGTTTTAATTCTTAAACCTTAAAGAGAATTGTAAGAGCAGCATATTAAATAAGTATAATTCTTGACGGGCTTCTTAAGATAAAGGATAATTATGTGCATTGAGTTCTCTAACACCAGTACTATGTAACAGTTTTATCAATGTAACCGGTTATCTCTTTAGCGAAATGTAAACCATATATTAATTACACTCATCAGTTGGTGCAGATTCCATATCCCAACTCACTGTAAATAATTAAGAAGTTGTATTTCATAAATTAAATGCTTTCCATAACTCTCTGGGTAGATTACAAACTGAATATTAAGCACAAGAAATATTACACTGTTTATATCACGTTTAGATATATTCATTTACTTTGGGTATATTAATTACGGAACTATCCCGAAATATATATTATAAATAATTATTCGAAATGCAGTTTACGAGCAGAATATTAAGTGAAATATTAATAAGTGCATTATTTGGTAAGACTATTATGAAGCAGGTCAAGTCTATTCTAAATAAATTATGAACTGCTCAGAGCTTTAAATTGTATTGAATATTAGATAATCATATCGGAATGTTTTGTGAAGTATGAAGTTAATTTTCATCTCGGAAAGTGAACCACTTCTATTTAATTATATTCTGTAGAAAGTAGGAATTTTCCGACAATATTATTAATACATTTACAAATTAGATAAATAGTAGTCGAATGAGAGATTGGGAGTAGATCAAGGGGAATTAAATTGCTCCTTTGGAAAATACCCGTTATAGGTAGTTTTCTCTTTTTTTAAAGCAATATTTTGATACTTGTATATGGCATTGGAAGCTCGTAGAATTGATTTTTTAATTCTAAAATACAGGGATGAGAATTTTACGCCTTTTGGCTGATTTCCGCTTTTTTGTTATTTCAAGGAATTTCCGTTTTTTTCCCTCGAAATTCCGCCTTTTTCCGAGGATTCCGTATTTTTTCTCCTGCAAAATTTTGTTATTTTCCGAAATTTTCACTTTCCTATCGATTCCGCTTTTCTTCCGATTTCGAAAGAACATTCAAAGGTGATAAAAAAACGGCAAATTTCGTTAAAAGATCGCGTAAAAACTATAAATTTCGTCAGAAGATCTTGAGCAAATGGGAAATTTCGTCAAAAGAGCGGTAAATGTCACCAAAAGATCGCAAAAAAAACCTACAAATATCGTCAGAAGATCGCGAATAAACGGCAAATTTCGTCCAAAGATCGCGATAAAAATAGCAAATTTCGTCAAAAGACCGCGAAAAAACGGCAAATTTCGTCAAAAGATCGCGAAAAAGCAGAAAATTTTGTCAAAAGATCGCGAAAAACTACAAATATCATCAGAAGATCGCGAATAAACGGCGAATTTCGCCCAAAGTTCGCGAAAAAAACGGTAAATTTCGTCGATAGATCGCGAAAAAGCGGTACATTTCGTTTAAAGATCGCAAAAAAGCAGAAATTTTGTCAAAAGATCGCGGGAAAAGCAAAATTTTGTCAAAAGATAGCGAAAAAACTACAAATATCATCAGAAGATCGCGAGTAAACGGCAAATTTCGTCCAAAGTTCACGAAAAAACGATAAATTTCGTCAATAGATCGCGAAAAAGCGGTACATTTCGTCAAAAGATCGCGAAAAAGCGGTACATTTCGTCAAAAAATCGCGAAAAAGCTGCAAATTTCGCCAAAAGATCGCGAAAAAGCGGCAAATTTCGTCAAAATGGCGCGAAAAATACATGTATTTAGTGCTTTTAGTGTATCCTCTCCTTCCCCCCTCTTTTGTAACCTTTCAGAAAATTTGCTGTGAATTTCATTTTTTTTTTTTTTTTTTTACTCAGAATCGCTCCTGATTCAGAATTTACTTTAAGCTGACTGTATGTCCTGTTCCAATTAGCCCGTGTGACCAAAAATAATTAACCATTGTGATTTTCACTAAGTTTTTCATATTTTTTGCTAAAAAATTTACACACAAAAACCCTATTCTTAATTAAATTATTTCATTTTCAGGAGTGGCCATGATTCTGATAAGTCGAGCATTTCATATGACCTGCGCTCAATGTTTTAAGAACTGTGTGTAATTTGGCTATTTTCGCTCCTGTAATGTAGTATACAGGCTTGTGCGCTTGTCTCCATTTTCCCGGAAATCAGACCCTGGTTTTATTTCTTAAAGTATCTTTCACGGATAAAATGTGGTACAATTTTTTATTTGCGCGTGGTTTCAGTCTTTTTGCTTTTTTGCAATTCTCATCCCTGAAAATAAAAGGGGGGTTGGTATCTATGCCGGACTTCCCGAGTTACGGAATATTGGTGAAAATCCTTTTTAGATGCGTTCGTAATTATATAAATACGTAGCACCTATAGTCGTCGTCTGGTCCGTCCGTCCGTCTGTCTGTCTGTAATTCTGTCGAGTCATTTCAAATTTTATGAAAATCGAATCAAAACTTAAAAAGATATTAATAAAAGTTTTTTTTCATTCTATTAAATCCTATTATATGTAATTAATTCAGTGATATCCCATGATATGTAACGATTCTAGGTTGCCATGGTGATTACGTCCTATTTAAGATGCGGGTCATATTATTTCCATATTACTGAATTTAATATACAACCTTTGGCCAGAAAGTTCGGTGAATGAATTTTTATTTCAAATACAGTATTGTACAGCATCAAATACAATTTACTGTCCGTCAAAATAATCTCCATGGATGGTAATGCACGTTTGGGAACGAGTATATAAGTCCTGGAAACTCCTGTAAAACAGTTCTTTCGGAATGGCTTTCAGCTCGGCCGTCACGGCGGAGTCCGTCGTCGCCTAAAAAAAAAAAACAAGGAACGGTCGGAAAAATCGCGCATTAAGACAATACTTTTCGCATTATTTGACTCTAAGGGTCTCATTCACAAAGAATTCCTCCCTGAGTACGTCACGCAAGGCTCCTGGACTCTTCTCCACGATAATGCCCGGCCACACACCGCCTTGGTTGTACAGCAATTTCTGGCCGCTAATTGAGTTGTGACACTTGCTCAACCCCCTTATTCACCTGATTTGGCACCTGCAGACTTTTTCCTCTTCCCCAGATTGAAGTCAGCCCGGAAGATAAAGAGATTTACGGACATCACCGACATTCAACGCAATGTGACGGCCAAGCTGAAAGCCATTCCGAAAGAACTGTTTTACAGCAGTTACCAGGACTTATATACTCGTTCCCTACAGTGCTTTACCATCCATGGAGATTATTTTGAAGGACAGTAAATTGTATTTGAAGCTGTACAATACTATATTTGAAATAAAAATTCATTCCCCGAACTTTCTGGCCACAGGTTGTCTATAATCGTAATAAATTTTGTATTCATGTATTTTTGCATAAGAGTGCAACAACTATTGCACCAAGACCTGAATACTTATGAAACATAGTGCGAACGCATATTATTTGCCACGTTTGATGTACAATTTTCGACTTCTTAATTCAAAAATCTAATATAATATTTCTTTTTTAATTTAATATATTTGTAGATTGCCTACTTGTCACACCAATAAGCATTTGAAAAATACATGAAAAATAATATCAATTATTTATTCAAACAAAGATTCGGAATTCGTTAAAAACCGTATTTTCCCATTAGTCGCATGCAAGCAGTTAATAACCAAAGAAATCGCCAAAAGTTTTGCAATTTATAGGAGCCTTTTTGATTCTGATTACTTCGTTTATGATAGTAGTTCGAATACGTATCTCTTAAATTTATGTTTTGTTTATATTATATTATTCATTTATTGGTAATGTATTAATTTTGTTATGGAATATTAGCGGGAATTAAACAAATGCTGAGCTAATCATATGTTGTTTTAAGTGCGAATGGGTTGATCTTTTGTAATTGGGCATCACGAGATACAGATAGATTTTAATGTAATTCATGGTCAGAAATTATTTTTAAAAACATTAAGAAAAAATGAGATTGAGCTTTCAAAGAAATCGTAGTTAAAAATAGCAAAAGTAAAACGGCTGTTATCTCTATCCAACGGTATAAAAATTAGCATTGCGTGATGTTTAGATGTTAAGAAATATGCAAATCATGCGAAATAGATTGTTCAAGTGGTTGCTATATGACGATGAAATGAAATAAATAAAGAAATGTTCTTTCTCATGAATTGAATAAGATTTGGAAGAAAAAAATCATGTCACTGAATATTTAACTTTTTAAAGCTATTGATTCCTTTAAAATATAAAGATTCAAACATTCCAATTTTCAGAGTATGTTGTCCATTTTCTTACCCATCTGACAGACAGTTTAAAAATAAATAAAGAACTAAGTAAATAAATAAATAATTGGCACGAAATTGAATTTTCATTAAAAATATAGATGTTCATATTCTTTGTTACTAATTTGAGGATTGTGTCTTAGCGGTATTGTGATTTTTAAAAAATATATTAAAATGCATGAAGGAAAACGTGTTGGAGAAAATTCATTACTTCTTTTTAAGTTGACGGAAAAAATTTGAAATGAGGAAATTTGACTGTAATTTGATCAATGTATTAGGAAGCCTGTAATTAATTTACGCTATTATTTCTTTGAGCAATTATCTGTTTATGTTTTTAGAAATAAAAAATTGTTGTTTGTTTGTAATAAATAACAACAAGCGTTTTAATATTATAATTCAGAGAAGGATTCTTTTCTCAAATGAATAAATCATATTTACGGTTGGAGTAGCTTAGTTGAGGTTTATTCCAACTCAGTGAAAAATGTTCCGACCAGAATTCGAACCTGGTTATTTTGGCTTGCCGTTCCAATGCTCTACCTATTGAGCTATCCGTACGATACCTGAATGGCATAATTAAACTCTTTTTTTGTTGGACATGGCTGCGAAATGCAGAGCTTCTTACATTCATCACATGTATTAATATAGAATTTTACATGACGAAATTGTGCGATAACGTGGAAACTCCTGTATAACATATAAATTAGGCCAGAATGAAGAGAAACAAATTCTTTTTCAACTGGATAAATCCGCACAACTGAGTTATTTCAACATTGAAGATGATTTATCCAGTTGAAAAAAAATTCCTTCTTTTCAATATCACCTAATTATATGGTATACAGGAGTTATCGTGTTATCGCACAATTCCATCATGTAAAATGCTATAATTCATTAAAAAGTTATCATTTCAATGCAAAATTCCACCTTGATTAATAATTAAAATTCATAAAGATGAAAATAAATGTAAATACATTGCTTAAAGGTGCGTCAAACATAATAAAATGATTTAAAAACACATTAAAGCCCTTTTAAAAAAGCAAAACGTTTTCAACAGAAACTTACTCGACCTTCATCAGGTTTTTCGCTGATGAAGGCCGAGTAAGTTTCGGTTGGAAACGTTTTGCTTTTTAAAAAGGGCTTTAATGTGTTTTTAAATCATTTTATTATGTTTGACGCACCTTTAAGCAATGTATTTACATTTATTTTCATCTTCATGAATTTTAAAATGCTATAGTTATAGTCATTTCTCGGATGAATGAAGCTAACGCTGCAGTTTGTAGCCCTGCCTAACAAATAAGAGTGAATTATGTCAGCCAGGTATCGTCCGGATAGCTCAATAGGTTGAGCAATGGTACGGCAAGCCAAGGTATCCAGGTTTGAGTCTGGATATTTTTCAGTGTGTTGTAATAAAAGCTTTTATTTTTCGCAAAATTGTTAGCGTCAAGCCGACTTCAGTTATGGGCTTGTACAACCTGTATTTGTGGCTTACTGTGTGGTTTGTGACCCCATGTTCTATATCAATTTTTCATCCTTTTGATGCCTACTATCACTCCTCTTAATTTGTCGGCCGAATTTTACAACACCCTGTCTATATTGTTTCACATATAATCGAGAAACAACATATTATACAGCATAAAGAATAAACGATGACTCAAAAACATGGAACCTCGATTGCAAAATTGGGCAAAACTAGTCATGCAAGGGCTGTGCAATTCTATGGTTGTGCATATATATAACGTTATCACTTTAGGGGGAGGTTTGAGGGGAGCTCTGGTACTTGATATCGTAAGATATCT
Organism: Maratus speciosus; assembly: GCA_963932465.1. Taxonomy (NCBI): domain Eukaryota; kingdom Metazoa; phylum Arthropoda; class Arachnida; order Araneae; family Salticidae; genus Maratus; species Maratus speciosus. Next base: position 294,909,688 of record OZ010793.1, on the reverse strand, counting down.
CTGGGGGGGGGGGGAGGTTGCTTTTTGATATCGTTATCATTTTTGATGCAACCAAACTTTCCTTTTTCAGTAATTTTTTCTGAACATCCAAATAGTCTGTTACCTTTTTTATTATTACTATTTTCATATGTTTTTATGAAAATACAAAGCTATTGTTAAAGACATTAAATATTTATAAAATCCTTTCATTATATAATTTGGAATACCCTAACGTTTGACATTCCTATTCTTCTGCTTTATGCGCATATGATTCGCTGTTAGAGAAATCAGGAGCATAATATGTTGGAAGGGATACTTGCGTTTACCAGCAAAGAAATGCGAAGAATGTTGTCCACTGTTTTGTTGATAAGTTCTGCTTTTAACCTCCGCGGACAGGGGGCAAGTGCAAGAAGACAGTGTTATTGTTGAATGCATTATGTAACAATAAGCTGTTATTAAATACTTTTAAATAGTAACTAACTCTTTTAGATGTTATTCGATATAAATTTATTTGATCTATTGATATTTTATTGACTTTTTGGATCCGTAAAGTATGCGACTATTAAATGTATAATTATATGTGCATATCACTGCAAGTGTACAAAAAGAAAGAAAAAGAATCTAAAAATAAAAGAATTTTTAGACATCGATAACGATATCATTGGATGAGCAAGTGGGGGGGGGGGGGGAGGTGTTCAATGAATGGTAACATATGATATCGTAAGGGGGGGGGGGAGAGGGTCCAAAATTAACAAAATGTTGATAACGTTATATATGCATAGCCCCCAAGATTAAATTTTCCCGCTTTTTTAGTTTGTCTCGAATAAATTTATTTCAATATGATTTTAAGAAAATAAAACGTTCCGAATTTTCTTGAGAGTTTTTAAAATTTATTATGAATTTTACATTAACTAAGTTTTTTCTCAAGAGTACTTTTCAAAATATAACATTATAATAACATTAAAATTACAAAATCGTAACGTTTGTAAATTATTTTAATTACTGATAATGCCTGACTTTAATAATTAATTGTACATAATTTCATAACGTACAAAAAAAGATGAGGAGATTCTAATAATATACCGTTAGGAAAAGAAGGATTTTAGTGCATATTAAATGATTCAAAATATTATATTTTATATGCTTTAAACTAAGTAGAAATATAATATTATAAGGTTGATATAATTCTGAAGCACCCAAAAATCGTATTAGAATATAAATTACGGGAAGATGTTTGGCTCTTATATTTAAAAATTTTTTTCAAACAAATATGTTAATTAGTGCACCTAAAGTGAGATATCTTAAATTAAATCTCTCATTTCTGTAAAGCTGTGTATTTTAATTAACGTGTCTACATAGAAATTTTTCTGCTCGCTTTAAATTATCGTGTTTGTTTTCCTTTATTATTCTGACGCTAGCAAATAATGATCCTGTTCCTTAGATAAATATAACAATTGCACTTCTCTGGTCTATTCACCGTACACCTAATTTTTCACGTAAATAAAAGACTTTTATTAGAGAAATGTTTTCAGAAATATGGATTCATTAACAAATGAAAATTAATTCCTTTCAAAGTTTTCGCAAATTTATTTATTACAATTCTGATTTTTGAGCTGTTGTGATGATTAATTAATAATTTTTATTTATTCAAAATGTTTAATAATTAAAGTATACTTTTTTTTTCTTTTGTCGGTAATCAGTCGTTTGGTAGATATCAGAATAATTTTATTTGAAGCAATTTGTAATGAACATTATTGTTTTGATTGATTAAAAGAATGGTAAAAAAAAATGGCTATAAGAATTATGAACGAAGACTTCTGTTGATTTTAATTAGTTAAAAAATCCTCAACCGGTGCTGTAAAACTATAGGAATTTTTTAACCTTATACAGAATAAAGAGGTTTATACTTTATTTTTAAAAGGAACAGTATAGTTTATTTTACAATTTTAACTAAGGAACTAAATTAATAATATTTCCTTTATAAGCCTCTTCATTTAATATTTAAAGATAAAAAGATATTTATCTTCTTTACAATTTGTGAAATTGCAGAAAAGAAGTTCACCGCTTTATCAGCTTTATAAAAGTTAGAATCACTCGTGCCCATGTAATTTTTGACTTCCTTTTCTTCAAACATTGTTTACGGGGTCTTATTGATTTCCAATATCTTTCTTCCAACTCACATAGGAAGTCCGGTTTTACCACAAGAGGATGAGAGTCGCCTTAAATTTTTGTGTTTATAAAGTGTATGCCTTCAAATTCCAAATGTTTATTTATTATTTTGTGATATAATTTTACAGTAAAAGAAAGAAGAAAATGCTTTTTCATATACTAGATTTAGTATTACAGTATGTAAAAAGAAGAGAATATTATTACACTTAATTTGGGTTTGTGAAATGCCGAAGGAAGTTTAAATATGCACTAATTTTGGTGTCAGCACCCTTTTAAGCGTTATGATATAGACTGAAAATGGTGTAATTTTACTCTTTAATACAAATTATGTAAGACATACACCATTTCTGGTGTGTTTGAAATCTTCCTCCTCGTCTTATGATAACGAAACGGATTCAGCAGATGACGCCATTTTAAATTCCCGTTTTTTAACCAGTCCTTTTTCACTTTCAAACGTCTGCAAATGAACAAACACATGGTAAAGACGTAAACATAAGGTAAGCAAAGTGATTATTAAAAAAATAAATAAATAAAATACAATAAAAGAAATAAGTTAGAAGAATGAACACAGGGGAATTAAAGTAAAAACAAGGGAGGGGGAGGGGAGTTTTTACCAGTGGCGTAGCTAACGGGGGAGGGGGGCGGTCCTCCCCGGCTGTCACCCTCTAAGGGGTGACACCCGATGTTTATTTGCAAAAAAAATATATATAATCTTATAAGATTTTGGAAAAGAATTCTGACGTAAAATGAAATTTCTAGCGCACTACGCAACAGAGTCAATTTGTTTTTCTTGGAAAATCTGAAAATTGAGACAGAATGGGGTGTTTAAATTAGATATGCACTAGTAAACAAAAACCTAGCTATCCAACGAATGGGTAGCAAAAACAAACTTTAAAGGAAATAATTTTCTTCTACATATCATTGACTTATGAGGACTATGGAATGAGTAATGAGTCGCCCCTGTCATTTCTTATGTGGGAGGCAAAGGGTAAATAAGGAATGGTATATAGTCATTTCCTGTGCTACAATTGCTTTGGGTTCTTTTGCCTTTCTTTCGAAAGCGATTGCACCTACAGATAATATAATCTATAGTTGTCCGTGATTGCACTATTGAACTGCAAGAAAGGTTTCAGGTTGGTAAACTAGTAGAACTCGTGTTCACAATCACTGTAATATTCAACCTAAGGATCCTACAATTCGTATTATATAGTACTTCTAATTCAAACATCAGGAGAAGGCGGCTGTGACGTATGAATCACGCAGTGGTAATTCTGTTCCGAAAATTTAAGGCATTCGGTTCTGAAATTAAAAAAAAAAAAAAAATCAGTCACCAATTCGAAAATTCCGGCATATCGACATCTGAAATATCGCGAATTACGACAAAAGATCGCCGAAAAAAATCAATTTTGTCAATTGTACGCAGAAAAAATCGCCAATTTCATCAAAGGATCGCGGAAAAAACACGAATTTCATCAAAGCATCGAGAAAAAAATGCAAATTTTGTCAAATAATCAAGAAAACCCCCGCAAATTTTGTCAAAAGTTCGAGAAAAAAAAAACGCAAATTTCGTCAAAGAATCGCAAAAAACCCTCAAATTTCTTCAAAGGATCGGAGAAAAAACGCGCATTTCGTCAAAGTATCGCGAAAAAAAGCGAATTTTGTCAAAGAATGCAAAAAAAACGCAAGTTTCTTCAAATGATCGCGAAAAAAATCGCAGTTTTCTTGGAAAAAAACAGCAAGAGCCATCAAATGATCGCAGAAAAAACGCGAACTTCGTCAAAAAATCACGAAAAAACCGCAAACGTCTTCAAGGGATCGCGAAAAAAAGCAAATTTCGTCAAGGCATCGAGAAAAAAGGTAAATTTCGTCAAGGAAGAGGCAAAATATCGTTGAAAAAACGCGAAATTCAGACGGCCGCGGGAGAATGCATAATTAAGGGATCGCGAAAAAAATACAAATTTCGTCAAGGGGTTTGCAAAAAATGCAAATTTCGATGCTGTTTGGTTTTTGTGATCGGACATAAACAAGTGCTTTCAGCGTACGCTACGACTGCTCGTACTTTTCAAGCTCTCATTACGCTATTTCAAGTTTGTTTCTTTTGTGATTTACGTTCCCAATCATTAAACTGGTATAGAAATTATTCTATTGTATAGAAATCCTATGTATTTTATGCGCTTTTTTTTTTTTATTATTGATTCTGAACTGTGTAAATTATGAAAACCGAAATCCTTTGTAACCTAGTAAAACCAGATTTAAGGAGAAAAAAAAAATGTGCGTTGAAATAAAGAATTTATTTATTTATTCATTTACTTATTTATTTTGTTGGTGGCAGTGGTGCTATGTTTTTTATAGTTTCAAAAAAAATTAGCTTCACAGTTTAAATTGTGTTATGGTATTCATTTCAGATTTGTGTTCAAATACTCAATGTCTTCGATATTCGCAGCGCTACCTAGCGTAAGGGTTCCCAGCACTAATACTGCAAAAGTTCGTGCACATCCATGTAGTGGCGGGCCAGCGCATGAGATAAAATGGATGCCCACCAGAATTTTATCTGATGATTTCCAACAGCAAAGTTGACTGAAGCTGTCCAACAGTGGTCATGCAGTGGTAGACCATCAGCCAGCACTTCTCCATCATTGCCAGCACCTGTCTTGCCTCTGGCCAGCAATTTCCTCTTTTCTGGGTAATGTGAGTGAGCGTAGGGTCATTCCATGTAAAATGAGCAAAAATTTAAAAAATGTCGTGGCCACATAGTAAGCGATTTAAATAAAATTTGATATACAGGTTCAATTCATATCCAAATAGAGCTCTGCGAAATATCTTCACAAAAAATAAATTATTTTAGCAGTTTTCTACATTTAAAAAACTTGTGATAAAGAATGGCATGTGTGCAATCGTCCAAAGTTGCAGGTTTGAAGTTCTGTATCTTGAAAATTATTTAACTGAAATGAATTTTTTATATAATAAAACCTCTCAAAATTTATCTTCTTATTTATTGAGTAATAATAATCTGGTAACACCATGATTAATCTTTAATTGGTTGTAAAAATTGAAAATTTGCAAATTTTGAGAAAATTAAAAACGTTATAAAAATTAAAGGAATTCAAAAACATCTGAGAAATTAATGCCTGATGTAGTGTTGCATATTAAGATCGAATTACTAAAGTTTTAAAGTTGCCATGTATTTCCTTCACCTTTAAAAAAATTTAGAAACTTTAAAAAAAATGACAAAATCGTAATTTTTCCGCTTATTGATAGGTAAAAAAATAATGAAGGAAAGGTCCCACATTACAGTTACGCAGACATAAAGATCAATAAGTCCATAATCTGCTAAATAAATTTCCCGATTGCCTTTTGATTCTTAACGTCACAAAATTGGGTTAAAAAAGGCAATATTAATTACATTCCATGAGCTATTTTTTTTTAATTCGCGCGCGTTTCTTAAAATATTGCAGGATTTCAAGGTGAAAAAATTTAATGCTGCCATCTATTTTCTGTATGCGAGTTTAGGTGTTGATATATATATTTTTCTTCAACTGAGCTTTTTTTTTCTACTTTAATTAAAAATCTTCTTGAGGCAAAAATAAATTGAAAGCAAGTATAAAAGTTTTTATACTTAAAATATGCACTATTATCTCTAATATCAAAAGAATTAAACGTTTTAAAAAGCTTTCCTTCATGTCGAAACAAGTGATAGAAATATTGCATTTTATCCTCAACATTTTTTACTATTTATTTTGTTTTTCATTAAGGAATAAAAAGGCAAGAATGAAAGTTTGAATATTTAATATATATACTTTTAGCTATAACGTCAAGCAATTTTGATATTGTCAGAGGTGTCCTTCATCTCAATAGAAACGTTGCATTTTTCCCTCAAAAATTTTCAAAATTTTTTTTTTCTCATTAAGGAATAAAATTACAATTACTAACTTACGTCAATCTGTTACTTATTATTCATTCCTAATTATAAATAATATTAATATAGTCTTTGCATTCTTAAGGCTAATAACCAAAATTGAAACTTCAAGCATGTAGCCAAAACCACGATTTTGCGTCAACTTTTAATATAAATTTTAATACTTAAATAAACAATCCTAAAGTCTATTATTTTACATTTACTCATAAATAGATATGATCTACTTACAAAATGATTTTCGTTAAAATCTTTGACATGTCTGCCACAGGTGATTTGCTCATTTTGTATGGAATGACGCCGTAGCGTCCAAGTCGTGTCTTCCCTTAATCTCAACATGCCCCTGTACGTATATGTTCAGACCCCATGCTCAAAACTACATGTTCTATTATAGTACATTTATTTACATTTTGAAAAAAAATTCGAAAAATATTATTTCATACATCAATAATATTGAAACCTTTCAGTTTCGTAAAATATAATGTGAACTTTGAAAATTCCTCATTTTCTTAAAAAGGTGATCAGAAACAATGTACTAATAGATATTAAAAGTTTAAAATATACATTTTATTTAACCGCCGAGTACTTTTGGCTTGCAACTGTAGCCTTCATCAGGGAGAAAATTTTCATCAACTGCTGTCCTATTCAGTTGATGAAAATTTTCTCCCTGATGATGGCTGCGAATGCAAGCCGAAAATACTCGGAGGTTAAATAAAATGTATATTTTAAACATTTAACACCTATAAGTTGTTTATGGTCACCTTTTGAGTAAACGATGTACTTTTAACGTTTATATTATGTTTTACGATTAACTCAAGGGGGAATTTTGCATTTCGCCTCATGGTTTTACCTTTCAGCTTTTTAAGTATATACGGAAGTCATGTGAATATATTTATGTTATAATTTTTGAAAGATAATGTAAACTAAAAATCAATAAATCGATTTATTCAAACAAAACAAAATAAAGTTATTTGTTCACCATTTCGGATTGCTGACGATATCCCATTGTTTTATATTTCTTTGTTTATTTCATACCGATCAATAATATTAAAACCTTTCAGCTTTTTTAGTAAATGTGTAAGTCATATGAATATTTTTACACTATATATATATTTTTTTTTTCAAAGAGAATGTGAACTGAAAATCAATAAACCGATTTATGCAAACAAAACAAAGATATTTGTTCATCATTTCGGATAGCTGACGATTTCCCATTGTTTTCCTTGCTCGCATCTCCCTCCCTACTTTTTTTTTCACAAAAATGAAAAAATTATGAGAGATTATATGGCAACCTCGGATCCACTCGAATAACATTAATTTCATCGCGCTGCGTTTCATATTCTACGAGGTGAACTTGTGAAATACAAATAGACATAGTCAAATTTTAATATATTAGATGCTGTTTAACTTCGTAAAATGAAGCAAAACCTTTCACGAAAGGATATATGGAAGGATTATATGAGAATATATATATATACTTTTCACTTAATCAGATAAATTTCTTTTTATATCAAAATGTTATATAAGTAAATATGTTCCTTTAAACATATTAATTTTACAAAATAAAAATAATGGGAAAAATAATTCATTGTTTTTACCCCTAGTCTTTTGAAAATGTGAGTAATTCTTTTCTTTTGACAATGACTTTATGCTAATACGTAATTATATTAGTTTAATGAAAGTAAATATATGCAGGATGGATTCTAGGTATAATTAATTATATATTAATATGAAATAGAAAATTATTTTTTACCATCAAACTCGAAAATATTTTTAATTAAAAACGGCACTCTTTTCGAAAAAGTTTTGTAAGCGGTTTTCAGGAATTTATGCAAATTCGTCTTTCATGTTCTCTTTCTCTCACTCTCTTAGTGATTTTTTAAGCAAAAGATTTGAGAATTTATTCTAAAGCAGCGTCAAAATACAGCTTTTCAAAGAGAATAATGCTTTTTTATAGGAAAGTACTTAAAATGAACATTTAATTATTTTTTTTATACAAATTTCATTTCTAATTTAAAAGGTAAGACATCACCTCTCCATTGGCAAATTCGTATACTTTAATATATTTTTTAACATTTTTCAACATAGTTGGAAAGTGTTTATGAATTCGGACAGATATCTGGCCGGATATCTGCTGGACAGATATCTGTTGAGGAACACATATTTTTGTCACTAGGAATCTTGCGAAACGTTCCTTTCTCTACAGGAACCCAGAAGCAGAATTTTCTGCGTCAGTCTGCAGCAAATTAAAATTTATCTCTGCGACCTACCAATGCTAGACTAAGCTTACTATCATCATAAGAAATAATATAAACCCATAAAATAAACGAAATTTCAATTTATAAAGAAAATATAATAAAAAGATACAAAAAATTACATAAATCTAGAGACAAAGTAAATTTAGCTATTTTTTAGACCCAGCATTTCTTTTTAAGCTGGTGGATTAATCTGCAAGGTTTAAAATAATCTGCAGCGCCCGCTGCCGTGCTGCACTGTTTCTGCTACTGGGTACAGGAATTGCCTGCATGACTGTGTATTTCTGCCGTCAGATAACGTGGTTTCTGGCCTATTTTTGCTACCGAAAATTGTCAGGAATTATTTAACAGGAATATTTTTTGCAGTGTGATTTTTCGCTTTCGACCGGCCAATGATAGATAGACAATTTTGCTCAAAAGTTGACTATATTTCACAGAAATCTTTGCGATTTTATTATAATGTGGAACATTGCCTTTCTTATCGTGTTTCACAATATAAGGTTCCTTTTTTTATTGTATTGTTTTTTCCTTTTATTTTAGGATTTTTATCGATAAAATGCATTTACCACTTTTAGACTGAAGTTATTTCAAAAGCGGTTTAATTCTTGGTCATATTTTTCTTGTATCGATTTTACCTTACACTGTAAAAAAACAACAACAACAACAACAAAAACGGTCTAAAAAACGGAAATACTACTGGCAATCTAGACGCCAGTACTATTTCCGTTTTTTTTACGGGAATTTTTACCCATAAATTACAGAAAATTTTCCGTTTTTAATCAGAAAAACGGAAAATTTCTGTAATTTAAGGGTAAAAATTTCCGTAAAAAAACGGAAATAGTACTGGCGTCTAGATTGTCAGTAGTATTTCCGTTTTTTAGTCCTTTTTTTTTTACAGTGTATAATGTTATTATTATTATTATTATTTATTATACGTTTTAGAGTAAATTATGAGATGAAGCTATGATTCAATAAATTTTATTATTTTAAGTCGCACTAGCTTTAACTTTAAACAAGAAAGGAAAAAATCATGCTTCAAGCATAGGTTATGAAACCCTTTCCAACTTGTTCACAATAATGTAACAAAACTTCCCGTTTAATAAGTTAAAATATTATGTCTAATTCAACCATATGGAAACGCATAACACATTTGAAAACCCAATTTCAGCTGTTCCCATCTACAATCAGAAAATTATCCGAATTCTTTGAACAACCCTGTATATGATATACACATTTGGTATCTGTAAAATTTTAGTTCAGTTAGGAAATGCGTACCTCAGTTGAAAATTCTCCTTCAACCATTTCCGCTAATAAAAAAGAATGGTAGATGAATTCTTTTGTACAGCCCTGTATACGAGGTATATACTTTATATACAACGAATAACATAAAAAAAATTAGTTAAATTGAAAGCACATACCTGAATGGAAAACGCACTTCCAGCAACTATTGTTCAAAGACGATAAACTCTACCGATTTCTTTTGCGTGTCCCTGTAAATGAACGATAAATGCTATGAATGCCCTATTCTATCGTAATCATCGTCTTGTGAAATTCAGTGATTTATATCAGTTTCTATACATTTGAAATAGCGTAATGTCCTTAAAATACTCCAACTAGTAGGTAAGTGTGATCACAGATCACAAAGAGGGTTTCGTTTAATATTCCTTTCAAAACACTTAATCCTTTTGAAAAATCTGTTAGTTCCACATTTCGCAACCAGGGGCGCTCTCTATTTTAAACAAACCTCTATCCGAACGGAACTACGTTTTATATACTATCCGTAGATGTATTAGTCGAGGGGATTGGGCCGATAGCACCCAAGATAAGTAGGCGCCCCTGGCGGTAAAAAGTGGAACTAAAATATGTAAGGCTATGGTGCATAATATGAAATACTGGTCAACGGGGTGTCGGCAAAAGTTGGAAAAGTGCTCCCCGGGTGAAAAGGGTGGAGGTTAGAAAAATTGCTTAAAATACACAAGTTAGAGCCCGGAGGAGTAAATAATATAAGGCTTTTTGAAAATTTTATGATTTGCCGTGTGGTCTGAGGTATTCCGCTATACGTATGCAAAAATTCATGTCTCCAACTTAATTAGGGGCTCTCTTAGAAAGAATTGCTTAAAATACATATGTGGTAGATCAAAGGGTTAAACGTAACACTTTTTCAAGATTTTATGATTTGTCGCCTGGCCTCAGGTGTTCTGCTATAAGTATGCAAAATTTCAAATCTCCAATTTAATAAGGGGCTCTGTTAGAAAGAATTGCTTAAAATACGCATCTGGGAGCCCAAAGGGTTAAATGTACGGCTTTTTCAAAATTTTATGATTTGTCGTATGATATGTGGTGTTCAGCTATAAGTATGCAAAATTTCACCCCTCCAACCTAAATAGGGGCTCACTTAGAAAGAATTGTTTAAAATACACATGTGGGAGCCCAAAGGGTTAAATTTACGGCTTTTTCAAAATTTTATGATTTATCGTTTGATGTGAGGTGTTCAGCTATAACTATGCAAAATTTCATGCCTCCAACCTAATTAGGCCTCACTTAGAAAGAATTGTTTAAAATACACATGTGGGAGCCCAAAGGGTAAAATGTACGATCTTTTTCAAAATTTTATGATTTGTCGTATGATGTGTGGTTTTCAGCTATAAGTATGCAAAATTTCAAGTCTCCAACATGTATAGTTTCTGAGAACGGGCTCTGTGACAGACAGACAGAGGAGCGAGACGAATAGGGTTTCGTCAGATGAACGAAACCCTAAAAACGATTTTTGCCCATATACCATAATGTAATGAAATTCTTTTGAGTACAACTGTAAATGCACTATTGATGCTACACACTTCATATGCGATGCCGATTATGCCATGGTAAGCAACATTACCATTTTTCAATTACATAAAAATCCGAGCATATTTACGTGAGTTAGAGCGTGGACAGACGGACAGACAAGCCGAATTCATAAACACTTTTCAACTTTGCTGGAAAGTGTTAAAAAATAAACACATCGTTATTTGTTTACGTAATTTTGTCTTGTAACATGTCATATTTAAAGGCGTTTATTTATTTGTTTTAAAGGAAAATCTTTTATTTTACAATTCATTTCCAAGATCACTCGATAAAAGAAAGCATACGCAGATGGCTGAAAATTCTATCTTTCCAAGCAGCCTTTTTACAAATTTTATAGCTTGTATTATTTTGCATTTCGTTCATCGACAGAGTAGTGCAACATTTGGGTAATCTAACGAAAAAACATTATGGATCGAACAACACGAGCTTGCAAATTTCTCTCTCAGAGGAGAAAACAGCAATGGCACCTTGTATGTCATACTCACGGAGTGTATGTCTAGTTCACTATGTAAATCTATTGCAACTTTCGTACGAAATATTAAATGAACATCTTGAAATTATGCATAAAATATTAAATCGAGTTTCCGAGCTACTACTCTCTTTATTGTAAAATCATTCTTTCATTCGTGTTTCTTCTGAAATATGTATTCTAAAATATGTTTTTTCTCTACATGGAAGCCAATGAGATATTCATTGTGAACACATATCACAGTAAACGGAGTATTACTTTAACTTAGTGAGTACTCATTTTCACTACTCTTGCCAGGTGACCCGATTTTCAGGGGTTCCAAGGCGCTCGTCCCACGGAACCACTGCGCTGGACGTCAAAAGTCCCGATTTTCCATGATGCATTATTTTTTTTAATTTATTTTTCATCCTGAAATTCGTTAATCAGCATCGAGTGTAACTTAGTACAGTAAAACCTGTCTATAACGAAAAACTTTATTATTAGCCAAAGGAATACCACTATAAACGTTAAAACATGCATATAATTACTTAAAAGGTGCTAAAAACATATAAAGATATTAGTTAATATAACCCTGAGATCTATCGAACGCACACGCGTTCATTTTCAAAGGGGAAAGATGACTGACTGGAATAGATAAAACATACGTAAATCAAAACAAAATTGTACGCATGCGCAAGCGAAGTTCAGTCCACTGTTCTAGAAGAAGGGTGAAAAGATCAAGTCATATTTTTAGGAGCTCTTGAAATACCCAGAATTTTAAACCAAATCCGGGATTGTTATAAGAAAGGACATCGTTACAAGCAGTATCACTCCTAAGTAAAATCTCAATGGATTCACAGATTATTGAAGAGTAATGGTTAGATGTTGAAATGATTATTTTAGCTTTTTCGAAGTTTATCGCAATATTTTCTTTTTTATGCAATCTGGATTAAACTGTACTTGGTTTGTTAAACTTGATATCAGATAAGTGCTCTTTTAGCCTTTCTTGAAATTTTCGAGATGTCATACCAATATAGAATAAACGTTTTTAATGCTCTGTGCTGGATGGGATTATGTAAACTCTCGCTCTTTCATAATTTGGAATTGGATCAATTTTACTGCGAATCAAATCTTTCAATGTTGTTGGACGTTTAGCTATTAAATTAATATTATGCTTTAGTAATGCATGTCTCAATCTCTCATAAAGTTGTGGAATATATTCAAACATGCAATAAAGTTCGGTAAACCTGGAGGTACTTGGTTGTACCTCCTGATATAGTAATCATGACTTCGACGTTTTCTCCCAATTTTCTGTGAAGTTCTGGAACTACATGGCCTGCCCACTCACCCAAGATGAGGATTATCTTCTCTTCACCTATAGATTTTTTTTTTTTTTTTACGTTTCGAAATACAATTCAGCCAACTGCTTTGACGCTTTCCCTGAAGTGAAGCTAGTTAGTAGGGCGTTGAGATAATGCTGCTGTTGTCGACGATTTTCTACTCGTGGCCAAAATTTGCCTTGCAGCTCCTGCGGTGTTCATTTCGGACAGGTAGTTCTATTAGATTTTTTGTTTCTCACGACAAGACCTTTCCAACGATACCATTATTATCAAAATCGGCTAATTTTTTTTTTCAAAAAAAAAATTATGGCCATTTTTTTTCCCATTCTGACTAAAAAACCTGAGTTCTAAGTTTTTACGGCTGCTCTTTCATCTTCACCTAACACTTCATTTATAATGGCTGTTTCATAATAATGGAAGCCATCAGTCAATCAGAAGAAAATATACTATTCCAAAGGTATAAGTTCGGTTGGAAAAAACTATTTAATACTTTGAGCAGAAAAAAGAGGCTACACCTGCAATTTTCATGACACTAATAATAATCACATAGCTGCCAATTTGTACGATTTTGTTACCTCTAAAATTTGATAAAAAAATTTTCCATACTTAATCGTTGACAATTGTAAGATTTTGGCGATTGAATTAGGCAAAATTTACTGGTGAGTTTTAGTGATAAGAAACAATCTTAGAAATTAATAGCTATGCAGTAGCGTAATACTGCAGCAAAATTGACATTCAACAAACAAAGGACTATCAAGGGTTTTTTCAAATAAACAATTTCATTCCCCGTTTTTCTCAAAAGTAACATAAATGTATATCAAAGGAATGTTACTAGTACCATAAAAATGAATTAATTAACTGAGAATTTATATATACATCTCCTCAGTTGGTGACGATTTGTGTAAATCCGGTTTATCCGAGTTTTTTGCTTATCCGAGGTGAGCTTGGTCCATATTAGCTCGTATAATCGGTACTCTACTGTATCACTTTACGCAAATAGCGGTGTGAGAATATTTTCCCTCCAAATCAATAATACCTTCTGCAAGAACATATCGGACAACCCCTCTACTCTCTCAGATATACTAGAACCACAGCAAAGCAGGTTTTCCCAGTAACCAATATAGTGGAAATAGAATGTTTTGTTTGAATCAATAATTTAAAACATTTAGCTGTAAATTAATTGATTTTATTTAATCATAAAAATTAATTTACGAAAATTTAATTAGTTATAAACTTATCAAAGTTTAGCATTATTAAATATTACGCATATTTAGTATTCATCATCAGGATATGTTAACTCATTTACCTTTCTCTATTTATGATGCCCATAAAAATTGTTTTTTCATAAAATAACTAAATTTATTCTGGTTGAGATAAATTTTGAAAAGATGTTCTTTTCAAAAACTTTTTAAATTATAAGGCATTGCTAATGATATATATATAATTTTTTTCTTCTTAAATTTTTAAATCAGGAAAAATGTAATGAAACCACACTTAACGACCTTAATTAGTCTCCAAATTTCAGTGATCTATAAAGTGACTCAATGTTACTAACTGTTTAATAACTTTTATTTTCATTTTAGCGTGCTAATTAATGTATCTTATCTAACATGTTTAACAAACTTTCTTTCTCTTTAACTCGCTCGTGTGTGAAAGCTACGTGTTAATTAATATGTTTGCATGCTTGCACATTTTTTTTCCCTCGTTTGCGAGTTATCTAGTTTTCTGTATTCTTTAAAAATAAAGTGTTAAGCACCACTATCATATATTATTAATCTCCAAATTTTAAAGAAGCATCAAGTGTTCATTATTGTTCGAATAGGAAATAAATGTGATGTTTTAACTTTTCGTAAACTTGATATTTATTATATTTATTTAATGACGTTCGTCAAAATTTAAATTTTTATTTTAATTTATTTTATATGAAAATTATTAACAGATCAGTTGTTGAGAACATTTTCGATACTGATTCTTTTTATTTTGAAACACAATTTTTATTAGTAATTATAGAAAGAATTGAAATGTTTATTATATCAGTGATGTAGTTTTTTGTTTTCGAAAATTTATTTCGAGCAAATTGTTTATAATCATAAATACTTTTTATTTAGTAATTTCTTTTTATATGCTTTAATTAATTAATTAATTAATTTTTATGTTATTAATAGGTGTTTAAGTTAAAAAATTTGACAGATAGGTTATTGCTCTATGAAATTAATGTAAAATAATTAAAAATACCGCTTTTGGAAAAATTTACGGTCTTAAATGCAATTATTTTTATACTTTAGAAATGCAAATATTGACTTTTATTTTCCAAAATATGTAATAATGTTAATTTATAATATGACTTGTATCGATTTTTGTATTTATTAACACGTCAGCCACCGGTGACTGACACTGAACTTTCCGTTTAAAAAGCGCCGTTCACCGATGACTGACGGTCTAAAATGTGACATAAAACTAAAAAAATATATATTGTTTTAAGTAATTACTAAACATTTATTTAAAATTTACTTACCTTTTATTTATTACAGGATTATACTTTCTTAAAAATTACTTGAAAAAGCATTGTAAATTTTTCAGCTTCAGTGTCAGTTACCGTGGCACTCAACATGTTAAATGAGTGTATCTCTATAGTAAGGTATAATTATATTTACGGAGCCAAATACCTTCAAAATACATCGGAAGTTTGTGAAAGCTTTAACTCTTTATCTACTCATGGTACTTATAAGTACCATTAAAATAACTTGTTATAAAATTCATTTCATTTAGTACATCGATTAGTAGTAATACAGATTAGAATGAGTATTATGTATGTGAGAAGATGTATTACTTCTATAACTATACTTTACCTTTTTCCAAAAGCATTATTGGTTACACAAGAGAAAAATATTTTTAAAGGAATGATTTCTTTTGTCTTTGCAACTTTTCAGCTTTCTTGGCGTTGGGGGGGGGGGGGGGGGGATTTTTCAATTCGGAAATATTTCTATATTTCTATTGTAAGAACATTATATTTGCACTTTTCTTAATTCTACAAAATACTAAGAAAAATATTTAAAATAAAAGATTTGAGTGAGGTTATAAATATTGCACAAAATCCGTATAAATTCAAATTTAATTAATTCTTCAATCCTTCTAAAATCTTTCTAAAATTTATTAAATGATTATATGTAAATCTTCTAATGTAGTTTCAAAAATTCACGAAAAATGCTTTAGAAGATAAAATTTTCATGAATTCATAATTCAGTACATAAAGGGTTAAACGTTAAGGTATGAAATTGGCAGACTTGACTATTAAAGCGTTTTGCATTTTTTGATAGATAAATTATTTATCGAGTTTCCTTTTTAACACTGCTCTCAAAGTAGTTATTTTCAGACGTTTTCTGGGGTCATTTTTGTTCACAAACGCATCGAAGTTGTCGGTGTTCTTACTCAAAAACTATGTAATGTAATAGTGTTTTAAATTTTTTGATAATGTCATAAAACCTTTCAGAAAATACTGTCAAAGGGGGCGTTTTGAACAACGACGTGGCAGCACCAGAAAAGAGAAAAACTTGTCCTCACTTGACAAAAATCGCTTATAATTTGATAAAAGCTGACTTGGGTCCAAACTCCGGAGCCAGAAAGGTTTTGGAATGATAATAATTGTCTAAAAGGTTCTTCGTGAATTATGAAACCTGTAATTAATTGAGAGTATTGCTTCTTTTTGCATTTATTTATTTGTGTGCTATGGAGAAAAAATGTTTTCTAAATAAATAAATAAAAATAAAAAAACCCTTCAGTAACAGAAGTTATAATATTGTATGACAAAATTAATATTTCAAAACTAGTTTTTTCGCGATTTTGAAGTGTAAGTACCATCTTTGTGAGTCGTCATTTCATATTTATGCTGCTGATTACATTGTCTCTCTCTTTATGCCTGAAAAACAAACAAAAAAATCTTTTTCTTTTCCCAAGTTAAAACATACTATAATTTTATATGGATTTTGAATTTTTTATCATATATTTTATCATCTTTTACTTTTTGTGGAGGAAAGGGGCGGTAGGTGGGGATGATTGTCATAAATAATAGAAAAACAGCAGCTTAAAGAAGATATAGCGAGCAAAGAATACGGCACTGCTTTCAAAATCATGGGAAAAATAGGTTTGCAAGATTAGTTTTATCGTACAATGTTATAACTTCCGTTACTTTTTTTTTTCAATGTAACAAATATTTTCTCCCCTATAAAACATAAATAAGTGAATGGAAAAATAATTAATAGTCTTAATTAATTACAGGGTTCCTAATCTATGATCAAACTTCAGGTCAATTTACATCAGTTCAAACATTTCTCCCCTTATTAAAGTTTCTTATCATAAAAATTGTTAGACTCATATATTTAAAAAACTGCTATATTTTGAATTTGTCTTTTAAGAATTTAAATATATGTTCAATGTACAATTTTTATTCATTTGATATCATAAATAAGCACATTTTTCTAAGAACTGATGCGGACGATATCGCTGATGTAACTCAAATGTATGCGCAACACTTTTGTAATACTTACAAAAACAGTATCTAATTAAAATTACCTATTCATGTGATAAAACTTTTTTTCTTTTCATACTAAAAATAAATCTTTGATAAAAGACGAAAAATTTGAAAATTTTTAAAACGTAAGCAAACAGACAGTTGATGTGCTTTTAACGTTAACTTTTACCTAATGCAAAATGTTGAAAGCGGTTTTCTTTAAACTATTGAGAATTAATCAAATTTTAATATGAGTTATTCCCAGTGATTTCAGCAACTCTATTTGTTGACTGATGTGAACTGATGTGTTTTCTACCAATCGTCCGTGCATCAGTATGGCGCACCAATCTCACCACCCTTGTTGCGGCTCTCATTGTTCCATCAACAACTGCAACTTCAAATCTAATGCCCCACCAAAAGAATGCCTACTTAAACTTCAGAAACATTTCCGCATGGAAAAAAAAACTACAACTACTACGATTAGAAAAGCCCGGCAACTTTTCTTTCACAACAAAACAGTTTGCCCGGCTTGTTTTAAACGCATTTTCTCCCCATTTTTACTATATTTCAATTCGTATACTACAACTTACAACATAATTTTCATTGTGTATTATTTACAGCAATACTATTCGAAGAATAATGTTAAATATTTTGTATATAGTCGCAATGTAGGTTTGTTATGCTGAAGTTAGTTATTCTTCCCATTCCTAATTTTATTCACAACTCGAAGATAAAGGAAGAAAACAATTTCAATTGTTTTGTTCGAAATAAAGATAAATAAACTTATAAGTACTCGGTAAAAGTTTTTTGAAGAAAAACATTTCGATGGTTGGCATTTATTTTTCCTTTATGAGTTATCTCGTTTTCTATGTTGTTAGACATAGTAATAATTTTAAGCTACTCTCACAACCAAATTGTCTACTTTCTGACACATTTTTAAATTCACTTTTGTCCGCAAACAAATCAAATTGGCATATGCTCTTTTTTTAAGAAAGTATGTAATGGAACTTTTTTTTAAAATAAATAATGGAGATTTTGAACTGATTTCCATGACGCGACAGCGCTGGGGAAAAAAATAATAAAGACTACTGTTCGGGGCTAATCATCGTTTATAACTCATGGTGTAATTCACTTATCGGGAACAAAAAAAACTGTTCGATTAAAAGAAACTTCAATAATCATGCCTCCAAGTATCATGCCTTTATGTTTAAAAATGAGTCAGAAACTGTGTCAGAAAATTTCACGCTGTTGAGGAAGGGGGTGAATACTTTTTGAGAACCGTCTTAAAGAAATATGAAGAAATAATCAATCTTACTTTAGATTCGAATGCGAAATTATTCATTGTTATCGTTTCATTGACAAATTAACATCTTCTCAATGAAATAAATACTGATAATGGTTGTAATTTAGGAAATAATAGATTAAAATAATAGCTTAATAGCTATTTAAATAACTTGATTTTTAAGTTACAATTTCGATTATACTCTTCATATAAGAAAAAGTTGAACTGGAATAAAGTTACTTGATTTACAGCATAAATGCAATTATACTATAATTTTACGTTTTAGAAATGACTCTTTATCTTATAATTATTATCTTGTATATTAATTACTAACAGTGAGCTTATGAAAAGCACTGATTGCAAGTTATACGCATTAATTCATGCAAAAATATAATAATAATGCCAGCAATATCAAAAATATTGACATTTTTAACATGAATGATCAGCAGCTTTACGGTAGAATGACAGGCTATATGATTATATATCTGAATTCACATTAGAAAAGAAAAATATTGCTTAAATTACGTAACGGCTGTCCTTTCTGCTTGCGGAAATTACATCAGTTTTCGTTCTAAAACCTTCAATAAAGGAGAAACACGAGACTTTGTCAACATGAAAAGCTAAATTTCCTTTTTCGTGAAACCTTTTTACTTAAATATTTTTTCTTCTTCATTTTAGTTCGAATAAGAAAACTGAGCAAAGTAAAACACTGGATTTTAACTCGAGGTCATGGTTGTTGGTATATTTTATACATATGCGTATATATTTTACTTTAAATATTTAAAATATATATACCGGGTGTCTTAAAGATTACTGACGGATTTTAAAATTCAATAACTTGCAAACGGTGACAGATATTTAAAAAATTCTTGCAGGAGGGTTATGCATGAGGTCAAAAGTTTTTTTACAGTAATTTTCGATTTTAGTTCGAATTACAAACAATAGATGACACTGTAAGCAATAGGCGTTAAATACAGGCTCAATTTTTTGGCCGATCTCTTCTTCCATGCAGAAAAAAGGAGATTAAAATATATTGCGTTTGTCCCGAAGGACCAAAAATCGAGCCTGAATTTAGGGTGTATTGATCGCAGCACCATCTATTGTTTGTAATTCGAACTAAAATCGAAAATCACTGTAAAAAAAAAAAAAAAAAAAAAAAAAAAAAAAACTTTTGACCTCATGCATAACACAACTCCTGCAAGAATTTTTTAAATATCTGTCACAGTTTGCAAGTTATTGAATTTTGAAATCAGTCAGTCCTTTTTAGGACACCTGGTATATATAATAAAGTAAATAAAATTTTTAATGTATAGAAATCTGATGAACTCAAAAAGAAGGTTTTGATCAAACGCAGTAATGTTTGAAATATAGAGTTCATGGATTGTTTTAATATCATTAACAAGTTATCACGAAATTCCTTGGCAATCAGATTAATGCAGGGAAGTAAGCTCGTTTTCTAGATTAAATTTTGGAAATTAAATATTTGTTATAGTTATAATTCATGTATATCGATGCTGCAAAATTAATTTTAATTCCAGGACGTCTATGAAGTTTTCTTCAAACATGTGCGTAACACCATTATTGCCTTGCTTTTATGCTTTCGTCTGTGAATTTGAAAAGAGTTTATGTTTCTTTTAAAAATGTAGGAACATATCCCTCTCTATCTCTATAACCCCCCCCCCCTCTCCTTCTCTCTTTTTCATCTCAAGTCAGCTTCATGTTTTGTGAAAATGTTGTTATGGAATTAAATTTAAAAAAAGCACTACATAGTGAAGAGTTTTATTTTATCTAAAAAGAATAAAAAATAAAATTTTTAATCAACATGAAAATATTTGTTTATATTTATGAAAAAATATTTCTGTTGTTTCTAAATATAAATGAAGTTAATATTCATGGAAAATTTTATAACTAAGATTGAATAAAAAATAATATATTTAGTTAATAAATCTCTTCTAAATAATAAGCTTATAATAACTCTTACCACGTTCGTGAGTTATGAAAGTCTTTATAATTGGTCGATGTCATTAGTAAGTATAATTTAATTTGAAGATTACATTTTTGATATATAAACAATTTAAATCCACATAAGACAAACACTGGCACAAACAAAACAATAAATTATTTATAGGGAATCAATATCTGCATATTATTACTGTGCGATCAAACTTCTCGCTTCAAAAGGAATACATGGAACAACACTACAGACTAAAGTTCTTTTCAGTTCAATTCACACTTTTGTCGTCTGCGCGCCAAAGAGTCTGCAACAGAGTTCAAAATTACAATGCAGATGAACGCTGATTAGAATTATAATTTCGTGTTCTCATGTTACTTTGACTAAATTTGAGTTTTATTCTATTTTATGCAAAGATTTTGTACGCTAACTAACTATTTATCTCTGTCATGACTCATGAATAAAATAAAAAAAAGCAATTTAAAAAATTACAACGACCATTTGGAAAATGATTTTTTCGAAGACTAAAATTTAAGACATAAAAAATCGCACGGAGTTGATCATACATTACGTACGCCATGAATTAAACATTAACATTCCTGGACCCATCATGAACAAATTTTAAAAGAAATTTCAGTTTTACAATTTTCGGTACTGCAAATTTTTAAACTTCTACGGAGTTGGTCATACATTACGTACGCCATGGATTACATTTCTCGGTACTGTGAATTTTTAAACTTCTACGGAGCTGGTCATACATTACTTATGCCATGGATTAAACATTAATATTCCTGGACCAATTTTAAATGAAATTTCATTTTTAAACTTCTAAACATCCCAGAATATTACTTTTTAAACTATCGTATAGAGAAAAAAATGTACTTTTATATGCAATTTGTTTGAAAGCTGTATCTCAATTTGTTATTAATTTTTTTTGTAGTTTTTATTACTTTTTTGTCATAGTGGCAACAGAAGTATCCATCTCTGTTGAAAGTAAAGGGAAAATACAGATTACTGTATAGACCAATCAGAAAACGAATAAAATGCGGATTCAACCAATAAAACGCTTCAGATATGTTTTTTTATTTCCTACCCTGACAGAGGACAATAACCATTTTCCCAAATGGTTAATAATTATCAATCACAATAATTAAAAAAAAAAATTCATAGAAAAATTCCCCTTTTATGATACGTCGACTAATTTTATAAAAAATTTAATATCATTCTTTGAAATATAGTTTTAACAAATTAATGATCATGAACTCACTGTTTGAATAAAAAACATTATTTGTTTCTTTGGCGAAATATTATTACAAATAGGGAAGCACCGAATAGTAATTTTGGTCGAATACCGAATATTCGACCAAAAGGTAAACCCAATACCGAATATTCGGCTAGCCGAATAGTGACTATCAAACCGAATACCAAGTATTCGGCCAGCCGAATAGTGACTATTCGGCCGAATACCGAGTATTAAATTTCAGAGTTTGAAAGTATTAAAAAGTTAAATTTTAAAACAATTTTACATAATATTTAACACACATACTTCCATATTGATAAAAAAGATCTCTTTACAAGTAAAGTTTACACACGCACACACACACACACACACACACAAAAAAAAAAAAAAAAAAAAAAAAAAAAAAAAAATCTATGCTTTGAATTGTTATTTAAGAAGAGGATAGTTTTAAAGCCTCTTTAATTGATAAAATTTTAAATTTCATGGATTCCTCTCTGAATTAAAAGAAATTAATAAAATTTTCTTATATTCTAAAACAAATATTTTAAAGTCAAAGTCAAATTGCGAAGAAATTGTCAGAAAATTTTTGCAGTCATATAGTGTTTATTTGTCACGAAGGGTGTAAAATCTTCATTATTGGTTAATTTTCTTACATGATACATTTTGGCCAAACCGATTATTCGGCATACTGAATAATTTGATATTCGGCCAAGCTGAATATTCAGCCTACTGAATAGTTTGATATTCGGCCTAATCGAATATTCGGTAATATGGGCGAACAGGCTGAATACCGAATAGATACCGAATATTCGGTGCATCCCTAATTACAAACAAAGCATAAGATTTACCAATACAATAAAATTTCTTCCCCAATTCATTTCATATATATATATATATATATAATAATATATATATATATATATAATAATAATAATAATAATAACAATAATAACAATAATAATTAACATATTTAGATTTTAAAAGTACTTTTACATTCTACACTATTTTAAATTTACTTTTACGCACTGTTGTATAAACTGTTCTTCCCATGGCTTCCTATGTACCTTTCGAGATAAATTTTTGTACATTTAAATTTATGTTTTGGTCAGACTACCTTAAAACTGAGATTCGATAAACAAAAATGTATGACACAATGGAACTTATCTATACAACGGGGAAAAAACCCTTTAAGCTCTGTAAATATTTAGCCAACTACATATCTACAGTGTTTTGTAATATCCATATGGTATGGAAATACTTTTATTGTGTTTTCTCATGGCTGTCATTCTATAAAACGGAACTTTATTGTTTCGGATGTGAAGCTTTTCAAAAAAGATTCTTATCCCCTGGGTATTATACAACTTTTGATATGTTTCTTTCCCGTCTTGCACTATTTAAGTGAATTTTTAATAAAATATTTTTAAAAAATGCTCATTTCTATTCGTATAAGCTTAATTTTAAACTAAAGCTTGCTTTCATCATTAATTCGGAAAGGCAGCTAAGCGTCCAAAATGATGATGATTAATTATATTATTTTAAATTAGTAAATAATTTCTATTATTATGTTATGTTAAATTAATAAATAAATGCTATTGTTATATTATCTTAAATTAATAAATAATTTTGGTCTAAGAAGTTTATTTTCATATAATTCTGTTAATCCCTTCCAGTTAAAAAAAATAAATAAATACAATTGTATAAAAAATATTGCACCTTCCCCTCTTTATAGATGCGTTCGTAATTATATAAATATGTAGCACTTAGTCGTCGTTCGGTCCGTCTGTCTGTCTGTCCGTCCGTCTATAACATAGCAAAAACTATCCAACCGAATGGTCTGAAATTTTAAATATATAATTGTTGCAAAATTTTGTCGAGTCATTTCAAATTTTATGAAAATCGGATGTGTAGTTTAATCACAGGGCAGTCAAAAATTTTCCGTTTTCCGCCAATGGGAAAAAATATTTTAAGTGCATTTTAATGATGTTATATAGCCTTTCGAACAGAATGAAATTGATACGCACTTATGAAGTGCACTAAAATATACATTCAGTACAATATGCGGTGCAAAAAATATTTATAAAACTGGTTACAGTACGAACGCACCTCATTTGCAACGTTTGATGTGCAATTTCCAATTGTTTATTTTTTTATTGTTATTCTTGTCTGTCTGCCATGCTTCAACGTTACGTAGAGCATTGATCTGGCATAGTTCTTATTTTTGTATTTTAATTCATGCTTAGCACATTTTCTGTCCTGGTGAGTTGTGTATATTATTTTTTAAGTTTTTATCTTTTACGGATGGATTATAATTTAGTTTTGAGATCCCTTATTATTTTTACTTTTCTTGGGTTTTCTTGATATGTTATAAGAAATTTAAATATTTGTAACACAAAAATGCTATTTCAATTACTCAAAGATGTTTTTTATTCACATTTTTAAAATGTATCTTATTGTGAATAAAAAACACCTTGGAGTAATCGAAATAGTATTTTTAACTTGTTATTGTAAGGTGAATTTAAGTATTTCAAGAAATTGATATGTTATATCATTTTTTAACTTAATGTTATAAGAAGCTTAATATTGTCATTTGTAGGCTTAATGCTGACAATTTTCCACGAAGTAACATTTCTTTACTATGGTTATTCTTATGAAGTTCCTCTGACGAATCCATAGGATATTCATGTTTCACTTAATTGCATTTTATTGTGTTGTAACGAATATCTTATATTTAAAGATTATTACACTAAGTGGCAGCACTAGCCGGCAGTCCGTAATTTTCCGTCATTAGCTGCTATTAAATACCCCCCCCCCCCTCGAAGTTTGTCATGAAACTCGATTCGAAGAGGTTGTGATATGTACGCGTATTGCGTTATTATTTCCTATAAGAGTTGTTTATGAGACGCAGGAAGGAGGTGGTGGTGAAGATGTATGGGTGTCAATGTTTCCCCCGCGGATTTCTTCTGTCATTCCTAATTTTGTAAATATGTACATGCATCCTGTAATTAGAAATATGTCGTGTAGTACAGAAGTTTCATTAAACATTCTTTTCTACTAAAGTCTAGAGTGGAGTGTCCTTTTGTAGTGATGGGTCCATTATTAAATTGTGGGGCGTACTTTTGAAAAGTAAGCTGCTTATAGTATTTAATTTTATATTGCCGTTTACTTTGTATATATATATATATATATATTCATCATCTTTTTCTTTTTTTAATTAAAAAATAAAATTCATAAATTGAGTATCAATACATTACACTGACATTATACAAAATAAAGCATGATCGACTTTTTTAAATTTAATGAATTATTAATGAATTGTTTCTACTATAATGTACCAATATATGATGTATTAAAATACTTATCAACGTAGGTTTGTTAATTTTGTCCCTGCAGAACAATTAAAACATTCTGTCTGCATGGAAAACAAAATTTTTTCACGAATCAGCGAAATTATGGACTTAAAAAGAGAACAGGACGTCCTCGGAAACTTTCAAAATGTGAAGAGTGACACATTGTTAGGGCTGTATGAAATGAAAATGTGAAAATGAAAAGTGCAGAGGAAGTAAAGCCAGAATTACAGCTATATATATATATATAGAGAGAGAGAGAGAGAGAGATTATATATATTTCGAACGCAATGGAATCTATTGGATTCGAACACTGGACCTCCCGTTCTGAAACGGGATATGTTACCTCTACACTACTTAATGCTTGATTGTATCGCCGCAATATTCATCACTTATACTAAGTCATATATCCCTGGTAATTTTTTCTATAGAATTGGTTGCAAAATGGTTCGGAAATGGTTTAAAATTAGATTAAATGCCTAACCCGTTTCCTGAATTATACAAAAATCTATACAGTTCCTGCTACAGTGATTAATTACATATTTGCCAAATGAGAGCTTAAGGCTGCTAGTCACTCAGCTTCCGAATTCCCCTCGGTAATATTAAGTCTATGGGCGTTTGATGCCTTTTTATACTCAAATTATATCCTCAGGAAATTAATAATTTTAACTTCTTCTTTCAGTGTTCTCTTCTTAAAGGATGTCACTTTTTTTCATAGTTCTCAAAATATTTCTAAAATCTATGCTTAATTTAATATTTTATGTTTTAAAAACTGACGAACTGCGAGTAGAATTTTAACACGTCTTATAAAATTCAGCGTAGATTTGAGAAATATTTTGAAAACTAAGAAAAAAAGAGACATCCTTAATTTAATAATAATTTAAAAATATTAATTTCCACGCTACACATTTTTGCTACATATTTATATAAAATAATAGTCTCAGTTTCTGAAAAAAATTACATCGAATTACTTTTATTGAATCAATTTTATGCAGAGACAGCTCAAAACTTAAAAATCAGCATCAAGGACACGGGACGGTATAGGAATTTCGTGGTATATTTGGACCCCATCATCGTCCAAAACTTATTTATCTCGTTAATATTGTTATAGCAGTCATGCAATGGGATGTTTTCCAGTATAAGAAATAAAGAAAACCCTAGAGTATGTACTAAAATAAAAATTATTATTCAGGTATAGAAAAATATAGAAAAGTCAAAAGATTGTGAGAATGTCCCATATACTAATTACGTGCCATAAAGATATTAGATTTAAGAAAAAATAAAAATATACACAAGATCAGAAAAATTAATAGAAAAAATCAGAAAAATTCTCAGAAAAATCGGCGATTTTTTTACAAATCAATGTATAAACCTTGTATCTGTCATTACTGATTTCTTTCCGCCTTTCTAAGAAACTTCCATAAGCACAAGAAATTTCACTTGGCTTAAATATCAATTTATTAAAAAAGACTTCTTACTATAAAAGAAATAAATAATTCATCACTTATCATTGTCAATACTATTTAATGTATGCCATATTTTATCCTGTTGCCATGCCAACGTACATTATTGATCGAAGAATGCAAACTATTTAAATCTCTTTCATTAAAAAGAAGCTTTATTTTCCGAATAAAAAATACCTCTTTAGGAAATTCATTATCTTTTAATAATATTTAATATTCTTAATTAATCTGCATTATTTACTCTATTAAATGTCCTTTTCCACCTAATTTCGTTTGATTTGAAACACAAATCAATAGCTTATTTTAGTGTAGAAGCTGTTTATTATGTTTAATGAATGTTTTATTGGGTTTG
The DNA here is from genome assembly GCA_963932465.1 of Maratus speciosus. Lineage (NCBI taxonomy): Eukaryota > Metazoa > Arthropoda > Arachnida > Araneae > Salticidae > Maratus > Maratus speciosus. The sequence continues at coordinate 294,882,601 of OZ010793.1, read as the reverse complement.
CCTGTCCATTTTGTATTTATGCTCATGTTTTACTGGGTTATTTTTCATGGAATGATTACTGGGTGTTTTAAAGACTAGCCCAAAGGATATTTATTATCTTAAAAAATAAATAATTAAATAAATAAAAGTTATATTCTTTAAAATTAATGTAGAAAAATGTTTACAGGGGATAGTAGCGTTCCGATTTTGCCGTATGTTGAATACATAATTTTCTGTACATTAAAGTTAGTTAAAAAAAAGAGTCAATATCTCATAATTTTTAAAATGTTATTATTTTTTTAGCCCTTTAACCACATTTAAAATATTTCGTCAGGCTTAAATAACGTATTCGCTTTTCTATAAAATTCTATCGACATCCCTAAAGCACGACGGATATATTCGTCAGGTATATTTACTTGATTAACAATATGAAAAATACAGTGAAACCTCCCTGTGCGACCACCTCCATGAACGACCGTTTCTTCATGGAACGAAATTTATTCCCATAGGCTCAATACTAATTTTACCTCCATTCAGAGATCATTCCAGTTGAACCGCCTCCATGAGCAACAAATTTCTTTGAAGAAAAGGAAACAAATTCCGTTTTTTCGGAAAGCGCATTATTCGTCAAACTTCTAAACTAAGTTTAGAATTTTTTTATTATTATTATTCCGGTAACTTTTGTTTAAACCCCTTTGTGCCTTTTTAGGCAATGAATTTAACTCTGATGACACATTAAGAATGACTGTCAATAAACTCCTCTGCCCTATTCTGTCAGGAAACTCTCAAAGAAATAGAAAAATTAATGAAATCGTCATTATTTGTTCTTTTCAAAAAAAAAAAAAAAAAAAAAGCATTTATTTACTGAACTTTGAAAGGTGCCCTATTCTGTCAGGAAACTCTCAAAGAAATAGATAAATTAATGAAATCGTCATTATTTGTTCCTTTCAAAAAAAAAAAAAAAAAAAAAAAAAAAAAAAATGCATTTATTTACTGAACTTTGAAAGGACTTGGAAATAAAAGTTATAAAAGATAAAACTTTAAAATCAAAGCAAACGTCGATGTATTAATTTTTTTAAAGTCTACATTAATTAACTTATGTAATTAACTTTTTTTTTTATACTTAAATTTTCATATTTTTTCCTAATGTGAAAAATAAATTTTAGTAACATTAATTGTTACCTTTTTCCAACAATTAAAACCTAGATTTAAACATGACCTCCATTATGAGACCACCTCTCGGAGCGACCAATTTTTATTGGAACGGAACGTGGTCGCTTTAGGGAGGTTTTACTGTACAAAGCTTTTTATGAAGCAATACGCTATAAAAAAGAAAATTCGATTAGTGTAGGGCCGTGCTTGTAAGTTCCCAACAAACGCTAAATGACTTCAGTAGAATAGAAACAGATTAAAATAAAATGATATCATTAGCATTTTTGAAAATTGTATGTAAGAATGTAATCTAAACTGTGAATATGTAATGCAAAAAAGTTTCGGGAAAAATAAAAAAATAAAAATCGCAGGGAAACATTTTACTATCTTGAGCTAACGGGTTGAAACCTGATTTCTCTTACGAATATACAAAAATTGCCGTAAAACGCGCAAAAACACAAAAAAAGCATAAAAAATTCCCGAAAAATCGCAGAAGACAAAAATTGTAGGGCAAAACGATTGAAACCAGTTACATTTTATCAGTGTCAAAAAAATCACCGGAAAATGCGAAAAAAACTTAAAATTTTGCATAAAAATGCAAAAATCGCAGTGGATAAAATGTATTATATGCAACTAAAAGTTCGAAATGATCGATTTTTAATGATAGATTCATCATACTGAAATGGAAAAATTGTCACAAAACGCGAAAAGCGGTAAAATGCGTATTAAAGTATACGCGAAAAATTAAGTAATCGCTGTGAAAATTCCGAATAAACTTTATTGGAAAGTTGACAAAATTTATACTGTGTTGAGCTAAAAGGTTGACACCTAATTCATTTTACAAATTTGAGAAAATTTCCGCAAAGCGTTTAAAAACTCGCGTCAAAGTTAAGTGAAATAATCTAATCAAAAAATCCAAAAACTGGCTTCGAGGTGCATAACGTTACATATGCAGGTACCTCCCTGCTAAATCGTGTAGCTATGCTTACAGTATACACGTTTTTTCACAAAGAGAGAAAGACAGACAGACAAACATCTATATTGTTATAGATAGCTGTATAAATGTTAGATTTATTTTGTTTATGTGCCTTTTGTCTTCCATTTAACATATTTTCAAAGTACCAGTATTTCTTAAAATGTTTCTTTTGACTTCACTCTGCCCCCCCCCGCCCCCCCTTTAAAAAATCGTAAATTCTAATGATATTCAATTTTGCCCATTAACATATTGATTTATAACTTTAATTATGCCTACGAAAATACTTATAGTATATAGAAGCTGTGTCGTTAGCGTTACTGATGTTCATTAATAATTTATCATTTATCAAATTCGCCATGATTTATTTTACGCTTTATTTTAATAAGGATAACGACTTCTATGATTTTGCTTCTCATAAAAATTACTGTCTTTGAAATAAATTTTATCAGATCTTACAATTTCTCTTATCACCATAGGTTCTGTTGGAGTTACACTGCCTTTTCGATGACTTACAAAACCCTTAATTAGTATGCATTTCTTACAGAATAAAGTTTTTTTTTTTTTTTTTTTTTTTTTTTTTAAGAATCTTTTTTAATGCTTTTCAACAAAGTTGAAAAGTTTTTATGAATTCGGTTTGTCTGTCTGTCTTTCCACGCTCTAACTCACGTAAATATACTCGGATTTCTATGCATTTGAAATATGTTAATGATGCTTACCATGTCATGTTATTACTGTATATGAAGTGTGTAGCATTAATAGTTCATTTACACAGTAGCGCTCAATTACATTATGGTATATGGGGAAAAATCGTTTGCAGAATATTGTAATGACATTACGCTATTTCAAATGTATTGTAACTGATATAAATCACTGAATTTCGGTACAAGATGATTATGATAGAATAAGGCGATTCATAGCATTTGTAGTTCATTTACAGGGCCGCACAAAAGAAATCGGTTGCAGTACTGTGTTTGAGCAATAATTGCTGGAAGTACGTTCTCAATTTCGGTATGCGCTTTTAAATTTAACTAATCTTTTGCATGTTACTCGTTGTATATAAATTTTATACCTCGTATACAGTGCTGCACAAAAGAATTCATGTATCATTCTCCTTATTTACGGAAATTGCTGAGGGGGAATTTTCAACTGAAATATGTACTTCCTACCTGAACTAAATTTTTGCATGCAAGTAGTTAATAGATACAAATCTATATATCATTGATACAAAACTATATATCATATACAGGGCTGCTCAAAGTATTCTGATATTTTCCCGTTTGTAGATGGGAACAGCTGAAATTGGGTATTCAAATGCGTTACGTGTTTCCATATGGTTTAATTAGACATATTTTAACTTACGGTGCAGTTTTATTACATTATTCTGAATGTGTTGGAAAGTGTTTCGTAATCTATGCTTGACGCATGATTTTTTCTTTCTTGTTTTTAATTGCAAGAATATAAGTTTTAAATAATTACAATTTTTTTATATACAGACGTGTGAAAATTATTAGAATAATTGTGAAATTTACGTTAAAATCTTGCTACATTAAAGAAATAATACATTAAAAAAATATTGATATATTTAATATTTAGTGTGCATCCTCTTGTTTTTATTAAAGATTCGATATGTCTTGGCATACTTTGTATGAGTTTTTGGCAATTAATTTGTATTTCGTTGTCAAGATGCCTAATTTGGATGATTTTTTATATCAGAACATTCTTGTTTGTGATGTTGCATTTCTTTAATTAAATTAAAAAAACACTTCCATGGCCTGGAACCAGTCCAGATACGAACCCCATAGAGAGCCCTTGGGCCATTGTAAAGAAAAAAAATTAAAGAAATGCAACATCACAAACAAGACTGGTCTGATAGAAAGACTCATCCAAATTTGGCATCATGACAACAAAATACAAATTAATTGCCAAAAACTCATACAAAGTATGCCAAGACAAGTATGCCATCATTTCTTTAATAAAAAACAAGGGGATGCACACTAAATATTAAATGTATCAATATTTTTTAAACATTTTTTTAATATAACACGTTTTTAATCTAAATTTCACAATTATTCTAATAATTTTCACACGTTTGTATATATTGCTGTTGACCTTAATATTTTAGATTTGTTTTCTCTCAAAAAACGTTTTTTGGATTGTTTCATACTTATTCTTTTCTTCTTATTATTAATATATGTAACTTTTTTTTCATTAGAAAAATTGTCATATTACTATATAATTCAAAATTTTAAATATTTTATATTCATTATCCTCAAAATATTATTTTGGAAAAAAAAATCGATTTTAATGTTTTAAATTTTATTTTATTTTATTATCCGAGTTATATTTAGATAATATAAATAAATGGCAAGAATTACTGTGATTTGATGATATATTGTATATATTTATTTAGTAATATATTTGATAAATACTTAATGTAAATTTTGGAGCTCATTTCTCGGATTTTTTTTTTTTTTTTTTTTTTTTGACAATTTAAAACTTATCATTTCTTATTTCTTTATTAATAGTTTAAACAATATTTCTTTCACTATGATAAAGCGAAAAATTTAAACATTTAGAATTATTTTATTCTCCATTTTTCTTATTAAACATCGTTCGTTTTAACTCGATATTTGTATTTCACTTTACCACACAGCTAAATTTAGATGATTTTATGGGCAAATGGGAAGAATAGTTCCCTCTTTGTTACAAACTTAAAAGTGCTTGATTTTTTTTTTTCATATAAACTAGAAGCTGTTTTTTTTTTCAAGTATTTTTTATTTTTATGAATAAACCTTTCGTTTATTATTTTTATTTAAATTAGTCTTTAAACTATATTAATATGAATATATATTTTTTATTTTATTTTTTTCAAAATCAAGATATTTATGTTTTTAATGTATATATTTATGTACACGCAGAAATAATTTTTCATCGATAACTTAATACAACACAATCCGAATAATATGAGCCCACTTAAACCTAAGTGTCGGATAAACGAACTTTTGCAAATTACCTGCAAATTGAAACACATAAGGAAATCTGTTTTAGCAAAGTCTCTGCATAACGAATAATTTTCATGCTCTCTTCAGCTGCGTTATAACCACTCGTGCGTTACCACTATATTTGTATTCTTATCTGAAATATTAAAGTCTTTAGAGAAAATATGCTTTTCAGGTCAGCACTATAATTTATAATTTTGAACATTCAGACATAGTAATTTAAATTTGCACATTTTCGCTAAAAAATTAAAATACAGTCGAACCCGGTTAAGACGCTCACGGTTAAGACGCGATCCCGCTTAATACGCGGATTTTTTTCGATCCCTTGTATATCGCTCATAAGACTAATGAAAAAATATCCTGTTTAATACGCGAATGGTTATTACACGATCCCGCTTAATACGCGATAAATTTTTGGTCCTTTGAGGGAAAATAATCACGCTTAAGACTCGGATTCATTGATCAAGATGCGAATTCTTTCTCTCTTCTCAAGTGTTGGCAATTTTGCGGATTATTTTTATTCAGATAAAAAACACTGTTTTCGAATAGTATTATTTACTTAATTTAATAACAGATTAATTAACGCAAAAAATAGTAATCAGAAATAGTGGTAGATATTTGAATAAAACAAAACCCCTCTAAATTAGTAAAACTGCAATTCTTCTTTGATCCCTGATTTCTTTTTACATTCTTTGTCTCTCGCTTCGTGTAGGTTTTTACAGTAGTAGAGAGATATAGAAGAATTCAGGTTACTCAGATACATCATAAAAATTATTATGATTAGAGATAATCATACCTGTTTTTAGTGAGGTTTTAAATGTACATTATATCACTACTATGTTTAATGCAGGTTATATTCAAAAAAAAAAAAAAAAAAAAAAAAAAAAAAGGAAACTCATAAAGATTAAATAAATACGACTGCGATTGGATAATTCTTTTATGTTTCTTTAGTTTTTGTTATGATAACAATATTATGTACACAAAGATTTATAAAAATAGTTTCTTCTTATCTTAAAAAGATGGGTCAATTATAAATGGTACTCATTAATACAAGTACTAAATATGATTTTTAAAACTGGGTTGTGCTTCAAAGATTTAATGTTTTATTATTTTTGTTAAAAATTACTAGTCTAGTAGGAAAATTATTTTTGTTGTTTTATTTTTGCTTGCAACATACATATCGACAACGAAACCATGTTGGAATCCACATTTCTTTTCTTTTTTTATTCCAGTCGATCATATAAAAAGAAAAAAGGAGTTAAAGTTGAATACAATTAAATTTTAAACTAAACATATGTAAAAGACACAATTTTCGACCGTAAACATATAAGCGAAAGCTCAAAAGTTCATTTAGACGATTATATGTGTAAATAAGCCCAGTCCCTGCAACATTATACAAATCACGTTTAATACGCGATCCCGCTTAATACGCGACTTTTGTCCACTCCCTTGAAACGCGTCTTAACCGGGTTCCACTGTATGTCAAAAGAGAAGAAAAAAATGGTTAAAAAAAATTATCACTTATATGATTCAGTCATAAAATGTCTACGACTGTATCCTCTTTCATCGAATAAGAGATCAGTTATGATAAATAAATACGCCCCTAATTAAAAAAAAAAACATAAAACGGAACACAAGTTACGCAATCGAAAGATCTAAAAATACACACAGCAGTGTCAGTGAAAGACAAAGAAAACTAAATAATCTTGGCGAAAGAGAGATCTGGTTTATTCAAAACAAGAAACATATACAGCAGAAATATAAAGAAAAGATAAAAAACTAGATGTATGTGGAATGATAACTTGCGACGGGCGAGAAAATTTTGATATTAGCCATTAAAGGAAAAAAAAGAAAAAAACCCATGAAAAATTGAGAAATAGATAAAGGCGAAATTCCTTCAATGTTTCAGTTGGAAATTGTAGTAGCTAGTAAATCTTTAATACAAGAATACTTTGAAAGAGGAAGAAATTAAGGGAAACTAAAGGGAATTAAGGGAAACTAAATGATAAAAAAATACAGGCGAACTTAAAAAATTTAAACTTGGAAAATTTTAATTGGAAATCAATGATTTTTTTTTTTTTTTTTTTTTTTTAAGAAAGATTATTCAGACGTATTTCTCTCATAAACTGTGTTTAAGAATCGTTTTAGTTTTACCACGATAGTTTACAAAAGAAAAAAAAAAAAACATCCATAAATGCAGGACAACGTTATGCCTGCATTTCTTCCCTTTTTCTTTTCTTTTTTTCTTTAGGGAAACCTACTGTCTCTATGGTTTTTCAAAGTTATTTGGAACTGCATATTGATTGCCTTACCTTTATATTAGTGTCTTCATTTTAAGAATTCTGAAAGAAAAGGAGAAACTTATTATAGCAGTAATGTTTTGTTTTTATTCTGAAAGATTTTCAAATATTTAAAAGTTTCTTTTTGAAAAATGTTGTATTTGACATATGCCTGTTCAAATTAATTCAGATTTTTTAACCACGTTTTAAGTAGAATCCACCAATATGTTTACTCTCCTTTGACATGAAATCTTCCAATTTTCTCAAAATTTCAGAATATTGCAGAAATCTGCATATAAATTATATTATGATACACAACAACTTTTCACATAAGTGTTTTTATTTATAAATTATAAAAACCTTAATCATTGATAACGATAGAAAATTATTTTAATAATAACTGTTTGTCCCTTCTCTTGGAAGTTTCATAAATTATTAAAAGTTACTTTATGAAAAATGTCGTATTTAACGTATGGGTGGTCAAATTAATACCAACAATTTTAATCACATCTTGCACAGAAAACACCATCTTGTTTACGCTCGTACTACCATGAAATCTCCCGCTTTCCTCTATAATTTCTCAAAAATCAAGAGTCTTTCAGAACTGCATATTAATTGCATTATGACTCACAATAGACCTCTTATTATAACCCTTTCCTCATAATCATTCAATTATCCCTGATCTGACTGTCTGTTGAACTTCACCCCCCCCCTCCCCTCCCCTTCTATTTCCCTTTCTTATTCCAAACGAATCATACAGGGAGTAGACCTCCCCTGATCCGCAATCTCCACTGACGAAAGCGATTTCCATCCTTCCACCCACGTCTCGACCCCTCTTTTCCCGTTTCACCTTTACCTGTCCGGACGAGCTAAAAATAACTCCTCCATCCCGTCTGCTCCCTCGCCTCCCAGGGATCCGCGGCCACCCTTCTCCCCGCATCTTGCTCCTCTTACTCCTCTGCTAGCTCACCTCCCGAGTCCATTCCAATTGGATCCCAGAGGGGGAGGGGGGTGTTTAAGGCAAGAAAAAGGTGAGACCAGAGTGCAAGGTTTTTTCCCCCTTTTATGTAAGGTAGCAATCTCCTATTGCATGTGATTGTATTTTACTAATGATTTACGTGTAGGTGTGGAATATTGAACTTTACGTAAATTTAGGAGTTTCATTTTTCTTAAACTGAAATAATCCCCGGATCATTTCTTTTCTCTTTCCTTCTTTTCTTTTTTCTTCGAAATTTTCCCGGTATTATTAGAGTTATATTTAAGTTTGCATGAACTACACATTATTTTCAGGAATGGGTCCATATTGTTAAACCACGCAACTTAGTTTTGTAAATGTGCTTGTGTAATTAGATATCAGATATAAACTACATTTATAAAAATCTTTATATTCTAATAAATCTTTTCTTTGCAAATATTTTTATTGTTTTCACTGTATTTGCAAGATAGAGCTTTCCTATTACATAACATTACATTTTAATAATGATTTGCGAGTAGGTGTGGAGTATTGGACTTTTCATAAATTTGTGAGTTTCATTTTTCTTAAACTGAATAATCTTCATTTCATTCTTTTTTTTTCCTCTTTTGTTGTTTTCTTTTCTTTTTTTTTCTTCGAACATTTCTGTGTATTATTAGATTATATTTAAGTTTGCATGAAGTACATTTTATTTACAGAAATGGATGCATATTGCTGAACAACAGAACTTAGTTTTCAAAATGCACTTGTATAGGTGGCAACCCTTAGAGTACATAGTATAAAACACATTTTAAAAATCTTTTTAATCTAATAAATCTTTACTTCACAAATATTTTTATTGTTTTCACTTCTTTGTAAGATAATGTGTGGAATATTAAACTTTAGACAAATTGGGAATTTTAATTTTTCTTAAGCTGAATAACCCCAGATCGTCTTTTTTACTAAGTGACAAAACTTCAAACTTCAATAATTATTTTTTTCAAATCACTCGCGATTTATTTACTTATTTATTTTGGTAGACGGTTATAATGCATTTAATAAAAATAAGAATCAGGATTTCATTAATATAAATAGTTTATATTTTTTTAATAAAAATGTTAAGTAATTATTCCCTTTTACCGTATTTTTTTACACATGGTATTAAATTTATTTCTTTATTTCTTATATTTATTAGCTTTTTTTTAATCTGACACTTACAATTATAGAGAACGTTTCCTAGGGATATTTACAAGAAAGACTATTTCAAAATTGTAGGAAAATGTGTTATTAGAATTAAATTTATTAAAATTTAATTAATTAAAATTTTCATAATTTTTTTCAATTTATATTTTTTACAAATTTTACTGCAAAAAGTTGATTGCTCTGTTAAAAATCATTTTCTTTCATAAAATCATTTCATAATATGCCAATAAGATATTATAAAATACTAAAAAAAGTAGTTCAAAGATACCGATTTATCTTAAGAAGGTAAATATAATTAATTTTTATAATGTTTAAGTTATAAACAGTTATATTATTTTTAAGTTATATTATTTTTTTCCATTGTGCGCAGCATAACACTAAAATTGTTTAACCGTATAAGCATTTTATTAAATTTTATTTTAAAGACAAATAATGCCTAAGAAAAAGGAACTAAAATCGAAATTAAACTTGCATTTTTTCCATTTTTAGGGTTCCGTACTTAAAAAGTAAAAACGGAACCATTATAATATCACTTCTGTGTCTGTCTGTCTGTCACAGCCATTTTAATCGTAAACTATGGAACGTAGACAGTTGAAATTGGGGGGGGGGGGAAGTAATAAAGACTATTACCCACAGATTTACAGATTATTAAACATTCATAAATATATAATAAGGAAAAATGTAGAGGGGCTAATTAAGTTACTTGAAAAAAAAATTTCTTTTCTTTGTATATCGTGTTGGGTAAGATTTGCAGACCTGCCAACTGCTACGAAAAAATCGTAGTTGCTACGATTTGGACCTATAAACTACGATGTTACGAAAATCGGTCTTAAACTACGATTTTTTGCAAAAAACAAAAATGCATTTGCGATTTGTATCCCACGCAGCATATTTTTCAGGAGTGATTCTGTTCCGAAATTTCCAAAATTTCAAAGTAATCATTTCCGAAACTTTAAAAAAATTGGCCATTAGCCCGAAAATTTGGACATTAAAAAATGTTCATGGGAAAAAAAAATCTGGGCTACAAAACAAACTTTTTAACACAAAACTCTCTTTATGTATATTAACCACGAGTGAATCGTATTTCTGTATATATTTATAGTACAGGAATTCCCTTCCTTACAAACAGGGGCGCCATTTCAAGAATTTCTGGAAGGGGGGGGGGGGTGTTCTTTGAAGGGCAAGCTTTGAAATAGTGTGCAAAATCGCACGATTTGCGCACGAAAAAGGAATGTCCTGCATAATTAAAAATGTTGTGCAGTATTTCCCCCTGTAAATTCTTCCGCAGATCTATGATTCTTCTGCAAGTATATTTTGAAATTTCTTGGAAGTTCGCGAATTTTATTTTCTTGCAGAATAAAGGAATTTCCTCAATTGGAAAAAAAAATCGGAATATCCTGAAACGATCGCGGAAAAATAATCGCGAATTCCATCAAAATTTACTGCACTGGGATGGAACGAGGATCCTTTTACAAATGTGAAAAAAAAAAAAAAACGCTGTGAAACGAAAAGAAATTCTAAAAATCGTATAAAAATTTTCTGAGGAAAAAAATTATATTGAGTTGAAAGACTGAAACCTTATTCCTATTACAAATATCAAAAGATGGCTGCGAAACACGAAAAACCAACCAACCAACCTCTAGATTGATTTTAATTTTGTGTGCTACGATTTCTCATTTTCAAAGGTTGGCAGGTCTGGATTTGAACATTTTCGTAACGCTGAACTAAAAAATACATTTCTTTTAATTTTAGGTATTATATTTTCAGAGATATGGCCGAAAATGACGTTAAATAATATGTTTTCCCACCTCTATTTCCGAATCTACTCAAACTAAAATTACGAAAAAATTAGTGGTAGTAGACGTTAATTTAAACCTTGCAGGAAAACTATAGCGATTACCCTAGGTCACATACTTTTTGGGAAAAGCGCTTTTTCCCGTTACACATAAATTTCGATTTGCGGGTATTCAGCAAAGGTATTAAGGAGCGCTGGAGGCACCTATCGTAGCAGAAGTATAAAAGCATTGTTGATAATGATTTTCGAAAAAAAATTGTCTGTAATTAGCTGAGATATTAACCCTTAAAGACACGGATGGTTTGGACATACATAATGACAGGGGCGACGTACTCTATGTACCATCGGCCTTTAAAGCCTAACAACTTTTAATTATATATTTGTATAATGCAAGGTCCAGTAGCAGTATAAAAGCAGTAAACGTCAAATTGTTAAAAACAGACTAATTTAATTAGAATTAATCACATTAAAATTAATACCATGATATTCCCGATTAGTTTGCATTGAGTGGATTTCTCAATACGCCTCCCGTGTCTTTAAAAGTTAATTAAAAACCTATCTGGGAAAACGCAGCACGGACCAAGGCGGCGTCGCAACGTGACCTCCTTTCAAAGCGCACTTAGCACAATGCCAAGTTTAAACTTTGAACAAAGGTTTTGTCTTAGCTACACTCTAAAAATATAAGATTATTACTAGGCTGAATTTACTTTTATGAAATGCCAAATGAAGTTTAAATATGCACTTTTTTTATTGCCAGTACCGAATTAACTTCATCAACAACAACAAAACAAACAAACAAACAAACAAAAAAAAACAGATTAGGATAAGATTAAAAAAAGGTTTATACAGAATAGCAATATTTGAATTATTTAGGCTTCATATCTCTTTGAACTTTTACCCATTCATACTGCTGTCGTATATACAGCGCCCAATCTTATGCTGTATAGTTCTTTTACAAAGTCTTATTATTCTTTTAGCAACGATTTTTTATAATACAATTCATATATTTATTGTTCGGAAGCCTCTGAGCGAGAGTAATACTTGCACTTGACCGTTTATTCAATAATAAAATGCAAATATTTAATAAGAATCGGGAATTCGGAAACATTTTAAAGTCATACACAACGAAATTTTATGAACATTAACTGAAAGATAAAATTTTAGCTCATTTCGCTTGCATTTTACTGTCCACTATTGTGCGCGCATCTGATAAATAATCGTTCCTAATTGAGTGCCTTTAAAAATGAGTATTCCCTATATGTCGCATATGGTAATAGCTGAAATGTTTTTTTTATCATTACTCTTGTTCTAATGCAAAATTTTGAATGCAGTTTTGATTGAAATATTACAAATTCAGTGAATTTTAATATGATTGGATAAACAGTTTTTTTGTTTTTTGACGTCTTAAAATTGCACAGTTTTCTTTAATATAATAATTTTTTTTTCGCAATTAATTCCATGGATTTTTTTTTTCGTTGTCAATTCAATTTTTAATAATAGTATTTCTTATTGTACAGTCGTGGAAAAAAAAGTAAACGCCCCCTACTAATTCCTCAACAAATTATCGTAGAAGAAAATTACTGGTACTGAACGATTGGAAATAAAATCTACTTTTAAATGATGTATATAAAATTGACTTAGGGGGGCATATACATATTAAAGCGAACACAAACTTAATTTTTTTCAATGGCAATACCCTATTTTAATAAGATATTTCAAATCTTCGATTCAAACCATGCCTAGGCACCAATTCAAGTCATTTGAAAGGTAAGTTTTTGAATTATAAACATTTAAAATTTAGTGCTTCTAATGTTAAATTACATTTTCATATTTTTATTTATATCTCCTGAAATTATACTCCTAATATGCTAATTTTTTGTGTAGATATAATACTAATATACCCAAACATAAATATGTTGAATTTTCAATTTTATAATTTTATGGTATGAATTATGACTTATGAAATTAATATGCGAAAAAATTATGAATTGCAACCTACAATTTTTTTGATGGATTTAGATTTATTAAATCCTGCTTTACGGAAATCCAAAATTTCACATTTTTCTTCCAAGTACTTTTTAAATTATGCTTAAAAAACGGCAAAATGATAGTTTGAGGGACTGTCTATGATAGAAGTGACCGGATATTTTGAAATTTCTTCTGCTATCCTGTAATCTAGCAGTCTTCAAATACTACTTGAGTGGCGCTTAAGATGCATTGATCAAGAAGGGGGCTCTCTCGGCCAACAATTGAGTACCGAATTTCAATTTGGATACAGTCCATGAAATACCCTCGTTTTAAAATAATTAATTTCTCGGAAACTTATGGTACGAATTGCATAAAAATTTATTTTTAGGATAATTGAAGGGAGTAGAGTTCATTTATGCTGTCAGAATTGTATACTGCTATCGAGAAAAACAAAGTTATCGTTCGTTTTAATATGTAGAAGGCCCCCTAAGCAAATTTTATATACATCATTTAAAAGTAGACTTTATTATCTATCGTGTGATACCAGTAAATTTCTTCTACGATAATTTTTTGCAGAGTTAGTAAGAGGTGTTTACTTTTTTTTTCCACTACTGTACAATATTGTATGTTACAACGGTTTACACATAGGTGTGCAATATTCAACTTTAGATAAATTTGAAACTTTCATAATACTTAAATTGAACAATCTTCAAAACATCGGCTTTTCTTCTTTTTATTTCTTCGATATTTTAAACCATTATTTTATGTTTATAATGTGATATCAAATAACAAATTCAAAAATAAAGTTTATTTAGCTGCTTATTAGGAACATTTTTAAATATTTATTTAACTATTAATTTTTTTTAAACATATTTAGTAATTATTATTTATACTTAAATAATTATGTTATAAGCATTTGAATGCATTCATATATATATGTATGTATTACCCAAAATATCATAACTCAAAATTTCTTTAGATTTAATTAATTTAAAAATATATGCTGCATATGCTTCATTTACTCAGATATGTGAGGAATTTTAATTTCGAATAAGAAATTCCTTCGCAAATTTTAAGTTGAATTTAATAAGATTAATATATGAATCATAGGAAAATGTGCTTGATATTTACTACTTATTTTTAAATTAAACCGTGCAAATTTGCCTTGGATTATTTTCTAAAAGCAAAGGTGAATTGAAAGTTAGTTGATACTTTCAAATTTAAAAATGGATTTAATCGGTATCGTGACGTATTAATTTAAGGTTATTCTTAAATTAATTAAATATGTGGCATTGTAATATGTATATAAACACTATAAATTCGCCGTACAACATTGTTATTTAACTTTCAAAACCCAGTTTAAGATCTATATGTCTTTGCTAGCTTTGATTAAATAAGAAGCTATTCTGCAAATTTGATAAATTTAAATATTGGATACGTAATATGAGGAAAAATAATCTATAAAATGGTGAACTTTTCGCTTATTTATGTTTTGTAATAGAATACACGTTCCATATACATAAGAAATAAGAATTGAAATGAAATCTCTACGTCAAAATTTAATGGAATATTTCCATGAAATTTTAAAGCATCAGTAATTATTTCGTAAATTTAAAGGCGATTTGACAAAGACTTACATGAAAGCAAGAACTTCTTATGCTTTGGTATTTGCTGTTATAAAACTGGGTGACGTATATAAAGAATAATCTGGTGGAGGTTGAAAGGAAATGTTGGACATTTTTTCCCGCACTCCACCATTCTACTCTATATTTATAAGTAAAATAAAAATAAATAATCCCCTTTCCTTTTAGTAATTTTAAAAAGTATCAGCACATAATATATGTGCATAAAAATCATTCATAGTGCACTTATACATACATGTATAAATATTTTTGTTTGTAAAACTAAATATTTATGTCTATTATTTATATGTCTATTTTTAATACATATAAAAATATGTGTGCATATGTCTAAATGCTTAAGATGTATTTCAGACTTCATTCTGACATTCAAGAAAATTCAAAAGATTAGAAAAAAAAAATTAACAGAAGATAACAGATTAAAATTGATACTCAATTCTGCATCCGCTTTATTCTTCATTTAGCTGCAGCAATAATTAAAAAAAAAAAAAAAAAAAAATTAAAGTAAAATAAAATAAAAAAAAATAGAAAAGAGGAAAGAAATAACATTTTCCAATATCGGCGACCTCATAACGGATGTGTTCACGTTTTTGAATTACAAACACCAGATTTCAGGGCGAAACTATAGTTGACTGGGATTGTGGAAGCAGATGGTGATTACATTATAGATTAAAATTATATCGCAATAAAGATATAGTTACAGTTCTTTGTTTTCCTGACGCAGTTTTTTTTTTTTCATCACACAATATTTTCTGAGAACTTTTGTATTTTTTATTACATAATCTGTCGGATGTTAAGATTATAGCATGGAAATCTTTATTTTAGAACGAATAAAACTGACGACCATATTCGGATACCCATCCCTTACAAACTAACTATATTGATAAAAGATAGTTTTGTCTGTTTGTAGGCGACGAATAGGGAAATCTATTGTACATAAAGTTTAAATATTGGTTTCGGATAGACGAAAACAGCTCCGAAAATCCCATGAGGCACAAATTTTGATTTTATTATTATTATTATTATTATTATTATTATTATTATTATTATAAATTTTGTTATTTTATGTTGAACGGAACGATTTGTGTATTTTCTTGATCATCTAAGCTCGCCGAGGATTTTCGCCCACTCGTAAAAAAGTTCCAAATGCAATATTTTTGCCCAATATTCTAAATGTTGACATCTTTTCAATAATGTTTATTCTATTTCGTACATTTTTTTTTTCCCTTTAGATTAAAGTGGGGTATTTCGCGGGAAATGAAAAGTTTGTTTGTTGTCAACCAATTTTTCTAATCTATTATTTTATTTGATTAATAAAATCATAGAAGTGATTTATTAAGTGTAATTTCGTATCTGGCGTTTACTGGAGTATTTATGACTGGACATACGATTTATGAGTGTTATTTTATACTCCTGTATTTAAAAAAATGAATAAATAAAAAAGTATTAAGTAGCATTTTTAAAAATTAATTATTAAAGAAAAGTATGCCCATCGATTGTTTCTCTGAAATTCAGCGAAGAAAGAGAAGGAAAATATTCATTCGTTAGTTTCCTAATTAAGCCCCTTTATCGCCAAAAACCTTTCCATAGTAACGCACGTGAACTCTCTGGCGGATTAAAATAAATAAATAAATAAATAAATAAATAAAAAATAAATAAATAAAAAAAATGCATAAATACAAAGGAGTTATTAATGGTCTAGAACGGCGATTCCCCACCCCCAACCTGAAGCTGAAGAAATTCCTCCCAACACCGCAGAAAAATGTCTGAATTCAACACTGATTTTAGTTATCCTTAACCCCTTAACAGTCGCTTAATATTTGGAAAAAACCATAAAAAAGCACCTATATTTTTATTACAGAAATTGAATAATTATAACGTTTCTATATAAAATATGCAATTAGTTTTTCTTTCAGACGAAAAAAAAGATGTTATAGTTCAAATTCACATTTGTGGAAAAGCCATCATGCGAGAATTCTGTGTTTTAATATTTGTTTTACACCGCCAAATTAATGCGAAAAAGACCTTTATTTTTCACGTCTTAGATCTTTATTTATCATCATGAAACAGATTTTTACAAATAATATTTGAAATAATATACATTAAATTTTGATTATTAATAATTTTTTTGAGTGTGATATATTTCGATACATGCAATACAAAGTCCAACATCACAATCAACGTCAAAAACCAACCCCAAACGTTATTATTCAAAGACTTCACTCGTAAATGCCAGTTAAATTTTTCTGGTTCCTGTAGTTTTTTCCAGCAATAAATCTCCAGCCCGGAAATATGACGGGCACGAGAAATAACGAACGACACCTCAGCCCGTGATATTGATGGGAGCGAGAATTAAGGAGTTAAGGTTATTATCCAGAGCCCGGACAATGCCGGGCAGGTCAGGTAGTACAGAAATAGAAAAGTAGCAACTTAATTATTTTAATCCTTTTGCTGCTCGCGTGTGAGCGTTTCTCTCTTACTACTCCCTCCCATTGTATAAGCTTATACTTAATGAAAATAGTTATAAAAGCTTTCTTTAGGTAAAATGCAATCTAATTTATACTTAAAGAGCAACAAGGGAATTTGAATTCGAGGTAACTTGAAGGTCTTTTCTAAATTAAATACCCGCTTTTTAAAAGTTAGACAAGTGTGCATAGCACGAACGCATAGCACAATGCCGGGTTAAAGACTGTGTGCTATATCTTAGCAGATAAAAATTCATCATTTAAAATATGGTAATAATTTAAAACACTATTATAAATTTAAGTGATGCACTAACCGAAAATACGACTCTGTAACATTGTTGTTAATTACACCAGTTTAATGTAATCATAACGTAGAAATTTATTATACACTTATTTTCAACCAAACAAAATGTCTTTTTTTTTCTCTCTCTCTTTTGTCGAAGTTGTAGGAATTTTCAACTATATTTTGAATGAACATTTCGTGAAATTTTTAGCAGTGAATGGCACTAGTTTGTTAAAAGCATTTGTTTTTAACGTAATAGGTATTTTTGAACGGATTAAAACTTCGAAAATTCATACATTATTTAAATAACATTTTGATCTGAAGTTTAATTATTATTATGTAAAGAAAATCATCTGCTTAATCCCATTTAAATTAACCTAAAAATGGAAAATAAAAAGTCTTCTTAAGTTTTTAGAAGAACCAACATAGACTGTACACAAGAAATTAATCTTAATTAAAATCTTACTTGATACAAAAATATGTGTTCTACTGAGTTTAAAATCTATCTTCGTCATCATGATAATCACTATGAAAAAATGAACTTCTTCAAACATAGAGTTCGAATATGCGACAATTAAAGTAGAAGATTATGATGTTGCAGGAAAAAAAAAAAAAGCATTGTTTTATCTTTCATAACTGTTGATAAAACGCAAGTATTTTCTATGCTGTGTGGACACATTTTACGCTTTTTAAAGGAAGTGTGTGTGTGTGGGGGGGGGGGGGAGTACAGATAATGTAGATAATAACATATATTATTATTCAAATTAATAATTTAATGCGCCATACACGAAAAAGTATTAAAAAAAAGTAAAAGAATAAGCAAAAAATCAATAATTCGAAAATATAGGTAGATGAATGATACAATTTTTACAGAATGTAGGAATTTTTTTTATGACCAAAGTTTTTCTATCAAAATAGTTACACCATTGGGAAGTAGCATTTCGATGGAGTCAGTAACTGAGCGCTGTTCACAATGATTACAAGTCGTTAATGAGTTGTTGGAAGATGCAGCAACACATTCTGCACAGTTGGAAGAAATCTTCTGTTTTAATTCCTGTCACAATGGTGCAAATAAAAAGGTCTCAGCTCCGAATATCAAGAAAACTAATATTGTGCCTACGCTACATGATTTAATTTAACTTAACTCGAATTATCGAGATGATACGCACGGAATTAGAAATGCATGTTCACATTGCAAAACTCACCTAAGTTCACTCATCTCATTTATCTGAACTTCACTATGTCTGAGACCTGAACAAATCGGAAATGAGGACATGTGCATAAGTTAAGGGGTCTCAGGACTCAAGCTCTAAAATTTTCGAAATTTTAATTTTTTTAGATGTTAAACTTCTATGTTTTCTGAACATTTTGATATAATTGTTATCTTGAAATTCCCATTAGAACAGAAGTTATGGCATTTAGAATGATATTCGCTCAATAGCTGAAACGGTGTTTCCAAAACTTTGAAGTCATTTTTCTCCAAATGACGTTTTTGGGCATAACGCGCACGATATCTCAAAAACTTCTGAATATTTTTTCATGAAATTTTCAAATCATATGTTTCATGTTAGTCTGTATAAACTGAACCTAAAATTTCCTTTTTATTGTAAAAAGAAAATATTTTTTAGGGGTTTATATTGTTGAAATTTTCTAAATTTTGCATTAGCTAAATACAACTTTGTATTAAAAGTATAAAAATGCTTTAAATACAAATTTATTTAGATTCAGTGTAATTATTATAATCTGAGGTATAAGCAAGCACCAAAATTTTCATTCTAGTTGCAAAATTTATTTTTTAATCGTGCGCATAAGCTGTTATGCCAATTTTCTGCTCGTCAAATGTCTGACAGTTTGAAGTCCCCTGTAAATGCTAATTCCGCATCGTGCAATTTTTCAAATATTTGAAATGAAAGAACATACTTGTATCTTTCATTCCCATTTAAAATTGTGTCTTAATATCAAATACATTTTAAGATATTGAATATTGAAAATGGTCCTTTTTTTTTTCATTTTTTCCAATTTCAAGAGTCCTGAGACCCCTTAACCCCTTGGGGACGAGCGACACGTATACGTGCCGCATGAAGCGCTCAGAATCCTTGTTTTTCCTCACCAGTAAAATTTTACTGTAAAATATGCCTTATTTAATCAGCGTATTTTCTCGATTCAAGAAGACACAAATTTCTGTTTTTAAAAAACGGTAACAAAAGATTAAAAATTTCGTAAAAGGCTCCCGTCCCGAAGGGGTTAAGAAGAACCTCAACAGCCAATTAGCTAAAGAGAATCTAAACAGCCAAACAAGAATGTTTCTGCTTATTAAATTAGTTTGTAAAACTCGCTAGTACTATCTTCACACTACCTGATTTAAAGTAACTTAGCTGGAATTTTGGAGGTGATATTCCTGAAATTAGAAACATCTCTTCATATTGCATCACCCATATAAGTTAACTCATCGAACCTCACTGCCCTGATATCGGAACAAATCGTCCATGATCCATGAACTGCCTCTACTCACTAAGTGAGTTTGTAGAACTCATTAAGTGAGTTGGGCGGTCTGAGTGAACTTAATCACGTAGTGGGAACATGGTAATGGTGAGTTGGAAGGTCTGAGTTAATTTAACCCTTAAATGCCTGATTTTTCAAAAATTATTGTAATAATGTTTTTCGGCTTTCATTTTTTAAATAAATCATGGGAAAAATACTTTAAAAAATCATATTTTGTTTTAAGTATGGTTTACGGCTAAAAAGCAGTTTGTTACTAATCGGCAATACTGGTGTTTAATTCAAAAAATAATTTTCCTTGATAAAATTCTATAATATTAAACACACAAGAATTTTAGGAACTATAATAAGAAATAAATTTTACTTGTTCACTGCAGGTCAAAATAGGGTATTTCGCAAGCTTCCAAACAAAACAAAAAGAACAAGTAGCAACAATTGAAAAAATAAATCTATCTTTATTCTTAAGCAGCACAAGCGTTGCCATTTACATGTTGAAAATCGATTTAATAATATCTTCAGAATGTATTTTATTGGCAACGTTATGCATTTTAGCTTCAATATCATTCTAATAGTATTTTAGAGCCTAAATTGGGTATGTTGCCGAAAAGCAACTCCAGGCATTTAAGGGTTAAATCACATAGTGTGAGCACGGTATATAACTGTCTCTGACAAGTATAACTCATCTGGAAATAAAACTTTTTTGTTATTTAAAACTGCACGATTTTCTGTGAATTTCTTTGAAAACCACTTTATAATGCTATTTATATTTCCTGAATTATCGAATTTTTATTCTTTCAGTTATTTTTTGGATCAGTTTGTAATAAACTTTTATTGAATAAAAAAAAGATAAAACCCATACTTCGAAATATTTGAAGTTTTAGAAAACCTTCATTTCAGCATCAAAAACTGCATTCTTCACCAAAACTGCATTTCAGCATCGCAAATATTTCTCTACTTTCAACACTTTCTATTAAATATATACAAATAGTATATTTTCCATCAATATCCCAAACCTCCGTCCTCTTTATCTGCTGTCTGACTGATGTGGCAAAGAAGTCCTTATCGTAAACGGAAACGTTTTTTCCAAAACCGAAATCTCAGAGAACTGTCCACTTGAGGATAATGTTATTTAGCCTACAGAGGGATACATTTATAGGGATTACATTTCTTTTTCTCCGGGATGTATGCATTAAGTTATGCGCATTGATTACAAAACAAACCTCATTCTTTGATCGGCTCATTATTTTATTTGTGGATCCCTGAAAAATCAATCAATAAGTAGAAACGTGTAAATATGATTGAACAGGAAAAAATTGTGGAAACGGAACGTAACGGAATCCTGTCTTAAACGGAAATTTTTCATGGTCCCGCAGGAAAGAAATGCAGTGCAGTTATAACAGAGAATACAGAAATCTATCTAAAACAAGTTTATTTTAGTAAAGCAATCATTTTTATTATATTATTTTACACATATATATTTTTTAATTTTTAATTATTTTATTTTGTCAGAAACCTTTGGCATATTATTTAGAATATTTTTCAATTTCTAACCTAACAATTTTATTAAAAAATAAACCTGTAAAATCCTACACAGATTATAGAAAGAAACTTTTATAATATTTATCAATACCAGTATCCAGTATATATCAAAATCTATCTTTTGACAAAATATTATTAAAATATCTTTGTCCATATTTTAATAAAATAATATCTTGTTTATGTAAACACTCAACTATTCTTTTGAATTATTTTTTTTTTTTAATTTCATACGTTGATGTTTTATTGTTACTATTAATCTGAATAAAATCTCCCTATTTTAGGTGTGAATGGCATTACATTAAATATTATTATATTAAACAAACAGCTTTTAAGAAATAGCTTTCCCATTTTTAGCTGCATTAAAGATCAGGTTGCCAGAGGCTATTGATTTTTTTTGTAACTCTGTGAAATATATTTCTTTGTCGACGATGTTTTCCTGTTTGTCTGTTTACTTGAATTACAGGATGCTTTTTAAAACGAAAAACATTTTGAAATTTATTTATACAGTCTGTTTCAGATTCTTTTTTGTAAAGATAAAAATGTTTGCTTTAAAATAAGCTCTTAAGTTTCTAAAAATATTTTTGTATTGAATTTCTCTTTTGTTGCAACATAGCAAAAGGTATGTTTTTCATGAAATTACCGGTTTTAATATCTTTTGTGTTGCAATGAAGTAATCCTTTTTTTCCTTGTCCAATGTATTTAATGTTTCTGGTCTCAGAGAGCAATTTTCTAAACTTGATCAATCAGAGGTTGTATTTTGTGGAATTAAGGAAAGTTTATTTTATTATTTTTTATTCGTTACTTCTACGTATTTGTTTTTAGTGCTGTTATTTATTCTTTCATTCATTTTTCTTTCAATTTCCAATAGAATAAAAATTAATTAAAATGTTTTAGAGAATGCTCAGTATTATTTGAAATCATTCTACTTTTTTTAGACATGAATAAAGGCTTTTAAAATATTTAAATACGGAACAAGCAATGCCATATATCATATACAACAGTTGGGTTTTACTACGGTTTATGTTAATTGGAAATTTTTAACTATTTTATTAAACAAAATATTTATTTTTGTAAACAATATTTCGTATGTATTTTATTTTTTTTTTAAATATAAATTTTAAAATGTAGTGAGAAATATAGTTTATAAGGGATCGTACTCGTACTTCTAGGTTGTGCATGTGTTTTATTAATATGAGTTCTATTATTTTTTAAACTATTTTTTTAAACAGCGAATCGCATTTTAATACAAAAGATACAAAAGACTTTCGATAACAAAAGTATTAATTATTTAAGTTAGGCGAAAGCTATTATTATACGATATATATTTTTAAATAATGCATCTGTGTATTCTAGTACTTATTGTTAAAGAATCCAAAAGTATAGAGTTTTGCACGTTTTACATTTTATTTTTAAATTTAAATAATAATTTTGTAAATTTTACATTTTAAAACGCAACCTCAAAAGATTTTCCATGTGTTGCATTTATTTTTGTGCGTTAGAATGAAATCATTTAACTCCTTCACGAGGATCGCCAAGTACAGTTCTTTTAATTTTTAGGTACCAGTATTTTCATATTGTTTTTCTTTTTAAATCGCTAATACAGTAGAACCTCGATTATCCGAAGTAATTGGGACCGACCCTCTTTCGGAAAATCGAAATTTTCGGATAATCGAGAATGCTTCAATTTTAAGATTAAGGAGAAATAGATGCAATATTACTTATTATGGTAACAAGTGCTTAATAAAATTAAAGCAATTGCAAAATAGAAACAAGAATAAATTACCTGAATTTAAATTTTGAAATTAAGTACCTTTTACATATATCACAAGGGTTTGAAAAAAATGTTTTGTTTGTCGCAGTTTCGATTGCCTTTGCTTTGAAGCTCTTTTACGAAGTTTTTAAATATTATTGGTTCACCAGTATCCCTGTCTTTCTGCTGCTCCAGCCACGCCAAATCTTTGACAAAATATTCAAAAGCTTCAGAATTGCTAATTGGTTCGTTTTCTTCGTTACACTCCGCAGCTTACAGGAGCTCAAATTAAATTCAAAGGAACTCAAGAAAGGGAATTGAAAATATTTATATGTACTCGTAGTTCTGAAAGTACCGCTTGCACACGAGAAATATGGTAGTATTAAAAAAATAGCTTTCAAAATGGATTTTGCATACAAGGGATGTCATAGTAAAAAAAAAAAAAAAAAAAAAAAAAAGCTTTAAAAATAGATTTCGGTTAACCGAGAGTTTCGTTTAAAAGAGTTTCCGATAACAGAGGGTCTACTGTATGTCGTAATTAAATAAACTGAAAATTTCTGTATCAAAATCTGGTGTTGAAATTAAAGTGTTTTTATACTCTTTATACGGCATGTATGCGTACCTCTCGTTGCGAAAGGTTTAAATACTATAAAATATTATTTATTAAAATAAATAATATTTAATAAAATAGAGCTTAAAATTATAAAATACTACAATAATTCATGTTAAGAAATTAACATAAATAGTATTTTATAATTTTTGTACTTTTTATTAATAAGAATATTTTTTCTGTAGCCATTAAGCGTTAAAATGCGGTAAATTATATGTTTTGTCATATAAATTGCAGTATGATATGCTTTATAATAAGTAATTGTGCTTTATGTTATAATGAAATTATCATAGATTGTATCAAAGTAATAGAAATTAATTACTCTCTAAAACTGCTTTATTTTATATTCTGAATTAAACGCAAGTATTGTTATGCTTATTTTTTATATGATTTTGAAATGAGTTATTATAAATATTCACATCTGAAAAGAAAACCGGTTTAAAAACAGCTCACAAAATGATTTCCATTTATGCAAAAAACAGCCTAAAATGAAATATTTGGCATCATATGTAGTTCAAATTTCTTCAAAAACTGTTTAGTCTCAGGAGGCTTACCTTTTCACTGAGGGTGCAATTTAGCATCTTGTCACATTTAATTTTATCCCTTATTTGCTATAAAGTGCATAAAACTTTTACCACTTTCTTAATATTTGTTCTAAGCATAATTATTTCAATATTCTACAACTGATATTTTATTTTTTTTATGTTTACTTTTGATAAAAAAAATATATATGTATATAATACCTTTGAAATCAAAATACCACAAACAAGTTCTTCCCACAAAATCTAACCTGTATCTATATACATATCTCTCTCTTTATACAGTGAAACCTCCTTATGCGACTACCTCCATTAAGCGACCACCTCTCTGAACGGCCATTTTTTTTTCATGGAACGAAATTTATTTCCATAAGCTCAATACCAATTTTACCTCCATTCAGAGACCATCCCAGATGAATTACCTCCGTGAGCGACCAATTTCTTTGAAGAAAATGAAACAAATTCCGTTTTTCCCTGGTCGCTTGAAGAAGGTTTTGCAAGAAGAGTGCGCATTATTGATCAAACTTCTAAACTAAGTTTAGAATTTTTATTTATTCCGGTAACATTTAAGTGTTTAAACCCATTTCTGCCTTTTTAGGAAATGAATTTAACAAAGTAAGGATGACGGTCAATAAACTCCCCTGCCCTATTCTGCCAGGAAACTCTCAAAGAAATAGATAAATTAATGGAATCGTCATAATTTGTTCGCGTCCCAAAAAAAAAAAAAAAAAAAATTGCATTTATTTACTGAAGTTCGAAAGGACTTGGAAAAAAAAGTTATAAAAAATAAAAACGTAAAATCAAAGCAAACATCAATGTATTCATTTTTTTAACCTTGCAGTAATTAACTTATGTAATTAGCTTTTGTTTTGATACTTAAATTTTCATATTTTTTCCTAATGTAAAAAATAAATTTTAGTAACATTAATTGTTACCTTTTTTCAACAATTAAAATCTGGATTTAGACATGACCTCCATTAAGAGACCACCTCTCGGAGCGACTAATTTTTACTGGAACGGAACGTGGTTGCTTTAGGGAGGTTTTACTGTATACATTTATATATATTGTATACTATATATAACAAAAATGAAATCAAATGTGTAAAAATCAAAGGAAAATATAATGCAAAAATTAAAGACAGTAATATTAATAATAATAATAAATAGGGCAAATTACATGTAGTTATTAAAGAGTAATACACATACAAATTTCGAATAAATATGATAGCAGTAATGGTACATAATCAATAAGATAACAGTTTGGGAAAATTGAGGGTTTTTTAAAATTTTTTATAAAAATTTGTAAAAAGTTTTATAATTTTTCTTTTCGTATTTCTGGCTGTAAACACACACACATACACACATATTATGCTTGAAGTGCAGTGTTTCGTAGCAAAATGTATAATAGCTGCGTTAAGTACATTGGTCATATATATATATTAAAATACAAAGAGAAGATTTTGTCAGTATAATGTTTCTTTTCTGAAATATCCTGTTTAAACTTATGATCTTTGATGTCGAATTTTGATTTCTCTTTTTCTTTTTCTTTTTGCTTCAATGATGTGGGAAAAAAAGAAGGGGAGAATCTAAGAATTATAAACGAACAATTTCATCTCAACCATTCTGTCTTAACAGTAAAGACTAGATCTGGTTGATTTAAAAATATTTTATACAAAAGCATAAAGAGCTTGTAAATCTTTTTTCGCATTTCGTGTTCAAACAAAAAAAAAAAAAAACTTATAAAAACAATGTTTAATAATGCATAAATAATTTACGAAAATTATTTCGTTACACAAAGCACTTTCAAAAACATGTTTTAGACCAGTTTATAGAACATTTTATAAATTTGAATAAGTAGTTTATAAAACTTCACAGTTTTTAAAATTTATTTTGTGTATACGGGTTAAGTACATTAAAAAAATTGTTTATGAACAGTTTATAAAATTTCTTTGTCTCTCGAGGTATATTAAAAAAAAGAAAAAAAAAATCTTTAAGAACAGTTTATACAGCATTTTATAAAACTTAACAATTTATGAAAAAAAACGATTTTATAAAACATTTAAATGTGAAGCTTATGCTACTGAACTGCTGAGTGCAGTTTCTCATAGCAGAATATAATAGCTGAGTTTACATAGATCATATCAATATTAAAATACAATGAGAAAATCTTGTGGGTATAATGTTTCTTGTCTGAAATCTCTTTTCATAATTTATGAATTCAGATTTTGAACTTTTATTTTATTTCAATAAAAGTAAAAAAAAAAAAAAAAAAAAAAAAATCCAAGAACTATAAACGAATGATTTAATCTCAAACCACTCTGTCTTAACAATAAAGATTGAATCTGAGAAAATTTAACCACTGCCAAAGCTTTGAATTACTTAGTCCTTCAAAATCGGGGAACAAATTCTTTCTTATCTTTCTCATTGTCCATCATTCAGCCATCTGATGTCCTAGAGTAGACACTGCTACTTATCAAGTAAGAATTTTTTTTGGAGGACGAGATTGAACTCTTGAGATTGCAGAGGGTCTGGAGTGGCTGTTTTTTTCTCTTCTTTTTTCCCTCCTATCACTGTTGTGCTGTGGGAGCATTTTTTACTGCAGGTTTCTTTTGCAACAAAGATGGTGTGCGTCAAGTTTGAAAAACGGTTTTTGAAATTTCGTGGAAGTTTTAAATGAATTGCGTGTTATGAATAAATATGTATATTCAACAAATGCATCATTAAATATATAGATGTTTTTGTGTTGTAATGAATCATTTATTATTATTTTTTCATATATGTTTTAATTCAACTAAACTAAATTGCGAGAAACTTTTATATATTTGACATTGTTTTTTGAAATTTCGTGGAAGTTTTAAATGAATTGTGTGTTATGAATAAGTAGGTATATTCAACAAATGCATCATTAAATATACAGGTGTTTTTGTGTTCTAATGAAGCATTTATTATTATTTTTTTCATATATGTTTTAATTCAACTAAACTAAATCGCGAGAAACTTTTATATTATATTTGCCATTTCTTGAGAATCTTATCTTTAAAAACAAAATTTGCTTTCGAAATAAAAGGTACTAAGAAGCAAAATACAGTTCTTTTTGAGGGAAACAAACTGAATGACAAGTAAATGCAAAAATAATTATTAAATGAATTAAAATATTTTTACTTTGTGGGATAACATTTTGGAGATTGCAGAGGGTCTGGAGTGGCTGTTTTCTTTCCTCCTTTTTTCCCCTCCTATCACTGTTGTACTGTGGGAGTATTTTTTACTGCAGGTTTCTTTTGCAAGTTATTTCAAAGATGGTGTGCGTCAAGTTTGAAAAACGGTTTTTTAAAATTTCGTGGAAGTTTTAAATGAATTGTGTGTTATGAATAAATATGTATATTCAACAAATGCGTCATTAAATGTACAGATATTTTTGTGTTCTAATGAAGCATTTATTATTATTTTTTTTCATATATGTTTTAATTCAACTAAACTAAATCGTGAGGAATTTTTATATTAGTATATTTGACATTGGTTTTTGAAATTTCGTGGAAGTTTTAAATGAATTGTGTATTATGAATAAATATGTATATTCAACAAATGCATCATTAAATATACAGATGTTTTTGTGTTGTAATGAAGCATTTTTTTTTCATATATGTTTTAATTCAACTAAACTAAATCACGAGAAACTTTTATATTGCGTTTGACATTTCTTAAGAATCTTATACTTAAAAACAAAATTTGCCTTCGAAATAAAAGGTACTAAGAAGCAAAAGACAGTTCTTTTTGAAAGAAACAAACTGGATGACAAGTAAATTCGAAAATAATTAGTAAATGTTTAAAATATTTTTACTTTGTGGGATAGCATTTTGGAGATTGCAGTGGGTCTGGAGTGGCTGTTTTCTTTCCTTCCTTTTTTCCTCCTATCACTGTTGTACTGTGGGAGCATTTTTTAATGCAGATTTCTTTCGCAAGTTATTTCAAAGATGGTGTGCGTCAAGTTTGAAAAACGGTTTCTGAAATTTCGTGAAGTTTTAAAAGAGTTGTGTGTTATGAATAAATATGTATATTCAACAAATGCGTCATTAAATATGCAAATGTTTTTGTGTTGTAATGAAGCATTTTTTTTTCATATATGTTTTAATTCAACTTAACTAAATCGCGAGAAACTTTTATATTATATTTGGCATTGTTTTTTGAAATTTCGTGGAAGTTTTAAATGAATTGTGTGTTATGATTAAATACGTATATTCAACAAATGCATCATTAAATATACAGATGTTTTTGTGTTGCAATGAAGCATTTAATTTTTTTTTTTCATATATGTCAACTAAATAACATACATTCAACTACTTACATACCAATACATTCAACTAAACTAAATCGCGTGAAACTTTTATATTATATTTAACTTTTCTTGATAATCTTATCATTGAAAACAAAATTTGCTTTTCATTTGCCTTCGAAATAAAAGGTACTAAGAAGCAAAAGACAGTTCTTTTTGAAGAAAACAAACTGAATGACAAGTAAATGTGAAAATAATTAGTGAATGAATTAAAATATTTTTACTTTGTGGCATAGCCTCCAATTTTCTTGTAAAAGTTTTTTGCTTTACATTTTCTTATAAGGAACGGATATTAAAAAAATTTGAAGTATTTAGCTTCATGAAAGTGATATTTTACAATGTAATGTTTCAGTTTGAAGCAAAGTTATTGCCGACTATTGGAAAAAGGGGCAAAATTTATTTGTAATGAGATTTAAGATGTCTTCGACACGTAAACAAGACAACTTAATAAAAAAAAAAATAAAATAAAATAAAAAATAAGAAGGAGAAGCAGAAATGTGTATTTCGACTTAAAGAAAATCGCATAATAGTTCAAATAAATAAACAAATACCATATACACATTTTGTACATATATTGATTTTACTGTACAGTCAATACTGCTTACTCCAGTAAACATTTTAAGAGGTTAACGCTTACAAAATATGCTTCATGTGAATGTAAATAATCTTTTAAGAACTTTCCTAATTATAATCTTTGCATAATAAACTTGAAACTCTTTAGAATTTCGCGTACATGTGTTTTAATTCTCTCATATACAAACAGTATCTGAAAATAATATTGAAAAAAAAAAATAATGGTCTATTCAATATTCAGCAAAAATCTTGAAAAATACGTAATTAAATATTGTAATAAAATTACTGATTAATAATTTCACATAGTTTTCGTTTTATTTTTATTTGTATTCCAGTTTTATATCATATTTGCTTTGTCACTTTGAATAGAATTATTTTTTATATTGAAGAATATTAGCTATACAATCACAATCAGAAATTAGTAGTTCTACTACAAATGTGGTGAATTGACAAACTTTTATGAAATATCGTTTTATCATAATTTATGATTATATGCATAGAATTTATTACGGATTATTTTTTCTTATTTTTCCACTTTTTGTCATATGTTAGTTTTTTTCTTTTTTTTTTTCTTTTTTACTTTTCTAAAAGAGAATGAAATATTCAATTTTGTTATTATATTTATATTCCATTCAAAGAAAATCAACGTTTCCAAGAAATTATTGCTTTTGAAAGTGAGACAAATCCATTGACGCATGACAAAACCATAATTTTTTTTATCAGTTAATACGAATAACCATTATTGCACTGTAAAAAAAAAAAAAAAAAAAAAAAAAAAAAAAAAAAAAAAATCTGTTAAGTTACTATGAATTTCTAAGAAACTGGGATTCCTAGAACTTTTTATGTAATGGCAGCAACAAAAATTCATGTAACACTTGCACTTTTGCACTGTAAATCAAAAAATCTGTAAGGTTACTAAGAATTTTTTAAGAAACTGGGATACCTAGAACTTTCGATGTAACTGCAACCCGGGTTACAGATAAAATTTTCGTAAGATTACTGTAATTTTAGAAAAATTAGTTTTGTAGATTTACATATTTTTTTTATACAGTGTACAGATAAAATTTTAGTAAGTATACAAATTTTTGTAATTTTACATCTGTAGAATTGCTTCTTCTTCTTCTTTTTTTTTTTTTTTTTTTTTTTTTTTTTCAGTGTACAGATAAAATTTGCATGAAATAAAACCACAAAAAATATATAATAAATCCGATGGGTTTAAAAATATTCGTAAGTTACTAACATAATGAAGAGAAGAACATTTTTTTTAATTGTACTAGGGGGCTCTGCCCCCTACGAGCTACGCTTGTCAACCCCCGTTCAGACACCGCAGACTCTAACAGCACGCTAATTTGATTGGCTTTAAAAAGATTTCGGATGATTGAATTCTAATTTGAATCTGACAATTATAATCTGACGTAATTTTCACCAAACTTTTCTTTTTCTTTTTAATATTCATGTAAAAATACTTTTGTTAGAAATGAAATATTATGATCATCTTAAAATATCAAATAAATGTCTCGCGCAATTTTTAAATTTAAACTGTTTTGCAATATTATTTTTTGTTCATTTTACCTAATAAGTGTAATGTGACGTAAATGTGGTGTAAATTCTCCTATTTAAGACTTCTAACACATGTTAATGAATGTATTATTTTACAATATTCTTTCTCTTTTAAAATTCACGCGTAAATATAGTTTTTAAGACGTAATTTTCATTGAGTTCCTGCTTTTTATATTTACTGTTTATAATAGTCACGTATAAAATAAATTTTTAATTTGAAGCAAACATTATTGTTTGCGCTGTTTATACAGTTGGCAACAATTTAAATTAATACAATTTTCTAAAATATCTAAAAAATATCTCTCGAAATGCTGAAAATTGGAATTTAAAATAGAAATAAAACCTCAAAATATGAGGTAAATTAAAATACTAAGTGCAGTCTGCACACCGGGAAATTCTGACGTATAAAATGATCTAAAAATGATTAAATTCCTATGTACTGTTTTTGCTCCTATAAAACATTTTTAATGGAACGATTTTGTCCAACTTTGGCATTAAATATCTCTTAAAATAATTCTTCGATTTGAAAACTGTCTGCATCAGCGTGTTTATCAAACGTTTCTCTATAATACTACCGATTTTCATATTTTTGTATGCAACAGTTTTTTTAATATTAACGAAGAAAGGCCATGCTTAAGCATTCAAATTGGATGCCGATCTGCCGGGAATATCTACGTAGATTTTCATTGGTCCATTTCCAAATCAAAACTTTTTTTTATATATAGAAGGATAAATCATATTCAAGGTTGTAGTAGCACAGTGGAAGTTTATTCCAACAGAGCGGAAAATGTTCAGAACAGGACTCGAACTTGATACTTTGGCTTGACATGCCAAAGCTCTACCTATCCTGTCCTGGCGGTACTATGCTGACATAAGTCACTCTTATTTGTTGGGTAACACAAATCACTATTATTTGTGAGTCATCACACACTTTCATCATGCAAATATTATAGTTATAGCTCGGATGAATAAAGCTAGCCCTGCAGCCATGTCCAACAAATAAGAGTGAATTATACATAGACACAAAATTCGATTTTTGCTGCTGCAAAAACTGCTACAAATTATTTCGAGTGAGTGTGACCCTTGTACCATTTAAGAGGCTACTTCAGTCAGCCGAAAAGACCCGTTCGCTAATGTTAATCCTATGGAAGAAATTTATAAAGATATCTCGGTTGCATTTCAATATTTTTGAATGATTTCTTTTGCATTGGATAGCTGAGATCAATCTGTATGCAGACCGTTTTTTACTTTTTAGATTTTCATTGCAGATTTTCTTTATGAGGATGTTTTCATTTTCGAAACCGGTTTCGAAAATGAAAGTGTCCCCATAAAAAATATCTGTAAACAAAATTGAAAAAGTAAAAAACAACCTTTGTACAGATCGATCTCAGCTGTCTAATGCAAAAGAAATCATTCAAAAATATTGAAATGCAACCGGGATATCTTTATAAATTTCTTCCATAGCGAGCGGGTCTTTTCATTTGACTGAAGTAGTCTGTTAAGGGGTTGATATACGGGGGTGGACACTACTTATCAAGCAAGAAATTTCTGCTTTGTGAAGATTGCAACTACGGTAAGAAGGATATTTCTTTTTCTATAGCAATCTTCCTGCGCTTTTTTCTGAAAATTGTAAATACTCCTTCATAAAAACTGTATTTCTTTTTACAAATGTCTCTCTATATACATTCCAGCTTTTTATACATTTAATGAATTTAGGTTTATGAACCTTTTATTTTTATATTTTCGCATCTGCTGTAAGGGAATTTATTTAAATTATTTTGGATATCTTCTAAATTAAAAAAAAAAAATCTTTTCGTTTTTAAATAAAAATTAGATTTAAATATGTAATGTAAAAAATAAAATTTATGTAACAAATATCTATACGTGTATGTTACAAGAACACGGCCGATATCATTCTCGTTATCTACCATTCAAGGGGTTGATATACAGGATTGGACACTACTTATCAAGTGAGACATTTTTACTTTGGGTAGATTGCAACTACGATAAGAAGGATATTTCTTTTTCTAAAGCAATCTTCCAGCGCTTTTTTCTGAAAATTGTAAGTACTCCTTCAGAAAAACTATATTTCTTTTTACAAATGTCTCTATCTCTATACATTCCAGCTTTTTATACATTTAATAAATTTAGGTTTATGATCCTTTTATTTTTATACTTTCGCATCTGCTATACGGGAATTTATTTAAATTATTTTGGATATCTTCTCGAGTTTTAAAAAATCTTTTATTCGTTTTTAAATAAAAATTAGATTTAAATATGTAACGTAAAAAATAAAATTTATATAACAAATATCTATACGTGTATGTTACAAGAACACGGCCAATATCATCCTCGTTATCTACCATTCAAGGGGTTGATATACAGGATTGGACACCACTTATGAAGCGAGACATTTTTGCTTGGGGTAGATTGGAACTACGATAAGAATGCTATTTCTTTTTCTAAAGCAGTCTTTCAGCACTTTTTCCCGAAAATTGTAAATATTCCGTTAGAAAAACTATATTTCTTTTTCCAAATGTATCTATACATATATTCCAAGTTTTATATATTTAATAATTTTACCTTTATGATCCTTTTATTTTATATTTTATAAACTTCTATAATGGAATTTATTTAAATTATTTAAATCATTTTGGATTTCTGCGCAGTTTTTTTAGAAATTCTTTTATTCATTTTTAAATAAAATTTAGCTCTAAATATATGACGGGGGCAAAAATGTAACAAGTATATATACGTGTATGTTCCAAGATTTAGATACTTATGTAAAGCTTTTCAAATAAAGAAAAATGCAAGGGTATTCTAAATTATAGCGATATATCAAATGCCTTGCTATGCGACGAAATAAACGGCTAACGGACGAAACCATTATCTGCCGTTCAGTAGATTGATCTACAAGAGTGGATGGACACTACTTATCCCGTGAGAAATTTTCGCTCTGCGGCGATTCTTGAAGCCAAGATAAAAAATAAATGATTTTTTTTTTTCACCGCGTTTCTTAGTATTTTATTTTCCTCCTATAAGGTAAATATTGAGCTAAGAAGTCTACTTTTTTTTTTTTTTTTTTTTTTTTTTTTTTTTTTTTTTAACTGTACCTATATTTTAGTTTTTTTAATAATTTTCCGTTTATACTTCTTTCAATTTATATATTTATGTTACTACTGCGCACTATTTTATTTATACGAATGAATTATTTTTATTATTATTGCATTTTCTATCTGAAATATAATAATAAAAAAGTTAATAAAACCTAAGCTGGACTTATACTGCAACATATAAGATCTTAAAACGCACATACGCACATAAATAACGCCTGCATTCAACTCTTAAAGGTATATACAAATATTTTACAGACATATACATACAATAAACTCAACTGGGGTGAAAAATTAGCCAGAGCCAGAAATAGAACCTGGTACCACTGTGCACTTTGCTCTTGCTTTAACTACTGAGCCACTCCGGCCGATACCTGGATCTGCAATTTTTCACTAATAAACAATGTTTAGAGCAACAGCCTAGTACACTGTGGTCCCAGGATCGATTCCTGCCTCTGGCTACTTTTTCACTTCAGTTGTGTTTATTGTATTTAATGTATGTATGTCTGTAAAATATTTGTATATACCTTTATGAGTTGAATGCAGGCGTTATTTATGTGTGTTTTAATATATTGTAGATCGATGGAATAGTAAAATCTATTCGTCGTTGTCCCATCATCCAAGGCTGTATGATAGATGGCTGGTGACTTTCCCAACATGGTTTATTAGTGAAAAATTGCAGACCCAGGCATCGGCCGGAGTGGCTCAGTGGTTAGAGCAACGGCCTAGTTCGCTGTGGTCCCAGGTTCTATTCCTGGCTCTGGCTAATTTTTTACTCCACTTGGGTTTATTTTATGTATGTCTGTAAAATATTTGTATATACCTTTATATAAGATTTTATTTATATTTCTTAATAAGCAAAGACAAAGTCGTTTTTCCTTATATCCCTAAACTATAAAGATGCATCTAATGGTAAGCTCTAGCTTATACGATGAAATGAATTGTGAAAGTCTCAGGTCATTATCAACCGTTCAGCAGGTTAATATATAGATGTAGACACTACTTGTCGAGTGAGAAATTTTCCCTCTGCGGGATTGTTGAAGCCACGATAAAAATAAATGGATTTTTTTTTTTTTTTTCAGCGCGTTTCTCAGTATTTTATTTTTCTCCTATGAGGCAAACACTGAGCAAAAAAGGTCTATTTTTTTTTTCAAACTATACCCGTATTTCAGTTTTTTAACAATTTTCCGTTTATATTTCTTTCATTTTATTTATTTATTTTACCATTGCACACTATTTTATTTATACAAACGAATTATTATTATTGCATTTTCTTTCTGCAATATAATAATAAAGAAGTAAATAAAAATTAAGCTACACTTATGTTGCAAATATAAGATCTTATTTATATTTCTTAATAAGGAGAAACAAAGTCATTTTTCCGTGTATCCCTAAACTATAAAGATGCATCTAATGGTAAGCTCTTGCTTACACGATGAAATGAATTGTAAAAGGCTCAGGTCATTATCTACCGTTCAGCAGGTTGATATACAGGAGTGGACACTACTTGTTGAGTGAAAATTTTTCGTTCTGGGAAGATGGCAGCAGCGATAAAAAGAATATTTATTTTCTATAGTCGTTTCTCATTAATTCTTTTTTTTTTTCTTTTTTTTTTTGGATGTCGTAAATACTAGTTATAAAAAAGAAATCCTTCTATTTTTCAAATTTCCATTTAAATTTCAGAGATTTTATTTATTATTACAGCTCAGGCTGTTTTTTTTTCCCAAAATATTCACAGAGTTCGCGTTGAAATACCTTCCATGTTAGTAATGAATTAAATAACGTAAAATTAACTCTCTATATATTTATACCAGCTAAGTAATCAAATTTTAATTATGCTTCGAAATTTTCAAATCCTTAAAATTTATATATTATATATATATATATATATATATATATATTATGTATTATATATTATTTATTTATTTATTTATATATGAAACTTTTTACATTTTTTATTAAATTTCATAAATTTATCCACATTTTAAAACTTTATAAGTGTTTTAAATGAAAACGCGGATTTTCTTTACCTTCTAAACTTTATCTGCATCCCCAAAACTGGGGACGTTTAGTCATCTTACTCTCAACATTTATATCTTTCAATATATAAAAAAGTTCAAAGTTACTCTAAATTAGAAAGATATTTCTAACGTTCTGCCATACGACGAAATGAATTGCGTATACAAACCTGACCATTATCTACAGCAGGCTGATATATAATATATGAATGGGCATTATTTTTCGAATGAGAAATTTTTAATTTTGGTAGACACACACACAAAAAAAAGAAGTGTAGCACTTATTTCTTTTCTCCTACATTAAGAATTTTCCGCTATTTTCTCTTTTTTCTATCTATATTTCAGATCTTGTCTGTTTAATGAGCTTACGTTTATAGTCCTTTCATTTTTATATTTATTTTGCCGCTATACGCTAACTTACTTATATGAAGTGGGATAATTTCACTCCTCATTTTTTTGCCTTTTCTATCTTTTTATTTAAAATATAACAATAAACAAATAATGTAAGAGCTGTATAAAAGCTATATTATGTATGTGCCTATATTATATAGTAAGCTTATAGGCGTTTAACTAGCTATGCTTATACGGCAATACTTAGAAACTTTTATATATTTTTCAATAAGATTTACTGCTTGTAACTTTTCCAACTGAGTGAAAAAGGGCCTAAGCCGCGATTCAGATATAGACACACGGACGGACAGACAGACAAACAGAGGAATGAGACGGAATAGGGTTTCGTCAGATGAACGAAACTCTAAAAAAATCCTTAGCATTTTTAAAACAGGAAAGTCACGAAGATATGAACATGGAGAAAAAGCCATTTAAATTTTAAATTTGTATGGGTAATTGCGCTGGATGTATTAACAAAATTTACAATATCTCGCGTTATTATTGCCGTATGGGTAAAAAGGAAGTGTGAAAACATTCACAATTAAACAGGCTTTCGTTTAATATTGAAAAAAAGAAAAAAAAAAAAGAAAAAAAAAAAAAAAAGGAAATCGACATTTTGACCAATTTTGAGGTAAACTGTCCCCTTAAGTTGAAATATTTTTCGCATCTTTTAATTTTTTCCAGTTTTCACCTTTTTAGTTAGTTACAATATGTGAATAAATATATGAAAAATCTTGACTTGTATTTTAACATTTAGAACTTTATTTATTTCCCGTGATAAGGAAGAAAAGGCATATTTCCTTTATAAACGTAAACTACAACGATGTATCTAATATCAGGCCCTCGATATATGATGAAATGAATTGTAAGCAGCAGTGGCTATTATCTACCATTCAGCGGGTTGATGTACAGGAGTGGACACTACTTATCGAGTGAGAAATTTTTGCTCTGCGGAGAGTGCAGCCACGATAAGAACATTTCTTTTTTTATCGCCGTTTCTCAGCGCTTTTTCTCCTGTCATCGTAAATACTCCGTTATAAAAACTCTTTTTTTTCCCCAAAAGTCCATTTATATTTCAGGTTTTATTTATTTAGAAAATTTACGTTTGTGTAACTTTTATTTTTTATATTTATTCAGCTGCCATGCTGTAGCTTACTTATATAGTGCGTCTCAAAAGTATATGGACAGGCGATTTTTTGAAATAACAGTTCAAAAAATGAAACCATAATCACGAAAAAAATAATAAGCATATGGAATTATAATACAAGTTTATGACAACAAAGAAATGCAGTATAGGTTATACAGAATTTTTGTAGAAAAATAAAAATCAAAATAGGCTGTCTCAAAAATATATGGACTTTTCGAGTTTTTTGCATTTAAATTCGAATTTTGGATCTATTCCTTTCAATTATCTTGAAAACCGTATCAAGTAAGCTTCAAAGTAGTGTTTGAAGAATGTGTGGCTGTAAAGAGAACCAATTCTGCTCTACGCTTTGCTTTAATTCCTGAATAGTAGGAAATTGACGACCATGAGCATATACATCTCGTGCAAGTACTCCCCAAAGGTTTTTAATTGGATTTAGGTCTGGACTGATAGCTGGCCAGTCTATAACAGTTACTTGGATCTGCGTAAACCAAGCTGTTGTTGAATGACAGATGCGAATCGACGCATTGTCCTCTTGGAATTTTCAGTTATCCCTTCCAAAAATGTTTCCAAATGGAAGGAGATTGCTTTTAAGGACATTTTAATAATCCTCAGAGAACTGTGGACAATTAAGAGAAGCAATATCCGTTGTTCCATTGAAACAAATCGCGCCCCACACACGGAGAGAATCCCCTCCTTGTTGTCGACTAATGAACTCCCGAGATTCTGGTCGCAGATCATGCCGATGGTATGCTCAGCCATCAGGGCTATCCAAATTGGTTTTGTTTTCGTCACTGAAGAAACAACAATTCATCTTCCCATGGCTTGTGTTTTTTAGTTCAAAGAATGCGTGCATTTCTATGGTACACTTTCAACATAGATTCCGCGCACATTCTGCGATATTTATGAATTTTCCTTGCCGTATGCAACGGTGAACAGTAGATCTCGTAATAGGAAAAGCTAAAGTCTTCGAAATTTCACGAACAAACTTATTTTGGGTTGAAACTGCTTGAAAAATCTATCTGTCTTGCCGTATAGAGTTGCTTTTTTTGGTCGACCTGAACGTTGTTTTGCAATTGCATTGCCACTTTTTGATAAAATTTCATAATGTCCGGATCTGCTATTCTTTATTTGTTTAGTAATATCAGAAATTTTAACATTTGAGTCTTTAAACGCCAAATTTTAGTTATATCAGCAACAGAGAATTGAACGTTGCGAGGCATTTTCCCACTATTCTATAATTCAACAATAAGCAGTGATTTTGTATTTTGCAGTGGGTACTTCACATGTGCAGAAAACAGAAAATGCAAATTTTTTTGATACGGTGGAAATAAAAGCAATTCTTTTCATTGTCCATATATTTTTGGGACAGCTTATTTTGAATTTAATTTTTTTACAAAAATTCTGTAAAACCTATACTGTATTCCGTTGTTGTAACAAACATATATTATGATTCTGTATGCTTATTATTTTTTCGTGATTATGGCTTCACATTTTGAGCTGCTATTTCAGAAAATCTCTTGTCCATATATTTATGAGACGCACTATATCAGTCAAATTATTTTGTATCCCTTATCATTTTATTTTTGTCATTCTTTTTTGAAGAAATCTTAATAATGAAAGAACATACTATATATACATTGGGTGTTCGGTTAACAAACTTCATCCGTTCCAAAACAGTGTTTGCTAACCGAATTGTTCGTTAACCGATCATAGATTCTGTATTAATTTGTATGGAAATTCAATTAATTCGTTCTTAAGAGTTAAATAATGTATAAAAAGTAATATAAATCTTCCCTATATAATAGGGTTAATATCCGTTTTTATTTAATGTGGACAGATCATATTGTGATGGCTTTGTCCATATCGTGGTGTATTGTAAAAAAACAAAAACAAAAAAACAGTGGCACTCCGGGAGTGCCAATAGAAGTGAAAACTTTAACAATTACGTGTGTGTTTTTTTAATCGTCAGGAAATGTTTTATTGTGCAGGGAATGCGTTTAAATGTAGTGTTTTTTAATTCATTATTATAAACTATTACTACCAAAATTATATTACAATTTTCATAGTAATATAATTTAACTATAAATTACATATAAATAAACATTAATAATTTGTTTTGTTTAAAAAAAGTGCAAAAAGTTTTGTTTAAAATTTAATTTTAGCACAAAATAAAAAAAAAGTTCAAAAATCTCAAAAAAATTTTCAAGTTTTTCAAATGCAAAAAAATAAATAACCAAAATATGAGAATTTTTCGGTTTTAGCCTGTAGACTATAAAGAAATGCATATTTGGTTATTTTTTTTAAATCTGTAGCTTACATAGTTTAAAAGTAACAATGCGCGCAAACTCTAAATTTACTGATCTGAGAAAACGCTTTTAAAAGTTTCAATATCTACGGACCTTCCATTATACTCACCGTCTGTAAATGATTATAACTCAAGTAATAATGCAGATTTTTTAATGCGCTTTTTTGCATATTGTTAAGAGCTTTTAAAACATTTAGAAAAACGCAAAAATCGAAAATTGATTTTTTGAAAGTTTAAAGGTCCTGTGCCCCCTTAAATACAGCTCGGCAAATCTGAAACACAGCATTGCTTCTTCTTGACTTTACTAAAAATCTCTCGTGAAAGTCGTCGTTAACTGATCACTTACTGTATAGTAATATATATCGACTAAGAAAACTAAGTTATGAATATGCTTCAACTTCAAAATTCTCAAAACTTTAAAATTTATAACCTTTTAAGCTTTACCCTTTTTATTAGAGTTATCAACTTTTAAAGATTTTTATATAATCTAAGGATTACTCTTTGACCATAAACTACATTCCTGAAATTTATTTATAGCTATATCAATATAAAAAGGGAAGCTAAAAGGTCTTCTATATTATAAAGATATTTCTAATGTCCTGTCATATGACGAAATGAATTGTGAACAGACAAGGCCACTGTTGATTTTTATCAGGTAACCATATTCCACTTCTCTTTTTTTCTTTTTTTTTTTACACTTTCTATTTTTGTTTTAATCATTTAATTTATAACAATGAGAAAAGGGACGTAAAAAGTAAGCTATACTTGTATCTCAACATTGTGAGCCTTATTTATGAACTTTATAAAATTTATATAAAGATCTTTAAAAAGAATATACAGCCCATAATTATACTGACAAGTTCTCGAGATATCACTGTTCAATGGGTAGTTTTGTGTAAATTCTCCAAAATGAAAGAATTAATTCACACTTCAATTCGCCTTTTAAAAAATGAGTTAAGCTTGCGTTCAAATTCAAAATTTATAAAACGAATACACTTAATTTAAACTCATTTTTAAAAGTAAGTGATACTCACTAAAGATTTCTAAAATAAGGGGGGGGGGGGGAGAGAAGAAGATCACACGAGAATACTCCAGGAAATTATTTTGCTTAATTTTATCAATTTACAATAGGGATGTTAAAATCACTTTAATTAATTTAGTACTGTAAGAAGACTTAAAGAATTCCTGTGTAATTAAGGTATTATAATTAATGAAATTAATTTATGTCAATTAATCTAAAAAATTTTAATTATTTGAGTGTTTTTTGTGTTAAATTCCCAGACCAATTTTCTTTGAAAATGTGTCTTATCATCAAGAACATTAGAAAATATTTATGATGTTAACCCTTTATATACGGAATTATGAATTCCCGAAAATTTTATCTTCTAAAACATTTTTCGTGAACTGTTTAAACTACATTAGAAGATTTACATAATCATTTTATAAATTTTAGAAGAATTTTAGAATGATTGAAGGATTTAGAAAGATTTATTAAATTTGAATTTATAGGGATTTTATGCAATATTTATAACACCACTCAAATCTTTCATTTTAAATATTTTATTTAGTATTTCGTATAATTATTAAACATATATAATGTTCTTACAATAGAAATATAGAAATATTTCCGAATTGAAAAATCCCCCCCCCCAAGCCAAGAAAGCTGAAAAGATGCAAAGGCAAAAGAAACAAAAGAAATCATCCTTTTAAAAATATTTTTTTTTGTGTAACCAATAGTGCTTTTGGAACAAGATATAAAGTAATGTATCTATAACTCATTCTAAACTGTATTACAGCTAATCGATGTATTAAATGAATTTTATAACAAGTTATTTTAATGGCACTTATAAGTACCGTCAGTAGATAAAGGGTTAATTTATTTTTAATATTTTTTATTTAACTTCTATAACGTCTTTCTGATTTTGATATTATTGAAATTGCGATTGGCCTATAACAAAAAAGCTTGATAAGCAGTTTTTAGAATTTATAAGAAAATTATGTATGTTTTCTATATTATTTTCTAAGAGAGGTTTAAAGAGAAAAAAAACGAATTAAAAAGGAAAAAATGTTTTTAATGGCGAAAAAGTTTTCAGGAAATAGTTAAAGAAATTAAATGACTTTGAGTTGTAATTTTGACCCCAAACTCACGGATTATTTTAATCTAACTCAACTCACATTCGTTTCACTATAACTGAATGAAACTCAACTCAAAGCTCTGAGAAATTGATTCAAACTCCCGAGTTTTAACTCAAAGTTCGCTCCTGCAGAACACAGGTTGATATACAGAAGCGGACACTATTTATCGAGTGGGAAATTTTTGCTATGCGGAGATTGCAGCTACTATAAGAAGCAGATTTAGATTTTCTTTTTCTATTTTCCTTCTCTTAGGGATTTTTCTCCTGACATCGTAAATACTACGTTATAAAAACTACTTTTTATTTCAAAAGTCCATTTATATTTCTCGTTTTATTTATTTAGATAATTTACGTTTATGTTACTTTTATTTTTATACTTATTTAGCTGTTATGCTGTTATATTCTTATATCAGTTCAATTATTTTGTATTCCTTATCATTTTATTTTTTATCTCCTTTTAAAATAAATCTTAATAATGGATAAATAACGTAAAACTAACATTAGATAGATGTATGAACTAGATCAGCAAATTCCGAATACGCTTTAACTTCTAAACTTTAAAATGTATAGCATCTTTATCTTTTCATTAAATTTCATATAGTTATCAACTTTCAAAAACTGAAGGAGTTTTTTTAAATAAAAAATCTGAGTCGAGAATTTTTTTCAGAAAACAGTGAAAGAAATTGAATGAATTAATTGGTAATTTTGACCCAAACTCACGATTATATATTTATTTATTTATTTTTTTGCTCTATCTCAACTTATGCTCACTTTTTAAAAAGTGAATAAAACTCAACTCAAAACTCAGAGAAAATGAGTCAAACTCACGAATTTCAACTCAATAAGTTCGCTCCTGCACAATACTGGTTGATATACAGGAGTGGACACTACTTATCGAGTGGAAAATTTTTGCTCTGTGGAGATTGCAGCCGCGAT
The DNA here is from genome assembly GCA_963932465.1 of Maratus speciosus. NCBI lineage: Eukaryota > Metazoa > Arthropoda > Arachnida > Araneae > Salticidae > Maratus > Maratus speciosus. The sequence goes on along the minus strand of OZ010793.1, from coordinate 294,839,466 downwards.
AAGAAGAAGATTTTCTTCTTTCATTTCCATCTCTCAGGGCTTTTCCCCTACAACTTCGTAAATACTGCATTATAAGAACTGCTTTTCTCAAATGTGTTTCTATATTTTATGGTTTTCATTTCTTCGCCTCGAAGGCACCCTTTTTCGCTTGTTGAATGGTTTTATCTAAATATTTAGGGGAAATTTTCTTCTAATACTTTGAAGAAAATTATGTTTTTTTCTTGAAAATTTATTTTTCTTTAAAAGTTCCAATAATGTGTTTATTTTTCTGTATTTAAAATTCAAGCGGATCCTCCCTTTTTTTGTTGTTGTTAATCCTTTTTATTTATGTATCTCAGTATTTGTATTTGTCGGGCATTTTAGTTGCAATAGTATTATATCAATAATATTATTTATTAATTTGGAAAAAGAAATTCTTGTCCTATTTAAAAAAAATGTATTTAATTTCTACAGTTATAATATTATACATAATCAAATGCCAATGTAAATCAATAGAATATTTAATTTTTTTTTTCAATCTGTTTTTACCGGGATAAACTTGATGCAAATTTCTTGATGAAGATGTAAAATATTACGGTTTATGGAAATATTAATTTTACTGCTCTTTTTATTATTATGCTTACTTTAAGTTGTTGTGTACATTGATTCGGACTTCGATAAATAGTCATTCGTTTAGACAACCAATTTTATGGTTTACGTTTAAATATGCTTTATACATCCCTAAAATACATGCATTTACCTGTAGACAATGACGCACTTGAAATCAAAAAAGAAAAACACTGTAATTGTTCCAATAAATTAAGTAGTTCAAAGAATAAAATGAAAGGCGTAATGCGAGCAAACAAATTCAAGGATAGGTTTCCCAAGTAATAATATTAACAAGACAGGCATAAATGTATATATATGAAAGTACAAAAGCTTTATCATAATTCCATGAAATAAAATTAATGCTTTTTGCGTAATCCTAAATTCTGCGAAAAAAACTATCTTTTTTTAGTTAGAAGAACTGGTATCACATTTTGTATAATATTCGTTTGAGCGTGTCAGAGATCTATTTTGACAAATTGTAGATGAAAAGTAATTCTGAAACCTCTAATACTATGCGCAAAATAAAACATTTTGTCATCTTTCAAAAATCAAACAATTTCAAATAATATTTACTATATTTCCCGTAGAAAAAAGTTTTCGTAAAAACTGTTTATTTTTGTATGACTTTTGCAGCTGCAAATTGCAGAGAAAATGTAACTTATAAACGTATAATTCTATACATAAATAAAACATAAAAATTATATCTGTTGAACGAAGCCAAATAAGACTTTTTACGTTTCCAACAAAATAATTTTATAAAAAAATTCGCAAAAACTGTTTATTTTTGTGTGGCTTTTGGCAGCATGAAATTGTTTAGAAAACGTAATTCTTAAATGTATAATACTATGTGCGAAACAAATTTTTTTATTATCTTTCAAAAATTAAATAGGTTGAACGAATCCAAATAAGATTAATTATATTTTCCATTCAGTAATTTTATAAAAAGAAATTCGTAAAAACTGTATATTTTTGTATGCTTTTTCAGCTGTAAATTATATATATATAATTTAATTCCTAAACATCTAATATACTATGCTCAAAATGAAACATTTTTTATCTTTAAAAAATTAAATCACTTGAACGAATATAAATACGATTTATTTATTTATCGTATAATATTTTCATAGAAATATTCGTAAAAACTGTTTATTTTTACATGGCTTCCGCAGCAGCAAAGAAAAATTTGTACTAAAGCCGAGGGTTTATTCTCGTCATCAGAGAAATGATATACAATATCCCTTTATGTAATTCTTTATAAATATTCAGTATGTACCGTCGGAATTAACGTTTTGCTTCCTCTGAGGCAATGGCTTCTTCATCCCATAACTGCCTTTTGCTTCATTTTTTGATGCCTCATTTACTCTCTGGAGATTATTGTTGTTTACTAGAGTTTTCTTTTTTTTTATTTTTATAGATAGTAGAGTTATAAATATATACGGTTTTCCAAACCTGTTCAAGATTGATGTTTTTTGGCATTTTAACGTACTTCAAAAAACATGTATATGCATATTTTAGCAGAATGTTAGAATTATAGAAAGCATAGATATTTAAAATATTCCTTTACTGTTAGAAAGCTATAAAAATGCACTGAGAAATATTGGCTTTCATAATTTTTCTTGTTAAACTTATCATATCTTGCATCAACTATTGAAATGTTTTTTTTTCTTTAACTTAAACGTTTACTTCTGTTAAAAAAATAATTAGACTATGTGACATGATAATGTTTACTGTAAGTGTTCTGGGGGTGTGCACGGGCCGGAATTTCCAGGCTTAGTCCCAGCCCGTTGCAAAAACTAAAAGTTCAGCCCGGCCCGTACAAAAATCAATGAAATCAGACCCGACTCAATTTTCGCAGAAAATATCGATTTTTTTGAGCATTCAATAAAGATTTTTTTCTAGACTACTGCATGCATATTTATGAGAAAATTCTCCTCCGTGTAGGCCCAGTATGTAGAAAGAAAATGTAAGACTGATCCTGGCCCGGCCCGAGTCTGTTGAAATAATTAAGCCCTGGTTCAGACATGATGCAACTGGCGATGCCGATCTCTACTCTATGCTGGACATGTTAGTATATTGAATATAAAATACGTGAATTAACACATTGCTAACGAAACGTAGAACCAATAATGTGAAAAATGTCCAACCCGAGAATCGAAATCGGAACCCTTGGAATAGCGCTCCCAGTGCTCTACCATTTAAGTTACGAGGACAAAATACTCAGCTTAGCACTTCCCACATATGTTGGTAAGGCTGCAACTACATCTCAAGATGGAATAGTCTTCATGAGCACACCCCGAGGCGAAACATGAGACAGAAACAAACCCAGCATCGGTAAACACATATATAATTTTAAATTAATTTTTCAATTAATTTTCAGCAGTGAAATTACGCTTGAAATTATTGAATATAAAATATGTGAATTAATTAATACGTGTTTTAATTCTCGTAATTTATAACCAATAATTTCGAGCGTAATTTCACTGCTGAAAATTAATTGAAAAATTAATTAAAAAAATTCCTATTAGTATAGGTCTGTACTAATGTTGTCTATCTAACATCGGCTCGTGCAGCATATATTTATACTATCCTCGCCTCAGTCACGTCCATTGAAAACTGTTCAAGTTTTATTGGCTTAGTTTGATACTTTTACATTTTTATATCGGGCCGAATTTTTTTATCGGTTGGGCCCGGTCCGAACTAGCCTGTTACAAAAATGGTCTTTAATGCGCCGGCCTGTTCAAATTTTTCTCTTTGTGTGGTGGGTCGGGTACGGGCATCGGGCCAAGCCCGAGCCCGTACAGACCTCTAAAGTGTACACATGCAAAATAAATTATTTGCTTTAAAGCTACTTTACAAATTCTCGTCGCAAAGTCTCAAGCCTAAAAGCAGTTGTCAGATTAAAATACTAGTCGCCTCTATCTTAGACCTGTTAAAAAACCCTTTAACTATCGTTTGAAGATGTCATTTGGATCTTTTTCCCGTTTTCTATTTATTGCAGTTTGCTTAAGAATAATATTATTGGATTTATATAAAATATAAAATCAATTATTAATTACCAGAAAATATCGAAGTTTTAACCATGATTGGATAAGAAGTTGTGAAACTTTCCTCGAAATCATTCATACAATCATGACTAACTTGATGTAGGACATATGGCAGTATTACATTAAAAATAAATTACATGTACAGCAAGCATACTGTGGAAAGTCAAAGAAAAGTAGCACTGAATATAAACTAGCATTTCGCTCTACAAAAAGAAAATGTTTTTGTTCTAATATATTGGGTGAGTGCAAAAGTTCTACCCGTTTTGAGTATATGTAAACGTCAAATGGAGTACGGACGTTACAGATGACGTTTCGAGGACAGGAAAGTGGATAATAACGCGTGGAGCAGTAGAGTATGTACAGGCTCAACGTTTGTGAGAATAACTCATGCGGAACGGGAAACAACATGGCAAGCAAGAAAGACTACATCAGACATTGTTTACTGTACGAGTATGATAAATGCATTACAGCAGCCTCAGCATGCCGCAGTATTTATCAAATGTATGGGGAGAATGCCGAGGACGATAGCACCTGCTGCCGGTACTTTAGGAAATTCCGGGACGGAGACAGGAGTTGTAAAGATCATGCCCGTACTGGACGCCAATCAGTGGTTTCAGACGAGGGTCTGGACACAACCATGACAAATTCCCCACATCCAACAGACGAAGAATTAGCGGAAACGTTCTCGGTACACAAAACAATAGTCGAAGAACGGATGCATGAACTTGGCTTCACCACCAAATTCGATCACACCAACTTACAGTAAGGCAACGAGAAGAGAGGGTCAGGACCCGTGTTTCTTAGCTTTCCTGTAAAAGTAGGGAACCATTTTTGAACTGAATTGTAATGGATGATGAAAAGAGGGTACCGTCCGGGAATGTAAAGCGTCGATGGACCATGTGCCGATGTTGCAGAGGGTACTCCATCTACCTAAACCGGAGAACTACATTCCGAAAATGTTTTCCTAAGTGTATGGTGGTGTATGCCAAGGGAATAACCAACCAGGAGATCTTCGCACCGAACAAATCGATCAATGCAGACCTCTACTTCCAACAACTGGACAAACTGTGAGCAAAACCCACGTCTAAGTAGCCAGCACTCATCAATCACAGAGAGGTTCTCTTTCATCACGATGAAGCCAGGCCTCACGTTTTTTAAGGACTCGGCAAAAATTACTGGACCTTGGTTGGGAAGTTTGACCTCAACTGGCGTATAGCCCCGACCTTGCACATTCGATTTATCACCTTTATTGGTAGTTCCATAACGCCTTCCCTCGGTGAATTTTCAATGTCGTGGAGACTGTAAAAACGGCGTTACAACAGTATTTTGATTCTAAAGCAGAGGGGTTTTATCGGCGTGGGATACACTTACTGCAAGACAGATGGCAAGAGCTCATACATAATGATGGTGCTTGCGTGAATACATAGGTGCTTAACTTTTTGTGTTCTCCGCCTTTTTGTTTTCGCTAAAAAACGGGTAGAACTTTTGCACTCACCCAATATTTAGAGATAAGTTGTTTAAATATCCATGTGTTAAATAACATTATAAAGCGGGAAGGTGGGGGGGGGTGTACTCTTTTCTGCGGAAAAAGTATGAAAATAGTGAATAAGTACTAACTGATGATTATCAATTTTTAACAAAAGAGATCGTTGCGTATACCAAATGAACTAAGGCCGAGTCGCCAAGCTTGAATCTCTGGTAGCCAATGGCAGTCTAGCGACCAGAAATTTCGCGCCTTGCTCTGCACGTCTTTTTTTTTAGGTGCGTTCTTAATTATATAAATACGTAGCACTTACAGTCGTTGTCTGGTCCGTCCGTCAGTCTGCATATAACGGCGCAAAAACTACCGAACCGAATAGTTTGAAATTTAATATATATAATCGTTGCGGAATTTGGCGAGTCATTTCAAATTTTATAAAAATCGAATCAATACTTAAAAAGATATTAATAAAAGTTTTCTTCATTCTATTAAATCATATAATACGTAATTAATTCAATAATATCCCATGATTGGTACTGATTATAGGTTGCCATGGTAATTACGTTCTATTTAAAATGCAGTATTGTTTCCGTATTACTGAATTTAATATACATAGTCGTAATAAATTTTGTATTCATGCATTTTTGCATAAGAGTGCAACAGCTATTGCACCAAGATTTGAATATTTATAAAACTAGTTATAGCACGAACTTAACATTATAACGGTCTACGAACTTTATAACAGCCCTTTGCCGCTTTCGACGTACAATTATCACATGGTATTTTTTCGTTTCTATATCCATGCGAAGGAAATAAACATTCTAAGGATATAGAATATCTGCCCTCCGTATGTTATGTTACAATTGGTATTTTGCGTCTATTTTACACGCAAATTATTATTAAAAATACAAAAATATTTATTTATTTATAAAAGTGTATTAAATATAAATTTATAAGGTATAAACTGTTGATTATACAACTATATTTTATATTGTACATTATTTTGATATGCCATACATAATTTAAAATCAGTAGTTGCATAAAAAAGAGAGAGAGATTATTATTGGCCGGAAAGAATAAAATAATAAACTTTCAAAAAGAAAGAAAAAATAAATAGGTTTCACATAAGGAATATGTCTTTTCCTAGTTGGTTCTACTTTTCTATACTGTCAATTTGCTAGGACGTAAAAACTATATACACACTGACTTTGGAAGGGAGAAAAAAGACTTTGTAAAATGTAATCTTTAATTTGTAAACTATGCTCTAATTATAAAATAAGTAATATGTTGACTTTGAATATTCATTTTTTACTTTTCATACTTTCATTGTTGGAAACTGAATAAATCTTTGAATAAATACAATAAGTGAGATGTTTTTATACTTTCTCAAGAAAACAGGAAATTCTAAGATGACTCTTCGTTAATCACGTAACTTTTTTACTATAAAGTTTCTTCATGTTGTGGGATTATGACCATTTCTACACACGTAAAATAGGGTTCCTAACTATTTATAATCTCGTGGTTAGGGGTGAGGCGAGCGCAACCCAAGCCCTCAAGCCCAAATATAACCCGGTTCAGAAATGGGTTCGGGTGGGCTCAGGCTCAAAATGAAAATTTTATTTATATATAAATTGAAAAAAATAAAAAAATAAAAGTTGCTATTGGAGAATAAGAATGTATTTCTTGCTCCTTATGTATTTTTTTTTTGCCCTTTATTTACTGACGGTACTTATAAGTACCAGTAATATAACTTGTTATAAAATTAATTTAATACATCGAGTAGTAATGCAGTTTAGAACGAGTTATAGATGTTTTACTTTATCTTGTTCCAAAAGCATTATTGATTACACAAAACAAAAATATTTTTAAAAGGATGATTTCTTTTGCCTTTACATCTTTTTAGCTTTCTTGGCGTTTGGGGGGGGGGGGAGGGGGGAGGAATTTTTTAATTCGGAAATATTTCTATATTTCTATTGTAAGAACATTATATTTGTACATTTCCTAATTCTACAAAATACTAAGAAAAATGTTTAAAATAAAAGATTTGAGTGGGATTATAAATCGTGCACAAAATCCCTATAAATTCAAATGTAATTAATCCTTCTGAATCCTTCTAAAATCCTTCTAAAATTTATTAAATGATTATGTAAATCTTCTAATGTAGTTTCAAAAATTCACGAAAAATGCTTTTGAAGATATAATTTTCCTGAATTCATAAGTCAGTACATAAAAGATTAATATCTTAAAATGTATTTGATTTTTAGACACAATGTTAATTGCGATTAAAGGTATAAGTACAGTAAATTCTGTCTAAGGCGGACTCTGTATAATCCGGAAATCTGTCTACCGCGGAAAATTTTTCAAGTCCCGGCGAACCCATAGAAAATTACATTAATTCATGCTGCATAAGGCGGAATCTGTCTAACGCGGAAACGGAAAGGATTTTAAGGTCCCACCGAAACCAAAATTTTGCATAAGGCGGAAAAAGGATAATTTAAAAATGAAGGGCATTTTGTTTATTAAACTTTAAAACTGATAAGTCAAATAACTCAATGTCGAGCATGTTAGTTAAAATTCCGTAACCTTTTAAGACAGTTAATTCAAAAGAACAGAAACTTTAAATTTTAAGGAATATATGCTTATACCATTTTTTCCTATGCAAAATTGCATCTAAAAGTTAATATTTCTAGTAAAATGAACATTTATCAAAATACATATTTTCGAAAGTACAATGTATTATACTTTAAGATTGTAATCAAATTCAAAATTATAGCGTTCTGTCTCATTCTCGAAGTTTTTTTTTTTTTTTTTTTTTTTTTTTTGGGGTGTGTGTGTGTATATATAAACTTCCAATATGAGTGTATTACTGCATACTAAGAAATTGAATAACGTTTCTCATTTATCTATAAAGACAAAAGATCTTTCCGAATTTCAGTTTTCAACCGATTTTCAAGTCAGGAAAATCAATAAAAAATCCTCAAATTCGAGGGATATTTTTTTTGGGAGGGGGGGAGGGGGGGGGGAGATTTTTTGCATAAGCCGGAATATTGTCTACCGCGGAAAATTTTCTCGGTCCCAATCGATTCCGCCTTAGGCAGAGTTTACTGTATGTTCTTTCATTTTACGTATTTAAAAAATTGCAAGATGCAGAATTAGTTTTCATAGGGCGCTTCAAACTGTCAGACATCTGACGAGCAGAAAATCGGCATAACAGATTACGCGCAGAATTACAAAATAAATTTTGCAACTAGAATGAAATTTTTCGTGCTTAATTAAACTTCATATTGTAATAAATACCCTGAACTTAAATAAAATTTATTTAACATTTTTATATTTTTAATACAAACTTGTATTTAGCTAATGAAAAATTTAGAAAATTTCAACAGTATAATCACCTAAAAAAAATTTTTTTTTTGAACAATAAAAAGGAAATTTTAAGTTTAGTTTATTCAGACTAACATGAAACATATGTGTTGAAATTTCATGAAAAATATTCAGAAGTTTTTGAGATATCATGCACGTTATGTCCAAAAACGTCATTTGGAGAAAAATGACTTGAAAGTTTCGGAAACGCCGCTTCAGCTATTGAGCGGATGTAATTCTAAAAGCTATAACTTCTGTTCTAATGGGAATTTCAAGAAAACAATTTTATCAAAATGTTCAGAAAAGTTTAACATCTAAAAAATTAAAATTTCGAAAATTTTAAAGCTTAAGAGTCCTGACACCTCTTAAATAAAAAAACTATTTTTTAAACGATTTTAAAAGTTTTGTCAGCAATTTTCTACTGCGAACTTCCGGTATCGGGCTCGGGCGAGCTCGGATTTCAAGTGTATTCGGACTTCGAATAAAGGGCCCTAACCCTCTGAGCGTTTTGAGGACTTTCCTACATTTTCAAAAATTGTTTATAAAGCTAATGTTAATTTAAATTTTCTTTCCCTGTTTGTTTCTAAAGTACCTTTCATGTCCGTTTATTTTGCATTCATCTTAAAATACAATTCTGTTACAATTATTTTTCTCTAAACCGATTTAAGCTGTTTTAGTGAAGTGAAAAAATTCGGGCAAACCACTTTGAGGGCTAGACGTGATATCGAAGTTTAGTAATAAACTTTGAAATCATTTATTGATCAGTTTTTCACACAAGGGTTTCTTAATTGGAAATCTTCAAAAAGATTAGTTTAAATATCTTGTTTGCGGAAATGGCTTCGAAATATAGCAACAAAAGTATTAAGATACATTTGGGATATTAAGTTACGTATAAGTTTAACCTCTAAAAAAATTTAAATTTCGAAAATTTTAAAGCTTAAGAATCCTGAGACCTCTTAAATAAAAAAATTATTTTTTAAACGATTTTAAAATTTTTGTCAGCAATTTTCTACTGTGAATTTCCGATATCAGGCTCGGGCGAGCTCGGATTTCAAGTGCATTCGGACTCCGAAAAAAGGGCCCTAACCCTCTGAGCGTTTTGATGACTTTCCTGCATTTTCATAAAAATGTTTATAAAGCTAATGTTAATTTAAATTTTCTTTCCCCGTGTGATTCTAAAATACCCTTCATGTCCCTTTATTTTACATTCATCTTAAAATACAATTCTGTTACAATTATGTTTGTCTAAACCGCTTTAAGCTGTTTTAGTGAAGTGAAAAAATTCGGGCCAACCACTGAGAGGGCTAGACGTGATATCGAAGGTGAGTAATAAACTTTGAAATCATTTATTGACCAGTTTTTGAAACAAGGGTTTCTTAATAGGAAATTCTCAGAAAGATTAGGGGAAAGTAGGGTAATGACGCTCAGAAGGGTAATCCCGCTCACCCAATATCTCTAAACAGAATAGAATTGAAAACGTGCGATCGGTACCGGCACATAGCGAACTTCATCGTAAGTTCCCAGTAAGGATATAGTGACCGTCGGAAGGAAAGTATTTTTGCGTCCTCACGTTTTTTGTTTGCAGTTGTTTTATTATAAAATTCTACAACATCTAACTTAAAGATAAGTGTACACTCTTATTTTCAAATATTAATTTACTCATTATGTCTACAAAATATATACATTTAGCTGTACTTTCATGCTTTTATTTATTTTGTAGTGTGATGTTACGCCAATTATAATGCATTAAAACCCAACTTGGCGATAACGGGTAATGGCGCTCGGTGGAATTCCAGAAGAAGTGTTGTCAGCGGGCAACTTTTTTAAAATTCAAATTTATTGATTAACACCACTTTTTTGAAATGGTAAAAATTCCCCTGTTTTCGCCTTAATTAATATGTCATTAAGCAAGGAGAATTTTACGATTTCAAAAGAGTGGTGAAAAGCAAAAATCCTAAATTTAAAAAAAGTTGCCCAGTATATGTGTAACACAATATGTGTAAAGTGGTCGCAAAATGTCTGCAGGGGTGTGAACAGACCACGCAACTACATATGTCACTTTTGTCAAACTTAAATATTGTATTCAAACTTTGAGCGCAATTACCCTACCATGTCGGGCATTACCGCTCAATCGATGGTTATTTAAATAAAAAGATAAAAAAAATTCCCTTAAACTTTTATGCAAATTAGTTGATTGCAAACTGTTCCTTATGCTTTGGAGTTATACTTCGTTAATAAAATATTGATTTTTTTTCGTCTAAATTTGACTAGCTATTCATGTTTTCCCTTAAGTGAGCGCCATTCCCCCACTTTCCCCTAATTTAAACATCTAGTTTGTGGAAATGGCTTCGAAATATAGCAACAAAAGTATTTAAGATATTGGGTGAGTGCAAAAGTTCTACCCGTTTTGAAGATATTCATTAGTCCAGTGGAGTATAGATGTGGAGCTGACGTTTCGAGGACAGGAAAGTGCCCTATAACGCGTAGAGTAGTAGAGTATGCATAGGCACAACGTTTGTCAGAAGAACTCATGCCGGACGGGAAACAACATGGCAAGTAAGAAAGACCACATCAGACATTTTTTACTGTACGAGTATGACAAAGCCGTTACATCAGCCGCAGCTTGTCGCAGCATTTTTCAAGTGTATGGGGAGGTTGCCAAGGACGATAGCACCTGCTGCCGATGGTTTAGGAAATTCCGGGACCGAGACAGGAGCTGTAAAAGTCATTCCCATTCTGGACGCCCATCAGAGGTTTCTGATGAGGATCTGGACACAGCCATAACAAATTCCCCACATCCAACAGTCGAAAAATTAGCTGAAACATTCTCTGTACACAGAACAACAGTCGAAAGACTGGTGCATCCACTTGGCTTCATCACCAAGATCGATTAGTGGTTACCACACCAGCTTACAGTAAGGCAACGAGAAGAGAGGATCAGCACCTATGTTTCTTTGCTTTCCTGGAACAGTAGGGAACAATTTTTGAACCAAATTGCAACGGATGATGAGAAGTTGATACTGTACCGCAATGTGAAGCGTCGAAGGACCGTGTGCCGATGTTGTAGAGGGTACTTCGTCGACCTAAACAGAAGGACTTCATCCCGAAAATGTTTTGCTCAATGTATGGTGGGATGAAAAGGGAATAACCAAGTAGGAGGTCCTCGCACCAAACCAAACGATCAATGCAGACATCTACTGCCAAGAATTGGACAGACTGTGAGCATAACGCACGTCTAAGTGGCCAGCACTCATCAATCGCGGAGGGGTTTCTCTTTCATCACGGTAAAATCAGGCCTCATGTTGCTTTAAGGACTTGGTAAAAATTACTGGACCTTGGTTGGAAAGTTTTACCTCACAAGGCTTATAGCCCCGACCTTGCCCCTGCGATTTATCACCTTTTTTGATCGTTACACAACGCCTTCGCTCGCCAAACTTTCAATGATGTGGAGACTATAAAAAAGGCGTTGCAACAGTATTTTGACTGTAAAACAGAGGAGTTTTATCTGCGTGGGATTCATTTATTGCCAGACAGATGGCAAGAGGTTATACATAATTATGGTGCTTGCGTGAATTCATAGGTGCTTAACTTTTTGTGTTCTCCGTGCTTCTGTTTTCCGTAAAAAACGGTTAGAACTTTTGCACTCACCCAATACATTTGTGATATTAAGTTACGAAGATTCGTGTTTACGTGCTTGAGAAAGTGCGGATTTTTTTCACCATATATATAGAACATTTTAATTATTGTTTAAGAAATGTTTTTGTTAATGGTGTATAGTAAAAAAGAAAGATTTGTTTCGATGCAAAAGAAAAATGTAACTTAACCACACTGACTGAAATATTTTAATTATTTTGTAAAATATTATCTTTTTGTGACTTACTTAAAGAAAACAGAAATACGTTCTTGAGGAAGACCAATTTTCAAATATCTTCAAAAAATACTTTAATTGTTATGTATCACATAATTTGTTCATGATTTATTTATTTATTTTTATTTGGATCTTTATCTTGCATGCTCAAAAAAATGCTACACTCCCCGCATTCCTTTAAATGTTTTTATTATTATGCAGAACGCAATTTGTTTATGATTTATTTTTACAAGGAAAAATCTCTCTTTTGCATGCTTGAAAAAAAATGCTAATTTCTCCGCATCGTCAGAAGTGTTTTAATAGCTATGCAGTACATAGTTTGTTATGATTTATTTTTAAAAAGTAGATTGGGTTATTTTGCATGCTTTCGAAAATTCTAATTTTCCCACTTTGAGGGAAATGTTTTTAATTTTTGTGTAGTAAGTGAAAATACTGTTAAGTTTACCTCATTAAATAATACATTCCACCCCTGCCCCCTGCTAAAGTAAATTCTTCAATAATTAATATATTTGTTTGAATACAGTGATATGTTATATATAATAATTATTGCTGTTAATTATATTTTTTTTCATGTATTTATACATTAAACTTATGAAAAATCAAACATGATTAACAGCATATAAGGCGCACTTTTAGTACCAGAAATTTTATCAAAATTTACAGGTGCGCATTATTCACCGGTTAGAAAATTTAAATGTTAAAAATTAAGAAAAACAGATGATCACAAGGATTGAAATTTCCACTATACGAAACGTGCTATTTAGTTACAAAAAATTATATACATCATAATGCTTGATATCGGATTGTTTGAAAAATACCGATAATTATGCTTTATTATTATTATTTCTTTATGTTTTACCACAAATCTCACGAAAATTTCTTTGTAAAGAAGTCCTTTTCTTGTAAGCATCCCTTCTTTCCCACGTTTTGCGTGTTATGCATCGAAAATATCCAGAATTTGGAAATTGTATTCTGAAAGTTTAGCTGCGCCTTATTCGCCAGAACATACGGTATATTATGCCCAGGGAACTAATTTCTTATCTTTTTACTTAACTTTATTTAACTTTTCAAATTTAGGCAATTCTTTCTCAAATTTTAGTAAAGAAAATGCGTTTATGCCAAACCTTCTATAACGAAATCTATTCAATATATTTCATTTTTTTTTCAACAATGTATTAGCGGAAACTTACCCGTGTTATGAAGCAAAAAATTTGCAATACCTCTTAATTTTACTAATATATACCAAATTTTGTATACAAAACATGATTTTCGAATTTTTTTTTTTTTTTAAATAAAAATAGCTCTTAAATTAATATATACAAAGTTACAAGCTATATTTTGCTTCATAACATACCAACAGATAAGCAGAACCTTGTTACAAAATTTTATATCTTCAATATCTTAAGAACTTTTTAAGAAGTGATGTTTCTCCTAAACGTATACACAATGAAAAACGCAGTTTTCCAGAAAACGCAAATTAAGATTTTGATATAGCACTCAAAATTATGTATAAAATTTACAACTTTAAAATCCATCATATTTGTAGGTGTTTATGTATTTGTGTATATATTATATATTTGTGCATTAAAATGTATTGTTTATCTTTCTGTGGCTCTTTAAACGGTCTCTTCCGGTTTCAGAAAGTTCATTTCCGGTTTATATTTTGGGCTATAACTTTGTTTCTTATTATCGCTGAACCAAAAGTAAGACATTTTTGGAATCTTAAATGTTTGAATTTTAATTTAAAATAATTTTTAAAAAATAAAATTTTTCGCAAAAACAACGACTCGAGGGTAGGCACATACTTTAAGAGATATTTCAAGGCTTTTGTTATACTTCTGCCGTTAAAATCAAACCTTATCAAAGCAGATACTTTTAAAAGAATATTGTGCAAACAAGATGATGGTAACTATGGTAGCAAAAATGTATAGATGAATAATTCCCCTTTACTTCTTTTTTCATTAAACTCGTATTTTTTTATTAAATACCTTTTATAATTAAAAACAAAACGCTTTAACACTTTATGTACTGAATTATGAATTCATAAAAAAAATTATCTTCTAAAGTCTTTTTCGTGAATTGTTTAAACTACATTAGAAGATTTATATAATCATTTAATAAATTTTAGAAGGATTGAAGAATTTAGAAGGATTAATTAAATTTGAATTTATAGGGATTTTGTACAATATTTATAACCCCACTCAAATCTTTAATTTTAAATATTTTTCTTAGTATTTTGTAGAATTAGGAAATGTACAAATCTAGTGTTCTTACAATAGAAATATTTCCGAATTGAAAATCCACCCCCCCACCCCCCCCCCCCCCCCCCGAAAAAAAAAAAAAAAAAAAAGCCAAGAAATTTGAAAAGATGCAAAGGCAAAATAAATCATCCTTTTAAATATATTTTTGTTTTGTGTAACCCATAATGCTTTTGGAACAACATAAAGTGATGTATCTATAACTCATTCTAAACTGTATTACAGCTAATCGATGTATTAAATGAATTTTATAACAAGTTATTTTAATGGTACTTATAAGTACCGTCAGTAGATAAAGGGTTAAAAGAATATCATGAAGTCAAGATGATGAAGCATGATGTCAAGCATCTTCAAGTGCGTTTTTTCCAAAAAAACTTTCAATGTTCTTCCCCTTTATGTCAATCGACAACTTCATTTTTTAAAGGATTACCTTCATTTTTGCCTCGATGTAATGTTGCCAAACAATAATACGATTTTCAAGTTAACAAATGGCTCTGTCATCTCAAATTTCCCTCCAAAAAGTGTACTATCATCGTTTTCTTCCTCTTTCATTAATTCTTTGAATATTTTAGTTTTAAGTTTAACTCTTTCAATTCTTAACATTTTACTGATAATGTATGTTTAAATTTAAAGCAACGAAACGCTAAAAGATGATACAAAACTATAAGCGACCAGTGATGGTAGCAAAAATGTATAGATGAATAATTCCCCTTTATTTCTTTTTTCATTATACTCGGGCTTTTTTAAAAATACCCTTTATAATTAAAAACAAAGCGGTTTAAAATCCTTTTACATCATATGATATCCATTATCCAAGGTTATAAAAATGTAATATTGATAAATTATTGCGATAGCTTCGAAATATCTTTCGGAGAAAATTATATTTTACCGTCCGAGCACTTTTAATTTTTCCGATCTATCCTGTCAGTCCCACAGGGAAAAATAATTTCTATTTCCCAATAACTGGCAGCGACTTCTTTCTCTGCTCCATTAACATAGCAGTGGACAATGCTGGCCGATCGATGCCAATATCAATGTTCTTTGAGAGTTATTTATTTCCTGTATTTCTTTTACGGCCAATGGCATTTGGACTGTGTATTAAATTGCATTACTCGCTCAGAGAAGAGTAATTTAACACTAGAACGGCGGTAGGGGTCATTTTGACACCTGAGTACTTTCGTCCGTTGATTACTTTTGTTTGCTTGGGCGAAATCGTTTGAAATTTTTTGACTTTTCCTAAATAGATAACATATATTTCTAAAAAAAAAATCAGCTTTCTAGATTTGCTAGTTTTTGAAATATGGGCTTGTATTCCTAGAACGGCGGACGGGGGTCATTTTGACCCCTTTAGTAAAATACTCTTTGTACTCGAAGCTGCTTTTGTTGCTATACTATATGTTCGAGGAGCAATAAAGAAAAGAGTTTAGATTTATATTCATTGTCGTCCAAGGCATGAGGAATACTATTTTACAAATAAACTATCTCAAGAAATAGATTCAAAGAAAGAAAAAGATTTTTTAGGCTTGATGTAAAGACAACAAGATCTAGCAGACTATAGACTGATAAATTTGCTCTTGCATCTAAAATGTGGAATAAATTTATTGAAAATTGCAAAACATGCTACCGACCAGGACAAAATATTACAGTTGATGAACAATTGTTCCCATCTCAGGATAGATATAAATTTACGCAATGTATGCCAAATAAATCGAATAAATTTGGAATAAAATTTTGGTGATCTGTTGACGTTGATACTAAATACCTCTTGAATGAATTTATTTATCTATAAAAGGATGAAACAGCCAATCCTTAATTACGTTTATCGGAAAATGTTGTCATGAAATTAACAGATCCCCATCTAAACGAAGGGAGGAATATTACGATAGTTGGCTATTTTACTAGCATCAAATTAGCAGAAATGTTAAAAGCTAAAAATTCAACTTTGGTTACACAATGAAAAAGAACAGAAGAGAAATTCCTATATCATTGAAAAATATGCGCAGTACTCTTTATTCATCGAAGATAGTGGAATGTGATAATATGACACTTACCATCTATCAAGCCAAAAGAAAAAAAAATGTTTTTCTACTGAGCTCATTACATTCTACTGTAAAAACTGAAGACGATCTCAAGAAGTTGCCCGATTTAATAGAATATTACAACGCAACGAAGTATGGTGTGGATATCCATGATCAGATGTGCCGAAAATACTCCGTGAAATCGACTTCTAGACAATGGCCTGTACATATCTTTTTCAATATTTTGGATCATGCAGCTTTAAACGCCTGGATAATTTATAAAAGTGTAACAGGCAAACCTATCAGTAGAAGAGATTTTCTATTAAATTTAGGAGATGTGTTCAGAATGGATCTTATGGTTTCAAATCTCCCAAAGATCTTTCCTGAGTCTTCAGAAAAAAAAAAAAAAACAGCACGAAAATAAAATAGATATCAAGAGAAAAAATGTCAACTACAGACATGCAATGGAAACAAATCTCAAGAATTTTGCGCACCGTGTTTCAAAGTTGTGTGCGGAAAATGCACCGAAAAAACTGCTTTTTTTTTTGTTACAACTGAATTAATTCCTAATACGTGTGTACAATTTGGAGTACCATAAGCATTAAATAAAATTGAAACAGAATGCTTAACATATTAAGCATTCAGCTACACCTATAATGAAATAACGGAAACAACAGAACATATTTCTCATTTATGGATTTAGAGAGTGAATCATTCGGCGAGTAAGTAGATGAAAATATAAATATATATTATTTTATAAATTGTGTTTTATTTTAGTTAACATTAGTTTTAATTTGTGAAAACATTAATTTCAAATCGATTTTTATATAAAATTAATGAGTTTTTGGAGTAGTCGTAGTATGATCCAATTAATCGTCCTGTACGCGTTACATATACAGTACTTTAAAAATTCAATAAATTATCGGGTAATATTAAATATAAATTATGAAATACACGTATATTACATATTTTTGCTAATTTATGGCATTTAAAATTGTTTTAGCGTTGTTATTTCAGTAGTTTAATCGAGGGGTCAAAATGACCCCTTCCCGCCGTTCTAGTAGGTAAGATTTTCCCGCCGTTCTAGTGTTAATTAGAAAAATACTACAGTAACTCCAGTTAGCTTATTTTGGGGGTCACAAATAGAAAAAAAAAATATTTTTAATAGTTTGTACTATGAAAACTTCTTGTATGAAGTGACGGTAGAAAAGAGAAATTTTTTTTTTTTTTTTCGGAATTGAAAAATAATGACGCAGCAATCAAAATTAGAATTTCAATTAGTAAAATGTGAAAAAGTAGTTTTGACAGTGGAGGAAGAGTGGAAGAATGATAGTTGTGGATATTAGATAACAGTTATTCACTGTCTTTTTTTTTTTTTTTTTTTTTTTTTTTTTTTTCTGTTGTTGTTGTTTGTTTTTTACTTTCAGCGTTCTTCCGTTTTCTATACCAATCTTCAACTGGGTTTATTTATTTATTTTTTTAAAGAAATTCATCATTCTACCCTTTTTATGCCAATCTTCAACTGGGTTTTTTTGAAAATTTTTCATTATCCTTTCCCCTTTAAACCGATCTTCAAGTGCGTTTTTTTCCAAAAAACTTTCAATGTTCTTCCCCTTTATGTCAATCGACAACTGTATATTTTAAAGGATTACCTTCATTTTTGCCTCGATCTAATGTTGCCAAACAATAATACGAATTTCAAGTTAACAAATGGCTCTGTCATCTCAAATTTCCCTCCAAAAAGTGTACTATCATCGTTTTCTTCCACTCCCATTAATTCTTTGAATATTTTAGTTTTAAGTTTAACTCTTTCAATTCTTAACATTTTACTGATAATGTATGTTTAAATTTAAAGCAATGAAACGCTAAAAGATGATACAAAACTATAAGAGAGCAATGATCATTATGTTTCCGATTTAATGTTCCCGCTAAACGAGGAATTCGAATTCCAAATATATTGAAGACAGAACAGTGTATTTAAAAAAGGAAAAAAAAAGTTGCCGGTTAATGTCTCAACCGCCGTGGCGAGCGGCCTCTTTTCGTCCGCAGCCCTTTATTCTTCCACTTAGTCCGACTCTTTTGCGGAAGCTAGTTTCGTAGGTCTCAAGCCACGTCCCGACTATAAGAGACTCTGGTGAAAGCAACGTTGGAAAAAAAAAAAAATCAAAAATCGATACCGGAGAAATTTAAGAGTGAAATTACACAAATTAAAGACGAAGCTACCGAACGACTCCTGCTACTTCGAGCCCATTATTAGTCGTATGTTTGCCAGTTGGTAGAATTTTGATAAAACTTTGCTGAAATTTTTCGCGGCTCGCCTGAAGGACCTCTCACGGCACATAATTGTGTCGCAGCAAACAGGTTGAGAACCGTTGCTTCATAATATTGAAAATAAATGTTTTTCAAGGCTGTCCAACCTGGCATACACGGAATACCACTATTTTATATTAGGGATAATCCATTAATTAACGTCACTAAAAATTTCCTGTTTTTTTTATCCCCCCCCCCTTCGGTATGTCACATTGTTTTAACGCCACATTTTTGAAACTGTTATTTGAACTATTTTTTATTAAAATGACTTTGCATTTGTTATTATTAATATTTAATTTTCTGTCAGTTATCTACAGAAACAAACACCATAAAACCGTCAAGATCTCGCGTGTTTTTACTGTATGCTGCTTTAATTCAAAGAAAAAATATACCCAATGCTTCCTAAATATATATATATATATATATATATATATATAAACATACTTTTTATGAACCTAACGTATGCTTTTTTTAAACAATGCCTACCTAATTATTTTCTTGTTTTATATGTGACGTCACAACCCACCTCCTCTCCGTGTCACACCGTGTGACAATTTGTGGATCTTCTTCCTCCTTATTTAAGTGTGTGGTCATTAATATTGATGGTGGTTCTTGCGTGAATATTTCTATTCAAAAATAAAGGTATCTCATGATCGCCAGATTAGATAACTTCAACAAAGAGCATAAATCAATTTTTGTATTTACGAAATTTTCATGACAATTACTCTCTTTAATTTATTTTTCTTTAATTTTCTTATAAGCTGATTGATAAGACTGATTGATACACTTTGAATTTCATTAGCGCATGTCAGCTGAGAAAGACGTAACGCATAGCGTTACACAGTTAAAACTATGGCATTAAGTGTTATACAATTAAGTGTAACAAAAATATTTAATGTTTCCTACTTGTTTCCTATAAAGTTGCATAATACTAGATTACAATGCTGTTTTAAAGTTGCTGTTTTGCAGCATGAGTTCTATAAAATTTTCTGTACTGAATAAATCTTAGAAGTTTTAATACAAACAATGTAAATTAACAGAAATTACTTCTATTTTCAAAGTGCATATGTTCTAATAATCAAGAACTATCGATTAATACTGGCCAGTCATTTAACCATGATTCATACTATGTCTGAAAATAACTGAGGATCGTAGATCATTCAAGTGAGGCATTGATTTATTTATAATATCTGTAAAGGAAACAAATTAAAATGCCCTTTACCTTCGGCATCACATAATTTTAATTCCTAATTGCCACATTTGCACCCGAAATTTTATGAAATTTTCACTTTTATTAAGTACGCATGAGTTGAGTACGCGAAAATATACATTTACTTGTTTACAAATAAATTATCTTGTAAATACTGGTGAATAATACACTCAATTATTTCAACATTTTATGAATACAAGTACCTTGCCCCTGAAAGGGTTAAAAAGTGCTTTTGTTTCAGTACTCTTTAATATCATTTCATTCAATAGATTTTAAAGTAGTATTTTAATAATAATACTGCGAATAATGTTTTGTATAATTTACTTTAATCCCTTAATTCTCGCTCCCGTCAATATGACGGGCTGAAGTGTCATTGTCTATTTCTCGCGCCCGTGATATTGCAGGCTGAAGGTTTAAAACCGGAAAAACTTCTGAAACCAGAAAAATTTAAAAGACATTCCCATATGAAATTTTAGAAAATTCACATTAGAGTTTCGTGTAATCTATGTTTGAGTAAATTATGGATTCTGATGATAATTTGATTATAATTGATAGTCAACATTTTATGTATATATATATATATTATTTTAAATATTATTTGTAAAATTTGTGAAGAAATAAAAATTTTTAAAATAAGGATCTTATTCGTATTAATTTGTAATGGTGTAAAAAACAAAAAAAAAACATTAAGGTTCAAAATTTTCGCGTGATGGCTTAAGGGGTTAATAAGATGAAAGTGATAACAATCTTTTCAATTATAAATCAAAATTTATGTTCGCGATGTTTTCTAAATTTATTCATTTTCTTGTAAGTATTTTTAAAAGGATATATTTTTTTAATTACTTTTGTATTTGTTCAATAAAAGTAGATTATAAAAACATTTTCGTACGAATATTAAAATTCATTCTAACGAGTCTTTCGCTTTTCATTTAAATCAAGATTCTTTTAATATAATATTTCTTCAAAATTCTCATTAGCATTACTAAATGAATCAGTTAATTAACAAGATTATTCATTCTAAAAACGAAATTCATATTCATCAATGCTAAACTTCCATTTTTTTTTTAAAGTAAAGTAACAAATACAAGCAATAGTTTCACAAATTTTCTAAATTAACGTTGGTATTGCTGAAATCGCAAATTTATCAGAAATAGACATTTCCTAACTAGCTTAACATGCTCTAAGGCTTAAACATTATTTCATGTGATTTTTCTGTAATTTATGTTATATTTTTTTATGACATAATAATTGTATTAGCTTAATAATGTGATATAATAATTATTACTATTATTAAAACCCGGGAAACGATGTATGTCAACATAAATCTATAAAATAACAATTTCCCGAAATCCAAACCGAACATTATATCGGGAAAAAAAAAAAAAAAAAAAAAAAGAAATCATTACATCTCATAAATCAGACAATTCTCTCAAACCTCGAAGAAAAAATAAGGAGACAATTTTTGTAAGGAAAAGAGAGAATGTACTTGTTTTTTTTTCCTTACTCTTATCTCGAAGACACATCTTTCTTCGGCGATCTGATGAGTAAATAACAAATGCTGGACATGAGGGAAAGAAAAAAAAAAACTTTATTCTTCATATAAGAGGATTTGCAGGGCACCACTGCTTGGAAAACTCCTCATCCGATTTCCTAAATTCAGGAGCTTTTTCCCGGGACAATTGTTATAAATAGAATACGCTTTGTGTTCAGAAATCTCGTTGACATCGAGTGACCGGGCTACTTTTCGGATTTCTGGAAAATAGCGGAAGAGTTTGTGTATGGCTTTCTGTGTTTTCATTCCGTTGATAAAAATTTAACATTTTTTGTCATCTCTTATTCATGATTATTGGAATAACTATTTCGTAAACATTAGCTATTCTGATAAATGAAATATTAGGTTGACCGGATTACAGTTTTTCACCTCTTTTCCCTATGAAAAAAAAAAAAATAAATAAATAAATAAACAGTACCAGCTTTTCCCCGGAAAAATTGTTATAAATTGAATACGCTTTGTGTTCAGATATTTCGTTGACATTGTGTGGCCGGGCTACTTTTAGGATTTCTGGAAAATAGCAGAAGAGTTTGTGTATAGTTTTCTGTGTTTTCATTCCGTTGGTTAGAAAAAAATTAATACTTTTGTCTCTTCTTATTCATGATTTTTGGAATAACTATTTCGTCAACATTAGCTATTCTGATAAATGAAATATTATGTTATCTGGACTACATTCTTCCACTTCTTTTCCCAATAATTAAGGATGTTAAAAGTTAAACAGTACCATGTTTTTTCCCGGGACAGATGTTAGAATGAGAATACGCTTTGAGTTCAGAAATCTCGTTGACATCGAGTGACCGGGCTACTTTTCGGATTTCTGGAAAATAGCGGAAGAGTTTGTGTATGGCTTTCTGTGTTTTCATTCCGTTGATAAAAATTTAACATTTTTTGTCATCTCTTATTCATGATTATTGGAATAACTATTTCGTAAACATTAGCTATTCTGATAAATGAAATATTAGGTTGTCCGGATTACAGTTTTTCACCTCTTTTCCCTATGAAAAAAAAAAATAAACAGTACCAATTTTTCCCCGGAAAAATTGTTATAAATTGAATACGCTTTGTGTTCAGGTATTTCGTTAACATTGTGTGCCCGGGCTACTTTTCGGATTTCTTGAAATTAGCAGAAGAGTTTGTGTATAGTTTTCTGTGTTTTCATTCCGTTGGTTAGAAAAAAATTAATACTTTTGTCTCTCCTTATTCATGTTTTTTGGAATAACTATTTCGTCAACATTAGCTATTCTGATAAATGAAATATTAGGTTATCTGGGCTACATTTTCCGACTTCTTTTCCCAATAATTAAGGATATTAAAAGTTAAACAGTACCATGTTTTTTCCCGGGACAGATGTTAGAATGAGAATACGCTTTGAGTTCAGAAATCTCGTTGACATCGAGTGACCGGGCTACTTTTCGGATTTCTGGAAAATAGCGGAAGAGTTTGTGTATGTCTTTCTGTGTTTTCATTCCGTTGATAAAAATTTAACATTTTTTTGTCATCTCTTATTCATGATTATCGGAATAACTATTTCGTCAACATTAGCTATTCTGATAAATGAAATATTAGGTTATCTGGGCTACATTTTCCGACTTCTTTTCCCAATAATTAAGGATATTAAAAGTTAAACAGTACCATGTTTTTTCCCGGGACAGATGTTAGAATGAGAATACGCTTTGAGTTCAGAAATCTCGTTGACATCGAGTGACCGGGCTACTTTTCGGATTTCTGGAAAATAGCGGAAGAGTTTGTGTATGGCTTTCTGTGTTTTCATTCCGTTGATAAAAATTTAACATTTTTTTGTCATCTCTTATTCATGATTATCGGAATAAGTATTTCGTAAACATTAGCTATTCTGATAAATGAAATATTAGGTTGTCCGGATTACAGTTTTTCACCTCTTTTCCCTATGAAAAAAAAAATAAACAGTACCAGCTTTTCCCCGGAAAAATTGTTATAAATTGAATACGCTTCATGTTCAGGTATTTCGTTGACATTGTGTGGCCGGGCTACTTTTCGGATTTCTTGAAATTAGCAGAAGAGTTTGTGTATAGTTTTCTGTGTTTTCATTCCTTTGGTTAGAAAAAAAATAATACTTTTGTCTCTCCTTATTCATGATTTTTGGAATAACTATTTCGTCAACATTAGCTATTCTGATAAATGAAATATTAGGTTATCTGGGCTACATTTTCCCACTTCTTTTCCCAATAATTAAGGATATTAAAAATTAAACAGTACCAGGTTTTTCCCGAGACAATTGTTAGAATGAGAATACGCTTTGTGTTCAGAAATCTCGTTGACATCGAGTAACCGGGCTACTTTTCGGATTTCTTGAAAATAACGGAAGAGTCTGTGTATATAGAGCTTTCTGTGTTTTCATTCCGTTGATTAAAAAAAAAAAAAATTAAATTTTTGTCATCTCTTATTCATGATTATTGGTATAACTATTTCGTCAACATTGGCTATTCTGATAAATGAAATATTAGGTTATCTGGATTACATTTTTCCACTTCTTTTCCCAATAATGAAAGATATTAAAAGTTAAACAGTACCAGCTTTTTCCCGGGAAAATTCTTATAAAGAGAATACGCTTTGTGTTCAAAAATCTCGTTGACATCGAGTGACCGGGCTACTTTTCGGATTTCTTGGAAATAGCGGAAGAGTTAGTGTATATAGCTTTCTGTGTTTTCATTCCGTTGCTAAAAGAAAATTAAATTTTTGTCATCTTATAATGCCATTTTATACCTTACTATGTGTTGTAAATTGTGTCTCAGTTTTATTAAAGTCTACTTGTAACATTTTGAGTAATCGATACTTTTGTTGTTTTTTCCTTAATTTTTGGAAACTAGTGTACAATTAAGTTCTAAAAATTTTTAAATGTTGAATTGTCATCAGAAATAGGGTAGACCGGGGCTAGTTGGCCATAAGGGCATGTTGGCCCAGTCGCGATATTTTTTAAACTTTGCGTCAAATGACATTGTCAGTCCAGCCAAGTATGCGCTGCTTCACTTTCCATCTTCAACATCAGCACCATTGAAATCGGAGCGTCCGTTTAAGAATTATTGAGAATTTTCGAAATTTTTCAAAGGTGAGTAAATTTCCTCTCTTATAAATAATCGTCTTTTATTTGTTTGTAGATTACATTTTAGATTTTGATGTATAATAATTCAGAAAAATAATTGTTCGCAGTTATTATAGGGCAAGTTTTTTTAGTGAAATACTTTCAGAATAATTCCTTTCAGTCTTGAAAAACAAAAATGGCGATACGGGGTTAGTTGGCCCATTTGGCACGGGGCACGTTGGCCTGTATTGGAATTTTGATAGTTTTAATGGATTATTTTATTAAACATTTATTAATATTTTAATTAATTTATTATTAATTAATTGTAAGGAATTATTTTATTAATTGAATTCCTGGTTATTCCAGTCAATCTAAAAAAAAAAAAAAAAAAAAAAAAAAAAAAAAAAAAAAAAAAAAAAATGAAATTATAATGTTGTTTACCTCCTTCCCAAATTAAATCAGCTCCTCCTGTTGTACAAAAACATTTATAACTTTCGTAATTATAGAAAAATCCCTGCTAGCTTGGCCTACAGGCGCAGGTAAATTTCGAAGTTAAGTACTAATTTCACCAAGGATTTAACGGATTAAGAGAAATGTGATTTTTTTCTTATACAAGCTCCCCCCCCCCCCCCCCCACACACACACACATACTTTTTTGTTTTTAATTTCTTTTTGCTGTAAGAGTTGCTCCTATCAAAAGGTTGCCAATACAAAAGTTGTAGATAATATTAAGAGGATTTATGATAAATTTAAGTGAATTTGATATCTTGTAAATTGACGAAGTTATGAATTTTTTTCTTCTGAAAACCCTATTTTTTGCACACCTTGAAGCCATTTTTTACATAAAAAATCTGTCATGCATAATTTTTTGGCACTTTTTCCTAGATGCTTTGAAAACTTTAAACTGATTGGATATGTTATCGTGTCCACAGAAAAGTAATAGATAGATAGATAGATAGATAGATAGATAGATAAAATTTTGAACTGGGAGTGGTTTTGGGCTCTAGGCATCATGATCGGTGTAGATCTGCTAAAGCTTTTCAAAAATTCCAATATGTGGGAGATTGCAATAGATAGTTTTTCTTACGAAATCCACTTAAAAGTTCGGCCTCCTAGTGTTACATACTACCGCTAAAAGTAACAAATCTAACAATAAAAATCTATCCGACTCTGATATTTCTCAATTATTAATAAAATCCCCTTGTTCCCCCGTCCAGAGAAAGGTTAAATAATGCTTTAATAACATCACATTTTATGAAGTGAAAACCTCTTACCTGGGTAGTTATTCGTTGAAACAAAATAATCCTTTCTGTCTTCATAATCCATAAAAAGGGCAGTTTCAGGAAACAGTTTTTTAATGATCAAAAAATATTTTTTTCCTTTAAGAGACAGACATGTTGTCCCTTCCACAGACAGAACAGAACTACACTTCCTGAACCGTTAATAAAGATCAGCAGTTCAAACAAAAAATATAAAAAAAATGATATCACCCAACATAATTATATCAAGCACATTGCTATATCTTAACTTATTAGATTATCTAAATCTCATTACACCAATAATAAATTATGAATGTAATCAATAATATATATATTTCATGATAAACAAATTGGGTTTTTTTATACTTGATTAAAGTATGTAGGAATTAAAGTATGTAGGAATTAAAGTTTTATATAAACAAAAATTATCATTATTTCAAAGATGCTGGCATTACTTAAAGCATCATAAAGCAATATTACATTTTACTGACAGAAATTTGAAGGGAATGATGCGTTAAAAAATATAATATACGAAAGAAAAGAATTATTGCATTTAACAGATGTACAGGGGCCTTGATACAATTTATTTATCATCTGGTGTTTATAATAAATCACCTAAATAAATATGAATGATTTCTTAAATTACTGTACTCTTAAGATTTACGATGTTTTAACACCTAGCATGCCTTATAAGATGAATGAAATCTTAAAATATATTACTGTTCACACATTTTTTATGAGAAAATAAAAGCAATTTTTAAAGCAATTTTTAGTCGAAGTTAATAATTTGAATAACTCTGTTTTAATATTTAATATTTTTATTTTAATTTAGGAGGCTATATTGTATTTTTATTCGCAACAAATAAAAATTAAGATTTGGTAAAATTTTGATAATTTCTTAAATTTCTACACTATCAGAACGTTAAAAAGTGACGTGGGCCAACTTACTTCACAATCGGGGCAGGTTGGCCCAAGCGACTTGGTGTCAATTTGAGCTTCTATTCTAGTACTTATAGTTAATATTTTTAAGTTTTATTATTGAGACTTCTTCCTGAAAGTGCACTGATAGTGGTAACATAAAAAGAAATTTAAAATGTTGAATTGTAATTTTTTAAAACTTATTAGAAGAAAAAGCTGGCCAACTAACCTACGTACTGTGTACATAAATTTTATAATTCTAAGTCCACCAAGAAGCGAGTGAAAAGTCCATTAGAAAATACAGTAAACTCTCTGTAAGGCGGACTCTGTGTAAGACGGAAATCTGTCTAACTCGGAAAGATTTTCAAGTCCCTGCGAATCCATATACATAGAGTAAAATTGTCTAAGGCGGAATATTGTCTACTACGGAAAATTTTCTCGGTCCCGATCGATTCCGCCTTAGACAGAGTTTACTGTACCATCTTTACATACGTAAATCAAGTTCAGTTAAATAAAAGAGTGTAAAAGAAAAAGTCAATTCGCGTCTAATAAAAGAGAAATATTTTTTCAACGGAAGATGTTCTCGAATTTCGTTGTCTGGAAAATTCTTTCTTCTTTTCTGTAAATGGCTAATGCTAGACAGAAATAAAGGAAAATACTTCATTTCTTATGTAAGACATTTCCCTTGAACTCAGTTAGAAGAAGCTTCGTATGATATTTTAAAATTTAAATGCATTTGGAGGTGAAATTCTTATGAATAAAATTATCTTGAGTTATGCGGAATATGTCTTATATTACTGACATTTGTAATAATAATTAAAATAATAATAATAATAATAATAATAATAATACAAAGTGTAAGTGATGAATACCGAGTTATAGTGTTGCTATTGACTTTTAAAAGTTCGATTACGAAAAAGCGATAAAATAAGCTGTCTTTCTATATATGTGTGTGTTGGTAGTCCCAAATTCACATTCTTTAGCTTTTTTTTAAATGGCTGTCTAAGTTCTACAAATATCTGTTTTTCTTTTTCTGCTCATTTTATTTTTTTTTTTTTTTTTATGTTTGACGGTAATTTGTAATCTTTTTTAATGGTCACACACACACACACACACACACACACACATATATATATATAGTAGAGCGCCAATTATCCGGACGCTGATTAACCGGATCGATCAAGGGTTATACGTTTTTTTCTAACCTTCTCCAAAATTTTTGCAGTGAGACTTCTTTAGACGCGGTAGTGTAAATTTGGCTGGTTGTCACGAAAGTTAACGGACAAATAGCCATTTCCTAATCCTGAAATAAT
The DNA here is from genome assembly GCA_963932465.1 of Maratus speciosus. Lineage (NCBI taxonomy): Eukaryota > Metazoa > Arthropoda > Arachnida > Araneae > Salticidae > Maratus > Maratus speciosus. The sequence continues at coordinate 294,811,227 of OZ010793.1, read as the reverse complement.
AAAATCGCCAAAAAATGCAAAGACAGCCATGCATAAAATCAACTGTTTCCAGATCCTAAGAAGTTCACTTCTAACGCGCGAGTGTCCCACACAGAAGAAAGAATGCCTTCTATGAAGCAGAAAACTATCAAGAATTTCTTTTCCTCCCTATCACAATGATTTTTTTAAAATGTATATACTATACAGTGTATGTATATATACATTTAATAATTTCTATGTGTACTTCTATGCATAACTTTGTACCAATTTTGTAGGGGAAAAAAATTCTCAACACACTATTTGTAATATGCTAAAATGTGCACTAACACAATTACCAGTCCTAAGCCTGGAAAAGGTGTGAAGGGAAGTTAGGGCAAGGTGCGCTATCTTCATCCCCCCCCCCCCTTCAGTCACTTTTAGACCCTAAATGTTGTAATTTTCAGTGAAAACCTACCAAATTTGGATTTTACATAGACAAACTACCCACGCACATAGAAGCGTAGGCAACTATCATACAAACAAATTTTAACAATGCGAAAAATTGTTTTTTCAAAAGTATCTAAAAAATGCAAAAGAAAGAAAATGGTCCCAATTTCGTCCCTCCCCTCCCCCCCCCCCAAAAAAAAAAAAAAAAAAATCCAATTCGCCGAGGCTTAACTTATAACTAAATCAAAATTTATATCTAAATGATTAAGTAATTTAATTGATATTAAATTAAGGCACAAATAAATGTACTAATTATCATTGGAAAAATAACATAACGAAACATTAGCCATCCGAACATGAGGAAAAAAATTAAAAAAAATGTCATGAAAAAGCATTCCTAATTTCTCCCCCGGAACGAAAATAAGAACTGCAAGGGGGACGAAATTGGGACCACGCTACTTCCAAATATGGCGGAGCTTCAGTTCCCGTAAGATGAATGAGCGCCCTAAAACTCAGTGTATGCTACTGTCAGCATCTTACCTGCGTAAAATACATGCAATAAATAAGAAATAAATACTTACAGTACAGTAAGTAACGTTCTACAAACGACGTAATATTATATTAACCCAGGTCTTCTTAAAATAGGGAATTCGGCGTCTTTAATTTATGTAAACGTCTTGGCGAACGAAATTTTCAATACTGACCCCTTTTACCTTCCGTCCCCTGTGCCTTGCGTCATAAGTGGCGCCACTTTCGCAGAAACGGAGAAGTAAAGGAGGACGAAATTAGGAAAGGGGGCGAAATATGGGCACTTTACCCTACCTAAAAAACATTGTTTTGGGCTTTTTTTAAGTTGTCCAGTTATCCGGATTTTTCATCAACCAGATTGGCTTCGGTCCCGACCGGTCCGGATAATCGGCGCTCTACTGTCTCTGTCTCAATCACTAATCAAAACTGTTTCTTATTCATTTTTATTTTATTTTTATAAGGGGATAAACCCGGGTAAATATAGGTGAAAACCATTTTTTAGTTGATAACTCTAATTGATTTTTTACATTTAACATATTTTTTAGAATGTCCTTTAACAGTACCAAAAATCATAGTTTTATGAAAAATAGAAATTATGTGTTCAAATAAAGTTTTGAAATTTATTAAAAGTGATACTTTCGTATTGCCCTCACGCCAGGAGTTAACAGCGAAAGGAATCACCAAAGATCACTATTTACAATCAACCTTTTTGATTACGATCCTTTGAGTGGTTTAAGTGCGTATTTGGATTACATGTCTTAAATTTGTGTTTTAATTATATTTTATTGTTTTATTTATTGAGTGATGAATGCTCTAATTTCTTTATGGAATATAAACTGAAAAAAAAAAAAAAAAAAAAAAAAAAAAGTTGAGCTATGTATATTAATTTAAGTGCAAACAGAACTTTCGTAATCGTCTGCACGCGATTGAGATAGATGAAAAAAAAAATCATGCTTGAAAATTATTCTAAAAATAATTAAAATTGAGTAAATTGCGATACAGTTTTCAAACAAACTGAATTTAAAAGAACACTTCTTTCTCTTATTCGATGGTGTAAAAATTGAAAATGTGCGATGCTTGGAAGTTTAAACAATTGCTGCAAAAGTCAAATTTAGTCGTCTGGTGTTGCCACCCTCCAAATGACGTCTGCGTTACGGGCTGAAACGTTTTTCCTTTATAATATTGATAGTTTATTTAGTTATTTTGTGCCAATTATAATTGAAATTAGACCACGCATTTGGATAATTTTTTCACTCTGTACGTTTTAATATGCTTTGGGGTTTCCTAATTTAACGATTGATAGTTTTTTTTTTTTTTTTTTTTGCCTGCATTTAAATACAAATATTTTAAGTGTGTCCGGGGTACAAAAATCTTCAAAATTTCTAAAAAAAAAAAAAAAAAAAAAAAAAAAAATATTGCATTAAAAATTTCTCTGTTTTTTTCTATTTAATATACCGTTTAAATCCTGTTTCTGTCTTAATTAGAACAGAAAAGATTAATTTTTTCGTTTTGGTTTCTTTTTAAAATCTAGCTTTCAAGCAATGGTTGTCATGTAAACGACTTCTTGTGAAAATGCGTTTTTCTTCATGATGTGTTTTTTCACCATTTCTCGTATTTAAATTGTTTTAAGTCAAGAACCGTTAAAGATAAATGGCTCAAACTTGGAATATGTCTTTTTCAATTGTTTTATATAATTTTTATTCAGCAAATTCGAAAAAAAAAATTTACTTTTGAAAATATGATTTTTTTTTTTTTTTTTTTTTTTTAAGTTACATGATTTTTTTTACTTTAAATATTTTTAATTTCCTTTTAAATTAATATTTTTTAAAATGCTGAATCTAAATTAAAATCTATATATTAATTTCTGTTTAATTAAATGAAAAAAAAATTAATTCCATAAATAATATTTCGGGTTATAACGATTTTAAATTACCCCACTTTTTTAATAAATTTTAAATTTCAATTTTTTTTAAAAAGATTAAGAGAAGTTTTTCATGTGATTTTGTTCACAAATGATATGGTTAATCATCACAAAAAAATTCAAAATTTTAACTCAGTAAATAAAAATTATTTTAAAATGTGTCCCGGACGCCCTTAAAGAGTGTGTGTTTCATGTCTTCAACTTTGTAAGCGTTATTAATCTACAGTTTATAATAAACTAAACTTTGAAGTTTCTTAAAGTGTTTATTTAATTCCCCTTCCCTCATTTTTTTTGCTTCTCGAGTTCGAAATGTGAACGTTCGTTAGTATATGACTAACCGAATTGCGATCATCTCTTCTTCTTCCTTGCTTTTTTTCACCGGTCTTCCATGACACTTATGCTTGTGTCATTTTAAGAATTCTGGAAGGAACTTTTTCTGACTCGTTACAGTCGTATAAAAAGGGATAAAGAGTAATTATTTTCAAGTATTTCTTTTGAACGGGTGGTCCGATTTTCATAAATCTTTTTTTACTGGAATTGGGTTCGTTCTGGTTCCAGAGATGCATTTTCACAAAAGCCCAGAAGTGTTTTTTTTGTTTTGTGTTTTTTTTTTTTTTTGGTATATTTGCTAGGCTGTAACTTTCATAAAATTAAATGAAAATTGAGTTATCTAAAAATTGAATGATCGCGATTTTTGAATATGCTATTAAAGTACGCAGCAGTACGTTTTAAGAATAGTCATCTTATCATGTGTTGTATACATTATTCAAAACAGGTATGAGTTCATATTTCAATTTATGAGTTTTTCTCCCCCATTTGTGTATGATGTAGCCGTGATGTCTTACAAATACCGGGTGTCCCAAAAAGGACTGACTGATTTTAAAATTCAATAACTTCCAAACGGTGACAGATATTAAAAAAATTCTTGCAGGAAGGTTATGCATAAAGTCAAAAGTTTTTTTACAGTGATTTTCGATTTTAGTTCGAATTACAAACAATAGATGGCGCTGCGATCAATAGAGGCTAAATTCAGGCTCGATTTGTGGTACTTCGTGGCCAGGATAATACATTTCCATCTCCTTTTTCCGCATGGTACAACAGAAAGGACCAAAAATCGAGCCTGTATATAGCGACTATTTCTTACAGCGCCATCTATTGTTTGTAATTCGAACTAAAATCGAAAATCACTGTAATAAAACTTTTGACTTTATGCATAACCCTCCTGCAAGAATTTTTTTAATATCTGTCACCGTTTGGAAGTTATTGAATTTTAAAATCAGTCAGTCCTTTTTGGGACACCCATATACTCACAATCTCCTCAGACGATTCTGTGGGTTATTCATAGTTTCTTATTTTACATACTGGTTTCCTATGTTCAATTCTAAATCATCCTTAGAACTTTACCAATTTCTTCATATATTTGTGATTTCAAATTTATATATATATATATATACATAGATAGATAGATAGATATTGATGTAGATATTTATTGTTACAGTGGGCGTCATATATTTTAATATAGAATCGTCAACTTAAATATATACATATGTGTGTGATTGTTATAGAGCTTTGAATTAGAAAATTAACTTGTATATGAAATGCCACCATTCAGTTTTCCACGTGTTCTTTCACAATATGTAAGTTAATTTTTATTTTACGTGGATTTTTATTTTATTTTTATTTTCGTAACCATTGAGTAGCTCAATTATGAAAATAAAAATTAAAAAAACATCCAAGTAAAAAAAATAAAATAATAACGTGCATATTATGAAAGAACACGTGGAAAACTGAATGATGGCGTTTCATAGTCCGTGCAAATTTAGAATAGTTTATTTATTTGCTTTTAAAATGACTCGGGGAGAGTCGAAACATGTCAACGGTCGAAATAAACGTATTTTTACTGGTTCTAAAGTTTTAATTTACACCGTTTAGCATTTGAAATTAGTATAATATTAATATAGTTACAATATGCAGTATCATATATTTTTTTATTTGAATAATGCTAAATAGTGCTACCATTTATATTTTAAATAATATATTATTTTAATATATCTAATATTTATGAGAATTACTAAAAAAGTTAAATAAAATTATAATATGCTATAATTATTTATTTTTTATGTTCGTTGGTAATTTGTAATATTTTTTAATGGTTATATAGATTATAAATTTAATTTTAGTAATTGGAAATAGATGATGAATTGTAATTATATAATGGTTATATATATATATATATATATATATATATATATATATATATATATAATAAATTTGAGATCACAAATATATGAAGAAATTGATAAAGTTCTAAAGATGATTTAGAAATGAACATATGAAACCAGTATGTAAAATAAGAAACTATGAATGACTCACAGAATCATCAGAGGAGCTTGTGAGTTCATTCAAAGAAGATGCGTTATTGCATCCAATTTTGTCGGCATTAAGCCTAAAATGACAAAATTTAGCTCCTTATAACGCAAACATTACAGAAAATAGATTGGATCTGGATTAATAAATTGGAACTGGATTAATAACAATAATGTTTATAATTGCCATCTTAAGTCAAAAAAAAAAAAAATAAAATAAAATAAAATAAAATAAAAAATAAAAGGAATGAAAATGATTGAAGAAATCAAGAAAATGCTTAGATTAACTTTTAGTTAAACTAGAATGAAAAAATAGGAATAAACTTAATAAGTACTGAGTGAATACAAAATAAAATAAAGAAAAGGAATAAATTAATACAAATAAATAAATAAATAAAGAAAGAATTATATAAAAATAAATAAAAGGGCAATTGATTAAATTAATGTTTTAAAGACAAAAAATTATAATATAAAAAAATGAGAATATAAATAGCATTTAAAAAGATGAGGAATATTTGAGATAGTAAAATTTAGCCTTGTATTATGTAAATAAATGTGAAAATTTAAAAAGCAATGAGGAATATTGAGATAGTAAAATATATTCTTAAATGACGATGCAATATGTGAAATTTTATTATGTTAAATGCATGATACCCCATATTTTTTTTAATATATATGTCCATACAATATATAAGCATATATACATACACTTATACACGCTCACACACATAAAAACATATAAGGTTTTAAACTTTTTTTAGCATTCCCGACCTCAACCTTCCATAATGGTATTTTTATTTTTTATGTTTTTAGTGTATATTGTATGGAAAAACATACACATACACCAAAACTTTAATTTTTTTTCTTTTATAAGTATGTATATATATATAATATATATATATATATATATATATATATATTATGTATACACATACATATAATTTTTTGTGTGTATGATTTTATAATTTTTTCAGCAATCCACATCCCACCCTCCATAATAGTGTTTTTGATTTTTTAGTTTTTTTTTTAAATATTAAATATATATATATATATATATATATATATATATATATATATATATATATATATATATATATATATATATATATATAACCATTATATATTACAAATCATCATCAATTTCCAATTACTAAAATTAAATTAATAAATTAGCTAATATTCATAACACTGACATTATACAGAATAAATATGGAACCTGTAACTAGCAATACAGAATCATGCTAAATTTCACTAATTCACTAGCATGCTGCGGGCGATAAAACTATATAAAACAAATGAAAAAACCACCAAATTTTAATAAAGTCCTATTAAAGACAAAAGATACAATATCCAGCTAAATAATGTTGAACCAGAAAAAGCCGTATCATAAACATACAATAGATCAAATGGATGAATAATGCGGGAAGCTTATAACGTATTTCACTTTTTCAAGGATACATAAAATACATTTATAGGCAAAAAACATAGTCGATTTCTGTAACGGAATTCAGCAATAAGGAAAAATTGAATTCCGTTATGTACCCAATCGACTAATCACCAGAAATTATAAAACCACCATGTAAAATATATTGAATTTAAAAAAATATTAATCAATGTGATATCCGCATGAAAAACATTAAAAAATGAAACAAATTAAATCATAGACATACCCGGCGAGAGAACAGCCATGACATATTAACCATGACACAAACAATTAACGGAATTTTGGCATAGCATATATATATATATATATATATATATATATATATATATATATAAACTTTTTGTGCAATTAAACCATTTAAACACATTATATATAGCTGAAATCTGTAACATTCTTTCTTCTGGTTCTGTTAAGGTTGTTAGTCAGTTAATTTTCGAATTCCGCTCGCTAATATTAAGTCTATATGGGCGTTTGAGGCATTCGTATATTTAAAATATCTCCCCAGAAAATCAATATCTTTAACTTCTTTTTTTCTGTATACTCTTCTTAAAGGAATATTTTTTTCCTTAGTTGTCAAAATATTTCTAAAACATATACTTAATTTTATGTGAAGTGTTGAAACCTTACTCACAGTTCTCCAGCTTTTAACAAATAACATATTAAATTAAGCATAGGTTTTAGAAATATTTTGAGAACTAAGAAAAAAAATAAACATCTTTTAAGAAGAGCACAAAGAAAAAAAGATTTAAAAATATTAATTTCCTAGAGAGATGTTTTAAACATACGAATGCATTCTACGCCCATAGACTTAAGGGGGCTGGTCACTCAGCTTCGGAATTCTCCTCCGTAATATTAAGTCTATGGACTTTTGATGCATTCGTATATTTAAAACATCTTCTCCGGAAATCCATATTTTCAACATATTTTTCCTGTGTACTTTTCTTAAAGCATGTCTCTTTTTTTCTTAGTTTTCAAAATATTTCTAAAATCTATGCTGAATTTAACATTTCATGTGTTAAAATCGAGGGAACTGCGGATCCATATAAATCATATTCATGCACTTCCTATAAAATTTAGTCTCTACTTTAGAAATATTTTGAAAACTAAGAAAAAATAGACCTCTTTTAGGAAGTGTACGCAAAAAAATAGAAGTTTAAAATATTAATTTCCCGAGAAGATATTTTAAATATACGAATGCATCAAATGCCCATAGACTTTACATTAGTGAGGGGAAATCGGAAACTGGGTGGCCAGCCCCCTTAACATCAGCGATGGGAATTCGAAAATTTACTGTCTAACAACCTTAAAATAGGATAATAAATATAGCATAATTATAAACTGTTATCGAAATAGATGCTTTAAAAAAAATTATTCCAATCATTTCAAATTAAAAATCAATTTTGCGTTTCTTCTCTAACGTCCATCGGAGAAAAATATTTCAGAAAATAAGCACTACATTTCTTCATCTATTGTCCGTTATCTGCCCGCTCTCTTGTCACCTGACGTACCAAACTTGCCAAAGGTGTCTTTGTCTGTAAAAGGAAAGAAATGTCTCTTGTGCTACCGCCGGGGGTTGAAATGTTTTTGTTGGATAAATCTTTTTCAGTGGTCGTTTGGTTTTAACTTTGACTTCTCTTATTTTATTTCCTGAAAACGGTATCAAAATTTAAATCCCCCTAAGGACCAAAGAAGTTTTTTTTTTCATGATGTATAATAAATTGAATATGTTGTTTTTTTAACACTTTCCAACACAGTTGAAAAGTGTTTACGAATTCACTTTGCGTGTCTGTTCGTGCTCTAACTTGCGTGAATACACTCGGATTGTCATGCAGCTGATCTATTTTATTGAGGTTAACGATGACATGTTCGGTATTGAAAGCATTTATAGTTTGTTTACAGGGACACTCAAAAGAATTCCGTTACATTGCATTATATGGCGAAAAATCTTTTTGCGGTTAGATTTCATGATATTACACTAGTTCAAAGATATTGAAATTGATATATGTATATCGCTGAGGTGCATTACAAGAGATTTACTATAGTATATAGTGTGCATAGCAATCATCGTTCATTTACAAGGACCCAAAAGAATTCAGTTGTAGTGTCGTCTATTAACAATAAGTGTTGAAAGCGGGTTTTAAGTTGTGGTACCATTTTTTTTTTCTTAATTTAACTAATTCTTTGCCTATTACTTGGTGTGTATAAATTCTATAGATCATATACAGAGCAACACAAAAGGTCTAGAGTACATTTCCATTTATTGACGGAAATTACTGACGGGGTCAGAGCCTCCTCGTTTCAGAACTGAGCTAAATTTTAACATATGATGAAGTACATGTACAATTCTATACATCATATACAAGTCTGCACAAAAGAATTCTACAGTGCGTCCCAAAAGTTTATAGACAACCACTTTTTTGGATTTAAGAATTAACTAAATGAGTAAAAAAGACGAAATAAATTTTGAAAATATATAATGATGAAATAAAAATAATAAAATACTTAAAAAAACTTTTAGTAGTCATAGATTTAATATGAAAAATTATATATATATAAAAAAAAATGCTGTCCCAAAAATACATATACAACCGGTATTAAAAGCTAATTCAAGTGCTGATATCTAAAATTTGCATATTCCAAGGACATGTACTTGTGACGCAATAGTTTCCTCAGATAAAGTCGAAACTGTCTTTCCGTTTCCGACTGATTGTAAAGATGCCTCGCAATGTGCATTTTTCCAAAAAATAAATTTTGGAAATCTATTGTTTAAAGGTTCGTGTATTGAAATTTGTGGACATTTCAAGAAAAACTGGACGCAACAGGGTTCGTATTTACCGAATTCTGTCAAAAGGTGACAATCTGAAACAAAATCCCGTTCTAGACGACTAAAGAAAACAACTAAATGCTAAGACATAGAAGTTTTGACATTAATTTCAACCCAGAACCTCTGTGTACGGTCAGTTTCTATAGAAGTAAATATACCAGTACCAATAGCCACGGTCCATCGACGGCTGCGGGCACGTACACTTTTTGATTTTCACAAATTGCGTCTTTCGCCAAAGATTACAAAATTGAATAAAAACACTCGGGTTCAGTGGACCCGAAATCACAGGAATTGGTCAGATGAATGGTTGAGTGTTCTTGCCAGTGATGAAAAGAAATTCAATGCAGATGGCCCAGATGGTTGGGCATATTTTTGGCACGATGTTCACAATGAACCTCGAACTTTTTTTAGGAGGGGTTTTACCACAAGGAGGGGGTTCACCCATGGTGTGGGCAGCATTTTCTTTTAATAGAACAACCCATATTGCTTTTTTGAAAGGTCGTCAATGTTCTGAAGATTACCAGAAAAGGCTTGAAGTATAGTTATTTCCATTTGGAAAGTCGCTACGTGGCGACAAATGCACATATAGTACCAGCAAGCGAATTGCTCTGTTCACGTGTACAACTCTACAATGAAGTGGTTTAGACAAAACCAAGAAACTGTTATGGACTGGCCAGTCCTTAGTCTTGACATGAACACAATAAAGAACCTCTAGGGAAGATTAGCTAGACACGTATATGCTAAAAGGCGTCAATTTGAAACGGTTCAAGATCTAAAGCTGAAAATTAAATGAAGTTGATTTTTTTTTTTTTTTTTTTAAAGTCAGAACTTCTTCAAACTCTTGTTCTGAGTATGCCTGATCAAGTTTTTGAAGTGATTAGAAACAAGCGGCTTAAAAATTTTAACGTTAAAGGGAAAAAAAGGAGTTGTCTATAAACTTTTGGGACAGTCAAATTTAAGTTTTAATTTTTCTCACGAAGTCTATAGTTGTGTAATATTATTTGTGTATAGTATTATTATTGTCTTGCTTTTATATATAATTATAAATAGTTTTGAAAATAATATTCCTCTTTTTGAATTGGAAAATTAAAAAAACCCGCTGTCTATAAACTTTTGGGACGCACTGTAATATTTTTCTGGCTATTGATGGTAATGCCAGAAATTTTGTTTTCAAATGTGGTATGCGTTTTTCAAGTTGTCTCTTGCCATCCCTTGTTTACTTAGACATCAACTTTCACCTTATTAAACGGGGAAATTTTGTTAAAATGTTCGGGAAGTATTGGAAGGTGTTTCGTAATCGATGCTTGACGCATGGTTTTTCCTTCTTGTTTATTTGAAATATTTGGTAAATGTTATGCAATAACAAAAAGTTAAATTTTAGTTATATCCAGTATTAAAAGAGCCATTTCACTGCTGCTAAAAAACTGCACGGCATACACACACAAAAAAGCAATATTTCTAATAAAACATAGAATATTAAATAATATTATTATAAAATAATACCCTATGTTATTTACGGCCGTAAAGTTTGTTGCTTACATCTGTATATCAGTTTGATTCAAATATTCACGAAGTAAGCAGCGATGTCTGTGGGAGAAATCGTCTCATCTAACTCTTCTCTGGCAATAAAAATTTAAAGATGGCTGGAAAGTTTTCTGAAAAATTATAGATATCCAGTATTTAAAAACTTTAAAAGTGGACTTTACACTCTGAGTAATATATGAACAATGAGATAAATAACTCAAATTTTTATAAATATGCTAATTTCTGAGACGGTTGATCTTGAATAGCCTGAATATCTTGAATATCCTTTTGAATATCCTGAGAAATTAAATATACATGACGTTTAAAAATATTCATGACATCAGTTTCGGCCAAAACCATGAACTCTTGTAAGTTCATTCGTGTAATCCCTTGAGAATGACCAAGTGGTTTTGGCCAAAACTGTTGGGAAGTTTTTTAACCTTTAAAACCTTTTTTAACCTTTTAAAGTTTTAAATGTCATGTATGTTTTTAAACGTCATGTATGTTTTATTTCCCAGGATACACTGATTTAGCATATCTATAAAAATCTGAGTTTTTTAGCTCATTGTTCATATATAGATATCCACTGTGGAGCACAAGACAGCAGGTATTATAAAATCGTCTTTAAAGCAATCGTTACATTTATTTTATGCTTAACTACCGATTCATTATTCATAGCGCGTTTCTTAATACAAAATAGGGTCTAAAAGGAAATTTTCTGCGACATTTTCATAATCTTAATAAATTATAAAACTTTCAATGAGTAATATTTTATATAGATCTATTTAGCTGCTTATCTTATACAAAATATTTTAACTAGAAAAGATAATAATAATTAATTAATTATAAGTATGATTGGAAGAAATATTATTGAGAGAAATATCAGCCTCCTTTTTTCCCCTTTTCATAAAAATGTAAATAGCATGGATTATAGATATCCACTGTGGGGCACAAGTCAGAATGTATTATAAAGGATGCATTCTCTTTTTTATCTGAATGCAGAAATTATCTAACTCTTTTTAAGCAATAAACATTTAACGATAACTTAAAAGTTTTCTAAACAATTATTAATTAAAGCCTGATATTAATATCTGCCCTTAGATACCAGTCTAAGGGATCGCGCTCAAAGGGAAAATTTTATTTGTTCACAAATTCCGAAAATGAAGAAAAGAACTTGCTATTTGAGAAAAAAAGAATGTAGTCTCATTTTCTTAACGTGTTAAGCATTCCTTTAAGAATCAATTTGAAAGGGAATTGTATTCTCATTGATTGAAAATAAGTAATAGTATTCTATCTGATTCCAATGCTTTTTCACGGTCAGTGTTATCGTAACTCGGGAGAAGCCTATCTTCGTTCGTTTTTTGTTTGTTCCTTTTTTAGAATTATTGGAGTATAGAACTCGTATCTTTCTAGTATAGTTATGCAATAATATTTTAAAAGAATAAGAATTGTAACTTTTGGCAGATTTCCGCCAGTGGCTCGGTATAAATAACAATTTTTCCATTTTAAGCAGATTTTCAGACTATAAAAATGATGAAACGTTGTAATAAGGAGTATTTATGATTAATAATTATTTTTATGTGAGAAAAGACTTTTCAAATGAGAAACTTAATATTGAAACAATTTTAAGATGTTATTAACAATTTTCTACTGCGTACCTTCCGTATCAAGTTCCGGCGGACCCGGGTTCTAATGACAGAGAAGAGAGCCCAAACTCATCGCTACGAGACAGTTCTGTTGATATAGCGTTCAATAAAATAAATAGGTACAAATTACTAAATACGAACAATTTATTCTGCAACAGAATTTGATACTTTTGCAATGAAAAATATCGTGAATTATACAATGTTTCTTTTATACCATGCCTATCATGCTTCAAAAGAAATTTTAAATTTAATTCTTTCTTAAACTAAAGCATTTATAAAATTGATTTATGTTGCGAATGAAAAAAAAAAAAAAAAAAAAAAAAAAAAAAAAAAAAAAAAAAAAAACACGGTATAGAAGATAAAACAATTTTTCAACTTATAGCCTTTCTGACGAATATATTACAATGGCAAAAATATGACACAGTAAGAGTTCTCTTTCACAACTAATCTCCTCTTTGAACATTTTCCATTCAGAAGATATATTTCCAAATTTTAATATCCTCTTTTGATATTCTTTGTTAACTTTACTCTGAAAATATCTTTTTGGCCACTTCATGTCTCAAAAAGAGATACAAAAGCTCGTCCAGTACATCTTCACTCTATAAGCATGCCGATGTTACTGCTCTGAAATGTTTTTCTTTGATATTTTTGCGCAGTGTTTGCTTTTCTGGAGCATTTAAATTCTTTTTTTACTTTGAGTATTTTCTCCCATGTTTAACATGAATGAATTTTTCTGCAACAGCAGAAGTTTATATAAAATGAATGCTTTATAAATCATATGTTTATATATTTTAATCAAACTCTGCACTGACTACCTTGTTTAACCCTTTTGGGGACAAAGTCATCCTGTTGCTAATATGTTCAAATGACTGAATGTCACCATAATTTTCGAACAAATTGATTTGAAAATAATAAATTTCTTTGCTTCACGTACATTAAAAAAAAAAAAAAATCTCGTGAAAAAAATTTCTATGCGTTATTTGGCTGTTAGGAAGTAAAATTACATTCTATAAATGATATACCAACGATCTTTCAAAGTATTTATCTGCTAACATATAAAGTTCCTTTATATCATAGGTAAAAACACATGCTTAGATGTGTTTTTATTTAAAATGTGTTTAGATGTGCTTAAATGAGTTTATATGTGCTTTAAATGTTAACATAAACTAAAAAGTGTGGCTAATAATATTCGAAACGTCGTTAGTAAAAAATGGAATCGATGGGACATCTGTTACCAGCCAGATTTTCGAATTTTATCCATATCGATTGATTTATAACATTACGGGGAAAAAAAATCTAGTATTCATAAAAACAAATAATAAGCGTAAAAAAGTACTTTTAAATAAAATTGTCATTCACCGTTAATGTTCCTGACAAAGTATGCCTAAAATAAATAAATAATAATAATAATTATTATTATTATTATTATAACATAATATTAATATGTTTCCTCCTGTGACATCTTCTTTGTCCATTTCATTGTCACCTGACATCTAAAAGCGGTCACCGTTCGCCATACCCCTCAGAGAAATAAATACTTAGCTTTGTTTTATGCTTTGTCCGCAGGGAGCTGTAGTTGCCGCATAGCAACTATTTATGCTTAGTGTTACGTTATTTAGCCTTGTAGTCTATTCTGAGTCTTTTCTGTGTGAAAAGAATTCCTTCGGAATTAATGATTTTCGCCCTAATGGGTTGTTCCTCCTTTTACGTTAGTAGAATTTGCTTTATAGAAATGTAATCATAAAAAGAACACATTCAGATGGAGAAAATAAGATCTGTAAGCAATAATTGTCTAAACATATGTAATACTACAAATGGATAAATTACTGGTGTAAAACGAAATTCACGGAAAGTAACTTCTAAAATACGCTGTAAAAATTTAGAAAATGTAAAACGTTTGTAAGATTATCGAAAGATTCAATCGGTATTGCTTCTGCTGTCATAGTAGCATTCATTATGTAAGTTACGGTAATAGAAGAAGGATTCGATCTTTTGATATATGTGGCCTTTTCTTAATTTTATCGTGTGTTTCAGAAATTAATTTCATTAAAAATATATACAATAAAGTATTGAGTTGATCATTGAAACAACTTTTTAGTGTGTTTTGTGTATGAAAATAAAGAAGAAAAAAAAAATCTTTGCGATTGGTAATTTTTTTTTCTAAAGGCCTTTAGGTCTTTTTGCGGAAGTAGAATTTCCTTTTTAAGTATACAATCATAGAAAAAAAAAAAAAAAAAAAAAAAAAAAACCTTTCAAATCTGGTAATGTTATTTTCATGGAATAACTGTCGAAAGATACATGGCAATATACAGGGTGTCCTCCCAAACTTCAAACGCTCTTTTATTATATACTTGTTGAAGTTACCTAGACAATGTAAGATGCGAAATTGTTCAAAATAAGGTGGGAATTATGACGATGTTGATAAAATAGATTCGCTATCAACTTTCAAAAAGTTACACTTTTTAAATTTACATGTTTCACTAAAAAATCGTCTATCTATTTTTAGTGCCGTAAAGAGCCGAAATTTCCGAAAATTCAAAGTATCATAACTCGGTGAGTTTTGGTGCTAGAAGAATGTAATTGCTACTGTATTTCTTGCAGAGCATGGTGAAAAATTTTCTAAATATATTTTAAAGGACCCAGAAACCGTGTCGTACAAAAATTAAAAATGTGTAACTTTTTGAAAATTAATGGCGGGACTACTTCATCAATATAATTTTAATACCCACTTTATTTTGAGCACTTTTGCAATTTATCTTGACTATGTATCTCGAACAGGTCAAAAATTTAAGCACTTTTTAACCCTTTATGTACTGGATTATGAATTCATAAAAATTTTATATTCTAAAGCATTTTTCCTGAATTGTTTAAACTACATTAGAAGATTTACATTATCATTTAATAAATTTTAGAAGGATTGAAGGATTTAGAAGAATCAATTAAATTTGAATTTATAAGGGTTTTGATAATATTTATTATCCCACTCAAATCTTTTATTTAAATATTTTTCTTATTATTTTGTAGAATTACGAAACGTACAAATATAGACATATTTCCTAATTGAAAATCCCCCCCCCCCCCTCATGCCAAGAAAACTGAAAAGATGCAAAGGCAAGAAAAATCATCCTTTTAAAAGTATTTTTGTTTTGTGTAGCCCATAATGCTTTTGGAACAAGATAAAGTAAAGTATCTAAAACCCATTCTAAACTGTATTACAACGAATCGATGTATTTAAATGAATTTTGTAACAAATTATTTTAATGGTACTTATAAGTACCGTCATCAGATAAAGGGTTAAGCCCTTTGTGATATTCTGTATAGGGTCAGAATATTAACGCAAAACACGATGCAACAAAATTAGCTTCTTAAATGCACCGTAACAATATATCAATGAAATGCCCTTTTAATGATTCAAGAAAGATTTAATCAGTTTTATTTCGTGGTAATAATAGTACGCATCTTTGTTGTAGTACTATTCCTACTAACTATTACTACCACTGCATCATTTACGAACTACTACGAGTACAATATTACGTATTAGTTGAAAAAGGTATCCTTATCTCTTTTGATTGTATTGTATTGTAAAATGTATTATAAATATTTTAATAGCTCTAATATTTTTATACGTTAATATAGTTTTAACTTTTCATTACATTACTGAATACATGTAGTTCAACAAAGAAAGTTAATTTAACATCATATAAATATTTAAAAAAAAAAATGTTCATGATGATGATAATAATAACAATAATAATAATAATAATAATAATAATAATAATAATAATAATAATAATAATAATAGAGATGTAAGCCAAATATTGATAATCCATCTTTAATGTTTATTCAAATTTAAATTTAAAGCTGCATAATTGAAGGACGGATAATTAACGGATAATTATCATATATCGATAATTTCTAAAATCTTCAATTGTGATCAGATACTGCTAAAAATACAATTAGAAATATTTATGACAAAATTACATGTAAGAAATGTGTAAATGAAAAATAACAGAAAATATTACTACATAAGTATCTGGAAAATAAACAAGCTATACGTCATAATTTTTATGTTTCGTTTGTATTGAAGAAGAAAAAAAAAATCAGCATATGTAAATTTTCACTAACAAAATCTATTTTTGAAACATTGAAATTAAAACGTTAACAACCATTAACGAATACTATTATCTGCAATACAATTTAAAACTTTTAAGAGTGAAGAAACGCATAACCAACAATTTCTTTAATAATGTTGAAAGGCAATAAAAATGACATTAATGTAACGCTTTCTATCTAATTCCTAGCGCAATATTTAAGAGGCTGCTTCAGTCAAGTGAAAACACACGTTCGCTAATGCTAATCCAATGGAAGAAATTTATAAAGATATCTCGGTTGCATTTTAATATTTTTAAATGATTTTCTTGGCATTGGATAGCTGAGATCGATCTGTATGCAGGCCGTTTTTTACTTTTTCGATTTCAATTGCAGATTTTTTTTAAGAGGATGCTTTCAGTTTCGAAACCGGTTTCGAAAATGAAAGTGCCCTCATTAAAAATATCCGTAAAGAAAATCGAAAAAGAAAAAAACGGCCTTTGTACAGATTGATCTCAGCTATCCAATGCAAAAAAAAAAAAAAAATCATTTAAAAATATTAAAATGCAACCGAGATATCTTTATAAATTTCTTCCATAGGATTAGCATTAGCGAACGGGTCTTTTCACGTGACTGAAGTAGGCTCTTAAGATATTGTCTCTTTTTGTATCCATAACGAGAAAAAATACAAAGAACATAATAAGCATTGTTTCTTATGGAAAATTAGAAATAAAAGCATTAAAGAAAACCCAGAAATGAGAGATCAATAGGCATATTTTTGACCCTGCACCTAGTGTACTCCATACGAGATATCTCTCTCTCACAGAGATAATAATAAAAAAAAAAGTCCCATTTTTCTTCAATGAATATTTCTTTCACTCTCTTTAGGAGATATATTTCATTTACGGATTCTTATCCTATTAAGCAGTACCAATACCAGCAATACAGTTCCACAATTTAAGAGTGAAGAAACGTATAACAAAAGAAAATTCTATAATAATATTGAAAGGCAATATAAATAACATTAATATAAAGTCTTCCGACATAATTCACGCCACAATAATTAAGATATTGATTGTCTCTTTCACCATCCATAAAGGCAAAAGAAATAAGAAGCATGGTAATAATTTTTTATTAGGAAAAATTAGAAATGAAAGCATTAAAGAAAGCCCATAAGAGAGATTAATGGGCACATGTCTGATGCTGAATTAATTTACCTAGTGTAACTCCACACACGCTCTCTTACAGAGATATAGCCAACAGAAAGTCCCACTTTTCTTCAATGAATATTGCTTTTAGGAGATATATTTCATTTGCGAATTCTTACCCTTAAGCGGTACCAATAACCAACAATAAAATTGCACGCTTTAAGAGTGAAGAAACGTATAGCATGAAATTTCTATAATTAAGTGACAAGACAATATAAATAACATTAATATAATGCCTTCCGACACACAACATTCATAGCATAGTAATTAAGATATTTATTGTCTCTTTCTACACCAATAAAAGGAATAAAATGGATCATGGTAATAATTTTTTATTGTGAAAAATTAAAAATGGAAGCATTAAAGAAGCTTTATAAATGAGAGATTAATATCCATATATCTGACTCTGCATTAATTTACCTAGTATACTCCGCACACGCTCTCTCACCGAGATAATCTACAAAAAGTCCCATTTTTATTCGAGGAATATTCCTTTCATTCTGTTTAGGAGATATATTTCATTTACGAATTCTAACCACTAATCAGTACCAATACCAGCAATACAGTTCCATACTTTAAGAGTGCAGAAACACATTTAAAATTTATATAGTAATGATGAAAGGCAATATAAATAGCATTAATATAACACCTTCCGACATAATTCCTAGCGCAATAATTGAGGTATTAATTGTTCTATATCGATAAAGGAAAAACAAATAAGGAGTATGATAATAAAGAAAAATTAGAAATGTAATCCCATAAAAAAGATATTAATAGGTGTATGCCTGACCCTGCATTAATTTACCAAGCGTTACTTCGCACGGGATCTCACACAAAGATAATAATCAACAAAAAGTACCATTTTTCTTCGAAGAATATTGCTTTCACTCTGTTTAGAAAATATATTTCATTTACAAATTCTAACCATTAATCATAGTACCAATAACAGCAATACAGTTCCACACTTTAACACGTTCACGCCGGCGCGGTAGGTTACACTCGACTGTTTCAGAGTTTTCAAGTCTCCGGCTTTTTGCACACCACTATTATTTTAGAGAAAATGTTGTTCCTTTAAATCGCCCAATTGTTATAATTAAATAAAACAACAATTTCTGTATTAAAATACTGGTATCCAAAAAGCCGGAGACCTTGCAGCTCCGAGACAGTCGAGTGGGACCCACCGCGCCGGCCTGAACGTGTTAAGAGTGAAGAAACTTATAACATGAATTTCTATAGTAATGATGAAAGGCACATGTAGCAATAATATAACGGCTTCCAACATAATTCCTAGCGCTATAATTAAGATATTGGTTGTCTCTTTTTATATCCATAAATGAAAACAAATAAGGAGTATGATAATCATGAAAAATACAAATGAAATCCCATAAATGAGAGATTAATAGGGATATGTCTGACCTTGCATTAATTTACTTGGTGTACTCCGCACGCGTTCCCTCTTATAGAGAGATAATCATCAAAGAGTCCCATTTTTCTTCGACGAATGTTACTTCCACTCTCTTTAGGAGATATATTTCATTTAAGAATTCTTACCAT
This sequence comes from Maratus speciosus, assembly GCA_963932465.1. Lineage (NCBI taxonomy): Eukaryota > Metazoa > Arthropoda > Arachnida > Araneae > Salticidae > Maratus > Maratus speciosus. The sequence goes on along the minus strand of OZ010793.1, from coordinate 294,791,718 downwards.
TAAACAGTACCAATAGCAGCAATAAAGTTCCACACTTTAAGGATGAACAAACGTATAACATAAAATTTCTATAATAATGTTGAAAGGCAATATAAATAACATTAATATATATAACGCCTTACGACATAATTTCTAGCACAATAATTTAGATATTGATTGTTTCTTTCCAATATCCTTAAAAGAAAAACAAATAAGATGTATGATAATGATGAAAAATTAGAAATGAAATCCCATAAATGAGAGATTAATAGGCATATGTCTGACCCTGCATTAATTTGCCTAGTTCTCTCCGCACACACTCTCTCACAGAGATAATCAACAAAAAGTCCCATTTTTCTTCAAGGAATATTGCATTCACTCTCTTTAGGAGATATATTTCATTTACGATTTCTCTAAGAATTTATTTTTTCAGTTGACGAAGCAAAAACCAATCGATAATACCTAAGAGAGAACGAGGCAGCGTCGGAAAATAGAAAGTCAATTCGAAAACGTGAGAGTGCATAATATATATTTTGACCAAAATACCAATGGACAATCATAAATAGAAAGAGAACGAGCGAAAAGCCGATAATTGATTGTTTGTTAGCCAGTTCGGAAATTATATGACGTTTTTGTTGAACTACGATATGTTTGGATGATTGCCCATCTATTGAAAACTCTTTTTTGGGGTTGAGAATGTGTGGTGAAAATATTAATGGAAGTGTTATCACGTACTACAAAGAACAGAAAAATGAAGAGAAAATGAAGAAAATGAGTGTTTAAAAAATATATCTTTTGTATTAAATGAATTAAAATTTTATAAGGATTTTTTTTACAAAGAGCTCATTTAGTATATAGCTACTATATTATAGAAGGAGAACGAACTAAAAGTCGATAATTGATTATTTGCGAGCCAGTACGGAAATTATATGATGTTTTTGCTGAACTACGATACGTTTGGATGATGGCCCATCTATTGAAAACTCTTTTTTGCGGTTGAGAATGTGTGGTGAAAATATTAATGGAAGTATTATCACGTTCTTTAAATTAAAAAAAAAATGAAGAGAAAATGAAGATAACGAGTGATTAAAAAATATATTTTTTATATTAAATGAGTTCAAATTTTATAAGGGATTATCTTACAAGGAGCACATTTAGTATGAAGCTACTGTATTGTAGAAAGAGAACGAGCTAAAAGCCGATAATTGATTGTTTGCTAGCCAGTTCAGAAATTGTTTGATATTTTGGTTGAACTACGATATGTTTGGTTTGGTTGATTGCTTATCTGTTGAAAACTCTTTTTCTTTTGGCGGTTGAGAATGTGGTGAAAATTTAAATAAAAGTATTCTCACTTACTACAACGAAAGATACAATGAAAGAGGAATACAAAGAGCGAGATGAAGAACATGACTGTGGTTAAAAATGCTATCTTTTTTTATCAAATTAGAATCTTATGAGGTACTATATTTAACAAAGAGAATGTTTAGTATATAGGTATTTAATTATGGAAAAAGAAAGAGAAAAGGACAGAGGAGAATTGATTGTTTGCTAGCCAGTTCGGAAATTACAGGACGTTTTTATTAAACTATGATATGTTTGGGTGACTGCCCATTGAAAACTCATTTTTGGGATTGATAATGATTGGAGAAAATATTAATAAAAATATTATCACGTATAACAATAAGGTAAAAGGAAACTAAAGAGAAAAATGAAAAAGATAAATGAGATTAAAAAATATATCTTCTGTTTCAAAATAATTATAATTTTATGACGGACTATCTCTCAAACAGCCCATTTATTATGTATTTATTACCGAAAAAGAAGAGGAAAAAGCCAATATGTTTGTTATCCAGTTCGGAAATGATGTGACTAATTATTTAAATAATTAATTCTCGCAGTAAGTGTATAAAACATAACGATATTTAAAAATTAATCCATTTCATTATTTTTTCATGTTTCTTTTTCATTTTTCTAAAATATTACTGTTTGAATAAAGGTAGGCAAAATCAATACAACAGATGCTTTGAGGAGCCTTTTCGAACGTTTCAGAAGCTATTAAAAATTTTTATTTCACTTCAATATCTCAAAAACTGTAGTAGAATAACAAAGTAGAATTAAAACTTTTTTTATACAGGCATTTAAAAAGCGATTCAGTTTTACATTCTATTTAAAGATACTTGATCGCTTAATCTTTTCCTGTAATTTTTTTTTCAAATATTTCTTGTTTAAGTTCATCTTGTAAGAATAAGAAATTTGTCCGTGGACCAAAATGTCGACAATATGTTAGTTCGTCCGGAGTATTCTATTTTTGTTAACATCTTGACGTAACTACTTCCGATCAATGAATAATGCATAAACCTCTGTAGATGTTATAAGTGAAGAGAGATTCAAGATGCTTCGTAAAATGCACCAATGCGTGCTTAATAGTAGTAGCATAGTCCTTTCTTTGGAAAAAATGTATCACCAAAACGAAGTTATGGATTGAAAATCCTTTCAGCTTCCACGTGGAATATATTTAAATACCAATTTGTTAGCAGATAAATTGGGAGATAATTTTTTTTTCTTTTCTGAAATGATCCATCTTTATGGGGAGTCATTTAAAATAAAGCATAAAAGAAGGCCTTACAAAAACATCATTTTTTAAGAGGAAAGACATTTTTGCCCACTACATTATCCAGTTAAAAAGTTTTGATATTGTACAGTTTAACTCTTTTATTACGAGGACGGTATAGGATCACAACATTTGCTCATTACAACAGAGATTCCGCAATAACATAGTTTAAAGTCCCAATAATGGAAATAAAGAAATACCTAAAAGAAAAAATGATCTGTTCCTGTATAGACATAATTTTATATTTCTAAGGCCATGGATAAATAATGATAATGGGTGTATTTTTTTAAAATTGTGAATTCATAAATTGGAATGAAAATGCCGAAAAAGTATTGAATACATCGATTACATCGAATATATCGAATACTTACTATTTATCTTATATATTTTTTTAATTAAATATAATACTTTTTAAAAAAATTGCTTATTTTATTTCAAAAAACTGCAAAGCAAATTCAGACGAATTACTACAGAAAAAAAACTCTTTCGATATTTTCACAAAAATTGTAGAGCACATTGGCTCATTTTTCTTAGAATTTTTTCTCCACTTTCTAATTATTATTATTTTTTTTTTACTTGTTTCTTTCGTTACAATCAAATTTTTTAAACTGTATTTTCAGTAGGACAAACCTTTCCTTTCTTTTTGCACTTTAAAATGAGGTTCTCGTTAACTGTCTATAAAAAAGTTCGACTTTATTACGTATAATTCATATTATGTTTAGAAGTTTTGTTTAAATTATTTGAATTGAAATTGTTTTTGTCATTTTCTCTGTTCAGTTAGGCTGGCTAGAAAGAAATGTCATTCATTTCAAGTCAAAAAGTGGGAAAATTATACATATTAAATACATACATAAATTATTCTTAATACTTTATTACGTCACACTTAACGAATTTTACTAATTAAACACTATGATTAGGTAGCTGCATTGATACATATGTTACTTAACTGAATTTTATAAAAGAAAAAGTTGGGAAAGGTGTATTTTTTTATATTAAAAAAAAATATTATATCAATCTGCTTTGCTATAGTGGCGATAACCCTAAAAGTAGAGTTATCAAGGAAGTTACATAACGCTATCATTAGAGATTCGATTACGTACAGTGAATGAATATACGTTTCTGATTGGACAAATGTTCTCTAGATGCTTTTATGTCATGAACTGACATCCATGACTTGTTTTTTTTTCTATTCATCATTGGCTGTTTCTTTCGCCAGGAGTTGCGTGCATATACCAGTTAGATAGAAATCAAAATTAATGGTGTATGCCGTCGTACATGGACTAGTTACAACAAGAAATCTACTTTCTCTTCTGTTATTTCAGCAATAAAGCGCATCACCCTACAAGATAATTATTTTTTTACTGATGATAGTGGTGGTGGTGATTATTATTTTTAAATATTTGCTTGAGTCTTTTCATTTTACATATATTTCAGGATATTTAAGGATCAGGTTATGTCCTCAAATCCTGAAGAAGTTGGGAATTTTCAATAAATATTAGATGTAAATTTCCAACTGGGCGAAAAATGTCCGGACCAGGATTCGAACCAGGGATCTCCTGGCTGAAGCCGCCAGTGCTCTGCCATCTGACCTATCCCGGACGAATCTGGTGGAACTTTCTCACCCAGCTAACCTTAATGATTATAGTACCTGGTTCAGCTCAACAGAATAAATCTCAGGTAATGGAACTCCAGAAAACGCTGGATACGAAATTACACTAGATTAATTTTAGCACAATTATTCTAATTGGTAAATAAATCATATTAGATGTTCAGCCAGGAGATTCCTGGTTCGAATTCTGGTTCGGACATTTTTCTCCCAGTTGGAAATTTACATCTAATATGATTTATTTACCAATTAGAATAATTGTGTTAAAATTAATCTAGTGCAATTTCGTATCCAGCGTTTACTGGAGTTCCATTACCTGAGATTTATTGTGTTGAGCTGAATCAGGATTCAGACCAGATGCTATAATCATTAAGGTTAGCTGGGTGAGAAAGTTCCACCAGATTCGTCCGGGATAGCTCAGATGGCAGAGCACTGGCGGCTTCAGCCAGGAGATCCCTGGTTTGAATCCTGGTCCGGACATTTTTCGCCCAGTTGGAAATTTACATCTAATATGATTTATTTACCAATTAGAATAATTGTGTTAAAATTAATCTAGTGTATTTTCAATAAAGCCTTAAAAAGTTTAGAAAATCGGCAAATATTCACTTATAGGAAAAATAATTCTGCGAATTGTTAACCGTCTACTGTACCTTCATGCTATTTCCCTTGACATCCGAAGTATATTCATTTAATAAAACCTTTTGATAGATATTTGGCTAAACGAATTCTTAATTTATCCGTGATATGTGCATGATTGTAAAGAAATACAAAACGTTTAATGGGAATAAGACATCAAATACTCTTAAAAAAATCGATTTTTAAATTTGTGGCCCATTTTGGGGTCTCATACCTTTTAAAATCTCCGTCGCCACTGAAAAGGGGACGTAATTTCAATTTCCATAGCTTTCTAAATCCTTATTAAAATTACATAAATCTCCGTGAAATATTTAAGCCATATTCAAGGTTTTATAAAATGTAAAAATAAACACTTATAATAAAAAGTAGAGTTCAGTAAATATTGCAAAAATTTTTCGCATGGTACATTGCATAATTCGCACGATAACTTAACTTAGAATAGATATATAAACATAAAACTTATATTAAAATGAGCTCTAACCTATATTTATAGAATTAATTAATATTATTGAGATAAGTAAATATTTTCATTATTTTTTTAATCATTAATTATTTCTTTTTTCAGTTTTTTTTTCATTTTTCAAATTCAATTGAATTTTTAAAATAGTTTCTGTCGCAAGATTTATATATCATTAATTCATTGCATAAAGTATAATTTAATGTTCATTTTAACATAAGTTTTATGTTGATATACCTATTCTAAGTTAAGTTATTGTGCGGAATTTGACAAACCATGTGAAACAAATTTGAAATATTAACTGAACTGTATTCTTTTTATTATGTTACATTATAAGTGTTCATTTTTATATTTTATAAAGCCTTAAATATAGCTTAAATATATTACAAAGTTTTATGTAAATTCAATAAGTATTTTAAAAGTTATGAAAACTCCAAACCACATCACTTTTGCACTGGCGACGGAAATTTTAAAAGGTTTGAGACGCCTTAAGCATGTAAAAAAAGAATAAAACTTAACGCTGTATTATAACCAATAATTTAATTTCATGCTTTTAATTAAAGCACTAAATTTACTTCTACAAATACGATAATTCAGCTGTCTTTATGGATTAAATTAAATTTGCATGCGTTATTTTTATTCTATAGAGAATAAGTGAACTGAACTTGAACTTGCTTATTGCGAGAACTTGGTTTTAACGAGCAAACACATTGGTCTCTTTAACCTTGTTATAATCGAGTTCGACTGTATACGCACGCACATTCACACACATATGCGTATGTATACGTATTTATACATGTATATTTTTTAAATAATTTTCAAATTTTTCAGATAAAATGTATAATTTTTTAGATAATGTTGCTTTAAAATAATAAAATGTTTTGAATTCAATATAAAATAGTTTTTAAAATGAATGAATATTTTAAAAGGTAGACCTAAATAAGCAATACCGACCGGCAACGCGATACGAACTGGGGAATTTGTGACTTTCTAGAGTCTCACTTTGACCATTTCAGTTACGATTATGAAGCCATAAAATTTATGGAAAATCCCCTGCATTTTTTCGGGTTTATAATTTCAAAATGTCAATTACGGAAATTGTATTGTTTTTAGAAAAATACACTATTCACTAAAATTTTCTGCATTTTTCTGTATTTTTTTTTTACAGTGTACGTTCATTAATAAAAGTTTTTTTTGCATACTAAAAAAAAGTTTTTCTTATATTTATTTCGCTTTTCCCAGTTACCGTTGTCGTGTGTATATTTTAGGTATACAGAAATTAGGCTTTTTATAAACGATACATAATGTAAGAGGCTTTATATATCTGCATATTAAGTGGATAGCATAGCAATAAAGTTTGGGAACCACTGTTACAGAGATATAAACGTATGTGTATGTATGTGTGTGCATGTATCATACATTTTTCTTTCTTTCAACAACGATCCTAAAGTAGTAACAAAAGGAACTCTCTACCGCTCTACTTTTATTTCTAAATGTATCTTGTTCTAAAAGGTCAAAGCTTTTCTGAATGACGAAGATGGAGAGAATTTATCAAACCTTCTGCTTCTTCTCGGGTTTATTTCTCCTTCTTTTTTTAAGTTTAAGGGGTAACACGACTTTGACGACCTAGAATTTAAGGCTTTCGGGAATTTCTTGGGGAATTTCTTCTTAAGAAATGTGAAGTGTTAAAATCTGTTTACACTAATTTATTATACATATATTAAAGCAGAAATTTGTATTTATTTCTTTATTATTATTACTATTATTATTATTATTGGGTTGTTCAGCTTGGCAGCTGATGGGCGGCAGCACTTTGGAAAAGAAGATAAAGCGGTGAGTAGATTTGACTTAGAACAGTGAAACAACAACAACAACAAAAAATTGCTTATTTTAGTCCAAAGTTTAGTTAAATGTGTAGCCTTTTTAAAAAACTTGAATTTTTAACTTTGAAATGGCATCGACTCAAAATAAACTGTAAATTTTGAACCAACATTTTCACTTATTAAAGTTACGCTTAGAAGAGCGAGGTAACAATATTTCTAGAAAATCCTACGTATTTCACTAGAGTATGCCCCGATTAATTTTCCAAAGAAATTCAAGTTGATTGATTGAAATTGGCGGACCTAGAGTGTTCACGGATTTAAAAAATGCTGTTCTGAAACGGGAATAAAACCTATAAAATTTTCGTTACTGTTTCATTACTATGGCTCGACCTACCTCTATCGCTCAAAAAAAAAAAAAAAAAAAAAAACACTTTTGATATAGATTTCTAACTAATAACATGTGATATTTCAGTTATAAAGGGTGCTTTAAGAGAAAGAAAAAATCAAAATTTTGAATTGGTTAAATTGGTGTTATCGTCATTAACTCTCGGTCGCACGTAGAGTGCCTGACAGGCGTGCTGCGAAGTGTTAGTGAATGCTGCCCCTGAAATTATTTAGTGTTTTATACTTGTTTTGAAGTTCATAAATGAGATTTTTCGAATCAGATTTCAAATATTCTCAACTTGTACTTCCTAATAAAATTCACTAACACCTTTAATAGCGTTAGAATTCAGTTAATTCAGAGCTAATGACAATTTTAAAACAGGGCGCCAGTTAGGCGTATCCAGGGCCTGATTATCCAAGAGGCACGTGAAGCACGAGCTTCTCCTGTAAAATGTAAGAGTGACCCCCAAAATGACGAAAAGTACAACGTTTATTTCCCCCCTTTTTTTAGAAAAAGTTTGCTTAAAACAAGAGAAAATCCACAAAAATTATCTAACCGCGAAATCTGAATGTGATCAATAAGCAGTTCACCAATCATGTGGCATGTTCAAGTGGTGGTTCGGAATCACCCAGATAACTAAACATACAACAAGTATATATATTGGTACTCTATCTGGAATATATATACAGAGAATTAAAAAATTGTTTAACAAACTTTATGTGATCTCGGATAAGTCACTCTTTCCCCTGGGAAAACGATTTGTAACATTAATGAGTTTTGTTTTCATCTATATTTAAGTGTGAAAACTTTTCCCGAAAGAATGGGGGTCCCAAAATGATACTGTGCTTCCTCTAGCTTCAGATGTTAATCAGGTCCTGGGCGCACATCAACCGAACCCGGAAGCACAGGGGTGTGCCTAGCAAAGTATTATAAATGTACTTTTATGTGTTTTATTGATATTTTTGCTGGGTATCTTGCGCATGGTGTAAGTAAAAAAATTCTCAAGCAAGTGGCGAGCAGCATTTGTAGGCAAAAGCCCGTTTATTTATTCTTCATCTAAAAAATATCTAAAATATTATTTTCAAAACTAATAAATGAGTGTTTTTTCACAAATTTATCTGCTAAAATTGCGATGTAAATTAATTGCTATTTTTTATTGTATATGTAATGTTTAAAACTAGGTAACTTCTCTGTACTAATTAAAAAAAATAAACAGATAAAATGATATATAATTTTTCAACCTAAATTTCGGAAAGCGTTAAATTTTCATATTTTCACATTCATTTTCGAAACTAGAGTCACAATCTGCTTATGTAGTACAAAACACAGGATGTCTCGCACCAAACGGAACTCGAAATTCGTTCATAACTTTAACAATAATAAGGATATTGTAATGATATTTTCAATATATTTAGTTTACTTTCTGTGAAATGTGATGACACATCGAGAAATGTTAGGTCAACTAGATAATCGGTTTATGATTTATAGTGTAGTTGCCAGCACATACGTGTCACTGAGCGAATTACAGTGTCCTTCTAATACTTGCCATGATTTCATCCAATTTCATACCATGCAAAGTGAATTTGTTGAAAGTTTTACTAAAATGCTTTCATTAGTGTTAAAGTTATGAACGGGTCCGGTTTAAAAAATCCTCCCCTCCACCCCCCCCCCCCCTTTTTTTAAATTGAATAAATGGAATGTAATTCTGTTTTCTTATGCAAAAAGTTTTAATTCTATTGGGTACTACTATCTGTCTTATTTTATTGAAGCATTTTATGAACATTCCATATAATATTTATAAGCATTGAGTGTAAAGGAAAATAGAACGCCTAACAAATATTTAAAAACCGCTATAGATGTAAACATTGATAATAGCTTCTGAAAATAAAAAGATTAACTAACTTACAAATGTACTGTCAAACTTTTCAATAGAAAAGGAACATCTCAGTAGGGGCCGACTATATTTATGGCAGCACTGGGGCAAAGATTTGATTGTGGGCTCCCATGGCCTTTTTGAAGCCGTAAATTTGCGCCAAATTGTAAGAAAAATATCTGCCCCCCCCCCCTCCCCTTTGGATCTAAAATATCTTTTAGGAGTAGAGTTCCGGGGCAGCTGCCCCGTTTGCCCTTGCTACGGTCAGTCCCTGCATCTCAGGTGTTGGTAGACAACGAAAGGCGTCATTCTTCGCATTATTGCAAAAATACAACTGGTGTGAGGATGCAGGCATACGCCTACGTAACACATTTACATCTCACAGTGTAGCCATAAAAATCTTATGATACAAGAGTTCTATGTAAATATATAGACCTATGTAAATGCAGGAAAGCATAAATCAAAGTAAATTGGCATGTTTTTTCTTCAATGAGGGAGAGGTGGGGGGGGGGGGGGGGAGGAAGACTCCTAAATTTTTGCGAGGCTTGAGGCTAAAGGCCTTAATGACTCATGTAGTAAAAAATCATATAATTATTGATGATTTTAAAAGTAAAGCATCATTTAAATTAGATTTTCATCTGAAAAGAACTATTAATATGATACATTCGCAGGGACGCTAAGAGAACCTTCTAAGGCAGAGGTTCCCAAAGTGTGCTGCGCGGAGCCCTAGGAGCTCCGCGTGATCTTTCCAGGGGCTCCTCCGCGCTTTTGGAAAATAAAGAAAATTTGAACGAAAAAACATATTTAAAGCAAGGTTTTTTTTCCTTCTTTTTATTTCCAAAAATGTAAGCATATTGTTTTTTTTGCAAAAATATTTATACACTGATTTTCAACTATATGAACTTCTGAACTGATTTAACAAACTTTTCTTTAAGAAATATCCGGTGCAAATATTAATTTCTACTAGTACTCTATTTTTACAAAATCTGCGAATATCAAAATATGCGATTAATGGTAAAAAATATAGATTTAATATAAGAAAGCATGAAATTGTATTCTGGAGGAAAATTTGGATATTTAAATTTCTCAACTCTTCCTCTCAGTGTGACTTGAGGTATAGTGTTATGATAACGCTGTTATCATATGCTGATAGGTGTTATTGGATATCACTGTTATCCAATAATTCCACTGCGTTTCATGCTCAGCTGCTTCATCATTTCGAAATAAACCACCATTCTGATTTGAAAGATAAACCGCCTCAGTTTTTTTCAATGTGAAGAGCAAAGTAATGTATGTATGCTTCAAAAGAAACAATCACAACACTTGTTAGAACAAATATGAAATGTTTTGGACATATTCGCAGACTTGACTGGGACGAAATATACAGTAAGATATACACTGGTGTGCAAAAATTAAGAAAAATCACAAAATGCTAATTTTCAAATACGCAAACACTCAAAAGAAAATAATATAATTCGAGTAATTACTATGTCTACAACACAGCTAGTCCATATAACATCTCATTCATGTCACACATGGTCACAAGTGTCACAGTCATTACGGTGAAGCAAAAAATAGGAAATTCCATAAATCTCATTATGAGTCTCAAATGATCACTATATGTGACTCCAATGAGACGGCACTGTGACTGCTGCTTTGTGACGAGTCACCATGTGACTTTACAATGTAGTTACATTATGACTCTCATGTGACTCTCATCTGTAGACTCAATTTCAAAACCATCGTGGACGCTGCATTGTTTTAAGTTACCAAATAATGCCACATTAAAGTCACATGATGACTTTCAGGTGACAGAGAGACTACTGTGAAGTCACCATTGTGCTCTTATGTGAAAAGTCACCATGTGACTATCATGTGATATTATTTGGTGACTTATCATAATGCAACGTTCATGATGTCTTTGAAATTGAGTCAAAAAATGACAGTCACATAAGAGTCACAATTTAACTACATTATAAAGTCATCTGGTGACTCGTCACAAAGCAGTAGTCACATTGACGTCTCAGTGGAGTCACATATAGTGATCATTTGAGACTCATAATGAGATTTATGGAATTTCCTATTTTTTTGTTTCACTGTAGTGACTGTGACACTTGTGACCATGTGTGACATGAAATGAGATGTTATATGAACTAGCTGTGTTGTAGGGATAGTAATTACTCGAATTATATTATTTCCTTTTGAGTGTTCGCGTTTTTGAAAATTAGCATTTTGTGATTTTCCTTAATTTTTGCACACCAGTGTATTTTTAGCACTAATTTAAATTTTTCCTTTTGTACTGTTTAATCACTGTGATTAATTAGGATAAAAATAATGTTCTAAAATTAGTGACGGAAGTTTGCCTGATTTGACGACGTTGCCCCCGTTAAGCGGTGCTTATGATGGCACCTACCTGATAGTTCAAGACTTACTTGAGTTCGTGAAAATCATGTAATTGACACTTAATAAACCTTCTAAAAATGATATTGTCAAAAATTTGTTTTATGAAAAATTTCTCAATTTAGTGTCTAATATTCCTCTGTCAAATAACATCATTTCTTTTTTAAATTAACTATATCACTGTTGACATAAAAGAACACTTAGCAGCCTCTTGAGATGTACTAAATTTACACTACAAATGCGTGAATCTACTGACGTCACTGGATTAGTTGGTTTATTAGTATTTTTGGTTACATATACAGACCTGCCAACTGCTACGAAAAAATCGTAGTTGCTACGATTTGGACCTATAAACTACGATGCTACGATAATCGGTCTTAAACTACGATTTTTTGCAAAAAACACAAACGCATTTTTTGTTTCTAGTTGCGATTTTTATCCCGCACAGCATATTTTTCAGGAGTGATTCTGTTGCGAAATTTCCAAAATTTCAAAGTATTCATTTTCGAGAGTTTAAAAAAATTGGCCATTAGTCCGCAAATTCGGACATTAAAAATGCTCATAGGAAAAAAATGGGCTGCAAAACAAACTTCTTAACATAAAACCCTCTTTTTATGTATATTAACCACGAGTGAATCGTATTTCTGTAAATATTTATACAGGAATTCGCTTCCTTAGAAACAAGGTGCCATTTTAAGAATTTCTGGAAAGGAGGAGTGGGAGGGGTTCTTTGAGGGGCAAGGTTTGAAATAACGTGAAAAATCAAACGATTTACGATAAACTACAGCGATTTTCGACAAATGGCCGTATAAAAAAATTCGTCAACGGATCGTGGTAAAAACCCAGTGTTTATTTCAGGGGGTGGTCCAGGGGGGGGGGGGGGAATCCCCCTCCCCGGAAGATTTGAGATTTTGCGTTTTCAATGGTGTGAATTTTGTCAAAATATCGTAGAAAGAAAATGCGAATTTCGTCAAAAGATCAGTAAGAAAATGCAAATTTCATCGAAAGACCAGTAAGAAAACGCAAATTTTCACCGAAAGATCGCAGAAAGAAAACACTAGTTTCGTCAAAAGGATCGCGGAAAAAACGCAAAATTCGACAAAGGATCGTGGTAAAAAATGCGAATTTCGTCAGAAGTTCAAGGTAAATAATGTGGATTTCAACAAAGAATCGTGATAGAAAAATGTGAATTACGATTGCGGAAAAATTGTGAAATCCTGAAATGATCGCAGGAAAAAAAATACCGAATTTCGTCAAAATTTACTGCACTGGGCTAAAAAAATTGGAACCAGGCTGGCTCCTTTTACAAATGTAAAAAAAAAAAAAAAAAAAAAAAAAAAAAAAAAAAAAAAAAAAAAAACCGCTGCGAAACGAGAAGAAACTCTAAAAATCGTATAAAAATTTTCAAAGGAAAAGATTTACTGTATTGAGTTGAAAGACTGGAATCTTATTCCTTTTACGAATGTCAAAAGATGGCTGTGTAACACGAAAAACCAACCTCCAGATTAATTTAAATTTTGTGTGCTACGATTTCTCATGTTCAAAGGTTGGCAGGTCTGCATATACTAATATCCCGTTCAGACCAGGTCAGTTAAGAGTCTTAACTTACTTTTTTTGGAACGGGCACCCACAACTAGACTTGACTTCTTTATTACTACAGTGTTTGAGAACATTAACTCGATTAAAATTATGTGCCTTACTAAAACTATCCTAAAAGAGGTTTCACAAAGTTTTCAGGACCATATTGTTTGTAGATCACTACAAACCAAAACACTAAGGGACGAAATATTTTTGGATGAATACATAGTAAAACACATATGAACATGAATTTACTGATGAAGCAAAAAAATGATGGGTCACAATGCTAGAGCCATTGTAAAAGTTAAATGGCAAAGCACTATAGCACCATCTATTGCGCTCTTTATACTAGATGCACGTTATCCTCGAGAAAATTTCTTTTGAATTTATGAAAAGGTTGAATGATGCCATTAAAATAATAAGCTATATAAAATCACGAACTCTTAAAAGCAAACTTTTTAAGCTTATGCGTGAAGTTATTGGAAGCCAGCATCCCACCCTCCTAATACATAACGAAATAAGATGGTATTGTCGAGGAATAGCGTTTACACGATTGTTGAAACTGCAGAGGTAATATTAGAAGAACCATAACTATAAACTGGCAAAACTTTTAATAAATGAATATCATGAATGCTAATTGCATATTTGTCCGATATGTTTAGCAAAAGGAAATAAATGTATCTAAGATTGCAATTATAATCTGCCACAATTTCTGATGCATTTACCAAACGTGTCTTCTTTTAAGATGAAATGTGTATTGGTCTGATTCTGAGCGAAACGATGATATCGATTACAACCCTCTTGTTAAAAAGGAATGCAAACAACACCAGATTAAAAAATATATACAAATAAACATTCAGGGGCATTCTACAATTTTAAAAAACACGTTTAAGCAACATTTTTGAACAGCTGAATAGAAAAGGCTTTGGACGACTCTATACTTGTACTGAATGTGTTCAGCGGTGTAAAAAAACACCCAGCTTAATTTCTGTGAAACACGAAGGCCTCGTTGATTTGATATCTCATAGGAAGTTAACACCGAATGTACAACAACCGATTAATCAGTGATACCAAATGAAAATATTTCGATTAGAACCAGAATTTTTTAATAAAATAACTAAAATATAAATCAAACAGAAATAAGTTGCATACAAAAGTAATTAATTTTAAATAAAACTTCTGATCTAAAATATTTTTATAAAACTTGAGTAAAAATCTTGGTACATTTAGTGTTAAATTTAGTTCGTTCACTTCAAAACCAAAACGAAATACAGAAACCTTTTAAATGCAGAACCAAACATTCGCCTGCCATTACAATCAAACGACCCGAATTCAGACATTTTTGCAAAACAATCCAATCCCATTAAATGTATATGTGTTATTTTTCGTCACTCTAATAATGTAAAATGTTAAATTTTTTTTTAGTTTTGGTGGTATTCTAAGTATGTAAACTTTTGACAATTCCATCTGTATTGATGGTAATTGAAAATAAATTCATTGTTTCGGTAAAAGTTTGAAAATATAATTTTATTTCTGGGACAATGCACAATTGTTTAGATTACTATTCATTCCCACCTGCTGTGCTCAGTAGCAATGCACTTAAAAAAACCTTGCCTTGTAACATAAGGCTCGGTAGGCTCCAGGGGCTCCGCCATAGAAATTCATTCCAAAAAGGGCTCCTCAAGTCAAAAAGTTTGGGAACCACTGTTCTAAGGATTTGACAGCCATGTATATATATTATTGATATGTATTATACTGATTTTTTTTCGTGTTTTAAAATTTTCTAAACTTTTTAAAATTAAATATCACTGTTAAATATTTATTTCTTTTCCAGATTGGTTATTCCGCCAAAAGGAAATGAAAAACGGAGCTAGATATCAATTAAGAAAGCAAACTCAATTTAAATTGGGTTCATGGTTCTGTAGCCCAAAGGAAAATTTAATGAATCCAATTGATTTCAAACCAGGTATGTAGGAAAACATATATATTATTCTAAATGTTATTTATTTTCGATTTTTATTTTAATGACAAGAATATCTTAAAGTATTTCTTTGATAACTTGAGAATTTTACTTCGAGTAAAAATATGGTTTTATACTAACAAATTTAATTTGCTGATTCTTCAAAAATAAATTTTAGATTAAAAAAGTTACAAATTGAAATAGGAAACAAAATATCCTCCATTTTATATAAATTAACAATAAGAAGGGTTTTTCTTTATTAATTGAAAACCGTTCATTTAAGAGACAAACAAGGATTTTAATAATTAAACCTATCAATGAGATGGTTAATTAATTACCTGCTAACAATCTAGAAGGTTTAAAATATCTTGGATTTTTAGAATATTTTAAACCTTTAAATATCAATATGAAAAAAAAAATATATTTTATATATATTTACTATATATATTTAGGGTGATCATTTTTATCGTTGATCAATGACTAATTTTTCAATCATTGCTTTTGTCAATATATTTTCAATTGCAAAAATGTTACGAATGTTGTTTTTCATCACAAGAAAATTTATTTGCGTCTAAACAGTTATTGTAAAAAAAAAAAAAAAAAAAAAAAAAAAAAAAAGCTTAAAAATGTAAATGTTTATAGGTCTTTAGGTCTTATATAGAAAAACTTTCTTTGTGTTCTAACAACTAAAACAGTAAAAAAATTTGTTTGGCCGAAACCTACCGAGTTATAATATTTTTAATATTATGAATTTTTAGCGTGTTTTGGACCTAAAAACGAGTTTTTTTCGCTTTTTAGTGTTTAAAAAAATCGTATGTACTCCCATACCTGAAAATATAATTTTGTTAGTAAATCTATAAAAAATGTGCATTGATTAAACTGTTCTTCATTTTTATGTATATCATTCACTAACTTGGACTGTATGACGATTCCCCCCCCCCCTTTTTTTTTCTCAGTCCCTATAGTATAGTTGTCAACATTCCGGGTTACTTTTTCCAAAGTTATCGCACCCTTGCTTCAAAAATGTCATAAAAAACTCCATTTTGCAGGAAATGTGAAAAACTGTTTCCGTGCTGTAGAAGGTCAGTGGCCATTTTGCAAACACAACTGTTACTTGGTGGCTGGATTTTCAGTGCACTGTCTGGTACTTTAGGTGATTGGTAGAGGATTAAAAACCAAGTAGATAACTCAGCCATAACTAAACAAAAAACAATTTTCGAGTTAGCAAGGGTGCGATATGTACATTGAACCAGAAATTTTTTTTTGAATGAAATGTTACCTTCCTTATGTGTTGTAGCTGTATGTTTTCATTCATTTAATATTTTTTTTGTTTTATTAGTTTTGGAGGTCGTGAGTACTGAATAAAAGGCCTTTTACATATTATTCTGCTTTATAATTAACTTCGTTTTAATGTTTATAGGTAAGAGTAAATTTAATCTTCTTACCTGTATGGACGAAAATGCTGGGTCTTCGGAAATTCGCCGCAGTCGTTGTATCCACTGAAAAGCTGGAAGCTATAAATTTTTATTAAATGTGTGGTGAAGTGTAATATGGCAGCAGTCACGGAGACTTGTACTGTAGAATAACGATCTAGACTTTAATATAAATACAAATTATTAATACACACTGGATTATTGATATTATATACAATTTAGATTGAACTGGATTATTAGTAGGTTACATTCTTTGAGAGCCGACAAAGCTTCCCATATAATGAATGCAAAAGCAGCGGACAAATAGGTCCTTCTCACACAAACGCTGCGCCCAGTTCTGAGATAAAAAGGGTTGCAAGAGTACAAGCAGGGGCTCGTGGTTGAACACTTTTAATTTACAAAAGAAAACCGCTGATCTTAGCAAAAAATCCATTGTCTATCGAAAGTTTAAATTAGGATATTCTGTTCTTAATGTCTTTCAGGTTTTTTTTGTACTGCCCTCTATGAGGACTAAACAAAGATATTGTTATTGAGGGTGATTGTTCCAGTCTCTATTAGAGTTGTTTGATGTTAGTCCGTAAAGTGGCGACGCCTGCTGCACATTTCACAAACGAAACACATTTCACGTTATTGTTTCCAACATGTTTAAATATGTTTATTTGACGTTTAAAAAATTATTGGTAGACTATGCTATAGTAATTGAAATTATTGCATCTTGCAGTATTACATTACATTGCAAACTAGCATTTCTAATTTTCTACAGTAAAAATTTTCTATCATAAGGAATGCGTTTTACAAAATTATCATTTTCTTCAACATCTTTATGCTTACATTTTTTTTTTTTTTTTTTACTGCTTGTACATCTGAAGATTTAAATGCTGTGTAGAAGAATCCATATAAATGTTCTGTCATTGAACTATTATTTATTCTTATTTATGTGATGACTCATTAACTAGTACAGATTAAATCAAAGCGATTTTCTTTTCGTTCCTGCAATAATTTAAAGCACTATTGTATCCTTAGACATTCTTTAATTTGTTCTAATGTCCGAATGATATTATTATTAATATGTTTTTACATATGTTTTTACTGCATTCAATAAAAAAATCTATTTAATAATAATAATAATAATAAAAACAAAGTTTGTTACGTTAACAGTTTTTCCAATTCTTTTTGCATTCAAATATTAAGGCGAAGCCTTATAGACGAAGGCTATATTTCTGTGCATTTTTAGCCGCTATACTGTGATAGTAAATCCATATAAATTTTCATCACTTTTGTGTGTATACCATAGGCTCAACAGCCATAGTAGACAGAGTCCATTTTGAAAAGAAAAAAAAAATAGATAGTCCATTTAGAAGGGGCAGAAAATCTGTTTTATTCACTACCACAGTGAGCCAAGCCTGTAAACAGATGCCATGTATGAGAAAGTATGTGAAAACAGGCTTGGTTCACTGTGGTAGTAGATAAAACAGATTTCATGCGTCTTCTAAATGGATTATCTCTTTCCTTTTTTTTTCAAAATGAACTTGGTCTACTATGGCTGTGAGCCTCTCATATACAGATCTTCGATCCATGCGGTTTATCCTTCGATATTATACCCCTCCTTCCTGGCCCCCCCCCCAAAAAAAAAATCGAAGGAAATATCTAATATTTAATGAGAGAACTTACTTTAAATCAACGAACAACTTCATTAAAATTCCAATGTAAGTTTATATGCACAGTAAAAACTGCAGTAGGATATTTCTTTGTTTGTGCGTTATTTTTAAAAATTACATACCGCAGCTAAATTTTAAAATTAAAATTATAAAATTTACATGACGTTCCTTCTATTAACATAACCATCTGAGCTAATTTAATAAGCGACAATGAGAAATAGATTGACATAAAAAATAGTTTTTAATTTTTCACGAATGCTCTTTCTTTTTTTTTTTCTTCTTATTATTATTAAGTCTGTTAGATTACTTATTATTAGATTATTTATTAAAAACTTACACGATTTCATTTAAAACTTAGTGTACATTTTGGTTATTGCAAAAAAAAAAAAAAAATATGCCTCTAACTTTTTTAAACGTAAATTTATCAACTGTGAATTGCGCAATCATTTTCTTCATTTCAGAATATATTTTACGGTAACCCGAAATTTGATTTTCCGTGCTTTGCGCCCTAACTGAAAATTTCTCAGAATTAATTTTCGGGAGCATAAAAAAAAAAAAAAAAAAATAATAATAATAATAATAATAATAATAAAATAAAAAATAAAAATACCGCGTTAACTAAAACCGCATAAAGCGAGAGAAACCTGTAATGGATTTTATCATGTCTTCTTTTCTTTATTCTGGATGTTTAGCGTAATTTTTCATGGAATAATAAATTTCCTGCTCCCAACGCATAGGAAATGAAATTTATCAAACTGCAATTTCGTTTAACTCTTTATATATTCAATTAATAAGGCGAACTTTGTGCTTTTGTGCCGGAAGATATAATTACTACACTGTGATATGAATCCATATAAATGAACATTAATGGAACAGTTCTTCATTTTTATCTATATGACTCATTAACTCTTATGGATTATATCAAGCCCACCTTTTTTTTTTTTTTTCACCATACCTACAATAATTTAAACCATCATCGCATCTTTTTGCAGTATAACCCATTTCCTGCGCTAACACTCGTCAAAGCGGGAAATCACCCCCTCCCCCCAGCAATCGTAAAAAATTCCCTACCACCTGGACCATAGGGATTACAATACGAGGGTCTACCCATTGTACCGGCGCCGGTATGGCAGATGGCCGGTGGTACGCAAGCCGAGTAGTAAGGCTTCGCAAGAGGTTAAACCGTCATGCATTAACAGTATGTGCCAGCCACACCTGCATTTTTGGCGTTGTTGGTTGGATCAGTGAGAGTTACGTTATTTGAATGTGAATTAATGGTCAACTTTTTCATGATCAATATTGGATAATTTTGGCCCGTGTCGCTCTCGAAAAATATCACATTGGTGAAGTGTGGAATTTTATTTGAAGGGTGGAAACGCTTTGGTTTATGTCTCTCACCGAAATTCTTATACACCCATGAGAATGCAAAGATCGTGTTGATGATATTTTTTGAAAAGGTAAGCAATTATAATTTGCTATATTGTAATTTTAGAGACAGTTGCTTATGTTATTGAGTTGCGGAAGGTCAGCATTTCATGATCTGCAGTGGATGTTATTGGCTATATTTAATTACTTGAAGTATATCAGATAAAACAGTAATATGCTTTAATTTCTAGCGTCTATCGGATTTTTTATGTATGCGTGGAAAAGAATAAATCACGCTGTTTGTTGTGCAAATTAAGAAGTGTTGAGATTTTAAAATGTTATATGTAGTATAATTGATATTAATTATAACCCGTTCAGGTGCCAAATAATCGTGATTTTAATATAATTTAATATAATCAACATTTCACTATCAATTTTGGACATATCATTCTCGAAAAATATCATGCAAGAGAAATGTGGAATTCTGTAATTTAGTTTCTATCGTTGAAGAAAATTCTTATATCGGTAAAAAGGGGTGGGGGGACATCAGGTTGTTGAGGGACATGTTAAGAATTATTGTTGAGATTTTACGAAAAGAAAAGATAAGCATTGAAAATGCGTTATGTATTAGAATTTTTAAATTGTACAAATATATGTACAATTTGCATTTTATTTAGTTGGTATTAAATATAAATCCTTTTTTTCCTTATTTTTCTAATGTTCAACATAGCACGTTAAAGAAAAGGGGATGGTAAAAATTAAAATACTTCCCAAAGAACTGAAAGATTTGGTTACGTCTTTTTTAAAACAGATATTTTTATGTTTAATAATCATAGTTTAAAATTCCATCCAGAATTAAAAATCATGTTTTCGCTGTTGATTACGGGTATAATATATATTTGTATTGATTTCCTACTTAATTTTGTGTAATTTTGGCTGGTCTACTTTGTTGAAATGTCATATCATAAAAGCGTGCTCTGTTTTTTATCGGCAATCGGATATAGACATGTGACCGCAAAGAATAAATAATTTTTAAAACCTTGTTCAAAATGGAACAACCATAGAGAAATTGCAATTTGGTGTTTATTTTATTCGTTTAAAAAATTATTAGTTTTTAAAATTATATTAACTACGTTTGTGTTAGGTTATATGATATTAAAAGAAAGTCACAGCTTTTTATCTGCCTATTATTAAATAAACGCTTTAATGATAAGGGTTAAAGTGGTCCCTTTAGATTTTATACAAACAAACGAAATTTCGCAGGCATAAATTTTTGCACATATATGTATATCTAGTCTGCATATGCATGAATTTATGTACATAAAAAACCTATTCTTGAATAAAACATGTAAAAATTTGCATTTTTTTTAAACTAAGATTTTTTTTTAAAGCACGAGACACCTTCTTGCCCACATTTTCTGTTTTAGATAAATAAATTATTTATGAGGAAAATAGATTATTTTTAAAAATTTAATGGAACCACACAAACTATTAAAAAATAATAATAATAATAATACCATGTTTGGGCTCTAATAATATGAATTTTAAGTTCTATTTATATATTTTCTTTCTAAATTTATAGGATAAATCAATAAACAAAAAAAGTTTTGAAAGTTTTTAATGAAAGAAAAGAGAAGAAAAATTTCTACCTTTTACATTTTTATTCAAGTAACTAACATTTTGCTTTAAAAAGTTGACATGACATTAAAAAAATTGTATCATGTATGAGTACAAACTGAGCTTTATGATTATTTTCCAGTCATTTCACAAAAACTCTGAATTTCACAAATTTATCTCTTTTATTCTATATTTGTAATATACATCGTGTAATTAATATATTTTTACATCAGATTAAAAATAGCATTAGAATTGCATTGAAAGAATATTATATTTCAAATATTTGTTCAATATGCTGTATATAATTTTATGTACGAATTATTTTTCATTCACTTTTAAATAAAGATGAAAAATTTAATTTGCTTTTAAAAATCCTTTTTTATGAAAATAGTAATGTAATTAGGCTTTTTTCTTCTTTTTTTTTTTTAAATTAGCATTATTTTTAATGAAAATGTCTCTTATATTTTTTAATGAAAATGTCTCTTTCTTTTATATTTTTCTTTGTCTGTTATATTTTATTTGTTCACTCTTTTAGCAAAATTAATTATGTTTTTTTAATTATAAATTACTTTTTACATTTTTTAAAAGTGAATATATATTAAATTTCGTTTGCTATTTAATGGAATTTTATTCGAAATTTAATTTTTTTTTTTTTTAACGTTGTGTAACTTACGTATTAATAATAATAATAAAAAAAATTCATATTCCTTTTAAAAGATAGCTCTTTTCCGTATCGTATGACAAAACTTATAAATATATATAAAAAATTCCATGTATCTCTAAAAAAAATTACCTGATATAAAATCCATTAACTACATAAAAATGTACAATTAATATAACAAATAATTACTTTTTCCGCCGCAGCATAAAAAAGGTTTTACTCAATTACAGTTTAATTTGGTTCAATTTAATTTTTTTATATGCGAGTTGGTGGTTGTTAAAGGATATTATTGCTCGATAATCGTCCATTGAAATGATATTCTTTTACACAATAAAAAATACATAATCTAAACCAGTTTAGAAGCAATTAATTTTCTTTCTGTATAATTTACTGTATTAGTTGGCATATTTTAGTTTTTTCCCCCTTAAACAAGTCTATCATTATTATCATTTTGATTTTTTAATCTTATTTTAATTAAGTTTTTTTAAAATAGTTTATAAATAAAATAATTTGAAATAGTACATGTATTTTGAATTAATTGAATTGTTATCTTGGCTATTAAGATGTCTTATCAATTAACAGTTTCGTGATTCTAAAATCCAAATTGAAAATAAATTTTATGCCAACAGCACTGAATTACTAAAAGAAAAGAAAGATTAATCTGGAGTATGAAAATAATAATAAAATATATATGCTGAATAAGTTGGAATAGACAGATTCATACAAAATATTATTTTAGTTCTATATAGACATGTATAAACATTTGGTTAAATTTAAAAGGATTTTGAAGAGTCTCTGTTGTATTGAAAGATTACAAAATTCTATCTATTTTAATAAAAGAACGCGTCAAGAAATAGTGGCTGTAAGATTTAAACTGATATTTAGTGGGGGATTCTTAAAGTATCTGGCCTCTCGTGAATATAAATTGTCCGATTTCTTCAGGAAAAAATAAATAAATAAATTGGTGATTAAACGCGGCAAGTATAGACCTTGGGAACAATAATACTTTCAGTTATAAAGAAGAATTTGGCTTTTAGTATCGTAAAATAAAAGTCTAGTCACGACAGTTTTACTTTCGCAATATCAAAAGGTTTATTTCGAATTTAATCAACCCGCTATTGTTATTCGACTGCCAAGAAGGGTTATGTGTTTCACGCGTATCTGGGTATGTGGATTTCTTTATACTCTCGAAACATCCCAACGGCTTGGTGGATTTTAACAAATGAGATCTCTATCGATTTGTCTTAACCGTCCGATGGTTATAGGCTAGATTTTGTTATTATACATTAAAAATGGCGGCTGTAAAATACAAAATCGCGGTAGGGACGAAAATTTTTTTTTACGCACCATATTGAGTGGCATACCATTGGATAGATCTTTCAAAATGAAGACGATGTTTCATTGACTATTTTACAGCCAGAAGCTCCGTTTAAATATTACACAACCTGGAAGTTGTGTAGGTAGGATCTCTAGCGTTACTGCATCTCTAACCCTCATAGACATCTATAGGCCTCATCAAAACAGTGTTTATAGATAGGAACTAACAATAACAATTAAACACAACTTAAAAGTTATCAAAACAAGTAAATAATAATTTAAAAAAAAAGTAAGTAATATAAAACATAGTTTCACATTGATGAGAAACAATTAATTAGTTCGCTTTTTACGCAGTCGGGTTTTTTGATTTTTTAAATTTAATTTTTACTTTTTTAATCTTAATTAATGTGGATTCTTAAAAAAATAATCGATAAGAAACTTAGAAGTTTGTAGTATTAATGGTGTTTTTGAATTATCAATTAATTTTTTAAAAAGTTCAGGGATACTTGTTTCCCTCGAAAGTATAAAAATTCTTTTATATTGATAATTTTCAGGCGCTGAACAGGTGCCTGTTAACTCCTTAATTCCCGCTCCCGTGACTTTCACGGGCAGTGTAAACTATTTTTTTTTTTTTTATTCAGATTGTTCGATTCCCACCAGTTTTTTTTTTAAATAGTGTAATAGGCTTTATTCACGCATCATTTTTATCTGTCATTAAATAAGTTGAATATTTCTACTTCAAATAAGTGTTGCCAAAAAAAAAAAAAAAAAAAAAAAAAAAAAAATTAGCCTACACTTATCGGGCGCGACGCTTAAGGGGTTAAGCTAATTTTTGTTTTATTAGTTTCAAAATGTAATGAAGCATTATAAAGTAACTTTTCATTTTTTTTTCTCTTTTTGTTTATTAATGTACAGTCGTGGAAAAAAAAAGTAAACACCCCTACTAACTCCTCAACAAATTATCGTAGAAGAAAGTTACTGGTACCGAACGATTGTAAATAAAGTCTACTTTTAAATGATGTATATAAAATTTGCTTAGGGGGCCATCTACATATTAAAACGAACCATAACTTTGTTTTTTTCAATAGCAGTACCCAATTCTGACAGCATAAATGAACTCTACACCCTTCAATTAGCCTAAAAATGAATTTTTATGCAATTCGTATCATAAGTTTCCGAGAAACTAATTATTTTAAAACGAGCTTATTTTAAGGGTTGTATCCAAATTGAAGTTCCGTGCTGGATTGTTAACCGAGAGAGCCCCTTCCTTGATCAAGGCACCTTAAGCGCCACTCAAGGAGTCAATGAAGCGTGTTAGATTACAGTACAGCAGAATAAATTTCAAAATGTCTACTCACTTCCATCATAGACGGCCTCCTAAACCATCATTTTGCCGTTTTTTAAGCATAATTTGAAAACTACTTGGAATAAAAATGTGAAATTTTTGAATTTCCATAAAGCAGGACTTAATAAATCTAAATCCATCAAAAAAATTGTAGGTTGCAATTCATAATTTTTTCGAATATTAATTTCATAATTCATATCATAAAATTATAAAAATTGCAAATTCAGCTTATTTATGTTTGGGTATATTAGTATTATTACTACAAAAAAAATTAGCACATTAGGAGAATAATTTCGGGAGATATAAATAAAAATATGAAAATGTAATTTAACATTAGAAGCACTAAATTTTGAATGTTTATAATTCAAAAACTTATCATTCAAGTGACTTGAAATTTGGTGTCTAGGCATAGTTTGAACCGAAGATTTGAAATATCTCGTTAAAATTATGCATTGCCATTGAAAAAAAAATTAAGTTTGGATTCGTTTTAATATGTAGATGGCCCTCTAAGAAAATTTTATATACATCATTTAAAAGTAGACTTTATTTCCAATCGTTCGGTACCAGTAATTTTCTTCTACGATGGTTTGCTGAGGAGTTAGTAGGGGGTGTTTACTTTTTTTCCCCTCGACTGTACAATTTTGGAAAGATTAAAACATCTCCATCTCTTTATTCTAAACAGGGTGCATTATAATTTTTTAAAATGTAAAAATGTGAAAGTTGCTCGTGAAAATAGTGTTCTTTTGCATTTAATGCATGCCTATGTAAGCAGCAATAATTTTTTTTTTCTTTAGAAAAATACTTCCGCAAGGGGAGGGTACTTGTTAGGATCTTTCCCGGCTCTGCATAAGGAAGTATACTGCATAAGATAAATAGCATAAAGGGTTATGTTCTAGCAAACATTAGTTCTTTCTAGAGGTTTTCATTTTTAACTGAAAGAATATTTTCTCAATGTGGTTTGTTCTACCATAAAAGTAATCAAATTTATTCTAATAATTATTTTTGTTAAAATTCAAAGTTGTTCTACCCGTTTCTCTCTACTTTGATGGGGAGGGAGTGTGGGGGCACTGAAATACTTATAACGAACGAAATACCGCACGTATCATTTCCATAGAGGAATCATAAAATTCATCTTCAGCAAGGTTTTCATTTTTGTCTTTAAAATTTGCACTAAAATCGCACGCACGACTGGTATATTTAATAATACAATACTAAACATAATTCCTGACCGTTATTTCCTAAAAAAATTTAAAACAGTACTTATTAAAATTGAATTAAAACTTTGTCGGCACGCACAGAAAAAAAATCTTTTTGAAAATAAGAAAAACGCGGCATTTTTATCAAAAAATTCCTGGCCCACTTCCTGTTACCTTTCCCTCATCTCGCCGGGGGGAAAATATCCCTAACAATGAACCTAAAAAATTCGAAATCAACTGCACCAAAATCGAGTGAAAGCTTTTCCCCACGCACCTGGAATCCCATATCCTCCCTTCACCATTGAGAAAAACTTTGTTCTATGGTAAGAGCACAACTTTCCCCTATGCAACTTGTTTTTCATGGTTTGGATTTTGCGAGCCTATATATTTTTTTTATTTCTTTTTATATCTTTTTTCGTCATCTTGAGTTATGTATACGATGAAAGTTGAATTGAGTTGACACAGGAAGAAAAAATTATGGATCGCTATTTTAATGGCGTATTTTTGGTGGAATTATATTGACTGTACCAAATCGAAAAAGATAGATCGTATAATAAGCATTCGGTACGTTTTTATAAATCGGCTATTCTCGCTTCACTTTATTATGCTGCTTGTCAATATTTTTTCGTCAGTCGGGGAAATAATTCAAGTACATTAAATAAGGCATTTAAAGTCATAACAGTGCAATTCACATGTTTCTTAGATGTTTAAAAATCATGGTCTTCTGTGCGAATCACAATTGTACGAATCACTTGTAATGTATTACAATGCGGTAAACATATATTCGCGAGCTATCTACGCTGTCTACAGGCAATATTCAGTAACTAACATTTATATATAAGAAAACTTTTTCCAAATAAAATCCCTATTAAATCACAAGATAAAATCGACATTAAAGAAATTAACGAATTATTATAATATGTAAGGAAATAACACCAATTCAACATTGCTAAATGCACTGATTGATAAAAAACAGGAAGAAAAAATGTATATATTTGTATATATTATATAAATTTTCTGTTCATTAATTTTGTTATTCAGTAGATTTTGTGGTTTATGGGGTTCCGTTGTATTAGTTTTTCTTTTCTTTTGTTTTGATTTTTAAAACTTATCTATTCAAATACTTTTTTTATTTCGTATCATTATTGATCGGGCAATTTGAGTAAAGCAAGTTATGCTGTGGCATGCATTGCTCAAACAGAAATCAATTATATTTTACTTATATTGTGGGATATTGCCATTGAAAACGTGTTTCACAATACAAGTTTCCTTTTACTTCTCATGTTTTTACATTCTGTATGAGAATTTTTCCTCCTACGTTTATTCTTCCACTTTTTGAAGTACAGAATATCGGATATACAATTTTATAGTGTGGTAATTGCGTTATTTATTTATGATCAATTTTTCATTTGATTTAAGGGTTAATAATTACAGAAAGTTTTATAATACTAATAATAATACCTTTGAAATGATGGATTGGCTCTTGAGTTATAAACGATTGTTGTATCGTGACTGCGATTTGTTTTCCTTTCCCGCGCTGTCGCAAACGGAAGTTCGGTTCAAAACGCCAATTTTAGGAGCATTTTCTGAAAGATTCTCTGTCTTTACTAAAAAAAATTGGAAAAAAACTGTTCTATTACACAGTTTCTGAATTAGAGCATCTGCGAATTTCAACCATCTGTGAACAAAAATGAATTCAGAAAGGTGTCAGATACTAACCAGTTTCGATTTGAGAGCCTTAACATAGATTCGTCTACAAGAACAATTCGCTTTATAAGACGTTTCATTTTAGTATTGAATAAAATACAGGTGGAATTAAAATGTCCTAAAATGAAAAAGTTAAAATAATTTAAGTATAGCAGTTGATACACTAAATTTAAACTTTAAAATTACTTTGTAGATATTACACATATCCCTTTAAGACCCGATGTATTTGTTAACAAAACTGGTCATGCCTGTAAAAAGTAAAACATGGACTGCAATCGCTACCTATTGATAAAAAATTATACTTTACTCTATCTGCAAACCAGAATTATCGCTTGATTCGAGTTTTTATTACATACGATTTAGAAGCAAAAGTTTAAATGAATGTCCAACCCGCACGATCGTGCGGGTTGGGTCTTAAACTGCTGAGTTACTGCTGTGCTATTATTATTTTTTTTCCTTTAGTCAAATACAGTACTATTTTCGATGTAAACTCCAAACAAACAAGCCGTAAACAACTATGTAATGCAACTCAATTCGACATTACCGCCATATTCACATCTCCAAGAAAGAAATTGCCATGAACCTATTTGAAGTACCCCACAAATAGGAAGTGTATTCCTAAGTCCATATCATATTCAGTAAATAAAGAATATAATAATAAATAAAGCACACATCTCTTCACCTGTGATAATGCAAGCCGAGCGAGATCCTCTACGCATGTGCATTGCATCTGCCCAAAGACAAAGCTTTGTGCATATTACGTTGCGCATGCTCAGAGGTAAAATTTTAATCGAAAATTTCTGCTAATTAATAAAAGTTTTGAACAAACAAATGCAGGAAAACATTTACGTGGCCTAATATCTTTCATTTAAAATAAGAATCATGCAATTTCATGAAGTAGTTTTTTTTCTCAGGAACTGTCGAAATAAAGCATTTAGCGTTTTAAATATATAGGTAAATTGCGCCACTCTGCCTTTCAATGCCTCGGTTGACACCGTTATCATATATCAAACTGTCTAAAGAATAACTTAGTGAAATATTAGCCTATAATTTATTAATGGTGCATTGATAAAACGTTATTTCCATATTAAATGCTTTCATTGTTGCACTAAAACTATATGCTTACAGTAGGAAATTTATCACCTTCCTTTTTTCAAACATTAAGTGATCTCTTTCCTTTTATTAACCTGAAAAAAACATCTACTGAAGAAAAAACATTAATACTGTTATTCCTTGCTTGGAATTTTTTGCTATTACTTTCCCTTTACAAAAAGAAAAAAAAAAAGTAAGATCGATTTTAAGTAGAAGCATTTTTTTTTTAATTTTCTCTTATTAAAATGCGATTTTTTAAGTTATAACTCTTTTATAAAAGTGCAAATTTTCCACGTGAAAACACTCTCTGCAGGTGTTATCCAATTATCAAAACTAAACGGAAAAAGAACATGTTAAAATGGATTCTCGATCATATGATTATGCAATTAATCACCCATTTTCATTTGATTTAAGTTGTTTAATTTTTTTTCTGTCTTTGAAACATTAGCAGAAAAAATAAACTGAATGAAATATAATGAACCATTTATAAAAACCTGAACTGCAAAGAAAAAAAAAAATCATTTAAAATAACGTTAAGTAAAATAATTCAATATTCGTTTAAAAGATAAAAAAAAAATAGAAACTATGATGTGTTAAATTTATTTTAGTGTAATTAAAAATCTGTAAAAATATATTAAGAAAATGATTGTTTCAACATGTATTTCAATGAAAGTCATTGTTTAATGTGTCGCCTTTCAATTTCTCCATATAATGTATTGGCCGGGGTGGTTTTAATATTAAGTATTATAGTAGAGACAAAATCGTCCTATAGTAACGAATACGGAAGTAATCTAGCATAAACAGAAAATAAATCGAAATATTTATGCTAATTAGACTTTAGGATTAGAATTTAAATATATTAATTGCTATATCAAAACTAAAACATAAAAAATTTATCGATGTTTTACATCTATTTCTAAATTTAGCTTGACTGCTGCTTTGACGTAATTTAGAGATGCCATCGTTTCCTTTGATATTTTAGATTTTATATTAGGCATCAGTTGAAATTTGTTCATTTTTAAGTCTAATTTTTTTATGAATTTCTCTTGATCTTCACAATTCAAACGTACTATCATTTGTAAAATTATGTTTAAAGAATAATTTAATCAAGTATTACCATGAAATTTATTAATAAAAATTTATTTCCGTATTAAACGCTTTCAGTCTCATGTTAGACCAGATCTTAAGATCTTAAGTTTATGGTAGACAGATCTTAAGATCTTAAGTTTATGTTAGACAATAGACATACCTTAAGATTTTGTGTTAGACAGCAGTTGAAATTAGTTCATTTTTAAGTCTAATTTTCTTATGTATTTCTCTTGATCTTCACAATTCAAAGGTATTATCATTTGTCAAATTATATCTAAAGAATAATTTAATCAAGTATTACGATCGAATTTATTAATAAAAATTTATTTCCGCATAAAAACTCTTTCAAAAGGATATATTGCTGTAGAAAGTTCACATATTTCTCTTTTGAAACATTATGATAATTTTCCTTGTGTATTCTGGAAAAAAAAAAAAAAAAAAAAAAAAAAAAAAACATCTTAAGAAAAGATCTTATGTTGGGCAGAGCTTAAGTTTATGTTTGACAGATCTTAAGATCTTATGTTAGACATCAGTTGAAATCATCTAATTTTTTAATTCTAATTATGTTATGCATTTCCCTTGATCTTAACAATTGGAAGTTATTAACATGTCTCAAATTATGTTTAAAGAGTAACTTAATGATGAAGAATTAATCACCATGAAATTTATTAATAAAAATTTACTTGCACATTAAACTCTTTCTCTATGATGTGTTACTGTAGGAAGTTTACATCTTTCTCTTTTGAAGCATTGTGATATCTTTCCTTGTATATTCTGAAAGAAATCTTCTAAAGAAAAATTCTTATGTTAGACAGATCTTAAGCTTATGCTAGACATATCTTCAGATTTTGTGTTAGACATCAGTTGAAATTAGTTCATTTTTTACATCCAATTTTCTTATGCATTTCTCTTGATTGTCACAATTCAAAGGTAATATCATTTGTCAAATTATGTCTAAAGAATAATTTAATCAAGTATTAGCATGAAATTAATTAATTTTTTTTTTAATTTCCGCATTAAACTCTTTATTGCTGTAGAAAGTTCATACCATTCTCTTTTGAAACATTATGATCTCTTTCCTTGTACATTCTGAAAGAAATCTTCTAAAGAAAAAGTCTTATGTTAGACAGATCTTAAGATCTTAAGTTTATGGTAGACAGATCCTAAGATCTTAAGTTTATGTTAGACATATCTTAAGATTTTGTCTTAGACATCAATTGAAATTAGTTCATTTTAAAGTCTAATTTTCTTATTTATTTCTCTTTATCTTCACAATTCAAAGGTATTATCATTTGTCAAATTATGTCTAAAGAATAATTTAATCAAATATTACCGTGAAATTTATTAATAAAAATTTATTTCCATATTAAACTCTTTTAATATGATATATTGCTGCAGAAAGTTCACACCAGTCGTTTTTTAAACATGATCTCTTTCCTTGTATATTCTAAAAAAAATCTTCTAAAGAAAAAGTCTTATGTTAGACAGATCTTAAGATTTTGAGTTAGAACTCAGTTGAAATTAGTTCATTTTTTAAGTCTAATTTTCTTATGTATTTCTCTTGAATTTAATAATTCAAAGTTATTATCATGTGTCAAATTATGTCTAAAGAATAATTTAATAGACAATAGAGTATTACCATGAAATTTATTAATAAAAGGTTATTTCCGCATTAAACTCTTTCTCTATGATAGGTTACTGTGGAAAGTTCACACATTTCTCTTTAGAAATATTGTGATCCTTTTATTTGTATATTCTGAAAGAAATCTTCTAAAGAAAAGATCTTATGTTAGAAATCAGTTGAAATAAGCTCATTTTTTAAGTCTAAATTTTGAAGTTATTCAAAGTTATTAACATGTCTTAAATTATGTTTAAAGAATAATTTAATGAAGTATTAGCATGAAATTTATTAATAAAAAATTATTTGCCGATTAAACTCTTTCACTATGATTTGTTACTGTAGAAAGTTTAAGTCTCTTTCTCTTTTGAAGCATTGTGATATCTTTCATTGTATATTCTGAAAGAAATTCTCATCTTTCTGTGCAAAATTTGTTTTTGGCACCAGTAATAAAGGAAAATAAAAATTTGCCTTATTTAATCAGAGCATTATGAAATTGCGTATACTTGAAGGAAATTTCCTTTAATAAAATGGTACCGACCGAATAAAATTTGTGTAAGAGACGCCGGAGTCGAAAGGGTTAATATTGTTATTCCTTACGTTGATTTTTTTTACTATTGCTTTCCCTGTATAATGGGTAAAAAAGTAAACATCGATTTTAGAGTTTCAGATTTTCTAAATCTGCTACTTTAAAATACATTTTTTTTTTTTTTTAATATTAAAAAACTTTTATAGAAGCAAAAGTTCCTCACACGTAAAAACCGTCTCCGCAGGTATTATCCAATTACCAAAACTTAAGAAAAAAGGGCGCATTAAAAAGGCTTCTGATCATATGATTAGGTAATTAAATAACCTATTTTCATTTGATGAAATTAATTTATATATTTTTTTGTTGCTCTACAGCATTAGCAGAAAAAATAAACTAATAAAATGTAATGAACTTTTAAAAAAAACCTCAGTGGTAAAAACATTTCATTGAGTTAAGCAAAATAATTGGATATTTCTTTAAAACTTCAAACAGTAGCAACTATATGGTGTGTTATATTTCTTTTGATGATATAAAAAATCTCAAAAATACATTGAGAAAATGTTTGTGCTGAAAGTGAAAGAATTGTTTAACCCTTTATGTCCCAAATTATGAATTCATGAAAATTTCATCTTTTAAAGGATTTTTCGTAAATTTTTGAAACTACATTAGAAGATTTACACAATTATTTAATAAATTTCAGAAGGATTTTGCTAGTTAAAATTAATTAATTAAATTTGAATTTATAGGGATTTTGCGCAATATTTATAACTACACTCAAGTCTTTCATTTAAAATATTTTTTTAGTGTTTTATAGAATTAGGAAATGTACAAATATTATGTTCTTGCAATAGAAATATAGAAATATTTCCTAACTGAAACTTCCCCTATACCCCAATCTTCCAACGTCAAGAAAGCTGAAAAGATGGAAAGGAAAAAGAAAACATCCTTTTTAAAAATATTTTTGTTTTGTGCAACCAATAATGCTTTTGCAGCAAGATAAAGTAAGGTATCTTTAACCCTCTCATGCATACGGAACTCATATGAGGTCGTATAATTATTGCATTATTAAGCAAAAAAATTTTGAGCATTCATTTATGGAGATTTGATTTGTGAATAGATAATACCTAGCACCTAGCATGCAGTACAATAATAAAATTATTTTATAATGGTTTCTCATTTATCACTAAGAAGAAAAAAAGATTTTTTTGTGAATAATGAAAAATAATGAAAAATAATGAAAAATAATTTATGCACGAGAGGGTTAACTCATTCTAACCTGTATAACTACCAATCGATGTATTAAATGAATTTTATAACAAGTTATTTTAATGGTAATTTAAAGTACCGCGTAATTGAAGTAAGCGTAATTGAAAATGACTAAAATATGTAAGCTAAGTAGGATTTAGTAACAGAATTTAAATATTACTGTTTATGCTAAAACTTAGACATGAAATTATGTTTTTTGAAGGTTTTTATATACACTTGGTAGGTACTTGTTTTAACTGAATGTAATCTTACGTTGGATGATATCTTTTAAATTAGTTAATTTTTGACGCCATATTTTCCGGTGTATGTCTTGTGATTTTTAAAATTTGAAGTTATTACCACGTATCATATTAAGCTTAAAGAATATTTCAGCGAAGTATTATGTAATTTTTTAACACTAACAAACCAAAAAACGGTCATTTGACCGTTATGAAATGGAAGTATTTTAATTCGAATCAGAAATTTCTTCATAAAATAAATAAAATATAAATTCCAAATTGGAACTTGGGAAAAAAATTAATAATCAGAGTCACGGACGACTATACGAAGACGTTTTTTCGAGGAACCTGGGACCAATGTCCCACATCCCCGATGCTTAGCAGCTTTATGGAGATAACAAGGTGCGACTCCCGTAAACAGTAGCAAGGGGGAAAAAAAGAGGGAGGGGTACTACGGCTATAGATTCTTGACTTCAAAAAAGAAAAAAAGATACAGAAAAAAAAATTAAGTTAACAAAATGTAAATATTAAAATTAGAATGAACTAGCCCAAAAATTTCACTAAAAAAATTAAAAGTGGCCGGAGCGTGGTACCCTCAATCAGTCGAAACTTACCCAGGGTGAGCGCGGATGTTTAAGCCTTAAAAAAGACTCTTTGATGCACCATATGAGTCACGTAAAGAAATCAAATGAAAAAGTTAAATAGTTTTAAATAAAAATTCTGGTCTGAAATATTTTTACAAAAATTGAGTAAAATTCCCTGCGTATTTAGTATTTTGAATGTATTACTATATAGTTAGGGGAAGGTGGCCTATAAGGGGAAAACTTGTGTAAAATAACATAACTGTTTAAATAAAACTTTGGCCTTTTGCTAGTATGTTTTACACAATATTTTGCATTATAAAAATGTTTTAATAACATTTTAAACCCAAATTGAGTAATGAAAAAAAAAAAAATAGATTTTGGAAAAAATGTCAAAAGGATCATTTTACCAAAGTGCAAAACGATCCTTCAGTTGAAACAACACCAAATACTGGCGATAAATCACTTAAAATAATAAAACTTCATATAAATCACCATAAAATCAAAGCAATTCACAGGACACGTTTCGAGCTGGAAAATATAATAGCCCGTCATCAGCTACTGCAAACACGTGTCTGTAAGGGGAGAAGGTCACAAATTAACAGAAAGGGGAAAGAGGACAGCTTACAAAGAGTGCGACAGGTGACACTAGCTGTAAGGTAAGCACCAATCACAGAGAAGCACATGCAGAATTGGAAAGTGTTGCCACAATGATAAAACAATTTTACCCGGCAACATAGCCGCCCATTTTAGGTCACATTACTGGATGACGTCCCGAAATATAACAAACTTAGAAAGTGCAATTCTCATATAAAAACATACTCCATTAAATAAATATGGGAAGTAATATTTCTGTACATGAAATACTGTATATCTAAATAAATATAAATATTAGTGTTTACCTTATAACAGATTTATAAAACTAAATTTTTCAAAGAATTCTATTCAGACGTGTAATACTGCGATCGCTTGAATAGTGAATCGCTTCTTCTTCACTGGGTACAACTAGTTTATGTGTTACCCGGTAGATAGCGCGACCTGTCTGGAAGAAAACATATGTGGATCGTTTTGCCCGCTAGGATCATTTTAGGCCACCTTCCCCTATATACACATATTAATTACTTTCAATGGTACATTAAAACTGTATGCTACTACAGAAAATTCGAAATGCTTCTTTTTTGTATTAAGTGATCGCTTTCTTTTTACATTCTGACAAAAAAAAAAAAAAAAAAAAAAATGTCTAAAGAAAATAAAAATTAATATTTTTATTCCATGCTTAGAATATTTTACTGTTACACTAATTCACAGGGAAAGAAAAGTAACATCGATAAAGCAACCTTTTTGAATTTTATTTTATCAAACTATGATTTTTTAACTCTCTCATAAAATTATTAATTTTTTTTCTCTAAGTGAAAATAGGCTCCGCAGGTGTTATCCTATTATCAAAATTAAAGGAAAAAAGAGCATTTAAAAGGATTCTCGATCATATGATTATGCAGTTAATCACCCATTTTCATTTGATTGAAGTTCTTTAAATCTTTTTTCGCTGCTTTTGAAGTATTTTCAGGAAAAAAAGAAAAGAAAAAAAAAAACTAATATGAATGAAATATAATGACCATTTAAAGAAGAAAAAAAAAATCAGCTATTAAAAAATAATTTTAAACAACGTTAAGTAAAATAGTTAAATATTCATTTAAAAGTTCATTAAAAAGAAAAGAAACAGAATTTATATTATGTGTGTATTTTGATGTTATTAAAAATGTATATTTTAAGGAAATTATTAGTCAAATGCATCACAACAAAAATCATTGTTTAGTGTCTTATTCGTTTTAATTCTTCGGTATTTGATTATAGGTAAATCTATAATACTTATCCTGGCACTAGAGACAAATGTATACAAATAGCATAAGCATATTAAAAAGCGAAGTAAGTAACCTAAACAAAAAGTAATAAAATTATGTTACTAGCTGTTATTTGAGAAATTTGTTAATCTCAGCAAAAAAGTTTCATTAATTAATGCAAAGTAAAATAATTGAATATCCGTTTAAAAATTCTTTGTAATTAAAAAGCTAAAAATAGTTTTTAATAATTAGTTTAATAAAGGCACTTAGTTTTTACAATTTAATTTTTAATTTTTTATATTAATTTATAATACTTTTTGCTCCAAAGCAATCACCAAATACAAATAAATAAATAAATAAATAAATAAATAATAATTAAAGCAGTAGTGGAAAATTACATTTTTTACATTCATAAGTGTCTAAGTAGTACAATTTTACAATATATTTGATAGTACCAAAAACGAATTTTCAGTAAAAATCTAGATGCAAATATCTGTTATGGGATTTACTTATAATGTTGATTTATAATGTGTATTTTTAATATTGCAGGATGTAATTTTTAACTTTCTTGAAAACTTCATGTTCATGGGAAGTTCAAGCATCGGACTTAGCTATTATATTTATTTTTAAATATTTAATATTGGTTTTTATTTGTTAAATTTATTTATTATAAAATATATTGAATTTTATCTAGCTTTTCGACAATTTATCGGTTTTTTGCAATTTATGTTTCTTTTCGTATGTCTTGAACATGCTATTTAAAATGTAGTATTCCATAAGTACAATAATTGACAAAAACGAAATTTATTGGTTCTACTTTCAACACTAACACATTTCCGACGAATTACGAAAATTCTGTTATTTTGTAATGCACTTCTCATATATATTGGAGCGAGAAATTTTATTTAATAGCATGTAGGATACACAGCATACGGTAAAGCACAAAACTGCGAAATTTCATTAGTGGTTAGTGGCCCACGCTTTCTTTAAGCTAGTGGCCACTGTTTTATGTAAAAGTGTTTAACAGTCACGAGGGGTCGATCTCGGCAAAATTTTGGGACCTATTTAGGGCCTCTTCACAAAAATCCATTTAATAAAACAGGCCCCTTCACAAAATTCTTTTTAATAAAACAGGTCCTTTCACAAAATTCCTTTTAATAAAACAGGCCTCTTCACAAAATCCTATTCCATAAAAACATACTCTTCATTAATTATTTTTATATTGTTAAGTTTTAAAATATGAAAATTGCAAAGAAAACAAGTTCACCAGAAAGTTAAACTTTAGCAGAAGGACTTAAAGAAGTTATTATTAATAAATGCTTGGTTCGAATTTCAGTAACTGGATTTCATATTTCGTTACAAAAAGTTATTTTTCACGAAAGTATAACAAATTTCACAAAAATGACTTTTAATTTTCACAAAATGGCCCCCAAGAAAAAAACCCTGCATCGACCCCTGGTAACATTTACTATTTCTATTAGTACTATTTCAACTTTAAAATTAAATAGTCCAAATAAATATATGTTAATATAAATGTATTCTAACCAGTAAAAGTGGAATCCTTGATGGAATGCGAACAAATTTTTCTCTTTCCTTGCATGAAAGTGACCATAAGGTGACCACTGATAGACAATTTTTTAATAGCCATTTTTTTCATTTAGTGGTCCTGTGGTCGGTGGCTAGTGCTAATTTTGCCCTTTTGCATACGGTAATAAAAAATTAACTAAGGTAGCATGTAGAATATTTCTGCGCGCTGTAAGTTGCTATTATTAAATTATATTTCTTATTCACAACAAGTTTATGTGACTTAAGGTGGCATTAAAATTACTTTCCCACAAGGTGTTAAACTGTTTTAGTTTCCACCATTTTAGATTTAGGCATTGTTTTGTAACTATTTAATTATTTGTTATAATTTTTCGATTTAAAAATGAATCCCTAAAAACTTCAAATTACAATTTAATAGTCTTTCATTAATCCAATATTGATTTTTTAATTGATTCGGCATGTTTTTAAGAGATCTAGGTTATAATCTCAGAATACACAGCTCTTATCTCTGCAGAAGTAGTTTGGAAAATAATTAAAAGACGAATTCTTTTCTAATTCCAGCTTAATTATTTCAGTTATTTTCAATTAACGAACAAGTATCTATCTTTAAGAGTACAATTTTAAAAATCCATTTAACATTTTTTCTTTTCGGTTAAACATTGAACTTTAAAGCATTAAGATTTAATTTATAGAATGAAGATTATTTATATTCTTTATTTTTTTAAACATTTTAACTATACTCAAATATTACGAAATGCAAAATTTTGAAAGGAATTTTTTTTTTTCATTTAAATGAACTCTTAAAAAATTAATTAAAGTTTTAATGACTAGCATATCCCTTTTTTTTCTATGTCAGTTTAAAATTCTTTTTTAATTTTTCGCCCAAAGCTGTTAGGTCTTTCTTTTAAAATAGATTGATGTTATAATAGATCATTTTAACTATATCAGTTTTATTTAATCTTGATATTGAATGTAACCAGTTTATATTATGTTGATTTTAAAATTACTTCATTTTATTTCATATATAAGATTTAATAGAAAGTGTACATATAATTAAAACCTTCTTTTCTTTTTTCTAATTACAATACGGTTAATGTAGTATTTAGTAAAATGGTTTAAAATATAATTAATCTCTGAGATTTTGTAAAACAACGTTGTGAAAGCAGGGTTGGCAGTTTGACCTCCTTTTTTATTAAGAAAATCAGAGTTAATTCTAGAAATTTCGAATAGTAATTGTTGCTTTACTTAATGACAAACATTTCGTGATTACGTGAAGCGAAATTTTTTTTCGTAATTTCTGTCATGCATTCGGATTTTAAGAATATTAAAGACCATATTCTCAAACGTGTATGAGAGATATTTCTAAATTTGTGGCCTATATTGCTATGAATATAGAGACACACTTTTGACTTTTTTTGCACTATACTTTTTTGCACTTTTTTATACGACTTTTTAAATTTTTGTTCTTAAGTTTAATGTACCAACTCTGTTATTGGTTAATCTATGTTCATAAGTAGCATTTTATATTTAAAATAACCAATATGGAGAGAAAAAAAAACAAAAAAAAAACTTTTTTAAACTGTTTTTTCTAATGCTGCTAGTCAGTCAATTTCCAAATTCCCCTTCGTAATGTTAAGTCTATGGGCGTAGAATGCATTCCTATATTCAAACGATCTCCTCGGGAAATTAATATTTTTCATTCCCCCACCCCACTTTTTTTACTCGACTGAAAAGAAGGGTTATGTGTTTCACGCGTATCTGTGTATGTGGATTTCTTTATACTCTCGAAACATTACAACGACTGGATGGATTTTAATGAATGAGGTCTCTATCAATTTGTCTTAACGGCCCGATGGTTATAGGCTAGGTTTTGTTTTTATAAATTCAAAATGGTGGCCGTAAAATACAAAATGGCGGTAGAGACGAAAAAAAAAAAAAGACGCACCCTATTGAGTGGCACATCATTGGATAGGTCTTTCAAGATGAAGACGATGTTTCATAGACCATTTTACAGTCAGAAGCTCCGTTAAAATATTATGCAACCTGGAAGTTGTGTATGTAGGATCTCTAGCTTTACTCTAACCATCAGAAGACATCTAGAGACCTTATTAAAACAGTATTTATAGATAGGAACTAACAATTAAACACAACTTCAATACAATTGTTTCATAACAGCTCTCGAATGCGCAATATTTAAGTTAATGTTTTATCTTTTAATTTATTTCAAATTGAAAAAGTTCGATAATGAGATAAAATTCTTAAAAATAACATGTAAAAAAAAAAAAAAAAAAAAAAAAAAAAAAAAAAAAAAAAAACTGAAACTATTTGATTAAAAAACGTTTGGTCACAGCGCCACCAAACCAATCGATAAAACTGAAACCTTTTATAATCTTAGCGACACATATTTATTGCACTTCTCTTGTTTTTAGAGTGTACTTAAAAAAAAAAAAAAAATCTTAACCCTCAAGTGCCTGATTTTTCAAAAATCATTGTAATAATGTTTTTCGGCTTTCATTTTTTAAATAAATCATGGGAAAAATACTTTAAAAAATCATATTTTGTTTTACGTATGGTTTACGGCTAAAAAACTGTTTGTTACTATTCAGCCATACTGGTCTTTAATTGAAAAAAAAAAAAATCGTTGATGAAATTCTATAATGTTAAACACACAAGAATTTTAGGAACTATAATAAGAAATAAATTTTACTTGCTCACTGCAGAACAAAATAGGGTATTTCGCAAACATCTAAACAAAACACAAAGAACATGTAGCAACAATTAAAAAAATAAATATATCTTTATTCTTAAACAGCACAAGTGTTGTCATCTACATGTTGAAAATCGATTTAATAATATTTTCAGAATGTATTTTATTGGCAGCATTAGGCATTATAGCTTCAATATTATTCTAATAGTATTTTAGACCCTAATTTGGGTATGTTGCCGAAAAGTAACACCCGGCATTTAAGGGTTAAAACATAAATACTATTGTTTTTATGTTTTAAAAATTCCTTCCATAGTGTATTAAAATTTAACAATTACCTGCCACAACTTATTAAAATATGTATGTAAAAAAAAGTAATAAATAAAAATAAATAAATAAATAAAAAATAGAGTTTCTTAATTATAGAAAAAAGTGTATCGAGTTATGATCGAGAAAGATAAAAAAAAAAAAAATCGTTCAAAGAAAGGGAAAAAAGAAAGAAAAAAGAATAATTTTTTTAAAATGCACTCTATAAATTCTAGATGAAATTTATGCAAACGATTTCTTTCACATGCACGAAAATTCCGGATGAGATTTTATATCATCAAAGACAAAAGCAATCGAACGTTAAAATTAAAAGGATTTCCTATTTTTAAATTACGTATGCAATCATTTGGTTCATGGTTGATCTGAACAATTCTTTCTGCGTTTCATCATGAGGTATAGTCGAAATAAAAGAAAAATAAATTCTTTATTTCTTTAAATTTTCTTTTTTTGTGGGAATATTTTTTTTTAAATAGGAAAAGAATATTCTACTTTTTTAAGTTTGCAAGTAATCATTCTGTTCATATTTGATCTGAACATTTTGTGCGTGTTTATCTTCTATGATAGTGGATTATTGAAGTAAATAAAATTTTCAGTATCATTTCAATTTTCACGCTTTTTACGTAGGCAACATTCAAAATACTTCATAATTACTGACGCTAATCGTTTGTTTTTATAACATAAATGGAATATTTTTTTTTTTAACTTATACTAAATTGTTGATATAAAGGGAAATAAAAGCTCCTGAGTTATGTAAAATGCCTCCTTAATTACAGGAACACAATGCTTTAACTCGTTTTAAGATGTAATTTGTTTTTTGCATCCAGTCATTCTGTTCATATTTGATCGGAACTGTTTGTGCGTATCCCATGCGTACGTGCGTGATTTTCACGCTGTGACACCAAAATTACGACACCCAGCGCTGGGAATCTTCATTTCTGTGTCAGAACATCAAAATTAATCTGAAAGCGAGATTAAAAAAAATAATAATAAAGAAAAGCAATTTAACAAATTACAACGACCATTTGGAAAGTGATTTTTTCAAAGACTAAAATTTAAAACTTAAAAAATCGCGCGGAGTTGATCATACATTACGTACGCCATGAATTAAACATTAATAGCGCTATTACACGTACAAATTGCAAGCGACAAAAATCGCCTGCGACTCGTACGTATTATCCAATTGAAACTTACGGATTATCCAAATATTTCATTGGCTGTTCGGGAAAAGGCTTTTCCATAGTTAGATTTCCAAGAAATCTGAGGACACATTTTAAATGAAATTTCATTCTGAAACTTCTAAACATTTGTGACTATTACTTTTTACACCGTCGGATAGAGAAAAAAATGCACTTTTAAATGCAATTTGTTTGAAAGCTGTATCTCAATTTGTTTCTGAGTTATTAATTTTTTTTTTGTAGTTTTTATTACTTTTTTGTCATAGTGGCAACAGAAGGTATCCATCTCTGTTGAAAGTAAAGGGAAATTACTGTATAGACCAGTCAGAAAACGAATAAAATGCGGATTAAACCAATAAAAACCTTCAGATATGCTTTTGATTTCCTACCCTGACAGAGAACAATAACTATTTTTCCAAATGGTTTAAAAAAAAAAAAACCCGCATGTTTAAAAGCATCACACGGACAAGTGGCGCCATCTGTGATCGACATTTGGAGCTAATTATTTTCATTCGCTTGAAGAAAACTTTTTTTATCCTGAGAAGTATTTTATTCCAAACCGCACTCCTGTACGACAGTTACTTGATTTTGAATTGAATTTTAAAATTTGTGCGGGAATTGTTCGGACACCCTGTATAATCGGATTGCTATGTAATTTATATATGTTATTGAGGTTTACCGTGGCATGTTCCGTATTGAAAATGAAATGTGTAGCATTAATATTTCGTTTGCAGAAGTACTCAAAAGAATTCCGTTACATTATGGACAAGTGGGAAAAAATCGTTTGCACATGCATTTTAATGACATTACACTATTTCAAATACATCGAAATTAATATAAATGACAGAGGTTCTCTATAAGATGCTCACTGTTGAACATTTTCTTTTTTTTACATTTACCGTTAGTTTACAGGGACACACAAAATAATCCGTTTACATTACTGTATTTGAGCAATAATTGCTGGAAGTGGGTTTACAATTTTGGTACATGCATTTTTAAATATAACTAATATTTTGCATGTAAATCGATGTGTATAAATTATATAGATCATATACAGGTCTGCGCAAAAGTAATCCAGTACATTTTTGCTTACTGCCGGATATTGCTGAAGGGGAATTTTCACCTTGGTTATGCGTTTCCTAACTGAACTAAATTTTTCATACTATGTACTATCTATACAAATCTATAGATGATATACAGGGTCGCACAAAAGATTTGGGATAATTTCCCGACTGCATATAGGAATTGTTT
This sequence comes from Maratus speciosus, assembly GCA_963932465.1. Taxonomy (NCBI): domain Eukaryota; kingdom Metazoa; phylum Arthropoda; class Arachnida; order Araneae; family Salticidae; genus Maratus; species Maratus speciosus. The sequence continues at coordinate 294,748,875 of OZ010793.1, read as the reverse complement.
AAATTATGTTTTCAGCTTTCTAATCTGTTTAATTAGACATCGTCTTTTACAATAATAATCGGTGAAGTTTTGTTACGTTATTTTGAATGTGTTGGAAAGTGTTTCATAATCTCTGCTTGACGCATGATTTTTCTGTCTTGTTCAATTTATGATGATTCTACAAATGCAGGTGTTACCAAAATTATCAAAAGTAACGAAAAAGAAACCTGATTAAAAGATTCTCCTTCTTTTAATTATGTACTTAATCACTCGAATTTATGTTCGGCTTGAGCTTTTTCAAAATCGTTTCTTTAATGACTCTGAAGTATTAAGAGAAATTAAAAATTGAAATATAATAAATCATTTGGAAGCTTTTACATTTTAAGTATTTCAATTATTCCAGTTCAATTGTTAGATTTTTATTAAGCCTGACGAGAACCTTGCTCTGCAAATAATGTATAAATTATTATAGATTTTGTTAATCTAATGTAATTTATACAATTAAAAAAAAATGCTTTCCAATCTACGAAAGTATAATATAACCACGAAAGAAAATATTCAATAAGCTATACCGAGTTACTCACTTTGCCGAAAGTGTTTTTTTTACTTTTAGATACCTCAAAAACTAATATACAGGATATCCATAATTAAACGACCCAGTAGTTTAAAGTTGTCTAAACACTTAACTATTGGTCAAAAAGTTGTGAAATTTTGTGGCGAACATAGTAAAGGAATGGAAATTTGTTTGTGCGGAAAAAAATTAGTTCAAAATTTCACCACCAGAGGGCGTTTTATATTAAATTACACATTTAGCCACCGCCCACTGAATACTAGGTCTGAGCTCTGTGAGTAAAATGGCGGCTGACGTATGCGGATTTTTTTTTCAGAGCTTTTACGGTCCGTTCAATTCGAACACCAATAATTTTTAAAAGTTTTACGCTTTATTTTTATCTGTATATTATTTTTATCTGTATATTCTTCTGTATATTTTTCTTATTTATCTGAGAAAAATAAAGCGTAAAAACTTTTTAAAATGTGTAATTCATTAAAAAAGCCTCCTGATGGCGAAATTTTGAACTATTTTTTTTTTTTTTTCGCTCACACAAATTCCCATTCCTTCCTTCATTATGTCCGTCACAAAATTTCACAATTTTCTGACCAATAGTTTAGTCTGCAGACAACATTGAAGTAGGGTAGTTTAATTATGGACACCCTGTATTTTAAAGATTTGAAGAAGAATTTATAAAGACAAAGTTTTTTTTTTTTTTTTTTTTTTTTGCTGCCATTGATTTTCTGGAAAGTTTCTGTGTACTTTTATTTACACTATTAATCAGTGTCTTCAAACCAGAATATCAGTTTTTACGACGATGTGTGTAAGTCTCAGGCAATCAAAATCATTTTAATCCTCTTTATAAACTTATTATTCGTAACAAAGATAAGACAATTTCGTTAAAACGGTATCAAAATCAGAATTGGAGTTGCAGAGAAAATGTAATTTAGAAGATGCAACTAAACTCTTCTGGGCTTAAATTGAGACAAATTTTCATTTATTGTTCATTGATGCGAAGTTGAGTAATGTCATATTGCAAAACGTATCTAAGTTTCGCAGCTTATTCCATAAAAATCCGGATTTGGAGACGGCAGGCGAGATTGAATCGTTTTACAAATGTACATGTTTTAAATTTATATTGTAGTTTTTCTCCAAATATGGGTGATTTTTGGAATTCTACTCTTACTGTCTTCATTTGTTTATCTGCATATTTATAAATCATGATCGTTTCCGAATAACTTTCATCAACATTTCAATCTGTTTCTTTCTGTAGTAAGCTGGAACTAAACTATTTTAGAGATTATTAGAGATATAAAAATAAATCATAAAAAATTCTTCGATTGTCTCAAAAATGCAATACATTCGAGTAGTCAGTGGTATTTTTTCGCTGAAAAAGTTCGTCGGATAGGTCATCGGATAAAAGTTCACCAAATACCTTTTTTTTTTGTTTTTTTTTTGTTTTTTTTTTCTAAGAAAAATGTAATTTTTTTTTCTCTGAATATACAGGGTGTCCATAAAAATATGTCCCAGTTATAAATTTTAATAGTATCAACAGTAAGCGTTGTAGAGTGTTGATTGAAGGTCACAAATAAAGAGTAACTCAAACAGTTTTAGATAAGCGCATGTGCGAATTCTGCTTTGTTGTTGACTCACTTGCAGTGCCACATACGAAAAATGGCGACTCCTGAGCGTGAAGCGTTATTGCTGGGCTGAAGATATAAAAACCATTAGAGCCATGCGATTTTTTCCGTTTGGAGCTTTATAAAAAAAAAATGTGTCTACGTTCCGCAGCTGCCTAATGATTTGCCAGAGCAGGGATATGTTTAGGAAAATTTTAGGTCCTTTAAAGGACCCTCACAAAATAATTAATCTTAAAACAGGACCCTGCACAAAAATTTTTATCCCCAAACAGGACCCTTCACAAAACATTTTATCCTAAAACAGGACCCTTCACAAAAAATTTTATCCCCAAACAGGACCCTTCACAAAACATTTTATCCTAAAACAGGACCCTTCACAAAATTATTTGTCTTTTAAATAGACCTTTCACAAAATTTTTTCACCTTCAAATTGAACTTTTCACAAATTTAGTCATTTAAAAATAAAATCTTGCCTGTAAGTAAGCAGTTGAACTCCCCAAAGAACATATTACTTAGCTTTTTATATATAAAGGATAGAACATGAAGACATTGATAATTTAAAATTCACAAAATTATGAATAGAATTTTCACAAATATAAGAAAAACTTCACAATTTCACGAAAACAGGACCCTGTGAGAAAAGTCTGGACAGACCCCTGAAGAGCTAAAACAGAGAATTGAAGAGGCTATTGCTTCCATGTCTCCGGACTTGTTAGCCGAAGTGTGGATTACTTGTGTGGAAGACTTGGAATTTAGGTTGGATGTGTGTCGTATAACTAGAAGTGCGCATATTGAGCATTTGTAAGAAAAACTAGGTTACTTTACCTTCAATATCATATATGATTTGTTGTAAATAGTCTAAATTAAACTGTTATAATATACCACTGAGACTGGGACAGTCTTTTATGGACAACGTATAGTAAGATATGAGATATAAAAAAAAATTGATATTGCGAAAAAGAGTACAAAATGTTTTTTAGACGTTTTGGGCTTTTGAAAATGGTCATTATGACACACACTCATATATACATATATGCCCTCTTTTTAAGTCACATACACTGGTTATCAAAAATTAAGGAAAAGTCACAAAATGCTAATTTTTAAATACGCGAACACTCAAAAGAAAATAATATAATTCGAATAATTACTATCTCTACAACACAGCTAGTCCATATAACATCTCATTCATGTCATACATGGTCACAAGTGTCACAGTCACTACGGTGAAGCAAAAAAATAGGAAATTTCATACATCTCATTATGAGTCTCAAATGATCACTATATATGACTCCACTGAGACGTCACTGTGACTGCTGCTTTGTGACGAGTCACCATGTGACTTTACAATGTAGTTACATTGTGATTCTCATGTGACTGTCATTTGAAGACTCAATTTCAAAGTCACCGTGAACGCTGCATTGTGATAAGTTACCAAATAAAGTAACATGATGACTTTCAGGTGACAGAGAGACTACTGTGAAGTTACCATTGTGCTCTTTTGAGAAAAGTCTCCATGTGATTATAATATGATATTATTTGGTGACTTATCATAATGCAATGTTCATGATGACTATGAAATTGAGTCTCCAAATGACAGTCACATGAGAGTCACAATTTAACTACATTGTGAAGTCACCTGGTGACTCGTCACGAAGCAGCAGTCACATTGACTTCTCAGTGAAGTCACATATAGTGATCATTTGAGACTCAAAATGAGATGTATGGGATTTCCTATTTTTTTGCTTCACCATAGTGACTTTGATGCTTGTGACCATGTGTGACATGAATGAGATGTTATATGGGCTAGCTGTGTGGTAGAGATAGTAATTACTCGAATTATATTATTTCCTTTTGGGTGTTCGCGTATTTCAAAATTAGCATTTTGTGTCTTTTCCTTAATTTTTGATAACCAGTGTATAATATTCTAAAATAATATTATTTGTGACAATTACTGTCTGAATAAGAACTATTATGTAATCGTTCGTAGCACAGTCGCATATTAGTTACAAATTTATTATGGATTATTGGGAACACAGGACTCCACAGAGCTTGAATACGAATAAGGCATAGGATAAAACATGCATAGGGACTAAAACCCCGAAACATACGGACTATCTTGAAAAATATAGTTTCTAGAATTAACGGTTAAATATATATTTATCATCATCGTCCGTTCCTCAGTTTGTATTCTAAAGCAATTATCAAAATTTTAAAGACAGGCAAACTAGACTCTTGTAAGAGACTGCACTGCTTACTACAGAATAAAAAAAAAAAAGTATACATGTGCTTCACAGGGTATATAAAAGAAAACATTGAATAACATTTGAATGTAAAAATATTTTTATATAAAATTGCAGGATTTACACATGATATTTTCAAAATGTTGGCCATCTGAGGAGACAAAGAAATGAAGTCTCTGCTCTAAATTCGCAATAACCGTCTGTTGGAATCAACCTTTACACTTTTGTTATCATTGTTTTTAGCTTTTGTATGGTTTTTGATCGACCACAGTAGGCTTGATCTTTTACAAGTCCCCATAAAAAGAAATTTAGTGGATATAAGTCAGTGCTATAGGGGGTCCAGAAAAGAGCATAGCCAAAGAGATTCGGGAACCCTCTTGCGATGACACGATTGTCATTGTGACTTTTGAGCAAGTCCAGGTGATGTTTTCGGACATCCCTACTGTATTTCGCTTGGTTTTCATGCCGACTTTGTCATCAACCACTGAACCTGTTTGTTGAAACTCAGCAATTAATTCTATTAGCATGCTTGAAGATGTCTTTGACATATTTTTAAAGACACTAGACTACTTTCTGAGTGTTTCAGCAGGTCTCTGGTCACGAAAGTAAAACATTTTGACAAAAAAAAAAAAAAAAAAAAAAAAACGCTCTTCGATTAAATATCGGTACATTTTAGCGAAAACGAAATATTCTTCGACGGTAACCAGAGTCCGTAAATAAGTTATATTTGGGTCCCTGCGCATACATGCACAATTTCACGTCACTAGCTCTACCCCTTGAAGAGTTATTCAACTAAAAGATTCGCTACACCCTGTGAAGCACTCTATTTATATACTGAAAAAGGTCTTGTTGATGTATTATATTTACGATTTGATTCATATTTGTGAGATGTATTACATTTCATAATAACAATCTTAAACATAATAAACGGCTAGCGGTTCTATTTTAATGCTCCCCTATATAATTTAGTTCATAAACGTACCGATTACTTGTGACACTTCGAAAACAACACATTTCCAAAAGAAAATTTCCCTCGTTTAATCTTTTTTCCTCCCCCCCCCCCAAAAAAAAGGCATTTAATTACCTTGATATTTTATTCAAAATTTTAGCTATTTACCCGATTTCTTTTCTTGTTGCTAAGTGCTTACTAAAGCTCATACTAGTGCATACATAAAATAACAAAACTGGAAAAAATAATTAAGAATGTCATTAACTTCCCACTCATCCTACTTAATCACAATTTTATGCCCCCTTTTAATCGAAGTTATTGCGCTAATTTGATAACATCTGTGCTCCATCGTTTTATATTATGCTGTTATTTAGAAGAAGGGAAAAAATATAACCCATTCGTAATTAAGAGATTGTCGCTGTGCTAAAGTGTTTTATCAATGATCTGATATTTCTTGTGTTTTGTCTTAGAATTATGCTTGTTTTTGCCCTTAATGAATTTAATGGAATAGTTAAAAATACACAATTTATCTTATGACCCAAGTTTTTGATGAGTCCATTAAAATTTTGCGTTAATTTTATTATTATTTTAGTTTTTTATTAACTGATAGAGGTATATTAACTTTTTAACACTTTCTAGCATAGTTGAAAAGTGTTTATGAATTCGTTTGTCTGTCAGCCTGTCCATCTGTCCGTGCTCTAACTCGCATAAATGTACTCGGACAGACATGCAATTTTTATATGTTAACCCTCCGCCTACCAGACGGGTCCAATGTACCTGACTTGATTTTTCTCCAATTACGATCAATGGGAAAAAATTATTTCAAGTGCATTTTAATGATGTTACAGCCTTTCGAAAAGAATGAAATTCATATGCACTTATGAAGTGCACTAAAATATTCATTCAGTACAATATGTGGTGCAAAAAATATTTATAAAACTAGTTATAGTACGAACGTAATCTCATTTGCCACGTTTGACGTGCAATTTCCAACTTGTTTTATCTGTCGTGTACATTCGTTAATAAAGAGCATAATTGATAATAAAAAATCTATTTATGAGACAAATTTAGAATTTTACAGAATAAATATGCAGTACCTGTTTTTCTCCTGTATCCATTGTACATTTTTGTCTGTGTTTTGCTTGAACTTTTACTGCAGCAAGATTACGGATCCTACACACTAAAAGCGACATTTTCAAAACTGAGTAAAAAATACTCAAATCTGAGTATGTCGCATAGTCAAAATGGCTCCGAAACAAAGTTACTCAAGTTTGAAACATGTATATACTCATTTCTGAAAACATGGACATATTCAAATATGAGCACATAACGCTTTATTCATGATGTTTATTCACGATTATAAATGGTGTTTGTATATTTATACATTGTTGATGGTTGTCAAATCCGACCTGCGAAGTTTTTGCTTTAAGAATTCATCCATTCTTCGACTTCGAAGGTTGAGGAATAAAATTTACGCTTTCGCGATTATATTACAACGGCTTTTAAGAGTTCTTCCGCGAACACGATAAAAATGTAGTTCGACACATTTCATGTTATAAGTTATTACTGAAAAGAGCGTTTCGTTCTAAATCATAACAAATGATATAATATGAATAAATTCAACTACCCTGGTCAAATTTACTACGTTTAACGAATGAAAAGTAATTTTGTTTGAAACTAAATATTTCTGGTGTTTCAGAAATGAAAGCATTGGGTCGTCCTATTTGAAACAAAAAGTTTCATAACAAAATGAAAACATAGATTTTCTCAGATTTGAAAGTGTCATTTTTTTCAGTGTATGTAATAAAAGTACTTGGATTGCATCTGTTTCCTCTTGCAACTCAAAACAATATTAATGATCTTAGAGAGCATCTTCATTTCAAAATGACTGACTCCTGAATCATTATTCTTCGAATCACCACATTCATCCGCTACAGGTTTCTTTGGATTCAAAATATTTTGAATAATTTCTTCATCCGTTAATTCTTTATAACCAAGCGTTTTTCTCAGAATAGCGCCGACGGACTCGGGTTTACAATGCATTTGAGTTGTCGTAATTCGTTTCAGATTTTTAAAAAAAAGTAGGGACGGGTGGCGGTTAACCGAGGGTGGTGGTTGATAGAGTGGTGGATAATCGGAAGCTTACTGTAGAGTAAGATTCCGATTATGTACAACATATTTCATCTACATTCTTACGTGTACAACATATTTCATAAGAGATAACAGTAATAAGAGATATTTTAAAAGAGCCATTGTTCATATCAGTAAGTTAAAATTAAATTTTAATTTATGTGCTATTTAAGCAGGGCTGCGGAGTTGGAGTCGAAGTCGTGGAGTTGGAATCGGAGTCAGGCTCATTTTTGAGCGAAAGATTCGGAGTCGGATCTGTTAAAATTCCCGTAGTCAGAGTCGGAGTCGGATCTGTTAAAATTCCCGGAGTCAGAGTTGGAGTCGGAGTCGTCTTATTTAATAAGCAGAGCTGCGTTGTCGGAGTCAAGGCCATTTTTGAGCGAAAGTGTCGGAGTCGGATCTGTTAAAATTCCCGTAGTAAGAGTCGGAGTCGGATCTGTTAAAATTCCCGGAGTCAGAGTCGGAGTCGTCTTATTTAATAAGCAGAGCTGCGTTGTCGGAGTCAAGGCCATTTTTGAGCGAAAGTGTCGGAGTCGGATCTGTTAAAATTCCCGTAGTCAGAGTCGGAGTCGGATCTGTTAAAATTCCCGGAGTCGGAGTCGGAGTCGTCTTATTTAATAAGCAGAGCTGCGTTGTCGGAGTCAAGGCCATTTTTGAGCGAAAGTGTCGGAGTCGGATCTGTTAAAATTCCCGTAGTCGGAGTCGGATCTGTTAAAATTCCCGGAGTCGGAGTCGGAGTCGTCTTATTTAATAAGCAGAGCTGCGTTGTCAGAGTCAAAGCCATTTTTGAGCGAAAGTGTCGGAGTCGGATCTGTTAAAATTCCCGGAGTCGGAGTCGTCCATTTTTCCCACCGATTCCGCAGCCTTGCATTTACGAGAATAAAGTGTAGTAAAAATCAAGTGTGTTGTAAAACTTGCGACGGTGTACTCTCTGGAAGACTAATTAAAAGTTTAAACAATTAGGCTGCTTAGTATTTAAACATTAGATATTTTCTCAGTTGTACATATTCTCTGCCCAATCACAACACAGATGATAGAAAAACAGAATAAACAGTTTCTTTCACTATCATAAGATTTAAAAAAAAAAGTAAAATTAGACACATATACATTATATGTGTCAACATATATATAAGTGCAACATATTTCATAAGAGATAACAGTAATAAGAGATATTTTAAAAGAGCCATTGTTCGTTGCGACGGTGTACTCTCTAGAAGACTAATTAAAAGTTTAAACAATTAGGCTGCGTAGTGTTTAAACATTAGATATTTTCTCAATTGTACATATTCTCTGCCCAATCGCAACACCAGATGATAGAAAAACAGAATAAACAATTTCTTTCACTATCATAAGATTAAAAAAAAGTACTATTAAGTCCAACAAGGGGCAAATGACAATAAAGAGGGCAATAAACCAACAACCTCTGAACCAAAAACATTTTATAATTTCATTTAAACTACCGCTCCAAAACTAGACTTACTAATGAAACTTTATATTTCTTGCTTTCATAACATTTCAAACATTTTACTGCATACCATTAAATTATTAAATGCAATGGGAACTACTCTTTCTTTTTGAAATTCTTTTTCCTTAAAAATCTCGTTCAATTTTCATTGCTATTTAATTTCTTCCTGCAGAAACAGTATGGTTTCCATAATTAAATAAAAAGTCGAGTAATCAAATTTTAAGATTTCTCCACTCATTTTATAAAGTTCCTTCTAATATCACATTCCATTCAAATTTAGAACAGTTTTCTCTTTCGCATTTTTCCATTATGACTTAAAAAAAAAAAAAACCCTGGGGGAAGATTCACTAATTAAATAAAGCATAGCAAAAAAAAAAAAAAAGAATACTTTTTTTTCCCACGCGGCAGGAATCTGTCATTATTTTTCTTTTCATATGTGTGCATTGTCTCTGTTTTTAGGGTGAAATGTTAGATTTAATTAAACTTTACAATTAAATTTTGCCCTATGAAGTCCTATGGCTAAAGTTATTGTACTCAGAGATCAGGTGATACTTTAATAAACGTCTTTCTCACGTCGTCATTTACTCTTTATGTTATATTTCTGTTTGTAAAGACTGATTCTTGATGAATTTAGTTTGAAAGAAAAAATTATGCAGGTTTTTAGTTTAAATAACCAGCAATAGTATTTATATGTAGCTGTCGTTTCTGTGATTACTTTTCTTTTCCTATGTGTGCATTGTCTCTGTTTTTAGGATGAAATGTTAGATTTAATTAAACGTTACAATTCAATTTTGCCCTGTGAAGTTCTACGGATAAAGTTATTGAATTCAGATATCAGGTGATACTTTAATATACGTATTTCTCACGTCGTCATTTACTCTTTATGTAATATTTCTGTTTGTAAAGACTGATTCTTGATGAATTTAGTTTGAAAAAAGAAAGAAGAAAAATGTGTAGGTTTTTAGCTTAAATAACCAGCAATAATATTTATATGTAGCTCTCGTTTCTGTGATTATTTTTCTTTTCCTATGTGTGCATTGTCTTTGTTTTTAGGGTGAAATGTTGGATGTAATTAAACTTTACAATTAAATTTTGCCCTATGAAGTCCTATGGCTAAAGTTATCGTTCTCAGCTATCAGACGTGATACTTTGATATACGTCTTTCACACGTCGTCACTTACCCTTTATGCAATATTTCTGTTTGTAAAGACTGACTCTTGATGAATTTGGTTTGAAAGAAAAAATATGCAGATTTTTACTTTAAATAAACAGCAATATAATTTATATGTAGCTCTCGTTTCTATTATTATTAGCCATAGAATAAGAACACATGGAATAAATTGCAATGTATTTTTTTTTATTATATCCTGTAAGCTATGATGTTGCTGTTATTGTTGTTGTTGTTGTTGTTATTTAACTGTATTATTTTCTTTGTGTGGAGTAGTTTGATATAGAATTTCAAATGCAATTCTTCATTTGTATTAGAGGGTTTTTAAAAAATAATTTAGCGTTATTCTTTCTGAATTTTTGAGAGAATTAACTACAATCTATTTTATATGTAAAAAATTGGTGTTAACCCATATTTTTTCGTTATATGTTTGTATATTTATATGCACGCACAAGCACAAACACATGTATATGTGCCATGAATGTTCAGAAAATTGTTAATAATTGTTTAAGAAATCTGACTTCTAAGTTTATATTGTGCCACTAAAGCTGTTATCAGATACACCAACTTTTCGAGCAATTTTTGAGCCAACTCTTGATTTCCTCCAACTTTTCGCAAAATATTGTCTTAACACCCAGTGTGATAGCAAAAAGCAATATCTCGAACTTTTTATCCATATCCACACCTCTAAAAACGTCTGCGCTAGCCGCGACTTTTCTCCCCAACTTTCAACATTTCAGCAAATCAGAGATAAGCGATTGGTACGAATAGGCGATAAATGTTAACGGCTGGTACTAGTAGTATTCGTTTTCTACCAACTTTAACAACGACAATTGTAACCTTTTTCTTCCTTTGAACTGGAAAAAGTTGGGGTCAAAATCGGCTGAAAAGTTGGTTGCTCGAAAGGTTGGTGAATCTGATAGCAGCTTAAGTGAAACTTTTTCTGTTATTCAAACACATTTTTTATTATGTTTTCATTTGAAGAATGTTCTGCGTTTAGTTCAGAAGTTACCTCATCTTCTGATGTGAAATTGCTCATTTTTATTTTTTTTGTATCTATGCAAGAAAAAAATCTGATTCGTGAAAATTTTCGACTTCCGCTTTTCGACGGATTTATGCATTTTAGAAGGTCCTTGAATTATCTGAACACGATTTGACTGTTTTTTGAAAATGTCTGTCCATGAGTTGATGTGTTTGTCTTTGTATGACACACGTTTTGTGTGTGCTCCATCTCAAGATCTAATGTGCGCAATTTAATCAAACTTCACATTCAGTTATAGACTTAAATAGAAATAGATGCGGACTAGGTTTTGAGGTATGCCACTGATGCTGTGCTGTGTTTTTTATGATTTCCGTGACAGTTATATCTCAAAAACTAATGCACGGAATTTCACCAAACTCCATATTTTGGCAGGTCTTGAGGTAAATTCAATTGTGACTATGATCACTCAACAGGGGTGCTTCTATCCTATACTTGCTGATATATTCAACTAGACAAACAATTGATGCAATTTAGTGAGCATGATTTAACTTCATTTTAATCTCCCATACACCTTTAAAACTTTATGTACTGAATTATGAATTCATGAAAATTTTATCTTCTAAAGCTTTTTTCGTGAATTTTTGAAACTACATTAGAAGATTTACATAATCATTTAATAAATTTTGGAAGGATTGGAGGATTTACAAGGATTAATTAAATTTGAATTTATAGGGATTTTGTGCAATATTTATAACCCCACTCAAATTTTTATTTTAAATATTTTTCTTAGTATTTTGTAGAATTAGGAAATGTACAAATATAATTTTCTTACAATAGAAATATAGAGATATTTCCGAATTGCCCCCCCCCCCCCCCCCAACGCCAAGAAAGTTGAAAAGGTGAAAAAGCAAAAGAAATCATCCATTTAAAAATATTTTTGTTTTGTGTAACCAAGAATGCTTATGGAACAAGATAAAGTAAAGCATCTATAACTCATTCTAAACTGCATTACTACTAATCGATGTATTAAATGAATTTTATAACAAATTATTTTAATGGTACTTAAAAGGTACTTAACACGTCAGTAGATAAAGGGTTAACCACATTGTTGCCAGAATAGCTCATTTCTTAAACGATGTAAGGAATAAAGTGTGGAGTAGCCGATTTACGAATAAAGCAATTTCTTGTAATTTCTTTTACTATTTAACCCCTTAAGCACCATATTCAATTCAGTGATATATGCTGAATACCATAGCTATATTGAATTTCGTCAAAAATGGTTTACGTCATTTTTTTTTTTAAATATTAATTCCATGTAATGTAAGGAAAAGAAATAAAGATTTCTTTATGTTATACAAACAGAAATTAGGTTCGAAATAAATAACTAGTACATGTGTAAAGTTCGTAAGGTTTCGCAAAATTGTTGCATTACAATAAAGTGAGGAAATGTAGAAAATAAAAAAATAAGCTATGTTTGTTTATTGCAATTTTACGCTGCGTTTATAGTTTGGATTGAAATTTATTATAGTACTTGATGTTTTTTCTGGAAAGTGTTCGATAGTACAAAATACAGGTTTTCCGGTGCATCCAGTTCGCATCATTCTTGAATCTTTTCTGATTCCTTCTTCGTTTTGTGACACGTAACGCCAACTATTGTGTACGAAAACAATCATTGCTATAAAGCCCGTACAAAACCACTCACAATGCTTAGAACATTGCAGTCTGCACTTAAAATGAGGATGTACGCACATAAGTATATGGCGCCAACTTATATGGGGCCATGGGGCGCAAACTCACCCAATAATTTGATCTCTCCGCCTACCCAGTTTCATTTCGTAATTTATTTGTTTAATTATTTAATCGCTGAAATGAAATTTCGTTTAATTAAAGTTCTCAAAATTGTTTTGTTTAAAAAAACTGCAAGAATATACATTACACTTACAGGAGCACTGAAAACCCCTTCAGCGGATGTATAGTTAAATTTCGCACGAAAACAAATTTCCTGCTTTTTTTGCAATCTGTTTTGATGTCTTGAATTGATAAAATACTTAGATGACTCAAATTATGCTTCTCTTGACATTTAGTTCTTTGCACTTTCATTATTTAGCAATTCTAGTGTTATTTAAAATAAATATTAATGTATTTATAAGTAAGAACTTATAAGAATATAATTTAATAAAATTATTTATAAAATTATATTTAAATTATAATAATTTAAACATTTGCTTAGAAAAAACATAATTTAACTTCGAATTATCTTTAATCATTCTCTCCTCCCCTCTCCCTCTCCACACACATACACACTAAGGGGAAATATATTGCTGAAACCTTGGCGCCACTGCGCATACGTCATACTACAGTCGAGCGATTCAACGAATCGCGATTTAACGAATTTCTCGATTTAGCGAATTTTTTTATGGTCCCGACAAAAATGGAACAAAAATACTTCCATTTAACAAGTTTATAATCCCGATTTAACGAATAACTTTTTATGCAAAAAAAAGTGAAAAATTGAAGAAATTTTCTAATATTTATAAAATATTTTCAGTGTTCCATATTGTCGATTTTCTGAATATGATGCAGAAATATCTACATGCGAAAATGTACATTATACCGAGGTTATTCGTGCTGTAGTAATGGATCGGATGAAGAAGAGGAAATAGAGATGAAGCATTCAACATTCAAAGAAGCAGTTAGCAGTTCAGATTCTTTGAAACTTGAAACGGAATCTAATGACTTATAATGTTGATAATACTATTTTCACAGCTTTATGAAAAAATCGATAAAGAAGTTTAGAATACAAAATTAAAATAACGCAAACATCTATAAAAGATATCTTATAATTTATCCACAAAATTTGAATGAATGAGACACTTTCTTAATTAAAAAGATTGTGATTTATAGCGGTGCCTAGAAAAAGAATGAATTTTTAAATGTATTTTCGTAAAGCAACAAATGTTTAAAATCGTTATTAAGGCAAGTGTTAACCACATTTTAACTTGTGCTGTTGTATAAAAAAAATTCCTTTGATTATCCCGATTTAACGAATAATCTGGATTTAACGAACAAAGTTGCTAGTCCCGAACGATTCGTTATATCGAGGTTCGACTGTATTTCAAATAGTAGAGTCCATGATGTACGCAGGTACGTCGTAGTGCATAAGGGGTTAAATAATTTATTGATTTATTTATATAGAAGGACGTTTTGTGATGACCACAGCATGCTAGTATATATATATGTTTTTTGTTGTTCTCTCTACTTATTATTTGTATTTGCCACCTGTTTGTGTTGGCCGCTTTAGCTGACTTAGGCTTAACAAATTGTATCGACTAATGACTGAAATGAATTATTTTCTAAAAAAAAATTCTTTTCTATTTTTTAAACACGTTTTAAGAAAATCGCATTAAAACTAAAAGCAAACATAATCTGCAAAAGAAATATATCAGCACATTTTTTCATTCATGATCAGTTTTTCTACTAAGATAGTTGACAAATCATTTCGCGTCATTAAAGGAAAGAAAACCTTTTTTGACACTTTTTACACTATTGGTGTCATATTTAGTGTCATTTTTAAGTACTCGATATATATTTTTTTCAAGCTAATTTTTATTTTATGTTTGGATTATCTGATAAAGTAAGCTTCATTTATATCTCTTCGGTAGAAAAAAGTCGATTTATTTTTAATATCTATAAGTTTTATGTGAAGATAAAAATCTTTTTTTCTTTTTTTTTTTTTTCTAGAAATTTATTTACTATATATTTTCGAAATAAACTGTTTAATTTAATGTATTATGTTACATTACTCGATAACGCTGAACAACTTATATTTGATTAAAATAAATAAATAGAGTATTTTGTTAACAATGATTTATTTCAAGTTCATCGGTTAAAATTACTTGCTTTTTTTTAGCAATATAAAAAAATGATAGTTTTTTTAAAATGTTAAAAACATTGTATAGTTGTATGGCGATTCAGAAATAATTCTTACTTCTTCTCTTACTTCCCCATTCTCTTAAATTTAATTAAAATTAAACGCATTTGTTTTGCATTAATATAATGTTTCAAATACTTTATATAAATCATGAAACTTTATCGATATCAAACACAGAAAATTCTTTCTTTAGCTTTTTTTTTTTAGAGATTTGAAAATGATTTCTGTATAAATCGGAAAAATTAAAAAAAAAATTACTTTTAAAAAACATACTTTATTACTTTTAAAATTTTCTTTTAAAAGTACATTTTATTCTATTAAAAAATTCTATATTTTAATATAGAAGAAATGTATAAATAAATGTATGAAATGTATTTTATTTATAAAGAAACGTCTAAAAAGGTTTTTTAAGTGTAAAGTTATTTTTAATCTAAAATTCTTTGATTTCAAAAGAAAATGAAAACCCTTCAATTTTTTTTTTCTTTCACTGCAATATCTCAACATCTTACATTTAAATATGACTTATATGAAATAGAAATATATTGAATACATAAATAAAAAGTATTTGTAAACTTTGCAAGAATAATTTTTTTCGTAACTAATTTAATTTCTAAAATATTATTTTTTGAAGTAATTATTACAAATATATAATGATACTTATATAAACCTTAGCTTTTCGAAAGCCATTGAAATTTTACAAGTTTATAGGAAAAATAATTGAGACGAGCTAAATGAAGTGTATTTTTTATATTTTATACCTTTTGATAAACCTCACTAATCTTATTTGTTAAAGTTTAACTAAGCTTTTGAATTTTTGAAGATGTTTCGCAGACCAAAAGCAAAATAAATAAATAAATCTATTAATTTAGGCTAAATTTAAGCTTAACACTCTTGTATATTCCTTTTTGTAATGAAACTTAGATAAACTTTGACATTTTATTTTATTTTCTGATTGTATCTCTTATAAATATTGATATTTTATATGAGATATTTTAAATACAGTGAAACCTCTCTGTAAGGGCCACCTGCCGTTCCATTGAAAATTGGCCCTTATGAGGGGTGACCCTTGAATAGGGGTGACAAAAATACAACAACTAAGGAAATCCAAAACCTATATAGGTGAAAAAACTGTTTATTTACATTTTCAAACTTTATGCAGATTGAAAAAAATTTCTATTGAAGTTTGTTTACTTTTCATAATTTTTTCATAGACAATTTTGCTTTCTAATGATTATTTTACTTTATGGAACAAATTACTTAAATTTGCATCATTTATTAATGCCTTAGAATTAGATATTAGTTTATTTACTTCTGTTAGTGTTTCCTGACAGGTATAAAAATTGTGCTTCAAAATGCATTCACAGTTTTAGTAAATGTGAAATCAGTTTTTCTAGATACCTTGTTATCCTTTGTGTGCCCACAACAAAGGGTCAAGTTTCACCCCAAATGCAACCCCTACAGGTTGAAAGTTCAAACAAAGTGTGAGAAACATCTGTTTGTCTCACTTGTGGAAAAGTTTGTGGTCCTTCATTGTGTTACTAAATCCTCCCCATCTCCTCCTGCCTTCTTTGTTGCAAGTGCAGTTGTTTGCTGAACTCCTATCTTTTGGTTCAGGAATTCAATACACCTGTTTAGGATTTGAGGCACATGTGAAAAAAATGGCCTTTATGAGGGGTAGGTGCGGCCCCTAATAGGAGTAAATTTAACATTATGTCTCTGGGAAAAAATTTCGTTCCTAAAAATATTGGCCCTTAATAGAGGTGGCCCTTGAATGGAAGCCTTGAATAGCCTTTAAAAGAAGTTTCACTGCAACATACACTTATGTAAGATTTAATTTTAAAAGCTTTGTAAAGACTTTCGAAAAAAGTTTAAAATGACTGATCGAAAAATTTATAATTTCTTTTAGAATATTAATTATCCTAGCAAAATATAGAGCCGTGAAGTACGAGTATATTTCATTATGGTATTTCTCATACACTCGAGCTTCATAAACATTAATAATAGGCATTATATATGTCACATTTATGGCTGAGGTGTATTATACATACTAAAGGTGATTTACAAATTAATCATGTATATTAAACAATTTTATCAGCGCTTAACACGATTCACGAGATGTGTTGGCCTTATTTATATATGTATAAATATATATATTTATTAATTGCGGGTCAAATTACCTATTTTGTATTTTATGTTATGCTAATTAATTTAATGTTTTGCTTAATTATTATTTGTTGTAAGCCGAGTTTGGATGGGTTTTGGTTCTTGTTGATCAGATTGCGGATTTATGCGTTTTTTACAAAAAAGTGCGGATTTTTTTGCTGATAAAAATAAATGTAGAGTTCGTCAATTCTTATTATTGACCAATATAGCTAAATCCTAAACTGTCACTTTTGATGGTATCGTTCCAACCGGAAAATGTTTCAAATGTTTTTCTTCATCATATTGAAATCCAGTTAGGTCAAAGGTATTATTTTTGGCAAAATTAAAAATTTGCATTTTTATGCGGTCCCTGACTTCTATAAATTACACTTTGAAAAATCTTTCTCGATGCTTTAAAAAGTGAAAGAGTGAAAATTTCATTTTTATGTAATCCAAACTTAGCAAGTTATGACAGTTTTGATTTTTTTTTCAGCGTTTTCTGGCGGTTGAAACGCGTTTTACCCTTTTTTCTGGGTATAATGTGGCCAGTAACACGATCCTAGTTCAGATAGTTCTCTATTGTACTTATATACTCTTATTTAAATGTCTGAGTCCATCTTCTCCAATCATTGTACTCAAGGCGGAAAGACGAAGGACAAATGTTGCCAATTCGATTTGGACATTTCCTCTATTTTGAATGTCGTGTATATTCTGTTATTCCTTTTTCTTCTTGAAAATATGTTATATAAATAAGAAAAGAGAATTTCGATATTTTTATAGATAATTTAATTAGCGTACACTGTAAAAAAGCCACTGTAGATTTGCTAGAACAAGCTCAATCACAGTGAATGTGTAGTATCTTTCTTTGGTTTCCTGACTATATTAGCATGGAAAATACAGTAGTTGCGTGAAATTAACAGCACAATGTGCTGGCAATTTGGACGCATTTTTTTACAGCACAAACTGCTGGCGTCCAAATTGCCAGCACATTGTGCTGTTCTTTTTATGCAACTACTGTATTTTCCATGTTAATATATAGTCAGGAAACCAAAGAAAGATACAGAACATTCACTGTGATCGAGTTTGGTCGCGAGATGAACAGTACTTTGTACTGTAAAAATATGTCGTTTTTTTTTTTTTTTTTTTTTTTTTTTTTTTTTTTTTTTTTTTTTTAACAGTATACATAGTTTTTTGGTTCTCCATTTTAAGTAGCGAGTAGTTTAGACTTCGGAGAAAAGTTTAAAACGATTTCCCAAATAATTAAATATTTGATTTGTAACATTAAAATTTGTATTCCACTAAAAATCCTTATTTGAATAACACACACGCACACACATATATATATATATATATATATATATATATTTCACAGCCGATTAACTCGTTATTCTCAATGTGCATATGTATATAGTTATATTTAAGCAAATTTCAACTTTTTAAAAAACAGTAACGGTTAGAGAAAAATATGGATCAACCGTAGGATCAACAAAGAAAAATTATCCTCCCCCCCCCCCCTCCCTCAAAAGCAAGAAAAAATGTGTAAAGCATTATCCTGGTGCTCAGAGAATTCTCAAAGAGCAGCAATTCCATGCAGTGCTGTATAATATTTAAACTTTATCCTGTTTTTTGGTTATTATTATTATTATCATTATTATTATTATTTCTGCAAAATACATATTTTTTTTTCATCTTTTGTAAATTTGTAGATTTATAAATTCTTATAATCTTTTGCAATTTACTCTGTGAATCCTTTTTTCTGGAGATCTCAAAGGAGGTTCTTAAAAAAAAAATCCTCGCCCAACAACGCGAAACTTTTCTGAAATATTTTCGGACTCACTTTTAAACGCAAAAGCAAGCCTTTGCTGTGATGATTATTGAAGAAATTTATTGAATCAACAACGATTATTGTCTCACGACATGAGATTTTTGCTTTACCCTCGCTGTCGCGTCCGGAAGTTCGGTTCAAAACGCCGAATTTGATAATATTTTTTGGAAAAACAGAAAATGCTGCCAGAAATTTTTAAATTTTTTATGCCGTTTTCGAAAAAGGAAAAAAACTAAAATAATTCGATTACAAAGTTTTCGAATAAGAGCACTTGCCAATTTCGTGCGTTTGCGATTAAAAATGGATTAAAAAAAGTGTCAGAAAGTGGCCAGTTTGGATTTAAGAGCGGTCTTAAATGCTCTGTTTTTAACTCAACTCTTTTAGCAGTACAATATCGGTTTCAGAAGAATGAAAAACCGTAACATTTTCTTTCAGAATAATTCCTGAAACTTAAGTGTATAAATACACATTTTTATGAATCTTTTTTTATATCTAGCATTTTTTTAAGAGAATTATATAACATACAAGGATGTAATGTCAAACAAATAAATGCGATTCTTTATTTTATACATATATTCCAAGGGAAAAAAATAATTGTTTCTGAACTGTTTTATAACATCTTTTATACGAAACTTCCCTGAGACATATCAAAAGATCGTGAAGTATTGTTAACGATCACAAAGCATAAAAAAAATGATTGATGAAGTCACAAAAGGGTTCCTTTGCATTTATAACATGTGTTGTTTGCATTTAAATATAAATATTTTGTTTCTTCAAAGTTTAAAGAATACAATTTTGGTGTAAACTAATATTATTTCTTTATAAAATGTCAAGTACGTTTCACTTTTCTTACAGGATAACTTTTATTTTTTGTCACGCTTTCTTCTCTTTCATAAAATATCTCTTGAAAGGAAGAATTTAGATTCAATGTAAAATAGAAGAATCGTTATCTCATAAATCATTCCTCAAAATGTATTGCCTGTGTAATGTAATGTTTTCACCTCTACGGTGTTGTTATATAAACTCTGAGAAATAAGTAAACTTCAAATTATTTATATTGATTTTTTAAATTCAATTAAAAATATGTGCGAATTATACATTGATTACATATTTTTAAACACAATCATACGACTGGTAAATAATTCAAATTAGTTGTAATTTCTTCTCTGAGCGAAATGTGTCCAAGTTGGCACTCGAACCCTGCACGCTTGCCTCTAATTGTCAATGCTCTGCCATTTTGAGCTATCTGGACGACACCCCAGCTAACACAATATTTGCTCAGAATACCCGTTTGGTCATGATATCTAGGTTGTTATTTGAAACAGCAGGTAAAGGGGTTGTTCTCAGCGAATATTGTGTTGGTTGAGGTGCCGTCCAGATAGCTCAAAATGGTAGGACATTGACAATTAGAGCCAAGCGTTCCGGGTTCGAAACCCAACTTGGACACATTTCGCTCAGAGGGTACCAGTCGTGTGATTGTGTTTAAAAATAATTAGTCAATGTGTAATTACTCATTCATAGTTTGCTGGAGTTCATTTACGTGCAGTTTATTCTCTCGTACTGTGTCAAATAACAACCGAAATGCCATGCCCAACTGGATTTTCTGAACGAATACTGTGTTTGTTGGGGTATCATCCAGATGGCTCAAAATGACATTGGCCTAGGGTTCTGAGTTCGAGTATCAGCCTGGACATATTTTCACTCAGATGGAAAAAATTACAACTCATCTGTGAATTGTTTGTGGAAATATCATAAATGTAGTATAAAGAATTACTTTATTATTGTATTCTAGGGGGCTCGGCCCCCTACTAGCTACGCTCGCCAACCCCCCGTTCAGACACTGCAGTCTCTAAAAGCACGCTAATTTGATCGGCTTTAAAAAGATTTTGGAAGATTGAATTATAATTAAAAAAACAAAGGCGATCTCCCTATAAACGGGTTTCTATTCATTTCTCTTTGATTGGAGAATTTTACGGAAAAATCAGCTGCTGTTAAAAGATACAATGGCATTTCAAAATCATCTAATATAAAATGAATTAAGTAAACAGAGTCTTTGTCTCCCGGTATTTTTTAACAAAGCGAAAAGAAAGTCATTTTAAATATATCGTTTTTAATCTGACGTAATTTTTCCCAAACTTTTCTTTCCCTTTTTAATATTCACGTGAAAATACTTTTATTTAGTTGAAAAGTTCATCTCAAAATATCAAGTAAATGTCTCGCGCTATTTTTAAACTTAAACTTTACAATATTATTTTTTGTTCATTTTACGTAATAAGTGTAATGTGACGTTAATGTGATGTAATTTCTCCTATTTAAGACTTCTAATGCATGTTGATGAATTTATTATTTTACAATATCCTTTCTCTGTTAAAATTCGCGTGTAATTATAGATGAAGTAATTTTCAATAAGTTCCTGCTTTTTATACGTAATTATTTAATTCTAATTTGAAAGTTTTTTTTTGTTTATAATAGTCACGTGTAAATAAATTTTTAATTTGAAGCAAACATTATTGTTTCCGTTGTTTATACTGTTGGCAACAGGTTAAATTAGTACAATTTTCTGAAATAAGTAAAAAATATCTCTCGAAATGCTGAAAATTTGAATTTAAAATAGAAATGAAACCTCGAAAAATGAGTCAAATTAAAAAAATAAATGAATTCTGCACACCGGGAAATTATAACGTATAAAATGATCTAAAAATTATTAAATTCCGATGTATAGTTTTTGCTCCTATAAAACTTTTTTAGTGGAACGATTTTGTCCAACTTTAGCATTAAATATCGCTTAAAATAATTCTTCGATTTGAAAACTGACTGCATCAGCGTGTTTATCAAACATTTCTGTATAATACTACCAATTTTCATATTTTTGTATGCATTATTTTTCTTAATATTAACGAAGAAAGACCTCCGGTCACAAAAAAATTCAAAGCCGGCGGCGGCGGTGACAGCGGTAGTTACTTTTCTTTAGAATAGAGAGATAACTACTTATTGTAAATAATTGTCGCGAAACTTTATTATTGACATTTGTGCGTTTCAAAGTTATGACAATTTTCGTAAGTGCAATCTTCTCTGCTATGTATATATAATATATTTCAGAATATCGTATATACAATTTTATAGTGAATTATAATTATTTATAATTAATAATTACAAAAAGGTTTATCATATAATATATTAGAAAATATTTTCAAGAAGCTGGATTGAGAAAACAAAGGGATTAGAATAAATGGGGAATATTTAAGTCATCTCCGATACGCTGACGACATTTTAGTTTTCAGTAACAGTCCTGAAGAATTGGAAAATATGCTAAAAGATTTGGCACAAGCTAGCATTAATGTGGGATTAAAAATAAACTTGGAAAAGACTAAGATGATGTTCAATTCATTTACATCAAAAAAGAAAATCGTCTACAACACTGAAATTAAAGAAGTGCAAAGTTATGTGTACCTTGGGCAGGAAATATCATCGATAATAGTATTATGAATGAAATCAATAAAAGAATAAGAAATCTATGGAGTGCTTTTGGGAAAAACAATATTATTTTGAAGAGTAACATGCCTCTTTGTTTGAAAAGAAAGGTGTTTAACCAATGTGTTTTATCTGTGCTAACTTATGGAGAAGAAACATGGACGCTAACAAAACGGATGGTACAAAGATTACAAACAACACAAAGAAGTATGGAACAATGTATGCTAGGTATAACCAAAAGAGAATGAAAAAGAATAACCTGGATAAGAAGTCAGACGAAAGTTTTTGACATCATTGAAAGAATTAAACAGCTAAAATGGAAATGGGATGGGCACATAGCAAGAAGACAAGACAATAGATGGGGTACAAATACCCTACAGTGGTATCCCAGAGATGTAAAACGGCCAAGAAGACGACCTCAAGTAAGATGGAGTGATAAAATCAGAAAAGTAGCCTGTGTAAATTGGATCACTAAAGCACTAGACAGGAAACACTGGAAAAACCTGGGGGAGACCTATATCCAGCAGTGGATTTAAAACGGTTGTTGTTGATGATGATGATATACAGTAGAACCTCGATTATCCGAAGTAACTGGGACCGGCCATCTTTCGGAAAACCGAAATGTTCGGATAATCGAGAATGCTTCAATTTTAAGGTTAAGGAGAAATTTATGCAATATTTCTTATTATGATAACAAGTGCTTAATAAAAATTAAGCAATAGCAAAATAGAAACAAGAATAAATTACCTGAATTTTAATTTTGAAATTAAGTACCTTTTACATATATCACAAGGGTTTGAAAAAATGTTTTGTTTGTCGCAGTTTCGATTGCTTTTGCTTTGAAGGAATCACGGAATTTTTTAATGTTATTGGTTCACCAGTGTCACAGTCTTCAGCCATGCCAAACCTTTCATAAAACATTCAAAAGCTTCAGAATTGCTAATTCGTTTGTTTTCTTCGTTTCACTCCGCAGGTTAAGGGAGCTTAAGTTAAATTCAAAGGAACTTTAAAAAAGGAGATCGAAAATATTTATATGTACTCGTAGTTCGGAAAGGACCGCTTGCACACAAGGAATGGTATAGTTATTAAAAAAAAAAAAAAAAAAAAAAAAAAAAAAAAAAAAAAAAGAGCTTTTAAAATAGGTTTTGCACACAAAGAATGTGATAGGAAAAAAAGAAAAAACTTTAAAAATGGATTTCTGTTAAAAGAGTTTCGGATAAAAGAGGTTCTACTGTATATATAATACCTTTAAAAATCAAAAGGACAACTAACAAGTTTTCTTAACAAAACCTGACAAAAATCTCTAGTGTTAAGATGAGTGATGTTTGATTTATATATAGAATACCTAATATGAATTTAAGGCTGTTCTCAACTGCTCTGCTCAACAAGCGCAAAACGTTTTGACACATTTACAAATTCATTTTTTAACGGAAAGATATAAAATTGGAAAGCCTGACCATGGGAAGCGGTTTGGAATTGAACTGTGTTTTCCTTTTTTTCAATCAATAAATTATTTATGGAGTTATAAGCGATTTTGATCACGTGACACGGCATTTTTCTTTCCTTACTGACTGGATTTTCTTCTTTCGTTCGGAAGTTCAGCTCAAAATTCCAACTTTGACAGTATTTTCTGAAAGATCCGTTGCGTTTACAAGAAAACGAAAAAAACATTTCGTTGACATAGTTTCTGAATAACAACACCTTCTAGTTTCATGCGTTTCCGAACAAAAATGAATTAAAACTTATGTCAGAAAGTTGAGAACAGCCTTAAAAAACTAACATACTCGATCAATAAAGTGACTGAAACTCTAAAATTAGAAATGACAAGTGCACTGTTGTTAAAAAAAATAAGAATTAAAATATGGAAATATTACTGGTAATCTAGACGCCAGTATACTATTTCAGTATTTTAACGGAACTTTTTCCCGGTAAATTTCAGAAAAATTTCCGTTAAATTTAAAAGAATAAAAAACGGAAATTTTGTGTAATTTACCGGGAAAAAGTTCCGTTACAATACGGAAATAGTACTGCCAGTAGTATTTCCGTATTTTAGTCCGTTTTTTTTTTTTTTTACAGTGTAATAATTCACAGAATTGTCGCAGGAAAATTACAAAACATCAATTTAAATATACGCACTGTTAAATTCTATTATAACATGAATAAAAAACTTATCTATTCCAGGGTTCTCAGTGACATGGGAAGTCATGGAAAATCTGGTAAGTCAGGGAAAGTCAGAGAATTAAAAAAATATATATATGAAAAGTCATAGAATTTACAAATATTTTTCTAAAAAGTCATGGAAAATCTGGAGGAAAAATTTAAAAATGACACGAAATTCCTCGAGTGGTCTCCAGAAAAAATCGCGAACTTCATAGAACGACTCTAAAAAATAGCTAATTTTGACAAAGAATTGCGGAAATAAATAGCAAGTTTCGCGGTATGCCAGTTTGGCCATGGAATTTTTGGAGATTTAGTTATGGAACGTCAGGGAAATTGGCAGACATGTTTTGTTGGGAACCCTGTATTGATTAAGAAATGAAATAGAGATGTAAGATGAGGATGGAAATTTAAGAATCCAAAGAGACAGGTGGGTGTCTAATCGTCAGTCGATGGGACATATATATATAACGTGTCCCAATATAAGTTTCCATTTTCTTCTTGACATGTTTTTCCATCCTGTTCGTAGATATTTCTTCCCAAATTTTTATTTGTTTTTTCAATTTATGCATTTTAGATTATTGAATATATATTTTTATAATGTATTATAATTATTGGTTCATTTATCGGTTCTCGATTTTTCATGTGATTTATAGTTAATCAATTGCAAAAAGTTTTATTATAGATTAAAACTATTTATTATATATTGCATTTATATATATCAAAAGTTTAAGTATCTAGTTAAAATTAGTTCACATGTATAAAGATAAATGAAGAGAAATTAAAAAAAAAATAATAATAACACAGGAGAGTGAAAATGCAAAAATAAGATACTTTGAATATGTTATGGATTCATCTGAAGAGTTTCATAAGCATACTTACTGTAAATACACTTGGTTACGTTTTGAGAAATTTTGTAGATATTACTTTATTAACATAATCATATTTCTTAACTTATTAGGAACAATTTTTCAATTTACATTTTCTACTTATCTCTAAAATATAACATATTAAAATGCGTTTCAATTTTTTTAGGCATTCTGTTTACTGTCATGTGATTTTATTAATTAAAAACTCATTAAAAAAATAATCTTATGTCATAAAATATTTTTTTCTTTTAAAACGCTATATATAATTCATAAGAAAGGAAATTAGTTCATCGTATACTTTGTAGAAAAATATTATCTTTTAAAACCTCACGAATCCCTTAAATAATTGTTTGAATAAGAAATAAAGTTTAATCTGAAATTTTTACTTTGATTCTTTTGTTTAAAAAGCTAGAATCGAAAAATAGTATTCAGATCACGTATTTTACCTTTGTTTTGCCCTACCAACATAAACTTATTGCGTAAAAATTTCTGTCCTTATATATTTCGTGCAATAATTATCTCGTTACAGTCTATTTTGTGCCAAATCCACTTCTGTTGGGAATTAGATTTCTCACTGTTTGTTATCCCAGTAAATTGTTAAAAATTCTGTCTAACGACATGAGAATTGTAATTTTATTGAATTTTCTCGCTGTTTCTCGTTGAATCAAGTACTATTTGAATACTATTCTATGTCATATTTCTTAAATTTTTGTCCTATGGTTCAGAACGGATCTAGTCCTGCATTTAGAGGGGAGGAATCACATATGTTCATTAGCAAATTTTATAACTTAAATAGAAATTGTTTATTTCCTGACATACACCCTAATTTATTTCCATTCGTAAATACATGAAATTTTTAGGTATCTTCGTAAATATTGTTTTTTTTTTTTAATTATTTTTAACATAACCAATTTATTGGTAACTACATCAGACGAGTAGTATTTTTTTCTGTTTGAATGAAAATGTGTCCAGGCCGGGACTCTAACCCAGAACCCTTAGATTATATAATTGTCAATGCTCTTCTAGTTGAGCTATCTGGACGACATTCCATCCAACACAGTATTGTTTATTCTTATGTTGGTTATTGGAGTTCCTTTACCTGCGGTTTGTTCTGCCGTTCCGTTTAAAATATCAGACCGGATGTCTTTAGCAAATAGATGTTTTTGGTGAATGTTGTGTTGGTTGGGATATCGTCCAGATATCTCAATTAGAAGAGCATTGACAATTAAAGCCCAGGGTTCAGCGTTCGAATCCCGCCTAGACACATTTTCATACAGTTGAAAAATTACTGACTTTCGTAAATGTATAAATTTTGCAGGTTCTGTTCAGGTATCAAGAACAGATGGTATCCGTTCGTAGCTTCCCATTTTCTTTTATTCAGGGTATTACAGAATAAAGAAGAAGCAAGCATTCGTAGGGCCTATTTTTGGCGGAATTCAGTATTTATTATCATTATTATTGTCATTGTTCTTCTTATTATTATTTTTCAGAATATTTGTGATATAATTTTAGAATGATTAGTTTTCTTATATGTTTTAGCTTTTTATCATTGTTAAAACTTTCACGGATTGTCCATGTTGTTTTGCGTTCTAAAAAAAAAAAAAAAAAAAAAAAAAAAAAAAAGGCGGAAAAATGATAACGATGTCTACGTGTTTACATGCAAACTGCAAAACAATCTAACTTCAATGATATGAAAAATAAATATCCTGATTTTAAAAAAATATATGGGGCATTCTCACAATCTTTTGACTTTCATGTCCCTGAATAATAATTTTTATTTTAATACACTTTTTTGTGTTATTTTTTTATTTCATATACTGGGGAACATCCCATTGCATGATTGCACAACAATATTAACGAGATAAATAAGTTTTGGACGATGTTGGGGGTCCAAACACCTGGAAAACTCCTATACTGTCCCGTGTCCCTGATGCTGATTTTTAAGTTTGGAGCTGTCTGCATAAAATTGCTTTTCAATAAAAATAATTCAATGTAATTTTTTTCTGAAACTGGAACTATTGTTTTATATAAATATGTAGCTAAAAATTAACCTGCACACATTTTTAGGGTTGTTATTATTTTTTAAACTCTGCCCCTGGGTTTTAGATTCCTTACCATCCCTCTTCTAAAATTATACAGAAAATCATTTCAGATGCAGCCACAGAATTTTTTTCAAGTTTTTTCTAACGCAGAAGTATGCTAGAGAAATAATGTCTAAAATTCTTTGGCAGGAAATTTACTGTAGAATTTAAATCGGCATTTAAATATCAATTTCAAGCATCGTGGCTTTATTGGTAGTCTCACCGTCCCCAAGGTTTATTCCTGCACTTTTCGAGGTAAATTAAAAAAAAAAAAAAAATAATAATTTAATCCAATGTTAACAACTGTTTCTAAAAATTAATGAACATTGTGGCTCACTTAGTCTTAACATGATTTTCCTAAAAATAGGTGGGAATTTTCCTTGCCATTCCATCCGTACCGTCCCTTTTTTTCAATACCATCCCCTTTTTTCACCCTACAGTCCCTTCTTTAACACCCCTTTAAGACAATGTTATACAAAAATTCTGTATTAAAAGTACTACATTGTTGTCATTTCTTATTTGAATGTCCTGTAGGTACTATGCAAATTCATTATAAGTAAAAATTTAGAAGAAAATAAAAAGTTATAGGGGTAAAATGGTAAGGAAAATTAAACTCGTAAGTTTAACTTAAACCTCAGTTAAATAAAAAAAATTTCGCTGCTGACCATTTTTTCTTTATTTTGAATCATTAAGGCATTCGTCTATTAGGTTAAAATGTTATTGTAATAAGTTTAATTTTGTCAGATTTTTTTCCCCAAAAATCAAAAGATTGTGAGAATGCCCCATATATATAACCGAAATATTCTAAAAGTTTACAAAATATATTAATTAATCTTAGTATGCCATTCTCATGCCGAAATTTCTCTAAAATTCATATACTCTCTAACGATTTCGTAAGTTAAAAATTGATTCAAACTTTCGTTCATTATATACATTACAATGTAAAAGATAAAAGGAAAACCAAAGAGTAAAACCCTTTCATTTGCCGAACAAACCACTAATTAATTGTTTGGATAATAATTATACTTAATTTTTTTACTTTGTTTCTTTTATTCAAAATCTACAATCCAAAAATCATATTCAGAGCACGTATTTATACTTTTTACTTTCTTCAAAGTTAAAGTTATTTGCGGTTTTTTTTTTTTTTTTTTTTTTTTTTTTAAATCTTTATACGCTTTGCGTAATAATTGTCTTGTTATATTTCATTTTGTGCCAAATCCACTTCTGCTGGAATTCGAACTTTCATTGTTTGTATTCTGTCTGATGAATACTCTCTGGTGAAATGGGAATTCTA
Source organism: Maratus speciosus (assembly GCA_963932465.1). Lineage (NCBI taxonomy): Eukaryota > Metazoa > Arthropoda > Arachnida > Araneae > Salticidae > Maratus > Maratus speciosus. The sequence goes on along the minus strand of OZ010793.1, from coordinate 294,720,002 downwards.
ATTTTATTGTATTTTTTAACTGGCTCTCTAATAATTATATAACATTTAAAGATTTTATGTTCTAGTTATTGAATTTTTATCCATGAAATAACATAAGAAAATGCTATTTCGCTTGTTGTGATATGCGTAAATATTTTATAGTGAGAAATACACTTTATTACATTCTTATATCAAAATGGCGGTTTCTAAAAGCCTGTTGATCAGCAACATTTTGCGTTGAAAATTTTAGAACTTATAATTAAAGCTCAATCTTGAAGGAAATTAATAAATTATTATCAATTAATTTGTTTGTTAAAATTATCTAGATATAAAATGTTCTAAAAAATACTGGGGATGTAGGGAATAGCGATTTGACCAAATAAACTAATGTTCGGGTATTTTTTATGCCACCAACATTTTTTTCTTCATACATACTGATTGCAATTTATTTATTTTTTATTTTAAAATAAAAATAAAATTATACATAAATTAACACAAAACAGATTTTATTATATGTGATACGCGCAATTTACACGCATTTTAGCTAAGATAGGAACTTGTTATTATTATTGTAAAATACTATTTAATTTGTTGTTTTTTAGTTTAGAAAACTTATTTCAAAACAAAAAATTAATAATTTGTATTTTATCCATCTGTACTCACAAAGGAATTTTCCGAGGTCGCAAATACAGAATACGGTGAACGTTTGTGTATCAATAAAGTATAGTTAGTAGATAAATATATGAAAGCCAAGCCATAAAGTGCAACAGCCAGAAGATCTTGAGAAAATTAGCCTCAAAGTTTACGTTACAGCTTATGATTGGATAAATTACTTCCATTCGCAAATGGCTTAGTAAGCATGGTTGGAATTTTTTGTTTGCGTTCGAATCTCGATCAAAATTTTATTTTTCGAAACGAAAATGTTCATCAATGAATTTCAATGCACAATTGAAAAACTGTGTGTAATCATTAAAATTTATGAAAAATATAAACAAAATATATGTTTTCCCGCATGTAAGTACAGTCTAAACTATGAAATTTTGCATGATCAAATATTTTATGGGGGTGGGGGAGGCAATTTGTATTTCTATCGACCAGAATTTTTATTTCTGTTTAAAATTATATACATACAGTTGTTTGTATACATAAACTGTTATTTTTCACAGAGAAATAAATTAAATTACCTGATATCAATTAAATCTATAATATCTTATTTTAATTTGGTTTCATTATCCAAATATTTCACGATTTTTTAAAAGTACACTTTTGAGTTTTTAATGTGATTTTTTTAAAATCTCGGATTCTTGATTTTGTAGTTATAATAACTGTCTATGTAATAACTATATTTAGCAATTCAAAGCGATTTCAGAACTTGTGTTTAAAATAGCTAATTGTTAAATGATAGATTTTTAAATATTATTACGAAAATAAAAAAAATTACTATTTGAAAAATAATTAAAATAGCGTGATTTAATTTTATTTGACATATTTTAAATTATTTCACTGTTAACACTAGTAGTTTATGTAAATAATAGTCTAAATAAATTTTTAAAACGGTAAAATTTTGTGTCTAGTAAAAATAAAAATTACCTAGTTTATTTATTTATTGTTTTTTTTATTAAATATTAGAAACATGCAAAATTTCATTGTTAAAACTTTATATACAGAAAAACATGTTAAATATAAAAAAATTTTGAATTGCTAAAAATAATGGAGTTATGAATAAAGGGCAGGAGACATGCAGTGCATTGTCTACCAGTTGCGAGTGAAGTAACTGAGGAGGCTGTCACAAGATGGCGACCAATTTTTTACATCGGATCAACAGTTTCTGATTACTGCCGGGAGAAACCTTCACTAGTAAATTTTGAATAGAAAATTTTGCCTTATTTTAATTGCTTTTTCACGAAAAAATTATCTCATAAATATAGTTAAATTTTCAATTTGTTTTTGCTGGTGGCAGTTTGCCCAGGTATTATAATCTTTTTCACTGATACTAGGAGCAGGTTGTCACAATATGGCGGAAACTCAGGGCCTGACTACCGCCGAAGTAAACCTCGTCCAGTAAAAGTGAAAATCTGCTTTTGCCATTATAACATGACTGAAATTTTGATTTCATAACTCTTTTAAATAAGGAGAAATTTTCTGCTTCAATTTACTGGTGGAAGTTTGCGCTGGCGGCAATGAATCCCAGAGAAAACGGTTACAGTTCAAGCTTCAGTATTTTAAGGATATGTCAGTTCCTCTTAATTAATAGTTTCATGCTAAAAATAGTTATTAGTAGACAATTACCCTAACTACAAAATCAAGAATCAGAGATTTTAAAAATCATATTTAAAATTTAAAAGCATTCTTAAAAAAATTATAATAAATATATACATGATTTTTTAAAAAAATATTAGGACAATGCAACAAAATTGAAATAATATAGTAATTATTTATAAAGTATTTTAATTTATTTTTCTGTGAAAAATAGGAGTGTATTCAAGTATGGAACTGTAATCACTGTACAATATGTAAATGTACTGCAAATACAGAATCTGTATTAAAATGTTCACCGTAGTTCATTTGTCCATGTTTTTTTTTTTTTTTTTTTTTTTTTTTCATTTTTGTTCTTTAAAGCTTGAAAAATGTACTTAAAATACGCATTTACTGCAAAACAGTATTTTATCAGCATAAAAAAAAAAAAAAAAACTTTGCTTAAATTGAAGTATTCGACTACAAAATAGATATCCTAATTTTAAAAAAATCACACACGAAATATTGTTGTAGTCCTACTTTATGCATCATTGCATTATATACACATAATTATATACACATCATATTACATACACATCATTACATTATTTGTTGTAATGTTGCATGTTTGCATGCACACATGCTGTTGTAGTCCTACATTAACATTACCCTATCTTCATTTTAAATGTTATGTCATTTATAAAAAAATTCTCCAAAATTTATAGGTTGCCTCACGGTTTCATCAATTAACAAGAAAGAAAAATCATGCGTTAAGCATAGATTATGAAACACTTTTCCACACTTCCTGAAATCTTTAACAAAACTTCGTTATTTAGAGAAATAAGTTAAATAGGATAATTAAGTAAACATTTTTGAAAACAGATAAAACATTTGAAAACTGATTTCAGCAGTTACCGTCCATAGCCAAATATGTATTCCAATTCTTTTGAACAGCCCTGTATCTGATCTGTAGGTTGGTATACATACTATATAATGCGAAAATTTAGTTTAGCAAGAAAACACATAATAGGTTGAAATTTCTCTTTCAGCAATTTATACTGCTTGATGGAAACAAATTTGAATACTCTTGTTCCCCCTGTAATTTACATAGTACCTTTTTTACACACTACTATTTAGTTAAAATTTAATTCAAACTAAAACACTCTTAAAAATACTAAAATCACATTTGGATCTAAAATCTATCTGGAATCTTTTTTGTATCCCTCTAAATGCTATTTACGCGTATAATACATGAAATAACTTATAGTAAGCCTCAGCGACCTATATCAATTTCATTATATATGAAATAGTTTAACATATTTAAAGTACGCCGCAAACAATTCCCCTCCTATAATATTATGTAACGGAATTCTTTCGTGCGACCCTGTAAATGAATTATTCTTTGCACAGCATATCCTACAGAATGCATATTTTAGTGCACTTCGCAAATGCATATCAATTTTATTATGTTTGAAAGGGTGTAACATCTTTAAAATTAACTTGAAACGATTTTTTCCCATTGGCCGTAATGTAACGGAATACTTTTGACTGTCCATGTAAATAAACAAACATACTACAAACTTCATTTGAAATAGGGATCGTGAATAACATTCGAAAATTTCGAGACAATCCGAGTATATTTACGAGAGTTAGAGCACGGACAGACGTCCAGACAAGCAGAAATCATAAACATTTTTCAACTTTGTTGGAAAGTGTTAAAAATTGATACAAGCAAGCGCTCATTATGTACGCTATATCTATCTATCTCTATGTAAAATAAATATATACTTTACCTTTGCCAAGCAAATCCCTAATTAATTGTTTGAATAAGAAATAAATTTAAACAGAAATTTTTACTTTGATTCTTTTATTTAAAAGCTAGAATTGAAAAATCATATTCAGATCACGTATTTTACTTTTCTTTCTTCCAAAGTAAAATTATAGCCGGAAAAGTTTCTTTTTTTTTTATCCACTTTGTGTAATAATTATCTCGTTACATTCCATTTTCTGTCAAATCCATTTTTGTTGGGAATTCGGTTTCTCATTGTTTGTTTCAAAATAAAAATAAAGAATTAAAGTCTGGTAAAATGAGAATTGTAATTACATTGAAATTTCTCGATGTTGAAATTAATTATTTTAATAACTAAATAACATTCGAAGTTTCTATATTCTTGTTAATAAGTTTATTCTATAAAATATCTCATGAAAATGTTGACTTTTCTGTATATAAGCATTTTGTTTTGAAAAATGCACGTTTTTTTTTCCTCCAAAACTGTGCAGAGCTCTTGTAACTTGTTGATTAAACTTATTAATCGTCAGGCAAAAAAAAAAAAAAAAAAAAAAAAAGGTGTTTGTGAGATGTGTGTGTATGTGTTCCTGCGTTCTAGAGCTTCAGTCGATTAACCAATTTTTACTAATGTGAAGCCATTCAATTAGTATAAATTTTGCCGTTGTTGCACGGTTCATTACGTCATGGAATATCCAATATCGAGGACACTAAACTCAAAATGTCGTCGACGAAAAAATTATTTAACATCCAAATCTCATCAGAATAAGCCCTCTACCCACCCACCCTGTTTCTTTTTCTTTTCTTTTCTTTTCTTTTCTTTTCTTTTTTTTTTTTTTTTTCTTTTAAGATACATGGTTTTGGGTTTTTTTCTTCAATGTGCTTTAGATTTGATTTTATTATAATTTTTGTATTTTATTTAAATTCTAAAACATCCCCAATAGGAAAACATACATAATGGTATTTCCTCGAATTTCCGGTTGTTGCATGATTTTAAGAAATAATTAATATGGCAGACACAAGCCACTTTAACCCCTTGAAGGGGGATGTGATATTGTATATCACAGTTAATTTTAATTGCCAAAATTCACTACGGTACCAGAATTTTCGAATAAAACTATACTTTTATAATGTATGTGAAGAAAAGCATTTACTTATTTTCAAATAAATTTGTTCGTAAATCCTGGTGTCAATCAATCAATTCAACATTTTAAGAAACAGAACTACTTTTCCCCTGAAAGGGTTAACTTTTTAGCAATTCCGCCTTCATGAGTGTTATGACAAACTGGGTATTTCTTACACTTTATTCTCATAAGTGGCGCCGAAATTAAAATTTATCTTCTATCTCTGATATGTTAAATTGTATTTATAATATCTATTATGAAATAGTTTGCATATATAATAGCGTAACTACTATTTTGTAAAAAAGTATCTCTCGGTGGATAATTTTCGGTGACTTTCTCACCAGGAAAACAATGCTTCGGAACGTTGAAGGAAAACGTTAGCGAAGACAAGTCTGGACTTCGGTTCTGCTCAACGCAGAGAAACGGAATATTGTAGGTGATTCCAGTTCTTTACTCTTTAGTAGAGAAGTCTATTTGCCTTTGCAGCCTTTGCTTGGACACGTATCATATTCGCACTTAGTAACGATCGACTTTGCGATACATCTAGTATTTACTTCATAGACTTTCAGCCTGCATAAAGACTTTGCCTTGTCAGCTGAGATCTCTTCAAATCTACGATATCTTTAAAAGGTGTGACGAACCTACAATTTATAAGCGTTGTATTTACTTGGAAACGTAATTTCTTTTGTTTATTTAATAAACAACTTTTCTATTTAAATTTGTGCCTTGATGGTAGGCGCCCCATTTCACGGTACTCGTCCTAAGCCAACTTCGAGGCCCTACAGTAGAAATAAAATTAAAATAGATTTGGAAGAAGTAACCGATTGCTCTTTCAAATAAAATACTAAAAAATTCGATATTTTTCACGAAAACGGCCATTTTAATGTAAGCAGATACCTGTCCCTCCCGGCGAAGACACTCACGACCTAATGCTAATCCTATGGGGAGGGATTTTTCTAATATCTTGTTTCAATTCGAAGTTTTTAAATAATTTTTTTTGCATTGGATAGCCGAGGTCCGTCTCCACATCGCACCTCTTTTATTTTTTCGATTTTGGCCGCAGATATTTTTTTATAAAGTTACTTTCACTTTCAAAACCGGTTCTGAAAATGAAAGTGTCATTCTAAAAAATATCTGCAACCAAAATCGAAAAAGTAAAAAAGGTGCGATGTAGAGACAAATCTCGGCTATCCAATGAAAAAAAAAAAAAAAAAATTAAAAAATGTCGAAATACAAACGAGATATTAGAAAAATCCCTCCCCATAGGATTAGTGCCTTCAAAGGAACAGACTTTCAGATATTAGTAATGTATGTATATCAACTTACAAAATCATTGATGTTGCTGGGTAATAATGTCTACTTTCGAAGTTTTCCCACCAACTTTGGGCTTACCTAAGTGAGACACAATTTTTATTTATTTAATTTAAAATCTAATGTAGAATATTTGTGGTTTGTTCAATGAAGTATATGCAGGTCTTCTTTCCCCAGTATGTTTTTACTTTCCGTATATATACATTGTAAGGAATACATTCTAATCATGATAAAAATGCGATTCTGGAAATATTTTTATATTTTTACATTTTGAGGTTCCTTGTATCCGCTTTCACTATTTTTACAATGATTCCTGTTGTGTGGATATATGCGTGTATATTAAAACTTCCTCAAATTTTAAGGTCCCCTGCGCGTCTTTTTCGATTATGTCGCTATGCATGTATGCATAGCGACATAATCGAAAAAGATGTGTGTGTGCGTGAATGAACACGATAAGCGTCTGAAGTATACTATCGATTGAGTTCCCATTTTGTGTACACTGTACATAGGGCCTAATTTCTAACAAAAAATATAGAAGCTCTAATCTTTTTTCAGTAATAATGAACGTAGCGTATTTCTCTGTAACCTGCAACCGCATATTTAGATTTCATACATTATTTACAAAATTTAAAATAATTTCACTTTACCAAAATAATTTTTTAATGTATATTGACTATATCGATAAGCATTTATACATAATAAAATCTAATAAATTAACACAGCAAAAATATTAAAATCTGGGGAGGGGAATTTTTATAAAATCCTACTTGCCAAGGATTTCTTTCTATCAACTAGCAAAATACAACACACAGCGCTGTTCCGGAGCGCAGTATTTATGAGCTCCGGTGAATTCTTGCCAATATTTAAATTTTCACTGAAATCAAACAAGTACTGGAGCTGGCTTCCGCACTCTCAAAAAAAAAAAAAAAAACTTTCTTCAATTCACGGAAATTCTACTGGCAGCAATGCTGCGGCATATTTTCGTGAATTGACGAATATCCGGGTTTTTTTTTTTTTTTCTCTCTGTTACAGGAGGTAAAATATCCGTTAATTGAAGAAAGTTGGGAAAAGGCAAAAGCGACTGAAAGTTGGATTCGAACCAGCCATCTCACCGTTACGAGACGAGCACGATAGTACTGAGCTATAGTTGTACGTTAGCGAAACGCTTTGAAGTAAATATGTTTGCTTCAGATGGCTTGATCAATTTTTTAAAAAAACTTTTAATTTTGAAGTTCATTTCAGAAAGATTTTGTGAGATTGTGGCTGGGGTTTTTATACTTTAGTATTAATATCCTTCTATATATATATATATGAAAGTAAAATTTGGAAATGGACCAATAAAAATCTGCATAGATTTTCCCGGTACACTCCTAGATCGGCATCCATATTTCTTGTGACCGTGGGTCTTTCTTCTTTAATATTAAGAAAATTGTTTCAAACAAAAATATGAAAATTGGTACTATTATAGAGAAACGTTTGACAAACACGCTGATGCAGACAGTTTTTAAATCGAATAGTTATTTTAAGAGAAATTTAATGTTAAAGTTGATCAAAATCGTTTCATTAAAAAAATTTATATGAGCAAAAACTATACATAGGAATTTAAACATTTTTACATCATTTAATACATTAGAAGTTCCCGGTGTGCAGATAGCATTTATTTTTTTAATTTTATTCATTTTTTGAGGATTTATCTGCATTTTAAATTCAAATTTTCAGCATTTCGAGAGATATTTTTTACATATTTTAGAAAAGGATATTATTTTAAACTGTTGCCAATTTTAAAAATAGCGCAAAGAATGGTATTTCTTTCAAAGGAAAATTTATTTAAACGTGGCTATTACAAATCAGACACTTAAATATAAAACTTTCAAATGAGAATTACGTGATTACGTGTTAAAAATCAGGAAAATATTACGTCATAAAAACTATAGTTACACATGAATTTTAAAATAGAAAGAAAATTTTTAAACTATAAATTCATTATTATGTGTTAAAAGCCTCAAATAGCCGCAAGTAATATGACGTAAATTTCTTTCCTAATCCTGCGCATAAGCTGTCATACCAATTTTCTGCTTGATCCGACAGTTTGAAGTCCCCTATAAACACTAATTCTGCATCTTGTAATTTTTCGAATATATGAAATGAAATAACATACTTATATCTTTCCTATCTCTCAAAATTTTGTTTTAAAATCACATACATTTTAAGATACTAATAAATGTTGAAAATGGTCTCTTTTTTTTTTTTTTTCTTTTTTTCCATTTTAAGAGTCCTGAGATCATAAAATTCATCTAGTGGAAATGTCAAAGTTTATAGAAATTTTTTAAATACTTAAAATTGAAGGAGAAAAATTTAAAAACCGCACATCATAGGCATCTGACGGCTAAATTCGGATGCTGAAAACCGTATTTTAATAAATATATTAGGTGCTGAGAAATCTCGCTTTTAAGTTTTCCAATAAGTTAACATGGTATTTCGCGGTCGGGGAATTTTTTTTTTCTGAAGCGACTTCTTAACTTAATAAAAATCTTTTATTTTTGTCTTTTTAAGTGCGTTCGTAATTATATAAATACGTAGCACCTATAGTCGTCGTTCGGTCCGTCTGTCTGTATGTCTGTCCATCCGTCTGCATATAATAGAGCAAAAACTACCCAACCGAATGATCTGAAATTTTAAATATATAATTGTTGCAAAATTTTGTCGAGTCATTTCATATTTTATGAAAATCGGATGTATAGTTTAATTTCAGGGACAGCCAATGGGAAAAAAATATTTCAAGGGCATTTTAATAATGTTACAGCCTTTCGAACAGAATGAAATTGATATGCACTTATGAAGTGCACTAAAATATACATTCAGTACAATATGCGGTGCAAAAAATATTTATAAAGCTATAGTTATAGTACGAACGCACTTCATTTGCCACGTTTGACGTGCAATTTCCAACTTGTTTAATTTGAAGGCTTTAATTTCAGCACGGGCAAAGTCAAGTTTTTTTTAAAATTACGTCATTAGAAAAATGTTTAAGCTTTTTGAATGAAAGTGCACGTTTTCTTTAAAATAATATGAGGTCATTTTCACCAGTGAAAGGGTAATGCACCTTTGTAAAATTAGGATCTAAGTTTATATTTATTTTTATATAGCTATTTATTTGAACGCACAGTATTTTGTAAAGTGTTCCGAAAGTTGAATGGAGTCATGGCATTTTTTTTTTCTTTTTTACAAACACTCTTATTTCGAATAAAAAAAATAAAACATCATTAGCCGTATAGTTTTAAATACCTTAGATTTCATCATCTGCTATGCAGGTTTTAAATACTCATCTAAATTAGAGATCACGTTCACCAAAAGAAAACGAAAAAAATCGAGGATTAAATACTAATTAAGAACATTGTTAATTACTTTTTACCCCATCTGATTGAACTTAACGCGTAATTAAATAAAATCCATTCTTTTAAGTTTTTTTTTTTTTTTTTATTCAACCTTTTTGTAAAAAAGTATGGCAGAAAATCGATATGTGGTACAATTTTTTTGTAATTTTTTCTTTCTAATCACGTTCCTCCCTTCTAGTGTCTATTTCTTTCATTTATTTCTTTTTTAAGGAAAGGGAATTAAAAAAAAAAAAGCCTTCTGAAAAAGTTTTAGTGTAATATAAAATTAGTTTAAATTAATGTTACGTAACCATTCTAAAAGATTTGCGGGAGAATGATTAAATCAGCCGAAATTCTATTCAAGTATAAAGTAAATACAAGTAATTTTTACGGGAAAAAACGCTTACAAGGGATTGTTTCCGAACTTATTGGCGGGTTTTGCAAAGTGTGGTACGCGTATCTGTTGGGGACGCTTGAAAATATTGTAGGGGATGTGTTACGAGTCTGTGTTCACAACCATCATATGACAAGAAGTTAAAATTTTTTTATTTAATTTTCTGTTTTTAGATCCCCAGCGCACTGTAAAAAAAAAACGGAAATTCTTCTGGCAATCTAGACGCCAGTACTATTTCCGTTTTTTTACGGAAAATTTTCACCATAAATTACAGAAAAATTTCCGTTTTTAAACAGAAAAACGAAAAATTTTCTGTAATTTATGGGGAAAAATTTCCGTAAAAATACGGAAATAGTACTGGCGTCTAGATTGCCAATAGAATCTCCGTTTTTTTTTTTTTTTTTTTTTTTTTTTTTTTTTTTAAATTACAGTGCGTGCCGAAATGCTTATTTATCAGTTGTGTGCGGACCAGTAATGATGCAGTAGAGGAGTTTTTGAAACGAGCCGTTAATTCCCAAATTGGCTCATCCGATCTCAGTAATCTTATCCTTCGTTAATATTAATATTTTGGATTACTTTATTGTGATTTTGATCAAATTTAACAAAATAAATCAATTTAAGTCATTATAATTGCATTCTATTTTACACTACACTACTTCATTAGAAAATAAATATAATTTTCTACTTTACAAATATCAGTTTTAGCCAATCAGATTGCTGGGCTCGGTTGAGCCAATTTGGGAATTAACGGCTCGTGTTTTTGAAGGCTGCATCGTCCGAAATGCCTATGGAAAGCCTCGAATGTTGGCATGAAGTAGGCAAAGGTTATCAAAATTAAAAATTAGAAATATATTACAATTCATGAGACATACAAGTCAAAATCACATAAATACATATACAATTAAAAACGTAAACGTTTCAGGCTAACTTTTAACCCCCTCATCAGTGCAATAACATTCAAATGATCAGAAAACTATATATCATGTTTACAGTTAATAATTACTAACAGTTAAAATCCAAATAAATTATAAAGAACCATATCAAAGCCATGCTGTGTATTCAAGTGGAACTGCACAGGATTCATTAATCTGCGAAATTTACTTACGAGAACACATCTTCAAGAAAAACTCTACTTTTAACGTTAATGCAACTGGATCTGATAACTGTCATATTTGCGAAATCTGGGCTATGGTCGGTATCCAATCCAATATGGTCGGTGCACTGATGAAGGGCTAAAGCTTATCCCGAAACGTTTGCGTTTTTAATTGTATACGTATTTATGTAATTTTTACTCGTATGTCTGATGAATTGTAATATATTTCTAATTTTTAAATTTTGTATATCAGACGTTAAACAATGTTTAGTTATTTTAACCCGCGAGAACTCGCTAGTGAGAATTTCTCTTGGTGCCCAATTGCTTTTCTTTTACTTTACATTCGCTTAATATCATTTTTTTTTTTTGCTTGGCTTAGTATTTTTATTCACAAAAAGGTAAAATAATTTAAATAACATTTTTAAATTTTAATTAAAATGAAAAATTGTTTAAATAAGAGTCTTAAAAAAAGTACGACGGTGAGAGAAAATCTCATGCAGTGAGTTCTCCCGGGTTAATATTGTTATCAAAATTAGTTTACCGAGCTATGTAGCCTCTTTGTTAGTTCTCATGATTTTAAATTTGTTTTGGGCCTTGGGATTCCTTATGCTATTGCTTTGCTGCACCCCTTGGTACTTAGCTTCCTTTTCATTCTCCGTTTTTGCCTAATCTAGACATGCCTTGACACCGAAGTGTCGGGAAAACAAAAGTTTTGGATGCTATATGCGCCTACTTTTGATGTTATATTAAGTCTGGTTCTTCAAACTCTCGAATGGCTCTTAGGGCTCCAACAGAATTTTCAAAATTATATTTTTTAGAACATGCAGTGCTTAAAAATTTATTTTTATGCTTTTTTTGAATTTCTTTGGAGGTTTCGCGAGGGGTTCACGTTCCACGTTGGCACTCTTTATGCACTGCGATGTCATGCTATGTCAACCAGCATAACACGTGGGCCATCTAAATGAGTCATAAAAAAAGATTCCCCCTCTAACTGACTCTTTTAAAATAAACTAAATGCTGAAGATTACTTATGACTCTATTTTAGAAAAATGACACCAAATATGCAAAAAATATGCAAAGAGTGAAAAAGCTAACCCGTCACGTTTTTAACAAGTTGGAAATTGCCCGTCAAACGTGGCAAATTATGTGCGTTCGTACTATAACTAGTTTTATAACTATTTTTTGCAGCGCATATTGTACTGAATGTATATTTTAGTGGTTTTCATAAGTGCCTATCAATTTCATTCTGTTCGAAAGGCTGTAACATCATTAAAATGCACTTTCAATAATTTTTTCCCATTGACCGTAATGTAACGGAAAACTTTTGACCGTCCCTGTAATTAAACTATGCATCCGATTTTCATAAAATTTGAAATGACTCGACAAAATTTTGCAACAATTATATATTTAAAATTTCAGACCATTCGGTTGAGTAGTTTTTGATCTGTTATATGCGAACAGACGGATAGACAGACGGACAGACAGGCGGACTGAACGACGACTATAGGGTGCTACGTATTTATATAATTACGAACGCATCTAAAAATGTGCTGATGTAAAGCTTGCATTAAATGTAAAATAGCAATTAGGTTTATTTGCATCCATTCGTTGTTTTTTATGTTTCCAGTTTTTCATTCATGATTTTCACGTTTAAATGAAACACACACGCGCTTATCTTTAAGAGGTACGTGAAGCATAAAATTTTGGGAATCATTGCCTTATTTCACTGTTGTTTACTTATTGCCCACCAATTGATGCATTTTAATTAGCATGGTTTGGCACATTACAGTATTTTATGGTAATCTTTTATTGTTAACCCCCTTTAAATCCCGTTGTTGTTTATATCTCTCATTTGGACGCGCTGTAGACGAAGATATATCAAAATTTTTGATGGGCCCTTATGAAAAATAATTACACAATACGACGACTGTTTCAAAAAACAAAACTGGGCCCTTTAACGCCATATTCAAAGTTTGTGACTATTGGCCATTTTGTACACCATACATAAAATCGACTATTTTTTAACACATATTTTAAAACACCATATTCAAAATTCGTGATTATTGGCCATTTTTTAAACACATAATTTTAAACACCATATTCAAACTTCGTGACTTGGCCATTTTTAACACCATATTAAAAATTCGTGACTAATAGCCATTTTTTAGTACCATATTCAAAATTCTTTGAAAAATTTATGAGTTTTTCTCACTTATTTCATCTTTATATTTATTATTGTTAATGAGTTACTAGATTCTAAGTCCTTTTTTTTTTTTTTTTTTTTTTTTTTCGGATGTCCTGTACGCACAGAGTGAAAAAACTCGCGCTGTGTTTCTTTCGACAATTTTCGTCAGATGTATGCGTCGCTTTCAGATAAATTTTACAAATTTATTTCGCGTTCAAAGAATAAGAGGCGTCTAACAGAGAGGAATATGCTTTCGCTCAGAAACATCTTCAGTATCATCTAATACTTATAACCTCGGGTGATTTCCTTCATTGCTATTAAGATTTCTCCATTTTGTGTTTCAATGTGGGAGAAATAACAACAACAACAGCAAAACAATAAAGCCAGAAGCCATTCATTTATCTATCACATCTGATAAACAGCCCAAATAGGATATTTAACTACAAATAATATTAAATTAAATTTTAAAAATCAAAAGCCCCGACTGCGTACAAAGCGAACTAATTAACTATTTCTCATCAATGTGAAAAGGTTTTTTATATTACTTACCTATTTTTTTTTTATTTACTTGTATTGATGACCTTTAAGTTGTGTTTAATTGTTAGTTCCTATCTATAAACACTGTTTTGATGAGGCCTGATGATGTCTATGAAGGTTAGAGTTGCAGTAAAGCTAGAGATCCTACCTACACAACTTCCAGGTTGTGTAATATTTAAACGGAGCTTCTAACTGCAAAATAGTCAGTGAAACATCGTCTTCATTTTGAAAGACCTATCCAATGATATGTCACTCAATAGAGTGCGTAAAAAAATTTTTTCGTCTCTACCGCCATTTTGTATTTTACGGCCGCCATTTTGAATTTATAAAAACCAAACCTATCCTATAACCATCCGACGGTTAAGACGAACCGATAGAGACCTCATTCATTAAAATCCATCCAGTCGTTGCGATGTTTCGAGGTTATAAAGAAATCCACATACCCAGATACGTGTGAAACACATAGCCCTTCTTGGCAGTCGGGTAAAAAGAAAAATAGACGCTGAAAAAATCGAATACAAAGATTGCAAAAGAAAAAAAAAAGTCTTCCACAGTTATTTTTTTACTGCCACTGATTTTATGAAAAAAAGATGAAGAGTAAAAGGTTATCTTGTTTACAACTAATGTGATAGATGTTGCGAGTCAAAAAAGGAAAAAAAAAAAAAAAGAAAAGCGAACGAATTCACTTTTACCAAATTTTTCCTGATCCCCATCGCTTATGTTCTTTGCTCATTTGCATTTGCATTCATATACTCACTCAATCAATAGAAGCAAAAGGATAAAAAGATATCTCTTCTTTTTTTTTTTCTTTTTCCAATCTTTAAAAGATTTTGTTATTGCTCATTTTATTTCTAGGAGAGATATTTAATTCTTCATCTGAAACTTTCCTATGGTTTCATTAAGAAGGTATTAAAGTAGCATTTCTTCTGCTTACCATGAATATTTATTGCGGGAAAGTAGAAAAGGAAACGGAGGAACTTCTCCAATTGATATTTATGCAGTATCCTGGTTCATCTGTGTAACGTGTTTTATTTAGTAACTTAATATATATATATATATATATGTATATATATTAAGGCTGTTCTCAAATCCAAAGGGGCAACTTTATGACACAAGTTTTAATTCATTTTTGTTCGGAAACGCATGAAATTGGCATGTGGTGTTATTCAGAAACTATGTAATTGAAAGACATTTTACATTTTTTGGTAAACGCAAAAGATCGTTCAGAAAATACTGTCAAAGTGTCAACGTTTTGAACCGAATTTCCGGACGGAAGGAGAAAAACCGATTGTCACGTGAAACAAAATCGCTTATAACTCGATAAATAATTTATTTATCAAAAAATGGAAAACATCTTCCGATTCCAAATCGCTTCCATAGTCAGCTCTGCCAATTTTGTACCTTTACTTTAAAAAATGAATCAGTACAGTCAATCAGGGTAACTTTGATCCGCATTTTCTCTATTTTCATATGCCACACTCTTATTTGAAGAATATTGTCGCAACTAGGGGCATAAAAGAGAAGAAATGATCCTAAATTATTGTCTGACTATAAAAAAATTAAGGAATAATAAGGATAAAAGCAATAAAAAATGGATTTTTAGCCTGGTTCAAAGTTACCCAGCCATTTAGGGTAACTTTGCACCATATGATAAATTTTTATATGAAATAATTAATTATAAAAAAAGTGTTGTAGTCAGGACAACTTTAAACACCAAAAAATGTTTTCAGATATGTAAAGACTGCGAATTTACATTTCCCAACATCACAAGATTTGTATAATTTATGATATTACAACAAATATCAGGCATAAGAAAAGTGGAAGAAGAGAACCATGAACATTTAGAAATAAAAAAAAACCCTGTTTATTGTTCATATAAAGCATAAAAATGCAGTGAAAAACAATTTCCAACGTTTTAACTCTATAATATATCCATAGTTACAGTAATACATACAAGTATACTAGTATTATTCAAACAAGAATAAAAAACGTTGAACGTATGAAATGTCAAATTTGAGTAGCTCCGCCCCTAATCACGCCTCTAAATGGATTTTATGTATTTTACACATATTTGTAAAAATATTTACATGTCATATCTAATGCACACTTTCGGCATTTATATAAAATATACGTGCAAATATGGGAAATTTTCGACAGTAGCACCTATAATCAGTAAATTATAAGCATCAGTGTAACTTTGAGCCGGCTCAAAGTTACCCTGAAAATTCAGCAAAATGCTAGTGCCTTCTTATTTTACATTTTATTAACTATTAATAAATAAATAATCACAAAATATTAACACATTTACAACATTTATATAATAATATGTCTGATAAATGAGTATATTGTTACTTACTATGAAAATTTAATTGGATTACAACAACTTCAAAACAGCATTCAAAATTAACTTGAAAACAGTACTTCAGAAAAATAGTTAAATGATGTAATTAATTGCGCATAATATTGCTAATTTATTTTCTAAAATAAAGAGTAGAAATCCCAGTTTAGAACCTTGCCAACAGAGCACAGTTCTGGAGTTTATTTAGTCTTTTAGAGTCAAAAATATTGAAAAATAGGAGGTGGTGCAAAGTTACACCCCGTGGTTGAAAGTTACCCTGATTGACTGCAAATGTGTCAGGAAGTTTCGGGCTTGTTAAGCAGTGAATACAGATGGAAAACGTCTTTCGATTCCAAATTGCTTCCATAGTCAGCTCTGTCTATTTTGTACCTTTTACTTTAAAAAATGAATCAGCAAATGTGTCAGGAAGTTTTGGGCTTGTTGAGCAGTGAATATATATGGAAAACGTCTTTCGATTCCAAATAGCTTCCATAGTCAGCTCTGTCAAGTTTGTACCTTTTACTTAAAAAAATGAATCAGTAAATGTGTCAGGAAGTTTCGGGCTTGTTGAGCAGCGAATATATGTGGAAAACGTCTTTCGATTCCAAATCGCTTCCATAGTCAGCTCTGTCAATTTTATACCTTTTACTTTAAAAAATGAATCAGTAAATGTGTCAGAAAGTTTCGGGTTTGTTGAGCAGTGAATATATATGGAAAACGTTATTCGATTCCAAATCGCTTCCATAGTCAGCTCTGTCAATTTTGTACCTTTTACTTTAAAAAAAATGAATCAGTAAATGTGTCAGGAAGTTTCGGGCTTGTTGATCAGTGAATATATATGGAAAACGTCTTTCGATTCCAAATCGCTTCCATAGTCAGCTCTGTCAATTTTGTACCTTTTACTTTAAAAAATGAATCAGTAAATGTGTCAGGAAGTTTCGGGCTTGCTGAGCAGTGAACAAAAATGGAAAACGTCTTTCAATTCAAAATCGCTTTTATAGCCAGCTCTGCCAATTTTGTACCTTTACTTTTAAAAATGAATCAGTAAATGTGTCAGGAAGATTCGAGCTTGTTGAGCTTTGAACTTGAGAATTGCGTTAAGCTGTAACATTATGACTAACATTACTTTAACTTACTATACAGGATGTTACATAATTAAAATGATGAATTTTAAAGGGAGTTAGAACAAAAACATAAGCAAAAACTTTTCTCAGGCGCATAAGTTGTCAAAATTAAGCCATTAATTTCCCAGTTGTCATTTTTTCACTATAAAGGGATATGTGTTTGCTTCAGAATACTATTCAAGATATTTTCATTTTTATCATAATGTTGTTAGTTGTTAGCAATAAATAAAGGGGGAAAGAAAATGTAATTAAAAGATAAATGGATAACAGAAAAACTTTCATTTAACAGTTTATTACGAAGACTTCTTTTAAGGAGTGAAGAAATTTGGAAAGAAAATGAGTTCGTGTTCATGTGTCAGAAAGATTGGCATTGTTATGTGTGGATATTTTTTAAGAACATGCTTAACAACTGTATGTTAGATTTGAAGGTATATATTTTTCTTCTTTGAAGATACATATTTATTGAATAAAATTTCAGAGAAACTGCTCTTGAAATTTCAGTTATCCATTTGATTACGTATTGAAACTTATGCACCCCACTGACCGATAGCGGAGCTGCCAATGGAGACTTTTTTTTATGTAAGATTCGTACAATTATTGAAAAAAAAAGTGGTAATTTTTTCTTAATACTGTATATTGAAGTGTATGGCAAACATTTTTTTTAAATAGTGGTAACGAATAGAATAAGTAATATAAAAATGTTGTTTTTAAAGTCAATTCCTACTTAGGTCATCAAAAAAAAATTTAATATAATCCCTTAAGCTAATATTAATTTTTGTTGCATTAAAATATCTCAATTTGTTGATTTTCTATAAGCAAATAAGTTTACAATGGAAGTCTATGGGAATTTAGCGAAATATTAGAGATATCGCCAAGCTGACGTCACTTTTGGCGACTCATTTTGGTCGCCAAATTTGGCGATATATCGCCAAGTTGGCGACATACTTGACGGTATTTGGCGACAGAACAGGGTCCCCCCACTATGGTAACCCCCCCCCCTTATAGATACGAAGATGCATTAAATGCTTCAATAACCAATGGCCGCCATTTTGTCCCCCATGTAAAACTGAAATTAATTAATTAAAATTTAATTAATGAATTAATATTTGAAAAAACTGTATTAACATCAATTGTCATCCAGTACAAGTTTAAAAAAATTTATTTCAACTTGATAGGATGAATAATAAGTATTCAAAATTGAAAATTTGATTGAAAATTTGAACAAGATATAGTATATATAAATAAATAAATATAGGGAGAGTGTGAACTAATAGTAGGAATTGAATAAAAAATAATCGCCAGTAGTATACTAATTTTAATTGGTAAAAGGTGAAAAGTAAAACTTTAAAAACAGTAAAAGTAGGTTTATTTCGGATGTTTACATGTTTGGACTCTGTCAGAGTGATTTTCAAAATAAATAAATAAAAATATTCTAAAATTATACGGTCTATCAAACGCCATCATTCAAATTTTCACTCACTCTTTCATATTATGCACGTTATTTTTTTTTACTTTACTTGGATGTTTATTTTTATTTTCGTAACTGTTGGGTAACTCAAGTACCACTATAGTATTATTACAAGGTGTTGACTTGTTATATATTTATCGCTAGTAGTAGTTCGGTTATCCGTCAGTGGGATGTATATGTCCATAGTAAAAGAGTTAAATGAAATTTCAAGAACAGTTTCTCTGTAGTTATATTTAAAAAACATGTATCTTCAAAGAAGATACCCATTTGCCTTCCCCTTTCCCATTTGTGATTTATAATTTTGATTGCTTTGATTAAGACAACCCCTTTCCCATTTGGATTTATCATTTTGATTGCTTTGATTAAGACACTTAAATAAACACACTTAACAACCGTTTGTTGCGTTATTTTAACTACACTTTTGAAATAATCTTGAAATTTCTGTTAAGGCTGTTCTCAAATCCAAAAGGGCAACTTTATGACATAAGCTATAATTTGTTTTTGTTCGGAAATGCATGAAACTAGCAAGTGTTGTTTTTCAGAAACTATGTCATCGAACTGTTTTTCCGTTTTTGTTTGCAAATGCAATAGATCTTTCAGAAAATAGTATCAAAGATGACCTTTTGAACCGAAGTTCTGGAAGAAAGCAGAAAAACCAGTCAGCGAAGGGAGAAAAGCGTCTTTGTCACGTGATCAAAATCGCTTATAATTCCATGGGTAATTAATTTATCAAAAAATGGAAAACACAGTTCGATTCCAAATCGCTTCCATAGTCAGGCCTTCCAATTTTGTATCTTTCCGTTAAAAAATGAATTTGTAAATGTGTCAAAACATTTTGCGCTTGTTGAGCAGAGCAGTTGAGAACAGCCTTAATCGATAAACGAAACGTACAGAATTCAAGTGGATCAAGCTCATAAAACATTAGTCAGGGATATTTGAAGGTAAAGCTAATGGGTTCGGGCTTCATTGCGTTTCATTCAGAATCATAGGATACTAGCACCATTAGTTGCTCATATTTGCAAATTAGGAATTAGTTTATTACGCCACCGAACAAATATTGTTGTGTACAGTGGAAGAATGAATGTTAAACGTGTTGAACGAAAAACTGGACTCTTATCCACGTTGATTCTGAAACGCTTCAAATATATCTTGTTATCCAACCGCGGTTTGTCATTCTGATTATTAGGAATGATAAATTCGCAGTTGCAATAGAGTCCCGCTTAACTGAGTTTCCGCTTTAACCGAGTTATTTTCCTCTTATGGACTGATAGCTTCCATTATTATGAAACAGCCATTATAGATGAATTGTTAGGTAAAGATGAAAGAGCAGAGCAGCCGTAAAAAGTTAGAACTCTGATTTTCTGGTCAGAATGGGGAAAAAAATTATAATTAAAATTTACCATAATAAACCATAATTGCCATTTGTTTTTCCATTTTGACCAGAAAATCTGAGTTCTAACTTTTTACGGCTGCTCTTTCATCTTCACCTAACAATTCATTTATAATGGCTGTTTCATAATAATGGAAGCCATCAGTCCATAAAAACTGCAGCAAAATTGACATTCAACAAACAAAGAACTATCAAGGGTTTTTTCAAATAAACCATTTCATTCCCCGTTTTTCTTAAAAGTAACTGTAATGTACATCAAAAAAATGTTGCTAGTACCATAACAATTAATGAATAAAGTGAAAATTTATATTTCATCTCCTTAGTTTGTGAGGATTTGTGTGAATTATAGTCCAGGCAATAGAAACCGTATAGGGGCTCTACCTAGCAAAATTCATGGTAGTTCTGGAAAAGGCTTACTATATGTTTTTTGGGTCGCTGAATCCGAATTTTTAACTTTCCACAAAAATGTCCCCCGGCAACCCCCCCCCCAATTTTCGTAAAATGTCCCCCCCAAAAAGGTTTTTATTAAAAAAATCAATTTTTTTATTGTTTTAGGGGGAAAGTATCTAGAAATTCAGAAAGTAGACAAAATTTGCAACAAATTAGATACATGATATTATGACTTAGGATGAAGAGGTAGGGGGGATCTGCCTCGGAACATGCGCGCGGTGCTGCGTGAACTAAATTGAGCAATTCAATTTAACCACTCACACGTTTACATTCGCCTTCCCATCTCCCCTCCGAACTTTCTATATAAGGTTTACTTTAAGTTTTTTGGGTTGCTGAATCCGATTTTTTTACTTTCTCCCAAAATCCCCCCCCCCCCCCCCCAAAAAAAATAGTTGTTTTTAACTTAAATTTCTTATTGTATTAGGGGAAAAGCATTACGAAATTCAGAAACTAGACAAAATTTGCAACAAATAGGATATATGACATTATGACGTAGGCTGAACGGGGAGGGAGAGGGCTGCCTCTGAACATTCATTGCGGCGCTACGTGCACTAAGTTATGAAGTCCAGGCAATGGGGGATTTTACCTGGAAAAATTAATACTAGTTCTGGATTTCGACTCACTTTATGTTTTTTGGGTCGCTGAATCAGAATTTGTAACCTCCCACAAAAATTTCACCCGGCAACCTCCCTAAAAATTGATTTTTTGAAAAAATTCGGTTTTTGAGAAAAGCGCGCGGGGAATGTTCCGAGGCAGCCCCCTCTCTTCCCGTTTATCCTGTGTCATAATGTCATATATCCTATTTGTTGCAAATTTTGTCTAGTTTCTGAATTTCGTAATGCTTTCTCCCTAAAACAATAAGAAATTTAAGTTAAAAACAACTATTTTTTTTTTGGGGGGGGGGGGGATTTTGGGAGTAAGTTAAAAATTCGGATTCAGTGACCCAGAAAACTTAAAGTAAACCTTACAGAGAAAGTTCGGAGAGGAGATGGGAGGTCGAATGTTAACGTGTAAGCGGAATTGTGCAACTTAGTCCACGCAGCACCGTGGCGCATGTTCCGAGGCAGATCCCCCCTTCCCCTTCATCCTAAGTCACAATGTCATATATATAATTTGTTGCAAATTTTGTCTACTTTCTGAATTTCTAGATACTTTTCCTCTAAAATAATAAGGAAATTTTTTTTTTAATAAAAACCTTTTTTCGGGGGTCTTTTTACCAAAATTTGGGGGGGGGGGGGTTGCCGGGGGGAAATTTTGGTGGGAAGTTACAAATTTGGATTCAGCGACTCAAAAAACATAAAGTAAGCCGATTTCCAGAACTACATTAATTTTGCTAGGTAAAATTTTCTATTGTCTGGACTATTAGTCTTATCCGAGTTTTTTGCTTATCCGAGGTGAGCTTGGTCCATTTTAACTCCGATAATCGGGACTTTACTGCATCACGTAAAATAGTTTTATGGCATAGTAAGATATAGCTACTATACTTTAGATTTAGAGTCAAGTATACAATCTAAATTTACTAAGTTCTTAAAATAATAATTATTTTTTCTGATTAATTCACTAATTTCTATTACCTCATTTTCTTTTCTATTAATATTTACTTCTCAAAATGGCATAACAAAAAATTTCTGGTGAAAGACTTTATTTTTCTTTGATAAATATAATTAGCAGCCTCAATATTAATAGAAAATAAAATATCAAAGGAAAAACTTAAACAGTAAAGGAGGAAAAAAATGAAACAGTAAAGAGTGAAAAAAATGGCCAATTTATTACTCATTACTCAAGTCCTATTTATCTAATAGAGTGGGGAAAGTAAAATTCGTAAAGAGTTATTTAATTTACAAGATATGGGATAATATGAAAACCAGGGGAAAAAAAAAAAGTAAATTGATTTAACCGTAATCTTAGTTCTTTATTTTTAATTTTATCTGTCATTTTTTACCCGAGTCTTTCAAGTATTTACATATGTAGTGGGTTCTGAAGTTAAATAAACAGCCTTTGATTTCTTCCTTTTTTCCCCCTACTTGCACTTCTTTGGCTTGTTTCAGAATGTTTCTACATTGACAGTTTAATATAATTGAGGTCAATTTGAATAGAAAGTACAGTTCTTGAGGTAATGAAGCGCTTAGTATTTATGTTATAAACATTAAACAATTGAATAAAACAATGTAATTAAAATCTCCTCGGTTTGCTTCTTTTAAAAAACCTGTTACTTATTATTATAGGGATATAGGCAAGAAAAGAATATCCGATTTCCCAGACATTTTTTTTCCCGCGCGAAAATAATAAAAATTGCATGATATTAATATCTCTAAGAATTTTGTTTAGAATTTAAAGCCATAAAATATTTAATTTACATTATTTATGTTTGTTGATAAATGCTAATTATTTTTATTCTTTTTTAATAGAGCGTACGTTTAAGATAACATAATGAGAATTAAAGTAACGAAAGATCGTTCTTTTTTTTGTATTAAAATTAAACCTGTAAAAGGGCAAATGTTTTTTTATCAGCCGAATTTAGATATAGTTCTGTTTTGAATATATCGTCATTTGGTACTTTAGTTGGAAAATATAAATAATTAAAGTAGAGAGAAAATATTGACGCACCAATCGGATGCCACTGTGGGAAAAAGTTATGTAATACTTCACCGAGGCTAACGAAAAAGACAGGCTACCGTGGTGCATCCCACTTGTCTTTTTTTACGGACCGATAGAGTGACGTGGTGCTCTTTTCGGACACCTTCATTGGTGCATTCGAACATCACGTGACACCAGTGGTCTGTAAAAAAAAAAGATACGCGGAATGCACCGCGGTAGCCTGTCTTTCTCGTTAGCCTCGATACTTCACAGAATGGACTTTATTCAAAATCTGGGTTTGAGGCTGAAAAAAGTCACGTGATACCGGTAATTTACCCATAGAACTTCTAACTGATAAGAAGGAAGGCTACTACAGTGCTTTCCGCATGAACTGTTTTACTGGCTGGCGAGGGTTTTTCATTACGTCTACGGAGCCTTCCCTTCTTTACGCCAAAAGTTTTTACCTTGACCACGTGATCAAAACGTAGATTATCGAATATCCTCCATTTACGGAGGTATGCTAGAAGAGATTTTTGCGCCTGTAATCGGTGCGAAATGGAGATTGGAGTCGGACGGTTGCTGGGCTGAACGACGCTTCATATTAAGATTTCGACGAACTTGCGTACGACACCATACATAAGCTGTTATGATTCTTTTTTGAGACGCCAGCATTATTCTGTGCATAGTTGCCTTGTAAATACTCGAATGTATATATTTTAATTTCAATACAACATTTTAAGTCAGAAGGTGTTGATCGTTTTATTTGTGCTGAATGAAGTCTAATTCTACAATATTGTATTAAAATAATTAATGTGATAATGCAATGTAATATAAAGTCAAAAAATTTTTTTTAAGCACCATTTTTTTTTAAATGCAGATATATCGCTCACCCGCAAGAAAAGTGACACATCTCATAAAAATTCATTTTGCGTTTTATTCCACTAACAGGTCTGTCATAGGTGCTACACCATCTTGCTACACAAAAAGTTTTATAAGTATAGGTATACGGAAAATCACTTTATTACGCCATATGTCTATTTGTGACCACAGAAGAGCGATGGGTTTTATGGGGTTGGTTGGTTGGTTGATTTTTGACGGCCGATTATCTGCACTAGGGATATAGGCCCGAGGGGGGAGTGCCCTTCGTGGGGGTCTTTCTAAGGGAACCTAACCCGTATTTACGCATGGAAAACCATGGCTCGAAGAAAACCACGAAAACTCCGAACGATTAGGCCGACGGGCGCGATTGGGTTCGAACCCAGCACCTCCCGTCTACCAGCTTCGAGAGCAGAACCTCTCAGCCACTGGTGGGGCTGGATTTTATGGGGAGGTAAAAGTGCCCAACCCTCCAAACCTTTTCCTACGTCTTCATTCTTGAGGTTTTTATGAGTTTATGCACGTTTTTGATCCTGCATGTAGAGCTCAATGCTATAATTTCATGTTACAGTAAAATCATGCAAATTTTCTTCTGCCTCTCCTGTGAAATTTACTTTTGTCGAGATGTGACACTTTTCTTGCGTTTTTTTTTTTTTTTTTTTTTTTTTTTTTTTTACTTCACTATTTAAAACCAGGTTTTTCCATCATTAACCCTTTCCGGAGCAATTCTGTTTACAAACTGATGAAATGATAGACTGACATCAGAATTTATAAACGAAGTTATTAGAAAATACGAACTCGCTTATTTTCACGTAAATTATAAACGGAAAATTTTAATTAAGTTTTCTTGGTGCCGTTTGTCAGTTTTGGAATTAAAATTAGGTGCCCTTTTTTAAGGACACCGCTCTTGTAAGGATTAATTGTAATCTAATATAATGTTTAACATAAATATACTGTAATATAATATAAAACTTCTATATCAGCAATACAATTTACAACAGAAAATGAAACTGAAGATAAACTCCCCTTCCTGGATATTTTCATTGACAGGAAAGAAAAAAGTTACCGGTCATGAACTTTTAACACCAGCATACCATAAGGTAACGTTTGCTATGACCAGTTCTCAAATTTTAATTCTGAAAATCCAGTCTCCCATAAAATCGCTGTACATAGAACCTTATCCTTACCTCAAACAGCAAGAAAGTAGCGCAGCAACGACGGAGTCCTTCAGTTAGAAAAAGAAAACATCTTTACATATTTTTGAAATACAATAGTTATCCAATACGATGGTTAAAAGTAATTTCTTCAGGGCAATCTGTATCGTCCTCCATAAACCACAAGAGTCCTATAAGTTATGTCTCCATTCCATATTATCAAAAATTGTCAGAAAAAATATCTAATTTATACAAATCAATGAATATTGGTACAACCTTTAAACCTCAGAATATTATGAAGAATATAGTATGGAAATTCAAGCCTAAATACCCCCCCCCCCCCACATCCTCTTGCAGAATACCGATATAGTTTACAGTATTCCTTGTGAAGATTGTGACTCTATTTTTATCGGTGGAATTGGATGCAACATCCGCTCAGAAGAGCATAAACGATCTTACAAATCTGGAAGTTTACAATGAAAACTTGTTCTGTAATCCTTCAATAGATCCCGACCATATAGAGATTTCGAAAATATTAAAATAATTAAATCGAACTGCAATAATTTTGAAAGTAGAATTTTTCCAGAAGGTTGGTTATATAAGATTACAGAAATCTCTCCTAAATGAAGTACTGCACAATTCCACCAGAATATGTGGTCATATTGTGACATATAAATCAATTAAAACTGAATATAGCCGAACTCAGATAATGAAAATCCTCGGTTATATAAATCAAATAATTCATTCTTCAAAACAGGGATTTTTCAAAAACCTAGTTTAAGATAATGATATTTATGAGGCATAAGGAAATAAGGAAAAGTTTAGTTGCACTATTAAAAAGTATCGTTTAAAGATGTTAGACATATTAGATTCTTCCTCACAAATTTCCCATTAAATAGTGCCATTACCTGTGAAATTAAAGTTAATTCAGTTGAAGTTAAGTTTATATGTGCAAAGATTTACGTGTCTTCCATAATCCATGTTTAATGCATACGATATATATATATATATATATATATATATATATATATATATATAAAACAATCTTTATTTTCTTGAAATGTAAGTAATATTATCTAATGAAGAGTCTAATATAATCCTAATCCACAACACAAAGATCGCTACATCAATGCATTCTTTCCTTGATCAGGGTGGTTTGATCCTAAATGACTCGACATTTTTCCGGGGACTAAAACCAACACTGACTCTTTAATGATTCAGAAACCATACAGAATACAAAACATACGTAAAATACAGCGTGTATAGCATACTCCCTGGTGATTTAATATTTTAGTTGCATAATTTTGAACGTGAACATGTGTAAACGATAACTTTGGTTTTCAATTGACATTTGTACTGATGAGGAACTTGTATAGAACTTAAAACGTTCTCTATTGTAATTTGTTTTAATATATGATATTAATGTGTTGTTTTAATTTCTTCTTTCTAAAGAAAAAAGTATTGTAATCGAAATATATTTGGACGAATCTACCGTTTTAGGGGTCAGAGATCCCGAAAAACATGTTTATACAAAATGTCTGTCTGTCCGTCCGTGTCTCCTCTTTGTATCATCGAAAAGTGTATGAAGTTATGCTTATAACTGAATCAAATTTCATATATATGGTTTTTGGCTATGGCCAGCAGATCCCACGGGAATTTGGGAACAATCTGCCGGAAGGGTCACTGTAGTAGCAATTTTTGTGCCATTTTCATTATTGTATCATTGAAAAGTGCTTGAATTTATGCATGGAATTGAACCAAATTTCATATGTATGTTTTTGGCTATGGCCAGCAGATCCCAGTTGAATTTGGTGATATTCCGCGGGAAAGGGGCGCTGTAATAGCGACTTTTGTGCTTTTTTCTTTATTGTATTATCGGAAAGTATTCGAAGTTGTGCAGAATATTGAATCAAACTTGATGTATGTGTTTTACTATGGACTGCAGGTCTCAGTTGAATATAGCTAATTTCCCCACGAGTGGGTTACTGCGATAGCGATTTTTCGTAGTTTTATTGTACATCGGCTGTTCACGCAGCGACGGCAATTCGCATCTAGTTAACACGGCGATTCCCAAGTAGCTGACGCACAAAGGAATAACGAAAAATATTGATTTCATTAACTACTATGATCAAGATTACCTCGTTTTATCTCTGATTAGTAAAATGAAGCAGAAATTTAAGATGAAAACCAAAGATGGAGTAGTATTGAAGTAATAACACTAAAAGTGCACATGTGCAACAACTTTTTGAAATATTAACATTTATGGGAAAGAAGATAGTTTTGGGACTGGAGCAGTAATTTAAGTTTTATTAAATGTCTGACTTTTAACGTCTTTTTACCCGACTGCCAAGAAGGGTTATGTGTTTCACGAATATCTGGGTATGTGGATTTCTTTATTAATTTCTTTATTAAGTTTTGTTTTTATAAGTTCAAAATGGAGGCCGTAAAATACAAAATGGTGGTAGAGACGGAAAAAAATTTAACGCACCCTATTGAGTGGCATATCGTTGGACAGGTCTTTCAAAATGAAGACGATGTTTCATTGACTATTTTACAGTCAGAAGCTTCGTTTAAATTTTATACAACCCGGAAATTGTGTAGGTAGGATCTCTAGCTTTACTGCAACTCTAACCTTCATATACATCTATAGGCCTCATCAAAATAGTGTTTATAGGTAGGAACTAACAATTAAACTCAACTTAAAAGCCATCAATACAAGTAAATAAAAAAAATAGGTAAGTAATATAAAAAATAGTTTCACGTTGATGAGAAATAATTAATTAGTTTGCTTTTTACGCTGTCTGATTTTTCGATTTTTTAAATTTAATTGATATTATAATTCTGATTCAAATGTACTACGTTTAGTTATTTGAAATACAGTCGAACTTGATTAAAACGAGAAACAAGGAAATTATAAAATCCCCGTGTTAACCATTACTCGTAATATCCAGGAAGATAATAAAAATCCCTAAAAACATAAATAATGCTTTGTTAGTGCCCTCTTTACTACATTTTTACTTTTTTTTTTCACAAAATTCACAAAAGTTTTTTCGAAAGCGGATTGAGTAGTTTTTCTATTTCTCCAAAGTGTCGAATCGATACTGTTGATGAGGAAAGTCCACATATTTTGCACACTGCAGACTTTTTCCCACCTCACTGCAGTTCATTAACAAGAAAGAAAAAATCATTCGTCAAGCACGTATTAGGAAACACATTCCAACACATTCAGAATAATATAACACAACTTCAACGTTTAATAAGTTGAAATAGGATGTCTAATTGAACCATATGGAAATGCGTAACACTTTTGAAACCCCAATTTCAGCAATTTCCGTCTACAGTTGGAAAATTATCCAAATTCTTTGAGCAGCCCTGTATATAAGATATAGATTTATATCTATAAGTTACATACATGCAAAAATTTAGTTCGGTTAGGAAATACATACCACAGTTGAAAATTCCCCTTCAGTAATTTCCGCTACGGTACGTGAATTATTTTGTGCAGCCCTGTATACGAGGGATAGAATTTATACACAACGAGTAGCATGCAAAAAATTAGTTAAATTTAAAAGCGCATAGTGAAATTGAAAACGCATTTCCAGCAATTATTGCTCGAAAACAGTACTGTAACAGATTTCTTTTGTGTGTTCCTGTAAATGAACGATAAATGCTATGAATGCTGTATTCTATAGTAATAATCTTGTAGTAAAAACCAGTGATTTATATGGATTTCGATACATTTCAAATAGCATACTGTCATTAAAACACACTGCAAACGATTTTCCCCTTTGATCATAATATAACGGAATTTTTTTGCGTGCCCCTGTACATGAACTATTAATGCTACACACTTCATATTCATTACCGAACAACATTAAGAGGCTACTTCAGTCAAGTGAAAAGACCCGTTCGCTAATGCTGATCCTATGGAAGAAATTTATAAAGATATCTCGGTTGCATTTCAATATTTTTAAATGATTTCTTTTGCATTAGACAGCTGAGATCGATCTGTACAAAGGTTGTTTTATACTTTTTCGATTTTGTTTACAGATATTTTTTATAGGGACACTTTCATTTTCGGAACCGGTTTCAAAAGTGAAAACATCCTCATTAAAAAAAAAAATTGCAATGAAAATCGAAAAAGTAAAAAACGGCCTGCATACAGATCGATCTCAGCTATCCAACGCAAAAGAAATCATTTAGAAATATTGAAATGCAACCGAGATATCGTTATAAATTTCTTCCATAGGATTAGCATTAGTGAACGGGTCTTTTCGCCTGACTGAAGTAGCCTCTTAACGTGTATAGATTGCATGAAAATCCGAGTATATTTACGCGAGTTAGAGCGTGGACAGGCAGACAGGTGGACAGACAAACCGAATTCACAAACACTTTCCAACTTTGTTGGAAAGTGTTAAGAATGTCTATTTTTACACTAATTGATAATACTTTTCTTTTTAGACTCCACTTTATAATTTTTGAAATATTTAAAATTAAAATAAAGCTTTTTGAACGAATTTTTTAATTAACAGTGAAAAAGAACTACAGCCAATATCAGTTCTAATTCCAAAGTTGAGCAGATGTTTTGCTCGTATTAAGCGGGAAAATGCTAATATGGTTTAAAAGATAAACCTTTCTTATTGGGCAAAATGTTTGCTTTAACCATGTCGTCTTATTAGCTGTGCACCTATTAACAGAGTTCGATTGTACTTCTACATTCGTTTAATTTCTGTACAAAATTCATACGCTTTATTCGGTGGCTTAGTGAAAACATGTGCGGTTTTATATAGCTGTCGAAAATATGTCGTACATAATGCGCGCCCAAAATTTTAGGTCTGATTTAAAAAAAAAAAAAAAAAAATGCGCATTGTACACGAATAAATGCGGTATAATATTATTAAACTCTATTAGTACGTTTCTTCTGATAATGTTTTTGACATGAAATATATTTTGATAATGAATACCGTATGCATGTATAGGTACGTACAGTCGTGGGGAAAAAAAGTAACCACCTCCTGCTAATTCTGCAATAAATTATCGTAGAAGAAAGTTACAGGTATCAAAGGAGTGGAAATAAAGTCTACTTTTAAATGATGTATATAAAATTTGCTTAGGGCGCCATCTACATATCAAACAAACCCAAACTTTGTTTTTTTTTTCAATAGCAATACCCAAGTTTGACACCATAAATAAATTCTCCGAGTTCCTAATAGTTTCCGGGAATTTAATTATTTTAAAATGAGTACGTTTTAGGGTCTGTATTCAAATTGAAGTTCAGTACTCGATTGTTAAAATGCTACAGAATGGCTATGTCATTCCTTTACTGTAAAAAAAAAAAAAAAAAAAAAAAAAAAAAAAAACTGACTAAAATACGGAAATACTACTGGCAATCTAGACGCCAGTACTGTTTCCGTATTTTAACGGAACTTTTTCCCGGTAAATTGCAGAAAATTTTCCGTTTTTTTAAAAAATTTAACGGACATTTTTCTGTAATTTACCGGGGAAAAGTTCCGTTAAAATACGGAAATAATACTGGCGTCTAGATTGCCAGTAGTATTTCCGTATTTTAGTCCGTTTTTTTTTTTTTTTTTTTTTTTTTTAACAGTGTATTAATGTATTTTTTCTTGCCAATATGACCATTTCACTCGCTTAATATGCTAGCCCAAATATTTCAACAAAATGAGTAAAATATATTTTTTCCAAATTATGCTTTTCTGCACTTCCTAGACGGCCCCTTAAACCATCATTATGATTTTTTTAATGATTATTCGAAAACTACTTGAAAGAAAAATTTGAATTTGAGAATTCGCATAAAGCAGGACATTATAAATATAAATCTATCAAAAAAATTGTAGGTTGCAATTCATAATTTTTTTCGAATATTAATTTCATAATTAATAATTATAAAATTTTTAAAACGATAAATTCAATGTATTTATGTTTGAGTTTTTTAGTATTATAACTACACACAAATTGTTTGGTATCAGTAGCTTTCCCCTATTATAATTAGTTTCAGAGTTAGTAGATGCTGTTTACTCCCCCCCCCACACACACACACACACACAACTGTACGTATTTTGAGGGATACGTTCGTCCAAAGTTTTATTGATATTTCAATATTTTTTTGTTGTATAAACATAAATTGCGCTGGTCAACAAATTTGAACTTTTGCTCTTTCACAAAACTTAAATAAGTTGTTCCTTATGAGGTGTTTTGTGATGATTCCCGAATCTAGTTTTATATATTTACTCAGGTCTTGTTTTTGAGATATTTACATATTTCGATGTATGCAAATTTTGTAAATTTTGTACAATTATATGTTAATTTAAGGCATAAAGTATTATTATAATGGCTTTTTGTACAATTATATGCAAATTTAAGGCATAAAGCATTATCATAATGACTTTTTTTTATGTTATGATTGCTGTCAAGTTCACTTTACAAAAATGTTGTTTCTGAGATTATAATGACATGTGGCCGTGTTATATTGTGCCTAATTTGCATATTTTTCATGTTTTTGAAACAATGTTTCTTGATGGCCAAATACTTCTGTCACACGAGTACGCCAATATGTTTGTAAACCAGATTTTTGCGCTGATTTCAAATCCGGTATTTGTTTTCTTTTATCACTCCTAGTTTTTGAAAAAGTGAAATTTCACTTTTTGGTCAAAAAAGCCAGACATTGCTTTTTATATTACTTTCTGCTGCACTTCAGCTAGTTAGGATAGATTCTACTACTTAAAATCGATTATGTAAATTGTTGTTTATGTCCCTAATAAGGATGTGACACTGTTCACCCTTTTCACAAGGAGGTACATACCCTTAAAAAGCATCTTATATCAAACTTGTGTCAATACCGTACAAAAGTAGAAATTCATTTTACTCAAAAACTAGACGTGATGTAAGGAAAAGAATTGGAGATTTGAAATCAGCATAAAAATCTACTCTAGAAAAACATTACGTCGATTCTATGGCAATTACTTTAAACTTGATAGTAATGTAAGCATTACACCATAGAATTAGATTTAATAACTGGCAGATAAATGTTAAGAATATGAAGATCGTGACATTTATCTGAAGCAAACAGTCGAGTAGTCATTATCTAGAAAACGTAATTCAATCTGACATTTATTGTATCCAACATTTGCATAAAACAGCTCAAAAAAGCCTAAATTTGAATAAACTTAAATATGCAAATTTCTCAAAAACTGGACCATCTAGAGTAAAACGGAAAGCATATTCGGAATCGGTGCAAAAACTGATCTAGAATCAACTAATATCCTATCCGTTCTGTGACAGAACCTTTGTTGCCCAGTATTGTCAATCTCAAATATAGATTAAAAATCAATCCAAGTTATTATCAGTTCATCCAATGTTTTATTGTATTTAAATATTTTTTAGTTACTTAAACGCAAATTTTAATCGCATATAGATCTATCAATCTCAAATAAATACCTATCCAAGATATTACCATTTCTGATTGGTAGTCTTTTCC
Source organism: Maratus speciosus (assembly GCA_963932465.1). Classification (NCBI taxonomy): domain Eukaryota; kingdom Metazoa; phylum Arthropoda; class Arachnida; order Araneae; family Salticidae; genus Maratus; species Maratus speciosus. The sequence goes on along the minus strand of OZ010793.1, from coordinate 294,687,112 downwards.
CTTTTTTTTAATTATTACTAATTTTTACATCTTACAATAGATTAAAAAATCTAGTTAAAGGTTTTTCTTTTTTTTTTTTGGGGGGGGGGGGGGGAGGCAAAAAATATTTTTTTTTCGATATTAAATATTAATAGGAATTAAAACAGCGGAAGAAATTAAAAGAGAAAAAGCAAGAGAAAGGAAAAAATAGCCCATTTGTTACTTTATTACTCTAGTATTATTTATTTAATAATCTGAGAGGGGGGGGGGGTGAAACGTGTAAAGAGTTATTTAATTTGCAAGATAAGTGATACGTGAAAAGGATGAAAAAAGAGGAAGTTGATTTAACGGGTAATATGTGTTCTTTATTTCAATTTTATCTGTATTTTATTTTGCGTAAGGCTTTCAAGTATCTGTAGTGATACCTGAAGTTAAATAAACAACGTGTTTACTTTATTATCGTTGTTAACATATTTTTTTTTTTTTTTGTCTTTGCATTATTAATAGTTTCACATAATTGAGGTCGCTTTAAATTGAAGGTATCACTTTGTGTATAATAAAAAGATTAAAGTATTATTAGCTGAAAACATGTAAGAATAGAAGGGAAAATGTGTGTATAATTAAAGTATTAACACTTTTTTTTTTTTTTTTTTTATTCTTTCCTTCTATTTTCTTTTTAATTGTAAATTTCTGTATGTTTATTTATATTAAATAAAATTGTATTGTAGAAAAATGACTTGGAGAAAATTGGTGTATATATACTTATTAAAGTAAAAAGTTTATACCAAACGAAGAAGTTATAAGGTTTAAGGATGTTTTTGAAAGGCTTATAAAAGTCGTTTATAAAAGGTTTAAAGGTGTTTTCAGTTTTTCTCCCGATCAACAACACGAATCTTTTTGGCAGTTTCACGAACTCATTTTCAATGCTTTCTGCCTGAAAATTTCGAATATTAACAATAAAATTTAGGAAAAAATACGAAACTTAATGACTTTTTCTCTAAGATTCTTTATTTCTATACGAAAATCGAAAACGCTATCCAATTCCTTAAAGCTTGTAACTGAACATTGGCTAGTTTTACTAATTTGCAGATAAAAATGATTTCACCATAAAAACGGTGATGTATTTCGATGAAATTACGCCTTCTTCAACTATTAAAACACTTGCAGCAACTACAAGCGCAAGAGCACCCAGTTCAAGAGTAGTCGCGAGATATCTTAAGGCTGTTCTCAACTGCTCTGCTCAACAAGCGCAAAACGTTTTGACACATTTACAAATTCATTTTTTAACGAAAGGATATAAAATTGGAAGGCTTGAATATGGAAGCGATTTGGAATCGAGCAGTGTTTTCCATTTTTTGATAAATAAATTACCTATTCAGTTATAAGCGATTTTGATCACGTGACAAAAACATTTTTCCCCTTTTCTTGAGTGTATATTCTTCTTTCGTGCGGAAATTCAGTTCAAAACGCCCACTTTGACACTATTCTCTGAAAGATTTATTACGTTTTCAAAAAAAAAAAAAAAAAAAAAACAGTTCGATTACATATTTTCTGAACAACAGCTGCTAGTTTCATGCATTTCCGAACAAAAATAAATTAAAACTTATTTCATAAAGTTGCGCTTTTGGATTTGAGAACAGCTTTAAAATTACCATAAGAACAATAGCTGAACTACTACTATATTTTTGACGTTTATATTGACCGAATTTGGTTAATATACTGCTTACGTGATCTCCGAAAAATGGCAAATATAATAGAAAATTGGTAATTTTTAATTTAGACAAATATATTTTTCTTTCGAATAAAGTAACACCCTACTGTAAAAGATAACTTTTTAAAAATTGCTTATTTGACTGATTATTTTCTGTTTTCTTTTTCAGAAACTTAGAAAATGTCCTCAAATGAAAGTTAAAAAAGATTGGATATTTTTGTACATGGTAAGTAATAATGTTTTCTTAAAGATTTTTTTTTTTTTTTTTTTTTTCGAAAACTGAATCATTGGAGCATTATTTCCTTCTCATTTTAGACAATACACTTTCTTGTTATTTGGTCCAAGTTAATTATTCTTGATGCTAATCTATTTGTTTTAACATCGTGGACGCTTTAAGAAACAAATGAGCATAAAATTCATATATATTTCTTTTCTCTCTAATACACTGGTGTGCAAAAATTAAACAAAATGCTAATTTTTAAATACGCGAACACTCAAAAGGAAATAATATAATTCGAGTAATTACTATCTCTACAACACAGGTAGTCCATATAACATCTCATTCATGTCACACATGGTCACAAGCGTCACAGTTCACTACGGTGAAACAAAAAAATAGAAAATTCCATAAATCTCATTATGAGTCTCAAATGATCACTATATGTAACTCCACTGAGACGTCAATGTGACTACTGCTTTGTGACGAGTCACCAGATGACTTTATAATGTAGTTAAATTGTGACTTTTATGTAACTGTCATTTTTTGACTCAATTTCAAAGTCATCGTGAACGCTGCATTGTGACAAGTTACCAAATAATGTCACATTAAAGTCACTTGATGACTTTCAAGTGACAGAGAGACTACTGTGAAGTCACCATTGTGCTCTTTTGGGAAAAGTCTCCATGTGACTATAATATGATATTATTTGGTTACTTATCAATAATGCAACGTTCATGATGACTATGAAATTGAGTCTAAAAATGACAGTCACATGAGAGTCACAATTTAACTACATTGTAAAGTCACCTGGTGACTCGTCACAAAGCAACAGTCACGTTGACTTCTCAGTGGAGTCACATATAGTCATCATTTGAGACTGATAATGAGATGTATGGAATTTCCTATTTTTTGCTTCACCGTAGTGACTGTGACACTTGTGACCATGTGTGACATGAATGAGATGTTATATGGGCTAGCTGTGTTGTAGAGATAGTAATTACTCGAATTATATTATTTCCTTTTGAGTGTTCGCGTATTTGAAAATTAACATTTTGTGATTTTTCCTTATTTTTTGATAACCAGTGTAGTATGTCACGCTATTAAAATAAGTGCAAGTGTCACACATTCTCCAGTACTCTTACATGTATATTATCAACAGGTTTGGCGATTTTTTTTATTTAAAAAAAAAGACAAAATAACCAGGCCTTTTATGTATATATATACAAATCGGATTTTTCAAATTTAAATCAGATTTTTTTTTTTTCAAAAACTACACACAATATTATTATTTTATACTACTTTTAATTTATAAAATAAAAATTATACGTACACATACACATGCATGCATGCTTTAAGTATTACCGATATTAATAATGTTACACAGTTTACATAAATGACTAAAAGGTAACATTTTAGGCTATCAAAATATTTTATTATACAAAATGTGTGGAAAACTACAAATCATATGTCAAAAATGATTTTAACCTTAAGTATTTTTATTTTTGTTAAAGTAAAAATAACTGCAGCACATAAAAAATTTTAAACAACTTTGGAAGCAAATTAAGGTGTTAATTTTTGTTTTTTGTTAAAGTGCTGGTACAGAAAAACCAAGTTAACAGCTTTATCAGTTCCTAAGGAATCCCTAATTTTCGAATGTCCCAAACCAAAACTAGAAAACAATCGTTCTACTGAAGCAGATGAAAAAAGCTGGTTAATCATGAATCCTATAATTCATGATTAATGATCATGAATCCTATAATTCATGATCATGGATAGTTGTTTAGTATAATTTTTTTTCGATAATTGTAACACAAGCCTTCCAGCATTCTAAAAGCTGAGCTCTTTCACTATATTGGATTCAAACTAAAGTTAATTGAATGATTCAGATTTTGCTTCAAACTTTATTATAATAGGCATCACCAAAGAAGAGTATTTTAATCTTTAGCGTACAATAATGCTGACATGTTCTCAGAGCTTGAAAGTTCTGAGAACATGTCAGCAGTCTCAGATGACATGTCTCAAATGAAAGTTAAAAAAGATTGGATATTTTTGTACATGGTAAGTAATAATGTTTTCTTAAAGATTTTTTTTTTTTTTTTTTTTTTTTTTTTTTTTTTTTTTTTTCGAAAACTGAATCATTGGAGCATTATTTCCTTCTCATTTTAGACAATACACTTTCTTGTTATTTGGTCCAAGTTAATTATTCTTGATGCTAATCTATTTGTTTTAACATCGTGGACGCTTTAAGAAACAAATGAGCATAAAATTCATATATATTTCTTTTCTCTCTAATACACTGGTGTGCAAAAATTAAACAAAATGCTAATTTTTAAATACGCGAACACTCAAAAGGAAATAATATAATTCGAGTAATTACTATCTCTACAACACAGGTAGTCCATATAACATCTCATTCATGTCACACATGGTCACAAGCGTCACAGTTCACTACGGTGAAACAAAAAAATAGAAAATTCCATAAATCTCATTATGAGTCTCAAATGATCACTATATGTAACTCCACTGAGACGTCAATGTGACTACTGCTTTGTGACGAGTCACCAGATGACTTTATAATGTAGTTAAATTGTGACTTTTATGTAACTGTCATTTTTTGACTCAATTTCAAAGTCATCGTGAACGCTGCATTGTGACAAGTTACCAAATAATGTCACATTAAAGTCACTTGATGACTTTCAAGTGACAGAGAGACTACTGTGAAGTCACCATTGTGCTCTTTTGGGAAAAGTCTCCATGTGACTATAATATGATATTATTTGGTTACTTATCAATAATGCAACGTTCATGATGACTATGAAATTGAGTCTAAAAATGACAGTCACATGAGAGTCACAATTTAACTACATTGTAAAGTCACCTGGTGACTCGTCACAAAGCAACAGTCACGTTGACTTCTCAGTGGAGTCACATATAGTCATCATTTGAGACTGATAATGAGATGTATGGAATTTCCTATTTTTTGCTTCACCGTAGTGACTGTGACACTTGTGACCATGTGTGACATGAATGAGATGTTATATGGGCTAGCTGTGTTGTAGAGATAGTAATTACTCGAATTATATTATTTCCTTTTGAGTGTTCGCGTATTTGAAAATTAACATTTTGTGATTTTTCCTTATTTTTTGATAACCAGTGTAGTATGTCACGCTATTAAAATAAGTGCAAGTGTCACACATTCTCCAGTACTCTTACATGTATATTATCAACAGGTTTGGCGATTTTTTTTATTTAAAAAAAAAGACAAAATAACCAGGCCTTTTATGTATATATATATAAATCGGATTTTTCAAATTTAAATCAGATTTTTTTTTTTCAAAAACTACACACAATATTATTATTTTATACTACTTTTAATTTATAAAATAAAAATTATACGTACACATACACATGCATGCATGCTTTAAGTATTACCGATATTAATAATGTTACACAGTTTACATAAATGACTAAAAGGTAACATTTTAGGCTATCAAAATATTTTATTATACAAAATGTGTGGAAAACTACAAATCATATGTCAAAAATGATTTTAACCTTAAGTATTTTTATTTTTGTTAAAGTAAAAATAACTGCAGCACATAAAAAATTTTAAACAACTTTGGAAGCAAATTAAGGTGTTAATTTTTGTTTTTTGTTAAAGTGCTGGTACAGAAAAACCAAGTTAACAGCTTTATCAGTTCCTAAGGAATCCCTAATTTTCGAATGTCCCAAACCAAAACTAGAAAACAATCGTTCTACTGAAGCAGATGAAAAAAGCTGGTTAATCATGAATCCTATAATTCATGATTAATGATCATGAATCCTATAATTCATGATCATGGATAGTTGTTTAGTATAATTTTTTTTCGATAATTGTAACACAAGCCTTCCAGCATTCTAAAAGCTGAGCTCTTTCACTATATTGGATTCAAACTAAAGTTAATTGAATGATTCAGATTTTGCTTCAAACTTTATTATAATAGGCATCACCAAAGAAGAGTATTTTAATCTTTAGCGTACAATAATGCTGACATGTTCTCAGAGCTTGTTAATTTCTCTCCTGCATAGCAGGGATCCAGAAGGTAGAATAAACAAGTAATAAAAATAATGCGTTAAGCATAGATTATGAAACACTTTCCAACTCTACCTGAATGCTTTAACAAAACTTCGTTATTTAGGGAAATAAAGGTATATAAGATAACTAAGTAAACATTTTAGAAAATGCATGAAGCATTTGAAAAACTGATTTCAGCAGTTACTGTCCGTAGTCAAATATGTATTCCAATTCTTTTGAACAGCACTGTATTTGATCTCTAGGTTGATATGTATACTATAAATGCGAAAATTTAGTTTAGAAAAAAAAAAAAAAAAAAAAAAAAAAAAAACGCATAACAGGTTGAAATTTCTGTTTCAACAATTTATACTAATAGAGCAAAACATATTTGTATACATTTGTACAGCCGTGTAGTTAACCTAGTATTAGTACCTTTACTACACGCCACTAATTAGCTAAAGTTTAATTCAAAATAAAACACTCTTAAAACTACTGAAATGACATTTCCAGAAATTATCATTTATAGACGGCCACGTTTCCAATTCTTTGCGTGACCCTGTATATCCTTTTATCTATGTTCTACAAACATTTCTTAGTTATCCAAATGCAGTTCCGTGTAAAAATGCATAACTCATTTAAAAACCACCTTTAAGCAATTTGCAATCATACCTAGTAACCATTACGAATTATTTTGCATAGCCCTGTATATGTATAACATCATTTATACACACCATATACTATGCATAAATATAGTGAAACATAAAACCACATAACATAATTAAAAATGCATTTCCAACTATCATCGCTACTGTACAGTACTTCGGATACACTATAGTATCTGAAATCTTTTGTGTGTCCCTGCAAATGGTATGCACTTCGTATTATACATGAAGTAAGTTATAGTAAACCTCAGCGACGTATTTCAATTTCCTTATACATGAAATAATTTAACATAATTAAAATACGCCGCAAACAATTCCCTCCACCTCTATAACGTTATATAACGGAATTCTTTTGTGTGGCCCTGTAAATGAATAATAACTATTCTTTACACTGCATATGCTGCAGAATGCATATTTTAGTGCACTTGATAAATGCATATTAATTTTATTATGTTTAAAAGCATGTAACATCATTAAAAATCATTTTAAACTATTTTTTCCCATAGGTCATAATGCAACGGAAAACTTTTGACTGTCCCTGTAAATGAACTATGCTAGAAACTTTATTTGAAATAGAGATCGTGCTATGGTAGAGGTCACTAACATCCAAACATTTCAGAACGATCCGAGTATATTTACGAGAGTTAGATCGCGGGCGGACGCACAGACAAACCGACTTTCAAAAAACTGTTTGAATATCTGTATTATATAAAACTACATTACATTAAAGTTTATTATTATGTTTATTTGCATCTTGAATTTATTTTAAAATAATAATTAAAAAACTGATTTAAATCAATGATTTTTTTAAAATCGTTTTAAATCAGGATTTTAATCACGATTAAAATCAAGCTGATTTAAATCAACAAATCCTGAGTATTAAAAATGACGTAGACACTAAACGACGTTTTCTACGTGTTTAACGAAGCAGACGTAAACACGTAGAAAACTAAATAGAAATTAAATTTAAAGAAAAATATTACTAGTTAACGCCTTTCTATCTTCGAAGTGCGCCAAATATATATATTTTTTTCTTTTCGTAATAAATATTCAACCTTATGCTACTCTAAATAATCAATATTAACGTTATTCTGTTCCTTTAAAAAAAATAAAAATAGGTTATATCATTCTTAACACTTTCCAACATAGTTCAAAAGTGTTTATGACTTCAGTTTGTTTGGCCATCTATCTGACTGTCCGTGCTATATCTCGCGTAAATATGCTTGGATTAGCATGAGCTTGGTATCTGTTATTGATGTTTACCTTAGGATATAGTAATTTAACTATTATAATAGTTAAATAGTAGGGACCGCAATAATTGTGGTCCATATTGAAAGTGGAGCATTTATAGTTTGTTTACACAGGCAAAAAAAAAAAAAAAACGTTACATTAAGTCCTATGGGCAAAAGTAATTTGCAGTATATTTTAATAAAGTTGCGCTATTTTAAGAATACTGAAATTAATATACATTATTCAAGTGCAGTAAACCATTCTTTCTGTAGAATATCGCGTGCGCGGCATTTGTCATTTATTTACACGGACACACAAAACAATTCCGTTGCATTATGGTCTTTACGTAAAAATCCTTTGCAATTTATACACTATTTCAAACATAATGAAATTGATGTGCATTGCTTAGGTGCACTACAACGTGCTTGCTATCGAATATGAAATGAATAGTATTTATTTGTTCATTTACTGAGACACAAAAACGAATTCGGTTATAATACTGCCTATAAGCTATGATCGCTAGAAGTGCGTTTCCAGGTGCCGTTAGTAGTATTGTGCGTTTCCTAATTTTTCGCACAAAATATTTGTCATCATATATCGGCAGTAAATGTGAAAAAAAAAAATCATATGTGTTTTGCATTTGAAATAATAGATGAAATAAATTTTTGCAAACCACGTGGAGTGTAACAAATCTATAGATCATATACATACGGCTGCTTAAAAGAATCCGCGCATCTTACCGACTGTGGGTGGTAATTGCTGAAATAGGGTGTTGAATTGTATTATGCATATTCTTTTACTTTTTTAGCTCACAGGCTATCAAAGCCAGAGGGCTTATGCGCCCGCAGGTTCTGTATGTACGTAGCGCGATAACTCTTGATAGAAATATCTGATTTGCTTCAAATTTTGTAAACAGGTTCATTCTGATAAGGCGCTTCCCTGATTAGTTTTGGGGGTGTTCATTGTTTAAGTATAAAGGCGGGTGGAACGGGGGAGCAATAACCCCCCCCCCCCCTCCTCTTAATTTCGTTGAATGGAATTTTCATGTAGAATTATCCGATTTCCTTCAAATTTGGTATACCGATTTATGCTGATAAGGCACTTCCCTGATTAGATCTAAATGTCCATTTTTTGAGTATAAAGAGGGGGACGGCCAATCCCCCTTTAATTTATTTGCCATTTTGCTCTAAAAGAGTGAGTTCTATTTTATGAATAATATACATAAATAAGAGTACGAGGGTGGTTCAATAATTATTGTCCCGAGTGTATATAAAACAGTTGAGCTGCGATGGTTGATGTGGAATAGTGAAGCCTAATGTCTTAGATGCCTATATGCTCAATTTCAGAACTGCAACTAGAATATTAACACATTTGTTTTCGTTTTAGCTGTGAGAGGTGGCACTTAGCTTGAAAGGGGATGGGGTGGGAGGAAAGGATGGTTTGGAGCTTATGGGGCCCGTATGACAGTGGGTGAGACGAGGCTACATCACTGATCCCGAGTCCAAACGACAATAGTCATGTCTCATTCATTATCACACCCCCCTCCCCCCTTTCAAGCTAGGTCCGGCCTGTCACACCAAAAACGGAAAAAAAAAATTAATATAGCAACTACAGTTCTGAAATTGAGCATATAGTCATCCAAGACATTAGACTTCAATATTCCACATCAACCATCGCAGTACAAATATTTTATACACACTCGGGACAATAATTATTGAACCACCTCGTATAGTATACAATTAGTATTTACAGCCTGTGAGCTCAATGCCATCAGTTTAACTGGGCATTTTCTTTTTATAGTATTATGTATTGAACTGTCATTAATACATAATTTTAATGATTGCATGATTCTTCCTCTTCTTTTCCTAGAAATATTGCTAAATATGCTGGTGTTGGGACAGAAATATGTCAAATAAGTTAAAAAAAAAAAAATACTGCAGATTGACTTGACGATATTGAAATTATTTATTTAAATATCTTCTTTTACCTTTTAGTATTACGTATTAAATTATAATTAATACATAATTTTAATGCCTACATGATATGAACTTTTTCTTTTCCTACAAATATAGCTAAATATACTGGTATTTGGGATAAAACTTGAAGCCTTTTTAAAGGAAAATATTGTAAATTGACTTCTTTTACAGTGATCCCATACTTTCTCTTGTCGTCCTAAATAATCAGCTTTATAGTTATTCTAAATAATCATCATTGATGTTATTCCGTTCTCTTCAACAAAACAAAATCCTTAATTTAAACATATGCTATCATTTTCTTTCTTTTTTTTTTTTTTTTATAAAAGAAGAAATAATGACAAAACGCTCCCCGATCTGTATGATCCTCCGCATCTTAATTCGTATTGTCTGCGCTATTCATGTCCCTTGAAGTCAACTGCCTCTTCTTGGAGAACGAGGACCTCGATCGAACTGCAAGTAAAGTAGGCAATTATATTTCGTCCTTATTTTCTTCATGTCTGGGGCTTATGGAAGCATACAGATGAGTTCCAGTGAAAAGTCCTGGTTCCTCTCTTTTCTTTAGAGGGACCAAAAAAAAAAAATGAATTTCTATAATTACTTCCTGTTATAAAAGTTGGAAAGATTTTTGATCAGTTGCATGCATTATTCCACTCGGGTTTATTTGAGATATAGTAATTTAAGTTTTATTGTGGTTTTTGATAAATTTTCATTATTTAAAAAATAGTAAATTTTCATATTTTTCGAAAGATTATCTTGTTAAGTTGTAATAAAAATGTTTAAAAAAAAATGTTTAAAATTTTGCATTATCCGATTCGGGTTAGTTGAGATGCATTCCTTATTTTAACCACCATTAGGGTTTTCGATAGAATTTCATTTTTTATAAAACAAGCGTATTTTTCGTAAAATTTCCTTGCTGCATTGTTACCAATATGCAAAAGTGTTAAAATTTTTGTATTATTGATTTGAACTTAGTTGAGGTCTAATAATTTAACTATTATTAAATTTTTTATACAACGCTTTACCGTGTTTTATCAAAAATTTATGGCTTAAAAATGTAAAAGTGTTAATAAAAATGTTCGCCATATTCATTATTTTCAACAGGAATGGGACAAAATACATATCCCTGCTGTACGACGTGTGGGGAATAACATTGAACATTTAAAACACAAATATTTTACACAAAATTGCAAATCTTCTAAAAAATGTGCAATCGCATTCTACTGTAGCTTAATTTATGAAGTCTATATCTTTTTTTAACGTGCCTCGAAGGCTTATTTAAATTTCCAACATGGTTGAAAAGTGTTTAGGAATTCGATTTATCTGGCCGTCTAGCCATCTGTCCGAGCTCTAACTCGCTTAAATATAGTCGGATTGCTATGTAATATATATATATGCTATTAAGATTTACTGTTCGGTATTCAAAATACAGTGTGTATTATTCATAGTTCATTTACAGGGACATTAAAAAGTATTCTGTTAAGTTATGGTCTATGGAGAAAAATTGTTTTCGATGTATTTTAATAATGTTACACCCTTTCAAGGTACTGAAATTGATATATGCCATATGAGGAGGAAAAGTCGTTTGCAATGCATTTATTTTAATAAGATTACATTATTCCAAGGTATTGAAATTGATATATATTATATGAGGAGGAAAAATCGTTTGCAGTGTATTTTAATAAGGTTACACTATGTCGATGTATACCACATGAGGAGGAAAAATCTTTTGCGATGTATTTTAATAAGCAGGAATATGTTTAGGAAAATTTTAGGTCCTTTAAAGGACCCTTCACAAAATAATTTATCTTAAAACAGGACCCTTCACAAATTATTTATCCCCAAACACGACCCTTCACAAAACATTTTATCCCAAAACAGGACCCTTCACAAAATTATTTGTCTCTTAAATAGACCTTTCACAGAATTTTTGCACTTTCAAAGTGAACTTTTCACAAATTTAGTCATTTAAAAATAAAATCTGGCCTGTAAGTAAGCAGTTGAACTCACCAAAGAGCATATTATTTAGCTTTTTATACATGGAGGATAGGACATGAAGGCATCGATAATTTAAAATTCACAAAATTATGACTAGAATTTTCACAAAAATAAGAAAAACTTCACAATTTCACAAAAACAGGACCCTGTGAGAAAAGTCTGGACAGACCCCTGATAAGGTTACACCATTTCAAGGTATTGAAATGGATATATACCATATGAGGAGGAAAAACCGCTCGCAATGTATTTTAATAAGGTTACACAATTTGAAACTATTGAAATTGATATATATCCCTGAGGTGCATAACAAAATGTTTACTGTTGAATATGGTGTGCTTGGCATTAATTATTCATATACAGAGACACACAAAAGTGCTTGGTTACAGTACTGTCTATGAGCGATAATTTAGCTTTTTATACATGGAGGATAGGACATGAAGGCATCGATAATTTAAAATTCACAAAATTATGACTAGAATTTTGTTCTAGACTAGAACTCCGTTTATTAGCCAGAAGTGCACTTTCAATTGAGGTATGTGTTTTTAGATTAATTATTATTATTATTATTTTTAGTATATTACTTGGGGTGTATAAATTATATAGATGATATACAGAGTTGTACTAAAGAATTCGAATACATTTCCGTTTATTGGCTGAAATTGCTGAAAAGAAATTTTCAACTGTACTAAGCGTTTAATAATTGCAACTCAATTTTAGAATATTATGTAGTATATATACAAATCGATAGATCATATGTAGACACTGACAAACGATTCAGATTTTTTTTTGCTGACTATATATTGTAACTGGCAAAACTGAATTTTTAAATTTGTTATACGTTTTCCATACTGTTTACTTAGACAGCATGTTTCACCTTATTAAACTGTGAAGCTTTGTTACAGTATTCTGAATGTATTAAAAGGTGTTATATAATCTATGCTTGACGGATGATTTTTCTTTCTTGTTTTGAAAATATCATCACCATCATCATCATCATCATTATTATTATTATTTACATTTCTATTAAGAGCCATTATTTTGAAAATCAGACAAGTGTGATAGTTGTATTTTTTGATTTGCTTGATATTTTTTATGTGGAAGTAGATCACATTTAATGAATAATGTGCAATTTTGAAGCCCTGAAAAAAATTTCCCTTCACTGTAAAAAATGTCAAAGTTCAAGGTTGTGCCATTTTTCATGAAAAGTGAAATACGAGTATGTTTGCAGTGCTAAAGCTTGGGAAAGTAACGACATCCCAAAATTCTTTTGTGGTGATATGTTAGTATAACACTACCTGCTTAGTAAACTAATTTCGTTTCCATGGGGCATTGTTATTTTACATTGTTATGTTGCCTCAAATGCAATGAAAATGACGTTTTTGTCCGTTTTCCGCACGTATTTTCCTATTTAAGCAATAGTACGCCAAACTTTTTCTTCTAGAATATCAAAGTGTACTACTAGTACAAGCTAAACAATATAAAACTTTACCGGAATATTGCTGCTGTTGGCAGGAATAGTCTCTTAAATATTCAAAAATTTCAAAATAGGCAGCATTTCAATTAGTCTTTTCTCAAAACAGCGTCACGGTTCAATAAAACAAAATATATCACGTAGTAGTTGGAAGTATGTACAAACACATGGAAAAGAAAAAAAGTGGGGCCTCGTCATATTTTTAGAAAAAAAAATGTCAAAAGTCACAAAAAAGACTGTCATTTATCATACTTTTTCCCTATCAGAAAACGAAACATCCTGTTTCTCTTTCCGCTAGCTATGTTTTATCCCTATGAGAAAATGAAATATCCCCTTTTCTTTCCCCTTCCTTGTTCTAAATGGAAAAAAGGGAAATTTAAACGGTATATTTTGACTGTGAATTTTTGTAAATTTTTTTTTTTTTTTTTCTAAAAATATGACGAGGCCCCACTTTTTTGTCTTTTCCATGTGTTTGTACATATGTTCAACTACCACGTGATACATTTTGTTTTATTGAACCGTGACGCTGTTTTGAGAAAAGACTAATTGAAATGTTGCCGATTTTGAAATTTTTGAATATTTAACAGACTATTTCTGCTAACAGCAGCAATATCCCGGTAAAGTATTATATGATTTAGATTGTCCTAGTATTACACTTCAATATTCTATAAGAAAAAGTTTGTGGTACTATTGCTTAACCCCTTGAGGGGCAAGCAATTACGTTTGTGTAATGCTGAATTCCCACCGGAAATTTAGAAAAAATTTATTTCAAAATAAGGAAAAGCAATTTTACGACTTTTTTCCACCAAAGTTTGAAATGCAAAATTTCATAAAATTTTTCTGGTGTAAAACTTCATTAATCATAGGTGGGATAAAATGTATCCCACCGCCCCTCAAGGGGTTAAATAATAAAATACGAGCGGAAAACAGACAAAAACGTCATTTTCATTGCATTTTGAGGCAACATAACAATGTAAAATAACAATGCCTCATGAAAACGAATACAGTTTACTAAGCAGGTAGTGTTATATTTCATCACAAAAGAATTTTGGGATGTCGTTGCTTTCCCAAGCTTTAGCACTGCAAACATACTCGCATTTCACTTTTCATGAAAAATGACGGTCACAACCTTGAATTTTGACATTTTCTACAGGGAAGGGAAAATTTTTTCAGGTCTTCAAAATTGCACATTATTCATTAAATGTGATCTACTTCAACATAAAAAAAATCAAGCAAAACAAAAAATACAACTATCGCACTTGTCTGATTTTCAAAATAATGGCTCTTAATTAATAAATTGTCATGTAGTCATGAATGGTTAAAAAATTTCATGCATTGAGATATTTAATAAAAGTTTCATGGGGATAATGTTTCTCGAAAATTTTTACAATAAATCATTTATGGTCATTTTTTTTTTCTGCAAGCAAAGAAAAGCTATTTATGCTTACACAATTTTACAATTTTATCATGGATTGTTTATCTACAAAGGCAACAAATTTATCTTTTGTTTCCAGGCTTCGCTTCAGCGAATTTCCTTTCAAAATCATATATTTTAATAAAAATATCCGAACAAGTAAATCAACCATACATGGTAAGAAAAATTTAAGCATTGAAAGATACATACACACCAAAAGAAAAAAAAATCCTAATACTTCTAAGACAAAAAGGGAAAACTTTTATGAAAGCCAAGCCCTTTTTTACTGAAAATTATTCTTTAATTTAGAAGCCTTATCGAACAGCAAAAGACAAAAAAAAATGGTAACAAAATATTAAACAAAAGCACAAAGGATATCAGTACCAACTAGATTGGACAAGGCGAAAAAAAATTGATTTTAGAATGCTTTTAAGGGGAGACGAAAGAAAATTTTTTTAAGAGTAGTAAAAGGAAATGGGGATTTTTATTAACTTTTGCCTCAAAGAAAAACAGACCAGGTGGAAGGAATATGCTTCAAAAGTTGTGAGCTATGTGACTGTAAGTCTTTTTGAAGTATTTCACAGGAAATAGATTCTGAAGGCAAAATTATTTTCAGTAATAATGTTTTTACTAGAATAGCGTCAAAAATTAAGAAAGTGAGGGGTAAAACTAACATTTCTAAGTTTATTCAAAATTTATTATTGTTTAGTTTCAGATATTTTTTGTTTAGTTGAAATTATTCCAGTGTTACAAATATAAGTATTAATAATAGTAATAAGTCTTAATTACGTCTACTAATAACTTTATCCAAATAATATATATCCCAAACGGAAAAGTCAAAGCATATATTAAAATATTTATTTGCTTAAAAGACGTTACTAAAAACACATTAAAAATATATTAAAAACCTAATATATTGGCAGGTTTCAACTCCTTCATTGAGTTGGTGTTGTTCCCTTCATCTGTGCATTTGTATTTGTAATTTCTATTATGCATTCTGATCACGACTCAATGAAGGAGTTGAAACCAGTCATTATAGGTTTTTAACATATTTTTAATGTGTTTTTTGTAACGGCTTATAAGCAAATAAATATTTTAATGTATGTTTGGACTTTTTTGTTTGGAATACATATTATTAGGATATGTATTTTATCGAAGAAAAAAATTTAGGTCCAGCATCTCAATATTCATAAATATTATTGTAATTTTTAGTTAATTCTTTTAGGTGCAGCATGCTCCTGTGACGATCTTGCACCATTAAACCCTACTAATTCATTTTACATTGTAAAAATAGGCAAATGTTTCTGAAAATATTACGAATATATTTACGCAAAAATATTCGCAAAATATTGCAAAAATGCAATATAATCTCTTTGGAGCTACCTACTATTCCTAAAAGCAAATTTATATCTTTTTCCTAACCCTATAATCCAATAGATTTTTCAAGTTTTAAAAAGCACTTCTGAAATAAAATTTCCTTTGCAGTCCGTAATTTTACTAAAACTTTATCTGATAGTTTTTACAGTGTATTAACATTTCTGAAATAAAAGTTTATTTTGCTCACCGTAATTTTATGGAAACGTTATCCGGTTGTTTTTACAATGTATTAATTAGTTTTCCCAATACGAAATATCGGTTTTTCGTATACTAGGAATTTTCAAGTAAGCATTTTCATGTTCAACTGAAAAACATGGTAAATTAACCGCATTAATATTTTTTTTGCTAATTTTGCATATAAAAATTTTATTACGAAACTGAAAATGCCTTCTTCAGAATTGATAACATTCTGTTGTTACTTTTGCATATGAAAATTTTATTAAGAAGCCGAAAAAGTTTTCTTCAAAATTGATAACATTCGAAAAATTGATATTTCGTATTAAAATTACTTATTAATACACTGTAAAAACTACTCGTAAAAGTTTCCGAAATTTACTACTATCGAAAGAATTTTTTGTTTCAAAAATACTTCTTTAAATCTTAGAAATTGAGTTTTGAGGTTTGGGAAGTTAAAAGAACGTTTTCGGAATCGTGGGTAACTCAGAAGACGTTATATTATATTTTCGTAAACTGTATTAAATTTCGTCATATTTTCGGGAACATATGTCTATTTTTGCAGTGAAGTGAAAATGAAACTTTTTATTTGAAACTTTATGAAAAACTATATAAAATAATGGCTGCCTAACTTAAATAATAACTCTATATTAATATTTATATAGAGAGAAGAACACCGTAAAACAATGCAGGAATATGAAAATGTACAGTAACCTCACCCGAGTTACTCGGAAGTTACTCTATATCATTAGAAAAATCAGATACTAATATATTTTCGAGATTTCACGAATCATTTATAAAAGCAAAGTTTCTTTTGCTGTTAGTGTTTTTCGGGAACTTTTTCGAGTGCATTTTATAGTGCATTAACCACTTTTCTTATCCCGAATTATCACGGGTTCATATACATTACAATTCATTATTATCACGAGAAAACTCGGGCGCGGCATAAATTGTCACTACGATTTGTTTTATCATTTGTTTTGTTGTCTCGGCCTGAAGCGTATAATGAAAGAAAATATTTTTATACAATATAATAAGTTATATGTAATATTTGATTGGCAGTTTTTCAAGTTTTGTGGTATCAGGGGTGATTCTGTTCCAAATTTTCCGAAAATTAAAAAAAAAAATCCGTCATAAATCCGAAAATTCGGACATAAACTGTATCGCGAATTTCGACAAATGTTCGCCAAAAAAAAAAATGTTAAAGGATCGCGGGAAAAACGAAAGAATAACCAAATAATAAAGAAGGTAAAATGCAGATCAAATAATAAATTTTACCTACGTCTGTATATTTTGAACTTTCATTTGTTATTAATAATTTTTCATATTTCAGAAAGTTGTTGTATAATTTTTACTATACGTATTATTTATTAAAACCTTAACAATGCACAGCATAACCTCCCAATTCGAAAGTGGTTTATAAGATTTGTTATATTTCCTTAACATTTATATCTACATTTAATAGAAACATGTAGTAGTATTTGTATTATCGCAAACAGATGAGAGTATTTATCTATGATGTGTAGCGCACGAGCTTAGTAATCTTTTATAATTAATAATATTATGCAAGCAATAGGTTATAAGTTAATTTATCATAGTAAATGATTACATACGACAAATCCGACACATTCTGCTACCTCCGAATCAATAGAAAATTATTTACTATCGATTATCTGTACTATTAGAAACCTTATATTCTATTCCTAATTTTGTAATAATATTTAAAGAGTTCAAAGATGATAAAGGTGGTATACTACAAATTAAAAAAGAAATTGGGTTAATTTATATGATTGAAGATAATCAAGGGTTCGCTAACATCTGTTAAATTACTATTTGAAAAACTTAATACTCACAAAAAATTCAGTTGATATAGGAGGCATTTGACAATAGACGCAAATAGAAATTTGGAACGTTACAGCTCATTTTCTCAAAATATTGATTGTGTAACTTACCACCTTTATTATCTGAGCTTTTCTTTTCTTTCTTTATCCTAGAAGGAAATAAACTTACTTCATAATAATAATAATAATAATAAACGAGAAAGAAAAACTCATGCATCAAGCATAGATTATGAAACACTTTCCATCTCATTCAGAATAATTTAACAAAACTGCCTGTTTAACCCTTTATGTACGGCATTATGATCTACTGAAATTTTTTTCATGTAATATTTTTTTTTCAGTTATTACAATGAAAATTAAAGGATAAACATAAAAAAAATACTCACCCGTGAGAAATTTTATTATTTATAGGTAATCAATTAAAGTGGTACTTTAAAGTACCGTCAGTACACTGTGACTAAAATATCGCAACAGAAAACCCACAAGGTATTTCAACTGGCACCAGAAAATATTTTTGATTTAATAAGTACGTGAAATATAGGCTTTTTCTTATTTACAAATAAATCGTTTGGCAAATTCCGGTGCCAATCATTTATTTCAACACTTTAGAATTGAAAATGCTCTGCTCCTGAAAGGGTTAAAAAAACTTTTTTTTTTTTTAAAGTTTCGATCTTGTTAGCAGTCCTTTAGTTACGCGACGTCAATATTCCAGGGACAACATGCTCTCTCGCATCTGCACATATGCAAGATATGAATTTACATATTCCATTTTTAGCACAGCAAAAACGAGCCGGTGCCGCAACTTTTTCGAATTCCTATAAAAAAATAACAATGAAACAGAAAAGAAATACCAGGGAAATCATTATTACACTACATTTTAGTAATTACATTTTAAAGCAGATGAAAACGATGGATAACTACACAGACGAAAAGTAAACAAGAAATTTTTCTCCAACACCCAGTGTACTGACGGTACTTATAAGTACCGCCGAGTAATTCAACTGCTAAATCAAATGCATACACCGTTCACCTAAAATAGCTAGTCAGATTGTATTCTAAGATCATAATGAACACACACACAAAAAAATCAACACTTATCTTATATCCTTTACTGTGTTTGCAGCAATGAAAAGACGAGCGTGGCAATCTGCACAAAATGTCGGCACAAAACATATCGACTGCTCCAAAGATAGCCTCATTCCTCTCTAATATAACAAACCTAGAACTACTTGAAGAATATCAAGTTATTCCACAATTAAATCACAGTTCACGAAATTGTTATAGGGAGAGCATTATTATACGAAGTCAAGATTCCATTTAAATCATATTAAAGTCATCATATTTCACAAATAAAGGTTTTTACTTTTGTGTTTATCATTGGTAAATAATCATCATCACTAGAACCTTTTGTAGATTATTATTTACAATTCGAATATATACATAATGTACATTATTTACAGATGAAACATATTTAGTTGCTTTGCTCCTTCTAGAAGTCATGATTCTAAATACAATTAAATTTCCAGCAACTATTTTCTTCTATTAAGAAGCCATAAAGAACAATAGCATGATTTTATGCTCGAGATAAATTTTCTTTTTAAAATTAAAACAACATTTCTTCTAATTTTAGAAGACCAAGAGAAAAAATGCAGTCTACTTACTGCGTTCATATTTTACATTCACAAAACCAACTAAAAAGGAAGAACAAGAAAGAAAAAATGTTTTTAAATATCAATTCTCTCGAAGGCCACGTGATCTGGTATCACTGGCGCCTAAGCAGGTCTAGCTGATTGCTCGAGAGATGAAGGGGTTTGCGAAATTCCACAAACTCCCCCCCGATGAACAAGGGTTCATCAAAATGGGGATTCAAATAATTAAAGTAGAAATAAAAATTATTCTAAAAAATTATCAGTTACACTATACATAAATACAATACAAAATCAAAATATATACTTACATACTGGGCTTCAATAAAAATAATAAACAATTTAAAAAATTAGCCAAGATGTTTCTGCTACTAAAAATAGAAAGAACAATTTAAATCTATACAACTTTTCTAGAATATTCATCACAAAAAAAAATTAAACTAAAAATTAGAAATATTATCAAACAAGAAACTCTTTTTTTTTTTTTAAGTGAAAAAATAAAAATCTCTCTTTTTTTTAAAGTCAATAGCAAAGACAGTTCAAGATTTGTTTAGTCAAATGTCCATGAGAGTTTTTTGAGTCTCTTAATGAAATGAAAGTTTTTTTTTTTTTTCAGTTCTATTAATAAAAAAGTTCAGAGTTTTTTTTTTTTTTTTTTACTTCTAAATTATACACAAGAATTAATAGGTCTTTTAATATAATGTTCATATGCATAAGAATCACATCATATATTTCAAAGTCAGAAGTATTATTCTGGTCCGTGTAGTGAGCAGATTGTAAGTTGAGAAGATACTCATTTTTCCAACGCTTCCAAAAATGATTTAGAAGAGTCTCACGTAAACGAAAGCGTTTCACTAAAGATTCTTTCGTTGTTGGTAAAATTAAATCGTTCACTTTTATGGTAGGTAGACACAAGATACGTTTTCCGATTAAAAAATGTGCAGGAGTAAGAGGAGATGGTTCTTCTAACTCGGAATACGTGTAAGTCAGCGGACGAGAGTTAATTACAGCTTCTACTTCAATTAGAAGCGTTTCTAATTCACTCAATGTTAAGGAAGATCTTCCAATAACTTTACGCAAGGTAGTTTTCACTGAGCGAACCATTCGCTCATAGAAGCCACCCCACCAGGCTGCACGCTCTACAATATACTTCCAGGATATGCTGTGATTGGCGAAAAAATTTTTAACATCAGGATGGTGGATTACTTTCCACATTTCTTTTAGTTCAAGATCAGCTCTTTTGAAAGTTTTGGCGTTGTCTGAATAAATTACAGCACAGAGTCCTCTTCGTGAGATAAACCTGCGAAATGCTAACAGGAATTCTGTTGTTGACATGTCTTTTACTAGTTCTAAATGAAGTGCTCTTGTGATAGCACATGTAAATAATAAAATATAATATTTATTTTCATTCCCCTTCACATATAGGGGTCCCGCATAATCAAGACCTGTTACTGAAAACGGTGGAGCTTCGTTAATACGGTCACCTGGAAGAGGGGCTATAACTTGTTGACCAGGGCGTACGTTAAATTTCTTACAGATTGTACATTTGTTCAGGACTGATTTAATGCACTGCCTTGATCTTAAAATCCAAAACTTTTCACGCGTTTGTACCAATGTACTGGACACTCCTGAATGAAAAACTTTTTCATGTGCATCTTTCACGATTAATTCAGTCAATTTATGTTTTGAAGGAATCACTACGGGATGTTTTTCATAAAATGAGGAGTTAGACTTTTGTAACCGTCCTCGTACCAACAGCAAACCTTCATCTGACAAGATAGGATTTAACTGTAGAAGATTCGATTCTTTAGGGATACTCTTGCTACATTTCAAGCTTTTAATAACTTCAGGGAAACTTTCTTCCTGCACTAGCTTTAACCAAAAATTTTCAGCATGTAACATTTCCTCAGCTGATAATTCTGAAAATTTTCTTTTTTCTACCTTTAATTTTACATTAGAAATAAATCTAAATATCCATGCAGTTACTCGATACAATTTCTTTAGGGAGCTATACTTTTCAAGAATAAAAATGGGAATTTCATCAGATTTATTTGTTTGAAGAACGCAAGAGATGGTGGCTGCTTTTTTATACTTCTCTTCAGAAAAATCAGGTAATCGAGATGCAGCAATTTTAACACTAGGCCACTGATTTTCAGGCAAGGAAATAAATTCAGGAACATACACATTAGGGTTAGCATCAGGAAAAATATGTAATTGGAGATGCTCCTTTTCCATGATCGGGTTTCTAAAATACTGCCAGGGAATCTTCAAGTGTGCGAGATACGGGATTTCTGAAAGCCAATTTTGCCAATCATTTTCTAGTTCACCAGAAACAAAAGGGGCAATAAATCCGGCTGAATCAAGGAACATAGTTGCAATTTTCAAAACGTTCCGTTTTGTACAAGAATCATTGCTTAAATTTTCTAACAATGGTCGTAATTCTAGTCCTAATTTATCTTCTGTATTGTTCCAGATCAATCCTAAAATTTTCAAGGAAGTATTTGGGGGTTCGGGACTAGAAACAGGAATGTTTTCGTCAACCCATTTTTTCCTAAGTTCCTGAGAATTGCTTTCAAATTTTCTTAACTTCATCCCCCCTTCTTTCAAAATATCAACAGCTTCTTTAGTTAAATTAAAGGCTTTTAGAACATCGTTTTCTCCTGAAAACAAATCATCAACATAAAAAGAAGAATTTAGGATTTCAAATGTTTTATTATGAGAACTTTTATATTTATTAATATGGTGCTTAATGGTACAAGCAAGGATAAAGGGACTGCAGGTGACACCAAAAGTAGCTCTGGTCATTCTATAGGGTACTATGATTTTATTCTTATCAAAATCTTCATAATATAAGAATCTAAGATAATCGCGATCTTCCTCGGTTACAGATATTTGCAGAAAAGCCTTTTCAATATCAGCCGAAAAGGCAATTTTATGTAAACGGAATTTCAAAATTATGTCCAAAACATTAGGATTTAAGTTAGGGCCGTGATTCAAACATTCGTTTAATGATAGAGAATCACCATATTTGGAAGAAGCATCATAGACTATGCGCATTTTTGTTGTAGTTTTATCGTCACGGATAACAGGTCTGTGTGGCATGTAATAGGAATTATTAGAATCTTTCTCGGTGCACAATTCTATTACACCCTCATTAAACTGCTCTAGTAAAATGGAGTTATATTCCTTAAATAAAGAATCGTTTTTCAAGAATTTATTTTCTAAACTAGAAAACCGCTTCTTTGCTACTTCAAGATTATTTCTAAGTAATTCGCGAGAATCTTTCCACAATAATTTTGCTTCATAACGCCCATTTACGAATTTTAGATTTTCTTTAAATTCTTTTATTACCTCATGATCGGTAATGTTCTTTTCATTGCTTTCAGCAATGCCAATTGATTCAAGATCCCAAAATGCTTTCAGTTGGGTATTTATATTTTCAACTGAAACACGCAAACAAGCTACTTCTTTTTTATTCGACTCTATCTGCCCTTGCACCGTATGACCGAAAATAGTTTCTGCAACGTATAATTCTTTTGTCAATTTTCCCTCGATTCCCTTTAATATTTTCCACAAAAAGTCAGACCCTAGCAAAATATTTATTTCCTGTTCAAGACCTGTATCAGCAGGCTTAAAGCCTCTTGCTCTCATTATGTCTAGAAGTTCTGGTTCTAGTGTTTTCACAGAAGCTCCAGTTATATTATCAACCACAAGAGCTTCGATATTTATTGAGTTAATAGGTTGCACAACACTGGATAATTCTAGAGCAACTACTTCATAACAAGATTCATAAGGGCGTCTCCGCCCAAAAGGATAAACTAATAAATTTTCTCTTCGCAATGGCTTCAATTTTAATTTTTGTACTAGAGATCTCTTCACGAAGCATTTTTCTGAACCACTGTCACATAAAACGCGAGCCAACAAGCATTCCTTACCAGCAGACACAGAAACTGTACAAGTCTGCAATAATGTAGATTTATTTTGTTTATATTTTTGTTCCGACATCATAGATACAATTGCACCTTTCATTTCTTTTTCAGGATTTTCTTTTGCTGTTTCTTTAAAACAAAATAAAGTACTATGGGTAGTGTTACCACATTTGGAACAAGGGTTAATTTTTGTTCTACAATTAATTGATAAATGGGACTTGTAAAAGCATTTGTAACAGCGACCTTCTTTCTTTAATTTATATCGTTTCTGTTCATCAGTGAATTTCGAACAATTTAGTCCTACATGATCAGAAGACTTACAAAATATGCAAAACTGTTTTGTAGATGTATTTAAAGCAGCAGCTGAAGGTATATTTTTCTTTTGCGGAAAATTTTGATATTTACTTGAAGGATTTTCATATTTAGTTTTAGAATTTTCATAAGTCTTGGTTTGGGAATTGTTTACTAAATTAGTAGCTTCACGACATCTTAATTCCGTTTTAATAAAATTTATCAAATCGGTGACTTCACAGTCCTTATCGGGGTCACGTTTTCGATGGAAATCTAGTATCAAATTTTCGGGTAATAATCTCAGTAATAAGGGTAGTAATAAATGGCCATAGGAGCCTGATGTTACTCCTAACGCATCAAGATTTCTCATAGAAGTTTCGATATTATCATACAACTTTCTTAAAGAAATAACATTGTTAGAGGATTTCACTGGTTCAAGATTTAGAATTTTATTCATGTAACAGTTTATGATATTTTCCCGCTTACCATACCTCTCTTCTAACAATTTTAAACAAGTAGAATAATTTTGATCTGTCAGTTCAAAACCAGATACAATATTATATGCAGGACCAGACAACAAGGATTTGAGATATTGGAATTTTTCAATTTTTGATAACGATTCGTTTGAATCTATCGCACTAGTAAATAAATTAAAAAATTCTAAGAACTGGCTTGCATCACCAGAAAATTTTTCTATATTAAGTTTAGGAAGCTTCACTGCCGAAACTGGTTTACTTCCGATTTTTGAACCGTTACTTGATTCTAGTACAACTTTTGGTTCAGTTTCGATTTTACATTTTTTAAGCCTCATCTTAATTTTAAATTTCAAACTGGATATTTTTTCAGAATATTCTTCTACCGATTTTAGTTCTTTTTCATATTCAGTTTTTTCCTGAATTAGCTCATCCATTTCGGAATCTAATTCCTTTAGTTGAGCTTCCTTTTCATTTACGAGCTCTAATGATTCCATTAATGAGTCGCAATCAGTTTTATCAATATCAACAGATAATAATGTATCACATTTTGTGATTAATTTCGTAATGGCTGCACGAACAGTAGCTCTTTTACTTTTTAACTTATCAGGCTTATCCATGTTTAAATTTAAATTCAATGTTCAAAATAAATGATCATGAAAAATGTATATTTTCAAAAAATCAACAGTCATGCAGAATAATAAAGGTATTTCTTACCTTTTTTCCCGGTTGTTGAGGCACCAAAAACTTGAAGAATTTCAAGTTATTCCACAATTAAATCACAGTTCACGAAATTGTTATAGGGAGAGCATTATTATACGAAGTCAAGATTCCATTTAAATCATATTAAAGTCATCATATTTCACAAATAAAGGTTTTTACTTTTGTGTTTATCATTGGTAAATAATCATCATCACTAGAACCTTTTGTAGATTATTATTTACAATTCGAATATATACATAATGTACATTATTTACAGATGAAACATATTTAGTTGCTTTGCTCCTTCTAGAAGTCATGATTCTAAATACAATTAAATTTCCAGCAACTATTTTCTTCTATTAAGAAGCCATAAAGAACAATAGCATGATTTTATGCTCGAGATAAATTTTCTTTTTAAAATTAAAACAACATTTCTTCTAATTTTAGAAGACCAAGAGAAAAAATGCAGTCTACTTACTGCGTTCATATTTTACATTCACAAAACCAACTAAAAAGGAAGAACAAGAAAGAAAAAATGTTTTTAAATATCAATTCTCTCGAAGGCCACGTGATCTGGTATCACTGGCGCCTAAGCAGGTCTAGCTGATTGCTCGAGAGATGAAGGGGTTTGCGAAATTCCACACTACTGCTGCCATGTGTTCGGATAAAGTGGAGTTAAAAGAGAGATTTTTGCAAAGTACCATTAGAATATGAGTAATATTCACTATGGTATAAAAGTTTAAAGTGAGTGGTACTTATAAGTACCGTCAGTAGATAAAGGGTTAATAGGCTGAAATATGATATCTAATTCAACCTTATGGGAAAGCATAACACATTTGAAACCCAATTCCAGCCTACAATCAGAAAATTATCCGAATTCTTTGAGCAGTTTTGTATACAATATATAGATTTGCATCTATTAAATACATGCATGCACAAATTTAGTTCAGTTGGGAAATACATACCTTAGCTGAAAATTCCAATTCAGCAATTTCCGCTAATAAGGAGAATAATTAGTACGTGAATTATTTTCTGAAGTCCTGTATACGAGGTATAGAACTTATGTACAACGAGTAAAGTGCAAAAAATTAGTTAATTTTAAAAGCGCATACAGAAAACGCACCTCTAGCAATTATTACTCAAAGACAGTACTGTAACCGATTTCTTTTAAGTGTCCCTGTAAATGAACAATAAATGCTGTGAACGCTCCCTATTCTATATTAATCGTCTTGTAGTGAATTCCAGTGATTTATATCAATTCCAATACATTTGAAATAGCTTAATGTTATTTAAAAACTCTACAAACGATTTTCCCCATTGCTCATAATATAATGGAATTACTTTGAGTGCCCCTGTAAATGAACTATTAATGCTACACGTTTCTTATACAATACTGAACATGCCATGATAAGCATCATTAACATTATATCAAATGCATGAAAATCCGAGTATATTTACGCGAGTTAGGGCATAGACAGACAGACGACCATCAGACAAACCGAATTCATAATCACTTTTCAATTTTGTTGGAAAGTGTTGAAAACTAGCTACTGTCTATGATTTGTTGTGTTCTCTTTCTTTTTTTTTTCTTTCTTTATTTTTATTTTCTATTGCGTACTGTGATCCATTTAATTACCAAAACGACCATTGTTATCAATATTTCCATTTCATACAGTTAGGAGAAAATAGTTGATAATCATCATTCATAATTCATCATTTATTTTTCATCATTAATTCAATATGTACCTTTTGGTTCTGTGACATAATTGTTAAAATTTTCATCGGGATATCTTTTTTATGATATCGCTTTCCTGGATTTTTTTTACATAAAAATTTTAATACTTGTCTACTTTCCCATCGACCACTTTCTATTAAAAAAGAAAAGACTCTCGTCAAACAAAGTGATTTAACGCCAGTAATCAAAAAGCGTCATGTTATGTTTGATTTCACACGCAACGATAGTGCGCAGCGGACTTTTTAACACTTCCCAATATAGTTGACAATAAGTGTTTATGAATTCGATTTGTCTGTCTGTCTGTCTGCCCGTGCCCTAACTCGCTTAGATGTACTCAGAGTGCCGTGTAATTGATATGTGTTAATGAGGCTGATTATGAAACGTTTGATATTGAAAATAAAGTATTCGTATGTAGTGTTTATAGTTCATTTACAGGAACACTCAAAAGAATTCCGTTGCATTACTCTTTATGTGTAAAAATCGTTTGCGGTATATTTTAATGTTACACTATTTGAAACATATTTAAATTGATATATCACTGAAGTGCACTACTGGAGGCTTACTACGGAATATTGTGTGCATAACATTATGCACACATCGTTCATTCATCGTTCATTTACAGGGACACACAAAAGAATTCGGTTACAGTACTGCCTAATAGGGCTGGGCGATATATCGATAAAACCGATAAAATCGATAATGCAAATCGTGATAACGTTATTTAAAAATCCTACACAACGGTATATCATGAATATCATAAGCATGATGTAAACCGCGATTACCATTGTTCTTCATTAAACCGCAACATTAAGCAGCGCTTCTTTGGCTTCGAGTTCTCTAGATTCCCCCAGTCTAAACCGTGGTATTAGATACTGAATTGTCGGTTCCGATTATCATGATACTAACGGGGTGACTTCTCAGAGACTAAACCGTGGTATTAAAAAATACCGATTCCTCGATTTCGGTATTCTTGATATTAATGGTGCGACTTCTCCCAGCCTAAACCGTAATATTAAAATACCGACTCTTCGGGTTCGGTGTTCATGATACTAATGGTATGTGATTTCGTTTCGGTGTTTATATGGTGGGTGATAAATATATATTTATCACCATTTATCATGTGTGATATCATACATGATACCCTTCAGCAATACCCGTTTATTGACGGAAATTGCTGAAGGGGTAATTTACAACTGTGCTATGCGTTTCCTAACTGAATATAACTTTGGCATAGTATATAGTATTTATACAAATTTAGAGATCATATGCAGAGGTGCAGAAAAGAATTCGAATATTTTTCCGAAAATTGATGGTAATTCCTGAAATTGGATTTTCAAATGTATTATGCGTTTTCCTTCACCATTGTGAAGTTTTGTTAAGTATTCTGGAAGTGTTGGAAAGTGTTTCATAATCTATGCTTGACGCATAATTTTTCGATGGTTTTTATATTGTGGATAAGTCAATTTAGTTTTCCTAATGAAGGATATAAGTTAAGTGCTAATTCTCTGTTTTCGTGAATGTTTAATAAATATGACAATACATTTTTGTCGTTAAATCTCATTTTCAATCATTTTTTAATAGGAAATGGTCACCAGAAACATAGACAAGTACAAAATTTTGTTCCATATCAGTTATTATTTTAGTAGCATAGGGTATGCAGATAATTATATTATACTAGCCACGCTTGGCGACCAGTTTGGTCTCCTTCAAATCTATGCTAAGCATTGTATCATGTTACTTTTATTCACAATTGAATTTACTTGCTCAATCCTTCGCCAAATCGGAAGATTCTGATACAGAAATCATGAACTCGGTATTTTTATGTTAGAACAGTGCAGGTGATAAATCGCCAAACATTGTACCCGTCGTATTTTTTCTTATTTCATTAATTTCATTTCAAATATAATACTTTCAATCATTTTATTTAAAATACATAACTTTAATCTAAAACTGAAATGATTAAAATTTATGACTCTCAATTTTCTCTTATTTCTTAAAAAAAAAAAAAAGAAGAAAAAAGAAAAAGAAAAGAATGAAAAGAAAAGAAAAAAAAGTAATAAATAATACTATAAACTATGACACTCAATTTCAACATCAAAGCTTTGTTTTAATTTACCTCGCGAAAAATTGTTTATGACAGTCGCATGCGATGGACTATTATAATACTGATGATATGATGGCGATGGAACAATATTTGGCGATTTATCACCTGCGCCCGGCTAACATTAAATTACCAAATTGGCTGTTTGGCATATAAAAAGTGAAGCGGTCAACCCGGAACTATTGATGACAGACACATGACTTAGGCTATTATTATAGAGATACAATTTATCACCTGCGCCCGGCTAACATTAAATTACCAAATTGGCTGTTTGGCATATAAAAAGTGAAGCGGTCAACCCGGAACTATTGATAACAGTCACATGACTTAGGCTATTATTATAGAGATACGATTGGCTGTTTGGCATATAAAAAGTGAAGCGGTCAACCCGGAACTATTGATGACAGTCACATGACTTAGGCTATTATCATAGAGATACAATTGGCTGTTTGGCATATAAAAAGTGAAGCGGTCAACCCGGAACTATTGATGACAGTCACATGACTTAGGCTATTATTATAGAGATTATATGATATAAGGACGTGAGTTTCAAAACTTGCCTTATCCAGAAAATCAAATTTTGGGAAATCGTGAAAAACCTCTTACTGCATCCATTGGTTTTCATTATAAACCTAGATTTTACAATGCCAGAAATATACGATAAAACTATTTTTTAACGGATTGTAGTGTTTTTTTTATATATATACAGGTTCACAAAAAGAATAAGATGTGTAAAAAAAAACTCGATTTTTTTTTTTTTTTTTTTTTTTTTTTTTTTTTTTTTTTTTTGATAAGACGAGTTTTGAAACTCACGTCCTCATATATAAATCACCTTTGATCTTTTTATGTAGAAACGTTGTATTTTTACATGGCAAATTTATAAATTCTTAAAATAATTTTATGTTTTATCGATTTTCTTATATAAAATTATGTTTCTCTTCAGTTAGTCTTTTATCAGTTTAGCATATCCTACGAAAAATATTGTATTGTCATATAATACATAAATCACTTTTCATTTTTCTGTTGAAAAACATTATATTTTTTAAAGAGAAATTCGTGAAACTTCATTAATATTTTTTCATTTTTCATCGATTTTACATTTTCGATCGCTTCAGTTAAAATTTTAGTAGTCCACAATCTTTTATATGAGTATTGTATCGTTTTATGATACATAAATCACTTTTCATCTTTCTATGGAGAAACTTTGAATTATTAAATGCGAAATTTATGGAAACTTCATTAAAATAATTTCATTTTTAGTGTTTTATTTTTTTTTCTTTATGACTGAATACATGATTTTTTTTTCTTTAAAAAAGGAACGAAAAAAAGTAAAAGAAAATACTTTTTTTTAAACTATGCAAACTTCATGCAAAATTAAAATGAATTTTTTTCCATAATTTTTTTAAATAATTACACAAATTATTTTAAATCTATTTTAAGTTTCATTTCTAATTTATTCATTATAGTAGTGAAAATTTCTAGACTGTCATTATCTTCGCCTCCTTTTTCTATTTAACTTGTCTGAATAATTCAGAAAAAATTCTTTGATAATTTCTTTGCGTAATTAGATAATTAGCAATTAAGAGATGCATTTTTAAATGAGATTTTTTTCTTTTTTGCATACTTTTAATTGAAAAAATTCTTTTTTCATTTTCTTTTTCGAGTAGCACAGTTATTATAAAAATTTTTTGGAATATAATTTGTTTCATAACCTTAAGTTAAAAGATTTTTTTATATTTATCATTTTATTTATGTTGCATTATGGTGCTATTTAGTAAATCACTTACCGTTGTAATTTTAAAAGAGAATATTTTAACGCTTGAATAATATGCTTTGATTATTCTATTAATTTTAGTTATCCAAGTGTTTCTGTTATGAATATCATTTTAAGCAACATAATTATTTATATCCAATGACCATTGTACTTTGTTTTATTATTTTGTATAAAGAAAATTAGCAAACATTTTGATATCTTAATGCATAAACTATATTCTGTATGAGAATGCCATTTAGAACCCAAAGTGGATCTGTTAAGATTAATTTCGGCTGATATAGGGATGCGCAATGAGCACTTTATGGTGATTTTCTGTCGCTAAACAGATTGGGAAACTTTGAAGAGTGGAAAGTTTTTAAGTTATTTCATTTCAGGGGGACTTTCAGCGAAGTTGAGATAGCCGAATGGACTAAAATGCCAGAAAAGGAATTCTGGCTCTCTAAAAGGGAGCTTGGGTTTCAGCGCTCCTCCTGGCATAAGATTTTTCTGAGATATTGTTAGTGTTCTGATATTTCAATTCAATAGTGTAAATTATATTTTATTTCAGGAAGAAATGTTATAGAATTTGTTTTTATTTCTTCATTACTATTAAAGATTTTTTTACCATCGTCACTGTTTTTAGGGTTTCGTTCATCTGACGGAGCCTTAACCGTCTCACTTTCTCTGTCTGTCTGTCACACAGTTCGTACACGAAAACTGGATAAGTTTGGGACAAGAGATTGAGTTTCGACAAAACATAAAATTCGGAAAAGTCACATTATTTTAATTAAATTAATTTTTTCAATGCCATTCGACGATTTCTGCGATTGCAATTTAGATTTTGAAACAGAACCTTAATTTCAGCATTTATTGTAAAGAATGCATCTTAATTGGTATCGCATTCGTCTTGTAAATCAAAGAGAGCCGGTTCAACTACCGTCGACGGAAATTGAAATTTTTCAAAACGTAAGCTTGTATAATTACTTTAGCGAAAATTCTTTTTTTTTTTTTTTTAAGTTGAGAAGTATCGAGTGTTCTTCCCCCCACCCGCCGAAAAAAAAAATAAATAAAAGAATAAACATTTTAAAAACGGAATAACGTTTCAGTTGTTTTTGCTTTTGGATATTATGATTGCTCAGTATTTTAAATTGTGATAAACGGTAATTTTTACATCTTATTTTATTAAAATAATATATACCGGGTGTCCCAAAAAGGACTGACTGATTTTAAAATTCAATAACTTGCAAACGGTGACACATATTAAAAAAATTCTTGCAGGAGGGTTATGCATAAGGTCAAAAGTTTTATTACAGTGATTTTCAATTTTAGTTCGATTTACAAACAATAGATGGCGCTGTAAGCAATAGTCGCTAAATACAGGCTCGATTTTTGGTCCTTTATCTTGTTCCATGCAGAAAAAGGAGATGGAAATGTATTATCCGGGCCACGAAGTACCAAAAATCGCGCCTGAATTTAGCGACTATTGCTTACAGCGCCATCTATTGTTTGTAAATCGAACTAAAATTGAAAATCACTGTAATAAAACTTTTGACCTTATGCATAACCCTCCTGCAAGAATTTTTTAAATATCTGTCACCGTTTGGAAGTTATTGAATTTTAAAATCAGTCAGTCCTTTTTGGGACACCCGGTATATATATATATATATATATATATATTACCATTAATTAAACATAACCTGCCACCGTCAATTATTATGAATTAAAGCTGTAAGTATTAAAAAAAAAAAAAATATTATATATATATATATATATATAATAAAGATAAGATCACAAATACATGAAATATATATGTATATATATATATATATATATATATATATATATATAACCATTAAATAAACATTACCGACCACCAACAAAAACTGTGAAATTATGAATAAAATGACATTAACAAATACAGTTCCCCCCAACAAACTTAACATAGATTCCAAAAACATAGTAAAAAACAGCAGAAATTGAATAACAGAAATGGAATGATGGAAATTTGTAGAACTTAGACAGGGTCATCGGGTCCCAAATGCCTTAAGTTCCACAAATAAAATGTGTGGTTTCATCTTCATATTAGCCATAAATTAGCTAAAGAATATGAATTTGGGACAACCACACACACAGAAAACCGAGAAATAAACCATTGAACACCCAATAAGTTCAAAATGAAACAAGATTAAAAAAGGATAGAGGGAAAAAAACAAATTACCAAATTAAAATATATACTGTCATAGCATTAGGTATAACAAATACAGTCATTATGCATTTTATTCTCATTTAAGATAGTATACTATTAGAAATTAATATGATATTGTCTTGAGTAGGCTGAAATTTAAATACAAGTTAATCGTCAACTTTATTAAATATTAATGAATATGAATAAATTTAATATGAATTGATAAATATATAAATATAATTACACCATTATACATATAAAAGTATCGAAACATCATCCATTATAAAATGTGTATAGCAACGCAGTTATAAATCAAATCCCCTCCCCTTTTTTTTTATAATTAACAATTGCGTATTATTCAGACAACGCCACCCTCCTCGGTACTCTAACATCTACCCACCCAACCGTCCTATAACATTTTATTATTATTATATTACATTTTTTAATTTTCCATAATTATTTTCTTATTTTATATATTTTTTTAGTAATTTTATTTACGCATGTGTTAATTGGTTTTTAAGATCATTTAAGTACTAATTATATATTAGAGAATATATAAATTTATATATATGTATATTATTCTACGTCATACATTAACGTTAGTTAAATTTGTTTAAGGTAAGGTACAGATTTCATTTTTCAGACTTCAGCTATCGTAATTTTCGCATGCCAAAGTTTTTTTTTTTTTTTTTTTTTTGGAGCTACAATCTACAAGCAATATTTCATACCACTTACATAGAAAGTAACATAATTTTCAATTAAAGATTTTTTTTTTTTTTTTAGTAGAATAGTTGTATCTTTAATGCCATTTGATTTTTATTTTTTGAAAACCTCGGATACATATATATATATATATTTTTTTTTTTCGGAATATTAAATTTTTTTTAAACTATTTCTTTCGTTTTCAGAAAATAAGAATTTTTCAATTTTACTTGGACTTTTATTAAATTCTCGAGAAATTTTTGCATTTTAAATTTCGTTTAAACATATTTTTGTTTGTTTTTAGAAATGTAAAATTTTATTTTTATCTTCACTAAATGTTTATAATTTCGGATTTTAAAAAAAAAATTCGGAATTTTGAATTTTGTTTAAACAATTAGACTTGAATAATTTTATTTTTATTAAAAAAATAACATCTTTTATAATCATTTTAAAATTAAATTTATTGGTGCTTCCATCTAAGTAAGGCTTTAATAATTAGAAATTAATGATTTGGATTTATTAATTAAAGGATAAAGTGTTTTGAAATAATATTAAACGAAATATAAAACGAAAACGTCTCTGTGTGATCTCTGATCACACTTGCCCACTTGCTTTAATAAATTTGAATTTTAAATTTTAAATGAAAAGTTTTGGCATCAAACTATTAAATAAATTGAAATGATCTGTAGTTTTTGATATATTTTTTCATTAAAATTAATCGCTAGAGTATATCTAATAAGAAAAGTAGGTGATTATTTTTTGCTTAAATATATATATATATGTGTATATATATATATGTGTGTGTGTGTGTGTGTGTGTGTGTGTTAAAAACGAAATAGAAACTGAGAAATTGGTATTGTAATTTAGTTAAACGTTTATATTTGAAAGTAATAATAAAATGCTTACTTCAAAAATTTCTTTTTGTGTAAAACTTTGCAAGGGAAAAAAATTCGTCTAAGCAGATTTACTATATCTCCTTTTTGCAGGGACTACGCATTTTTTCTGATTAAGAGAATGTTGCAGGTTTCCACTGTATATATATATGTATGTATGTATATTTCTTTGTTTGTATGTAATGTATGTGTTGCATGAATATAATTTTGTAATCACACGTAATAAGATATTAAATTGTCAGGAAATAATAATAAAAAAAAAAAAACAATTCTGCTCCAAAAAAAACTATGCCAATCAAACACTTCTAATATGTATTACTAAATCTATCTAATGAATCGCAATCAAACATAATTTTCAGTCATTAGTGAAAGGTTATTTATTGCATCGATCTACTACTAGTCCGTTACTTTCCTAAGAAAGTATTCTTCCACTTAAAGGAAGGAAGCAATTAATAATGTCACCAAGAAAGACGGGACTATTGGACCGATAAAAATAGGCAATATTTGTAAGAAAATATCGGCTTAAGAAATGTATTACTTGTCGCGGTCCTCTTAGAAAAGGTATATTGTGTTTATTGCTCTGCTGAGTAATATATATGTCAGAAATATTGATTGTTTCATATAGTTATCAAAAATGAACTTAAATGGATTTTAAAAAAAAAATGATTTTATTTATGTTATAGCACAATATCTTCATTATTGTTAAAGTTTTGAACGATTCGCTGGTGAGGTGAGACACCGTGTATTTTTGGATGAATAAATGAACTGGATCTGGTTGGAAAAATAATTGCTCTTATATACTGGGTTTGTGAATCCTGTATACTAAATGCACACAGTTACGGATAAATGCAGTCTGCAGATCGCCGTAGGCAACAAAAATATTTGAACAGACAACTGAGAGCATCAAAATTGAATATCAAATGATAATTCACTTGGCCGTTTATAAGTCACAGGAAGCTACAGATAGATAGTACTTTAAAGTAAAGAAGAAACAGGTATACACAAGAACGCATACCAGAAACTAAGAAGGAAGGGCTGAAAAATACTGAGTTTGAAGAACTATGTCCGAGAATGCGTTTGTAACAGTCTTATCTAAGGTAAGGTGTTATTAAGCTGATAAGTTGATGCTACTGGCCGGTGTTTTGACTAAGTAATTTCTTTCAAAATAATTTTATTGGAAAAAAAAAATATATATATATATATATAATAATGACGTTAGCTCAGAAAAATTATTTTTCATGACATTAAATAACTTCTTTATTCAAATTTAATAAAGCATCCGTCATATCTTTAGAGTTATATAATTATGATAAATTTTGTCGATAAACTTAATTTATATTACCGTTCTAAATTAATTTCTTAAATTGAATTGAGGAATTAAGGCAATATTTAAGGTATATTTTAACTATGACCATTATTTCTTTTCAATCCAAATAATAATTTAAAAAATATATGCTTTCTAAAAATCCACGATTAAATTTAGAAAAAAAAAAAAAAAAATTGACAACGGTGGGAGAGAGAGAGAAAGAGAGGTTTGGGAAGGGGGCAGGGAACGGGGGAAATAATTATTTTTACTGGCGGTTAAAAACAATTGGTTGCTATAAAATTTAATCAAATTGATAGATCCCTACTTATTGGTAATTCGTGCTTTTTTTCTTCATTCGTCCATGAAAATACATGTAATGTAGGAGATTGGTAACAGACAAACTAAGGGAGGAGATTGGGTGGGGTTACCTCTCCCCCTCCCCCCCCCCCCGATTGAATTTGATGTTAAAACAAACTGTGTGCACAGGAAATTTTTAGTTTCTATTTTATTAGTTTATTTTCTCCAACAATATATAGTATAAACGTCCAGTTTTACAAAAAATAAGAAAATAAAATCATCTTTTTACGAATGTGTTAAAAAAGAAAGAAAAAGAAAACTTTTAACTTTACACCCATTTACCCCATAAAAGAATTAGACTATATACCCGATTACCCTCACTTGAAGTAACCAACTCTTTACTCCTGTGACAGAAATTGCTGCATAACTACTGTGAGCGGTCTCTGAAAGCGCTCGATAAAAATGAATAAAAGCCTCGATTAACTCATATGGTTCTACTTTTGTATTAAACTGCGCTATTATAATTAAAATCTAATCGATTCCGAAGTCTTTAGTGATAGTAGAGCTCAAAATGAAGCAAAGCATCACTAGTATCGATAGTTAAACTGTGATAATGAAAAAAAGAAAGAAAGAAGAATAAGAGAATAAAATCATCTTTTTTCCGACTGTGTTTAAAAAGAAAGAAAAAGAAAACTTTTAATATACCCAAGAATTACGACTATATCCCCGATTCCCCTCACTTGAAGTAACCAACTCTTTACTCCTGTGACAGAAATTGCTGCATAACTACTGTGAGCGGTCTCTGAGAGTGCTCGATAAAAATGAATAAAAGGCTCGATTAACTCGTATGGTACTACTTTTGTATTAAACTTTTTGCACAGCACTATGACAATTAAAATCCATCTATTCAGAAGTCTCTGGTGATAGTGGAGCTCCAAACGAAACAAAATATCATTAGTATCTATAGTTAAACTGTGTTAATGAAAAATAAAAAGAAAGAAAGAAAGAAAACAGAGGTACGT
Organism: Maratus speciosus; assembly: GCA_963932465.1. Taxonomy (NCBI): domain Eukaryota; kingdom Metazoa; phylum Arthropoda; class Arachnida; order Araneae; family Salticidae; genus Maratus; species Maratus speciosus. Next base: position 294,649,973 of record OZ010793.1, on the reverse strand, counting down.
GAGACCGCTAACAGCAGCTAAGGTTTAATATGTAATATGCAATTTATTTTTTTTGGTTGAAAATAAATAAACAAGAATTGGATGTTTAGATGACAACGTTTAGAAAGAAATTTAGTTTATGCAATAATGTTATAATTTTTTTTTTATATAAATAAGCCTTATATATCGAAACTCAAAAAAATATACATACCGAAATCCCCTGTTCTACGCCAGTACAATCCATTCACAAAGATTTACAGTTTGTTTTTAAACCTACCGATATCGAAGAGAAATATTTGTGTCGATACAGTAATTGAAAGAGCCATTACTTTTATCGACACAAACATATTTCTTACGCTTCAAGCCGCATGCACAAGATTTAGTATAAGGCACTTACTTAACGATTTTTAAGGGATTACAACTCTTTTTAAGGAAAATTAATTAAACGTAATTTTAAATTTAAGTAAAAGATAGATGTTATTTTAATCTTAAACATATTTCAAACTAAATTATTGAAATACTTTAAGGATAAAGAAAGCGGGTGTCCTGACTTTGTCACATCGTCTGTTTCAATTGCCTCGGATCTCACAGTAAAACTTAATTAAAACCAAAGCATTTTATCAATTCATTATTGCAACAGACAGAATATTGGAAATCGATAACAACACATGCTTCATAGTTTCTCAAGAAACATTAATTTTACAAATCACAAAATGCAGCTGATTGGTTTTGTATCTTTAAATAAACAGATTTAAAAAAAAAAAAAAAAAATGGACGAAAATCTGGCTATGTGAAAATATGAAGGAATGGAGCCAAAAATATGAAGTAGGTATTAAAGAAGATTCCATAACAATTCTAAAAAACAAAAATTCTGTAAGTAATTTAATCTATTCGACAAGTATTTTTTTCAACAAATAAAATTTAATACAAATAATTTTTTTTATTAAATTGTCTTCAAACAAGTAATTAAAAAAAAAAAAAGTAAAACCTATTTAATTTTCCTCAACTTATTCCATTGATACAATTTACTTATTGTACTACAGCTGGCATATTTAATTACACTTTGACACAATGAAATTAACCGATTATCCTCTGGTACTGCGTTAAAACAATTGTCAAAACAAAAGCTCATGTTTAATTTAGCTACCTAGGTACTAGTATGCTACTACACTGTTAAAAATTTGCAGCATTCTGGCAGGTCATTTGACCGTTTTTTCCGAAAACGGTTACACAACCGTAATTTTAACACTATTCTGACCATATTATTGGCCATTTTATGGTCAGAATATAGTTAAATTATGGTTATGAAACCGTTTTTCAAAAAACGGTCGAATGACCTGCCAGAATGCTGCAAAATTTTTAACAGTGTAGAGTACTGCATCGAATGGAACCGAATTTTACAAGAACCCGATCTCCCCTCCGCCCAATCAGAGCCTGATCCGACACGCAGTTCGGGTTCTATTCTGGTAAATTTTCAAAAACTATACTTAGAATACTGCAAACATATAACAAGATTTTATTTTAAAAGGAAATTGCTTAAAAACTGCTTTTGTGAATTAAATTTTATAAGGGTGATAACAAATTAAATAAAACACTAGATACTAATAAGCTTACATATATATAAAACTAATATTAAAACTTTAAACACATATTTAAATTACACCCAACTTTTCGTACGTTGTCTTTAATGTCATCTTGAGAGGTGACATTAGTTTGGCTTTCACTGTGGACACATAAACAAGTCAGATGCTTGAATTGAAAAATATTTCTACGAAAAAATCGAAACTTCAAAACACGATTGGATCTGATTTGTTGATAATAATATGATAATAAATTTAATTCGTTTATAAAAACTATGCTAGGATTGATGAAAATATATTCTGTTCATTACATGAATAAATATTATAAAAGCTATACTAATAATAATTAAATGTTTCATGTGTTTAAAATACCACAATAAGATTAGCATAGGCATCTGATACTTATATAATAAAAGAAATTTCTTATAATTATATTCACTCTATTGTGCGAACAAATATTTAAAAAAGTTATATTAACACTTGAATTTCTTATTCACTTCAATAATATTACACAGACACACATTAATATAACCAACTGAAATGGTGTTATAATTAAATATATTTCTTACAAAATATATTTTATTAAATGTGTGGTTAAAAATTACAGGGGCGATAGTAATAATAAATTTCTTTATTCGCTTAACAAAAGTACGTTTAGAGTAATCCACACATCTGTATTCATTTATATTCTTGGGATAATATTCTCAATTCCCAGCTTTTCTGCACAAAATACTCTACTTTATGTGTCCGAAGATACATTTCTTGGATTGTCTCTTTGCTATAAGTGTCGCCAAGTTTTACGGTCGACTTCCTCTTTTTCTTTGCGACTATATTAATAGTTCTCCAGTGTATACCAAAGGGAAAAAAATGTTTTGTCAGCTCTCTGTTGGGGAAAAGGAGGATTACACTAAGCCAGCGGCTGGATAACATTCTGTATTTTCTGGAGATTAGCGGTATGCTCCGAGTTTAAAGTTATTGGTTCACTCTGGGCTTTTTATGACTATATTTAGTGGAAATTTCTAATAGAAAAATCCAACATTTTGAAGATATCCTTCAAATATTTTATTAGTTTTCTTTTTTCTCTTTTTATAAGTCCCCTTATCATATTATATCAGTTATATATATATATCTACCTATATAAATCTATCATATTTATATTCATGCAAGTGTTACGCAAGTTATGTTATGCAAGTGTGTTTATATAATTGCTTAGTAATTAAACGGAAAGTTTACATATTAAAAAATTGTGTTTAAAAGTCTGTTTCACTGGCAGAAATAAGTTATCCAATGAAAAAAAAATGGTTCTTTATCCTTTGAAACCTTAGACACAAATATATTTTCTAGATTTAAAGAAGCATTTATATGTATATATATATATATATATATATATATATAACAAAAAAAAAAAAAAAAAATCCCTACCACTGATTATCGGAAACGTTTTCGAGTAGTTTTTATAGTGTATTATTTAGTTTTCTTAACCCTTAATGTAGGTTTTTCGGACGCTATTAATTCCCAAGTAAACATTTTCATGTTCAACAAGCATGTTTTACACACTAGCATATATTAACAGCATATATTAACAGCATTAATAATAACATAAAAATTAATATTATTTTGTTACTCTTGCATGTATAAATTTAATTACGGAACCGAAAATATTTAATTGATTGAGAATTAATAGCGTCCTAAAAATCGATATTCCGATTGGAAAAAACTTATTAACACACTATAAAAACTCCTCAGACATATTTTCAAAAATCATTGGCATCAAAATAAACTTTGCTTTTATAAATGATTCTTTAAATCTCGAAAATACATTGTTTGTGGGGATAGAAGAAACTTTTCCGAATCGTGAAGTTACTCGGAAGAGGTTGGCGTATATTTTCGTTAGTGGTTATATTATATTTTCGTAGTTTAACAAACATTTTGTCTTTTTTTACAGTGTAGATAAAGGTATTTTATATTATATAAATGAGTATATTTATTTATGTTTTACTTATTATAAAAATAAAAATTTAGTAAATTGAGATACGATTTTCAAACAAATTGAATCTGGAAGTAATTATTTTTCTTTTTTAAGTTAAATTTGTGCAGCACATAAAAGTTAAAAATTTGCAGTAAAAGCGAAATTTACCTGTCAGGTCGTTGCCATCGTCAGTATAACGTCAGCGTTACTTGCGGTCATGTTTTTGCTTTATAATATAAATAGCAACTAAACTATATTTAACTGATGAATATTGCTGAAAGTAATAAATTATATTGAGCTATCTCATTCTATTAATTTTTTTATAAAACATATTAAATCTGCATTGTGTAAATAAAACTCAAGCTCTCCCATAAATTTAAGGGGAAACTAATATGTTGTGGCCATCACAAAACTCCCTTCTATACAAATCAAAACGTCTACAACCAAAATTAAATGACAATCTATTCGTTCTTGAGATATCTAGCTATCGTACGCAGAGTATAAAACTAGTATATTGTGGCCATCACAAAACTTTCTTCTATATAAACCAAATCGTCTGCAACCAAAATTAAATGACAATCTAGTCGTTCTTGAATCTAGCTATCGTATACACAGTATAATACTAGTATATTGTGGCCATCACAAAACTTTCTTCTATATAAATTAAATCGTCTGCAACCAAAATTAAATGACAATCTATTTGTTCTTGAGATATCTAGCTATCGTATGCAGAGTATAAAACTAGTATGTTGTGGCCATCACAAAACTTTCTTCTATATAAATCAAATCGTCTGCAACCAAAATTAAATGACAGTCTAGTTGTTCTTGTAATATAACTGTCGCGGAAATCGTGAAAAACAGAGCATAGCAGCGACACCTGTTGCGTGGTATACACTCAAACCGAATAAGGATCTATTCCTGTTAAGGTCTAACGGAATATGAATATGAAGTTTGGAGAAATTCTGTTTATTAATTCTTGAAATATAGCTATCGCAGAACTCGTGAAAAATGCAGCATAGCAATGACACCTGTTGGGAGATTTGCACCAAAATTTAATCAGCGTTCATTTATGTAAAGGTCTAACAGAGTGTGAAGTTTGATAAAATTCCATGCATTAGTTCTAGAGGTGTATCCATCTCGGAAATCGGGAAAAATACAGCATAACAGTGCCGCCTGTTGGGCGATTTACACCAAAACCTAATCGGCACCCATTTATGTCAGAGTTTAACGGAATCTGATGTTTCGTGAATTAAATACTGAAATAGAGCGCCCACAAAATTTGTGTCACGTACAGACAGGCTCATGGATAAACATTTTCTAAAAGCAGTTAAATAGTGTTCAGGACCTTCTGAAACATATAAAACCGTCAAAAAACGCGTCTCATTTTTTTACGAATCCAATACTTTCTTCTTGTAAAGATAGTAGAAAGGAAAACACTCAATATTCGTTCAATATGTATGGTCCTGCTTTTATTTTGACTACTAATGTTACTTATGAAACACACAATTACAAAATTCAAGTTTTCGTCTTAGCTTTGAAAACCAATATAATAATTTCATGTCTTCTCGTTGTTTTGAGAAATTAAAATATAAGCGTCGCCATAATTTGTCAGAATACTTTAGATCAAGTCGCCATCAATTCCTATCTTTGTCTTTCAATTTATTTTTTCTGTTTTCGCATCATATTTTTCTTAGATTTACCTGGTTCTAAAAGATAATGAAATAAAATAATTAATAAGTTTTGTGAGAACATACTCATGTATTCCGCTTTATTACTGGTATTATAACTAGTTATATTTGTATTTTTTTAGTATAAAGACCGCCTAAGATTGACAAGTACATTAACCATTTAATGCAATTTTTTTTTTTCGAAAAACATTATATTTGAGTCTATTTTTGTTAATTATCCACTAGAAAAGTAGTGAAAAAATTTACTTATGTTTCTGTTGGACGTGTCATTATGTCACCTCTGAGTTACATAACAAAAATTGCTCAAAAAATGATAATTTTAAATTATATATTTAATTTAAAGTGTTTACGCTGCTCAATAACAATTATTCAACGATATAATAATTTTTATAATGCTTTAAATAGTTTGCAGAATTCATAATGACTACCTTAACCTTATAAAGACAGAGAAAAAACGCCAGTCGAGCACATTGCAAGCAGTATCAACATAAAATGTTATAACCTCCCCGTGAAAACAAATCAGAACAAAAACAGTCTTCATGACCTTAAATGCATGTTATCACACGTAAGTGACGAATAATAGTTCATCAAAAAACCAATAAAAAGCGCCAAAAAAAAAAAAAAAAAAAAAAAAGATTATGTAACTCCTGAGTTACACTATGCATTTAAGAGTTAAGTCTGTGAGTCTGTTAAATTCTATTATTCGGTAAAAACGTGACTGTTATTAGCAAATTAAAGTCTGCCCTTGAGTTTTGATCTGTCTGCAATTTTCCTTTCTAAATTTTTGAATATCCAGTAGACTTTTAGACTAGACTTAATTATTATATTAATATTTATTCGGTGTTTGAAGTGAAATCTTTTGTCACAATACCAATAATAACGTCACATATTCCATAAACTATTTCAAAAGAGTCATTTCATTAATAAATTCTGAAGGATGCATTGTGTTATATTGATTATATTTCTGTACCGTGCTCTGATTTCAAAGCTTATTTCATCACATATCGCTAATTTTAAACAGAGGAAATAGTTAATGCTCTGCTTACGTTTTAAAACATTAATCACCAAGCAAGCTTGTCAAAAACAAACATTAACAAGTCTTAGCTCTCTCTATTATAATTTTAAGCCAGCGAGTTGGCAACAGGCCAGTGCTATTGGTGACGTATTTTTATTGCTCATATGGGAACTGTTTATTGTCATTCGAGATTTTTGCATATCACTATAGTAAATTAACTGAAAGTTGTGACTACGTATATGTATTGTTTACTTTCTTTTTTAATTTCTGTGGCTCAGTTCTTGTATATAAGTATATATATATATTTAGTATTAAATTTATTAATTTCTCCAGATTGGAAGATATTAAATGGGTTATTGAAGGAAAGAATTCTTCTTTCAATATAGTATATATTTATATTTTTATGTCATTCAAGCCGCACTTAAATCCAAACGTGGCACTTTCTGGCACATTCACGGAGTCATTTTTATTCATATATATACGAAATTTATAGATAATCTCATTCAGATACAAGGCACCGCCCCCTGAGTACTAGGCCTGGGCGCTGACACAAAAATGGTGGCTGCCGAAGGCGGATTTTTTTTTAACGTATATACGGTATAGGTGCAGATTCCCAATTTTTTTAAAGAGCCAGTGGCTACTAAATCCAAATAATCCAGTGGCCACATTGTGAAAGAAACGCATAAAAGCAATAGCGTTTATAAGGGAAACAAATCAGGAATTCAAAGTGAAAAATAATCTACACATGTACAAAAAAACACAGACTAATTACATCAAATGTGTATATTTCATTTAATTACACAATTCTTTTAATTTGAATATACCGGGTGTCCCAAAAAGGACTGACTGATTTTAAAATTCAATAACTTGCAAACGGTGACAGATATTAAAAAAATTCTTGCAGGACGGTAATGCATAAGGTCAAAAGTTTTATTACAGTGATTTTCAATTTTAGTTCGATTTACAAACAATAGATGGCGCTGTAAGCAATAGTCGCTGAATTCAGGCTCGATTTTTAGTCCTTTATCTTGTTCCATGCGGAAAAAGGAGATGGAAATGTATTATCCGGGCCACGAAGTACCAAAAATCGAGCCTGAATTTAGCGACTATTGCTTACAGTGCCATCTATTGTTTGTAAATCGAACTAAAATTGAAAATCACTGTAATAAAACTTTTGACCTTATGCATAACCTTCCTGCAAGAATTTTTTTAATATCTGTCACCGTTTGCAAGTTATTGAATTTTAAAATCAGTCAGTTCTTTTTGGGACACCCGGGAAATTAAGTATAATATAAATCTTCAGCTATGTATACAGTCAGAAGATAAAGTCCAGCAAGATAGAGGTTAAGAATTATATCTGTAAGAATAAGGCTAAGCAATCATAGTTGTGGGGAATATTAGGAAAACAACATTTCTTATTTTCATTTTGCCATACAAGAGCACATATTAAAAAAAAAAAAATTCGAATATGTGAGATTATTTTGCACTAAAAAAATCAAAATACAATTCAAACATTTGTTTTTCATGAATACACAAGAAAAATAATCTTAAAAAATGTATATCATCACAAACAGAGGTTCAGAAATTTCTGAAAATTTAAGACATTTGGTTCCGAAAATTTGGACATAAAAAAATATCTAGAATTTCGACAAATTGTCGCCGAAAAAATCCATTTTGTCAATCATCAGCAGAAAAAATAGCGAATTTCGTCAAAGGATCGAGGATAAAAGCGGGAATTTCGTCAAAGAATCGTGGAAAAAGCGCTAATTTTGTCAAAGGATCGCATAAACAACGCGAATTTCATCAAAAGACTGCAGAAAGACGTGAATTTCGTCAACAGATTGCAGAAAAAAATGCGAATTGTATCAAAGGAGTGCAAAAAAAAACCCCCGCACATTTTGTCAAAGGATCGCGAAAAATGTTAATTTCGGCAATGTATCGCGAAAAAAAAACGCAAATTTCGTAAAAAGATCCCTATAAAAACCTGAATTTCATCCGACGATCGCGAAATTCGCCAAACAATGTGGACTTTGACGCCGAAAATTACTAGTCGTCAAAGCAAAAACTTTAGTCGCCACGTGGCTACTGGCGACCCTAAATCTGCACCTATAATGTACGGTCTCTTAAATTTAGACACAATATTTTATAAAAGATTTCTTTGACTTGTTTAATCTCAGAATAATAAAGCGGAAAAAACTTTAAAAAATTATTGGTAGCAAAATTCAAGCGGCCGTATACACGCTGATAAAAATTCCGCCTTCTCAAGCCGCTATTTTTGTTTCTGCGCTCAGGCCTAGTTTTCAGGGGACGGTGTACCAGGTTATAAAATTGCGTTTCCCTTTTGTGTATAAAGGCAGAAATTTTGCCTTTTAAGCTAATTTTCGAGACACGACATTCAGGGAAAAATTGTCATCGGGGAGTAATTCATCATAACCCGAGATGCAATACACTTATAGAAAAATGAAAAGCGTTCGATGCCGATGAACTTAAAAGTAATACTGTAACTTGCATGTTTTTCTGTACAAAAATCCTTTCGTGAATGTATCAGAAGGATTCGTGTTGCTAAACGAGGAAGTTGGGGTAACACTTCAATAAAAATACCGTATTTTCTCGCATGCCGCGCGAACTTTCCCTCATAATTTGCTTTAAAAATAGAGGTTCGCCTTATACATATGGATATTTAGGATTTGATGAATCCTATGTCTATGTTGCTGTCACTCACTGAATAGAACCATTTGGTGGAGTTTTTTATTTAAATATGACATGAAATTTGAAACCATGAAACAATACATTGTGAATACTGAGAGTTTTTACGACGAACTAAGTTGGTGTTTTGTGGAATAAAATCTGTTTCAATTTTTTTTTCTTTAACCCTTAAATGCCTGAGTTTTCAAAAATCATTTAAAAAATGTTTTTCGGCTTTCTTTTTAAAAATAAATCATGGGTAAAAAATTATATTTTGTTTTTAGTACGTTTTACGGCTAAAAAACTGTTTGTTACTAATCGCCAATACTGGTGTTTATTTGGAAAATTATTTTCCTTGATAAAATTCTACAATATTAAACACACAAAAATTTTGAGAACTATGATAAGAAATAAATTTTACTTGCTCACTGCAGAACAAAATAGGGTATTTCGCAAGCTTCCAAACAAAACAAAAAGAACATGCATCAACAATTTAAAAAATAAATCTATCTTTATTCTTAAACAGCACAAGTGTTGCCATCTAAATGTTGAAAATTGATTTAATAATATTTTCAGAATGTATTTTATTGGCAACATTAGGCATTATAGTTTCAATATTATTCTAATAGTATTTATAAGCCGAAATTGGGTATGTTGCCGAAAAGCAACACCCGGCATTTAAGGGTTAAGCTATTTTCCTCACATGAGATATTAAAAATCAGGCTGCGCGGGTTACATGAAGACGCAGCATGCACAAAAAAGTACGATATACAAGGTGTCCCTAAAGTCCCTGACATATTTTAAAATCCAGTATAAAAAATAATAATTGTCGTATAGGAGTGCGGTTTGGACTAAAATACTTCTCACAATGAAAAGTTTTCTTCAAGCGAATGAAAATAATTAGTTCCAAACTTCGATCATAGATGGCGCCACCTGTCCGTATGTTTGCATTCAAACATGCGTATTTTTGGATTTTCAGATTAATTTGACGTTGCGATACAGAAATGACGACTTACAGTGAAAAAACTAATTGCGTAGATTGGTACTTAGAAACTAAATCGAATTGAATCTGAAAATCCGAAAAAAAAAAACAGCATGTTTGAAACCTAGCATATGGACAAGTAGCGCCATCTATGATCGAAGTTTGGAGCTAATTTTATTTATTCGCTTGAAGAAAACTTTTCATCGTGAGAAGCATTTTAGTCCAAACCGTACTCCTGTACGACAATTACTTGATTTTATATTGGATTTTAAAATGTGTCAGGGACTTTTGGGACACCTTGTATATCCTCTTCAGTCTCCGAAGGTAAAATAACACATCGAATACACATTCATTGATTTTGCCCAAACAAAAAGAGGAACAGATGTCATAAGTTCCCACGGCCGCCATCTTGGAATTTTTCTTGGCGTGAAAACCCCTTTTCCGCCAAGTAGTAAATGTCGCCAAGCACCGGTTTATACGCATGTTTCGCTTCACTAAAATAAAATGTAAATAATAAACAAAATTCGCTAAAGTGGCAATCAGTAATCTTGTATGAGCGCTTCGCGCACATTAAACGCAAAAAAAAAAAAAAAAAAAAAAAAATCACTGCATTCAGCACTTCTCGCGGTATAGCATTCTCAAAATTCAGCAGTTCTCGCTTTCTAGCAATCTGAAAATGTAAAAAAACTCTTAAAGCAGCAAAATATACACAAAATTATCAACATACCTTAACAGACATCTGCTTTCTTGAAAGCTCCGGCACGAAATCTCTCTCATAACATCACGCTCATTTTCCAAAATATGCTTATGAATACGCATTGGCAGGCACACTATAAACAAACCTACTTTTCTTGTCAAAATTTCCTCATATTAATTACTTCGGCAAAAGCGTTTAAACGGATTACAGAAACCATAGTCAGTCAAATACATCCAATAAATTTAACATAAAAGTAAAAAGACAGCACGATACAACACGATATCAAAATACATCCACAAAATTCACCACTTCTCACGGGTTGCCAGAACACAACACGTCAGAACACACACGTCACACGGGATTCCACATATCGAGGTTGCCACATCCACAAACACCGCCAACACGCCAACAAAAAATCGCCGAACAATTCAAAACAACGGCTGAGGGAACATAAGGCATCTAAGCCCAAAAAGACACCTTAGATAACAGAAAGAGCCCTTTTTCTGAAATTGATACTATAGGAGGCTGGTCATTTAGGTTTACAAATACGGATCTAAAATTACTAACTCCTTTAAAATATCAATTTATTTATCAATAACCTAAATTCACGCAGTAAAAAATTGAAGGCCTTTTATTAATAGAATGATCCACAAATCGTCAAAAAAATTTATTGTAAATCGTTTAAGTTAAATAATTACGAAAATTTCTTACTTTCTTGGATACACTGTCTGAGATGCATTTTGCAAACTCAGATCAAAATAACACGTATTTTATGAGAAAATTAGCATCAGTGCTGCCATTTATTGATTTTGATCCAAAGCAAAAAACATTCAGCTATATAGAAGTAAAGTAAAAATGTAAAAAAATCAAATAGTTTAGTTTATATCCTCATCGGTTCGGAAGTATTACATGTGATACTTCAGAACCAAGGAGGATATATTATTAAGTTATTTACTATCGGACATTATAATGCAATAAATATAGTAAATATTAACTCTCCTTTTTAGTGTACTTTAAAATGAACTCCTAATGCAAAAACAGATATTTTGTGAATCAAGATAGTATTTGCGTAACACAGGCATTCACTTTAACCATAGAAACTTAAAACTAGGCATGTAGTAAAGGTTATACGGTGGCATACGACGTATACCTTCTGGATAACGCCGTACACGCTCCGTAGCTGTGGTGTATACTCTCTGATATATAACTTCTGCCTATAGCGTATATCCTCTGTTTTTATTACGACTACATCACTGCATAAAACGTTTTTATGTGTTAAGCATGAAGTTCAATAACAATAGATTCAGTTCACTAAATAATCAAAACTTTATATTCACTAAATCCAAAATTACCTTTTACTAATAAACTCTATTAAAATCACGACCCGTTATGTCTTCCATATTCAAGATTTCCAGTTTAATATATTCATTAAACTTTCACTTATTTTATTTTAGCGGAATACTAAAATTTTCCTAGTCCCAGACATTACTATTCGCTTCAGCAGGTCTATACGTGGGTGGCAACAAGAGTTGCTAGGCAACTGAAAATTCAAAACACGCATGTTTTGTTGTTCAACTGATGCAAAATCATAAAAATTGTGAATTTAATTTATTTTCTCTGCAAAGCCGCGTTCAGTATTCCGCAGAGCGTTGACTTTTTAATCGTCTCTCATTTGCAATAAAATCCATCTAAAATGGAAATGTTGAAGTAATGGCTTTTATTTAACAATGGTGATGGAGAAACTGTAAAGAAAATAGAGTTTTAAATAGATTTTTTTCACGCTTTTTGAATTCTGTTTTCGTGAATTTCCATTTACTTCGATCTACGTTTTTTTTAAGGCTCATTTTACGTTGCATTTTATGAAATAACATTTCTAAACGTTTCTTTTCAAATGCTTTTAAGATTTAAAATAAATTATGAAAGTACGTTAATTTAAATTTCTTTAAAGTTGCGATTTTTAAAATTATAAATAATGTATAACTTTCTATTCGATATTTGTTAATTAAAAAATCTTATTAGTATTCTAATATGACCCTACTTAAATAGAGTATACAGGGTCCTGATATGTTTTAACAATAAGTTTAAATCATAATCCAATATTAGTCCATAGTGAAAATTGCGGAATCCACCTAAAATGGAAATGTTGGAAGTAATGGCTTTTATTTAACAATGGTGATAGAGAAACTGTAAAGAAAAAATATTTTTAATTGATTTTCACGCTTTTTGAATTCTGTTTTCGTGAATTTCCATTTACTTCGATCTACGTTTTTTTAGGCTCATTTTACGTTGCATTTTATGAAAAAACATTTCTAAACGTTTCTCTTCAAATCCTTTTAAGATTTAAAATAAATTTTGAAAATATTTTAATTTAAATCTTTTAAAAGTTGCGATTTTTAAAATTATAAATAATTTATAAATTTCTATTCGATATTTGTTAATTAAAAAATCACCATATTCTTCTAATATGACTAGGGATTATAATCCCGGGATCCCGTATCCCGGTTTCCCGCATCATTTTAATCCCGAAAATCCCGGGATCTTGTCTGCCAATTCCCGGGATTTTCGGGATTGTCCTTTTTTTTAAATGGAACAATATTCAGCTGAAATTTAAAAAAATATATTTATAGACTTTCTCTTTTGGAAAAAAAAAGAATTAATTTTTATGAAATTTATATATCCTTGAAAAAATATACATATTTCAAGTATTTTTTACATATTTCAAAGCGATTAAATCGTTTAACATGAAAACCTTTTGACTTGCAAACAGATGTAACCCGCTCTACTATTATTCGGGAACAATGAAATCATTTGTTTATTTCGATTTCGCCGCGTTTAGAAAGCCGGTCGTTTCAGCAACTGGGAATCACAAAATTTCGAATTAGAGTTTACTGATAAGCGTCGCATTTGAGTTTCTTAGTCATTATTATGTGCTAACTTCTTTGCTTTTCGGGCGTTTATACTTATTTTGCTTTAAAGATGTCTAATGAAAAGGATTTTGTAGCTCATAGGAAAGATAATGATACATCTTCAGTATTGCACTGCTATTTAAGGTCAAAAGATGAAAAAATCGCTAAACGTAAAAGATGTAGCCAAGTGCTTAAAACGTTAGGTGCATAGACTAAGGGTTGCATGCACATTTATCGACGAAACATGGTACTAAAGTTTAGAAAGAATTTAATACATCATCTCTTCCTTCCACACGTCAAGACTGCATAGAACATGCATTGCTTTCTAAAAAGCGGAAAATAGAAGATTATTTTAGTAGTGATAAGGAATCACTGGATTTAATTTTATTGCGAATGACAGCTAAAGACTGTTTTTCATTTAACTTCTACTGATTTAAGAAACTTACTGATAGCTAAAGGCTATAATGATTTGCCAAAATCTGCAGTATCAATTCGAAATCGTGTAGTGAACATAAAAGAGTTAATTACAAGTGAAATACAAACTTTTAAAAATTCAGGAAAAAAATTTAGTTTGACTTTTGACGAATGGACATTTACTGCAAGCAAGCGATTTATGAATATTAATGCCCATTCAAGAAGTTTAAATTTGAGCAAATTCAGGATTTTAGGCCTTATGCGCATGTATGGATCTTTTACAGCAAAAAAAGTGCATTGAAATGCTAACAGAGTGCTTAAACGAATATGACATTTCCCTAAAAACAGACAATGTTACAACTGGGACTTGGAGATGAAACTTTAGATGCCGTCATATTTCTTAGAACATATTTTCAAAGGAATTCCGATTAGTTAGGAAACAGTGAACTATTCAAAATAATCTTTTTTTTTTTTTTTTTTTTTTTTTTTTTCACGAGGTACGTAATAATTTTTTAAATTATGCAACGTTTTCGAATTTTAACAGCTATTGCTATTTAGAAATTTAGACTATACATCTATGTATTATTTTATTCTATGTGTGTGTGTGCTTATTTCAAGAAAAAAAACGTCATGTTAGGGAAAACCTTGCATTTGCAATATCCTAGAATTATAAACTTTAATTACGTGGGTAGGAGAATAATTCATAATTTAATTCTTGATATTAATTAGTTTTTAATATTGTAAATATTAAACTATTCAAAAACTTGTTTAACAGGAAATAAAAGAAATTATCTAGAAGATGAAGCATAGACATTTCATGTTTTTTGTTGCATTTTCAAACATCAACAGCGTATTTCTTTTAATTTTCAATTGTTCTAATTTATCCTATGAGTTTTGATAATTAATTGAAGTTAATTTTTTTAATTTGGTATATTTTCATATGTAAATTAGGCTGTAATTTTGCTTTGTCTTTTCTATACTATTATGATATTTAGCTATTGTAAAAATTGATGATATTACAGAAATTCTAATTTTCCTAATCCCGGGATTGAATCTAAGCAATCCCGAAATCCCGGGATTGGAAATTAGTCTCGGGATTGTAATCCCTAAATATGATCCTACTCAAATATAATGTACAGGGTTCTGACATGTTTTAACAATAAGTTTAAATCATAATCCGATATAAGTCCAAAGTGAAAATTGCTGAATCCACGTAAAATGGAAATGTTGGAAGTAATGGCTTTTATTTAACAATGGTGATGGAGAAACTGTAAAGAGAATAACAGATTTTTTTCACGCATTTTGAATTCTGTTTCCGCAGATTTCCATTTACTTCGATCTATTTTTTTTTTAAGGCTCATTTTACGTTGCATTACATTCTATGAAATAACATTTCGAAACGTATCTCTTCAAATGTTTTTGAAAGTTAAAATAAATTATGGAAATATGTTAATTTAAATTTTGTAAAAATTGCGATTTTTAAAATTATAAATAATGTACAATAATGTAATACATATTATATTCGATATCTATTAAAAATATTTTTCTTCTTATTCTGATATAACCCTACTTAAATGTAATGTACAGTGACCTGACGCATTATTGTTCTAAAACAAACATTTTATTTGAATAAAACGTGAGATTATAATCATTCCACATAAGTACAAGCGAAATTATCTTTAATAATACATTTAAATCACGATTAGTGTTCACTCTAGAAAGAAAAAGGGTGTGTTGCTAGTCACCAATAAAGCACTACCGAGGCAGAAAAGAGCACTAGTTCAATAGAAAAGGGCATCTAATTAAATAAAAAGTTGTTAAAGAAAAGAAAAACATGTAATTTTTTCGTATGATAAAGTAAAACTAATTTCAAATGATTTTATGAGGTGTAAATAAATAGAAAAATTATGGTATAGGAAATATTTTTATCAGACATGGCTGGATATGTCTAAGCATGTACTTTACTTTACTTTTTTTAAAGGGCAGGGTGCTGCGGCCCTAAATAATGGCCTTGTGCGAACACTATCACAATTGAATTTTACTCCAAATCAAAAATTCAAGCTAAGTTAAGCTTAGTTTTAACTTAATATTAAACCATCCTAAGCTGAAGACATATTGAAAGAGAGTTATAATCTAACATACCAAATCATCTTTATTAAACATTACTAGACCTGTGATCTTGCAACCATATACTTTAATAGTAAGAAAAAAATATATTTAAAATGAAATATAAAAGCATCTTAATTAAAGTTTTGTTAAAAATTACGATACTTTAAATGATAAATAATTTAAAACTTACTTAATCGCTATTTGATAATTAAAATACATTTTTATTATGTTGATTCTATTCTGAATCTAATGTCGGTAGTTTTAACGTATATCAACACATAATCCTCTGTTATTTCAATACGGAAATTGTGTTTATATAAAACTTTGGATTATCATAATTGTACTTATATAAAGAACCAGTCTTACATTGTGTAATAAAATGTAATAATCATACTCGATCGTTATTCTATAGCATAAATTTTATCTAAATAAAACTTAAAGATGTGGTGATTCATTAGGCGAACTAGTTTAATAATTTATAGCTAAAAATAAAAAAACTTTAAATTTTAAAATTTTGAATCTTATTTTGTGTGTATGTATGTTACAGAAGATAGATATACCCTTAATTGCATGTTAACTGGGCAACTCCACACCCATTTAGGAGCCCGTTAAGAAGACTTTAGGCTTTACAAGCCCAGCAGACAAACTTCTAGTGATATTGTTTATTGCAAAACTATGCATATTTGCATTCAATGGTTATCGTAGTTTTCCGGTTGAACAAATAATTACAACTATATAACTTACAGTTACTAGAAATACATGAGATTTCCCAAATATTTGAAAATACATGGTATATAAACGGCAAACTTGCATGATACAGAGACTAGAGAAAGAAAAGTAAAAATTATAAGACACATTTGAGTAAAATCATTAAAAATGTATGAATACAATTAGGAAGCATTACAAAATACAAAAAAGGTGTTCGATAGAATACTGGCAAAAAGGAACAGAAAATGTGTCCACCAGGAACATATTATACATTCAAAGAACTTGCAGACGTCAGAAAACAGTTCAACTACAACACATAAGTGACTTTAGGAACAATGGATAAAACTGGAATTGGGATACCTCTGTATAATTTTTCAATGACTTGTAATAAACAATGCAAATATATTTTGAAATGCACTATGCTGTAAATTATGTCACTTTTCAATGTTCGAGGTTCAATACATACTGTAGATAACAGAACGCTTTTTTCACCAAGTGAAGTAATCTTTATTAATGAGGAATCATCCATAATTTAAATCTACAGCACAACAATCGTTACAACACTGTTTTCATTATTGTTATTATTTCCCATGATGGTTCAGTTTTTTTTTTTAAAATAAATGACTAGACGTTTTGTTTTGAGATTGGAAGCAGTGAGCATCTCTATCGCTTATAAAAGAAATTGCCTTTAGATTTTTCTTTAGAAATTCAGCCACACTTTTTAGGTGCATTCGTAATTATATAAATACGTAGCACATATATTCGTCATTCAGTCCGTCTGTCTGTCCGTCCGCTTATAACAGAGCAAAATCTACCCAACCGAATAGTATTTTGAATATATACCTAATTGTTTCAAAATTTTGTCGAGTCATTTCAAATTTTATGAAAATCGGATGTATAGTTTAATTACAGGGACAGTCAAAAGTTTCCCGTTACATTACGGCCAATGGGAAAAAATTGTTTCAAATGCATTTTAATGATGTTGCAGCTTTTCGAACAGAATAAAATTGATATGCGCTCATTAAGTGCACTAAAAGATACATTCAGTACAATATGCGGTACAAAAAATATTTATAAAACTAGTTATAGTACGAACGCACGTCATTTGTCACGTTTGACGTGCAATTTCCAGCTTGTTTTTTGAGATTGGAAGCAGTGAGCATTTCTATCGCTTATAAAAGAAATTGCCTTTAGATTTTCCTTTGGAAATTCAGCAACGCTTTTTACTTTTCCACCGGATAAAAGTGAAAGGAAAAGCACCTTATTTACTAAGTATGCAGTTTTCTAGAAACCCTTCAACAATACAGTATTGAAAACTTTCTAATATTCTAATTACAGTTTTCTGAAGGAATCTTGAAAACCAAGAAAGGAATTCTTTTTAATTAAAAAGCTCAGAAGCTTCTGTATTGGTGAGCGGACCACCAGAATTCCAAAAATGTTCATTTCTTTTTCTTTTCTCTTAAGAATTCATGCGAAAGAAAGAAATATTTCTTTAATAACAAAAGAGGATGACATCTCGACAATGGGTGGTAGGCTATTGTTCTCGATCGAGGATGAAAGGGAAAAGTTTGTCTGACGGCGTCAAAGACTTGTTGCTTTTGCTATGTACTCATAAAGTAAATGTCATGTTCATAGATTTTACTTTAATTGAAAATAGATCCTTGCTTTTATTTCTCACAGACAAAGTACAAATCATCTGTACTCATAATAATAATTAATTGAATAATTATGGGCTGCTTCGTCACTTGTGTTGAAACAGATAATTGAAACATAATTGTTGGTAATAAAATGTTTCATTAATTAAAGCAACTTTTTATTTAATCATATGAAAACTCCAACAGATTTTTTTTAACTTCCTCATTCTTTGGGAAAACATTAAATTCATTCATTTATTTATTTACTCTTATTTAAAAAACAGGTGTTGATATTAACTCTTTATATTCTTATATATTCTTTATACTCTTATATTATATCCAATTCTTTATACTCTTTAGGAAAATATATGAAATGTATATATTTATTTATTTACTCCTATCTAAAAAACGGATATTTAATATTTATTCTTTACATTGTTATACATCCTTTATATTCTCATATTATATCCAATTCTTTATATTCTTTTGGAAAATACTATATTAAATTCATTTATTTAGATACTTTTCTTTAATAATGGGTAGTTAATATTAATTTAAATATTATTAATAATTTATTTTATTGAATTTGGTGGTATTAGTTAAATTTCATTATTACATGATTTTAAAACTCGTAAATAAATGACACGTTCATGTATTTTAATTTAAGGATTTGTTTCCTCATAGCAAAAAATAGCATTGAATTTAAAAGGTAGTTTGGAGAGGGAGTAGGGATTCGTATATGGGAGTTTTCATATTTTTTCTATTTATTAATGGTGCGAAAATCAAATCCCTTTCCAAACATGACTCTGGAGAAAAATGTCTGTATTCAAGATCGACGTAAAGCATTTATACTAATAATTATCCGTTAAATTGATACTGTTTAATGTGAATCCTTTACAGCTAAATAGAGAACAACAAAAAGGGAACTAATACATATAAATATGTTTTCATGCAAAAATGAAGAAAAGCCTCTTAGTATACGTGATTTTTTTTAAAGCTCTTTGGATTTTTGTTGAAGTCCGGTATGCGAACTGACTTTTTTTTCCCGTTAAGGTGATGAAAGAAGAAAAAAAGAGAGCTTAACAGTGTTTTTAATCATAAATAAAATAAGCTTTCTACACGTCGTAATCAATAAAATTAATCAAAAAATTAATCATTTTCCGAAATCATGGTTGATTAATTGAGAATCTATATTAAAAAAAAAAAAAATGGTGATTTTTGTATTGTTATTAAAATTATCAATGTTAATGTTATATTAATTATTAATGTTAATTACAATTTAATCATTTTCTATTCAATAACAAATTCATCTAAGTCTTCCTATTGTTTGAAATTGTGTGTTTATTGTTAGTGTAACTTTTTTTTTTCTTTGTAAATAATTGTAGCGTAGATGCTCCAATTCAAGAAGATAGTTATGAAATCGTTACATATGCATGAAAAATTGAATTCGATATTTTATAAACATATTTGGAGTCAAAATTTTGTCATGGTTTTAATTTGTCTGCCAATTCCAGTATTTTATCAATACAACAACAAGAACAATTATTATTGTTATTATTTTTAGTATTATTCACAGGCTATTTTATATGCGAAATTTTGAAAATAATGGTTTAGTCCTTTTTAAATATCCCGTTCATTCTGTCTAAAAGAAAATGGTATGTTAAAATACTGATGTATGAAACTAATATTAGTTTTTTCTTTCTTTCTTTTAGGAATTTAAAAAAAGGGAAGAAAAGCCGTTGATTTCCTAAACAGTGAGTGTTTCAGAAATTTGTATTGTAAAGTTACAAAAATTGTTGTTATATTTTGTTGGTTTAGTTCAGTTTTGCTATAAAATGAATTAATTAAGAAATATTTAAAAGAAAAACATTATTTTCGTAAGTAAAAAACTATATTTCTTTCATCCTGTTGGGCCATAATTAACAAAACAATGTTTTGTTTTGTTTTTCCCCTTGTAATAACGTTAGTATTACATGCATACACATGTATTCATATTTATAAATTTTACGCCAATATTCAAAAGGATCATTTTAGTTACCAGTAAAAAAATGTATAGAATAAGCTTTTGTTTTGCTATTAGGTTTTTGTATAGTGTTAACAACATTTTCTGTAGTGTTTTTGAATTTGTCATTTCGCATCTGTTAAAAACAGATTAATAAAAAGGACAGAATCGTCTACATTATTTTGAAGCTTTTAATTTATTCAATCGTTTTCATCGGCAGACGATTATTGAGAAGAATCAAAACAACTCTTCTCCAATGTTTTTTGATCGACGCTGGAGTTTGTGTACATTCGAATGTTGTCGGCGCCAAGATGCGTTTTCTTACATTGTAAATAATTTATTTTTAAAGTTTTAATTAAAATATATTCTTCATAATGTTATGCGCATCCTTCTATGCCCGCTACAAGTTATATGTATAAATAATAACTACCTTTTATTCAGTTTGTAATTGAATTTATAATGTTTTGTAATTCTGATCGGAAATTGTGAAAATGACTTTATTACGATTAAGGCTCCTGTCCCTGCAGGCGAAGACACTTGCGAGCTAATGCTAAACCTATGGGGAGGTTATTTTCTGATATCTTGTTTGCATTTCGGCATTTATTATTAGTTTTTTTTTTCTTTTGCATTGGATGGCCGATCTTTTTTTTTTTTTTTTTCGATATTGGTTGCAGATATTTTTTATAAAGTTGCTTTCACTTTCGAAACCGGTTCCGAAAATTAAACTGTCATTTTAAAAATATCTGCAACTAGTATCGAAAAAGTAAAAAAGGAGCGATATAGAGATCAGACCTCAGTAATTCAATGCAAAAAGAAAATATTTAAAAATGACGAAATGCAAACGGTATATAAGAAGATAACCCCCCAATAAGTTTAGCATTAGCTCGCGGAGTGTCTTCGCCTCCGTGGACAGGAGCCTTAACTATCGAACGCATAACAATTTCTGTAATCAATAACCATCTGAATTATGCAAACTTCATGAAAAAACAATTGAAAAGCACACGGCCCCACATAGGAATGTAATAAATGCAATGATGTATAGCTATGTTTAAAACGATTGCAAGAGCACAAATACCTACGTCAAAATTGGGAAAAGCCAACAAGTTCTTTTGTTCTGTAAAATATCCAGATAATGCGAAATAAGACAGCATTAGAACCACTAATGTCTCAGTCTCCACACATCGCATTAACTTAATTTTTTCAAAATTAAAATATTCGATGTAATTCGTTTATTTAATTCAGTATTTCAAATGATTATTTTCACATACGAGTTACTCAATGATTACGGAAAATAGAAATAAACATCCAAGTACAATAAAATATAACGTGCATAATATGAAAGAGTACGTGAAAAATTGAAAGGTGGCGTTTCATAAACCGTGCAAGTTTAGAATATTTTTATTTATTTGTTTTGAAAATTAAACCTATTTTTACTGATTTTAATGCCTTAATCATGCACCTTTTAGCAATTAAAATTAATAACTTGCACATGCACATGTTGACTTTTACCTTGACCTCACCTTTGATAATATAAGGGCAATTGTTCAAAAAAATTTTCAATAACTAAAACAGTGATGAATTCATTTTGGCTCTCCTTCTAGATAAAAACATACAAGCAAATAAATAAATAAATAAACGCTTAAATGTCCAACTGACAAATGACTAAAATTGTTATTAAATATAAACAATTTTCAAATTTTAACCCATTTATGCCTAGCGTCCCATTTTTGGAACGTTTCGAATTTTAATATTTTTGTATAATTTTCTTCTTCTTCTTCTTCTTCACAAGATGAAAATTGTATAAAGTAATTGTCTATAAATGCCTTTATTTATTGCCGAGAGAACACACACAGCATAAGATTGATATTTATTTGCTTAAATGAAGGCCTTTTTTCGGTGTTTATAGATTTTTCATTTTTCAAGACAGTGAAATTTAAAAAGTAAGTTTATTTGTATTTTTTGTATCCAGGATCAAAATAAATAAGTCATAATCGTATCTTGTAGACTTCTTTGAAATACGTATATTTTTTTAAATTGTGAAATTATGTGTTCAAGCCTATTTTTTATGCATGTTATGTATATAGGGCGCTAGGCGCAAATGGGTAGATATTTCTATTAGCCATTTAGTTGTTATTGATGGTTTGATGTTAGGTTATTGATGTAAAGTCTTGATTGATGTCAAAAGATGATTTTTAAATAAATTGTTTTTTAGCCTGAAATATAATTATGCTTAATTTATTATTAATTATACTTATAATGTTATTAGTCTCTGTAAAGAAATAAATATATTTTTTAAATAGTTCATAAAAGTACTAATTATAGTGTATAATATACAATTTAAAAGCTTAATTTATATAAATTGAGACAATACATATAATTATGCATTTTTCCACAGATGGATATTCCCATATTTAGTATGTTTGCATTTTATCAAATAAATACAAAAATATTTCAGCTTAATTATTTTTAGTATTTTTCCGGTTCATATTGAAACATTTTAAATTGATTTTATCAACAAATTTTAGAAAACAAAAATTCAAACATAAATGGGTTAATTGTTTTTCTATAAAAAATTTCCAAAAATATAGCTTTAAATATAAATATCTTAATAAGTAATATCCGTGTTAAGTTTTGCAGCTTCGTGTCATTTAATTATCAGTACATATTACAGCATATAGATTACTTTATTTTCACCACCAACCGCAGGCTATAACTTTAATTGAATACTTATGCTTTTGAGCAATTTGTAAACGTGCCACAACAAAAGTTATCTTTTTAGCTTAAATCCCAGTTTACATAACAATCATTTCCATTTCCAGTGTGAGTTAAATCTGTAAAATTTAATGAATTCGGTTATTAAATGTGCGTCAATTTAACATTATCATTTGTTTGAAACCCGATGTTTAGCTATATTTATAATCCTTCCATTCAAATACCAATGAATTTATTCTCAGACTAAGTTCAGCATTTTCCTATAGCAGTTCATAATTAGTGCTATGTCAGTCTAAATTAATCTTCTTTGATAGTTAAAATAGACTCGGAATTAGTTGAAACAGAATCTAATTTTGAGACCTTTAATAATGCTTAGAAATTTCTGTTACGCAACTAATTGTGACGCACTATTAACTTTCATTGGTCAACTTGCCATGCTCAGTTTCGGATATTCCATTAAGTAAAATCTATCGTGGTAAAGGTATTGTATTGTAAAGGTAAAATTTAGGAATTTCAGCAATATACTATCAGAAAACCAATATTTGTAATATTACGGCGTATTATTGTTCATTATTGCATTTATCAGAAGTAACAGTATTGGTTAAAAGCATTTTTTAGATTGGAAACGTTAATAATAAAATGGTACTATTTTATAGAAATATTCATTTAACATTCAACAATATTCATTGAGCATTAATTTTCAGTATCTTAATAATAAGAAGAAATATACCTAAATGGATAGAATACAGTGAAATACGTTTAACACGAAAAAGCTTAACATGAAAAATCGGTTAACACGAAATGGTATAACGGTCCGGACAGTATGCTATGTAATTTAATACATTTTGTTTCTTTTAACACGAAACAAAAATCGTTTAACACGAAAAAATTCGCTTTCGATGTAGTTAGTTTGAGTTGAAATCGGTAAATTTTGTGTTAAAACCACTGAATTTTGGGTGAAAATCAGTGAATTTCGTTTTTTTTTTTTTTTTTTTTTTTTTTTTTGTAAATTAGCTTATTTTTATGAGCACAATGGCTGAGATATCGGCGCGAAAACAAACTGCTATTTCGCTTCAAATGAAGATGAGGCTGCTTAATGTAGTTGATAAAAATGAAGGACGAAAACAGAAATCTGCAAAGAGTTTGGCATTGCCAATTCTACTTTATTAACGATAATAAAAACAGGGATCTCATTACTTTAATGTTTGAGCGGAGTATGTTTAAGCCAGAGAGAAAACGTATGATAATTGCTAAGCACGAAGATTTAGAGACAACTTTGCTTATTTGGTTCAAACAAGCTAGATCTCAGAATGCTGAAAAGACACTTACAAAAAAAAATATATATATATATATATATATATATATAATCCCTCCCCCCCCCCCCCCCAAATAAAAAAATCACTTGTTTTCTATCCTAATGGATGCAGCTTAATAGTAGTTTAACTGGAAGTCGACATAAAATTTGACGACATCGAAAATATTTGTGAGTTTTGTTCTTTTTTTACGAATCTTTTAACGCGAAATTCTTTTAACACGAAAAAATTTTTCGGTCCTTTCAGTTTCGTTGGCGCAGAATGTTCCAATTGGGACTTTGCGCCATTAAACCACAATCAACCAACCAACCAACCCTTCAGTTTCGTGTTAAACGTATTTCACTGTATATTGTGACGTTTCTAAAGGTAAAGAATGCTTTGCGGAATTGTGGGTACTTCAGAAGATGTTATTGTATATTTTTGTTTGTGGTTGCATTATATTTTCATAGATTAAGAAACATTTGTCTTTTTACACAGTGTACATTCTCACACTATTCAGCATGAATTTTATAAATTTATATTATCTATGAGTTTATTAAAAGTTTGTATTCAGCACGAATAAATCATGCATTTCGATTAAAAATACATTTAGATAATAAATTGTCGGAAGCATTATTGATATTGCAAATTATGTAAATCTATATTAAATTCTTGAAGTTATAATATTAAAGGAAATAGTTCCTAAAAATATTTCATGTTTGAATTTTCAAATTTATTAAATATATAGGACTCACATTATTAATGATACAGTTTCAACAGATTTCCAGCAGATCACTAAAATCTGTAGTAACTTCTTGAAGTTATAATAGTAAAGGCAACAGTTTCTAAAAATGTTTCATGTTTGGATTTGCAAATTTATTAAATATATAAAACTCACATTATTAATGATACAGTTTCAACAGATTTCCAGCAGATCACTAAAATCTGTAGTAACTTCTTGAAGTTATAATATTAAAGGCAACAGTTTCTAAAAATGTTTCATGTTTGGATTTGCAAATTTATTAAATATATAAAACTCACATTATTAATGATACAGTTTCAACAGATTTCCAGCAGATCACTAAAATCTGTAGTAACTTCTTGAAGTTATAATATTAAAGGCAAGAGTTTCTAAAAATATTTCATGTTTGAATTTTCAAATTTATTAAATATATAAAACTCACATTATTAATGATACAGTTTCAACAGATTTCCAGCAGATCACTAAAGTCTGTAGTAACTTCTTGAAGTTATAATATTAAAGGCAAGAGTTTCTAAAAATATTTCATGTTTGAATTTTCAAATTTATTAAATATATAAAACTCACATTATTAATGATACAGTTTCAACAGATTTCCAGCAGATCACTAAAATCTGTAGTAACTTCTTGAAGTTATAATAGTAAAGACAACAGTTTCTAAAAGTGTTTCATGTTTTGATTTGCAAATTTATTAAATATATAACCCACATTATTAATGATACAGTTCTAACAGATTTGTTGCAGATCACCAAAATCAATAATAACTTCTTGAAGTTATAATATAACAGTAAATAATTTCTAAAAAGGATTTATGTTTGAATTTTGAAATTTTTAAATAAAAAACTCACATTATTAATGATACACTTCCAACATATTTATTGCAAATCATTAAAATTTATTGTAACTTCTTGAAGTTGTAATATTAAAGGAAATTATTTCTAAAAATCTTTCATGTTTGAATTCGCAAATTTATTAATTCACATTATTAATGATACAGTTTAAACAGATTTATTGCAAAATATATAAAAAAATAAATAAAAGTGCTTCAGCGTGGAAGCCTTTATATCTAAAATGACTTTTCATAAAAATCTCTGTCGTATCCGAAAATTGTAACTATGACAATTTATTTACCGCAACATTAATGATGCATTTTCTTAATTAACTTTTCATAAGCGTTTAATAATGAAAAGCATACTTTAAAAATCGGAGAAAATTAATAAAAATAACATCTGGTCAACCTTTTAAATATGTTTAAATTATTTTCCATCACTTGAAGCATCTAATTTATTCGCCGTCATCTAAGAAGCTACCCGTTTTATTTTTTGTTTCAACACTTTATTTACACTTGCTTGTGTCAATCAAGCCATTCTTCATTAAAAATGTATTTTCATATCACCCACTGATGATGATATCGTCGCCATCTTTAATTACTTGGCTTAACATAAAAAATAATGTCTTTTGTTCGAATACTTTTCGATAAATTCTTTTGAGCTCTGAGAGAATGCTGATTAGTCTTTCTGGAAATTTTGCACCCCGATATTAATTCCCAATCACAAGGTTTAGTTTCATTTTCGACATTTAATGGGATTCCTTGATATAATAATGCAGCTGTTAATTCCACTTTATTATTTGTTAAATGTTGGCCCAGCTGTAGCTTGATCAATCATCTTAATTTTGCGCTAAAATAGTTTTTTGAAGACCGAATTTGATCTATAAATTTGATTTATGACGTTTAGGAGATTTAATGATGAATCGTTTATTAATCTTATGATTTAATTATGTTTAGGCTTCGAGGGGTAGTGATTTAAATTATAATTATACATAAATTTATGAGTATTAATGAATGTATATACGTATGATTGGAATATTACCATGCTGAACTTGGGCAGATAATAATACAAATATAAGATAAATATAGTCAGCGATTTCTTTTCAAGATCTTTCAGCTTTTCTTTGTCTTTCTTTCTTTCTTTTTTTTTAAATATAAAAAAAGATTTTTTACTTTTTGTCTGATGTACAGTTTTAGGTGCGTTCGTAATTTTCTAAATACGTATCACCTACAGTCGTCGTTCGATCCGTCTGCCTGTCTGTCCATCCAATCCGTCCGCATATAACAGAGCAAAAACTACCCAACCGAATGGTCTGAAATTTTAAATATATAATTTTTGCAAAATTTTGTGGAGTCATTTCAAATTTTATGAAAATCGGATGTTTAGTTTAATTACAGGGACAATCAAAAGCTTTCCGTTGCATTACGGGCAATGGAAAAAAATTATTTCAAATGCATTTTAATGATGTTACAGCCTTTCGAACAGAATGAAATTGATATGCACTTATGAAGTGCACTAAAATATACATTCAGTATAATATGCGGTGCAAAAAATATTTATAAAACTAGTTATAGTACGAACGCGCTTCATCTGCCACATATGACCTGCAATTTCCAACTTGATACTATATATTTCCGTATGCTTTGGCTAAAATTTATCTATTTAAGACTATTTAATATTATTTTATTACACTAAACCTGTATGTAAAGATGGAATTTTATAATCGATTTTTAACTGATTTTTAATCGATTTTTCCTGATATGCCAGAATTATAAAAATTACGTTCACAGGCGTGTTTCCTGTGACAGTAGAGCATTTTAATATTTTGATAACTTCATTATAAATTAATACGTCAATTGTAAGGTATTTTTCCTGCACGCCTTCGATGACCAATTACCAAATATTCTCTGTAACTCGTACAATTGTATGCGAGTTAAAATAACAGTGGATGGATTTAATTATGTACCAATACGCACGCCAGAATATGCTAAATAGCTGTGAACTGCAACAATGAAACATTTTAAAGGCTAAAAAGCAGAAAATAAATTATAAATAAAAAATGAAGAGTGTACGATAAAAAGAAATATATATATATATTGAAAAATCCAAATTCATATAATTTAGTACACGAAAAAAACATCTAACAAACTGTAACTAAAACAATAACAAAACCAAGAGTAACTAAGAAAAAACTAAATATGAAGACAAGTGGCTAAGGCTTATGACTTGCACTGCGGGGTTAAACATGTTTTACGTGCACAACATTCCCCCTCACTTACCAAGATCAAACAAATAGAAATTGAAAAAATGAAAACCACAAACAAACCCAAAAGCCGTCAAATGAAGTCCGTGAATATCCTCTCCGCTAAGCTATTTTCGATAGGAATCACGTATCGATAAATCACCATCATCGAATCACCATCATTATATATGCTTTTACCAATTAATAGTTTAATATTAATTAATTTACCATCGTACGTTGGGAAATACAAATTTAGAAATCGTAAAAAGATTATTTAAATAATGTTTCTTTTTATCTTTTTCTTTTCCTGCTGTCCTATCTGAAAAAAAAAAAAAAAAAAAAAAAAAAAAAATAGATGAATAATTATATATTTTTCAATAAATTCACTTGCTTGCGCTTTCTATCATGCTAAAGAAACAGTGAATTTTTCATAATCGAGTTCGATGCCCACACCAAATTATTGTAGCGTAACGGAAATTTTTGAGAAAAAATGTGAATTGCAGTAACGACAAATAAAAAAAATAAAAAAAGGCGTCATTTTCAACATGAACATTGAATGCTTATAAAAGAGTGGTTTTTTGTTTGTTTGTTTGTTTTTTAAAATACTTTTTACTTTTATACTTATTTTTTTATTATTAATTTTCAAGTACAACACTGGGATTTCATGTAAATATCATTTCCATTTGATGATGTCAGTCAATCTGTCTGTCACAAAGGTGGATCCAAGGGAAGGTCACGAGGATAGTGACCCAAATTAGTTCTCAAAATTAGTTAGCCACGGTTTTGAAGTGCAGGTGCCATATTTTGTGTCGTTATTTCTTTTTTATACATCTTATAACGTGGTCACTCGATTATATCTGAAAAAAAAAAAAAAAAAATAACAACACAACAAGAAGAAATGGTGAAATGTTTTTTTTAAGTTACAATAAAAAATTCTAAATTTTTAAAAAGTGATCATATTTTTGGCTATAACTCAAACATTTTTTTTTTTTTTTTTTTTCAAGTATAGCTTGCAGAGAATTAAAAAAAAAAAAAAAAAAAAAAAAAAAAAAAAAAAAAAAAAGAATGAATGAAAGAAAGAAAAGAAAAGAAAAGAAACACACATTTCCGCTAACTTGTTCAAACGTTATTGTGGCAAAATCGCTCAAAAGCGTTTTGAAATAATTAAGTTTAAAGTTTTACCTTCACAAATATCGTCTGTTATTTGGGGTTCAACGCTGACGATTCGTACAACCATAATTTTAGAAATTTCCCAATAAGATTAACCATACGACATTCTTAAATGTTCAAACTTAATAATAATAATAATAATAATATTTTTTTTTTCGTTTTTTGAAAACTTTATGACCACTGTCAGAGACGTGACACCCGCGCGCCACCCCGTCTTCTTTCCTCCCCTTTTAAATCAGAGTTGGAATCGTCCCTGATCTGACTGTCATTTTCTAGTGATTGCAAGAAAATGTAATTTGTTTATTGAGGTGAAGAACAACATCTTAATATCTTTTGAAGATAATCACAGACATTTTACCTTACGATGTCCTATTAAAAGATAGGAATACTCTCTCCGTTAAACATTAATTGTTATTAATTATTAAAATTTACTTTTATGATACTGTATTTTCTAGAATTTGAAATAGTTTGAAAATAATAATGGATAAGTTCTCCAAAACAATTATTAAGGCCAATTCTTTAAATATAATAGCATTTCAGTGCATAGGGAAATTTCCAGTATATTTTTAAATAATAATTCTTTTTGTTACTATTTTTTGTTAATTTCCTTGCAAAAATCTTTTTTCAATTAAACTATAAATTTCTATGTATGATGCAAACGTTGAGCTATTCTAAGAATTATTTTATTTATTAAAATCTATGTGAAAGAAAAAGTTGTTGTTTTCAATAGTGGCAGTTCTTTTTTAAAGAAAGCCTCATTCCTAATATGATTATTTTCTCGCTTTATTTATAATTGAAAATTTATTAATTTATTATTCACATTTATAACTGAACCATGTATAATCACATACATTATGAATAAAGGGCAGTTTATTAGTTTATCTTTACTTTTAAATTCATAAGGAAAATACTTTTTTTTTAAATCAAAGTACTGTGTTTATATTTCAAACGTGTCAAGTAGAAGATAACTGTAAATTAATGCTTAAATTTCTTTTTGAACTTGTATTAAATTTTTTTTAGAAAAGATATATTTTTTTAATACAGACTTATGAAAACTAGCTTTTAATTTTTTCTACACATTTAAAACAATCTTTCTTTCTTTTGTTTGTCTTTTTGAAGAAGTCCATAATAAATTCACTTGGGTTTAAAATGAAAAAAAGAAAGTTCTTTCATTTACTTAAAACAAACATTAGACAAATTCAATATCTATTAAACATTTATTAATTTTTATTTATTCTTTTTTATAAGTCATCGTCTTTATTGTGCTTTATTAAAAAAAGGGGTATTTTTGCATCACTTAATTTCGATGATCTCTTCCAATATTTAATTGCACAACTTATTTTGAACGTTCAGAGTTTTTTCCTTATCAACATGTTCTCTATTCAGAAAATTCTTTGAGCTTCTCAATAAACCTGATTAGTCTTTTTAATCTTTTATATCTTCGGATGATAAATAAAAAAGCAGCTATAGTTTCGATAGCAATTAATTATTAGCTCCTTTCATCAAGTGATTAGTAGTAATATGCCTTGAAGCGGTCTCTTCTAAATCAAAAATTTAATTAAATAAAAATTTTGACAACCGCTATTTCCGTACGAAAATTTTTGTTTTAGATATATCTTGCAAAAGTTGTAGAAACCCGCTGCGTGATGAGCTTTTTGTTGCAATTATAATCTACCACGAAAATAATTTAAAATAAGAACGAAAAGTCATGCGTCCAGCCTAGATTATGTAGTACTTTCCAACACATTCAGAATACTGTAACAAAACTTCCACATTTTATTAAGATGAAAGATGATTATTAAATAGCAGATGAAAGATGATATCTAAATCAACAATTTGAAAAATGTATAACGCATTTGAAAATCCAAGTCCTGCTATTACAATAAAAAGTCGGAAAATTTTGCATTTTTTTGTACTTACCTGTATATGATCTATAGATTTGTATGTATACTACATTGTGTGTAAAAGTTACTTCTGTTAAAGGAATAGCACAATTGGAAATTTTCATTCAGCAGTTTCCGTGAATAAACGGAAATGTTCTTGAGAACTTTTGTGCGAACCTGTATATGATCTATAAAATTTATACACTCCAAGTATTATATAAAAAAATAGTTCAATTTAAAAACGCATAACGCATTTGAAAACACAATTTCTGCTATTACAATCAATAATCGGAAAAATATCAGATTTTCTTTTTGTGCAGCCCTGTATATGACCTATACATTTGTAGGTATACCACATAGTATGTTAAAAGTTTGTTCAGTTAAATAAATAGCACAGTTGAAAATTAACATTCAGCAATTTCTGTGAATAAATGGAAATGTACTTGATAACTTTTTGTACAGCCCTGTATATGATCTATAGAATTTTTACACACCAAGTAATATTTAAGAAAATAGTTCAGTTTAAAACGCTTACTACGCACGGACAAATTTATTTACGCGAGTTGAGAGGCAGACAGACAAACCGAAGTTATAAACCCTTTTCAACTATGTTGGAAAGTGTTAGTGGTGCCCAAAAAAGAAGCTTTTTCTTGCAATTGTTGTAGTAATCTACCACGACAATAATAATAATAATAATAATAAAATAGTGGTATCCAAAAAAGAGACCGCTTCGAGACCTGCAGCACAGAAACCCCTACAAAGACAAAACTGATTTTTATAACTTATTCCAGATACTGTAGTTGTACTTTTATATATTATCTGGAGGGAAGAAATCTCCTTCTATAATAACAGCTACTTTAATACTAAAATATAGTTTTTAAACAAATGTGAATTATTTTTGTGTGCAATACATTTCCTTTGTATTGTTTCTGTTTCATTTATCGATAATCATTTAATCACATACATAACAGCGTTCGAAATCCTTGGTGGTCCACTGGTCCGAGAACATCAAAAATTCAATCGGACCACTAATTTGAAAGTAACTTTTTTCCTCTCTCTGACATGTAAACTTAAACTTCCCCGTCCCTGAGAAAACCGCAACCAAACACAAATCACACAATCTTATTTTATATAAAAAAAAAATGATAGTAAATAAATAAATAATAAAAAATTGCATTAAACCTTACTCAGATGAAATAATCGGAAATAAAATATGTAATTAATGATAATATAGTTTTTCTTTATGCACTATTTATTTAATGTTTAGCAAATTATAATTTTACATTTTATTATGCTGAAAATTTTGGATAACTGCAAAGGAAATTTGGTTTATATTCCAGGAGGGGTGAGGGGTCATTCAAAGGGTTAAAGGGACTTAATTGAATTTTATGTAGCGGGCCAGTGATGATGACTGCGAACTAGTAAATTCTCATCTTAGGACTAGTGACTTTTTTTTTTTTTTTTTTTTTTTTATCAATTTTACCACTGCATAAATTTAGAAATTACATGAGTCTAATAAATGATATCTTGAAATTTTAAAATTTATAAGAGAAAATGCTTTATTATACATTATCAAATTGTCAAATTATACTATTTTCTATATTTAACAGGTAAAAATAAGCTTAAAAAGTGCATACATTTTTTCTTTTATATAACCTGTACTAAAACGACCTTTATAAAAGACATTTTTTAATAGAGACACATAAAAGCTTTTCAGTTTTTTACAGGCAGTAAGAATTAATTCTTTCTTTTTTTCTGTTTATCTTTTTCACACAGCTCATAAGCGCATACTTAATACATTTTTTAAATGACAAAAAAAAAAGTATATTTATTTACTTCAAATGAGCATTAGCCAAATTTAATATCTATTTTTCTTTTTTTGATCTTTATTTGCTCTTAAAAAATAATAATAAAAAAAGTCACCATCTTTATTGTGCTTTATTAAAAATATATTTTTGCATCACTTAATGTCGATGATCTTTTCCATATATTTAATTACATGGCTTACTCTGAACCAACAGAACTCTTTTGTCCTCTTTCAATATGTTCTCTATTCAGAAAATTCTTTGAGCTCCTCAATAAAGTTGATTAGTCTTTTTAATATTAATTACTATTATAATATTAATTCTTAATCGAGGTTTTTTGTGTTCGTTTCTTCTTTTAATAAGCATATTTTTCAGGCTATTATAATTGTAAATTGGATTTTCCATTGTTTATTGAAAGCCGTCGTCGTCCTCATTCCATTTTGATCAACCATCAACGATGTTAAGATTAATTACTTTTATTATACATAGTTGAATACTTGGGTAGTGCTTTGTTTATTATTTTAGTCCAACAGTACGTAATCTTATTAAAGGTTGTAATAAAGTAATTAATAAAATTAAATCCATGCACTGAGTAAATTATTAAATGCATTTATTCTAGCACATCTTTTTGTTTCCCCCTCTCTATGTGGTTAATATCCAGTAATTCATGTGCTGGATAAATTTTTATTTTTTTATTCGTATTATTATCAATTCTTGAACGACAATTTAGTACCCGATAATGTGCATAATTAGCTTTTTAATTTTGTATTCCAACTTTTCAGTTCTTGACTTTGCCTGAATTTCCTAAAATTTTTCATAGGCAGTTTAATAAAATAAGTGTACGATGCTTCTTTGTAAGAGAAACAAAGTAGATTATTTCTTAATAGTCCCTTATCTATATTCTTATTAATGCTTGAATGACAATTTTGAACCCAAGATTGTACGGTAAGAACTTTTTAAAGACTAATTTTTCAATTCTTACACTTTGCCTAATTTCCCTAATGGTTTTTAATGATAATAATAATAATAATAAGCACACTGTACTCCTTCGTGAGCAAAATAAACTGTGTATTTTCTCAATTGTTCTTAGATTTATCCATATTTCTGCTCGAATGACAGTTTATTGCTCAAGAATATGTGTTAGGAACTTTTTTTATTCTGTTTATATATGTGTAAGAAGTGCCCAAATGAAATGCACACTTTGACTGTAGCTGAATTGTATCAAATCAAATTGGCTAAATATATTTGTTGGCAAGCAGAGTGATATTTTCCCCAGTGTGCAATATTAGCGTACAGCTTCTCCTTCTGTTTCTTGAATTGTGAAAAATTGTTTTGCGCGATCGGGTGCATGTTGAATTCCTCCAGATCAGTTCAAAAAGCTTTTGTTCGATTTCTTCGTTGTAGTGCAACACGTTGCTGTTTCTTAAACAACCGCAGAGGGAAACTTTCACTGAAAATCACTGAAAGTTCAATCAAAAATCATTGAAAATTCAACGGATCATGTGTGACAAGGAAATGCAGAACAGGGTGGAAAGAATTATCGTTAACACTAGAAAGACGAGTAATTTTACTCAAGTTTTATAAAAAATATTTAACACCAGAATTTTTATTTAGAAGTGTTTAAATTATTTAATTAACCCATTTTTTCTTTAATCCTTTTAAGCTTATTTTATAAAGAAATTTCATGTTCGAACCGAAATATATTCATCTGGTACGGGCCAAAATGGCCCGTCGCCACCATTCTAGTGTTAAGCAATCCACTTGTTTCGACGCTGAAATAAAAGATAAAATTAGCGCCGGCCACTGACCATAGTAACACTAAATGAAAAAAGTAGCATTTAAAAAATTATCTATTTACTAGCGGCAACCTTTCCTACAAGGAACAAATATTTTTCTTGCATGACATCAGTGGTTCCAGTTTTACTGGTTGTAATAATATTTATTTGAGCTATTTAATTTTAGATCAATACTGATAGAAATTTTAACAAAATATATTGTTCGGCACTTTTAATTAAAAAAAAGGGTGTCCATTAATAAAATTTTCGAGTTTTGACCTTCACTGAAACAGTCCATTCCCTTCTTACGCACTGGGATTAGTGCAGCAATATCAATGAGAATTATGTGTAATTGTTATGTTACACGTTAACTGTAATTAAAATATTCTGTAATTAAAATAATCTGTAATTATAACAGTAGCCTATTTTTCATTCGGGCACACCTTATACTAACTTTTTAATTCCAATATGTTACTTAAAATTTTTTAATGTCTGTAATAGGTATTTTAATTAGAATTCAAGAAATGTTCATTGGATATTTTGCGCTACTATCTGCCCATTATTTAACAGGTTTGATTTTATATTTTATATTGATTTTATGTAGTTAAAAAAAAAAGTTTTTTTTTTTTTTGACAACTGGTAAAAATTATTAAATAAACATATTTGTCGTCAACAAACTGTATATGGGTACAACTAAGTTTCATTTGTTTATCAATAACAATCATGTTTTTAATTATTATTTATAGTTACTCTGAAATGCTGTTAAAAATATTCAGCATTATAATGTTAAAACCTGTTTTTGCGAAACCTGTTCAATTAGTTTATATATTTATTGCTCGCGCCGTGCTCCTTATTTCATTACCATTTATTTTAACTTCACCATGCGTAAATTTAAAATTCCGCTCACTTGAATGAAACTTTTCTCTTTTAACAAGCTCTCTCCTCTTGATTTTAAAGAATAAATCTTTAAGAACATTCTCATGAAACGCAACGCTTAAGGCTTGAATGTTTTTATCAATTAATTATCTTTTAATTAAACTGCCATATGCTTTCTTTCCAAATTGCCCAGGGCATTGGATCTTTTTAGGGTACTCCTTTTGTTTAACTTCGCTGCATGATCGGCATTAAAACTGCGCGCAAAAAAACAAAATCGGGGAAAACTAAAACCTACTTTAGGCGATAGCGTTGCGGTTATAATCTCTGTTTAATTGCATTCTTTAGTTCCACACCCGAAAGATGTCTCTAAGTAGGTTTGTTTTGTTGCTTTTTTTTATGTTGTTATTTTTGGTGACAAAATCCATGGAGGATAATATTTTCTTTAATTTTTATTTCGAAAATTATGTTTGTTTTATTTAATTTTTGTTACAGTCCAGTTGTCAAGTGTTTGTTGAATCTTTAATGTATCATGGGCATGAAAGAACAAAAATAAGGGTGCAGCTATCTAAAGCTATAAAATTTCGCCATAAGGAATTGAAAAAAAAAATTAGATAGCTTTTATAACAAAATAAAATTGATAGGAAAATTTATTTATTCGATAACAGACAATAGTAGTAATTATAAGGTCGCTTTGCAATGAAAAATTACTTAGCTTTAAAGAGGTTACGCAAACAATGGTTCAAATGACATGCTTCAAATGTTCAAATGCATTTCTATTAAAATGTGCAAAGTTTACTTCACAAGGAATTGGGGACATACAGTTCTTTTTGATGGCATCGCATTCTATACCTACCGTAAAATACTTTTGATTGGTGACAAAATCCGTGAAGGAAAATATTTTCTTTAATTTTTATTTCGGAAATTATGTTTGTTTTATTTAATTTTTGTTACAGTCCAGTTGTAAAGTGTTTGTTGAATCTTTAATGTATAATAGGCATGAAAGAACAAAAATAAGGGTGCAGCTATCTAAAGCTATAAAATTTCGCCATGAGGGATTGAAAAAAAAAAATTCGATGAGCTTTTGTAACAAAATAAAATTGATAGGAAAATTTATTTATTTGATAACAGACAATAGTAGTAATTATAAGGTCGCTTTGCAATGAAAAATTACTTAGCTTTAAAGAGATTACGCAAACAATGGTTCAAGCGACATGCTTCAAATGTTCAAATGCATTTCTATTAAAATGTGTAAAGTTTACTTCAGAAAGAATTGGGGATATATAGTTTTTTTATGGCATATCATCTTATACCTACGCAAAATACTTTTTACTTGATCAAAAATTAAACTAAAAAAAAAAAACAATGTGTTTACAGGGATCTGTTTAGAATAAATTGAGTCCTTTAAAGGACCCTTCACAACATTTTTCATTTCAAAACAGGACCCTTCACAAAAATTTTTATCTTAAAAAGGATCCTTAACAAAACTTGCCACCTTAAAACAGGATTCTTCACAAATTTCTTTGTATTAAAAATAGCACTTTCACAAAATTTTTTCGCCTCTAAACGGAATCTTTCACAAATTAAGCCATTTAAAAGTAAAAACTGACCTGTCACTTTTACATATAAAGAAAATATATGTATTTTACATACACATATCTTCTTACAAATGTATAAAGAAGAACCTTAATATAACGATCATTTGCAAAATTGCTAGAGTTTTTACAAATGTAAAAAGTTTTTCACAAAAACAGGACCCTGGGAAAAAAGTCTGGACAGAACGCTGGTTTAGGCACAGAAGCGGAAGTCTGAATTGAAAACTTCTACGGCAAACGATATCACTGTTTTAAATTTTTTCATTCTCCTCCATCTACTTCATTTGAAGCTGTCAATGAGTTTCCTGAAAAATTGCTGTATTCATGTTCAATAATGTGTGCGTTGTATACCAATCTATTAAAATCATTAAAAAAATGTGTTTTTTTTTTTTTTTTTTTTTTTCAAATGCAATTAGCATAATACATCTGTAGTTTTGACTTTCCAGCGATCTGATCAGGAAATACAAGTTTTGTGTCACGCAATCATGGTGCCCCTACCCCCCCCCCCCCCTCTTTCAAGTTACTCAACCCCACAGCATTAAGCATTACATTATTTGCACGGGTGTTTTTCCCTTTAATACTTTCCGAATGCTGTATCCATATAGCTCGTACTCTTAGAACAATGTTGTTTCCAAGTTTTAAGGTTAAAATAAGGATATAAAAAGATTCTCCTAAGAATTTGTGTTACTTGGATAATTAAAAAAATAGTAACAATAAAAGGTGTGTTATGTATAAAAAAAACCCTCAAAAGCATCAGCTAATTTAACATGTTGTAGTTCCAGGCCGGTTGTTATAAATTTTATGAATTTGTATTTGTGATTATGGGTGTAGAAGAAAAAAGATAAGTATGTAGATAAGTGTGTAAAGTAAGGCTCTGAAGTTTATGTATCATCGTCAGGGTTGATTAAAAAGGCTTAATTGCTTTTGAACACATCTATCCTGGTAAAAATTGTGTGCTTGTTTGAACCAAATTTTCTTGCTGCAGTAGCTTCAACCATAAGATGATGAAATCTTGTTCCAACATTTGGAGCTACGGTTCAGCGGGAGCTCCAAATGTTGGAACGAGCTTTCATTATCCTATGTTTGCAGTTACTGAAGCACCAAAAGTTAGTTCAAACTAGCACAAAATTTTGAACAGTGTAATTGGAAAATATAAATGTGCATGTGTAGGAAAATTTATACATTTGAGATTAGACAATAACAATAATATAGAATCAGTTTTCACATGCTAATGCCGAAGAAATTATACGAGTTGCTTTTCAAATAACAGGATTAGAATGTTCAAAAGCTTTGTTATTAAAACACACTGAAAGAGATAATGTGCCTGTGATATTTTTAGCCAACAAGTGATCACAAATGAAACATTTATCAATTGAAAAGCGATTATATATATATATATATATATATATATATATATATATATATATATATATATATTTAAAAGATTGCTAAAACATTTAGCTGCCTAGGTATATATAAATATATATAAGATACCAATATTAAGGACAAAATATTTCAAAATGAATGTTCTGTTTTTATCTTGAGACTATTCTTTTGGTTCTATTGGTTGTTCGGGTACAGGAGAAAAAAATTTTCAGCTTTTAGCCTTTTTCTCACAGACCTCTCAACCGATTTGCTTATATCATTGAATTCTGTACTCTTGAAAACGTAATTCAATATATAAGTTTTTCAATTTTTTTCGGAATCCATATTCTTCTTTTTTTATCCTTCCTTATTAATTCTTGTAATTAAGTATAAGGTACTTTATTTTATACATACAGTTCTATATTATTGGTTTGTGGCATCCATTTTTATTGTAAATTCATTCACAATAATGCGGCTTTTATATATATATATATATATAAATATAAAGGCGTTTGCAATATGCTTGTTAAATCATATGTGTGTATGTGTGTTATTTTTGAGTGATACTATGTTTGACAGTCGAAGTATTAAGGGATCTGCTTTTTATTGTAGCGGATTTAGTACTGAGGATTACAAATTGTCAGCAGCCCTCTAATAAAAAAGGTCGTGGGTCGAATCGTATAGCCAATGATATTAACCCAATGTAGGATTTTCCAGAGTAAGTAAAAGCAGGTACTTTCAGTTCAAGTGATTTATTTCAGAAATTATAATCTAACAGGCATGGCGTGAAGACTCACAGCCTAAAAATTGTTTTAACGTCAGCATATTAAAGGCCTGTAACAATTCCAAAAAATTTTGGAACTAAAACTATATGTTAGCGTATTTCCATAATATTAACTAACTTAAACTTATCTCCACAATAAACACAAAAAAAATCCATTTTTTTTGTGCCTGTGTAGTTATTATAACACGAGAAAAACTGCAAAAGTTCTTTCTTTCTCTGAGGACACGCATATACTTTTACCGGTGTGTGCGTATGAACAATTAAACAAGAATCAAATTGGGTTTTCGATTGTTCGTTGCATATGTTATAGCTTGAATTTTAATAGATTACCAAATGAGGACGACCTTTCGTGGGCTGTCGTGATTCAAAAATCAGCTTAAAATGCCATTTTAACACCATTTTCTGACTGAACCTTTGCCTTTACAGGAAAAAGATAAATGTTATTCAATTTCTTGTTATCTTAATAAAAATGATCTCCACATTTCCTGAATACCAGAATAAAGATGATTCTTGACTATATAAAAAATTACCCAGTTTGGATTTAATGTAGCCTTAAACATGTTTTTAAAACACCACCAGTTTTCAAATTTATTTGTGAAATTAGAATTGGCGTTAGAGGAAATTCACTTTTTCGTTGTTTCCTGACTTGACTAATCTTTCATATTTCCAGCACGATTTCAGTACATATTTCATTGTTTAATTTTGTATTTTTTTTTTTTTTAACCATATTTAAAATCAAATTTCAGCTGAAGGAGTGAAGATATTATATACTGATTAGCAGCTAAATTGTACATACATTTTCCCCGCATTTTGTGTAATCGAATTACGTAGATTTGAGTATTTTTCTGAAATTATGTTATATAGTTTCACAGATTGATAAATGGATCTGCCACATTGAGAAACTACCCTTTTTTAAATAAAAGAAAATATCCTTTGTTAAATAGATAACTATTCCATTGTTAATTTCCAGCATTTTTTTTTTTTTCTTATTTTGGAATGTTACTTTTCTATTATTTTTCGGGTTTTTAATTTTAAGAATGAATAACATTTTCAAACTAGTTATTGCACTCAAGCTGCATTTATTGAATCCAATTCTTTTTCCTAATTTTCTTGTGTTTGCACAATGGAAATTTTCACAATCACGGTCTTCCAACGCAATTATTTTTTTCCCAAATTATTCAGCCATCCTTCCATCCTTAAATGTTTGCTTCGCTGCATGTCTAGTGTTTCAAGCAGTGCGGAGCTGAATGGAAAAGGATGGTGGAAACAAGTGATGCTCGAAAATTGGAAAGACGGGGGAAAAAAGGGAACCGAAAGTTTAATTAACAGGTAATTAATGGAGACGAAGTTCGGAGAAAGTGTTTCTTTAGCACCTTTAAATTCTTTGAAAACCTAGAAATAAAAGTATTTTTATCCCAATTCGTATTTGTTTCAGGAAGGTAGGTGTTCAGTAATAATGTAATAATGATCATTAATTACTTGAAGATTAAGAAATCTTTTGTGTTTATCCATGTATAAGTTGTGTATGCGATCACTTATTATTTAATATAAGTATCATTATAGAAACTGAATGCTTCTGCTAATACATATGGAGTACATGTTGATGTTAAGCGTGCTTAAAACGCAAGCGTTAACGCTTTCACGACGTATACATGCCGTATATGTTGCTCACGGTCCTTATTTTTGAACAGTAATTTATGGCTTACCTAATCGCTGAATTTCTGTGATTTAAAAAAGCGAGCTTCGGAAATACTGGAATGAATTTTTAAAAAGTGACGTATAATGGAAACTCATCTTGAAAGCATTAAGGCTGCTAGTCACTCAGCTTCCAAATTCGCCTCGGCAATGTTAAGTCTATGGGCGTTTAATGCATTCTTATATTTAAAATATCTCCCCAGGGAATTAGTATTCTTAACTTCCTTTTGTTCTCTTCTTAAAGGATGTCCCTTTTTTTCTTAGTTGTCAAAATACTTCTAAAATCGAGGCTTAATTTAATATTTTATGTTTTAAAAACTGACGAACAAGGAGTAAAATTTTAACACTTCATATAAAATTAAACGTAGATTTTAGAAATATTTTGAGAACTAGGAAAAAAGTGACATCCTTTAAGAAGAGAACACAGAACAAAGAAGTTAAAAATATTAATTTCCCGAGGAGATATTTTGAATATAAAAATGCATCAAACGCCCATAGACTTAACATTACGGAGGGAGATTCGGAAATTGAATGACTGGTAGCCTTAATCATGTTTCCTATGCCTATATAACTGTAAGGGAATTGAACCTTCTCAACACTTAATTACATTTCATCACTAACTCAGCATTTTTTAATTCTTTAATCCTTTTGGAATTTCGTGCATTGCGAAAGATACAATATTTAATGATTAATTAAGCCTATTATAGAAAGACATCCGCAACGGGCACTCCCCAATAGCGAGCAACTCTATTTAGCAAACACTTTTCATTTCCCGACACAAATAGAGTAAAACCTTCGAATGATGGACATCTTGGAAGAGCTAAATTTGTCTGTTAAACGGATGTATCCGCTATTCATGCTAAAAATATGCAGATAATATTTGTTGGTTGAAAGAGTATTCACTAAATAGAGGTGTCCGTTACGGTGGCTTTACTGTACTATTTGCATATATTTCTCCCTGAATCTCACCACCGAAAAATGGACAAATTTGGCCCGCTTTCTGTGCCCGTTTTTCGAGGTTTTACTGTAAAATCATAGTAAAGTAAGTTACAAATTTTGAAAATGGACACTAAATGCATGGAGGGTTGATAGAAACTATTGATAGAAAGAACAATATAGGGGATAGTTTCAAAAACCTACCTATAGTTAGACACAGAAGGAATTCTACAGCATATGAAATCGTTTTATAAATTCGTTGTATTCGTACATGTGAGAAAATGCGACTTACACCACTCTGACTTTAAAAGCCTCGATTATAAGTTAGTAAACACGTTTCATTACACTTATCTGAATCGTTGTGTAAGTGTCCTTGTTTCACCTTTACACTTCTGTTATAGCGACTGGAATACACAGTGTGGAAATCGGCTATCCCTGTAATACTTTAAAAAAAAAAAAGCTAAAATATTGTATCCCTTAAATGTGCAATGATGCTGCTGCAATATGCAGATCGCAGCGACATCTGCAGGATATTTTCTACAGCTGCAAGATATTGCTAGTCTAGACAATGTAATACTAGTAATACGAAAATCCCGCAGATGTCGCTGCGATCGACACTTGGCAATTTAGCAGTATCGTTGCACATTTAAGGGATACAAATTTTTAGCACTGTTTGGATAGCATACTTCCACACTATGTATTCTAGACGCTGTACTTCTGTCATAGTTGGTGGTGAATTATACACAGGTTAAAGGCAACACCAAACTACTGTGGTTACCAGTAATAGACTTGATGCAGTGGTATATTTAAAAAATATATTTTATTTTTGAAAAATAATATTAATGATGTTTCTAATATCCTGTTAGTAATATTAATGATGGATTTTATCTCAATAATTTACTTTTATCTTATATATTTAAAAAAATCAGCGAAACAATATGGTCTTGCCCAGACATTCCAAATAACAATCCTAACAGCAATGATAACCACATATGCGCACTGTGATGTTTACTTCAATATAATCTTTACAAAACGTTTTTTATAGAAAACTAGCTTGTTTATGCACTCCTTATAAGTTCCTCAGCTTTGCGAAAAAAAATGTTTTAATATTAAAAACGGCAAAAAAAGTCCAAAAGACTTAATTAGTCTTATATAGCCAAAATAATTGAAAATAGATAAATATGTAAGACGTGTAATTTAAAAAAATATATTTATTTCTGTTGAGCTATTAATACGTTTTTCAGACATTAATTTTTTTTTCGTTGTAATGTAAAATCTGCTTAAATGTAAACTCTAAGAACCAGAAAAAGCTCCGTTTTATACAGATTTTCGTTTTAGTGGTACACCGTCTCTTATATTTATGTTGTATTATTTTTACTGAGATCATTAAGTTTTCTATTTTAAACCGAATGTCTTTGTAAACAGGCTATATCTTTACAGTTTTATCGTATTTCCAATATTCCCGTATTACCTGACTAAACTTTTAATTTCGGCTATTAAATAAAGCAATACTGCTCTCAATAAAAAGTGTAAAGTATTAACATTCATTAAAACATGGA
The DNA here is from genome assembly GCA_963932465.1 of Maratus speciosus. Lineage (NCBI taxonomy): Eukaryota > Metazoa > Arthropoda > Arachnida > Araneae > Salticidae > Maratus > Maratus speciosus. The sequence continues at coordinate 294,606,329 of OZ010793.1, read as the reverse complement.
AGCCGAACAAAAAACAGAGAAATACTCAAGCTTGTTTTAATAATGACAATACATCTTGAAACAATTTACGGTCTGAGATCTCCGTGCCAAGAGTTATTAAGATATACAACCGCCCTTACATCTTTAATATGTCATCTAAACCTCCTTTTAAAGAGGCGGGGAATCGTTAGAAAGACTTAAAACTGGAATCTTATCAGCCCTGATGCAAATTAAACTTGAGACTTCAGCGCTCGTATGTTGTCTTTAGAGTCGACGATTAAGGCGCCATCATTGTAGTTGAATTAAATGCTTCAAAATAAAACGAGGCTGAGAAAGTGGTTTTCGACTAGATCTCTTTTGTTTTTGTTAGCACGCGCACACTTATATACATATATATGTAAAGGAATTACATGTGAAAATTAATCATAAAATTAGTTATATATACACGCACATATATATGTATAATAAAACTTTTTCCAAATAATGTAACTATTAAACAGAAGATAATCAACATAATATAAATTAACCAATAATAAGAATTCGACGGAAAAATATTTTCAATAGTTTCGATTTTTCTGATTAAATATATATATATATATATATATTTATTTATTTATTTATTTATGTTTTTTTTTTTTTTTTTTTTTTTTTTTTACGCTGTATTTGATGTATGTTTCGCATTTTGCATGATTTCTTAAAAGTTAAGCGTCGGAGGAGTTGTTTATTGGTTTTAGTCACCACAAAATCGCCGAGTCATTTAGGATAAAACCATTCCAATCAAGGAAAGAATCCAGAGCGATTATTGTGTTGTGAATTATAATTATGGTAGATTTTTCATCAATCAATGTTACTTTCATTTCAAGAATATAAAGGTTGTTTTATATAGTATATCGAGCATGTAAAAAACACGTAATTCCTTGCACGTAAATACTTAACTTTGATTTTACGGATAATTGCAGTATTGTATAGGCAATTTTGTGGGGAAGGTTTTAATATAATTAACTTCGTTGAATTATAATTTTTAATAATGTAACCAAATTTTTGCTTATTTCCTTATACATCATAAATATATTATCTTGAACATGGGTTTTGTAAAATCTGTGTTACGATGAGTGAAATATTTAATTTATATAACTGAGTATTTTCATTGTAACTGAGTTCGCCTTGGATTCATTTTTATTTGATCTTTACCGCTTTTCATAAATGATGATTTGAATTTGTAAAATAGTTATAAATTTATCAGTTGATCTAACATATTACTGAAATAATTTTAGCTTATATATTGATAACTATTCCTAAATGTTCTGTTTTACTAAAAGTGTTTTTCTTTTTCCTTAAGTGTTATGACTTCTTAATTTACACGATATAACATAATAGGGAATTCAGTAGAAATTTTAATATGTATGCAGAAATGCCCTCACATACATATAAAAACAAATACATATATATACATAAAAGAAAAATAAATGCTTGAGTGTGTGAGTACATATTCATTTAAGTGCTATTAGTTAATAAAATTAAACCTGCGTAGCAGAATATGTTCATTTCAGTTATAAGTAAGTGTTAAAAAAAAACAAAAAAACAAAAAAAAAAAAAAAAAAAAAAAAAAAAACATGGACCTTACAAAAGAAATTTCATAAATATTTAATTATATTTCTTCTAAAATGCCATCAATATAATCCATAATTAGGTTTTTCAAAAGATATCAATTAATTACAATATTAACTGTACATAATTACCAAAAAGAGCATCTCTTATTAGAAGCTCTTCTTTAAGTAAATTAAACGCAAGGTAAAAGAGAGGGAAAAAACTCAAATGCACCGTCAAACTTTTTTTTTTATCCATCGACTAACATCAATTATCTTACTGCGTTTTGGGTAGCGGAAGTTCACCAACACCATTAAGAGCAAATTCAGCAAGAAATTTTATTAAGATAGAATTAAACTTAGTCTTCCAACCTGTACACGTTAAGTATTGCATTTTCTTTTTTCTCTACTTTAACTTTATACAGAGGTTGTTTTGGCGAACTTCTTTTAAAGACATTGTTAAAGTACTTTAAAAGCTACTCCAAATGCATTAGTCTATGTCGAAGAAGAAAACAACTAGTAAATTTTCTATAAAAATGCATGTTCATTTACTGATATTCACTTTCTAACAGCCATGCAAACGAAATATGTTAAGTTGATTAAAATGCGTTTTTTGCTTTTCATAAAACTCAATAATAATATTCAAAAGTATATCATTTGTCGATCTGATTACACCACTATTTTTCCAATCAAGTCTGCTTTTAGGTGTTTTCGAAGAAAACAATAATAAATCTTCTAAAAAAGCAATATACACAGGGTGCCCACTCTCAAAGGTATCCAACGGCTAATTCCTAAACCGTTAGACATAGACATATAGTTCCAATTACTAAAGTGTTTTAAATGACATAAAGAAGTATTTTAAAAGCGATTTGGGTTTTAAAAAAATATTTCTCAAAAAATTACAAAATTTAAATTTTTACAAGGTCTCCTGGTCCTATAAGTTTTATTTAGTAAAAATATCCTGTTACACTAAGAAGTAAGACAAACAAAGTCCCATTCTTCTACGATTGAAACTGACCGACTAATAGTTGTTTAAAGTTGAAGCATCATTTTTGCTGAGAAATAGGGGTCATTCACAAATTTATTAGAAATATAAATAATCGTCAGATTAAAATAATAGTAATAATTGAGAGTAAAATTAACATTGCATTATAAATTTGAATTCTATCTTCATTCTGATATATTAAAGAAAAATATACTACTTGTACTAAAAATATAAATTAAAAATAACAGAATTTTTGTTGAATGAAATGATGTATAGCAAGTCTCAATTCTTCGCAAACTGATACTATTTTTAAATGCTATTAGATTATCTAATCTAAAACTTAATTAATAAAAATTAAAGTTATCTTAAAACTTCCACAGATCACTCCCGTCGGTTGCAACACAGAAATGTATACGCGAAATAAATCCTTCTAATACTTTAAGTATTTTGTGTATGACTCCTTGAAGCATGAAGCGGCCAACTCATCTGAAATCAGATGCTGAAAATTGGCATAAATCATGCGATTCAAAGATTCATAACTCGGTCAATTTTAGTGTTAGTGGAATGGGACTTTTTTTTTTTTTTTTTTTTTTTTTTTTTTTTTTTTTTTTTGTTAGCGTAATAGGGAATTTTTATTAAACATCATTTATAAGATTTGGACACCGTATAAAAATTTCAATTTCGTAAATGTTTAAGAAATGTTTTTATTGATTAAAACGTCTTTTAAAATAGTTTTTTACCTCATTTAAAACATTTGTATAATTGGAAGTACATGTCTATGTCTACGGTTTAGAAATTAACCGTTGAACGCCGTACATAGTGGACATGGACACTCTGTATATTGAAATGCTCGTACGACTCTGATAAATTTTTAAATGTTACGAATGTAGAGACGCTGAAAAATAAAAATACGGATCACCTCATACATTTTAATTGCCAAGTTGTCGCTGAGAGAAACGACTTCCGATTGGAAATTATATTTTCTTTAAATTTAAACAGGATTTTTTAAATTAACTTTAACTTTAGTTCAGTGTGTGTGGTTGATGTTAGTACTGATGGGGCTATGCGATGATATAGCAAAACGTATACTTTGTATGATTTTGATTTTAATCAAATCTTTTTATGTATATATTTTTAATTTAATTGCTTTTTAAATGTATTCAAGTCTGTTTAATTTTTCATATTTAGTTTATACAGATGTTCGTACATGTCTCCACAAACCGTGTAGAACATGAATGATTTCTTCGACTATTTGGAACGTGTCCAAATTATTCCTTACTATACCGTCATTTATGAATAGTAACATGAAGTTAAAACAATGCAAAATAAACAGAATTGAAGGAGTGTTTCACTGTGCCCCATCTTTTCTTATATGCAATCTAAATTTTATTAAATGAGAAAAACCATGATATGAATCTATAATAATTTGGTTCGAAAATCTTTGCATGATCATTATTTATTTTTTTATTTTGAATTTTTGTGGGGTTTTGTTTTTATACGTGTAGAAATTTCTTCGTTAATATTGTTTTCTCAATTTACCAAATCTCTTATTTTCAATAAACGAAACATTTAATAAAAGAGACTTTCATTTGGGTTCCAAAAAATACCAATTTATTCATCGAATAATGTTCAATGCAATTTCCATCAGAGAAAATCAGATTTTGTCACTTTGCACGAACGACGCAAATTCATACCGCTGCACGAGGAAAAATGATTAAAAAAACATTTTCATTTCCCTTTTGATAAGAGAGGGGATTTTTTTTTTATATATAACAGCAATTTTAGCTTGTTATTACACGTCATGGGTCGGAAATGACGCACTTCTCTCAACTCCATCACTCTAGTACTTTATTCATTAAAGAACTGTTGACTTTTTTTCATGACCTTTTTTTATTTTAGTATCTAATAATATTCGCGATTTTTTTTAAAGGGATGTTTGATTTTATCAATTTTCCATTCACGATTTGTGTTCGAGTAAAAGCATTATATGTGTGCATGTACATTTCTATATAAGAACACGTATGCATAATGTGTGGATGAATTCATGTGCATATGTATATCGATGTTTACCGTGCCTTTATGGGCCAGTACACTGTAAAAAAAGCTGTCAACCGGGACGAGAGTAAGAAGGTGTTTATTTTATGGAAGTAATCTGTATCTACTACGAACTTTCTGTTATTTTAATAGATTTTGCCCATAAGTTCGTAATAAATACAGATTATTTCCGTAAAATAAATAGTTTTTTACCGGCGTGTTAGTTATTTCTATAAAATCAACAGATTTTTTTCTTTTTTTTTATAGCGTGGGCTCTTTAGCTCTTAAAGGTGTTAGGGCTAGGTGCAGAACCCTAACACCTTTAAAACCCTAAAAGGATAGTTAGTCGATGTGGCATCATAGTCGTCGCAATTGGTCGCAGTCACAGCAATGACAAAAAAGAGGCCTTTATTTTGTCACATTATAACTTTCAGGTGACCGTCACATAATAGACTGATTGCGTGTTCGTAACGCGAAAAAATGCCACAAATACATTTTTTGTATGTAAAATTCCTTTCAAAAAATTTGCAATATAATTAGATCTGGTCAAAGTATCAGATAATGGAAACGATTATATTTAATCGAAATAATCAAATAATTCCTAATTACTTGATTCAGTCATGTTTGAAAATTTTTGTCAAAGTATACTTTTTAAGGTCTGCAAATTAAATCACTTACTCTTCAGTTACCAATACGACGCAATGCAAAATTTGAAATTGAAATTTGTATACTAACAATAGCATGTAGGCATATCAGTATGCTCAAATGTGTACAATTTTCTGTACGTCGGTATAAACTTACAGATTTAAAGTTGCAAAGCTAGGCTACCGAAAGTCATTAGAAAAAGTTGCTTTATTTTTTAAATTAAAAAAAATCTTTTTCGAAAATTTATCTATAAATCTGATCTATCTATACACCTGGACAAAATACAAAGAACATCTGTAAATTACTAACTGAATGACACTCCCATATTATTAGGCGAAAGCTTATTTACGTATATTATTATTTTGAGAAAAATGTATGCATTATAATATTTTTGATGTTTCTTTAATAAAGAAACCCAACAATAAGTAAGAAAAAAAAAATCGAAAAATTAATTTCATTGCGCTAAATATCGAAAGTCTCCACTGTAAACGTGACCACCGCCCTCTGAAAACTATGCCTACACCTGACACAGTATGACGTAGACTTTTTTTTTTTAAGCGTGTATACGGTCCCTTGAATTTTAATATCAGTAACATCTAAAAGTTTTCTTCGCCTTATTTGTTTTACACTAACTTAGTGGAGGGAAACTTTCATAAAATGTTGATGCTTAAATTCAGGAGAACGTTCAAGCGTTTAAAAAATCCACTTACGACAGTCGCCATTTTTCTGTCAATGGGTAGGTCACAATTGGGTAGGTCTGTCAATGGTATTTTTATTCAGGGGGGATGACGGAACGAATTTTCTAGTTATTTGCATCTGGTCACAAAATGGAACATGTTGACTTCAGAGGGACGAGAATACGACTTATTTTCTACTTTTATTGGCGGCAATGGGGACAGTGTGGGTAACATTTAGGTTACGGTATTTGCACATTTTGGAGACATGTCAGGCAGTTGCGTAGCGTAAGGGGTGGAGAGAGGGGGGCTGAATTTACTACCAAAACTATTATATAGAAAATTTGCTTTATTCAATCATTGAACATTATACGATTAAACAAAGAAAAATTTAGCATACAATAATATTGCTAATAAAATGATTCAGCACCTCCCCTCCCCTCCCTAACGATATGCCACTGCATTCAGCTCACGCTACTATTATTGAAATCCCGAATTAGACGAATGTGGGATATCAAATATTTTCCTTTTATTAAATCTAAAATTTTAAAACTATATTACGGCGATCTTAATAGATACTGACAATTACAGCGTTTTTCTACCATTATTTTTATCATAATTAGTACATATAACTAATTATACTCATAATTGTGTTAAATGTTCTATTGTTTTATTACATATAGCTATAATTTATGCTTGTACTTTCTTTCTCTATCCCAAAGAAATTCTTCAAATTTTATGCAATTATTTATTTCTGTTGTAGATTATTATTTACCATGTTTATTATTATTATTATTATTATTATTCTACTTAAAAGTAAAATTTACTGAGATAATTTTTTATTATTGGTGTAAAGACCCCCCCCCCCCCTCCAAATCCACGATTTTCTGCTTTTATGCGTTTTTCTCTCTATATTTCAACCCTTAAAAAAAAAAGGTTTTTCAGGGAAGAGTCCTATTTTTTCATTTATTTTTAAGACTTTCCCTCCTATGTCTTGTAAGTTGTCAGTTTTTGGAATCTTTATTTCGTTTATTCTCCTTCATTATTGTTATTAAATTTTAAAAATGAACTGTATTTTGATATCAAGTGCACTACAACTCTAATTAATTAATTTATTTATTTATTGAATGAGCCATTAGATTGAAAACAAAAAACAAGAAACAGGATTGGGGAATTGTATCAATCTATTCCCATGTAACAAGTCAATTTTCTGACAGGTATTGATTCTTTTTAGGCAGTCTTTTAAGCATTGCAGTCTATATAACAAGAACTTTTATATATTTTTATTCGTTGCCTTTTTTTTTCTTGTTTTTCCCAATTTCTCCACGTAAATGCGGAACTAAGTTCAGATCTGCACTTCACTTTCCCCTGTCGCATAATTTTATTAAATGCTAATATGGCAATGTATTGTAATAAAGAATTATTTTTCCACTGTCGTAAATTTTGCTATAACTATTTTTGTCTGTACATTGCATTTAGCTGACTGGTAAAACAACTCTTTGGTTGGTAAGATTTTACGAAATTCAACTCCAGGAGCAGAAATATAATCATGTATTTATTCCGTTTATTTATATTTCGTTTTATTTTCTCTAATATAATTTAATTATCATGACAGGTAATTAAATTTTAAAATTGTATATCGTGAGACCCTGAAAAACGTTTATTTCTTAAATTCACTTTTAAAAAATTGCCAAACGTTTGCTTTTGACGGGCACAGTTTGTTCGAACTACTAAACGATGGACACGTCATGTCATCAGTAGCCAATCCAAAATCGCTATTTGCCTTTCTATGAAATTGCTGTGAAATGTCTGAATAATATTTTGACCCGCCCATTCCCATCTCGAAAATACCAATCAGTTCATCGGAAATTGCAGCAGAAGGGCGTTAATTGAAAACGACTTTCACAAATTGGAAGGCAACATCTTTATAGACGTATTACGAAAAGAGGAAATTCAATAATAATAAAAATTTTTCCCTCACTCCAAAAAGATGAGCAAACACTCCTCCTACTGATTTTGTGTCGAAGCCCTTCACGTTTGTGTTTGCCCACAAATTTTAAGCGATTTCTGATTGGTTGGAAAGATGAAGTGGCAAAGGAGAGTTGAGGTGTTCAATGCTTGTCAAAATGGTTGAGAATGACGTCATGACTTTTACCCTTTGGTGCGTCAAAAGACTCTTGAGATAAGTATTTTTGAGTGGCAACGGTGTTAAATAGTCTTTAAACATTTTCAGCTCTGACGCATAGAGACTGGAAATTAAATTTATGAACATTCGTAGATGCTTACGTAAGATAAAGAACGGCTTACCGGAGTTTAATTAGTAGAAGTTTTAAAAATAATTTGGATCTAAGATTTCATTAGTTTTAAAAAGTTTTGCAAGCTGCTAATGACACAATTTATAGCAAAACGCATCATTAAAAGTATATAATTTGTTTAATAATTACGTATTTATTACTTATTTATAGTTATGTAATTTGTTGTACTACTTTTTCTTTCTTAAAAAAAAAAAAAAAAAAAATACGTTTATGAAATCTTTATAAGGTGTGAATGTATTCATTTTTTGGATTAAAAATAATTTTTATACTTTGGAGCAATCGGCTTAAAAATCATTAAATTTTATAAATGATATTGTACTTTATATTTTGAGGATCATTGATATCTTTATATGTATTTTTTCAAATTACTGTTGCTAGACAAGGGTTAAACAGGGCTGTTCTGCCTAACCGCGAGCTGAAAGGGGCCTCGTCAGGTACGACTTTTATTTAAAGAATTTGCGAAAATTTTATTTAAAGAATTTACGTGTATTCAAACCTGCTAAGACTAATGTCAGTCGGACGTGTTTTTGCACGCTTTTTTCCTTACGTACTATCCCTTAAAAATACCGCTAGCATTGTGTAGGGATAATACGTAAGGAAAAAAGCGTGCAAAAAGACGTTCGTCTGACAATAACCTTGGTCAGTCTACTTTTCTATTTTAGGCTAATGTCATACGGACGTCTTTTTGCATGCTGTAAAGATAATACGTAAGTAAAAACGCGTGCAAAAAGATGTCCGTCTGACATTAGCCTTAGGAAGACGATTCCTATATTTTGTGAATATCTCCTTTTCTCCTGCGCATTAAAATAGTTCTCCTCTTTTCTTGAGTAGTAATTAAAATACATGCATATAGTATTTCAAACATTTTTAAAAAATCTATAAATTTGATCGAAATTCCCATAAAGAATTAATTTTATCCAACGTTAAATTTGCTGCTGCTGTACTAAATCACATCTAAATTTACTTTTTTAAAGAATAGACAAGTCGAAAATTGTACGTCAAACGTGGCAAATGGGGTGCGTTCGTACTGTAACTATTTTTCTAAATATTCAGATCTTGGTATAATAGCTGTTGCACTCTTGTGCAAAAATACATGAATACAAAATTTATCACGATTCTATATATTACATTCAGTAATACGGAAATAATAGGACTCCATTTTAAATAGAATGTAATCACCATAGAAACTTAGAATTATTACCTACCATGGGATACCATTGAACTAAGTACGTATTGTTGGCAAAAAAAGCCACCTCTGTTATACGCAGTATGACTCGCGCGCTGATATTTAGATAATTAAATCAGTAGAAATCTGGCCTTTCATAATAAAGCAATTAAATATAATGATATAGGTAAATTTCTTACCTTTATGTTGTCGCTCAGCAATTCCTTGATATGAAGTATGGACTGCTTTAATCCAAAGTTGACTACGTATTCAAGAGTGATAAATAGCTTCTAAGCTGTGGAGAAAATATTTATTTGTTTTATTAAATTCTAGAACACATGAAGAATTGAAACTGATGAGTCTTCTGTGATTAATAAACTATGTGTAAATTATATTTTAACATAATATTAATTGTGTTTAATGGTACAAATTTTGCTGAATCTTACGGCAGCTTTTTCTTATATTTTCTTACATGTTTAGCATACAAAATCTAACAGTACAACTAAAATTAATAATAAAGTTTTTCATTCATTTTGAGATCTTTTTGATGATGACGTCAAACTCTTGCTTCATGCGTGGGATAATATAAACATCTTTTATTGATGGCTGTAATTGTTCATTTTCGATGATTATTATTTAGGTAACGTAGAGAGTTCGCTGATTGCACAATGATGGATGGCTGTCAAATCTATTTTTATAAGTATCAATGAGTTAGTGTCCTTGAAAGTTATTGCTCTAATTTCCTGTTTCGTTATCTATTACTTATCTGAGAATGGTTATAATCCATCACGTATGATAGGATTTAATAGAATGAAGAAAATTTTTATTAATAATTTGCTTTAAAATTTTGATTAAATTTTCATAAAATTGAAATGACTCGACAAAATTCTGCAACGATTGTGTATCTTAAATTTCAAGCCATTCGGTTGGGTAGTTTTTGCGCTGTTACCTGCGGACAGACAGGTGAACCATGCGGCGACTATAGGTGCTACGTATTTATATAATTACGAACGCACCTAAAAATGCTTATTTTTTACTGTATAATATAACATTTGCTATTTTCACTAACTTTTAGAGATAACTGAACACTAGTCAGAGCTATTTTCAATAACTTTTAGAGATAACTGAACACTAGTCAGAGTAAAACTTTTGCACACGACGGACAGACGGACGGACCAGACGACGATTATAGGTGCTACATATTTATATAATCACGAACGCACCTAAAAATCAAATAGCAATGCATTTAGGAATTATGTTATTACAGCGAAAACAGTATAAGTCGATTACTTGAGGTACAACTATTTTCTGGTCATCTTAAACAAGTGAACAATCTCTAATGGTACCAAATTTATAAAAACCATATTTCATAAACTAAGACATGTGGTCAAGTTACACTCAGCGCACTTTTTCCCTTGTAATTTTTCAGTAACATTACATTTTTTTCTATATAAGATATAAAAATTTACTGTTAATTGTGCAACAATAATTTTTTTCTTTAAAGATCAGTTTAGCTGTAATTTAAATGTAATCGTAAGTGTAATTATGGAAGAAAATTTCTGGTTTTTCTTGTATACTACAAAATTCTGAATCACATATATCTTTTTTTCATTATTTGCAAGTATATTTGAATATTGAATTTTAAGGTTTATTTCTGCTGCGACAATTTATAATTGTAATCCAATTATTATGTAATTTATTTAAAGAATTGAACTTTATTTAAATAATGTTTGAACGTTAAAGAGTATAGTTTAAAAAAATCCTTTGCGTCTAATTTTTATACTAAAATTATTTTGATTCTCATAATTAAAAAGTTATTCACGAACCAATCGGAATGTGATAGCGCAATGTACTGTCGATTTTCTATTTATAGAATTTCAGGCCGATGAAATCAACATATAATGCGTTATCTCCATAAAATATTTCACAGTTGTGAGCATAATGTTCTAAACTATATTTCTAATAAGTTCGTTTCATTTCAAATATTATTGCATGATGCAACAACGCTATAATTTTTAATATATTTCTGTTTATTTCTCGAAATTACCATCACTTAAATAATGTAACTGTTGAATTTTACAGTAACCCCTCCCCCCCTCCTTCCCTCCAAAAGTAAAATAAAATAAAATAAACAAACTTGTTTGACTTTCAATATTAGTTGAGCATTAATGTAACTCTGACTTTTAAAAAAAATTATTCACAAACCAATCAGAATCTCATAGTGCAATTTACTGTGGATTTTCCATTTATAGAATTTCAGGCCGTTGAAATCAGCATATAAGGCGCTATCTCCATTAAATATTTCACAGTTGTGAGCATAGCGTTCTAAACGATATTTCTGATAAGTTCGTTTCATTTCAAATATTATTGCATGATACAACAACGCTATAATTTTTAATATATTTCTGTTTATTTCTCGAAATTACCATCACTTAAATAATGTAACTGTTGAATTTTACAGTAACCCCTCCCCCCCTCCTTCCCTCCAAAAGTAAAATAAAATAAAATAAACAAACTTGTTTGACTTTCAATATTAGTTGAGCATTAATGTAACTCTGACTTTTAAAAAAAATTATTCACAAACCAATCAGAATCTCATAGTGCAATTTACTGTGGATTTTCCATTTATAGAATTTCAGGCCGTTGAAATCAGCATATAAGGCGCTATCTCCATTAAATATTTCACAGTTGTGAGCATAGCGTTCTAAACGATATTTCTGATAAGTTCGTTTCATTTCAAATATTATTGCATGATACAACAACGCTATAATTTTTAATATATTTCTGTTTATTTCTCGAAATTACCATCGCTTAAATAATGTAACTGTTGAATTTTACAGTAACCCCCCTTCCCTCCAAAAGTAAAATAAAATAAAATAAACAAAATTGTTTGACTTTTAATATCTGTTGAGCATTAATGTAACTCTGACTTTAAAAAAAAAATATTCACAAACCAATCAGAATCTCATAGTGCAATTTACTGTGGATTTTCCATTTATAGAATTTCAGGCCGTTGAAATCAGCATATAACGCGCTATCTCCATTAAATATTTCACAGTTGTGAGCATAACGTTCTAATCTATATTTCTGATAATTTCGTTTCAGTTAAAATATTACTGCATGAAACAACGATAGAACTTTTAGTATATTTCAGTTTATTTCTGGAAATTACCATCGCTTAAATAATGTAACTGTTAAATTTTACAGTAACGCCCCCCCCCCCCCCCCCCCCCACCACCACCAACACCACCACACACACACACACAAAATAAAAATAAATAAATAAATAAAATAAATAAATAAGAAAAAAAATAAATAAATAAAAATAAATTTTTAAAAAATCTTGTTTGACTTTCAATATCTTTTGAGCATTAATGTAAACTAACTTTAAAAAAAGTTATTTACGAACCAATCAGAATCTGATAGCGCAATTTACCGTGGATTTTCTATTTGTAGAATTTCAGGTCGTTGAAATCAACATATACGGTGTTATCTCCCTAAAATATTTCACAGTTGTGAGGATAATATTCTAAACTATATTTCTGATAACTTTGTTTCATTTCCAATATTATTGCATGAAACAACGCTATAACTTTTAGTATATTTTAGTGTATTTCTGGAAATTACCATCGCTTATAAATAATGCAACTGTTGAATTTTACAGTACCTCCCCCACCCCCTCAAAAAAAAAAAAAAAAACCTTGTTTGATTTTTAATATCTGTTGAGCATTAATGTAACTCTGACTTTAAAAAAAAAAATTACTCAGATAATCAATCCGAGTTTAATATTACAGTGTACTATGCGTTTTTTTTTATTTTACATTTTCCGAGCCTTGGAAGAACGCATAAATATGGCGTCATTGAGAGAAAATTTTTGACAGTTTGTTAATAAAATTTTCAGAATCTAGTGAGAAATTGCTTTCAAGTTTTAGCGAAGTAAAACATAAATCAGATTTCACGGGAGGTCGGAATAATGCAGAGCCGAGGAAATGATATACACTAAAGCGGGGCGGGACGAGTATGGACTTGAGGCGTATTTTATTACGAGAAGGACTTTATTGCATGAAAAGGAATTACGGTTGTCAACGAAAATGAAAAATGGAAATTGATTTCAGAAATTTTCCAACGGCCTGTTTTAAAAGTTAACGTTCATTTTTCAAGCATATTTTCCAAGTAGAAATCGAGAAAAGAGTTATAGTTATTGCGTTCTAATAGAGTGAAAGCTGATACTTGATAATATTACTCGTCGTACTGATAGAGATTTCTGTTATAGATATAAACGATATGTGTAGCATTATAAGGTTCTAGGCTATTGCAGCAGTATAGCATACCATGGATGAACAAAGACTTAATAATGTTGCTTCTCTTTGTGGTATTAAGTCCAGCATCGTGTCGAGTAACCCGATTTTACCCGAATCCGGTCCCACAAGAGAGTCGGGTTAGGACGACACTATTTTTTTTTCACTGAGGATCAGATTGACTTTAAATGTTTCGGGCCAGGTTCGGGTCGGGCGACCTGAGTTTTCAAAAGAAATTTCCTGAATATGTTTGAAAAGAAACAAAAACTATATGTTTTATTATTAATGAGTGTATAAGTTCTAATTCATATACAAAAAAGATAAAATTGATAGTAGAGATATAATTGTATTCTAATTTTTCATAATTGTATTAAAATATGGACTAATTTTCTTTCACGCTGAGTTCGGGTTTCAATATTTCGGATTCGGGTCGGTTTCGGGTGTCGGATTGGGGTCGGATTTCCGATTGATTTTAGGCAGAGTTTTTGGATTCGGGTCAGTTTCAATCTTTTATCCGACACACGCAAGACTCTAGTATATAGTAAGTTCTGGTATGTATGATATCATCGTTATATTTTTATTACGTTTCTAATGCACTAACACTAGTACACAGTGGGTGATAATTTTTCTTTTACAAATACATCAAATTTTTAGCACTATCTTTATCGTTGTTAGTTTTAAATTATAAAACCAATGTTCTAAAACTTGTAAACCTTATTAACAGCATTACTAATTTAACTCGTAATACTGGTAGTACTTTATGTTGTTATGCTGTGTATAACATCAACTTCATATTTGTTAATACGTTTTTTTGTTGCATTATCAATAGTATACATTTGCTGCATTATCAATAGTATACAGGAGGCCTGTCCAAACTTTCAGTAAGCAGGGGCGCACCTCAGCAGGTGGCACACAATGAAGGGTGCCGTTATTCACATAGCTTTAAATATGAAACATTATTATCGCACTATAAGTAGTGATAGCGATATATACACGGTTCTTATCAGTGTTACTTTTTTATCTCGTTTTTTATTCAAAACATCTACCACTATTTTTTAATAGTAATATTTGCTCTATTTAATCATGAAATGACTCAAATTAAACAAAGTTACGATTCATATAGGGAAATAGTGGTAGCTATTTTGAATAAAAAAATCGCGTTAACTGGGCAGCACTCGTCCTATACGTAGTCATAACGATCCTACAATTCAAGAAATAATGTAAAAATAATTTTTAGAAAAAAACCCCACAAATCTTAGTAAATTTAAAGCCACATTATTCTGAGAGGGGAATTATCTTTTAAAAATGTAAGAGAAGGACACTTAATCGCGTCTATAATTAAAAAAATAACAGAACATGAAAATTATATTGATTTTAAAGAAAGCAACCCTTAAAACAGGATTTTATTTTTAAGAAAAGCAAGCAACAGGAAACATGAGATAGTGTGCCAAGAAAACCTTAACGCGTTTGACAGCCCTGGTATGCAGTGTATAATTGTTTTAAGAAAGAGCTAATATAGCTCTCTTTTATAATTGTCAAAATATTTATAAAATACATACTTAATATTATTCTAAGATTACTCATACTTCACCAGCTTCGCTAAGATTTGAACATATAAAATATTAAATTAAGCATATATTTTAGAAATATTCTCTAGACCAGGGACGGCGAACCTATGGCACGCGTGCCATAAGTGGCACGCTGCAGATTATTTTTGGCACGTCATAGATTCAGGTTCTTTATATATAAATATAGTAGAATTTCACAAAATGCATTAATGAATCTATATATTGTCTCTGTTTACGTGAATTCGGTTAGTTTAGTTGGTTGTCATTGTCACACAGATTGAAAAAACTGAAATATAACTTAATGTATCCCAATCTAGCTCAATATTGGCTCACAAAATTTTAAGAATAAGAAAAAGTTAGGAGATTATCGCAAAAGAATGATTAAAAGGCATTATGAGCAAAAATACCGATGGTAAAATTATAACAACTTGAAATTCAATTCCAGACACTTCCTGACGCTTGCTATTTTGGCAATTTTTTATGCGAGACATTCTTTTTGGAAATAAATAATATGAAAAATTCAAGTATACAGTCTTTTTAAATGAGTCCAATTCAGCTTTCATTCTCTTAAAAATAACTAAGTACGAAGCTGATATGAATTATTTGGCATCTAAGATGAAATAACAGAAATAATATTTAAAAAATAAATTTTTAAAGTATAACACCAAACATTATAAGTATTTTTTAAATCCTAAAAACAAAACTGTAAGTAATTTTGATTCGTTATTATTTGATCCATTAAAATTTTTATTGTTGGCACGTCATGATCACGTAAAATATATATTTAGAAAATTTTGGCACGTGGATGTGAAAAGGTTCCACGTCCTTTTGCTTTAGACAAATATTCTTTTGTAGAAAAATGATATGAGTATCATCATTTTCCTCTTATTATTAAATTTTTAACTATAACAACATTTACAATGTAGGAACAATAAGATGTTATATAAAATTGTATCAGCAACTTTTCTTATTGTGATAAAATCATAACTATATCACCATCCTCATATTTATCAATAGGAACTACGGAACTGGAGCAATATTATATAGCAGATAAATATTTAATAAGACCGTATATGATGTGAGATTTGCATTTCAAGCAAAATTCGACAATGATTCTAATTAATCGTTAAATGCAACAATCGACTTCACTAGCTGAAAATAAAATTTTCTGAATGAAAGATCATCCGTTCTATATAACTACCGGGTGTCCTAAAAAGGACTGACTGATTTTAAAATTCAATAACTTGTAAACGGTGACAGATATTTTAAAAAATCTTGCAGGAGGGTTATGCATAAGGTCAAAAGTTTTTTTTACAGTGATTTTCAATTTTAGTTCGAATTACAAACAATAGATGGCACTGCGATCAATAGACGCTAAATTCAGGCTCGATTTTTGATACTTCGTGGCCCGGATAATACATTTCCATCTCCTTTTACTGCATGGAACAAGATAAAGGACCAAAAATCGAGCCTGTATTTAGCGACTATTTCTTACAGCGCCATCTATTGTTTGTAAATCGAACTAAAATTGAAAATCACTGTAATAAAACTTTTGACCTTATGCACAACCCTCCTGCAAGAATTTTTTTAATATCTGTCACCGTTTGCAAGTTATTGAATTTTAAAATCAGTCAGTCCTTTTTGGGACACCCGGTATGTTGAACAACGATCTTTCTACTATTTATCTTGGGGATCACCTGGCATTCTTGGCTCCAATGGGAATGGAGGATTGCCTGTTTCACAATTGGTAAAATGTACTGTTGTGTAAAAAAAGGTTGTTCAAGTCGATCGTATTATGAAACAATTTATGGTATTTCCTGTCGACTTTAGCTGATTCAGGTGTTGACGAACGTTATGTTGATTCAGAGAAAATTTTTATTTTGACTGTATGCAATCATTTCGCACAAACATGTTACATAATTTCCAACTTCCGGCTAAATTTCCCTAAAATATAAATTAGTTTAAACCAGATTAAACAAGTTTCTAACCAAAAAATATTTTTGATGTACCATTATTTTTTTTCATATTTCTACGTGGAACTTCTTTGATATTATTTCTTTAAAAGAAATCTCATTAAATATTAGTCACTTTTTTTCTATATTTTTAAGCACCTTAGACGCATGATATATCATGCAATTCAACCCCATCTTGTATCCTTAACTCTCATTTATACCATTTTCTAACTTGTCTAAGCGTTTTTAGACGTATGAAATTTCATGCAGACAGAGTAAGAATGTTTTCGCCGTCTATTGCATGTTGCACAAATTTGAGTCCCACGTAAGTGAACCTTTATAACTAAGAGCAACGATGTCTTTAGATGCATGTCAGCGTTAAACTAAAATCGCTATTTTATATAAAAATTAGAATTCAATACATAGACAGATATAATCATCACTAGTTTGTCCAATCTATAAAAAATAAATCTTTACTTTATTCATCGTTTTATTTAAATAAGAGCCAGTGCTCAAATATATAGCCATTTTTAATCCATCTATTTAAAAAAATTACTTATTCTTCTGCTGAAAAATGCATTGCAAACTTTATTTTCCATTTTTCCTCTTTTAACAAAAATGCAGCTTTATTAAGTCTGTAATTATCATTGCATTTTACTCGAAGAGCGGGTGGCGGCGGTAGATTTATGCCACGTAGCACTAAATGATTGGATGGGCGAGAAACGATTTCACGGCTTGGTGAGAATCTTATTAATAGCTGCCAAGGATTCATCGTAAAAGGTGGTATCTTTCATGGTGGACCTTCCGCTCTCATTCATAAACACGGGATCTACTTTAGCGGCCTTTAGTTGGATGGAAATTAGTTTAGGGACTGATTGTGCTACGCTCATGTGTAAGGCGAATTTAAAATGAACTTTTTAAAATAAGAATTCAGGTGAAAAATACATATTCTTTTAAGATGACTTTTAAAAAAGTTTCGTATTTGGAAAAAATCTCTAAAGAAATTAAAATTGGTAGTTACGGTTAGACATCATTATTATTGATAGGTTTCTTTGTCACGAAAAAGGGACAACGGTTTCTAAATCGGTACATAAAAATGCAGTAAACACCATCAAACAGGAACCTGTCTATAACGGAATCCTGTCTTAAACATAAAAAAATCATGGTCCCTACGGATTGAATAGCATACAATTATACCTACTAAAACGGAAGGCTGCATAAAATAATCTGTTTCCGGTCATTAGCGATTCTGTAACAGTAAGATCTGTGAAAATGCAATCGTTAGGAACTGAAACAATTCCATAATGTCTTTTTACATTGCAGTTATGTACTTCCCGAGTAATGGTTTATTTTAACATTTTATTTATTTTTTATATTCAAAATTCTGTTCCAAATTTACCGTGACACAACTCCCGAAGTATCTTTATAAGCCTGTTTTATTCTTCAATATAACCCTTTTAAAGAATGCTATTATTATTATTATTATTATTGTTATTATTATAATTATAACTGTTTCCTGAAAATGTCGTAATTCCATATGTACACAAAATAAGGAAATAACTTTAACATCGATACACTAACATTTTCATTTATCCATTGTAGCACTGTTGTATGTAGATTTTGCAATCTAAGCCTCCTTTCCACCTCCGCTGTATTCATCGGTGGCACTTCACCGGCTTAATAAAGTCCGCAAACACCACCTTCGCGGGGTATTGGCGGCTGTTCCGTCGCATGTTATATTAAACGACTGGATGGGTCAGAAAACGATTTCACGGATAGCTGGGGTTCTTATTAATAGCGGGGGTTGGCATAGGTGTAGGAGGAAAGGTCTCCGACTATCCCTGAGCGCAACGTTTGCACTGCACATCTCACTCTCCCATTTCCAGTTTGCTCACCAAGTTATTCTCAGATAATAGATTTGTGAAGAATTGTCTTTCTGATTCGCGATATCACTCTGTGTTAAATAACTACGTTCGAAAATGGTGTTTTTCTCTTTTACACGGATATATTGTATGTAAAAGTAGCTATCGACAATCTAGGCTTCAAATAAACAGATTTGTATTAACGATAGGTATGCATTTTATGAATAAAAAATAAAAATAAAAACACTTTTTAAATTATTTGGGTGATCCCTAAATTTAACCAACTCGAAAACGAAATGAATTATGTGCATATATATATATATGCACATATATAATAATTCCAACATCAAAACAAAACATGAAGAGAAACAAGTAGGAGTCGGTAGGAAACTGATAAAAGAAGCGAAGTAATTGGGAAAAAAATCATGAGAAAGGTCATCAGGGCATGATTCTCATAATGTAATAAATAATGTAATGACAGGTAGAAATAAAAAAGATGGTGGAAATTTGAAAACAAACCGACATGTGAGTTCTTACTTACCATATGAGTAACGTATGTGTTTATGAATGGGTGAACATATGGTGCATATCCCGTAAGGCATGGTGACGTCACGGCGACGTCGTTGTGAAGTCACGCTGTGATTTTGTGACCGTCGATGTGACGTCACGTGACGTCGATGTGACGTCATAGTGACTAGAATGCGAGGTCGTTATGGCCGTTTTAGAGGTCGTTTGTGACGTCACATTGTGACCACTCTGTGAAGTCACTATGTGACTAATTTGTGAAAAGTGTGTCATTTGTGACTAATTTGGCATTAACTTTGTGACGAACCTGTGACGAATGTGACAATGTTTTGAAGTCACATTGTGACCAATTTGTGAAATATGTGTCATTTGTGACGAATTTGTCATAAAAACGGTGATAATTTCAAATGAAAATCAAATTTCAAATTAATTGCTTAAAAGACGCAAAGGCCAACATAGTGAAAAAGATTCCATGCTGGGACTCGAACCCGGGCCATCAGTATAGCGCACTGACATTCTCCCGACTAAACCACATGGAACGATACCCAGCCTGGAAAATTTCTCACTATTATATGTTGGCAAGGCTACAAAAGCAGCACAAAATGGGATATTTATCGTGAGCCACCGACATGGGGCAAACACGAAACTTAATTAAATCCAGCATCGATTGAAACTATATTAATATTTGGAAATTTTTCCAGAGAGAACCATTCCCCTAGCATACAATATTTCAAATGAAAATGTAATTTCAAATTACATGCTTAAAAGGTAGTTTTAATTTGAAATTTGATTTTCATTTTAAATATTGCATTCAAGGCGAAGGTTTCTCTTTGGAAAAATTTCCAAGTACTAATGTAGTTTCAATCGAATCTGGATTTAATTAAGTTTCGTGTTTGCCACATGTCGGTGGCTCACGATAAATATCCCTTCTCGTGCTGCTTTTGTAGCCTTGCCAACATGTAATAGTGAGAAATTTTCCAGGCTGGGTATCGTTCCATGTGGTTTAGTCGGGAGAATGTCAGTGCACTATACTGATGGCCCGGGTTCGAGTCCCGGCATGGAATCTTTTTCACTATGTTAGCCTTTGCACCTTTTAAGCAATTAATTTAAAATTTGATTTTCATTTGAAATATTGTATGCAAGCCGAATGTTTCTCTCTGGAAAATTTTCCAAGTTTCAATACTGTGATGGTTCTTGTCATAAGCACTGTGATGTATTTTAAAATGCACAATTTTGAAATAAAGTTTTGTTTGAAATGTAAAATCTTATATTTTTACCATACTTTTTAGCAAAATATCGCTATTTTGGAGTCCTGTTCTTCTAAAATATTTTAAATTTTTCCACTTAAAAAACAATGCTTATCAACTGACATCTTTTTTTTATTAAATTCCAAGCTTGATCTTGAGTACAAGCTCGATATTAAGAATGTGTAAGATTTTAATGTGTTATGATTAGTCATTGCTTTATTAAATACGACATTATAAGCCATATTTATTTAAATTTTGTATTCCCGTGTATATTGTATTTTGTGAATATGACCTAAATAGATTTTGTATGTTTTATAGGAAAAGACTGATCTGCGAAAAAGAAAAAAAACAAGTAAGAAAAATCATGCGTTAAGCATAGATTATAAAACACTTTCCAACGCTTCCTGAATACTTTAACAAGACATCGTAATTTAGGGTAATAACGTAAATAAGATAACTAAGTAAACATTTTAGAAAACGCATAAAACATTTGAAAAACTGATTTCAGCAGTTACCGTCCATAGCCAAATATGTTTTCTAATTCTTTTGAACAGTCCTGTATTTGATCTGTAGGTTGATATATATACAATATAATGGGGAAATTTAGTTTAGCAATTGAAACATAACAGGTTGAAATTCTCTTTCAGCAATTTATACTAATAAATGGAAAGATACTTCAATACTTTTGTACAATCCTGTAGTTTACCTAGAACCTTTATTACACGCCACTATTTAGTTAAAATTTAATTCAAACTAAGACACTTTTAAAACTGCTGAAATCACATTTCCAGAAATTATGATTTACAGACGGCCATGTATCCAATTCTTTACGTGACCCTGTATATCATTTTATCTATATTCTACAAACATTTCTTAGGAAATTAAATGCATTTCAGCGTAAAAAAGAACAACTCATTTAAAAGCCACCTTTAAACAATTTGCGCCCATATGCAGTAACCCTTACGAGTACTTTTGTGTAGCCCTGTATACGAATTGTAGCATTTATATACACCATATACTGTGCATAAATATAGTGAATCATAAAAGCGCATATCATAATTAAAAATGCATTCCCAGCAATCATCGCTAATGAACAGTACTTCGGATACAATATAGTATTGAAATATTTTGTATGTCCCTGTAAATGCTATATGCACTTCGTATTATACATGAAATAATTTATAGTATGTAAACTTCAGCGACGTATATAAATTTCATTATATATGAAATAGATTAACATAATTAAAGTACGCCATAAACAATTCCCTCCACACCTATATCATTATGTATTGGAATTCCTTTTTTAGCCCTGTAAATGAACAATAACTATTCTATGCATCGAATATTCAGCAGAATGCATATTTAAATGCGCTTCATAAATGCATATCAATTTTATTCTGTTTGAAAGCGTGTAAAATCATTAAAAATCCTTTGAAACGATTTTTTTCCATAGGCCGTAATGTAACGGAATACTTTTGACTGTCCCTGTAAATGAACTAAACATGCTATAAACTTCATTAGAAATAAGGAACGTGTTATGGTAAACGTCAGTATCTAAATGTTTCAGGGAAATCCGAGTTTAGTTACGAGAGTTAGAGCGCGGACAGACAGCCATACAGAAAAACGGACAGGCAAACCGAAGTTAAACACTGTTAATCTGTTTAAAAAAATATTCATTCCTATATTATGTAAATAAATATGAACTTAAAAAAAAATATATATATACTAAAGTAGTTTAATTTATAAACTTCCTATTAGACACGAAAAACTTTTTATTTCAATGTTTAAATATCATATTTTACTTTTAGTGCCAATAATTACGTATATCATAAACTTAGAAAATAATTTTATAATAGACGAAAATTTAATAACCGCTTCAGAATGTCCATAATTAAATGTTAGATTAAAATCACAAACAAAAAAAAATGCTTATATATAATTAAAAAAAATAAATATACCAATTTGAAAAACACTAAAAATAATAATTAGTATTTATAATTGTACTATTAAACAACAATAAATTACTATAGATGAATTAAATGTATTATTAGATTTAACAATATCTCAAAAATCTTTGCATATGTTATAAGAAATTTCTATTATTTTATAATTTTGGCAAATGCTAAATCTGAAAACCATTGGTATGAAGATTTATGATTTTAAATAATAATTTAAAATATTATTAGCACCAAAAGAAAAATCTTTGAAAAGTTTCACTAGTGTAATACGTAAAAATACATTTTCCCAATATAATGCTAATTTCTAATCTGAAATAGTTTCGTAAAATCATAATAATCGAAAATCATATTTAACTCCAAAATAATAATGTCTATAACTACTGTAAGTGTTAGTAATCAGGAAACACAAAACAGTAAGAAGCCGAAAAAAATTCCAAATCATTTTCTCAACATATTTTCAATCTCAAGTAACAGCAAATTAATCTTTAAATTAATTCCACTCTGAATGCAGTTATGAATCAGTCTCTGCGCAGCTGTTTTTTTTTTTTCTTTTCTTTTTAAGTGATCGCAGATTAAGATATTTTTCAACGCAGCATCGAATAGGAAAATGTTTCTGAAAACAATTGCAGAACAGTCCCTTACTAATATAACATAAAACTATTTAAGTCATCATAATATACAAAACAGGGATAAAACATTTAAATTAAATAAGACTTACATTTACGTCTCATTTATAATATCCGTGTATTTGTAATATTTTAAAATGGCGGGCTTCTTTCTCTTATTTTATAAAAAAGTGTTCTAGACTTCGTGATGTTCTAAACAGAGTAAACTTCCGGCATCTTCTCTTCTGTGCGCAGACGATTTTGATTTTCAGCAGATGTCCTTTTTTATCGTTATTTGTTTTTGAATACAAAAGATTTCGAACTCAGATGCGCAATAATTTTATGAGACTGTCTTTAATTAAAATTTTCTTTTTGGAGAATTTTCCAATGTATTTTATCTTTTCTTTTTATCGGTTCCAAACAATTTAAGTTACAATGGATTGTAAAGGTTCTTTTTTGTAAATAATAATAATAATAATGATAATAATAATAATAGTAATAATAATTAGAGTTTATTAGATAAAACTTTGTTTAATTTTTTAAAATGAGTAAATATCAATTTAATGGTAATAATGAACCCCCACCCCCCTTTTCTTAAAGTAAAATTTGTTTCACACGTAATAAATACAAAATATCGCTCACCCGCAAGAAAAGTGACACATCTCGACAAAAGTAAATTTCACAGGGGATGAAGGGACATGAGGACATGATTTTACTGTAACATAAAATTATAGCACTTAACTCTGCATACAAGAATTAAAAAGTGCATAAAAGCGTAAAGCACATAAGAATGAAAACTTAGGATGTGGTTTGGAGGGTTGGATAATTTTACCTCATTACATAATCCACCCCTCTTCTTTGGTTACAAATGGACATATAGCATAATAACGTGATTTTTCATGTAGCTAAACTTATGAAACTGTTTGTGTAGCAAGACGCACCTATGACAAATCTTTTAGTGGAATAAAACGCAAAATGAATTTCTGTGAGATGTGTCACTTTTCTTGCGGGTGAGCGATATGTTCTTAATAAATAAAAAAGGATTATCGAGGATAAAATAAAAGAATTCTTTGTCAATCTGACAATCTTTTCATATTAATTTTCTGTAAAATAAAACAATTTGTAAAATAACTTTTTTTTTTAAAGTCATATCTGTAAAATACAAATTTGAAATACGAATAACTAATTATTATCATGCGTTTTGCATAAATTTTGTATATATTTTTTTTTTCGGAAAATGTTAATTTATTTGAAAAGTCTGAAAGAAGTAGAATTTTTTCAAAAATAGTTACTTAAAATAGTTAAATAGTTGTCAGGAAAAAAAACTCTCTCAAGAAAAAAACTCCGACTAAACTCTGAAGACTCTTTCTACGTGCTCATTAAAAGCTGCAGACTTAACTGTAATAGAAAATATTTAGTTTGAAACCACAGAAGTGTTTCGAATACCACTGGTTGCCAAAAAAAATAAAGTTTCCTCTCTGCAAACTAAATACTGTACAGATTTAATACTCCTAATTCTAAATATGTTATCCAAATTGCTTTAATGCTTGTATCGTGCACTTTATATATTATGTCCCCCCCCCCCCCCTTCGTGACAGAATTTACCATTTGCTATCCACTAATATATTTTCATTCCTCATGCCGCTGTAACTCGGGACTGTTTAAAATACTGTTTAAAATATTTCTCTTCATTTTCAAAGATTTTAATAGTTCATATTTTTTTCACACTGTGACTTACAATATGGTGGGGTTTTTTTTTTTTTTTTTTTTGGTTTTTTTTTTTTTTTTTTTTTTTTTTTTTTGTCACATATATGACGTGATGTACGTTACATGCAATGACATAACAATGACGTCTCAATTTTTTTTTAATTGATAGAAAAATATAATTTTACAGTAAATAACATGTTTTAAAGAATTTTTGTAATTTTTTAAAGTTTTCTAAGAAGTTCACATCTCAGTCACAACGTGACATCACTGAGTGGTGGCATTTTGGTCACAGATGTGACGTGACCACAGTGACTTACAGTGACGTCACAATGACGTCACCGTGACCATGCATGCTATGAGGGATACTGCATGTCTGGGATATTTATTTTCAATAAGATACATATTAATTTAGCGTGACACATGTGCATAAATACATTCGTGAAAGCATGGTTGTATGAATGAATAAATATGTGAATGGATTATTTATTTTTTGTTAGATGAGTCCATATTTCATCAAAATCAAGATATTACACTAAAACCTAACTAAGGTAAAAAAAAAAAAATAAAAAAATAATAAACAATTAGCACTTGTAATGCATGAATAAGCCTTCTGCTTTGTTTAGTTAAAATTTTGCTCGTATATGAAACCGTGGTATAACAGCAAATGTATACTCTTCATATTTCACCAAATAGATTAGCTCTGTTCCCAGCAGTAGTACTGTATATGTATGTACAGTCGTGGAAAAAAAAAAGTAAACACCCCCTACTAACTCCTCAACAAATTATCGTAGACGTAAGTTACTGGTACCGGACGATTGGAAATAAAGTCTACTTTTAAATGGTGTGTATAAAATTTGCTTAGGGGGCCATATACATATTAAAACGAACCCAAACTTCCCTTTTTTTCAATGGCAGTACACAAATTTAACGAGATATTTCAAATCTTCGGTTCAAAATATGCCTAGAAACCAAATTTCAAGTCATTCGAATGATAAGTTTTTGAATTATAGACATTCAAAATTTAGTACTTCTAATGTTAAATTACATTTTCATATTTTTATTTATATCTCCTGAAATTATGCTCCTA
Organism: Maratus speciosus; assembly: GCA_963932465.1. Lineage (NCBI taxonomy): Eukaryota > Metazoa > Arthropoda > Arachnida > Araneae > Salticidae > Maratus > Maratus speciosus. Next base: position 294,580,137 of record OZ010793.1, on the reverse strand, counting down.
ATGAGCTAATTTTTTTGTGTAGCAATAATACTAATATACCCAAACAAAAATACGTTGAATTTGCAATTTTTATAATTTTATGATATGAATTATGAATTATGATATTAATATTCGAAAAAATTATGAATTGCAACATACAATTTTTTTGATGGATTTAGATTTATTAAGTCCTGCTTTATGGAAATCCAAAATTTCACATTTTTCTTCCAAGTAGTTTTCAAATTATGCTTAAAAAACGGCAAAATGATGGTTTAAGGGGCCGTCTATGATAGAAGTGAGTAAATTTTGGAAATTTATTCTGCTATCCTGTAATCAAACAGGTTTCATTGACGCTTAAACGTGCCTTGATCAAGAAGGCGGCTCTCTCGGTTAACAATCGAGTTTGGAACTTCAATTTGGATACAGCCCTTAAAATACGCTCGTTTTAAAATAAGTAGTTTCTCGGAAACTTATGTCACGAATTGCATAAAAATTTGTTTATAGGCTAATTGGAAGGTGTAGAGTTCATTTATGCTGTCAGAATTGTGTACTGCTATTAAAAAAAACAAAGTTATGGTTCGTTTTAATATGTGGATGGCCCCTTAAACAAATTTTATATACATCATTTAAAAGTAGACTTTATTTCCAATCGTTCGGTACCAGTAACTTTCTTCTACGATAATTTGTTGAGAAGTTAGTATGGGGTGTTTACTTTTTTTTTTCCACGACTGTACTTTAAAAATATATATTTGAGTACTAGAGATAAATCTTATACATCTATATTCAAGATAAAATGTACTATTTTTGTGCTGCTTTTATAAGATTATTTATTTTAAAAAGCTCTACAATTATGTGTAAGAAATGTTTCTCTTATTTTTTCGAAAATTTCTTTAAAAATTTTAAAAATTGCTTTTTTTTTTTCTTGAATTCATTCCAGTATTTATTGAAGATTTTTATGCGCTTCTTTTTCAGGATGTAATTTTAATCTATTTTTCTTACCAATTTTAAATCTTGCATATGATCATTTCAGTTTCCACCTCTTTAAGAAGACAGTTTACCTTTTCAACAATTTTGTTTGTTAAAGAAAAAAATGGTTCAAATGGTGATCTCACTGCATTTCAATGTTCAATTAAAATCACATTTTGATTAAAAAAAAATAACTGCATATTTAATTAAAATTTTTAAAAAGTTTAAAAAAAATTTGAATTTTTAAAAATCCCTACTACTTTTTAACCATTTAGAAAAATGGTTATTGTCCTCGTCAGGGTAGGAAATCAAAAGCATATCTGAAGGTTTTTATTGGTTTAATCATCATTTTATTCGTTTTCTGATCGGTCTATACAGTAATCCGTATTTCCCTTTACTTTTAACAGAGATGGACAACAGAGTGTTGCCACTATGACAAAAAAGTAATAAAAACTACAAAAAAAAAAAAAATTAATAACTCAGAAACAAATTGAGATACAGCTTTCAAACAAATTGCATTGAAAAGTACATTTTTTTTCTCTATACGACATAAACACATTTTCTCTATAAAAAGTAATATTGTGGTATGCTTAGAAGTTTAAGAATGAAATTTCATTTAAAATGGGTCGTCAGATATCTTGGAAATCTGACGATGGAAAAGCCTTTTCCCGAACAGCCAATGAAATGCTTGGATAATACGTAAGTTTCAGGTGGATAATACGTACGAGTCGCAGGCGATTTCTGACGCTTGCAATTTTTACGTGTAATAACACTATTAATGTTTAATCCATGGCGTACGTAATGTATGATCAACTCCGTGCGATTTTTTATGTCTTAAATTTTAGTCTTTGAAAAAATCATTTTCCAAATGGTCGTTGTAATTTGTTAAATTGCATTTTTTTTTTTTTTTTTTTTTTTTTTTTAATATTGATATTTTCGATCAATTTTTTGTTTTTAGATTTTCAAATGTGTATTACACAAGACTGCGCATGGATTTTTAGATACTTCTAATATTACATTTCATGTAATTACTTTACTGATAGATATAGTGTAGAACGATGAAATCTAACACATCTTCATTTAGTTTTATTTTTTAAAAAGTAACAAAAGAGCTGAAGGCTAATTCCATACGCAGATTTATGATATAATAAAGAACATGTACAAAAAAGTTTAAATCTCTATCTCAAAGAGAAAAAAAAAAAAAACCTTAGCATTTTAAAAACATGAAAGTGAATAAAATATGGACATGGGAAAAAAGCCGTTTAAAGTTTTAATTTATGCGAGTAATTGCACTCGGTGTATTAACAAAATTTACAATATCTCCTGATATAATTGCCGTATGGGTAAAAATGAGGTGTCAAAATATTCACAATTTAACAGGTTTTCGTTTATTATTTAAAAACAAAAATCGATTTTTTCATCAATTTTGAGGTAAACTGTCCCCTTAAATATTATTATTAGCAATTTACAGAGATGAAGATGGAAACTTATAAGCCTCTTTTGTAAGTGCTATAGAAAAATTTACAATGTTGTACAGAGATTTACAATAGATTGTATGGAATGTCTTTAAAGCATTATATTTTGCACACGTTTAATTCAAAGCTTTGCCTGTTCTGATGACCTCATAATATTTAAACTGTTAATCTTTGAAACTTTTAGAGCTCTTGCGAAATTTAATCTTGGAAAAATACTTATTATTCGCTAGAGATTTTATGTTGCCAAAGTTTACAATATCTCGTGATATAATAGCCGTACGGGTTAAAATGAGGTGTCACAATATTCACAATTAAACAAGCAGAGATTTACAATAGATTGTATGGAATGTCTTTAAAGCATTATATTTTGCACACGTTTAATTCAAAGCTTTGCCTGTCCTGATAAGCTCATAATATTTAAACTGTTAATCTTTGAAACTTTTAGAATTCTCGCGAAATTTAATCTTGGAAAAATACTTATTATTCGCTAGAGATTTTATATTGCCAAAGTTTTAGCTCGTACTTTAAAACTTCATAGAGTTCTTGAGCTAATGGCAATGAAAGTTATTGAATATATTTTTTTCTTCTCTTTAACTCTTTAATCGTTTCAACGACACATTTTAGTTTAATAATTTGCTTAGTGCGAACTAATTCAACCGTAAATTTGTGAAACTGTGTTATTTATCTAAAGTTATTTAATTCGCACAGTTTTCTCTCTCTAAACTGCTATTTCTCTAATTAGACAGTTTAAGATTTTGAAGTATATGAAAAGTCAGTGTGTGATGTGAAATTATTTTCATGGCAATTTTAAGTGTTTGTAAAACTGGGGGTGAAAGGGTGGCGGTATTGTTCTAATAAATTACATTAAATAAATAGCTAGGGAAATGTAGAAAAAAGGGTCATCAAACCTTTCTATCGTGGTGCATTTAAATATTTAAAACGTAGAGTGTAAGTCCCATAAACATACAGTATGTCCACTAAAGTCCCTTTTGCCGCCCTCTTGACTTCGGAACGCCTGCTGCCATATTAATAAAAGTGGTGTCTAGGTATAGTAAAATAGCTATGCGCTACTGGACGAAACCGCCTACTGCGCCACGTGGTGGAAAACTGTGAAATTGACATTCCTATCTCGAAAGCGGTAAGAGATAGGGGGGGGGGGGAGAGATTTACAAAGTTGTAGAGCATCATTGATTTTGTACGAAAAGATACCTTGTGGACATTAATGCGAAGAATAGAACGGTTAAAACACACATTTGCTTTTTTGTGATTTTCGACACTGTGACGTGACAAAACGATCTTAGAAATAAAAAAAAAACAACTAGTTATAGCAATATACCTTTATTTGAGATTTTAAAACTTCTCACCGTCAGCTGCAATGCCCATTTGGATGCACATTTGTCCATCATTTCTGCTTCCGTTCAAGTTTTGTGACGTGACAGTGTAGGAAATCACGAAAAAACAAATGTGCGTTTTAACCGTTCAATTCTTCGCATTAATGTCCACAAGCAGGGCTGCGGAATCGGTGGGAAAAATGGACGACTCCGACTCCGGGAATTTTAACAGATCGGACTCCAACTCTTTCGCTCAAAAATGAGCCGACTCCGACTCCAACAATGCAGACCTGCTTGTAAAAAAGACGACTCCGACTCCGGGAATTTTAATAGATCCGACTCCAACTCTTTTGCTCAAAAATGGACCCGACTCAGACTACGACTCCGCAGCCCTGTCCACAAGGTGTCTTTTCGTACTAAATCGATGATGCTCTACAACTTTGTGAGTCCCTTTTTTTCCCTATATCTTTCGATATAGGAATGCTAACTCCGCAGTTTTCCACCAGGTGATGTCGTAGGCGGTTTCATTCAGTAGTGCATGGCTACTTTAATATACCTTGGCGCCACTTTTATGAATGTAGCAGCAGACGTTCCGAAGTTAAGGGAGTGGCAAGGGGCTTTAGTGGGCATACTGTATATAATCCAACTTGCGGATGGATATGGATATATATTTGCAAAAATTTTCAAGCGCAAATGATAACAAAGATCTTTTACATCTAAAAAAGATATGTTTTTTTTTTTTTTTTTTTCCAAAAAAAACAAAAACAAGTAGGAAATTGCACGTCAAACGTGAAAAATGAGGTGCATTCGTACTAAAACCAGTTTTATAAATATTGTTTGCACTGCATATTGTACTGAATATATATTTTAGTGCACTTCATAAGTGCATATCCATTTCATTCTATTCGAAAAGCTGTAACATCATTAAAATGCACTTGAAATAATTTTTTCCCATTGGCCATAATGTAACGGAAAACTTTTGACTGTCTCTGTCATTAAACTATACATCCGATTTTCATAAAATTTGAAATGACAAGACAAAATTTTGCAACAATTATGTATTTAAAATTTCAGATCATTCGGTAGGGTAGTTTTTGCTCTGTTATATGCGGACAGACAGACGGACCGAATGACGACTATAGGTGCTACATATTTATATAATTACTAACGCACCTAAAAAGGATTAAAAAAAAGAAAGAAAGAAAAAAAGAAAAGTAAGAAATGCTGCCCATACATAGTACCCATTTCAATGAAAGAGAGTCTTCAATAGTTCACAGCAGATTTCATTTTATAATAAAAATGTAGGCATTTAGAACATTTTCTTTTATCGCATCCAAAAGAATATTTTTCTATTCATGAGAAAATTTGTGTATTTATGTATATAAATTTATAGAGGCTTTCTGGACACACGGAAAAGAAGGGAGTGGACGCATCTGTGTCAAGGATTAAGGAAAACTGGTGTGTGGGGTTCTTGCTTCGTTTTCCAAAAATGTATGGGTACTTAGATGTTAGAACTTCTAAGTTCATATTTCAAATTCAATTTTTAAAGTTTAAAAATAATAAATTTTGATCTTAGTGAAAACGCATAAACTTGAGATCTGTTTGAATTTTGTATGCTTTTGAAATTCGGTAAAGACTTGATTTTACAACTTCTGTTTTATGAACAGTGAATATCGATCAGAATTCCTTGGTATTACTAAGATTGGTCGTAGCTCCGTTGCCTGATGATTGCCATTTTTCAAAGTCTTCTACTTTCTTTTGATATTTTTATATCCTTTATGTACAGAATTATGAATTCATGAAAATTTTATCTTCTAAAACATTTTTCGTGAATTGTTTAAACTACATTAGAAGATTTACATAATCATTTCATAAATTTTAGAAGGATTAATTTGAATTTACAGGGATTTTGTGCAATATTTATAACCCCACTCAAATCTTTTAATTTAAATATTTTTCTTAGTATTTTGTAGAATTAGGAAATGTACAAATATAATGTTCTTACAATAGAAATATAGAAATATTTCTGAATGGAAAAATCCCCCCCCCCCGACCCCCTAATGTCAAGAAAGTTTAAAAGATGCAAAGACAAAAGAAATCATCCTTTTAAAACCTTTTAACCGGCTGGCCTGGATTTTTCCGTTTCTAGAAATCATGTTAAAATGGCTGTAGAAAAAAATACTTTAAACAATTTTATTTTGAACCTTACAGATAAAGAAGTGATATTAAAAATATTATACCATCAAACTGCGATTAATAAATTCAGTAAACTCTGTTCAAGGCGGAATCAATCGGGACCAAGAAAATTTTCCGTAGTAAACAATATTCCGCCTTAGACAAGTTTTACTCTATATTTATGGATTCGCAGGGACTTGAAAATCTTTCCGAGTTGGACAAATTTCCGTCTTACGCAGAGTCCGCCTTACAGAGAGTTTACTGTATATATATCCTAAAATTTAGGAAGCATTCTTATAAAAATATTAGAAACCCTTGGGCGGTGAAATGGTTAAAAATATTTTTGTTTTAGTTTTGTATAACCAATAAGGCTTTTGGAACAAGATAAAGTAATGCATCTATAACTGATTCTAAACTGTATTACAACTAATCGATGTGATGAATTTTATAACCAGTTATTTTAATGGTACTTATAAATACAGTCAGTAGATAAAGGGTTAAAAATATCCTTTAATTTTTTATTTATTTTGCATATAATTCAGTTATTCAGTAATTATAATTCAGATTTAGAGATTCGATTTCAAATTCATTTCTTGGTGAAGGGGAAACTTTTGGGGACGTGAAAACTTTTTCTTTTCTCTATGGAAAATCAAAAGACGACCTCCTACATAAATTAAAAAACTTTCATTTAATATAAATCTGCATGCAAGTAATTTTTTATGCCATTTTATCATCATTATTTTAAAAAATTATCATTTTAAAACGTTCTCAAAACGATATTTGAACTACAATAGGCATTCCCGTATCATTGCTATGTCCAAGTTCGTTTGGACGATGCTATGGAAGTTCTGAAAACTGTTGTTTTCTTAACCTTTAAGACCTGACTTACACAATTATGTAGGTGATCCTAAGTAAGAAGAAAAAACTATTTCCTCTTTTTGTGCGATTTAACCCTTTATTCCCCCCGACGGTACTTCGAAGTACCACTAAAATAACTTGTTATAAAATTAATTTAATACATCGATTAGTAGTAATACAGTTTAGAATGAGTTATAGATACTTTACTTTATCTTGTTCCAAAAGCATTATTGATTGCACAAAACGAAAATATTTTTAAAAGGATGATTTCTTTTACCTTCGCATCTTTTCAGCTTTCTTGACTTTGAAAGATTGGGGGGAGAGGGGGAAGTTTCAGTTGTGAAATATTTCTATATTTCTATTGTAAGAAGACTGTATCTCTACATTTCCTAATATTACAAAATACTAAAAAAAAAAAAAAAAAAATGAAATAAAATACTTGAGTGGAGTTATAAATATTGCATAAAATCCCTATAAATTCAAATTTAAATAATTAATTTTAATTGACATCGAGTATTTTTGTAAAGATTTTTTCCCACCAATTATGATCCAATTAATTAGGGGAAACCACCAAAAATTTTAATTTATACAAAAAAATCTCCAGGCCTTAAAGGGTTAACCTAACTTACAGATAAGTGCAATTTTTGTATATATAAGAATTGTCATGATTTATAATATTTTTAACCTGTTCTATTTTTTGAAAAAATATTTTTTGTGAGTACTTTCACTTATAGCATGCATTACAAAAGAAAAGAAAAAGTGCAGGTTGCTAAATCTCATCAAAAATAGACCTACTGATTTTTCTTAATCAAAGAAATCGCCTTAGATAGGTGATATTGATCGCAGTTTGAAAAAGCCTGCTCTAAAGTGTCTCATAGACGTCATTTATTTTATTATATTCTGTTCGACCTCAAATATCCGTTTTTGAATAGTAAGACTGCTATGTCTAAGACAAAATTTCAAACAAAAATACTGTAGATAAAATGCGTCCACACTTTTTGAGTTATACTATGCAATTTTGTAATTATTGAAATATAAAAAAGTATGTAAGACTGTTTATTTTAAACCTTTATAATCTCATTCTTATAATCAATTCCGAAATCCTCAATTCCGAACATACATTTAAGAAAAAGTGTTGTATGCGCTTGAATGCAAAGCATTTGAAATTTTTAATTGCTCTTTCGCAGAAGCTTACCGTAATTATACGAGGGAGAATTTTTAATTTTAAATCCGTATGCAATTTCTGATAATAAATACGAGCATTAAAAAAAAGAGTCACGAGTTGATTAAATTATTTTTAAAGTCTATTCCATCAATTGAATTTTATAAGTGAATTTGATTCAATTCGAAACTGTTTTTTAACGGACTAATATGTCTCTTATATGTAAATCAACATAAATAAAAACAGAAAAAATCTAAGAAATTAACTTTTATTCAGCAGTTGAATGCGGTTGATGAATGGGTTAAAAATAACCCCAACTTTTATGCAATTATTTTTCATAAGTACTTGACAGAAAAAAATATAAAAGAGGTTGTCGTACATAAACATATGTCCGCGTCTCTCGTAAAACCTGGAGTTATAACACTGGGATAAAACCTCTTTTTATACACAATCACATATACGTGACGGCCATACGGCCAAGCCCTGCTCAAGTCACGTACGTCACGAGCTGTAAAGCTGCCCCCCCCCCCCACCCCCGACTTCCCGCTACTCAAATCTTAGTACCGTTTAGGGGGCAGTTGCTATGACAACTAAAGTGATTGCCGAAGTTGCCACAGATCACTCAAGAGAGCTGCAGTTCGAAATTCGGTGATGTTTTGTTTCTAAAGATTTTGCTCCGTCTGAAGCTCAGGAAAAGTGGAATTTTATGCGATTCTCCTTTTCTGATAGTTTTTGATAACACGAAGGAAATTTTCGGTTAAGTACCTTCGATTAATCTTTATATACTAAAATGATGATGCAGATACTTAGTTAGGTGTAAAGATTACATTATCAGTATGGATTATGCAGAAAAATTCGAATACGCATTGACGCAGGATTCGTTGCATTCGTTTGTAAATAAAACAAGGTACCAGAAACAGTTCTAAAAACAAAATATATATATGAATGTTAAAACTGAAAAAGTGGCTTTCTGAAATATCTTTAGAAAGAAAAATACTGACTGCATATTATTTTTACCATGATTTGCATGGAACACAAAACTGTGAATGTGTGGGATTTGTTTTAGTCTCTGAATATTATCGCGTACACGTGAACTTGCTCCCAAATCGTTTCACTCTTAAGGGGGCTGGTCACTCAGCTTCCGATTTCCCCTCACTAATGTAAAGTCTATGGGCCTTTGATGCATTCGTATAGTTAAAATATCTTCTCGGGAAATTAATATTTTTAACTTCTATTTTTTGTGTACACTTCTTAAAAGATATCTCTCTTTTTCTTATTTCTCAAAATATTTCTAAAGTATAGACTTAATTTTATAGGAAGTGTTAAAATCTTACTCACAGTTCGCCCGCTTTTAACACATAAAATATTAAATTCAGCATAGATTTTAGAAATATTTTGAAAACTAAGAAAAAAAGAGACATCCTTTAACCCCTTGGGGACGAGCGACACGTATACGTGCCGGAAATAGGCCTAAGGTTCCTCGTTTATCCTCACCAGTAAAATTTTACTGTAAAATTTGCCTTATTTAATCTGAGCATTTTCCCGATTTGAATAGGCACAAACTTCTGTTTTTTAAAACCGGTAGCAAAGTAATAAACATTTCGTAAAAGGCTCCCGTCGCGAAGAGGTTAAGAAGAGTACACACACACAAAAAAAAATGTTAAAAATATGAATTTCGCGGGAAGATATTTTAAATATACGAATGCATCAAAAGTCCATAGACTTAACATTACGGAGGAGAATATCGAAGCTAAGTGACCAGCCCCCTTAAACCTTTTACTGAGAGGCTAATAGAGGGAGAAAATGGCATACGTATTAATTAGAATCTTAACCAGTCTAATGACAAATAAATAGTTGGTGAGTTATTTATAGATGTGGAACGACATGGATTCGAACACAATTTTTAAATTATGAATGAGTATTTAAACAATGATATGTGATGGAATTTAATGTAACAAAAAAATGTAATCTAATTAACTTAAAGGCGGTGACCTGGACACTATGTTTTGTTTTTATTCTATATAATTCTTCAGTTATACGTTATCATCTCGCATGTAATTTTAGGATTTATATCCTAAATTATATCCCTGGAATGTCACTCAATATTGTGTTTGGTTACATTATGTTGTTATAATTCGCGACAAAGGATACAGTTGTATTGGTGCCGTAAACTGAAAAGAGTCCAAGAGGAGGCAATTTCCTGTTACTTATAGGCATATACAGGTCGCAAAAGAAACCCATAAACGTAATCGATAGTGGCGCATCCCATATACGTACCAAGCGTAACGCAAGCAGTGTGCACCTAATACTACAAGCAACGCCACCTTCTGCACTTACATACGTTAGTCTAATATACATGGATTTTTCTTTTGTGCTAAATTATATTATAGATAATAAATGCTGAATCTGTAAACTTTCTTTAATTTTTATTCTTCAAGAAAGAGTTCGTCGTAAGATTAAAGGACTGACTTTAGAAAGTTGTATAAATTTATATCCAAGATCTATTAGTCAAAATGAGCCCTTACAGATACTTTAAGTTGTATGTGAATCGCATCTGTGATTGTATTGCATAATTTTAAATACTGAAATGTCTTGGAGTTTGCCAGAATTTTTTTATTATTATTATTCTGAACTATTAAATGACGGGAAATTTTTTTCTTAATGTGATGCAAATTATTTTTTGTCTAGTTCGAAACTTCTTCATAGTTCCTTTTTGCAGCGAAAAACTTTATGCGGTGAAAAAACAGAATAAAAAAATTTATTACTTGAAGCAAAAAAAAAAAAAAAATTACGTGCGTTGTACACGTATAAAGTTACTACAACGTAAAATTGTGGAAACCTCGAAATTAACAACTAAGTTCGACTGCTAGTCAGCATAACATAATTAAATGTAATAACCAACTATACTCAAGACTTTTATTCTGATTTCCGCAAGAATTAACCATAAAAACGTTAACAATGAATGACAATCGGAAAAGCACATTTTCCCTTCCCGTAATTAACTGTAAAGTAATGGCAACAGCTTTGATAATTTAATCAGAACTTCATTTAATAAAGGACAAAGGATTTGAAACTAAGGGTGCTTAATAATATTAGCAAGGCACTTTGAATCGAGGCAAGGAGATAGTGAATCTGTGCATCTGCTTTTATACTTGCACGCAGTAGTGGACTCGGAATATATTGCGGTGGCGACAGTGAAAGCGGCGGGTAGCAGATTAGATTTAGATTCTACGTAGAGATAAATTTAGGAATTGTTAAATAAGAGAAAATAGTCAACCCTTTTATCGCAACGATTTCAATTTCAGAAGCAATTTACTTAAATGCAATAAATGTAATTTTAAAAGCATAAAAAAAGAAGTTAAAAAACTGGGGCCAAAAAATAATTTCTACCAGAAAATTTTATTTGTAGGACATACAAGTTACTTTTACTGCCATTTTCGTAAATAAATATACTGTTGCAGTTTTTGTCACATTTATTAACGGAACTTCGTAGAAAAATTAATTTCTATTTCCAATAAATATAAAGTTTCTGGCACAACAACTGTCTTTAAAGATTCGAATTCAATCTATTTAGATTCACATGCTTTAAAAGTCAAATTCACCTACCCAATTGTACCTTGCAACGTATCATCTTACAACAACAATATTAGTAGGTCGTAAAAGTTCCAGTTATTTGTGTCTAAAACACAAAAATGTGATTGAATTTAACTAAGCCCTCTGAAACAGTTACCTTTTTATCACTTTCTAAAATACAGTAAAACCTCCGTAAAGCGACCACGTTCCATTCCAATAAAAATTGGTCGCTCCGAGAGGTGATCTCTTAATGGAGGTCATGTTTAAATCTAGATTTTAATTGTTGAAAAAAAGTAACAATTAACGTTACTAAAATTTTTTTTCACATTAGGAAAAAATTATGTATAAAAATAAAAGTTAATTACATAAGTTAATTACTGCAGAGGTTAAAAAATGAATGCATTACGTTTGCTTTGAATTTACGTTTTTATCTTTTATAACTTTCATTTCCAAGTCCTTCCGAAATTCAGTAAATAAATGCAATTTTTTTTTTTTTTTTTTTTTTTTTTTGATGGAAACAAATAATGACGATTTCATTAATTTATCAATTTCTTTGAGAGTTTCTTGACAGAATAGGGTAGGGGAGTTTATAGACTGTCATTCTTAATTTGTCATCAGAGTTACATTCATTGCCTAAAAAGGCACAAAGGGGTTTAAGCACTTAAAAGTTACCGGAATAATAATAATAATAATAAATCAAAACTTAGTTTAGAAGTTTGATGAATAATGCGCTCTCCGGAATTATTTTTCTAATAAAGCCTTCTTCAAGCGACCAGGAAAAAACGGAATTTGTTTCATTTTCTTCAAAGAAATGGGTCGTTCATGGAGGGAGTTCAACTGGGATGTTCTCTAATATGGAGGTAAAATTAGTATTGAACCTATGGGAATAAATTTCGTTCCATGAAAAAATGGTCGTTCAGGGAGGGGGTCGCTTAATGGAGGTGGTCGCACAGAGAGGTTTCACTGGTGTTCAAAATGTTTATGTCTTAGGTTTGTCTGGCCGTCTATCTGGTCGTGCCCTAACTCGCGTAAATACAGTCAGTCTCAAAAGTTTAGGCACAACAAGAAAAAGTAGTTTATTAAATAACAATACAAAATTAATCAAAAACATATTATTTACTTATTAGATTCTGTAAAATTATTAAAATAAGCCATAATAAAAATGAATAAAGTGGCACATTATCATAACTTTGATAAAAATAATCATAAAATTCTGTAACTGTATACAGTCTCAAAATTTTAGGTGCAATGAAAATAAATACATCATTTAACATTTTTACATGGTGCTATCTATTAATATTATTTTTCTTGTTTCGGATTATTTAAAATAATTGTGTTTCCAATGAATCAGTTTTTGAAATTTATTGGTGGCAGTGCTTTTTTTCAATGGCCTTTTTTTAGTTCTTTGGTAGTCACGTTGCTTTCCGTTCTTATATATTTCACAGACCAAGATACCCCAAATGTTCTCAACTGGGTTCAAGTCCGGGCTTAAAGCTGGTTAATCTATAATGTTAACATTTCGGTCGGAAAAACACTGTTTCTTGCAATGTGAGTTGTTTATTGAAGCACTGTCATGTTGAAATCTCCACTCAGAATCCCTTAAGATGTTACCAAATGGAAGTACATGTTGCTCTAATGTCTCTTAATATTTTGTGGAATTTTGTTTCCAATGGAGAAATATCTAGTACGTTTGATCATTACAGCTAATCGCCAGCCAAACCATCAGAGATTTACTCCCTTGTCTTTTGAAGAAAATATGTGTCCGTTTTTCCAGGTTTCCTCAGGTCAGTAACAATTCTAGCCATCAAGACCATTCCACTTCTTTCATCGCTGAATAATACGGTTATCTATCTACTTGTCCCGTACGGCAGGTTTGATCATTAAAGTTAATCGCCCGCCAAACCATCAGAGACTTCCCTTGTCCATTCAAGAAATCAGGTACAGCAGTTAGTAGATTTTTTGCAAAACACAAAAGTTCTGCAGATTTCTGTTTCGCAGCAGCCAAACTGAAGCCACCAGTGAGTTCGTGAAAAGGTCTCCTGTTTTTTAACTTTTTCTTTTAACTTAAAAAATAAAGTTTTACTTCAATGAAATGCAAAAATTTAGAAGTGTGGACTCTAACTGGAGTTTCATCTTGTGAGGACAATTATTTAGTTATATTTCCTCCATTCAAGAAATCAGGTACAACAGTTAGTGGATTTTTTGTAAAACACAAAAGTGCTGCAAATTTCTGTTTCTCAGTAGCCAAACTAAAGCCACCAATGGGTTCGAGAAAAGGTCTCCTGTTTTTAAAATTTTTCTTTAACTTGAAAAATAAAGTTTTACTTCAATGAAATGCAAAAATTTAGAAGTTTGGACTCTAACTGGAGCTTCATCTTCTGAGGACAATTATTTAGTTATATTTCCTCCATTCAAGAAATCAGGTACAGCAGTTAGTAGATTTTTTGCAAAACACAAAAGTTCTGCAGATTTCTGTTTCGCAGCAGCCAAACTGGAGCCACCAATGAATTCGTGAAAAGGTCTCCTGTTTTTTAACTTTTTCTTTTAACTTAAAAAATAAAGTTTTACTTCAATGAAATGCAAAAATTTAGAAGTGTGGACTCTAACTGGAGTTTCATCTTGTGAGGACAATTATTTAGTTATATTGCCTCCATTCAAGAAATCAGGTACAACAGTTAGTGGATTTTTTGCAAAACAGAAAAGTGCTGCAAATTTCTGTTTCTCAGTAGCCAAATTAAAGCCATCAATGGGTTCAAGAAAAAATCTCCTGTTTTTAAAATTTTTCTTTAACTTGAAAAATAAAGTTTTACTTCAATGAAATGCAAAAATTTAGAAGTTTGTACTCTAACTGGAGCTTCATCTTAATCGTCCAACAGGTGGCGCTGCTATGCTGCATTTTGCAGGATTTACACGATTTCAGCAATAGCTCTATCTCAAGAACTAATGGACACATTTTCATCAAACTTCAGATTCAGTTAATCTTTGATATGAAATGATGCTGACTACGTGTTGGTCACTACGTGTAAATCACCCAATAGGTGGCGCTGCTGTGCTGCATTTTGCACTATTTCCTCAATAGCTCTATCTCAAGAACTAATGCACGAATTTTCATCAAACTTCAGATTTAAGTATAACTTGATTAATATTGCTGCTGATTATGTGTTGGTGTAAATCGCTCAACAGGGGGCGCTGCTATGCTGCATTTGTCATGATTTGCGCAATAGCTCTATCTCAAGAACTAACGCACGAATTTTCCTCAAACTTCATATTCAGTTAGACGTTGACATGAGTTGATGATAATTAGGTTTAGGTGTAAATAACCCAATAGGTGGCGCTGCAATGCTGCATTTTGCTGGATTTACACGATTTCAGCGACAGTCGTACCTCGAGAACTAATGCACGGGATTTCATTTTTTTAGAATTCTCATGATGAGAACAGATTGCCATTTAATTTGGCACTGTGATAGCGAATTTTGAAGTATTGACGTGTATAAGATAGGAGAAAGTTTTGTGATGGCTACAACATACTAGTTTCTTTTAACTTGAAAAATATACTTCAATGAAATGCAAAAATTTAGAAGTGTGGACTGAATGCCGATAGTCGATCAAGCTGCTCAATTTTGAATTTTTCGCGCAAAGTCAATGGTAACCGAATTTTTTGCAATTTACATCTGAAACAGAGTATGCGGATTATAGGCGTTTGCAGATTGTAGAGTCGCAGATTTCAAAGAGTACATTGTACATCGTTGAAGTGAAGTACATCATGATCAAGAGGCTTACTATAGAATACAGGATGCCCAAAAAAGAATGTGAAAGTTTCAATGGTATATTATAACAGTTTAATTTAGAACTATTTACAACAAATCATACATCAAATTGAAGGTAAAATAACCTAGTTTTTCTTACAAATGTTCAATAGGCGCGCCTTTAGTTATACGGCACGCATCCAACCTAAAGTCCAATTCTTCCCACGCTTCGGTTAACAAGTCCGGAGTCATGTAAGCCTCTTCAATTCTCTGTTTTAGCTCTGGAAAATCATTAGGCAGCTGAGGAACGTGGACACGATCGTTTATAAAGGCACAAGGGAAAAAATCGCATGACTCTAACAGCTTTAAAATCTTCAGCGCAGCAATAACACTTTGCTCTCAGGAGTCGCCATTTTGCGTATGCGGCACTGCAAGCGAGTCAATAACAAAGCAGTTCTCGCGCATGCGCTTATCTAAGACTGTTTGATTAATAGACTTCTAATATAACTGGACGCAGAAATGGCAACCTTTTCTTGAAGCACATATCAATGCACGCCAAACCGGTTTTTCCCGCATCCCACCAAGACCTATTTCGTCTGCGTTCGTTTTGGAGCATAGACTTCTCATATAACTGGACTAATAGCAACCCTTTTTTGAAGCAGGGATCACTGCCCACCGTCACATGATGGTGGGTAGAGAAAACGCACCAAACCGGTTTTTCACCCCCGGTTCCCGCTGAAACTTTCTTGCATCGGCGTTTCTCTGCCATGAATCAAATCCGACAGTTGCCAATAAGGCGATCACCGCCAAAAGAGACAACCTTTTGGAGATGAAAGCGGAAACATGTTAGTTTCAAGTTCTGACCGACAGAACAATGGGATTCGGCCTCTACTTCTTATCTTTACTCTGAGTTTTGGAGCGTTTCTTTTATCACGAGAATGAAAACAGAAAATTGCCAAGAAAGGGATCACCGCCAAAAAACGACACCTTTTTGGCGATGAGATCTCCGACATGAGTGCATCAGGGTTCGACGGAGAGAACAAAGGGAGTCGCTCTCTATTCAATTCCTCCTCTGAGGTTTGAGTTACTCTTATTTGTGACCTTCAACCAACCCTCTACAACGCTTACAGTTGATACTGTTAAAATTTGTAACTGGGACATTCTTTTATGGAGACTCTGTATAATGTGCATAGCATTTATCATTAGACGCAAAACAATTCGATTACAGTAACTGTCTATGAGCGAAAATTGTTGAAAGTTAGTTTGCAAGTGCAGTATGCGTTTTTAAATTTAACTAACTCTTTGCATATTACTTGGTGTGCATTTAACTTCTATCGATCGTACACAAAGCTGCATAAGAGAATTCGAGTACATTTTTGTTTATTGACGGAAATTACTCCAGGAGAATTTTTATCTGTTTTGAACGTTTCCTAACTGATTTGAACTAAATTTTATTATACAGTAGAGCGCCGATTATCCGAACAAGTCGGGACCGACCCTGGTTCGGATAAATGGATAGACAGTTTAAGGGATGTTCCTGATTAAACTAAAACCTTCACACTTTATGCAGGCTTAGGACTGGCAGCACCAGTTAGTGCTAGCGTGTTTAAAAACAGTTTTTTTTGTTTGTTTGTTTGTTTACTTTTCTATCATTTAAAATTTTCTTTTTCTCTTTTTATCATTTTCTGAACTCCAAAGATTATATTTCAAGCAAAAAAAGCTTTCGATTGTTGCTTGCTTCAAAGAAGACATTCTTTCCAATGCTGCCATGTCTGATATCTCGAATTCTTCTTAATACGTTAGTTGAATTGAATCAGAATTCTTCTGCCGTTCGAGCCATTTCATAGCTGTTTCCAAACATTCAAAGGCTTCGTTATGTGATGGACCTGGGTCATTTTCCGAGAATTCGTTTTCATTTCTTCAATTTCTTTTTCATCTTAAATCTCATCCACAATCTTATCATCATTACAAAAAAATTTTGAGAGAAATAGGCTGTTCGGATAAACCGGAAGTTCTGTTAAATAATTTTTTGAGACAAGTAGGCTGTTCGGATAATCGGTGCTCTACTGTAGCTACAAATGATAGGCGTTCGCAAATTACAGAGTCGCAGATTTGATGGAGTATATTGTACATCATTGAAGTGAAGTACATCATGTTTAAGAGGTTTATTGTAGAACATAATGTGCGTAGCATTTATCGTTAGGCACAAAAGAATTCGATTACAGTACTGTCTATGCGCGTAAATTGCTGGAAGTTAGTTTGCAGTTGTGGTACGTGTTTTTAAATTTAACTAACTCTTTGTATATTACTTGGTGTGCGTTTAACGTCTATCGATCGTACACAAAGCTGCATAAGGGAATCCAAGTACATTTTTGTTTATTGACGGAAATTACTCCAGGGGAATTTTTAACTGTTTTGAACGTTTCCTAACTGATTTTAACTAAATTTTAGTATAGCTACAAATCTTTCGATCATACACAGAGTTGCATAAAACAATCCCAGTGCTTTTCCAACTATACTGGTGATTTCTAAAATTAGGTTTTCAAATGCTTAATGCGTTTACTAAATTGTTAACTTAGATATCATCTTTCGCCTTATTAAATGGTGATATTTTGTTTCTGAACGTGTTGTAAAATGCATCGTAATCTATTCTTAAAATCATGCGTCATGGTTTTCCTTTCTTGTTGTTATTTTTATTTTTATTTTTTATATATTTTTTTTAATTACAACACTTGTACGTTATTCGGCATTTTGTATCCCGCACTTATAATAAAGAAAAAATATCATAACGAACAAAGCAAAAAATCAAAAAATAAATTTCTGTTTTTTATTTACATTATGATGCGCAAAATATTCGCATTCATATTTAGAGAACTGAAAAAAAGAAACTTCATTGAGAATGAAATATTTGAATATAATAAAGTATAGTGTTTGCCTGTATTATTGTACAAAAATCTTTTTGTATATTTCTATATCATTCGACGGAAATATAGTACAGTAGAACCTCGATTACCCGAAGTAATTGGGACCGACCCTCTTTCGGAAAATCGAAATTTTCGGATGATCGAGAAGACTAATTTAAAGATTAAGTAGAAATATATGCAATATTTCGTCTTGTGGTAACAAGTGCTTAATAAAAATAAAACAATAGCAAAATAGAACCAAGAATAAATTACCCGAATTTTAATTTTGAAATTAAATACCTTTTACATATATCACAAGGGTTTGAAAAAATGTTTTGTTTATCGCAGTTTCGATTGCCTTTGCTTTGAAGCTCTATCACGGAGTTTTTTAATATTATTAGTTCCCCAGTATCACAGTCTTTCTGCTGCTCCAGCCATGTCAAACCTTTTTCAAAACATTCAACAGTTTCAGAATTGTTAATTTGTTCGTTTTCTTCGTTCCACACCGCAGCGTACGGAAGCTCAAGTTAAATTCAAAGGAACTCTAAGAAAGAGGATCGAAAATATTTTTATGTACTCCTAGTTCTGAAAGGACCGCTTGCACACAAGGAAAATGGTAAAAAAAAAAAAAAAAAAAAAAAAAAAAAAAAACCTTTTAAAATGGATTTTGCACACAAGGAATGTGATAGTAAAAAAAAGCTTCAAAAATGGATTTCGGTTAAAAGAGTTTCGGATAAAAGAGGTTCTACTGTACTCCCGGAAAGCGGACACCACTATTTAGCGAACACTTATTTTCCATCTCCAACATGTATAGGATTTGCATATTTTTATCTCTTGAGTAGCGGTCATCTCTGAATCATGGTCCCGAGGTATCCGTTAAGGTTTTACAGTGCTGTACGTTTAATGTTATCATTTTTTCAGCAGATTTGTTCCCCAAAAATGCAAAGTTGAAAGGGAAATTCTGTTATAATGCGCATTAAAAGCCTGATTTACAAGAAAAAAATAATATATATAGCAGTCTATCAGTGTGTTTTTGATCTTATTTTTATGTTTATATCCTTGTGGTTATGTGCTTACATTGCAGATGCAAGTACATAGAATCAAAATTTTGATAAAATGTTTCCAAATAAATATCAAGATAAGGAAGATGATCAGAAAGATGACAAAATCAAATTTGTTGGGGAAAAAAAACTACATATTCGGAAATAAGAAACGCGTTGAAATTTTGAAGCGAGGTGTACAACATCGCTCGAATAATTTTCAAAAACTATAATAAGTGTGAACAATTCAATAATATTTTAAGGGGAATTGTAAGCAAACAAAATTACCAAATTCTTTGGGGAAAAAAAAAATAAGTCATCGTTTTATCAAGGACAAGTTTCTGCTTCCTTAGCAATGCTCTGATTATCTTTAATTTTTTTCTTAAATTGTTATCATATTTCTTCTTGTTATCGAAAAGTCGCACTCCCAATGTCACCACATTAAGCGGCATCAAATGTAATCACAGTTGTTAATACCAATTTTTAATGATATTGTTCTACCTTCTTGAAGTCAGTTTTTTCCTGCAAGCTTCGGGGAACTGCAAATCTGAATTTCTATTTCTATTATAAAGCAAAATAAAACAAAAACAGTTCTTTTAGTCATGATGACGTCATGAAGATGGTGGCAACAACCAGATCAATAAATTTCGCTTTTACTGCAATTTCTTTTGCTTCTTAACATTGCATAATTTAAATTTTTACACTCTAGAATAGAAAGACAAAATGTACTTTGAAATGAAATTTATTTGAAAACTGCATCTCTGTTTACTGATTTGTTATGGCTTTTAACATTATTTTCAAGCATGATTATTATTTTTATCTATCTTCTGTACACCGGGCAGTTTATCGGGCATCTTTAATATGAGTAGCCGAGGTTGGATTGCCTGGTTTAACTAATGTTACGATCCCCGGATAGAGGATAGTAAAATTTTATCGGAAAGAAATAAAGTCGAAGTCATTTCGCACTCGCTTGCGGCTAGAAACGTGATTCTAGTCTTTAATAGGACAATCTCTTTTAGGCAAGATTAAAATTGCCTACACAAGAGATAGAAATTGCTTTTTCTATGCTATAGATGAAGATAATGTGTTTGAATTTTTAATGATTTAAACAATGCATTTTATTGTAACACTGCGTTTAAGCAATGTGTTAAAGCAGATTGGAGGTGCACGTATTCCAGTTTGCTTTTTCAAAGGCTGGGAAGCTATCCTTTCATTAGGTTCCGTTATACTGTCAGTAAATTTGAAGTTAAAAATGCCAAGAAAATGTAAGAACTGTAATCGGTACATCTTTAACATTAAATATGCTTAATATTCATTTAATTCAATATTTAATGTTTCCTAAATTTTATTTATGTGTAATATCAATATTTTACATTTACATTTATTTTTAATGTAATTTTTCTATTCCAAAAGCATTTTACTAATTTAGTGTGTTTTTTCTGTTTCTTTGAATAATTGATTTACTGTTACAGTAAATCCAAGGTTGACATCTATAATAATATGCAACAAGTGCAAAATATATCGCATAAACCGTCCATGGTTCAGGCACTGCGCATAGAAAATAACTTTATAAATATATTTAAGTATTTATAAAGTGTGCTATTATTTCTTGTACTGCCTGAAAACAATGAAAATGATCATAAAATAGAAGATAAAGAAAAAGAACTTTCACCAATGAAATTTCAATTGAATGCAACCATATCATATCACCAGTAGATAAGTAACAAGCTATAAATATCCTTGATGCATATAAATAATATTTAAGAAAGTTAACATTTACTTGATCATTTAGTTTGTAATACCATAATGTAGCCACTTCTCTAGAGAATAAAATTAGGTCTTTCTTTGCTGTTTTCTATTTCTCTCAATTATTTTTCTATCGCGTTATCAATATATAAGAAGTTTTAACTTTAAAAAACGATTTGTCCCCATCCTTTAAAATTCCAACCTTATTTTATACGAAATATAATGAAATAACGAACGTTAAATCGGAATTTTGTTCTTTTAGAAAAGTTAAACATGTCTAAATTAAAATAGAATTTTAAATAAAAACAATAATTAAATAAAAAATTAAGTTTACACTTATTTCTAAATTCGGGATTTTTAAAACTTAAAAAATTTACAGGTGTATTGGTTTATCTCAAACATAGCGTTTATTATAGAAAATAAAATAAATTATGTGTGTTTTACTTTCTGTTTTTCGTATTTGTTTATTTATCTATTTTTGAAATATAAAAAAAAAATTGATTTCTAAAAAATAAAATAATAATAATAATCAAAGTTCTTTCATTTTCGAAAAAAAAAGACTAAAGTTTTATTGATGATATTTCCAATACAATATAAATGGGATAATAAATCTTCTCCTTTGACGAGGTACAAAAGATTTTCTGTTTTATTAAGAATCATTTATATAAATATATTTTTCTCTTTATCAGCAAAATTTGCTTTCCACAGTTTTTATTTCAAATAACATATCGTTCTAACATCGATGGTATTATGTTTCGATGGAATCCATATATTTTTTCAAGCATTCGTATCTTACCTATTAATGATTTTGTATTTCAAGATAGACTGCAAATATATCGTTAGGAACCATACAAAAGAAAAGATTTCAGACATCTCAAACTTAAAGTATATCGGTTTTTGAGGTCATATTTTTATTGATTATGTTTTCTTTACATATAATGTTTTTACGTGCAAATTTTTATAAATTTTGCTATAAAAGATCTTAAGGGGTCGCTTCAAATTTAATCAAAAACTCTCTGATTGTTAAATCCAATGAGAATAAACTATGGTAAAATTTAAAAGCGCTATTACTCATTACCTAATATAATTATCGAAATACGATTTTCATCATCAGAAAATAAACGTTGTATGCCGGCGAAATGTGTTTTTGAACATTGTCTTCTTAAATTTTAAGTATTTGAAAATTCCCAATAACCCTTGAAATTTTCACTTCATAAAATTTTATCATCTTCTTGAAACTACTTAAAATTTAAGGGGCTGTTTCTAAAAACGTACATTGGTGGTATCCGACGTCTACCTTTTGATGATGGAAACCGTATTTTGATAATTATATCAAGTAATGAGTAATCGCGTTTTTAACTTTTTTTAAACACCAAAATAGTTAAACAGTGTTTATGAATTCGGTTTCTCTGGCCGTCTGTCTGTCCACACGCGTACTCGGATTTTCATGCAATTGATATGTGTTAATGATGTTTACAATAGCATGCATTGAATATGAAGTGTGTAGAATTAATAATTCATTTACAGGGGCACTTAAAAGAATTCCGTTACATTATGGTCAAAGGGGAAAAATCGTTTGTAGTGTATTTTAATGATATTGAGTTATTTCAAATGCATTGAAATTTATATAAATCGCCGAATTTCACTACAAGATATTTACTATAGAATAGAGCATTCATAGCATTTATCGTTCATTTACAGGGACACCCGAAGAAATCGGTTGCAGTCTTTCAGAAAAAATTGCTGGAAGTGCGTTTTGCATGTCTGTATGCGCTTTTGAATTTAACTCATATTTTGTATGTTACTCGGTATGAATTAAATTCTATAGCTCGTATACAGGGCAGCACAAAAAATTCACGTTCCATTCTTTTTATAGAGGAAATTGCTGAAGGGGAATTTTCAACTGTGGTATTATTTTCTAACTAAACGAAATTTTTGCATGCATGTAGTTTATAGATACAAATCTATATATCGTATACCCCTTTAAGGCTGGAAGATTTTTGGTAGAAATGAAAAGTTTAGGTGTTTTCCCCCTAATTAATAGGATCATATTTGATTGAAAAAAAATATATATATTTAAAGAAATACCCGATGTCAGGTTATGCCAAGGAAAGATCCACGCAATTATGTGGCTGCAGGCTCGACTTTAAATCGGACAAAAAGAGGAAAACGTTTTTTCTTTTTCCTTAGGACACCTGCACAATTGTGTAGGTCAGGACTTAAAGGGATACAGGGCTGATTAAAGAATTCGTATAACTAGCCGCCCTTGGCGACCAGTTTGGTCTCCCTTAAAATTTATGTTTGGGAAAGCATGCTAAGCATCATAACATGTTACTTTTATTCATAATCTAATTTACTTGGACTCCCTTAAATATAATTAATATAATCCCTTAATCATATCATAATATTAAAATATTTATATGCTTAAAAGACGTCATAAAAACACATTAAAAGTAAATTAAAAACTCTTTATTGATAATAAATAAAGAGTTTTTAATTTACTTTTAAAGTGTTTTTATGACGTCTTAAGCAAATAAATATTTTAATATTATGATAATAAAGAGTTTTTAATTTACTTTTAATGTGTTTTTATGACGTCTTTTAAGCAAATAAATATTTTAATATTATGATAATAAAGGGTTTTTAATTTACTTTTAATGTGTTTTTATGACGTCTTTTAAGCAAATAAATATTTTAATATTATGATATGATTAGAAATGGACGTAATTTTGACTTACTACTCGCACTTATTTACATTTGTATAATCCCTTAAGCTAATATTAGTTTTTGTTGCATTAAAATATCTCAATTTGTTGATTTTCTGTAAGCAAGTAAACGCTATTGGTTTACAATGGAAGTCTATGGGAATTTGGCGAAATATTAGAGATATCGCCAAGTTGGTGTCACTTTTGGCGACAAACTTGGCGGCATTTGGTGACAGAACAGTGTTCCCTGCTATGGTAGCCCCCCCCCCCCCCTTTATAGGTATGGTGATGCATTAAATGCTGTTCAATAACAAATGAGATGCGTTTCATTCGGGCGTCGCCATTAAACAATTAACAAATAATCGCGATTTCTGTGCCACATACGATGGCGTAATATAGATATAGATTTTCCAACTGTAGATGGAAATTGCTGAAATTGGGTTTTCAAATGTGTTATGCGTTTCCAAATGGTTGAATTAGGCATCCTATTTGAACTCATTAAACGGCGAAGTTTTGTTAAATTATTCTGAATGAGTTGGAAAGTGTTTCATAATCTATGCTTGATTTCTTTTTCTTTCTTGTTAAATTTTACCATAGGTTAACATGTGATTTACAGATAGGAGAGTTTCAGTGGAGTGGCCTTTTAACTTGCTTTTTTAATTTGCCTAAGCAGTAAATGAAAATTTGGAAGAAAAAAAAATCAAATAAAATATGATTCTAGACAATATTTATCTCACAGGTTTTTAAAATGAAGTGTTAAATTTTAAGCTAGAAAGATACTTTTTTTTAAATTTTAATGCAGCAATTCAATTTTAATTAATCAATATTTTTTAAATATCTAGCAGATGTAAAATTCACAGTGTGGTGGAGTTAGACTTAAAGATACGATAGTTTTTTTTTTAACTTTAATTTGTTAAATATAATTAAATAAATGCAGTATTTCATTTTTAATTAATTAATTATAACTTTGAATGTATATGAAATATCGAGCGTAATATGCAACGTTTATTGTAAGTACATTTATTTATTCAGTTATAAAACTTTGTAACTGTTGTAAAATGATAATTTAATGTTAACATAAACAGCGATTTTCATCTTCTTAAGATTGATGCGCTTAAGACATAAAGTCAGCTTATTATTTACTTATTTACTTATCCTGATTTTGTAGGCATTTATAAAATATGGCAGTAGCCTATTACAGGATTAAATTAGGGAAAACTTCAAATGTTTACCAATATTAATTCAAAGTTAAGGGGCTTGTTCGCTCATGTAAAAAATACCCGCTCGCTAATGGTAATTCTATGGGAGAATTTTTTTTAATATCTCGTTTGCATTTAGATATTTTTAAATGATTTTTCTTGCATTGGATAGCTAAGGTCAATCTCTACAGAGGCCGTTTTTTACTTTTTTGATTTTGTTTGCAGTTTTTTTTTTACGAGGGTATTTTCACTTTCGGAACCGGTTACGAAAGTAAAAGTATTGTAATAATAATAATAATAATAACAATAATTTAAAAAAATCTTCAAACAGTAGCAAAAAAAGTAGAAAACGGGCTTTGCAGAGATCGACCTTCTCAGCTGTCCAATGAAAAGAAAATTGTTTACAAATTTTAAAATGCGAACGAGATATTTTTAAAGAACTATCCCATAAGATTAACATTAGCGAGCGGGTGTATTCGCGTGAGTGAAGTAACACCTTAAGCAATAATTTATAAATCCATTAAAAAGACTATGCTGAAGAAATATTTAAAACGATTGAGAAATGGAAATTCATACAATCTAGAAATTAATACTTTTTTTTCTTTTATCGAGCATTAAATTTGTTATCGATATTTAACAATTAGTGGAAAAAAAAAAAATCAAGTCAGCCCTTAAATGGATATAAAAAAATAGATAAAATGAAATAAAATAAATAAACCTGCTTATATATTATTGATCAGGCGTCAACGAGAAAACTTAAAGTTCGTGCCTTATACCAATTAAAAACAAATATAATTTAAAAAATTACTGGACATTCTCAATCTGGTAAGTAACGCCTCTCAAAAATAACATGCAAGTTTGGGGCTGTACATATTAGTCCAAGAGCTGTTAAACATTTTAGGGAAGGTATTTGAGGCACTTTGAAAATTTGTGCAACACTTCTTTTGTAATGGCTGAATACGAAATCGAATGTCTGGCTGAAGGATAGTAGCCCAAAAACTGTGCCAGAAACGTGCCAAGTGCCATTTTTTGACTACCCCCAAAAAAGGTATTTGAGGCACGCTGAGATTGAGACAGAATAATATTTATACTTAGAAAAAAATATTTTGAAAATGACAGACACTTTAGTCGGCCCAAAAACTGTGCCAGACACGTGTCAAGTGCCATTTTTTGACTACCCAAAAAAGGTATTTGAGGCACGCTGAGATTGAGGCAGAATAATATTTATGCTTAGAAAAAAATATTTTGAAAACGACAAACACTTTAGTCGGCCCAAAAACTGTGCCAGACACGTGTCAAGTGCCATTTTTTGACTACCCAAAAAAGGTATTTGAGGCACGCTGAGATTGAGGCAGAATAATATTTATGCTTAGAAAAAAATATTTTGAAAATGACAGACACTTTAGTCGGCACAAAAACTGTGCCAGACACGTGTCAAGTGTCATTTGGCACTGACACGTGTCTGGCACAGTTTTTGGGCCACGATCCTTCAGTCAGACATTCGATTTTGTATTCAGGCGGCATTACAAAAGAAGTGTTGCACAAATTTTCAGGGTGCTTCAAATACCTACTCAAAAATGTTCAACAGCTCTCCTACCATATATAACGTTATCAACTTTTTGGCAATTTTGGACCCCTCACCCCCTTACGATATCATGCATTATCATTCCTCATAATATCGCTATCAGTGTCTTTTGTTTGTTTTTTTATAATTTTTGTCTTTGTCTTTGTCTTGTTTCGTTTTTACGTTTGCAATGATATATACAGGGTGATTCACAACTTATCGTTCAAATTTTTTGCGGAGGTAGGGAATACGTAGGGAAACCGATTTTACATAGGAAAGTATGTCCGCAAATGTACCCATGCGTATGTAGAGGACGCTGTGTGTACTCAACCTTCCATTGCGTCCCAATCATTTTTTTTTTTTTTTTTTTTTTTTTACTTTCCAAAAGCTAGTATTATTTCTTCTCTTATTTCCACTTCTCATTTGGACTTCCACGAAGCCTTTTACATCTTTAAAAACTCCAAAAATCTCGTTAATGACTTTTATTCAACACCTTCATTATATGACGCCTGGAAAATTCTCGTTTAATTTTGTTCTTTCCGTTTTTTTAAACTTTTATTTAGATGACGTTTACGGGCATACTTTCCTATGTGAAATCGGTTTCCTCACATATTCCCTACCTCCCCGCGAAATTTAAACGATACGTTTTGAATCACCCTGGATATGGTTATACATTTATTGTTCGCATACGTTACTGATTTAAATGAAGAGAAAAATTTTAATAAAATATCACTGTTATAAATCAAATAACTTTATGTCTAATAACACTAAGGAATACTTACTACTTAAAAGTGTTTAATAATAGTTTTTTGTTGCATAATGCATTCAACAATAATGTTGTCTTCTTGCACTTGCCTTCTGCACGGGTGCAAGCAAAAAATCTTATAACCAAAGAAGATGGACAACATTCTTCCCCATTTTTTACTAGTAAACATAACAAGTATAATTTCGAACCTGCTTTTTCTAACAACGAATTATACAGGTGGCAGAAGAATAGGAATTGCGAACGTTGGGACTTTCCATATTTTAGAATTAAATGGATTTTATAATCATTTAATGGTTTTAATAACTTTGTATTTTCACAAAAATAGATAACAGACTAAAAAAAATAAAATAACAGACTAAATTGATGTAAAGGAAAAATTACAAAAAATGAAAATTTTGGTTGGATCAAAAATGATAACGATATCAAAAGACAAGTCCTCCCTTCACCTAGAGATATCTTACGATATCAAGTTCCAGACACCCCCCCCCCCCCCCCTCAGTGATAACGTTATATATGTACAGCCCCTGTTTATGATAATTTGTTCTCTATTTCCATATATCGAACATTAAAAATAAAGAAGAGAGATGTATCGATTTGTGACTAATGGGGATGACATTACTAGTATAACGTAAGGTCGCGAGTCCTGAGACATGACTATAGAATTTCGAAGCTTTCCATTTCTGAAAAAAAATAGTCTTAATGTGAAGCTAATGTAACATTCAGGATAAGCAAAGTTCAGGCATAAGATATTTTCGTGGTATCGTTAAAATTGGAATGTTACACTTATTACTTTTTTCTACATGTAGATAGTATTAGATTAGTGAAAAATTTTAACTTCCAGTTTTCGACAGTGTTAGAAGGTTCTGAACACGATTTGACTGTTTTTAGAAAATGTCTGTCCCTGAGTCTGTGTCTGTCTGTATGTGACACAAATCTTCTGGGTGCACTATCTCAAGAACTAATACACAGAATTTAATCAAACTTGAGATTCAGTTAGACCTTGATATAAACTGGTGCTGATTAGGGTTTAATGTATATCGCCCAGTAGGTGGCGCTGCTATACTGCATTTCTCATGATTTCCGCTGTAACTATATCTCAAGAACGAATAGATTGTCAATTAATTTTGGTTGCAGACTATTTTATTAAAATATAAAAGGATGTCTTGTGATTGCTATAATATACTACACTGTAAAAAAACATGTAATTTTTACAGAAAAAAAAATGCATTTTTTACTGAAAAAAGTTTTTTCTGTAAAAAATGTTAATTTTGTAATTTTCACAGAAAAAAAATCTGTATCTTTTACAGAAAAAAAAAAAAAAAAAACTTTTAATGAAAAATAACTGATATTTTCTGTAAATTAAACGGTTTTCACTGGCGCCAAAATTGACCGTTTTTTTTCTGTCAATTTGAGAGATTTTATTTTACAGTGTAGTTTTTATTTATTTTTAGCAACACATGTGCTACTTTCTTTTGCAAGGGGGGGGGGGGGATCCCATATTAAAATAAGATTTTTTTTTTTTTTAAGTTCTCAAACTTTTTTTTTAAACAACAAAGAAGAAACACTTAAGTCATGTATCCAAAAATATTATATACATCTAATATTGCTATCTATTTTATATAGTATTTTTTTAAATCGAAAAATATTATATCTCTAAAAAGAAAATATATACAAAGTGAAGTGATGGAGTGAAGCTCTATTCCAAGTGAACTACAAAAAACCCGAATGTTTCTTTATTTGCGAAAATATAATGTAATCACGAACCAAAATACATAATAACCTCTTCCGAGTAACCCACGAATCCAAAAAGCGTCCTTTATCGTTAGAAACATAAAAAAAAAAAAAAAAAAAAAAAAAAACCATATTTACGAGATTTAAATAATATTTGTAAAAACAAAGTTTCTTTTGGTGCTACTGATTGCCGAAATCATTTCCAAGTTTTATAAAAAATTGCATTAAGGGGACATGTCATTCCTTTTAAACTATTTTTTCAGTTTTCCATAATACCGTAAAATACTGTAATATTTGTGGTGGCATTATGCTTAATACTGTAAAGCAAATTTAATTTTTAAAAAATCTTGTAGAACAGCCTATTTAACTAAAATTTAATATTATACTTTCATACATATATATTTCCATTAAGAGTTTGTTGAATTTCCTTGATTTATTGGCTATACACGAGAGAAAAAAAAAATTCGTATTAGATGTAACATGCCATACATCTAAAAATCCAGGCACAGTATTGTGTAGTATATTTTAGGGAAAGTGGGAAAAAAATTAGAAGCAAAAATATTGATATTTAAAAAATAATAGGGATTTTTAAAGTTTAACGAAAAAAATAATTACATTTTACTTAAATAGGCTGTTCTACAAAATTTTTTGTTGTTTGAAATTATTTGAAATTATACTTGCTCTATAGTATTAAATATAATGCCACTACAGATATTGCAGTGTACTACAGTATTATTCAAAATTGAAAAATATAGCTTAAAAGGCATTGTGTGCCCTTAACGAGTTTTCCGAAACTGAAATATCTATTTTTAGGATGCTACCAATTACCAATTAAATATTTTCAACTGCGTAACTAAATTTAAGTAATGAATTTAAGTAACTGAATGAAAGTAAACTGTCTTAAATACATTGTACTACTTTTAGAAGCTAATCTTTAAACTATGTATGACACTACTTATATAGGACTAATCGCTAATGGAATTTTAAAACTACTCCTGCGGGATTGCCCTCAAAAGATAAGTCACTTTTAATAAGATCGCCGCTGTATTATAAAAGTCTTCACTTTGAAGACCAGCTTGACCAATAAATGGGAAATCTTCTGCAGCAGCTATTAGGGAAAATTGGATCTGTCCAGCTCCATGCACTAAACCGTGACTGGCTTTCATATTATCTCCAGAATCGAGTGGCTGAAGTGTATCTCGGGAAAGCAAATTATTGAATCGAAATGTCTTTTGTTCAAATCTGCTTTCGAAAACTGCCAAATTAAACCTGTGACCGTACGAATTGTTGAAATCATATAACATGTGCCATATTCTATCATATAATCATGTTACATATTTTGTCTTTTTTTTTTTTTTTTTTTTTTTTTGCCGTTTTGATTTAATATTTTATTTCTTTTTATATGACTTCCCCAAAGTCCTCATCCAAAGTTATTATTATTATTATTATTATTATTATTATTAATTTTTTTTTTTTTTTTTTTTTTTTTTTAAGTTAAAAAAAAAAGTTTTGTTACACTATTTTTATTGTGTTGGAAAGTGTTTCATAATCTATGCTTCCGTAAAAGAACAAGGCGAAAGGGACTGGGAAAAGTGCCTTTTAGAGAGACCTCTGACTTAGCAAGTATAATTGCATAGAGTTTTTTTCGTTAAAACTTGATTTTTTTTTCATTTGGGAAACAAAGACAGGTTATAGACTGTTATAGACAGGTTTCGCTTTCATACATTTTACTGTAATACATCAGTGCTCTTCAGAGGTGTACTTTAGAATGGACCTTTCATCAGCCTCACATTAAGCCTTTGAAAACGGATCCTGTCTTAAACGGAAAACTTTCATGATCATTATTTTGAAATTATACTTGCTAAGACGGAAACTTGTCTAAAATGGATTTTTTCTTCTTATGATTCCATATTCAAAGCTTTCACTGACGTTTCTCGTACTGTGTGGTTGGGGGTTCCAGCCTCCGGCTTTGCCACTGATCTGAAAGAAAATCTCGCCCCCCCCCCCCTCCCCTCAAGAAAGTTCTGAAATGGTGCCCCTGTATACTTAGCGCATGGTTTTTCTGTGTTGTTAATTTCAAAATACTGGTTATATACCTATGTCCATTTTAAGAAATAAAATCGGTGAATTGTATTAACTCTAGTATTTTGAAGAACAAAATCGGTTTTTCTCACCCTTTCTCTCTCTCTCTCTCTCTCTCTCTCTCTCTCTCTCTCTCTCTCTCTCTCTCTTTTCGTTCTTTTTCTCTCGTGAGCTTAAAGAGTAAATTGGCATAAGTAGCCTATCGGATAAATAGAACGACTTAGACATACGCGATCTTTTTAAAACCTATTTTGCATGAATTAGGAGTAAATAAATATATATCGAAATTTTATAAGGAATATGAAAAAGCTTCCTTGGCGTAGAAGCAAGTTTGATCATTTCATACATTCGTTAAATGTTCAGAGAAATTATTTTTTACGTTTATTAAATATATTGCGGTTTTGAAAGTATACGTAAATGTAATATTACAATTTTTTAAAGATTTATTTAATTTGCATCAGAGGCACTAGTTCTTCCTTTGTCTCATTTTCAAACGAAAATGGCGACAATTGTATGTGACAATTATATTTAACTTCAACCATGAAATTGTAAAATTTACTTTTGAGTGGAATTTGTCAGGGATTAACAAATTACTAAATGTAAGACTTTTGAATAATTTACACAGTAGCTCTCATTACATCACTATTTTTGAGGGTCTCCCAAGAGGGGGAAAAAGGGTAAAAAAGATCTACTTTAAGAGTGCTTAATATTTTAAGTAACGATACGTGTAGAATAAATATAAGTAATTTCAACTGTTTATAATAAGTTGTTCAAAGTCCCTCTCCCCCGTATAATGAAATCGCAGCAAAATCTAATTGATAAAGATTGATCAGACTGATTTGATCAGCAAATCCTGTTCAAGTATATTTAGCACCAATTCATAATTTCGACTTTTTAAGTTGTATTGTTTATGCAATCAGCTTAAATTATTAATTTAAAATTTAAAGGAAATTCAGTCTAAATCAACTTCTTACAAATTCATTCATGTTCAGCATTTTCGAGAATTCAAATGTGTGTCTAAAATTACCTTTCAGTTATAGAAATTGTACTTAAACAATAAGAAAATAATAAAATAAAACATCCGTGAGATTTCTTAATTTAAAGTTATTAAGTTGTTCTATTAATATAAAGTTATTAAAAATTATTAGTTTAAAGTTAAAACTTTCATTGACAAACACATCTGCCAGAAACTAACAAATTACAAAAATGTAAGGTTTATACAGTATAATTTATACAGTAGCTCTTATTATATTGTTATTTTATTGGATCTTCCAAGAGTGGGAAAAAGGTAAAAAGCTTAACTGTGTATAATATAGATGGTACTTCCATTCCCTTCTCCCCCACCCCGCCCCCCGTATATTAAATTTTAGTAAAATCTAATTAATAAAGATTGGTCAGCTTGATTTGATCAGCAAATCCTGTACCCATATATTTAATACCAAGTCATAATTGCAACTCTTTAAGTTGTCTCGTTTACGCAATCAGTTTATATAATTAATTTAATAACTAAAGGAAATTCAGTTTTTATAAATTTCTTATAAAATCATTCATGTTTAATATTTTCGAGAATACAAATGTGCGTCTAAAAGTATCTTTTAATTGGAGAAATTGTACGCAAACAATAAGAAAGTAATAAAATAAAAACAGACGTCAGTTTTTTTTATATAAAGTTATTAAGTTGTTGTATTAATGTAAAGTTATTAAAAATTATTAGTTTAAAGTTTCAAATTTCATTGACAAAGACAGCAGCAAATGTCTCCCTATATTTTCACTACTGATTTTAAATCATTAATTTTACATTTAAAGGAAATTCAGTTTATATTCACATCTCATAAGTTTGTTCTTATTCAATACTTTTGGAGATTGCATATTTGTGTCAAAAATTGTTTTAATCAGAGAAATTGTGCGTAAACAGGAAAAGCAAACAAACAAACAAAAAAAAAAAAAACAGACGTGAGATTTTTTTAATATACATTTGCTATGAGAACACTTTTTCTTTTCAAATTGCAGTGTTCTGTTAAAATTTCCATTGACAAAAACATTAGCAAAATGTCTTCTCATATTTTTATACCAATTCCTAATTTTGATTCCAAAATCTGTATTTTTTACGCAATCAGTTTAAATTATTAATTTAAAATGTAATGGAAATTCAGTCTGATATTTGCATTGAAAATTTGTTATGAAAATACTTATCTAAATTATTGTGAAAGTAAAATTTTTACAGGTGAAAAAAATATGTTGCATAAAAATATAATTGGATTTAAAATTTAAAAGCAAATATCTTCAAACAAACAAAGTACATTAATTTAAAATATTCGTCAACAGGGAATTATAAATTTAAAAAAATCATATGTACATGAGGTAAACAAAATAAATATAGAATAATAAATCTCTTCTTATCGGGGTTTTTTCCATGTTTGTTTGTTTTCTGCTTTTCTTAATTAACATCCCACGATTGAAAGTTTAAAGGGAAAAAAAAAAAAAAAAAAACATTTTTAGAATAATGTTAATTTGACAGGAGTAAAAAATAACCAAACGGTTTTGTTGTTTGGAAAAAGTTGAAGTAAACTATTTTGCCTATTATAGCCTCTTTTCTTTTTTCAGTTAGTATAGTCATGTCTCATAAAAATATTATTAAAATGTCTCATAAATTTAGTTTAAATATGGTAACGATGTCATAAATTAACTTTTTTTTTTTTTTCTTGTTGTTGTTTAAAGAGGGAAAATAGATAATGCAGATGAATTAAAAAATATATATCTGTAATACATTTATTCTTTGCTACTTTCAAATTATTAGATTTGTTAAAGTGTTGTACAAGAATTGCCTTTAATCGTTAACTAAACAATTATTAAATTATTTTGGTCTTTCTTATGAGCTTTTATCTTTCAAATGCATTGGCTGTAAAGTTCCATATTAACCTACGGGAAAATTTAAAAGCAAGATTGCACATTATCTAATACGTACTTTGAACTTCAACCGTTAAAAAGATTATGCCCGATACAAGATACTGTATTTTTAAAATCGTTTGTTTAATTTTTAGTATAAGAAATAAAGAATATGATATTTTCTTGTGACAGAAATAAATTTTTAAGTTTTACTTACGTAAAGATTTTGAAATTTTTTACCTGTTTAAAAATACTTAAAATTTTGGAAAATACTTTTGGAAAGCTCATCCAGTCGTTATCAATCGCCACATTCTAATTGAATTTTTGAAAATAAGCAGTGGGTATTGATAATATTTAATAACACTAAGTAATATACTTCATTAATTGCTAGAAAAAGTTAAATAAAAACCTTAAAACTGAAAAAAGATTTTATTTCTAGACTTTCTACATGTTTTGGCTTTACCGAAGCTACCAAGACAAATAAATACAATGCAAATATGTATAAATTAGCGGGGAAGATTGAGCTAAGCCAAAGCCGCCTCAAGACTACAAGCCAAACACGAGGTTTCGTGACGTCACGACGCGGGGCTTAGATCAGCCGTGGAGAGCACATGCGTTATTTAAAACATATTAATTCTTTCCTCTATATTCCAACTTATTATCACAGCATATGGGGAAAAAATAAAAACTTATAGTTTAAAGACGCTAATTAAGTGCTTTTTAATCAATTTCGTTCCCTCGAAACAATAATAATAACGATAACACAAAAACAAAATTTATGAAATAATATCACTATGTCAGTCAAAATGTGCACTTAATTAAAGTTACATTAAAGAAAAATGGTTGGTTAATGAAAAAAAATCAAAGCATTAAATTTAATTTAGTGAACAGTTTTCATTATTTATTCTACTTTGATATTTACAAAAAATATCAATTATCTATTTTCTATATATTCTAAAACAAGACATTAATAAATATATGTAAGCAAAATCTACAAATATGTATATAATATATATATACACATGTATATGTAGTTTTAAACACATAGAGATAATTACTTTGCTTTCAATTATTTCATTTTCAAAAATAAATAAATAAATACCAATATACTGCCAATCAAAACCCACATTTAAAATTAAATTAAAGTGGATGAAAAATTATTGTTAAATGAAAACAAATTCAAGTTGTATGCTATTTTTATTATTCATTGTGGCTTGAAATTATACAATAAATATCCTATTAAATATTTAGTGATTTGAAACATGCAAAGGAGTATAATAAATTTAATATAAATAAATAAGTAAAACTACAGAGTGCATGAAATTAGGTAACAACACAGATAAATTTTTCTTACTGTAAACTTTACTTAGCAAAAATGGGTAATTTTCACATAAAATCGATTAAATTGAAAAAACATAAAGCTCTCATAATAAAACAAAACAAGGTCATGAAACAGAAAATTATTATTTTCTTAATTTTTGTATTATTTTAAGATATTATGCAAGGTACAAGCAATAGAGTTTTTAAAAAGTGTCCTGAAACATGGTGAGAAAAAAAAAGAAAGAAAGAAAACACTTTCATCAATTGGAATTGAAATATTCCTAATATATATTTATTTTGTTCAGTTATTCAAGAATTAGTCGTTAAGAAAACTTCGAGAAACCCATTAAAATATTTTATTTCCAAAAATAACGTTCTGTAGACTCTTTAAATGCTATTTAAATATTTGCATGAGATGAAAAATATAAATATTATTTATGCTTAAAATGACAAAATTTCTTTTTATTGTCTTTCTTTTTTTTTTCTTTTTAAGGCAAGAATTGAAAAATTGATTTTTTTAGTTTTTGATGTCTCAGTCATCTTAAATTATATATTATGCATTATAATTAATGAACTTGCATTATAATTAATAAATGGACTGAATTATAAACAAGAAGAAATACATATGATCATGAGTACGAACCACGGTTTATTTTACGAAATTTACAGATTAAAAAAAAGAAGCTCGATATACACAAATAATTGATAACCAGAAATATTAGCAATATATGAACAAGTGGTTTTATTATGTAACAGAAAATTGATGGATAATATTTTTTATTAATTTTATATGAATGACTAAATCTCAGGTTCGTAAAATTACTTACATGACATTTAGTTTAATTTTTAGAAAAGACTGCTTTGAAACATGAAACTTTTTCACTTTTTAGAGTTTTCATTCAACTATTATAAAGTTATTATAGGTATTTAATAATATTATAAAATGAATTTTTATTAAAAGTTTAAGATTAAAAAACACCAATAAATTAGTATGTATATTGATCGGGCTTTAAAAGAAATAAACAAGATAACAATGTTATGCATTCACAGAAACTATGATGAAAATTTCTAGTACATTTAAATTTTTAAGTATGAAAATATCTATAAAAATACATAAATTTTGTATCAAATTAAAGCCCAATAGAATTGTCTAGCAGATATTGAAATTAGATTATTTTGACAAATTAATAAAGGCTATAATTAAACAATGGAAACTTTATTAATCAATAACTTTTGAGATAATTCATCTATTCGTACAATTCAAGCCCCAATTTTTAGCAAATTGCGAGAGACAGGGAATGGTGTAAGTCTCGACACGATCTTGTCATTTTTTCCATTTTAAATTATTGCTGTATTTAAATGAAACAGAACTAGATTAACATAGTTTTGTTTTGAGACACGGAATATTACAACACGATATTTCATTAGGATTTACTAGTTAACTTATTTTAAACAAATTAAAAATAAAATACATAGTGAACAAAAAAAGATAACTAGTACTAATAGTGTATAAATAGTTAATTTGAAAATAAACTTACCTTAAAAGGAATACGTTCTTTGCTTCCGAATGAAACACACGTTATACTCTAATTCTAAACAGCCAAATACAAAATAGAAATGCTCTTCGTTGGCGCCAGCCAAGGACCGTTACGTCACATATGAGGGGGAAAAAAATTGTGTCTGGCTTGATAGTCTTAAGGCGGCTTTAGCTAAGCTCAGTTAAAATTAGTTTTGTGTTGAACTCGATATAACAATAAATTCTTGATGTTGATTGGTTGAATCATGTCTCGGCTCTTATTGGGAGTTTCTAGAAAATACCTTTAGATTCTGAAAGCCAAATGTCGCCAAAGTATTGCCAAATTTAGCGATATTCTTTCATTTGACGCCAAGTATGTGTTGAAATAGTTCTATGTACACTGGTTGGTTGAATTCTGTTTTCGAGAACGTTCTATGGACTCTGATTGGTTGAATCATGTATGGGCTCCTATTTAAATGTATAGAAAATTTCTTCAAAGCCAATTTTATCGCCAAATATTGCCAAACTTGTCGACATTCTTTCATTCGGCGCCAAGCATGTGTTTTGGCATTGGTAATCTTGAAAGTCGGTTTCCCCGCCAAATCTCGCCAATATTTTCTCGAATATCGGCAAATTTGAGGAACTATTGCCATCTTTGCAACTTCGTTCAACAACTTAATACCTGTTTCAACCTTCATTCCCACTGAAATGCATTGACTCCTAGTGATCCCAAAATGACCCACTAATCGAATTTTCTCGAACATGCGACTTAGCACAACGGTCTCCACGTACGGTATGTTAGGATAGAAAATTTAGTCAAAATCGTTGTAACCGTTTTTTACATAAAATCTGCATGCACACACAGCCACAAACACACAAAATTTGCTCGTATTATAATACAGTAGAACTCCGCTAATCCGAACATCCGAAATTCTGGTTAGTCTGAACCGATTTCATTTTCGAAAATTATACTTGAACAGAATAAAAAATACTCAATAATGTAAAAGTAGAACATATGTACACGAATATAAAATGAAAACGTGCACTGTAGGCTTACTGTTAAAAGCCATTAAAAAAAAAAAAAAAATCGAATATCTGTTTATTTGCCAGTCACTATAAAATTATTTTCTAAAATGCAAAAAGTATTTAAATCAGATTAAAAAATTTATTTTTCCTTTCAATTGTTTGATTTTGCACATTATCTACAAAAAAGTTTTCTTCTTCATCCCCCGTCGACTTGTCGATTGATCTATTTATAGATTCGCGATTTTGAACCGTTTGTAATTCCTCATTCTGAAGTTCCACTGGATTATTATAAACACCGGGAGTGATTGAACAGGAATACTATTTTTTTCCGAAAGTCGTGCCGGATTATCCAGCATGCCGGATTACAGGATGTTTACTATACTTATAAATTGCATTTTTTATAGCACGCATCTTTTTTTTTTCTATTTTTATCAGAATTTCGGGTAATCCGAATTTTTTGTAATCGGTCCCAATTAGTTCTGATTAGCGGGTTTCTACTGTATATGATAATAAATTGTCCAAGATATTGTTTGTCTTCAGGTATGAAAGAGTTCTTCCTAAAAGAGGATTTCCACCTTTTTTTTAAACAAATTTGGTCATTCTCTGGATTGATGCAAAAATGCAAAGAAAATATTGGAAGCATATGAGGTGGGGGGGGGGGGGGGGAGGTCCTGAAAATTTAATAATCAGACATTTTGTCTACTCAAATCCTTGCAGTTTGTTTCTGAATTGCTGTGCAAAAGAGCTATCAAATCAAAGGTGAGCTTATATAATAAGCATACATGAAAGTCACGTAAATGACGTTGTTTAAAGTATCTTTTCAGAGTGAACTTTTTTTTAGACTTTAAACGAGAAAGGAAGTTTTCATAACGTTCTTTTTGAATATTTTGTCCTATTTATACAACACTGTTGATTTAGAAGTTTAAATTTGTTTTTAATACTTTTAAGTTATGAAAAAGAAATAGAAATCATACGTACAGTTATATATTTCGTTTTATTCTATAAATAACTGTTAAAATGTGTCTAAATTAAAAGAGTTTTGCGCCATTCTATTATTAGAAAAGATTTTCCACCTTTTTTCTTATTTCCCGCTTTCATGCCTTTGAAAAATGCTTCGGTAGGACGAAACATGCAGACAGTCTATATACAAAAACATTTTTTTACTGTTTTTATAGTTTTCATTTAACATCCTTGTTACATTACATAGATGATTGCTCATTACCTAATATAACAATCCAAAAACGGTTTTACCATCAAAAAGTAGGCGTTAGATGCCGGCATACTCTTTTTTTAAGAACTGAGCCGTTAATTTTGAAAGTGGGCTAGTCTATTTTATGCTATTGCTAGATATTTAATCATTTGCATTTGAATGAGCATAAAAATATTCGTAAGCAGTAATAGACTTATTTTATATTTTTTCTGGTTTTATTTCGTGTAAATTTAATATGCAGTAATGGTTATCCGTGTTAACACAGAAAAAAAAAATAATCATGGTTTTGGTATGTGCCAACGGACTTGCCTTGCTTTGAAAAGCAATGATTTGTTGAAAATTTTGATTTTCTTAGAATGGAATATAGTTAAAATAATAATAAAAAAATGAATATTTTATTTTAGGGGCTGTCCATAAGTGATGTCACACTTTTTTTCAACATTTTTACCCCCCCCCCTCTTTGTTACAAAGTGTCACACTTCAACATACCTCCTCCCTCCCTCTTGTCACATGTCACGCTATATATTACATAAACATATACTTGCAGTTCAGAAACAAGGCACTACGTTATAGATCAATTTTATTTTTAAACTTTAACTATGAGTTTTAATTGCCTTTGTGAGCATAACAATAAAAATGATTCGTGTACTTATTTCGTATGAAATAAGATTAAGGTATACAACAAAAAGCATAATTAATATACGATAGTAATAAAATATTAATATGCAAGAGCAACTGAAAAGAGTAGTATTTTTGGAATTTAAAATGGAATATAATATATTTGGCTTTAAATCTTATCTTTACTTTATGAACACAAAGTACTTTAATTTCAAAATTACAACTTCAAAATTTAATCTGCTGATTTTTAATGCTTTTATTTTAACCAAAATGTATTGT
The DNA here is from genome assembly GCA_963932465.1 of Maratus speciosus. NCBI lineage: Eukaryota > Metazoa > Arthropoda > Arachnida > Araneae > Salticidae > Maratus > Maratus speciosus. The sequence goes on along the minus strand of OZ010793.1, from coordinate 294,540,281 downwards.
GATGAATTTCTTCTTACCCTTGTGACAAACTGTCCCAGTTTCACGAACCCCCTTCCTCCCCTCCAAGCGTGACATCATTTGTGGGCGGCCCCTTATTTACTTATTTATTTTATTTCAATATTTGATTCTTCTTTAGAAAAGTTACAATAAAACAAAAACAAAAAAAAATATTTAATTTTACACGAAAATCTTGGGGAAAAAAAATAAGAAAAAATATTATGTAACTAGCTGTATGCGTATAATTATATTTCTTAATTTAGATGGTGAATATTTTTAAAATATTCATGATAAAATTCTAATTGTGATGCTTCTTAATGTTATACAACATAAAAAAAATATTATATTCAAAGTGGAATTGCCTCATTTTCAAAATCAACGCATTTGAAATATCTTTGCCCAGTAAATTACTAGCTACAAATTTGTACTGATATTAAAAGATATTTATTTTCAATTGATTAAAAGCATAATATTAATTTGTAATAAGATTTAACCTGGAAAAATGCTAAAAAAAATTTCGCTAAAAATTTTTGTATTTATTTGATAAAATGCAAGCGTACCAAATATGGGAATATGCATGATATTTGTTGGAATATCGTATAATATAATATGCATAATTGTATATTTTGTCTAAATTTACATAAAATAAGCTTTTAAGTAGTATATTTTATACTATAATTAGTAGTTTTATGATTTGCTAAAAAAATATATTTCTTTACTAGACGCTAATAACATTATATGTATTAGTAATAATAAACTATGTATAATCGTATCTGAGGTTTAGAAATAAGTTGTATTATAATAATCTTGAAAAGTAATTTACATAAATAAGTGTCCCCTAAATGGCTAATAAAAATATATACCCATTCCTGCCTAGCGTCTTTGTATTTTGTACGTTACAAAAATGCATAAAAAATAGGCTTGAACATGTAATTTCACAATTTAAAAAAATACGTATTTCAAAGAAGCCTACAAGCTAAGATTATGACTTATTTACTTGGATCCTTGGTAGAAAAAGCACAAGTACGCTTACTTTTTACATTTCGCCATATTCAAAAATGAAAAAATTATAAATTCTGAAAAAACCCCTTCATTTAAGCAAATAAATACCTATCTTATGCCGTCATCTTTAGGCAACAGATAAAAGACATTTATAGATAATTATTTCATACAATTTTCATGTTATAAAAAAGAAGAAAATTTTACAAATTTATTCAAATTTGAAGTGTCCCAAATATGAGACACTAGGCATAAATGGGTTAAGAAGATGACAAAATTTCGCGTAAGTAGGTTTTTTACTATTAGAAAGAGATGACTGGTGCTGGCAAGGTGCGTTTTTTTTTAAATTGTCTGCTTAAATTTTAAGTATCTTTAAAAAGATAATAAAATTGCATCAAGTAGAAATTTGAAAGTTTTTAGGGATTTTTAAATACATAAAATTTAAGAAGACAGTTTGTAAAACCATACTTTGTCGGAATTTGACGTCTACTTTCTCAGTGTGAAAATTGTATTTCGATACTTATATTAGGTCATAACTAATCGCGCTTTAAAGTTTTCACATAGGTTAACATGAAATTTCGCGATTGGGGAACTTCAATGAATTGGCCCCTTACCACTTTCAGGGGCAATAAAATGTACAAACGATTGAATGGCAACAGAATTTACAAACAAATTTATTTGAAAATATGTAAAGCGTTACGTACTTAATGAAATGAAAAATTTCATTCCAAAATTCTGGTGCCAATATGGCATTTAGAGATAAATGTTAAGTGGCCCAAAAATGATCCACCGTTCTTCAAAGGATCAAGGTTGAAGTACACCAACGCGACGGCGCGCTTGACCTTTTTCGACTTGTTTGATCTGGTTATTATTTTTTCGCATCCCAAGAAAAAACGACGACAGGGGAGTAAACTCTTTCACATATTTATTATTATTCCCTGCTTCCTCACATGGTCACGATTATTTCTTGATCCATGGTTAATTCCCTGGGCAGAATTGCTTTTCCTGATTTTGTGTGCTTTGCTTGGAAGCCTTTGAAAATAGTCATAAAAGAGTTACTCCTAAAAGAGGAATTCCACTTTTTTTCAAGTAATTTTACACATTCTCTGAATTGATGCAAAAAGCCAAAGACAATATGGGAAGCATATGGGAAGGGGGGAAGGGTCTGGAAAATATTTCATTTATACAAATATTTCAATATATCATCATACTGACATTTTGTTTACTTGTCTATCTTGGGAGTTTGTGCTAAATGCGTGTGGAATTGCTTTGCTAATAGACATCCAATCAAAAGGGATCTTATATTATAAGCATCTGGAAGTCATGTAAACGAAGCTGTTCAACGTGACTTTTTAGAGTGAAATTTTTTATAGACTTTGAAACGGAAAAGGAGTTTCTAGAAGGTTATTTTTGGAATAGAATATTTTGTCCTATTAATGCAATAGTTTTGGGTAATTTCACTCACGCATTTTTGGAGATGTATTTCTCTTAGCAATGATCAATTTGATGTCCATATACTTAACATGGAGATTTTTTTTTTTTTTTTTTTTTTTTTTTTTTTTGAAAAAGGGTGAAAATTTTTGAACAGCCAAACTAACCAAAATAACATTTCTTTTGAAAAATTAGTCGCTGTACTTCACAAATTTGTTAGACATATTTGGATTTACATCTTTAGCGAACTGTTTTCAATTTTCGTTTTAGATTCAATGAACCTATAAGTTTATTGTTAGTTTATTTATTTATTTTTTAATGCTAGTTATATAACTTGTGAAAACGAATTAAACGTACAGTTATATTTCATTTTATTGTATAAATAACTGTTTAAATGTGTCTAAATTAAGAATTTGGCACCATTTTATAGCTTGGGAAAAAATCTTCTTTTTTTCTCTTATTTTCCACATTCATGCCTGGAATATCAATAAAATAGTCACCATAGTCTTTGGAAAAGAAAGCCGAGAGAAATAATTTATGGCTCCTGTCGTAGTATTTGATGTCGTCCATTTGTGTGCGTTCAATTTGTTTTTGAATTATAATTTCATCTGTCTAAATATATTTTTGATTCTTGGATTTATAATTTATATCTGTGTACGAATATTTAGCTAGTTCATTATATAATTTTCATCTGTATACTAATATTATGTTTTTTTATGCATAATTTTAAATTTTGTTTTTCCTTTTAGGTACTTGGTGGAGGGGAAAAAAAAGAAAAAAAAAAGAGATTAAACATTCAGGTCACAGCGATTTCATTGAGTGAGTATAATAATAATAATAATAATAATAATAATAATAATAATAATAATAATAATAATCATTATTGAAATTTAAAACTCATGATATTGTTATTTATAGGCTTATTAACTGCATTGAAATTCAAAATAGAAATAGCAAACCCTATAAGGGGAAAATAAGTAAATAAATAAATAAAAACCTCAAAGGGCAAATGGTTTCGAAGGGAATAATTTTTTTAAAAATGTATGGCATCAAGCAACCACGTAACTTCTTTGCAAATCTCTTTTAGCCTGCGTATTGTTATCGCTATCTTTTTTTATTTTTACTTAACTTTATATTTATTTCTTATTAGTTGTTTATAATAATACTGCTTTAATATAACTCGTAAAAAAAATATTACTCTTAACTGTGCAAAATAATTATAATAGTAAAATCGTAGTATATCCACAATAGTATATAGTATAAATAGTATATCAACAATATATGTTTTAAACCTATTCTTATTATTAACTTCTAGAACCCAAATTTTATTTTTTATTCAAGAATATACACTGTTAAAAATTTGCAGCATTCTCTCCAGTCATTCGACCGTTTTTTGAAAAAACGGTTTCATAACCGTAATTTAACTATATTCTAACCATAAAATGGCCAATAATATGGTCAGAATAGTGTTAAATTATGGTTGTGTAACCGTTTTCGATAAAAACGGTCAAATGACTGGACAGAATGCTGCAAATTTTAACAGTGCACAATATTTTTGTATAATGTTATCACAGTTGTTTAAATCGTAACATATAGGTAATATTACAAAATTTAATAGCTCTTTAGCAGTGATTTCATTACATAGCAATTCTATTTTTAAAATATACAAAACATCTTTATGTAAAATATAATAGAAAACACTTTTAAAAAAATCTTCGGCATTTTTTTTCTTTTTACTAGCGTTTTATACTTTGAATTTTGTTTCAGGAATTCCTCTTCACATTTCTGTTTTCATACGGATGTTTCCACGGAATACAACTTTCCTCTTATTTTTATACAAAACTTTTTTCTTCCTTCTTTCTTTACTTCACCTTTATATTTGCTCCCACTATGTTTCTATTTCTTTAAGATTTTTATATGCTAGTTTTGCATGTTATGCGGGCTTAGACTTGTACTCCCATAAAGTATATATTGGATGGGAGGTAAAAATATAAAGTGAAATAGCCGAAATCTTTTGTTGAAATACGAAAAGTTGTGTTTTAAAATCGCGTGTAATAAGTTTTATGCAAAAAATAGAAGATATTTTGAATACTAGCTTCACCCGCTTCCCTAGTCAGTTTTACCAAAAGAAGGTGGAGATGCCCTAAATATAATTATATTAGTCTTTTCCCATAAGCTTGTGCTTTATGGGGAATGTTTATTTCGTTAGTTACGCCTGTGGTGAATTTGAAATTCATCTTTTCTGTTAAAAGTAATAACTGTTTTATTTCATTGTAATCTGGTAGATCTGCGGTTTGTATGTTTTAATTTATCTTAAAAACTAAAAAAGATAAGTTGAAAACTGTTTTCTTTTTCTTTTTTTCCGAAAGTATTTTTTAAAATATTTTTTCAAACCACGATATCAAAATGTTTTAATTTTTCCTTTCGTAATTTTCTTTTGAAAGAGTTTACGTGCAGTTTTCATGAAGTTTTATTTTATTGGAAGTTAAGATTTTGTGTGTGTGTGTGTATGTATTATGGGAAGGGCGGGGTCGACTTTTAAGTATTTTCATATATCAATAAATTAGTCTTCAGCAGGAATTTCATTACACGGCAATTCGATATTGAAAATATACATAACATCTTAGCAATTGAAAACACTTAACAAAACTAACAAGATCTTTAATTTTTCTTTCGCAACGTTCCTCGTCTTTTTTTGTTTTCAGAAATGGTAAAATAATGATCTTAATTAATGATCTGTAAGTTTGGATTTTTTTTCTTTGTGTGTGTGTGCGTGTGCATGTCGGGGGCGGGGTGGTCCACTTTCAGTATTTTTAGTCGTAAACGAATTGGTGTTCAGCAGGGATTTTATTACATATCAATTCGATATTCAAAATATACACGACATCTTAACAATGGAAATCACTCAACAAAAATATTCTTTCGCGTTGTCTTATTACTAGTCACATATTATACTTTATTCTTCTTCACGTTTTTGTTTTGATCGCCCTTGCTCATAAAGCTTATCACTTTAGCATATTTCATAAAAAGACAAAAAAAAAAAATCACTAATTTAACTGCCGAAAATTTAATAAAATATTCTAAAATATATATATATATTTCACGTTTCATTATAATTTCTGTTACAAGCATCAAAAGTATATTTTGTGTATTATAAATAAAAATTCAAACTTAAAAAAAAAAAAAAAAATTCTTATATAATGTTATGGTCATGGCTATTTAAAATCACAACATAACTTAAAAAATTATAAAATTTTATTGTTCTTTATCATTCTTTTATAATGAAATTATCGCATGGCGACTCTGTTTCTAATAAAACACATGACATCTTATGTAAATGACAATGAAAAACATTCAATAAAAATATACTTTCGCATATTTTACTTGTGTTTTATATTCTGAATTTTGTTTCAGAATATTCCTCTTCACATTTGTGTTTTCATATGGATGTTTCTGTGGAATATACAACTTTCTTCTAGTTTTTTTATGTAAAAAAAATTTCTTTCCTTACTTCGGATTTATATTTGCTTCCCTTATGTTTCTATTTTTTTTTTTCTTAAGATTTTTATACGCTAGTTTTGCATGTCATGCGGGCTTAGACTAGAACGCTCATAAAGTATATATTGGATGGGACGAAGAATATAAACTAGAATAAATCTTTTGCTGAAATACCTAAAGTTGTGTTTTAGAATCATGTGTAATACTTTTTGCGTAAAAATACAACATATTTTAAATGTAACTGCATTAATAAAGCTCTAAAATCTTTCCTCAAACTTTGTAAGTTACTTTTTTTTTTTTTTTCATTAATTCTGTTTTTAGGGAATTCGAAATTATTTTTTTAAATGTAAATCAATAAAACGAAATATTTTAGATATCTTCTGGGTCTTATTTTCGGAAAATCTGATTAGCTTACGATTTTAATTCTTTGCAGATATTTACACTATTCAAATTACATTTTTCGCAAACATTGTGTCATGCAAGTTTCCTTTAAAGTATTTACATTGTTTTTATCATTTGTATTTGAATATTTTAAGTATTTGGACTTTTTTGTTTGGAGGGATAGGGAGGAAATATACTAAAAATAACTTTAGGTATATCACTGAATTGATCAATTTAAAGTTTTTAGATAGCTATATATTAATGTTTTAACTATATCTAAGAAATTAGAATATTTTTCAACCACATAAATAAAATTCTTAAAGTTTAAAAAGTTAAATTTTACTGTATACTAATTACAATTTTGGAATTTCCAAGATCAAAATGATTGTGGTGAATTATCTATATGTTTAAAACACAAAGCGGATCTGTTACGACCGTTTTCGGTTGATCTGGGTACGTGCAATGAACACTTTAGCGTGCGTTTCATGATATGTGATTTTTAATTATGCCTTGATATTTTTAAATATCTTTTTAATGAGAATATTTTTTAAATAACCTTTCCATATAGTAGTTTTAAATTCACGTTAACGTGGCTGACAATTCTATGAACTGTCTTAATTAGATCGTCTTTGTTTATCATTTCTACTTTGTAAATTTATCATAATTTCTCATATCGTCTCAATGAGATTCATATCAGAGGTGCGTCCTGAGAAATAGCATTTTATACTCTCAGAAATAAAGTAATTTTCTAATCTTAGAGGCTGATCAACCTAGTATTATGTTTCTGAAAAATTTGTATCTATTTTAAGAACCCGTACATCAAACTGCAGACAGCTATGTTTTTCCGAAATATTTTTTACACTTTGGAAATTTTGTTTTAGAAAATTAATTCATGAAATGAAATTGGTTTAGAAAACAAAATGCTTGTATAAATTGTGCATATTGGGATATTAGACTTTTGGCTGTTAAGAGAGGATTTTATTTATTCATTTATTTATTTAGTTTTTGTTTAATGGGAGATATTATATATTTCATCTGTAAAATGATATTATAAACTGGGGAAAAGGGGGTACTTAAATGTTCTTTTATTATTCCAAAACAGAAAAGAAAATGTAATATTTAAAATGTAAACAAATCTAAAATGTTTTCAATGTCTGCACAGAACTATTTCCAAACAGCATATTTCATCGATTTTTCGCACATCCCCATCTGAGTACTATCATATTGCACATTTTTAAAGGATATGTCATGGCTGTACTTTAGAGTTAATGAAGGCTATCTCTGAATTTTTTACTGGTATGACACAGTGCAATTTCAAGTTTTTTATGTCATACTTAACGAGCATTAAATCATATTTAGTGAGCACAGTCTTCAGAACTATCAAACATATCTATCATAACTCTTAAACCCTTTAGACATCGTCATAATGTCTTCTAAGAAAGTTAAGCGTTTTCCAATAATCCATATTTTCCCCCCTTCTTTAAACTATCAGATAACCCTAGCCACTGTTTTGATATAATAAAAAAAAAAAAAATATTTCTAACAAGAGGCTTCCATTAATAAAAATGCTATTAAAACATTCAAGATCTCCATTCTTTTTTTAATATTGATTTAATTATTTTAGAATTTTTAATATGAATATACTTTTATTGCTTTTAATATTAATCAATTCTTCTGAAATTAAGCATCCGTAATCTGTGTAAAAACATTGAATATTGAACTTTATTAACTAAAATTGGTATTTAAACTATACACTACAGATATCCTCAGGAAAATAATAAAGAAAAGAAGAGACATTTCTCACAAATGGCATCGATTAATAAAAAGGCTATTAAAACATTCTTGATCTCCATTTTTTAATATTGATTTAATTGTTTTAGAATTTTTAATATTAATATATTTTTATTGCTTTAAATATTAATAAATTCTTTTGAAATATGGTATCCATCATTTGTGTAAAAACGTTGAATATTGAACTTTATTTACTAAAATATTTATTTATACGTATACACAACCGATATCCACGTGAAAATTACTTTTATTTCAATGATATCATAATGCATATGTTCGATTAAAGAAGCTTATTTCTCTGCGGTACATACATTTTTCTGATCGATTAGTTGGTTCGTAGTCGGAACATATTGTCTTTCAAGGCGCCGAAAACATGTTCCTGCCCAAAATTAATTTTCGTTACAACTTGTTACTATTATTTAACGTGAAATAATCAGTGAAATAATCTCACAAACTCATTGCATATTTAATGAAGCTGTTCCAAGATTATATGTACAAAATAATATGTACAGTCGTGGGAAGAAAAAAAAGTAAACACCCCCTACTAACTCCTGAACAAATTATCGTAGACGAAAGTTACTGGTACCGAACGATTGGAAATAAAGTCTACTTTTAAATGATGTATATAAAATTTGCTTAGGGGGCTATCTAAATATTAAAACGAATCTAAACTTCACTTTTTTTTTAATAGCAATACCCAATTTTAACCAGATATTTCAAATCTTCGGTTCAAACTATGCCTAGACACCAAATTTCAAGTCATTTGGATGATAAGTTTTTGAATTATAAACATTCAAAATTTAGTGCTTCTAACGTTAAATTACATTTTCATATTTTTATTTATATCTCCTGAAATTATGCTTCTAATGTGCTAATTTTTTGTGTAGCAATAATAATAATATACCCAAACATAAATACGTTGAATGTGCAATTTTTATAATTTTATGATATGAATTATGAAATTAATATTCGAATGAATTATGAATTACAACCTACAGTTTTTTTTTTGATGGATTTAGTTTTATTAAGTCCTGCTTTGTGGAAATCCAAAATTTCACATTTTTCTTCCAAGTAGTTTTCAAATTATACTTAAAAATCGGCAAAATGATGGTTTAAGTGGCCGTCTATGATAGAAGTGACTAAATATTTTGAAATTTCTTATGCTGTTGTGTAATCTAGCAGGTTTCATTGGCTGCTTGAGTGGTGTTTAAGGTGCCTTGATCAAGAAGGGGGCTCTCCATAACCGCGGCTCTCTCGGTTAACAGTCGAGTAATAATAATAATATACCCAAACGTAAATACGTTGAATGTGCAATTTTTATAATTTTATGATATGAATTATGAAATTAATTTTCGAATAAATTATGAATTACAACCTACAGTTTTTTTAATGGATTTAGTTTTATTAAGTCCTGCTTTATGGAAATCCAAAATTTCACATTTTTCTTCCAAGTAGTTTTCAAGTTATGCTTAAAAAACGGCAAAATGATGGTTTAAGTGGCCGTCTATGATAGAAGTGACTAAATATTTTGAAATTTCTTATGCTATAATTGACTGCTTAAGGTGCCTTGATCAAGAAGGGAGCTCTCTCGGTTAACAATCGAGTACCGAACTTCAATTTGGATACAGCCCTTAAAATACGCTCGTTTTAAAATAATTAATTTCTCGGAAACTTATTGTACGAATTGCATAAAAATTTGTTTTTAGGTTAATTGAAGGGTGTAGAGTTCATTTATGCTGTCAGAATTGTGTACTGCTATTGAAAAAACAAAGTTACGGTTCATTTTAATAAGTAGATGGCCCCCTAAGCAAATTTTATATACATCATTTAAAAGTAGACTTTATTTCCAATCGTACGGTACCACTAACTTTCTTCTACGATAATTTGTTGAGGAGTTAGTAGCGGGTATTTACTTTTTTTTTTTCACGACTGTACTTTTAATCTTGTTTGCCATAATTTTGCTCTTTTATCATCTAAAAATTTCTTATTCTTATTAATTATTTTTCGTATCAGTGCTGTTGTTATTATTTATTTACATTTAAATCCAATTATCATGAAAATTTTGAGACACTTTGAGTTTTTAAATAGGGTGTGATAGATTTCAGTAAGAAATTCTTATATTTTTCTACTGTAAAAATTAAAATAAATGTCGTGGTTTTCTGTTTTGTATTTTTCCTGAATATTATCAGATGTCTTTTTTAAAATTCGAATTTCGAATAATTTCCTCCGAATATCATTAGCATATATTATGTTTACTTTAACTCATATATAATTCAAAGTAACCGCTGTTTTAAATAATAATGCACATTTTATTGATATCAATAGTATTTATACGCTAATCTTTCTTGCGAGAACAATTATTTTATTACTAACTGATATGCATTGTCCCGTTTAAAAACTCAGACTTAATGCACTTATGTTATAATGCAAGACATATACTACGTGTAAAAACTATCCATAATAATAATGTAATGGTAGCTCGATATCACCTCCTCTTTTCCATCAAAAATGTGAGTTTAATACTTCCAGAACTTTAAACCTGTTTTAATAGACTCAAATACTGATATCAGTTTACTGATCTTATCTCTTCCACCATCGACGAAGAGCTCTTTTTTGGATTCTTTTTATAAACGCTTTCAATCATTCCAATGCTTTCGCGAGCTGTTCTTTTATCTATAAATATGAAATAATATTAGCTCTAAATTCCCCTCTTTTAAGAAAATACATAAAATATTACTTGTAAAGTAGCCCATCAAATATAAAATCGACTTTTAAAACCTCTTTTTATTTTCTTTTAATTTTTTGAAGGAGAACAGCAATTGTAAAAAAAAAAAAAGGAAGTATCAAATAGCTTTATAATCGGCTTATTTCTGCGGTCTCTTATACCTTTTTCTTATTTTTTCCAAAGTTGCGGTATGTACATTTCGATTCTTTATTGATTTTCAATTTTTAATTTTAGCACTTCACTTGTTTGACGTTTAAAACTTGTTTTCGTTTCTTTTATTTGATTTGCAGTGCAAATAGTGTTAATCTGTCTTTTTGAAGTTTAATGTAGTGGATAAAAAAAAATAACTTGATGAAATTCACTTTTGTAAACCCAAATAAAGATTAAATAACAAACAGATTAATCTAAGTTTAAATAATGAACGGTTTAATTAAGTTGGATTTTTTTTTTTCAGTGGTTGCTCTAAAGGTACGCTAATTTTGAATTGGTAAGATGTTATCCATTGCGGTAAAATTGGTAGATTATTAACCCTTTGAGGGGCAAGTAATTGCGTTACTGTAATGTTGAATTCACATCCTAGTCTTTCAAAAATCTTATTGCAAAGTAAAGAAAAGCAATTTTACTGCTGTTTTCCACCAAAGTTAGAAAAGTAAAATTTAATAAACTTTTTCTGGTGCAAATTTTCATTAATCGTAGGTGAGATATAATATAGCCTACTGCCCCTCAAGGGATTAACAGATTATTCTTTTTTTTTTTCAATCTAAAAAGAAATTATGTATCAAAATAACTACGACAAACATAAAGTTACTTCTAGTGTCAACTAGCTAACACATTTTTAGGTTCTTTTTTTAATATATTTTTTCTTTAAAACCCGATCAGCATTCGTCACAAACATATCCCTAAAATATATTCTCCTCTTTTTTTTCATTGTTGATAGAATACAATGTACTTTTTATTTATTTATTTATTTATTTTGGTTAGTGCAGAATAAATGAAAAATTTTCGAAAAATTCATATGGATAAGTTTTGAAAACTACAAACCTGAGATAAGTTTGACCTTTTTAACGCACCTTTACATTAATGCAACAACATCAGCAATCTTTAATAGTACAAAATTTGGTCACATTTGTCATTTGTGCCAAACGTTGCATTTATGCGACACCCTGTGCCTTCAAAATATTTTGCTTGGGAAAAATTCAGATTCTTATGGGCGAGAATTTTTATATTGAATATTTTTATAATATTTAGTATGTAATTAAATATGAATGATAATAATAATAATATAAATCAGTATTTGTATAATTATACATGAAATATTTGCGGCGAGAAAGCTAAGGCTAACCGCAATGGTTGTTCAAAATGACCAACTTAATTAACTGTCATCAGTCGAATAAGATGTTGCATCTATTAGTTTTATCCAATGTTTCCAATGCTTTAGAAAGGAATATAATACAAAAAAATTATGCTTAGTTTTCTTTATATTCTGCTTAATATTAAACTTCGTTATGCATTTTTATATGCTTTGGTATAGTTATTGCTTTTTACATAATAATATTCTGTGATGTAACCCTTTTTTATATATATATATTTTTTTTAAACTGAAGACTTAACAGGAAAGGATATTTAAATTGACTATGTAGAGTTTTGGCATTAAAAGTCGATTTTTAAGTAAATTTTGAAGCTAAATATTTGCAAAATAAATATCTGCAATAATTTTTATTGCGAAAAAAAGTAGATGTATTAATTATTGATAACTATTAAAAAAATGAATGCATTATTGAAACATGGGGATTTGCTTCGTATGCTGTAATGTACACTTGTTCTACATTAATACAGATTGTGCAAAAAGTCCCTGACATATTTTAAAACTCAATAGAAAATCAAGTAATTGTCGTACATGAATGTGGTTTAGACTAAAATGCTTGTCACAAAAGTTTTCTTCAACCGAATAAAAAAATAGTTACAAATTTCGATTATAGATGACGCCACTTGTATGTTTAATTTCAAATATGCGGGTTTTTTTTTCTTCAGATTTTCAGATTAGTTTCGATTTGGTTTCGAAGCACTAAACTACGTAAATAGTTTTTTTTTTTTTTTTTTTCGCTGGGAGACGTCATTTCAGTGTCACAGCGTCAAAACTAATGCAAAAAAAAGCATGTTTGAAACCAAACATACGACAAGTAGCGCCATCTATAATCGAAGTTTGGAACTAATTGTTTTCATTCACTTGAATAAAACTTGTCATCGTGAGAAGCATTTTAGTGCAAACCACTCTCCTGTACGACAATTACTTGATTTTATATTGAGTTTTAAAATGTGTCAGTTGGGACACCCTGTATAACAGTTTAGAACAAATAGTAAAAATTATAATTGAAACCCTAATAACTTAAAATACTATAAGTCCTTAAAAAATATATAACATACGCAGTATTACTATTCTGCGTATCAAAGTACATAAAATAACCCATTGGAAATCGTAAATACATCGTAAAGTTCTTTTATTATCCAGCCGTTCTCCCATCAGAAACGTCTTCAGAACTGAGAAAAAAATCTATGCAGCTTAACTCACGTATCAAGTATTGCTCTTTTAACCGCAAACAACCGTAAATTTTGGTTTAAGGTTTTTCTTTTGTGACTAAAAAAACAACACTTGTAAATAACACAAAACTTCGCCAGTAAATTGATCATCAATCATATAAACACTGTTTTACGCGATTCTACTTTCTTTTGCCATTTGCTTCGTAATACTGTTCTAAATTATGGATTTTTTTTTTCTTTCCCGTGGAAATCCGTTTATTTGTTAAAGATGTGTTAGCATTACTTTACCTGCCATTTCTTTTCTTTCCTTTTCCTTCCTTTTTTTTTTTTTTTTTTTACGCTTTTTTATTTAACTCACCTCGGTTTTTTGTATGTAAAGATAGAATTTCATAATCGATTTTTCACTCAATTTTTAGAATTTTACACATATGCGTGGTTCTGATGACAATACGATATTTTAGTATATTTAGAACTTAATTATAATTTAATAAATTAATTTTAAAACATTTTTCTGTCGGCCGGCCGTAGGTGATACATCGCCATATAATCGCTTTGCGAATAGGATATAATTTTATGGTTATAACTGTTTGCGAATTGCAAAAACAATGGAATTAGTGATGCGCCAAAACAGGTTAACGGGCTGTAAAACTACAACAACGAAATACTGTAAACACTAAAAAGTGGAAAATACAAATAAAAAAAAACCATGCAATATTTAAAAAATATATATTATTTAATAATTTAATATTAATTAAATTATTATTAAACGTCGAAAAAAAAAAATCCTGAATAGATACTTTAAATAATTCTTTTTTCACTTTCGTATTACCATACCTTAATAAAGTAACAGAGCAAAAATTATAGTTTTATAAATTAATTTATTAGATCGCTCTTTCTATCAAACTTAACCATTATTGCTCCTATGTCACTTCCCACGTGACATCGGAATTAGTATTTCTTACACTAATTTTATTCAGTTAGCACCAATTTTCTTTAAGAAACACTTTTACTTATATTTTGATAACCATGAACAAGAGAAATGTACTTCAAAATTTATTTTTAAAATATAAATGGTGCGAATAGAATATAAAAATAGAACCATTATAAAAAGCTAGCGTCCGATAAGGGTTAAATCAAACATGGTGAATTTTCAGTAATCGGTCCATACGCAAAATTAACATATTTTAACGGAAATATTTTTAAATTGCATAATTTGCAGTCATGAAATTAGCCAAGGTTTTTAAGATAAACATTCAACGCAACTAAAATAAACTTTAAAAGAGGGTTTTTAAGAAACGCTATTTTTACTTTTATTTTCTACTTCGATAGGGTTCATTAAAAAATGCAAAAATCATGTTAATAAACAGCCAGAAATCATTATTTGTATCTGTAAATATACAGCTAAATTCTTTCCTTCTAGTCGGTTCCTGAAATCCAAACTGGCTGCTTTCTGAACCATATTTTTATTCGATTTCGACGCATAAAATTTGCAGGTCCACTTAATCAGATATTATACAATCGAAAAGTTTTTCCATTTTCAGTAAAGGTACAAAATCTTAAATTTGGGGTTTTGAACAGAATTTTTGAAAGTGACATCACGGGAGAGGAAGAAATTTTTTTTCACGAGGCAACAATCGCTTATAGCTCAAAATGTCATTAACTTAATGAAAAAGAGGTGGTGACTGTTTGGTTACAATCCACTTCAATAATTCGGCCAACAACTCTTAGCTTTTATGTTTAACAAGTTGGAAATTGCTCGTCAAACGTGGCAAATGAGGTGCGTTCGTACTATAACTAGTTTTATAATTATTTTTTGCACCCCATATTGTACTGAATGTGTATTTATTTGCAATTCATAAGTGCATAGTCTGTAACATCATTAAAATGCACTTGCAATATTTTTTTCCCATTCCCCTTAATGTAACGGAAAACTTTTGACTGTCCCTGTAATTAAGCTATACATCCGATTTTCATGAAATTTGAAATGGCTCGACAAAATTTTGCAGCAATTATATATTTAAAATTTCAGCCCATTCGGAAAGCTGTAACATCATTAAAATGCACTTGCAATAATTTTTCCCATTGGCTTTAATGTAAAGAAAAACTTTTGACTGTCCCTGTAATTAAACTATACATCCGATTTTCATAAAATTTGAGACCATTCGGAAAACTTTAACATCATTAAAATGCACGTGCAATAATTTTTCCCATTGGCCGTAATGTAAAGAAAAACTTTTGACTGTCCCTGTAATTTAACTATACATCCGATTTTCATAAAATTTGAAATGGCTCGACAAAATTTTACAACAATCATATATTTAAAATTTCAGACCATTCGGTTGGGTAGTTTTTGCTCTATTATATGCGGACGGACGGACAGACAGACGGACTGAACGACGACTATAGGTGCTACGTATTTATATAATTACGAACGCACCTAAAAATGAGTCAAAAAGCTTCGCATTGTTGAGCAGGAAAAGTATCATTTGGAGAACTATCCTTACAGTATTTTTTTCTCTAGATATACACCCATCCTCTGATCAATTTATCTAATCTCACCTTTCTTTTGGTGATAACCATCGCCATGTTATTCTGATCATGTGTCAAATATTACACAAAATTAAAATCTATATAACTTGAATTTATAACATGATTTACACTGCTTACAGATAATATGCATTAACTAACTTACAAGGAAGGTCTCCTTAAAGCGCATACTCAAAATGTTTTGGAAAAAGAAATGCTAATGAAACTACCCATGTGCGTAATAAAAGATCAGTCGAACTCAGACGCGGAATCGGAGTAGAAAATCTGTAAAAAAAAATAGAATATTTCCTCGTATTTGGCGCGAAAAGCCACTATTTAACGCTCCATGCGATTTTGTAAACAACACCTTTCCTCGCCAAATGCAAGCGATTTAAATGCATTTGGAAATTGCTTGTAAATTGAGTTTTTAAATCCGCAATACTCAATGAATTTAAACTTAAACGATGAAATACTTTTTTTTTTTTTCTATAAGCTTGTATAACACATACAAGTTGCGTGCTTGCTGCTGCAGTTATTTAATTTTATACGCTTTCACCTGTTGGATAAGTTTTAATTGTCTTTTAAAAGTAACCGCCCAGTTAAGAATGCTGTCGTTATACATTTTGATATTGAATAAGTCGTTGTTTCCATGGTAGCAATACTTTTATCTTGTTGTTTCCGACACTAACACTATCGATGTTAAATCGACAGTGATAAGAATTGGACCTTAATTTCTAGTTTGAAGCAATTTTAACGAATTCAATTTTTGTTCTAAACCGTACCTTTGTTAAAGTTCATAATATGTGTATATAAATTCATATGACAAAATTGTAGTTATAAATTTATATGTATATTTTCAAGTTAAACTTACTTAAGCTAGTTTTGTATGAAGAGCGGGAAAAAAAAAATTTCTTTAAAGAGTATTTATCGTAAAAGCGTGTTTTTTCGAAATTTCATTGTGTAGTGAACCAGGGATAAATGGCTAGAAAAACGAAATTTCTTAATTCTTTTACTGATGCTATATGGAGTTTCCGAAAGATTTTTTTTTTTTTTTTTTTTTTTTTTTTTTTTTTTTTTTTTTTTTTTTATGAATACGTATATATTTATGACATGCCTGTTCTGTAATTTTTTTTTTTAAATTTTTTCTGGGTATGCACTTTTGGAGACATTCCTTGTTAGAAGTTTCTAATAGACTCACTACCGGTGGAAGTCCATTCAAAAATTATTTATTCAATTTTATTTTATGTTACAATAGCACCTCAGAGTCCATAGTCAAGCAATTAGAGTTGTACAATGCCGTTCATGATATTAATAGATTGTAGCGCTTCAGGCTTTAGTATTGAAATTGAGATATAAAAAGGCACTTCAAATTTCTCTACTTTGAATTTCTAACTATTGTCTTTCTTCGCATTCTATAAAAATGCGTTCCAAATATCTCGATTCTGAATTGAATTATTAACTATTGTCTTCCTTCGTATTCTATAAAAGTGCGTTCCAAATCTCTCGATTTTGAATTATTAACAACAGTCTACGTTCATTTTCATTTTATAACATTCAGCAGCAGCGTGTGCATACATTTATTTCTTCTTCACCTCATGCAAGTGGAAAATAGAAAATATGACCTCTTTCCCTCTGCAGCCATGTTCGTTTTCTTTCCGGAACTTTTTTTTTCCCCTTCATTTTTTCCAGCTTTTAGATGTGAATATATTTACATACACGATTCCTTGGGAATACGGGAGACTCCAGTGCGATCATGCGTAGTAAAGACTCTGACTTTATCTCGTCTTTAGAGGTAGATGGGGGACTGGAAGTTGAGACTTTCCTGTTGAGTGAATTTCAGTAGTGTGTGATTTTAAAGGATTACATATCTCTAAAATAACAATTTTTACAGATTCGGTTTCGGTAGTTTCAAAATAGCATTTTTAAGATATCTACATGCCTTCGGAGCATTTTATATATGTTATAAATATACTGTAGCCCCCTCCCTTTATAAAATGCCTTGTTATATCTCTTTTTGGGAAGCTATAACTCACATTACTGCAGATTAAAAAATTTAAATATAAAATCTTGCAATTTATTGTTTGAATCAAACATTTCTTTCCTAATATCAGTTAGAATTATTTCTAAAGAAAACTCATTCTATTAAATAATCTAGGATATTTACCTTGGCCGTGATTATGTTCCATTTTCTTTATTACCCAGATACATAGCAGACACTTTGAGTAAATGCTAATTCAACTTTTAATTCAGACTCAAATTTATTGATGAGCATTTATTCAATAAGTTAGATACATTTAACAATAAATTATCATCGATTGCAACAGTATGAAAGGTGATTGTCTATGCTCTATAACATTACTGTTACTTGGCCTTACAGCCTTTGAAAGTACCATATCAATCTACAGAGGGGTTTTTTTTCCCAAAGAAAAAAATATTATTATAAATTTCAGTTTTATGCTTCCAACATAATATAATAATAAGTTGTACCTTAAGCGCTCTTTTATGTTACTTAATATGTACCATTGATTACTATAAATATATATGTATACAACCGAAATCCTTAATTTTATTAATTTTTTTAATGTCTCTCTCAAAAAAAAAATAAATAAATAAAATAAAAAAAAATGATAACTACCTAATTAAACATTTTGAGGTATTTCTTTTTTCATTTCAGCTAGAATAAATGCATTTCTTTATTGCGAATTTTATTTAGAAAATTATAATATTATAATAATTATAATATTTACCATTTTCTTAAAAAAAATTAATGGCCAAAGTTATGTCACATTTTATTTTTGTCTCCCAACGTGTGCGATACAACTGGGGGCTATTGTATTATCTATTTTTCTTAATTTCATTAAAAATTAATTATGTATTATACAGAGTTCCACCCAGACAGATTTAGGAGGGTGCTGCACCCTGCCTGCGTTTTGGTTTTAAAAAATAGCACCCTTCTTGTCCATAGTAAAGGAAATAGCACCCTTACTGCTTTTTGTATTTGAAACATTCTTGAATAAGAAAAAACTGACTGATTGTTGTTTTGAAAATAGTAATCTGACTTTTAACTATTTAAAGATCCTTTAAAAATCAAGAGTGAGTGAAAAAATGCCCTCGCAAATCTAAAAAAAGTGCCCCCTTGCCGTTAGCAGCATTCTGCTCTTTTTTTAATATGGAGGAACTATATACTAGCATTTACCTGATTTGTATCTTTATTACTGAAAAAAAAACAAAGTTGCTTAAATTAAGGTATTAAAAACACAAAAGTTGTTCAATTGATTTAAATATAAGTACACAGCATAAACCATCGAATCACTGTCAAGTTTATGTTTGAGAATAGCCCTTATTAACTCTTTATGCACTGAATTATGAATTCGTGAAAATTTTGTCTTCTAAAGCATTTTTCGTGAGTTATTTAAATTTACACAATCAGTTAATAAATTTTAGAAGGATTAAAAGATTTAGAACGATTAATTAAATTTGAATTTATAGGGATTTTGTGCAATATTTATAACCCCCACTCAAATCTTTTATTTTAAATATTTTTCTGTGTGTTTTGTAGAATTAGGAAATGTACAAATATACTGTTATTACAATAGAAGTATTTCCTATATTGAAAAATCCCCCCCCCCCCCCCCCTCCAACGCCAAGAAAGCTGAAAAGATGCAAAGGCAAATGAAACCATCCTTTTAAAAATAATTTTGTTTTGTGAAACAAATAATGCTTTTGGAACAAGAATCTATGTATTATTACAACTAATCTATGTATTAAGTGAATTTTGTAACAAGTTATTTTAATGGTACTTATAAGTACCATCAGTAGATAAAGGGTTAACAAACATTCAGATATTAGTGAACATACAACAAATAATTTATTAATTTCAGCCATTTAAAAATATATTACAGTTTGTATTATAAAATTTTTCGCTTTATTAGGTAGTTTTCTTTACAAAAAAGCTACCTATTGCAGCCGTTCGGAGGAAAGCGATTTCAAAAAATTTTGGTATATTTTCATCGATCATGACCCCCAGACCCCGAAACCACCCTCCGTTCAAAATTTATATATATATATATATATATATATCTGACCTATGTCACACTGTAACTCCCGTAATTATAAACCGATTTCGATGTAATTCGGTGTGTACATAGTACATACCAATGTCTCGACCGAGTTCGTTGGCCAGCTTCATCCGCCGTTTTGTTTCAAAATGGCGGTCATTTAAAATTAAAAAAAAAAAAAAATTAAAACTTGAAATGTGGTACCAAAAAATTAAAAATGGAAAAATATTTTTTCTTATGTACCTTTAAAATACCTTTATACAAAGATTTCTGAGCAGTTTTTGTTTCGTCTATATCTTAAAAAATGGCTGAGTTATAGCATTTTGAATTTCTAGCGTGGCTGACATTTTGAAACGTCCTGAATTTTGTCACGCGATAAAAGGCGTATTTATGAACCGATTTGGATGTAACTTCGTTTATACATAGTACATACCAATGTCTCGACCGGGTTCGTTGGCCAGCTTCACCCGCCATCTTGTTTAAAAATGGAGGCCATTTAAATTTTTAAGAAAAATTTAAATTTGAAATGTGGTACCAAAAATTGAAAATTGAAAAAATATTTTCTTCTTATGTGTTTGACCTTGATAAAAAGATTCGGGAGCAGTTTTTCTTTCGTCTATATCTTAAGAAATGGCTGAGTTATAGCATTTTGAATTTCTAGCGTTGCTGACATTTTGAAACGTCCTGATTTTTCTCACGTAATAACAGGCGTATTTATGAACCGACTTGGATGTACCTTGGTGTATACATAGTACATACAAATATCTCGACCGAGTTCGTTTGCCAGCTTCATCCGCCATCTTGTTTCAAAATGGCGGCCATTTAAAAAAATTAAAAAATAAAAAAATTTAAATGAGGTACCAAAAAATTGGAAAATGAAAAAGATTTTTTTTTTGTATGTGTTTGACCTTAATACAAAGATTCCGGAACAGTTTTTCTTTCGTCTATATCTAAAAAAAAATGGCTGAGTAATAGCATTTTGAATTTCTCTTGTGGCTGACATTTTAAAACGACCTGATTTTTGTCACGCGATAACAGGCGTATTTATGAACCGAATTGAATGTAACTTGGTCTGTACATAGTACATACCAATGTCTCGACCGAGTTCGTTGGCCAGCTTCATTCGCCATCTTGTTTCAAAAGGGTTGCCATTTAAAAAAAATTAAATTTAAAATTCAAAATAAGGTATTAAAAAATTGGAAAATGAAAAAGATTTTTTTTATGTGTTTGGCCTTGATACAAAGATTCCGGAGCAGTTTTTGTTTCTGAAAATTTGTTCTTTTGTTGATATCTTAAAAAATGGTTGATTTATAGCACTTTGAATTTCTAGCATGGCTAACATTTTGAAACGATCTTGTATTTGTCACGCGATAACACACGTATTCACCTATTTCGATGTAAGAAGGCATGTGGATAGTATACATCAACACCTCGACCAAGTTCGCTGGCCAGATTCATCAGCCATCTTGTTTCAAAATGGCGGCCATTAAATTAAAAAATATATATATATTTAAAGTGAGGTGCAAAAAAATTAGAAATTGAAAAAGGTTTCTTTCTTATGTATTTGATCTTGATATAAGGATTCAGGAGCATTTTTTGTTTGTCTTTACCTTAAAAAATGGCTCAGTTTCAATTTCTATTGTGGCTGACATTTTGAAAAATCTGATTTTTTGCATGCGACAGCACTCCTATATATTAACCGATTCCGATGTGAGTGAGCATGTGCACAGCAATTACTAAGGTCTCGACCAAGTTCACTGCTTAGCCTCATCCACCATGTTGTCTTAAAATGACAGGCACTTTAAGAAATTGCCGAATTTGGCAGCCAAATATAAGTTAATTTAAAGAAAAGCAGCTTGGATAAAGCTGACTAATTTCGCGAAATTCTCATTCATTATATTGATAAAAATTAGTATTGAATCTCCTATATTCGGTTTCCACTAAATTGAGCTTCGTGTGTTTGCATGATATAAGTTGGCTTTTTAAAAATAAGGATTATGAAAGTTACCTCTTCCTCCCGGAACTGGCCGGAAGGACTTCTTTTCCTTTAACATACCTAGGTGATCCAACCCGACCTTTGCTCGGGTTACAGGATATAGGTGAAATCTATTTTTTTTTTTTTTTTTTAATTTCTGAAAATTTTAACTGATTTCTTACATTTCATTTTTTTCCCCACTAGCACCAAAAATCTTTTTTATATGAAAATTATCAATAAGATATTCAAATAAAGTTTTGAAATTCATTAAAAGTGATACTTTCGTATTAGCCTGATTCCTGTATTTGATAGCCAAAGATCAATATTTACAGCAACACTTTTGATTCTCATATTTTTAGTGGTTTAGTGCGTAGTTCCTTTCCATGTCTTAAATTTGTGTTTTATTTACTTTTTATTTATTTATTTATGAAGTTTTAATTTCATTTTGGAATATAAGTCGAAAAGAAATGCCGAACTATTTATGTTATCGCAAGTGCAAACGGATTTATATTTCGCACTCTGCACACGACAAAAATAGATTTTAAAAAATTCATGTTGGAAAATTATTTTTTAAAACATAAAAATTGAATAAATTGGGATACAGTTTTCAAACAAATTGTATTTAAAAGCACCCTTTTTTGCCATTCGAATTTGTAAAATTCGGAAATTTGCGATGTTTAAAAGTAAAAAAAAAAAATTCAGTAAATGCGAAATTTAATTGTCCGCTGTTGCCAGCGTGAAAATGACGTCAGCTTTGCGGACGGACACGTTTGTCCTTTATAATATAGATATCATTTCTTTCCGCAAAAAATTATAAAGATAATCAACTTTGATCTTTCTTGTGTTTGGCCTTTTCTAACACTGAAATAATTTGTCTTTCACAATTTCCTTAAGACAACTCATCTCATCTCGAATATTTCTATGGCGTCAACATATTTCTTTTCTATGTGACAACAAGCAATTACTCTTTCTTTCCCTGTGACTATTTGAGTCAACACAAGAACAGCCTCGCACAACAACCCTTGACAGATTTTATCGTAAAATTGTCACATTTATTGATTTTTGTTTGAATACATGGAATTCATTTTCTGTTGTGTTTCAAACTAACAAATATGTATATAGCTTTTTGTTTTTTTACTTATTTACATTTATTCTTTTTATTTATTTTTATATTTTCAGAATAACATTTGCATTAAATATTTACGTTGTCTCTGCTTCTAGTGCGAAGATAAAGTCACATTTCTAGATTGGCTATTGTATAAAAAAGGATAAATCCAGACACCTTCAGGATTATTGAATGATTGATTAAGAACCTTAACCCTTTATGTACTGAATTATGAATTCATGAAAATTTTATTTTCTAAAGCATTTTTCATGAATTTTTGAAACTATGTTAGAAGATCTACATAATCATTTAATAAATTTTAGAAGGATTAATTGAATTTGAATTTATAGGGATTTTGTGCAATATTTATAATCCCACTCAAATCTTTTATTTTAAATATTTTTTTAAGTATTTTGTATAGAATTAGGAAATGTACAAATACAATTTTTTTCTTACAACAGAAATATAGAAATATTTCGGAATTGAAACCTTCCCCCCTCACCCAACGCCAAGAAAGCTGAAAAGATGCAAAGAAAAAAGAAATCATCCTTTTAAAAATATTTTTTTTGTGTGTGTGTGTGTAACCAATAATGCTTTTTGGAACAAGATAAACTAATGCATCTATAACTCATTCTAAACTGTATTACTACTAATCAATTTATTAAATGAATTTTTTAACAAGTTATTTTAATTGTACTTATAAGTACCGTCAGTAGATAAAGGGTTAAAATAATATTGCTATTATGTCTTAAATGCTTTCAAATAAATAAATTTTTTCAAGCAAACCAGATTTTATGATATGTAATTTTAATATTACCAATTTGCTTTTCAGAAGAAAGAACAAAGAATAAATTCTAAATATTGCTATTATTTTAAATACATCTTTATATATAATTAAGCTAAAAAAGTTAAGGAGGTTCGGAACCCTTCATTTTCGAAATATCGATTTTCTAATTTTTTTTCCGAAAATGGTTTAGATTTCTTCTGGTAATGTTCTTTTCAAATTTTACTTTAAGAAATGCATATTTTCTGGATTAAACTATTTTCCAACATAAAGCCATTTAAAATATATATCGAAAAAGTATATAAAAAAAGATCGAAATGCATAGAGTCTTTCTTAACTGAAAATAATGTATTCTTATAATTTCCTTATCTTTTATTTTGCAAACCAATCGAAACAAAAGGAAAATCCAGAAAATGTAATTACTATTAAATTTACATGCCATAGTATAACAGGTGCATGTATAATAGTTACTGTATTACAGCTTATAACAGGTACTTGCCTAATTTTTACAGGTGGCCATTGTGCTTGCTCCGTATATAAAAATAAAAAGTTAAAAGAAAGGAGAAAGCATATTTATTTAAAGGAACTCAGTACGATTCCAAACGTGTTTCATGGGTATTCAAACAGATAGGTTTGGCAATAACATATGTCCTCGCTTTGCATTCCCATATTTTTTGTATGTTTGTACAAGTTTTATACTTTTTAATTTTCCTTACTATATTTTACAGCTACATATTCTATGAAGGTTTCCTTTTTTTTAAACAAAAGGGGGAAGGGGTACGCACAATACGTCGAATATATCTAAAGATAAAAAAAATACAGTCTCAAATCGTAGGTGCGCGCAATATGTCGAATATACCTCAAAACAGAAAATTACAGTCCCAAATCGTAGGTGCGCGCTATGCTTCGAATATACCTCAAAACAAAAAAATTAGTCTCAAATCGTAGGTGCACGCAATAGGTCGAAGATACCTCAAAACAGAAAATTACAGTCTCAAATCGTAGGTACGCGCAATCAGAGTTGGGCAGTATCGAAAATACATGTATTTGAAATACATTTTCAAAATACATTTGTATCTTGTATTTTGTATTTTAAGCCGATAAGAACAAAGTATTTTTGTAATGTATTTTCTGATGGTTTTACAATGTATTTTGTATTTTGAAAATACTCAAAATACATTTTTTCCAAATTTCAAATTGCCATGTTTAAACCGCACAGAGAAAAGCTGGGATTCATTAAAAGGAAATACATGACTATCTGTTTTGATTAGTTTTCAAATTCTGTTCCGGAAGTTAATATAAACACACTTTTCGACTATTGCTGAGAAAAGGAGGTTGGTGAATATGATGTTTTGATACATTTTATTCTTGCTGATTAGTTACAGAAATAACTTTTATTTATCTTAATGTTGCTGTGGGAATTACAAGAAAAAAAACATGTATTGTGATAGACCGAAAGGATCTTTCAGAGCTGCGCAGGTGCAGCGCTCTATTACCGACAGTTGCTCATTGACCACACATATAAGGAGCTCAATTTTTTTTAATGGTCTAGTAGTTTTATTTAAAAATATCGAAAAAGGATTCCTAAAAAAATCACATGTTTCATTCTTTAATACAAATTTTGTTAGACAGTAAACCGCAAGAAAATTGCTACAATGAACTTTTAAAGGAACGATTTGACTATGAAAAAATGAAATTTATGACATTGCAAATTTTGCATTCGAATTATTCCTACTTTTTATGAATATTTTCTAAGTGCTTTCTTTTTACGAATATACGAGCTTTCATATTTTTTCTGCTCTATATTAAGAGTTTGAAGACTTTCATAGTAAGTGCAAATGATTTCTTATTTCTTTGCGCTTATATATGGTTTGATATTTTACCCGAGTGTTTTAATTTTAAAACTACTTTATACGAAGAATTCGTACTTTTGTTAATAATAATAATTCAACTTGTATTAAAAATTATCTAATTTTTTTCATTTGTATTTTTGCATTCAGTAATACATATTTCAAATTTCGTATGCATTATTTCTAAAATGCACCATAATCGAAAAGTTCCCCAAAAAGAAAATCCCCAAATATTTTATTAGTGGAAGGCCTAAAAAATCTTCGTAGTTGTGAGCTCTTATTAAACACACTCGCATTATATAAAAAGAAAAAAATACATTTAAACACATTTAAACAATTTATTCGGTGTCATTCTGCATATAAGATTATTATAAAATATGTTCGTTTGTAGACATATACTAAGAAAGACTGATTGAAAAGACTGATACTAGACTAATTTGTTTTTACATTCTTCCAATAAATAAGAAGGAAGTATTGGAATCGAAAAAGTTTTTGACTTTCGTTTTTTGCTTGATTTACACGTTTCGGGATGTCTTGAACGCGATTTAACTATTTTTGAAAACTGTGTGTATATCTGTTAGTCTGTGTGAGACACAATTTTTGTGGCCCTTCAATCTCAAGAACTAATGCATTATGCATGGAGTTTAATAATAATAATCAAACTTCAGATTAAGATAGACTTGGGTATAACTTAGCTTTGGGTTTATATCGCCCAACAGGTGGCACTGCTATGCTTAATTATTTTATTCCATGATAGCTATATTGTAAGAACCAATATACAGAATTTCATTTAACTGCATATAGTCCTGAATAGAAATACTTGCCGATTAACTTTTAGTGTATATCGTTCAACTGGTGGTGCTGCTATGCTGGGTTTTTCATGATTTCCGCGATAACCATATCCAAAAAACTAATGGACAAAATTTAATCCAATTTCATATTATTTGAGATCTTCAAATAAATTAATGCTGATAAAATTTGGGGTGCATCGCTCAAGAGGTGGCGTTGTTATGCTGTGTTTTTATGATTACCGTAGCATGTACGTAAAATTCTCGTTTTTTGTTTGTTTGTTTGTTTGTTTTCTTCCATGTCAAAATGATCATATTTGTAAATCAAATTTAAATGAAATAAGTACCACGTAGATTAAAGGTACCTTTTTAAAATAAATCTTCTGGTTCGTAATGCTAATTTTTAAAAAATCTGAAATTGGCAGGTGTGCCGTGAGAGCTTATATCTCAAGAACTAAAGCACGGAATTTCATCAAACTTCATCATATTCAGTTAGTATGGGTGACATTTTGGTGTATATCGTACTACAGATGAATTTTTTTCTGTGCTGCGTTTTTCAGGCTTTTCGAGATTTTTATATCTCTGCACCTATTGAATAGAATTGCACCAAACGCTTTATGCTTTTTCTGAAAATCAATACTGTCTCAATTTTGGCTTAGAACACTCAGTAGCGGGCGGTGCTATCCTATGCCTCGTGAAAGAGATTCCTTATCGGATCCACAATCTAGAGGTCTGCACGGGTCGGAATTTCCAGGACCGAGTCCGGCCCGCACAAAAACAATCTTGGCCCGGCCCGTACAAAAATCAGTGAAAACAGGCCCGGACCGTCGAAAAATCAATTAAATGAGGCCTGACTCAATTTCTACAAAAAATTCAGATTTTTCTAAACATACAATTAAGATTCTTTTAAAGACTATTGCATTCATATTTATGGGATAATTTTAAAGTAAAATTTCAAATTACTATGTGTTCGCAAGACAGAAAATACAAAATAGCTACATTAATGATTACTTAAGAGTCTTAGACGTTTCAACATTCAAAGATTCATTAAAAAATTAATGTAGTTTAGAATAAAAAAAAGGAGGGTTAAAAACAGGATAATTTTTGAAGGTGTATAATAAAAAGCAGATTTGTGAAACTATTTTTCTGACATTTAATAAGGCTTTTCTGAAATCCAAAGGAGCTTTCTGATACATTTCTGAATTCATTTTTTTTCGGAAACACATAAGATTGGCAGGTTTTCTTATTCAGAAACTATGTAATCGAATAACGTTATCATTTTTTGATAAAGGCAATATATCTTTGAGAAAACACTGTCAAAGTGAAAGCTTTGAATCGAATTTCCGAAAGCGATAGCACGGGAAGGGAGAAAAACCTGCAGTCACGTGACAATAATCTCTTATATCTAGATAAGCCATTTATTTATTTAAAAAAAAAAGGAAAACCGCTATTCGATTCCAAGTCCCTTTAATAGTTAGGTCTGTCAATTTTAAGCCTTTACAGTATTTAATGAGTCAGAAAATGTGTCAGGAAATTTCTTATTGTTGAGCAGTGAATTTGAGAACCACCTTGAGGTATATTTCCAAAGATTCCGATAAGAGAAGTTCATTATCGCTATTAATATTTTACAAAACATATTGCTTTCTCTACACAACACATTCTGAGAACAATAAAGTCCAGTTCCGGCCCTGCTCGACTATGTAGAAGAAAATGCAAGCCTGATCTCGGCTCGGCCCGAGTCTGCTGAAAAAAATTAAGCAATGGCTCAGACACAATGTAACTGTCCGATGCTGATCTCTACGCTGGACATGTTACATTTCTGTATTGATGTTGTCAAACTAGCATCAGCTTGTGACGCCCATTTATACTTATTACTTATTCTCGCGAAAGTCACATTCATTGAAAATGACTCATATTTTATCGTCTTCGATTAAAGTTTTATAGCGGGCCGGTAGCCCCGCTTAATTTCTTTTATCGGCCAGACCCGTTAATTTTGTTTCTCGGCCTGGCCTGTTGAAAAAATTGTTCTAATTCTGCCGGCCCGTTTGAAAATTCGCCTACATTTTGTCGGGCCGGGTACGGACCTCAGGCCAAGCCGGGCCCGTGCAGACCTCTACCACAATCGATTCATGCAGTTATTTCTACTGAGTAACTATCTTTAAAGGGAAGTTTATTCATTATTAGTTATTCTTGCAACTTTCATACACTTTTAAGCACATGGTTTCTCTAATCTTTCAGTTTTATTTTTGTTATCTTTTGTTGAGTTTTAATTAATTTTGCTTCTTTATTTGTCAATTTATAATTTCTAAAAATGTTATCAGTTTTGCAAACCAGCTTTGCATTTGACTAGTGCAATTTAATGCACAATCGTTTTTTTTTTTTTTTTTTTAAATGTATTTTGTATTTTAAATGTATTTTCAAAATACATGTATTTTGTATTTTGAATGTTTGAAATTTGGAAAGTATTTTGTATTTTGTATTTTAAGTTGAAAAAACAATGTATTTTGTATTTTGTATCGAAAATGGTTTTTCGATGTATTTTGCCCAACTCTGCGCGCAATACGTCTAACATACCTCAAAACAGAAAATTACAGTCTCAAATCGTAGGTGCGCGCAATTCGTCGAACATACCTCATAACAGAAAATTACAGTCTCAAATCGTAGGTGCACGTAATTCGTCTTACATACATCAAAAGAGAAAATTACAGTCTCAAATCGTAGGTGTGCTCAATACGTCGAACACACCTAAAAATAGAAAAATACACTCTCAAATCGTAGGTGCTTGTTATGCGGGAGCGCGTTATACGATCAAAAATTATCAAACATATCAAAATTTAAAACGTGATTTTTAATTTTGTTTGACTTTTGTCTTTACTCGTGTCGTCAAATTCGCAATAATATCACATGGTTTCTATGTCTCATCCTTGCCCTTGCATCTGAAGACACACTTTTATTTATTTATTTATCTTAATGTATTCTTTTTGTTTATTTATTTATTTTCAGTTTTAGCCATCTACTCTAAATCGCTGTTCAAAAATACTTGTGCACACTTTCATTTTCTTGGCATTACCAGTTTCTTCGCATTAACATATATTGAAGCTTTGTATGCAAATATTGGGAATGTTCATGAAATCACGCATAAGAAGATGACACTTCGCGTTCTTATGTCACATTTCATTTTTTTTGCCGAATAACGTAGAAGGTGTTGTGTTGAAAATATTTAGTTTTTTTTTTTTTTTTTTTTTCAAAAGTGCGCGATTATGCATTACCTGAAACTTGTTTTTTTCTTTTGTGCCTAAAGAACAGGAAGATATAAGCTGGATGCATTTGAAAAATCTTTGGTTACAATGTTATCCTCAATGTTAGTCAATAGTGTCAGTTAGTTAACAATGTTAGTTATCAGAATTTCTATAAACATACCTAAAATGATTAAATAATTTGCTTCAATCAAAGAAAGACCCATTTCAATTTACAGTATAATGTAAAAAAAAATTCTTTAAAATACGCAAATTGTACTGGCAATCAAAACACCAGTACTATTTCCGTATTTTAACGGAATTTTTTTCCCCGTAAATTCCGGAAAAAATCCCGTTTTTTTTTCAAAAAATTTACAAAAAAAAAAAAATCCGTTAAAATACGGAAATAGTACTGGCGTCTCGATTTCCAGTACATTTTCTGTATTTGAACGGTTTTTTTGTTTGTTTGTTTGTTTTGTTTTGTTACAGTGTAGGCTTCCGTTATATCACTCCTTATCCGTGTCTTCTCTTTACCCCCGAAAAAAAGCTATCTTGATAGAACTTTCTAAGTTAACTATTAATCGAACTTTAAGAATGTTATCATCAATGTTAGTCGACAATGCCAATTAGTTATCAGTGTTAGTAATCAGAATTTGTATAACATACCTAAAATGATTCAATCATAGCAAAGTAAAATCCATTATGATATACAATAGGCTCCCGTTATATAGCTTTTTCCCCCGTGTCTACCAAACAACAAAAAAAAAAAAAACTACTTTAATCGAACTTTCTAATTTAACAATTAATCGAACTTTAAGAATGTTATCATCAATGTTAGTCATCAATGAACACCAGAACTTGTGTAAACATACCTAAAATGATAAAATAATTCGCTCATAGCAAAGTAAAATCTGTCATGATACACAGTAGCTTCCTCTTTTTCCGTATCTCCCTGAAAAAAAAATTACTTTACTCGAATTTCTTAATATTCTGATATGCGGAAGAATTGCAATAATTACTCTAATGTTAAATTTATTGAAAAATCTATAATATGGGCGTAAATTAACTTTTAGGAGACTAATATAAAACATTTACTTGTAGGTTATCATCTTTTTTAATTCTTTAATTCTTTTTTCAGATTGCATTTCCTGTTACAACCATTTCTTCCACTTTTAGTACCAGAACACTCTGAAAATTGAAACTAAATTCAAAGGATTATTAGTCGGGTTTTTTTTTTTTTTTTTTTTTTTTTTATAATTAGACCATAAAAAAATTTAATTTTCTTTTTTTAATACAGGGTGGCCATAATTAAACGACCCTACTTGAAAGTTGCAATTGTTCATAAAGTTTTCAAATTTTGTGAAATACATAATAAAGGGATGGGAATTTGTTTAAGCAAAAAAAAAAAAAAAAAAAAAAAATCGAACTTTTGCCACCAGAGGGCGATTTTTAATAAATTACACATTTAGCATTACGATAGTTAATAAATTTTATTTATTAACTTAACTTTATTCTAAAGACAGCATTTCACGACATGTTCCTAGCATTTCCCAGAACACACTGAGGTCAACTGTGGAACATGCTATCTTACGATTCCAGATTGTATCCAAAAATGATGACCGTCATGCGGAACATGTTTGGTTATAACAATTTTTTTTTTTACTATTGTAAATGTATGCTAAATGTGTAATTCGTTAAAAAACAACCTCCTAGTCTTTTTTTTTTTTCCGCTCAAACAAATGCCCATGCCTTTATTATGTCCGCCACAAAGTTTCACAACATTCTGAACAGTAGTTTCGTCGGTAGGCAACTTTAAAATAGGGTCGTTTAATTATGGACATTCTGTAAATAAAATTCCTAAACTATCGTAATGCTAAATGTGTAATTTATTAAAAATTGCCCTCTGGTGGCGAAATTTTGAACTATTTATTATTATTATTATTATTTTGCTTAATCAAATTCCGATCCCTTTATTATGTCTTTCTCAAAATTTCACAACTTTATGAACAATATTTTTTGATTTACTTTATGAACAATATGATTTTGTCTGTAGACAACTTTAAAGTAGGGTCGTTTAATTATGGACACTCAGTATGTACACAGATTCATCTAAAACCTATTTATTATTATTATTATTATTATTATTATTTTGCTTAAACAAATTCCGATCCCTTTATTATATCTTTCTCAAAATTTCACAACTTTATGAACAATATTTTTTGATTTACTTTATGAACAATATGATTTTGTCTGTAGACAACTTTAAAGTAGGGTCGTTTAATTATGGACACTCAGTATGTACACAGATTCATCTAAAACCTATTTATTATTATTATTATTATTATTATTATTATTTTGCTTAAACAAATTCCGATCCCTTTATTATATCTTTCTCAAAATTTCACAACTTTATGAACAATATTTTTTGATTTACTTTATGAACAATATGATTTTGTCTGTAGACAACTTTAAAGTAGGGTCGTTTAATTATGGACACTCAGTATGTACACAGATTCATCTAAAAACTATTTATTATTATTATTATTATTATTATTATTTTGCTTAAACAAATTCCGATCCCTTTATTATGTCTTTCTCAAAATTTCACAACTTTATGAACAATATTTTTTGATTTACTTTATGAACAATATGATTTTGTCTGTAGACAACTTTAAAGTAGGGTCGTTTAATTATGGACACTCAGTATGTACACAGATTCATCTAAAACCTATTTATTATTATTATTATTATTATTATTTTGCTTAAACAAATTCCGATCCCTTTATTATGTCTTTCTCAAAATTTCACAACTTTATGAACAATATTTTTTGATTTACTTTATGAACAATATGATTTTGTCTGTAGACAACTTTAAAGTAGGGTCGTTTAATTGTGGACACTCAGTATGTACACAGATTCATCTAAAAACTATTTATTATTATTATTATTATTATTATTATTTTGCTTAAACAAATTCCGATCCCTTTATTATGTCTTTCTCAAAATTTCACAACTTTATGAACAATATTTTTTGATTTACTTTATGAACAATATGATTTTGTCTGTAGACAACTTTAAAGTAGGGTCGTTTAATTATGGACACTCAGTATGTACACAGATTCATCTAAAACCTATTTATTATTATTATTATTATTATTATTTTGCTTAAACAAATTCCGATCCCTTTATTATGTCTTTCTCAAAATTTCACAACTTTATGAACAATATTTTTTGATTTACTTTATGAACAATATGATTTTGTCTGTAGACAACTTTAAAGTAGGGTCGTTTAATTATGGACACTCAGTATGTACACAGATTCATCTAAAACCTATTTATTATTATTATTATTATTATTATTTTGCTTAAACAAATTCCGATCCCTTTATTATGTCTTTCTCAAAATTTCACAACTTTATGAACAATATTTTTTGATTTACTTTATGAACAATATGATTTTGTCTGTAGACAACTTTAAAGTAGGGTCGTTTAATTATGGACACTCAGTATGTACACAGATTCATCTAAAACCTATTTATTATTATTATTATTATTATTATTTTGCTTAAACAAATTCCGATCCCTTTATTATATCTTTCTCAAAATTTCACAACTTTATGAACAATATTTTTTGATTTACTTTATGAACAATATGATTTTGTCTGTAGACAACTTTAAAGTAGGGTCGTTTAATTATGGACACTCAGTATGTACACAGATTCATCTAAAAACTATTTATTATTATTATTATTATTATTATTATTTTGCTTAAACAAATTCCGATCCCTTTATTATGTCTTTCTCAAAATTTCACAACTTTATGAACAATATTTTTTGATTTACTTTATGAACAATATGATTTTGTCTGTAGACAACTTTAAAGTAGGGTCGTTTAATTATGGACACTCAGTATGTACACAGATTCATCTAAAACCTATTTATTATTATTATTATTATTATTATTTTGCTTAAACAAATTCCGATCCCTTTATTATGTCTTTCTCAAAATTTCACAACTTTATGAACAATATTTTTTGATTTACTTTATGAACAATATGATTTTGTCTGTAGACAACTTTAAAGTAGGGTCGTTTAATTATGGACACTCAGTATGTACACAGATTCATCTAAAACCTATTTATTATTATTATTATTATTATTATTTTGCTTAAACAAATTCCGATCCCTTTATTATGTCTTTCTCAAAATTTCACAACTTTATGAACAATATTTTTTGATTTACTTTATGAACAATATGATTTTGTCTGTAGACAACTTTAAAGTAGGGTCGTTTAATTATGGACACTCAGTATGTACACAGATTCATCTAAAACAAATGCCATACCTGAAAGTAATACTTGATTTTTATACTTTTTGATTCTGGAAACGTGTTTCTGGCATAGCAACTGCATGAAATAATGTTTCTACTAAAATAAATATTCACAATTTTATATATAAGCGTTTTTTATACATTTTGCGATACGATTTCATTTCTTTCTCTTCTTCTTTTTTTTCATTTTTTTTTTTTCACTCTTTTTGATTTAACTTAACTTGTTTTTTGTATGTAAAGGTAGAATTTTGTAATCAATTTTTCACTTACTTTCGGTTAGGCTGGAATTATAAAAACTATGTACACAGGTGTGTATCCGGTGACAATACGACATTTTAATATATTTAGAACTTAATTATAAACTAATAAATTGATTTTAAGACATTTTTTCTTTTGCTAGTCACAGGTGATAGACAGCCGTATAGTCTTTAGAGTCAAAATTATTCACCAGTTACAAAAACAATGCAGTTGCCTGATGACCCATACCATACTCGCCAAAATAGGCCAAATTATTATTATACGTTGAGAGAACAGCTTGCTAATCCTGAATAAATAGTTTTAATTTTTTTTTCATTGCTATTGCCGTAATTTAAAAAAATAAATAGAGCAAAAATTATATATAATCTAAGAAATTCACTATACACCGGGAAGCGATAGCACAGACAATCACCTCATCGAGTTCACGGCTGAAATTTCAGAACTAGTTAAAACTCGATCCGCACATTAAAACGCAATCGGTCTGCCAAATCATATATTGGCGGAAAACACCTGAAAACCTGATTTTAGCGGTTGACTCGTAAATTTGCCATTGTGTTTTCTGAACCCAAAGGTATAAAAACATGGAGGACTGGGAGCAGGAAAATGCAATGGTAAACTTACCAGTCAACCGCTAAAATCGGGTTTTCGGGTGTTTTCCGCCAATATATGACTTGGCAGACCGATTCTGTTTTAATATCCGGATCGAGTTTTAACTAATTCTGGAAATTCAGCCGTGAACTCGACGAGGTGATTGTCTGTACTGCCGGCTCCCAGTCTACTAGGTTGCTCTTTCTATCAAGCTTAAATTAAAGTCTTAAATTTTCAAAAATCGGGGCAAACGCCAAATTGGCGAATTTTAACGGGAATTTTCTGGAACTACTTGTGCATTGCAGTCATGAAATAAGGCTTGGCTTTTAAGATAAACATTGAATGTTTATGAAAGAGTGCTTTCTTTTCTTTTCTCCCTTTTTTAAAAAAAAATATTTATTAACCCTTTGCACTCGAGGGCTCCGGAGCGGAGCCATTTAAAATTTGTCTTCAAACAAGAAGGCTCCGCTACGGAGACAATGCAAACAATTTTGTGATACCTGTCTAGAAAAGCCAAGATTACATATTGGCAATTGCTTCGAGAGGTATCACACTTTGGACGAATACAAAATGTAATAATTTTATAATTTTTTTATCATAACATTTGTATTCATAAAAAATTAAAAAGATAATAAGATATAACTAAAATCGCTTCGAGTTGCTGGTAATACGAATGAAAAAAAATCTTCGAGTGCAAAGGGTTAAAGTTCTACACAGGTCGTGGATACGTAGCAAATCGTTTAGCAATAAAGTTTTTGAAGCAGATATTGTTTTTATAATATCCATATATTATACTCTGTATGAGCCTTTTTAACTCTGCATTATATAAGTATTTTTTAGACATCTCTAGAGATGAATTAAGGAGTTTATTTCTGCTGGCGGGGAGGATGATAATTATTTAACAGCAATTACATTTGTTATGTTATTTAAAAAAAAAAAAAATGTTGCGGATAAACCTTTTAACCTCTTACCATTGTCACCCAGGCCCCAATTAACCTCTGAAGTTAGGGGAAGTACAATACAATTTTTGGGGCACTTTTTAATCGTTAACAGTTTTCTAAATTCTACAAGTGTGGAAATACATTAATGCTGCTACAAATCTTACTCCCAGGAGTGACTTAGCTGATTTCACATGTACTTCATTACACAGCTTTTCTATGTTCCATGTAGTATTATTGATAAATTATTTTTGTAATATATACATATAATTGTTGTATGTTCAGTTATCTAGGTGGTTCCATCATCATGTCACATCAGAATGTCATAAGATTAGTTAGTAGCCTATTGATTCCATTCAAATTTTCCGGTTATATATAGTTTGATGAAGTCGAATGGGCTTTCTTTTAAACTATGCAAACTTTCTTCTTTAAAAAAAATCGAATATGCTATATAAAATTATAAAAACGGTATTTAGAGATCCGATTTTAC
Source organism: Maratus speciosus (assembly GCA_963932465.1). NCBI lineage: Eukaryota > Metazoa > Arthropoda > Arachnida > Araneae > Salticidae > Maratus > Maratus speciosus. The sequence continues at coordinate 294,503,995 of OZ010793.1, read as the reverse complement.
AGTCATTTTTGGGCCCTTTTCAAATTTTAGCGGGTAAGCTTGTACTTCACATGCTTGTTGGATAATCAGGCATTGTTGCAGCTCAACCCGAGTACGGACAATACCGTCTCGGAGACGGTCTGGTTCGAAACCTGAACTCTTTTCAGCTGGGCCAACTCAAACGAGCAATGTTAGTGATTATGCGAATGCAGTCTGATATGAGCAATATTAGGTTATTTTACACATAAAAGCCGAATCGGGTTTGCCTTCTTTTCGAATAGACATTTGAATATAAAATTCACAACTTTCATATTCTTATTATACTTGAAGAGGTAGGGGGTTGTCTTACAACTCTGTTAGGGTGTTCATGCACAACTGTAAGTCTTTAATAATAAGTCTTTTGCAGCAGATATTGATTATGTAACAACCGTGTGAAATATTACTTGATCTAAACCTTCATAACTTTGTATATATTGCACGCCCTTCCCCTATCCCAGCACTGTAAAGGTACGCTCTAAAACTTTCGTACCTCTCCGAACCCTTTCATTTTAAATTGCAATCTCCCACCCCCGCATTTATTGTTGAGGCCTACACTCAATTTCCCCGCTCTAAATGGAGCTGCAAATGCTTTGTTGTGACTACCCATATATCGAAAAGTGGAGGGGGCTCTGCACGATTGTCACGAGTCATGTCATATTTGTCATCATCACCCCCATCCGCAGCCAATCCCTAGAGGGGGATTAAACGAATTTCTCTTCCAATAAACAGTCCGTGTCGAATTTCTAGACTATAAGGCAGGTTTTTAGTTGGCATTTGCGGCCCAAATTGTCAGGTGCTTGCACAGGTCGAGGTTTTCATACGGGATTAGTTATGAGAAGATCGGATATAAGATGCAATCGTTCCTCCTTAAAAGGTAAGACCGAACATATTGAACATTTTGTTAACGAGTTAGAATAATATTTATGAGCTTTTGAGATTAAATCACTGTTCTGAGAAATAATTCAAACTTGTTTCAATGGTCAATGCATATTCTAGAAGTGCATAGTGTATTTTTTATAAATGGACCATGTGTGGTGAATGAAATGTTCAATTAGCCATATATTCAAGAAATTAGATATTGAAAAATAATAGCAGTTTTATCTATTTAAACTCATAGTTTCGTAATCAGCACAATAATACACGATATAACCAAACACAAGTAATTATGCATAGTTAAGTCAACATTTAATTGAATTTTAATTTGACGATGGAGGTTGTTTTAGTTGAATAATTCTTTAATTGTTCGAAGTATTGAAAATACACATTAGGTAAACATGTCTAAATTTATATTTACCTCATGAGACAGGAATTTGGGCTTTAAAAGTGTGGTTGAGACTCATACTTCCAATAAAAGATCGAATTTCTAGAGTTTTTGGCAAGTTTTTTGCTGTTATTTGTGGCCAAAGTTGTCAGGTGCTTGCACAGGTCATAATTTCCATACATGATTAGTTTGTTAAAGATTGCACCAGCCTGGAAGGTAAAACCGATCATATTGAAAATTTTGTTATGGAGGCAAAATATCATATCAGCATGCATTTAAGATTTACAGGCATAGGCTTTTAAAATTAAATGGCTGTTTGCAGAAGTAATTCAAACTTTGCATCAAACTTTGCATCATTCTATACAGGGAGACCATAAAATAACTTTCCCTGTTTGGACGCATATTGGGAATATTCAGATGAATAATACATTTGAATAACAGATTAAGCATGCTCAGTATGTGACCAGCCTTTCTGAATCAAGCTACATGCAGAAAAACTTTTGTATTTTATTTCTGGTATTATTTTCTCACGGAATTCATCGTCCTGTGCTCCCAAAAATCTAAATATAAAATGCAGCAGTGTACTTGATTATTCTGTTGATTATTTAGAGCCACAGGTTCAACGTGTGTGGCAGAATGGAGTGTTCAATTCATCACACATTCTAAAAATTAAGCTTGGAAAAATATTCACCATTTCATTTAAATAAACTTTCAAATCATAATCCCTTAATCAACATATCGCGCACCCACAAGAAAAGTGACACATCTCGCGAAATTTCTCGCATTTTACGTTTTATTGGACGAATAGGCCTGTCATAGGTTAGTCTGCTACACAAAGAGTTTCATAAGTGTAGTTACACAGAAAATAACTTTATTACGCTATATGTTCATTAGTGACCACAAAAGAGGGGTGGATTGTGTGGGGAGGTAAAATTATCCAACCCTCTAAACCTCATCATACGTCTTCATTCTTAAGGATTTTAAGCTTTTATGCACGTTTTTACTGCTGCATGCAGAGCTAAGCGCTATAATTTCATGTTACAGTAAAATCATGCACATTTTCTTTTGCCTCTCCTGTGAAATTTACATTTGTCGAGATGTGTCACTTTTCTTGCGGGTAAGCGATATAATAATACAAAATGTGAAGAATAAGTAACTGCGTATCGTTAAACAATTGTCTAGGCAAAATTTAATGTGACGGTTAATGTATTCTTATTCAGAACGAGATCTTTGACGTTTTGGTTGAAAAATCCCGATTAAAAGAAATTCTCTTAATTTATATTGACTCAATTTGAGCGGCATTTGGATTTTAAAAATATAAACTTTGCCACACAAACCCACGTTGATTTAAAGACTTAGAATACTTCTTGGAATTTCCATTTTAATTTTATTTTCTTGGTCACAGTGAACCTTCTCATATAGGTTTGATCCTGATTCTGCAAAATAATACTATGAATGCAAAGAAATTCGTCTTCAAATCATCATAGAAAGTAAATCAAGACTGACACGTCACGTGTCGTTTGACGAATACGTTGCTCATTTCTGGTCCATGGGATGTGTATACGTCCTTTGCTTTGAAAAGCATTAGAAAGTCTGTACTAATTAGTTTTATTTTTTTTTTGTTATTGTACAATAAATAAATGCCAAGACCTTTCACATTTATTATATATTATAGTAATCGGAATTATTCTTCTAACAGTAATATGTTCTGTACCAACAGAACCAATCCGCACCGAATTTTAGACTTGGCGTGTTTTTAATTCGCAAGTACGCTGTTTACATGTGGTATATGATCATATAAGTAGTTTTTCTTGGTAAAATATAAATAAGGTAGGAACTCTTTCTTGAGGGATCAATGAGGATTGAACTTTTACAAAACAGACTGGATATTTATGAGCATGCCCTCATGAGACTTAATATGCAATAAATTGCCATTTTGAGAAATAATTTAGATTCGTTTTAATGATCAATGCACATTAGCTTCTTCATGGGTTGGAATAAATGCCAGTTGTTTTGGTAAATGTTTAAGTAATTGTTCGAGCAAAAATTCCACATTTTTCATTCTATATGAGAAATTAATTCTAGAAATTTATTAAGTGATTTTAGATTACTTTCATCGACATTATACAATATATCCTATCCGTTTATATTTCTAATGCGGTGTGTTCTTTCAAAAATCATTCGCCTTCATACAACACTGAGTGTAAGCCCTGTATTTTATCACTATACTAATCGTTACCTTTCTGAGGCATATTCTCAAAACATGTTCCAAAAATGTCCATAAAGTCCAGCATATAATATGGGATTTGCTATTGGAAGATCCTTCTTGTAGAAATTGAGACAGGACATAATAAGCTTTTATTAATGAGACTGAATAATTATGAATCCGAATTTAAGATTCAGAATATTCAGAAGGATAATCCTTTGAGATTCAATGACCGTTTCTGGGGAATAATTCAAATCTGTTTTAATGATTAATGTGTATTCTGTGAATACAGGGGAAAGTTAAATAAAGGGAAGTTGTCGGTTAATTGGAATATCAATTGTTTCCCTTTAAATATTACTAATGTCTATGACTTCTAAGGTGAAATGTTACCATCAGACATGAGTCATGAATAGTGACATTAACTTGGAGGGATAAGAATCTTCCGCGTTTCGGCGGATTTCCAGGCTATTTTTTAATTTCAGTGAACACCCCTGCCCTCGTTCCTAAACGTCCGCTTCACCCCTTTGCCACTCCCCAACGCAAAAATTTTAAAATTATTTTTTAAATAAATAAATAAATAAATATATATATATATATATTCTGAATTTTGCCCCCTCCGAAAACCCCTGACACTTCTGCTATATCCCCTTTTAACCCCCCTCTCAAGAAAAGAGGGCAAAACAATTTTCCGCCCCCCCCCCCGCCTCCTGCCGTCCTTTCAGTCTGGATGTTATCACATATGTTAGTTTGAGGAAATATTTCACTTTAGAATTAGTAAGCAGCAGATACTTCCAACAATGAATGTCTGATACACTTCTCTGTATTAGAACTTTTCCCTTCTTTAATGTTTTTTTTTTTCTTTTTTTGTAAAGCTTATTTTACAGTGTTTCCCTTAGGAAACAAAGTGCATCTATTTACATACATTTATTCATTACGTATAGTAGAAATATTCGAGCAATTTGTTAAATTACTCTGAATTGCTTTCATATTCTAGTACCATTGATATATATTTCAAAACTGTATGATGCTTATTCAAATTCAATAGGCTTGTATTTTCCGAATTTGGATGTTCTACCCATCCCTCAATACTTTTTTAAAGTCTAAATTTGTCTTGTAACAAGATCTTAGTATAACATCGGTAGTGTAAGCTATGTTATGGAGTATATTTCGTTCAGGCGTTTTCATTTATTTATTTATTTATTTATTTTCGTTTTCTGCTGTAAAAGAATGTTGTTCTTCTGAATTTCTAAAAATTATAAAACAGTGCGCATTAATTCCCTTTAATGTTAATGTCCGAATTTTAATGTAATAATTAAGGATCGACCGAAACCGAATTTCGGTAATCTTTCTTTTCTTGTCTGAAAATAAAAACGAAAATGTCCAGAAAAATAAAAAATAAAAAAATAAGTAATCAATACATATATAAATATACATAATTATTAATTAATTATACGTGTTGCCCAAGTTGGCTCTCTATGCCCCTGACCAAAACTAACTTTTTATTTTTATATAAAATAAAATGTAATTAAATCATCAACGACACAGAATGATTTTCTAATTATACGAATTTCATCTAATTAAAAAATGTTTTAGGTGTACATACCTCGATTTATCTTTATAATTTTTATAAAATGATCATTTGCTATACTAGAACTTTCTCAAAGAGTATTCGAAACACTTCTGCGGTTTGAAACAAAAAAATTTCTATTTCTGTTATGTCTGTATCTTTTAATGAGCACATAAAAAGTACCTTCAAAGTTTAGTCATATAGGCATTGCTTGCTTTATCATTTGCACACACATCTTGAGTCAGTCGTGACTGATAATTATAAACTGTGAATTTCATAGCAACAATTAAAGAGTGTCTCATTTCATCCTATACAGCTAAAATCAATGATTAATGTTGAAAATTTCGGAAGGAAAAATGGAGATTTTTGGAATATAGATAGTTTCGGTCCAGCCGAATTTTTTCCACAATTATCGCCGAAAACGAGTTTTCGGTGAAACTCAGATTTTGAGCCGAAAACGAATTTGAATTTTCGGTCGATCACTAGTACAGTAGAACCTCTTTTATCCAAAACTCTGCTAACCGAAACTCTCGGTTAACGGAAATCCATTTTTAAAGTTTTTTTTTTTTTTTTTTTTTTTTTTTGTATCATATTCTTTGTTCCGAACTAAGAGTACATAAAAATATTTTCGGTCCCCTTCCTTAGAGTTCCTTTGAATTTAGTTTGAGCTCCCGTAAGCTGCGGAGTGGAACAAAGAAAACAAACAAATTTGCAATTCTGAAGCTTTTGAATGTTTTTCAAAAGGTTTGGCATGGCTGGAACAGCAGAAAGACTGTGATACTGGTAAGCAAATAATTAAAAAAAACCTCCATGATAGAGCTTCAAAGCAAAAGCAATCGAAACTGCGACAAAGAAAACATTTTTTCAAACCCTTGTGATATATGTAAAAGGTACTTAATTTCAAAATTAAAATTCAGGTAATTTATTCTTGTTTTAATCTTGCTATTGCTTTATTTTTATTAAGCATTTGTTACCATAATAAGAAACATTGCATATATTTCTCTTTAATCTAAGTATTCTCGATTATCCGAAGATTTCGATTTTCCGAAAGAGGATCAGTCCCAATTACTTCGGATAATCAAGGTTCTACTGTATTAATAAATAAGGGTCAACATTAAGAGGATGTTCCGTGTTTGGTGAGTATCAATTGCTCATCGCTGACAAGCACTGCTACCTATGATTCCTAAATTAATCTGATAATATCAAAGATCCAGTTAAATTAGCATGCCATTCATCTAGATTAATAATAATTAACTTTATGAATAGAGAAGTTCTCATATTATCTCTCGATGTACCCGCTTCATACATTTATTTACTCCAAATTCAACAACTTACATTTTTGCAACTTATTTTTTATATCTCAGATTAGGATGTTTTACTATAACTATAAAATACATATACAACTACAGGGCCAGCGCAATGTCGCGCATTGCTCCCTCGCAAATCACTTAGTACTGGCAAACCCAACGTCTCTGATAGTGGACTAATAATAATTATTTTTTAAATTGTATATATACTCGTATCATAGAATAACTTATAATATGGATTATAAAATGTATAAAAAATACCACGCAACTTCTTTTATGTTTAATGTGCTTAATTATTAATTTTTAAAAATCTATCCTTTACAATATTTATTTTTTTATTTTATTTTATTTTATTTTTTATTTATTTATTTTTTTTTTTTTTTTTTTTTTTTTTTTTTTGTATTCACGGTTATTTTCAGGATCTCCACAAACCTATACATTCCGCGACCAGTATATCACCTTTGGCTGTAAGAAATAAAGTTCACACTTACTTTTTTTACGAAACGACATTTAGAAATAATTTAGAGCAAAAATGTCATTATTTTATACAGAAGCAACATTACCGTATTTTATGGAAGAAACGCTGCACCGTTTACGAGTTTAAAAGCTAATTTTTTTCCAAGTGCGGCGTTTACGATTTTTTTTAGTACCAACCGAGTTTCCTTAATTTAAAAATTCATAAAAATACATAAAATCGGATTTAAATATTTTAAATAAAACTTCAGATATCTTTAGATATTAAAAACGAGGCATCTTACACTGCTCAGAAAACTTTGATTAAAGTTAGGTCAATGTGACACTTTCGACAAAAGTAGCGTTCAGACGATGCGGCGTTTACAACTGGTGCGGCGATTATGATATTTTTAAGCTTATTCAGGCCAGTTTGAGGAGTGCGGCTTTTCTTCGATAAAATACGGTATTTCGAATTGTATAGAGAGGTTCGGGGCCCTTAAAGGTCTCCTTCAGTCGGGCGAAAATACCCTCTCGCTAATTTTAAGCAAATGCGAGAATTTTTTAAAAATATCTCGTTTGCATTTGAATGTTTTTAAGTGTTTTTTTTGTTTGTTTGTTTGTTTGTTTTTTGTTGTCTTTGCAATGGATAGCTCAGGTAAATCTGTACAGAGGCCGTTTTGGACTTTTTCGATTTTGTTTGCAGTTTATTTTATTTTTATTTATTTATTTTTTTTTTTTTTTTTATTAGGATGCTTTTACATTCGAAACTGAATCCGAAAGTGAAAGAGTCATAATTAAAAATACTTGTAAACAAAATGAAAAAAGTGGAAAATTGCCATTGTACAGATCTACCTCAGCCATTCAATACAGAATAATAATAAATAAATAAATAAATAAATAAATATATTCAAATGCAAACGAGGTATCTTAAAAATTTTCTTCCATCGGATTAACGTTACCGAACGGGTGTTTTCACTTGACTGAACTAGATCACCACTAACGTGGGTCCGTTTGCCCAATGGTTCCGCAAGTCCTGTACAAGTATTCAGAGAAACTCGGTTCAAATCAAAGATAAATCAGTTTTTTTTTTTTATCTCACTTGAAATTTTCAAACAGTATGTAAACGGTTCCGCAAAAGTAAATAAAGTGAAATAAAATCAAATAAACTGTAACAGTAGTATAGAAATTCATAAACATCAAACCTCCGTGTATACAGCAACCTTAGAACCTGTTAGAAGTTAAGTCTTACTTTCTTTTGCTTTGGTTTCTTATTTTTTTGTTTTGTTTTTTTGCATTTGTTCGTGCCTATAGTAAGAGTATTCTCAATTAGTATAATAGCATAGTAAATGCAGAAGAGGATTTATGTAATTCTTCGAATACGTCTTCAACAATGTTTTAGTGCTTAAAAGAGACCTTGTGTCGGCAGTTCCCATTATCAGGGCTGCCACAGGCAACTTTTTTTTTTTTTTTTTTTTTTTCTATCTCACACCTCTTTCTGAAAACAAAAATTATTCACACACTGTTCGGGAATATTTGCAAGAGAAATATACTACAAAATATGTATTTTTTAAATAGTGGTGCGAATAGAATAGAAAAATAGTGCAGCCCTGCATTATCAGGACTGTCACTGGTGACTATGTTTATATTCCATTCCTACCACTGTTTCCAAAAACAAAAACAAAAAAAAAAGAATTGTGGTTTTAAAATAAATAATCATTGTTTAACGTCTGATATACGATTTAAACTTAAAAAATATATTACATTTCATCAGACATACAAGTAAAAATTACATAAATACATTTAATACAATTAAAAAGCAAACGTTTCGAGCTAAATTTTAGCCTCTCATCAGTGCAATAAATAACATTCAAATGACAGAAAACTATATATCATGTTTACAGTTAAAAATTACTAGCAGTTAAAATTAAATAAAGTATAAAAATTTTTCAAAACAATGCTGAGTATTCAGGAAGAAGTGCACATGATTCATTTATCAGCGTTGTTTCTGTAATTGTGGTTTTCTTTCTCTTGTGCATGTCGTCAAAATGCGTATCAATTATTTTTGTTTCGAAAAAGTGGGATAAACAGAATAAAAAAAACAGTATCCCCTGCATTATGTGCAGACTTCGCCACTTTTTTTTTATGTAATAGGTTTCTTTACAGTAATTTATCGCAGAATTTCTGTCATAAAATAGATGGAATATCACTTCGCAAATGTGAGAATACTTTTCAGAAAAATACTGAGCACCACTGCCTTATATTATGTTCTGGAGAACGAATGAGAATCTTGATAAAGCTATCGCTACCCGATAAATTTGAAGCCATATTGTTTCGAAAATTACAGAAGAACAAATCTCCCTTTCAGATTATCCCCGTCTGTTTTTCTTTTTCTCGTTTTGATCAATTACATTTCTACGAAACAATGCACATATATGTGTTGCATTCTACGTCATCCTATAAATATATTGATTTGAAGGATGAAAGAATCCATCAAAACGCATTAATTTTTCATCCTCGAGCGCCATCTAGTAACATGCATGAACATAAATTAAATCTGATGTTTACATGAGAAAGAATACGCTGTCGACTACTTATTTATATTCTTTTACAAAGAAGAGTGAAAAAAAAAGTATCACGGTTATTTCTCACGATGCTTTAATTAAAGCACAATTACAAATAAATCTTTAAGAATATGGCGGAAACCGCTTACTAAACGAAGCTGAAAAGACAAGGAACATGAAAGTTATTTGTTACATGCAAATTTCGTTAAAACTAATTTCCATACTGGCAACTTTATTTAGGTATACATCTGGTGTAATATTTGTACTTAAAATGTTAAAGAATTGTATAATAAAAAAAAAAAAAAACTGTTAATTTACATACATACATTTTTAGTATTAATTGTATAAATTCGTATAGTTAATATTTATAAGAATTCATCGAAATCACCGTACACCATTGGCAGAGAAATGTCGAATTTTACTTTAATAAGAATCGTAAATTTATATTGTATAATAGAAAAAAAATCAGTTAATTTACATATAGACAATTTTATTATTAATTGTATAAATTCGTATAGTTAATATTTATAAGAATTCATCGAAATCACCGTATGTACACCATTGGCAGAGACCTATCGAATTTTACTTTAATAAGAATCGTCAATTTATATTGCATAATAATTAAAAAAAAGCAGTTAATTTACATATAGACAATTTTATTATTACTGTATAAATTCGTATAATTAATATTTATAAAAATTCATTGAAATCACCGTATGTACACCATTGACAGAGAAATGTCGAATTTTACTTTAATAAGAATCGTCAATTTATATTGTATAATAGAAAAAAAAAATCAGTTAATTTACATACAGACAATTTTATTATTAATTGTATAAATTCGTATAGTTAATATTTATAAGAATTCATCGAAATCACCGTATGTACACCATTGGCAGAGACATATCGAATTTTACTTTAATAAGAATCGTCAATTTATATTGTATAATAATAATAATAATAATAATAATAATAAACAGTTAATTTACATATAGACAATTTTATTATTATTGTATAAATTCGTATAGTTAATATTTATAAAAATTCATTGAAATCACGTATGTACACCATTGACAGAGAAATGTCGAATTTTACTTTAATAAGAATTGTCAATTTATATCGCATAAAATATTATGAAGATTAGATTATTTAACTAACACTAAAAGTTAATATTTTTGTTTATTCTGAATTCTGAATGTTATATTTAAGATTGCAATAAAAAAGTGACAATTTGAAAACCTGTGTTACATTACAACAATTGTAAAATCTTTGCGGGACATTTACAACAGTATAAAAATTAAGATAGACTGCATCTTTTTGTCTTTTTAATTTTATTTAGATGTACTAAGTTAGGAATTTACAATTATGAATAAATATTTAAATTACTTTATTTTATGCTTTGCTTATAGACTGGTAAATATTTGAAAAGTTAGCCAGGATATAAATAATTGATGATAAAATTATATTGTTACCTGTGTAATACTATTTGTAAATTTAAAAACACTGCGTTATTAGTACAATTTGTCAATAGTTTGTATTTTGTTAAAAATAATGCATTTATATTATTTTACTTAATATCATTTGTAATGTAACAAATCCGTGCTTAAAAATAGTTTTATTCGGCGGAAATTCTTTTACGAGTTCAAATATATGTTTAAAGCTAAGAATAGTGTAAATACAAAAAGAAAAAAGGGCTACGGATGTGGTATTTAGCGGACATTTTTGAAACTTTTTAAATACATTTACTTTTTTAGAGTTCCGTACTTAAAGAGTAAAAACGGAACCATTATAAGATAACTCGTGTGTTTGTTTGTCCGTCTGTCATAGCCGGTTTTCTCGTAACCTATGGAACGTGGCAGGAGCGCGATAGTAGGCCTAAAGGGGGGGGGGGGCATTTTTCTAACTTTTGCCGACTCCACATGTGATATATTGTTGGAAAGGCCTGTAACCACTTATTTATGTTATGCACTCCCGAGCCCCGCCCCCAAATTTGCCCCCAAGGGGGCATGAATGATGTCCGCAAAATTTAGAAAAGTGCCCCCCCCCCCAAAAAAAAAAGCAAATTTGGGGAAGGGGCTCAGGAGGTGCATAGCATGAATAAGTGGTCACAGGGCTTTCCAACAATATGTCACATGTGGGTGTCGGTAAAAGTTAGAAAAATGTCCCCTTCGGATCTACTATCCCGCCTCCTGGAATACATCTTCCCTCCTCTCTTTCAAATACCGGTTGCACAAATGTGTTACCGTGCAGACTGACTATATAGAAAAGTACTCCCAAAATGTAGCAATTTCATAAATTTCACTAAATTATTCCTATGTGAGGGCAAAAACTTATTGATGCTCTCTCCTATCGTAAAAAGATGTGTTGTACACAAAAACCTTTCCTGAAAAATTGTCTAACTAACACTGCAAATCTCTTAAAAATCTGTCCGCTAGAACTCAAGTTATAAGCAACCAAAGCGGAATTCCCATTTTCCTATTTTATATACGTATAGTACATATAACGGAGAAATCTTATTTATAAAATTTTATCTGCCATATTAAATTCTGAATACTATTAAAATAGTTTCATAAAAAATTTCACCAGATTTACAAATTTTCGTTTGAATAGGCTTAGTGTGTTAGAAAAACTATCCTCATAAAATATATAAAAAAATTTTTTATGATTTCATCGATGCATTGCTCTACAAAGAATTCCTCTCAATTTTTCTTCAGGTTCTTAATATTATTTATTATTTCATCTACCTTCTCTATATAACAGAAAATCGAACCTTAAATTATATTTCATGACAAAAGCATTTGAAACCACTGGAAAAAATAGAATTAAATAAAAACATTCTCAAGCACTTGCTTGTTTACTCTTTGATTAACCTTATTATCTAATAGTTATAAGAATTTTCTTCAATACTACTTTCGGGATGAATTTAGAAAATTGTATTTTTATTATTTTATACTATTCTTATGATAGAATGATGCTGATTTGATACACCTATTTACATTCTCGGATTTTCAAACTTTTTGTTACTTTCGGAGTAATTTTTTCGTATAATTAAATTTTTCATTCAACTATATAAACAAATATCTACGTTGAAGATTTTATCTGTGCCCCTTATTTTTTTCTAAAATTAAAGAAAGGTACTGTACATATATAACATTATCAACTTTTTAGCAATTTTGGGCCTCCTCCCTCCCTTACGATATCATACGTTATCCTTTCTCGAACCCCACCCCCTAATGGTATCGTTATCAGTGTCTAAAAATTTCTTTTTATTTTTAGAATTTTTTTCCTTTTGTTTTATTTTCATACGTTTGCAATGATATACAGATATGGTTATACATTTATTATTCACATATTTTACTGGTTTAAATGAAGAAAAGAAGTTAATAAAATGTCACTATTATATATGATATGATATAATATTATATCAATTAACACTTTAAAGAAGTACTTACTGTTTACAAGTATATTATAATAGTTGTTATATAATGTGTTCAACAGTAATATTATCTTCTTGCATTTGGATTCTGCGCCGGGGTAAGCAGAACTTATAATAAACAAAACAGTTGGCCAATATTCTTCTTCATTTTTGACTAGCAAATATGATAAATATCAGTTCGAACCTGGTTTCTCTAACAACTAATTGTATGGGCATACGGCAGAAGAATAGGAACGGTGAGCGTTGGGTCATTCCAAATTTTGGAATGAAATGATTTTATAATCATTTAATGGCTTTAATAATAACTTTGCATTTTCGTAAAAATATATAACAGACTAAAAAAAATAACAAACTATATTGATGTAAAGAAAATTTTGGTTTCATCAAAAGTAAAAACGATATCAAAAGACAACCCCCCCCCCCCCCTCTCCTTAGAGATATCTTACGGTATCAAATGTCAGACCCCCCCCCCTAAAATGATAAATTTATATGTGTACACCAGACACAAAAACTGCTATTCATATTTTGGAATATGAAATGATTTTATAATCATTTAATAACAATAATAACTTTGTGTTTCGTAAAGACATACAACGGATTAAAAATACGAATAACAAGTTATATTGACGTAAAGAAGAAAAAAAAAAGTTTGGTTTCATAAAAAAATGGTAACGATATCAAAAGACACTCCACCTCCCCCTAGAGATATCTTACGACATCAAGTGCCAGACACTCCCTTCCCTGCCCCCCCCCCCCCCTAAAATGATAACGTTATACATGTACATCAGCCACAAAAACTGTATATAAGGTTAGAAATTATAAACGACAAATGCTATTCTGTCTTTGATCAGATAAACCTATTTAGAATAATCATATTTTAATTATGTTGAAAATCATTATGAAGAATGGGAGAATAAAAATTAATTACACGATGTGTATTTATACAAGGTGTCTTTTCTTATCGTTGGTCAACAGCTAATTCCTAAATCATTAATTTTAGAAGTATAGTTCAGATTGCTAAGATGTTTGAAATATTGTTCTTCCTTAAATAAAAATCCGTTTTTGTCAAAATAATTATTAATTTTTAAAATATTACGAAATGTAATTTTTATACGGTTCCAATCAAAACTCACTGAGTTACGATAGTTTTTTAAGAAATTTTAGAAATTTTGAAGTTTTCCTACAGCTCCTTCCATTTTTAGTGCAAAAAAGCTCCGAAATTAAAAAAAATTCAGTTTCATAACTCGTGAATTTTGGACGTTGAATAATGAAATTTTTACTGCTTTACTTTTCAGTGAACCGAGAATTTTTTTTTTTTAAAGTATAATTTATAGTATCCAGGGGTCATATAAAAATTTTAATTTCGCAACTTTTCAACAAACTAGCACATTGAAGCCATCACAAAACTTTCCTCTATATAAATCAAATTAATTAAATGATTTAAAAAATAGTACAAGAAATTACGCCTATTTATAAAATATTGGTTTTTTGCACAATGTAAGGTGAAAACCCCAGTAACTGACACCTTAAGGATTTTTTTCTTGTTTAAATCAATATTAAAAAATTTTTAACCCATTTTATACTTATCTCTCTTTTTGAAAGGATAGTAGAGATGCACAAAAACATTATTGTTCACAAAATTTTGAAAAATTATGCATTCTATTATTAAAAATTAATTTTTTTCATAAATATGGTCAATAACTCCCAGTAACTGACACCAACCCTATTTTGAAAAACCAATAACCGACACAAAGTACCGGGTGTCCTAAAAAGGACTGACTGATTTTAAAATTCAATAACTTGCAAACGGCGACTGATATTTAAAAAATTCTGGCAAAAGGGCTATGCATAAGGTCAGAAGTTTTTATTTATTTATTTATTTATTTATATTTTTTTTTTACAGAGATTTTCGATTTTAGTTCGAATTACAAAAAAATAGATGGCGCTGTAAGCAATAGGCGCTAAATACAGGCTCGATTTTTTTGCCTTTTTCTTCTTCCAGGCAGAAAAAAGGAGATAAAACTGTACTGAGTTGGTCCCAAAGCACCAAAAAACGAGCCTGAATTTAGCATCTATTGATCGCAGCGCCATCTATTGTTTGTAATTCGAACTAAAATCGAAAATCACTGTAAAAAAACTTTTGACCTCACGCATAACCATCCTGTAAGAAATTTTTAAATATCTGTCACCGTTTGCAAATTATTGAATTTTAAAATCAATCAGTCCTTTTTAGGACACCCGGTATATAACACTTTATTAGCAACGATTAAAAATAAGTTATTTTACATTTCAAGGAATTTATGCCTTAAAAATACTTTAATCTTTATTACAAAAGCAAAAACTTAAACGGTATTTATATATGATAACATACTACAGATGCATGTGTCTCTTTTTCATGTGTTAAACTATTATTAATGCAGATATCCAATGACTGACATCTGAGGGGCTCACAACCATCATAGTAGAACATTTTGAAAAAAAAAATGAGGTAGTCCATTTAGAAGGTGCATAAAATCTGTTTTATCCACTCCCACAGTAAACCAAGTCTGTTTTCACATACTTTTTCATATGTGTCGTCTGTTTACAGACTTGTTTTACTGTCGGAGGGGATAAAACAGATTTTATATACCTTCTAAATGGATTAACTGATTTTTTTTTCTAAAAGGACTTGGTGTACTATGGTTGTTGTGAGCCTCTCATTTATGAACCAGTAACTGGCAATTGGTGTCACTCTGGTAGAACAATTTAAATTTCAAGGGTATTTACTACAAGATAAATTGAATTTATTATTATGTTTTTTTTTAAAACAGTTCAAATAACAGATTTCAATTTTCTTTAACACATTGAATGCCATGTCAGTCACCGGTGACTGACACTGATCTTTCAGTTTAGACCGCGTCAGTCATCGGTGAGTGACGCTGATCTTTCAGTTTAGACCGCGTCAGTCATCGTGACTGACACTGGTCTTTCAGTTTAGACCGCGTCAGTCATCGGTGACCGACATTTATAGATTCTGTAATGGGAGTCTTATTTCGTGGTCTAAACGGAAAGACAAACAAAATAGACTTGGCATTCAACGTGTTTATATAACTGATATCTGACTCCTTCGTCAACAACTGGAAAAATCAAATTCCTAAAACTCGTAACTGGCATCCCCTCATTAAGCTAAATTAAACAATTATTCAACTATAAATCATGACCATAGTGCATCATACGCATCTTTTAACTAATTTCTTGAAGAACAACTTTAAGAAGAAGTTTAGAACGGTTGCATTATAAACAGATTTTTAAAAACACTACCTTATTTTCAGCAATAAGATGATTGCCTTAAAAAGGTGCATTAATTAATAAGACACCTTTTTAAGTGTGCCTTAATAAAGCACATTTTGTGTTTCCAAAAGTTTCTTCCTCATTTAGTGTGTTCTTGGCCTGCTAGTGTGAATACATTGACTCCAAAATAAAAATAAGTGTCTAAGTTACCACTAGATAGCATTACTTTGCAGAATTTTCCAAGAAAATGCTCATTTGAGTTAGATTCTTGCTGAAGTGTTAGTTACTGGTTAAGTGTCAATGACTAGGGTTTTACCCTATGCCCATATTCAAGATGCTAAACGTAGATTTTCGTTGAATTCTGTGCATTTAAACTGGTGATAACATAAGCATAACCTATTTCGAACAAATCATGGAATTTCGGCACTTCCTCTTAGATTACCCGCAGCAATCGATTCCTATCGGGATAATTCTACATTTGATGTTTCGATGAATTCTGACACATAAACTGTAGCTATAAGCTTAACATAAATCGACCAAATCGTCGATTTGCTCAAAAATTAATCAGCAGCAGTTCACGTAAGGGCAGAATTCCGTATGAAATTTCAAACTACAGCTCATATTCAAAATATTAGAATAATTACTTTTTTTTACAAACTGAAAATATTGTTTGGCAAATTTAATGTATTTTTATGCAAATATGCAAACGATATTTTTATTAAGAACTTATTGTTGATTAAGCTTATTTATTATCTTAAAATTAATATCATTTTTGAAAAGATTAATTGAAAAAAAATATTTTGAAAAGTCAAAATATTAGAATATTTATTCAAGTGGTTCAAAATATTATAATATTTCACATTAATTCTCCTTTAATTATCACCAATTCATAACTGGTGGCATCATGGATTAAATTAAGACAATATTATTTAAAATCAATATTCTCTTTGCAGTTTGTTTGCTTTTTCGTCTTAAAATGAGTCGTGTGAGTGATATTCCTGAATTTATTAAATTTAGGATGGCTGATTTGTGTTGGCACGGTAAAAATCAATGTTATATATCGGATTTTTTACACTGTTCGCAATCAAGTGTTAATAAAATACTAACACAATATTTAAAAAATGGAAATTTTCAAAATAATAGCCGAAATGGCGGCTAAAAACATCTGCTAGAGATGACAAGAAACTGAAGCGTATAGTTAAGAAAAACCGTTTTAAAAGTGTGCGATTCTTGCACCGAAAATGGAAAGAAGAAGGAGTTGAAGTTTCTACACCGACAACATTATGACGTCTCCATAAATTTAAGTTTGAATCTCGCGTACCGAAAACAAAACCTCTTATGACTGCAAAACAAAAGCATATAAGATTGAATTGGTGGAAATCAAGACGTTTATGGAGCGAAGAAGATTTAAAAACATATTAGTTAGTGATGAAATTATGTTGTATAGATACAAAACATACTTTCATCACTAAATAATATATTTTTCCAATCTTCTTCGCTCCATAAACGTCTTGATTTACACCAATTGAATCTTATACGTTTTTGTTTTGCAGTCATGAGAGATTTTGTTTTCGGTATATCAGATTGAAACTTAAATTTATGGAGACGTCATAATGTTCTCGATGTAGAAACTTCAACTCCCTCTTCTTTCCATTTTCAGTGCAAGAATTGCACACTTTTAAAACGGTTTTTCTTAACTATATGCTTCAGTTTCCTGTCAGCTCTAGCAGATGCGTTTGATTTTCGGCCGCCATCCCGGCAATTATTCTGAAATTTTCCATTTTTTAATATTGTGTTAGTATTTTACTAACGCTTGATTGAGAACAATGTAAACAATTCCCTATATAACATTGATTTTTACCGTGCCGATACAAATCAACCATACGAAGTTTAATAGATTCAGGAATATCACTCACACGACCCATTTTAAGACGGAAAAGCAAACAAACTGTAAAAAGAACACCGATTTTAAATAAAATCGTCTGAATTTAATGAATGATGCCACCAGTTATGAATTGGTGATAATTAAAGGAGAATTAATGCGAAATATTCTAATATTTTGACTTTTCAAAATAATTTTTTGTCACTTAATCTTTTCAGAAATGATATTAATTTTAAGATAATAAATAAGTTTAATCAACTATAAGTTCTTAATAAAAATATCGTTTGCATATTTGCATTGAAGGATGTTAAATTACCAAACGATATTTCCAGTTTGTGAAAAAAAGTAATTATTCTAATATTTTGAATATGAGCTGTATTCTACGCAGTAGTTCGGGAGTTTGAGCGCCCGCAGAATTTATGTCATACACATACAAACTCACGGGCATAGATTTTTTAAGAACAGTCAAATTGTGTTCAGCCTCTTCTAAAGTGTATAAATCCGTCAAAAACCGGAAGTCGAAATTTTTCACGGATCAAACACTTTCTTCTTGTATAGACAGAAGAAAGTAATAACTATTTTGACTGCATTTCATAAGATGAAATAATATTTTAAACGTTTGCAATTGAAACTATGCCTCTAAAACTAATGGTTTAGGAATTAGCTATTGGTCAACGATAAAAAGGGGCACCGTAAATAGTAAATTAAAGCCTCTATTCGTAAACTGAGATCTTAGGAAGGGTGTTGGGAGGATCTCAATTTAACAATAAACATACAGAGGTGTGAAAATTATTAGAATGATTGTGAAATTTACAATAAAATCTTGTTATATTAAAAAATAATACATTATTTAAAAAATATTGATACATTTAATATTTAGTGTGCATCCTCTTGTTTTTTATTAAAGATTCGATAAATATTGGCTTACTTTGTATAACTTTTTGGCAATTAATTTGTATTTCGTTGTCATGGTGCCCAATTTGGACGAGTCTTTCTATCGGGCCATTCTTGTTTGTGATGTTGCATTTCTTTAATTCTTTCTTTACAATGGTCCAAAGATTCTCTCTGGGATTCATATCTAGACTGTTTCCAGGCCATGGAAGTGTTTTTTCTTTAATTAAAAATAAAAGAAATGCAACATCACGAACAAGAATGGTCTGATAGAAAGATTCCTCCAAATTTGGCATCATGACAACGAAATACAAATTAATAGCCAAAAACAAAAACTCATACAAAGTATGCCAAGACGTATCGAATCTTGAATAAAAAAACAAGGGGGTGCACACTAAATATTAAATGTATCAATATTTTTAAAATAATGTATTATTTTTTAATATAACAAGATTTTAATGTAAATTTCACAATTATTCTAATAATTTCCACACCTCTGTACATGACTCTTTGACTCTTAATTTTATTTTTCATTACTAGGGGGCTCGGCCCCCTACGAGCTACGCTCGCCAACCCCCGTCCAGACACCGCAGACTCTAAATGCACGCTAATTTGATCGGCTTTAAAAAGATTTCAAAAGATTGAATTATAATTTAAAAAACAGTGGCGATCTCCCTATAAACGAATTTCTATTCATTTCTCTTTGATTGGGGAATTTTAACGCCAAATCCGCTGCGGTACTACTTGATTATCCTGTCGACCAATTTCGCCAAATTATATAAATCGCCAAACCACTCGCCAAATTATACAAATTGATATAATTTTTATTTTAAATAACGAAAGAACAAATAAATTCGTACAACATTAATAAAAACACAAATAAAACGTCGAAATAAAAATAACTTGATGACCTATACACGTGTAACAACATTTCAAAATAAGCTAATATAAAAGGAATTAAGTAAAGAGAGTCTTTGTCTCCTGGTATTTTTTAACAAAGCGAAAAGAAAGTTCTTTTAAATGAGACATTTTAAATTAATTCTCAAAATATCAAATAAATGTCTAGCGCAATTTCTAAATTTAAACTTTTTTGCAATATTATTTTGTGTTCATTTTATGTAATAACTATAATGTGACGAAAATATGACGTAATTTCTCCTAAGACTTCTAACGCATGTTAATGAATTTATTATTTTACAATATCCTTTCTCTTTTAAAATTCACGTGTATACTTTTTATGACGTAATTTTTAATAAGTTCCTGCTTTTTATACGTAATTATTTAATTCTAATTTGAAAGTTTTTTTCCTGTTTATAATAGTCACGTGTAAATAAATTTTTAATTTGAAGCAAACATTATTGCTTGCGCTTTTTATACAGTTGGCAACAGTTTAAATTAGTACTATTTTCTGAAATCTGTAAAAAATATCTCTAGAAATGCTGAAAATTTGAATTTAAAATAGAAATAAAACCTGAAAAAATGAGTCAAAATGAAAAAATTAATGCAATCTGCACTCCGGCAAATTCTAACGCATAAAATGATCTAAAAATGATTACACTGCCATGTCTAGTTTTTGCTGCTATAAAACTTTTTTAGTGGAACGATTTTGTCCAACTTTAGCATTAAATAACTCTTAAAATAATTCTTCGATTTGAAAACTGTCTGCATCAGCGTGTTTATGAAACATTTCTGTATAAAACCACCGATTTTCATATTTTTGTATGCATTATTTTTGTTAATATTAACGAAGACAGGCATCCGATCACAAAAAAATCAAAACTGGCGGCGGCGGTGACAGCGGTAGTTACTTTTTTTTTAGAATAGTTTTTTTTATCAGGCATGAAAGAGGAGGAATTCCACCTTTTTAAAAACAAATTTGATCACTCTCTGGATTGATGCAAAAATGCAAAGATGTGTTTGGGGTGGGGGTGGGGGGGGGGGGGTTCCTGAAAATTTAATAATCAGACATTTTGTCTACTTGCAGTTTGTTTCTGAATTGCTGTGCAAAAGAGCTATCAAATCAAAGGTGAGCTTATATAATAAGCATATATGAAAGTAATGTAAATGACGTTGTTTAAAGTATCTTTTCAGAGTGAAATTTTTTTTTAGTTTTTAAACGAGAAAGGAAGTTTTTATAAGGTTCTTTTTGAGCTTGTCCTATTTATACAACACTATTGATTTAGAAGTTTAAATTTGTTTTTAATATTTTTAAGTTATGAAAGAGAAATAGCAATCATACGTACAGTTATATATTTCATTTTATTCCATAAATAACTGTTAAAATGTGTCTAAATTATAAGACATTTGCGCCATTTTATTGACAAAAAAGATTTTCCACCTTTTTTCCTATTTCCTGCTTCCATGCCTGTATATTCACTTATTATTTTTTTTCACTATTATTACAAGCAGTAGTAAGTAGTACATTATACATTAGTAATCTACTACTGGGTTATATTTGCATGGCTTTTTGACATAAATTCATTAAAAGCTTTTTTTTCTCTTCTAAAATCAGTGCACAATTTTCTACACTGCTTACTTATATCTAACTCATTCACACAAAATCCAAAGCGAGAAACATAAGCGCTCACTTTGAGAAATCCTGGAAGATCTGAAGCGCCAAATAAAACAAAAGATAACAAAAAAATCCACTTTTTCCCTGACTCGAAGCTTTTTCGGTAGATCAGGTATCGTGTGATTCATCCATGAATAATGCATTTAAACGCATTAAAATGTATGGAACGCCATGCACCACTGGACAAGAGGCATGAATTGGGCCAGGTGTCTTTACTTTGTTCACCGTGTGCTTTTTAAATGTTCTTCTCTAATAGTATTTTTCAATTTGAGACAATTTAGAAGTTTGTGGGATTTTCTGATGTTGTTTTGTGTGGAAAGTAATAAAATGTAAATCCTTTCATTTGATTTTAGAGACAAACATTTCATAGCTGTGCCCGAGGACTTTTTTTCCTTGAAATTGTTTTATTTATGTGTAATAGAATTTAATAAATCGACCCCCCACACCACTCGAAATGTGGCCAGATCGTTGTGAAGAACTAGCATTTATTTATTCGAAATGTGTAAATTATTCAGTTCGATTATTTTCGTTTTTTTATTTCGCTGTTTTCCATTACAGTCCATTTACATCCTTTTCACGACAAATAACGTCATGGTGGCATCATGATGTAACATAACTTATAATTGCGCCAGGTAAGTTTCAGTGATGCAGCTACGAAGTCGATTGAACAAATTAAATACAATTTGTGATGTCATTCAAAGCTCATCGGCTTAGTCAAAGGGTTTTGGGTAGAATGCACAGTTCTGTAAAAAAGGAAAAGAAAAAAACGCACTATCTCGTGCTATTTCATCACCAAATTGTCACAGAGAGTTGGGGCCTTATTACAAGGAACTACAGGGCATCAAAAGTGGGTGTTACCTTTTGAAAATTTAATGTTAACACAACATTTAATTTGTAGACGATCTCTATTTTAAAAATTACATTCATATTCTGAAAGTAGATATTTTAATTACCCATCATACATATAGGTTAAGTCTTGTAATCGTTTTAAAAATCGAAAAAAAAAATTGACGGATTTACACGTCTCATACACTGGAGGTTCCGAAAAACATATTTTTAGAAAAAAAATTGCCGTCCATTTGTCTGTGTATGTCTGTAAACGCTCTATCTCCCGAACAAATTGAGACAGAGACTAAAAATTTGTTGTGTACTTAATAAGTAATAATGAGAAGAAACCTATTGAATTTCAGTACCCTCGATTATACGGAATTATTATTTTTTCGGACTCTCGAAATATTCGTTCTGATAAAAGATATGTAAAAAATTTCGAATTTTTTTATTTTAAGGAGTGAATATAAAAGACAAAAAAAAATTGCATAAAGAATGAAGTCGATCGGATAATTAGTTGCCCAGATATTTGTAATCGTATTTTCCACTCTCTTCGATTTTTCATGACAATGTATTGTATTCAAATTTCAATTGAGATACATATTTTATTTGGAAGTTACAAGCTTAATCCGAAACAGTAAACTGTTAGATAATATGATTATCACTTTTGGAGTTATAAGGATCTTTTTTTTTTACGGAATTCAGTAATAGATCATTTAAAGTTTGTGACGTCATCAAGCCAGGATTTTAAACACTCTTATCTACCGAACAAATTGACAACAAATACTTTTAAATTTTATTTTAGAATTGCAATGCATTTTATATATATTTTACGCACGTTTTATTTTCATATTTTATATTATGCATATCCATGATAAGTAAGTATTACGATGGCCCTCAACGACTGGTTTTAACTGATAAAGATTAGTAGTTAATCCTTTTCACACCAAAATAACATTTAGGTATATATATGAAATATCACCAGTTAACGTAATAAATTTGTATTCTTTAACTAGTTGAGACAAACGTTTTTACCTGGCTGCCAAGAAGGGTTGTGTGTTTCACGCGTATCTGTGTATGTGGATTTCTTTATACCCTCGAAACATTCCAACGGCTGGATGGATTTTAATGAATGATGTCTCTATCGATTCGTCTTAACCGTCCGATGATTATAGGTTAGGTTTTGTTTTTATAAATTCAAAATGGCGGCCGTGAAATACAAAATGGCGGTAGAGATTTAAAAAAAAATTACGCACCCTATTAAGTGGCATATCATTGGATAGGTCTTTCAAAATGAAGACGATGTTTCATTGACTATTTTACAGTCAGAAACTCCGTTAAAATATTATACAACCTGGAAGTTGTGTATGTAGGATCTGTAGTAGAACCTATAACATATTGCACTTAACATGAAAACTTAAGCAATATTCTAAAAATGCATTTCTCTTTTCCTTTTTTTTTTTTTTTTTTTTTTTTTTTTCTTTCACTTAGAACAAAATTGAAGATAACTTATTGAAAACAAACACAATTTTCTTTATACACACAGTTATAGGGCAATTCCACAGAAAATCATCATTTTTGGAGGCGGGAATCAAATTTATAATATGTTTAATTTAAGGGTATGATTGGAAACCTTGATATTTTTATATTCTATAGGAAAATCCTAATAAAGAGGTATTGTAAATTACTTTTTACAAACTAAGTTGTTAAGTACCATTATTGTCTTTGTAAAGTCATAATGTTACGTCAGTTACACAATAAAAGTTACGTCAGTTACACGTGTAAATGCCATTTTTTTTTCTTTTTTATTATTCAGAAATTAATTAAATAACTTTTTTTAACTGGATAGTTTTGATAATTTTTACACTCAATTGAAGGCAGAAAAAATGCTTGTATATTTTATGTTACGTCAGTTACAGAATTTTTAATTGCAATTTTTGGGACTCAAAGAGAGATTGAAATAATCTGCAGGTATTTGGGTATTAAGAACTTAGTAAGAAATATTTTAAATTGTAAAAATTTGTTCATGCTTTATTAGTAAATTTTCTACATAGATTTGAAAACAAAATTCAATGATAAAATGTTACGTCAGTTACGATGGAATTGCCCTATAACAAAAGCAAACTATTGGATTCAGTATCAAGAAATCTGTAAATCAAAATTTTAAATACAAAATAGTTTTTTTTTAATTGCAGAATTTTATTATAAACATAAACTTGTCTTATTTTTTATTTAGTAACATGTTGTACAGTTTAGTCTCAACAACTAAACCAAATCAGAAAAGATTCTTTTCTGAAGAAGCTATATGTAACTGATTATCCAAATTAGACAGTGTATCTTTCAGTGGATGTTTTGAATTAATTGTCTCACATAATTATTAGATCTACATTTAAGAATAAAGGCTTTTCAAGCATAAAGCTGGAAAATATATTTGCCTTCTTCTTTGGCTATAAAAATCACTGCCAGTGACAAAATTTCTTTACAGACTAACACAGTCAATAACAGTTGAAATTTTCATTTGCACTGGATCAAAATTATCTTGCACAGTGATATTTTGAAAAAGAATAATCAAGTATACAAAATATCAAACATCTTGATATTTTGAAATTAAATTTCAAGTATATGAAATTATCGAAAATATCAAAAATCTTGATATTTTAAAGATAAATATCGGATATATATAAAGATATATATCATGATATATATCCATTGATATATATCAACGAACTTTGCTTCTTAAGCTCCATTAAGTCGTATTCTTTGTCGTTTTACATTTGTGGGATGCCAGTGTAGGGTGTTTGTACTCTTGTCTATTACCTTGTCTTCTTGCAGTGTGCCTAGGTCACTTCCATTTTAACAATGAAATTTTCTCGATGATTTCAAACGTTTTCATCTGTCTTTTTATCCATTTTCTGCCACTTCTAGTTTTGTCTAATTTCCCATATTTTTCTGTTTTTTTTTTTTTTTTTTTTTTTTTTTTTTTTTTTTTTTTTTTTTTAAGCTTTGGGCCATCAATTTTGTTAGCGTCCATATTTCCGCGCCATAAAGTAGTACAGGTAAAAAACATTGTTTAAATACTTTTGAAGTAAAAGAGCATGTTACTCTTCAGAAAAATATTATCCTTCTCAAAAGCATTTCATCCATTTCTCAATCGTCTGTTGATTTTATTCATGATGCTGTTGTCCGATGCTATTTCCTGTCCAAGGTACACATAACTCTGCACTTCTTTAAGGTATGTGCCTACCCTCAAATCGCTGTTTTTACAAAAATTTTTGATTTTTTTTTTTATCACTAGGGGACTCTGCCCCCCTGCTCGCTACACTCACCAACCCCCAGCGTAATCGCTTCGCGATTCCATTCAGTATCGCGAAGCAATCCCTATTTTTTAGCCAACCCCAGATTATTGTTTGTGCTTAAAAATAATGTAAATAGTACAATTAAGCTCTGTTCCTAAACTAATATTAGTTTTTGTTGAATTGAAATATCTCAATTTGTTGATTTTCTGCAAGCAAGTAAACCCTATTGTATTTCATTGGGAGTCTATGGAAATTTGGCAAAATACTAGAAATAGCGGCAAGTTGGCGTCACTTTTGGCGACTAATTTTGGTCGCCAAATTTGGCGATATATCACCAAGCTGACGACAAACTTGGCGACAGAGCCGGTAACCCCCCCTTACCCTTTCTAACCCCCTTATAGCGTCAGAAAGCTCTGACCAATCAGATGCGTTTTGCCGTATCTACGCAGATTTTCAT
Organism: Maratus speciosus; assembly: GCA_963932465.1. NCBI lineage: Eukaryota > Metazoa > Arthropoda > Arachnida > Araneae > Salticidae > Maratus > Maratus speciosus. The sequence goes on along the minus strand of OZ010793.1, from coordinate 294,477,990 downwards.
TGGTCCATTTCCAAAGCGTTACTTTTATATATATATAGAAGGATTTTAAATTAAAGTTGAAACATTTAGGATTCCAAAAATGTTTACTTTTGGTTCAGTGATAACAAAAAGCAAAGTTATAGCACGAAATATAAACCGGAAATGAACTTTCTGAAACCGGAAGTGACCGTTTAAAGAGCCACAGAAAGGTAAAGAATACATTTTAATACACAAATATATAACATATAACATATACACAAGCATATAAACTCCTACAAATAGGGTGCATTTCAAAATTGTAGACTTTATACATAAATTTTTGTGCTCTATCAAAATCTTAATTTTGCGTTTTCTGGAAAATTGCGTTTTTCATTGTGTACGTTTACGGGAAACATCATTTCTTAAAATTTTTTTAAGATATTCAAATAAAATCTTGTGACAAGGTTCTGCTCATCTATAGGTATGTTATGAAGCAAAATGTAGCTTGTAAATTTGTATATATTAATTTAAGAGTCATTTTTATTGAAAAATACACATTTTTTTAGAAAAACAAAATATTTTGTATACAAAATTTGGCATAAGTTAGTGAATTTAAGAGGTTTTGCAAATATTTTGCTTCATAACACAGATAAGTGGTTTTCTAATATATTGTTGAAAAAAAAAATGAAATATATTGAATAGATTTCGTTATAGAAAGTTTGGCATAAAACTAAAATTTGACTAAATATTGCCTAAATTTAAAAAGTTAATAAAAATTCCTTTAAAAATTCATATGAATTCATAGTTTTATTCCCTGTTGATAAAAATTTCATATTTTTCGAAAAAAGTGCCCCGAAAATTGGCACATACTTTAATCTCAGTGTTACTGTAGATCGTCTTATTTTTTGGTGCAAATGAATTGAACATCAACTTATTTACAAATTCATTTTTAATACCACGTTAATTCTATGTTACATATATTCCATATTTCGTTTTCTGACGTTTTAGGTTAAACATATCAATCAATAAAATGGAGAGGCATTTTTTACTGTATGATTTTTATAGGTTTTTTTTCAGTTTTGATTACTTATTACTTATTCTACACTAATTAAAAAATAGAATGTAATGAAAAGTATGTAAATAATAATAGAAGCAGTAAGACATTTTGATAGATTTATTTTTAAATTTGAGATTGAAAATTTCTGAATTTAACTGAAATTAATTATTTAAAGAAAAAAATCCCTGCCGGCCCGGCCTACAGACGGAGGTAGATTTCGAAGTTAAGTATACTAATTTCACAAGCAAAGACCAAATCATGATTAGAGATAAACTTACTTTAACAATTTTATCTGGCCACTTTTGACGAGTTTTTATTCCATTTTTATATAATAACTGGTTTTATCACAATCATGTTAGGGCGGTATTCAAAAAAATACTTTTCCATGCTCAACAACTCGAAATTTTCTGGCATAACTCCAGATTCATTTTTAATAGGAAAAACATGAAACTTGTTGACGTGATTTTTGAAGAGATTTATAAGCGACCTGTGTTTTTAATTTTCGTTCAATTAATTAAAACTTGTTCTTGATATATAAACAATTATTTTCTCAGTAAGACAATATTTTTCGTTTCTAACACAATCTCTTCGAGAAATTCCGTTCAAAATGCCCACTTAGACATCATTTTTTGAAAAATATTCTGCCTCTGTCAAAAAATCGATCATTACGGTACATTATACAGTTTCTGAATAAGCGAATCTACCAATTGAATCAGGGATGTAGTGAAGGGTATACGGAGGTATACGCCGTATATCTTCTGCCCTTCTGGATTTTTTTTTTCAGGAACACCGTATACCATCTGTTTCTCAAATAAGCTATTGTACATACACTCTAAGGTATACCCTCTGTCTTGAGCGTATACCCTCTGCTTAGAGCGTATACCCTCTGTTATTTTTACGAATACATCACTGAATTGGATGCGTTTGAGAGCAAAAATGAATTTAAAAATGAGTCAGAAAATAAGCAGTTTGGATATACTCCCTTAATACGACGATTTTTCCAACACAATCCGCTTCAGGAAATTCGGTTCAAAAGGACCACTTTGACAGCATGTTTTAAAATATATTCTGCCTCTATTAAAAAATTGACCATTACAGACCGGGGCTATTTTGGCCATAGGGGCACGTTGGCCCAGTCGCGATATTTTTAAAACTTTGCGTTAGATGACATTGCCAGTCCAGCCAAGTATGAGTTGCTTCGTTTTCCTCCTCCAACATCAGCACCATTGAAATCGGAGCGTCCGTTAAAGAATTATTGAGATTTTTCAAAATTTTGCAAAGGTGAGTAAATTTCCTCTCTTATAAATAATAGTTTTTTATTTGTTTGTAGATTACATTTTAGATTTTGATATACAATAATTCAGAAAAATAATTGTTCGTGGTTATTGTAGGGCACGATTTTTATTGAAATACTTTCAGAATAATTCCTTACAGTCATGAAAAACAAAAATGGCGATACGGGGTTAGTTGGCCCATTTGGCACGGGCTTGTTGGCCCGCCGGGCCAACATTCCCCGTAGGAATTTGGCTCTGGGGTATTGGAATTTTGATAGTTTTAATGAATTATTTTAATAAGCAGTTATTATTATTTTAATTAATTAATTATTAATTAATAGTAAAGAGTGATTTTATGAATTGAATTCCTGATTATTCCAGTCAATATTTTTTAAAAATGAAGTTATAATGTTGTTTACCTCCTTCCCGAATTAAATCAGCTGCTCCTGTTGTACAAAAACATTTATAACTTTCATAATTATAGAAAAATCCCTGTTGGCTTGCCCAACAAAGAAAAGAATTATTGCACTTAACACATGTACAGAGGCCTTGATGCAATTTATTTATCATCTGGTGTTTATAATAAATCACCTAATTGAGGATGAATGATTTCTTAAATTACTGTACTCTAAGATTTACGGTGTTTTAACACTTAGCATGCATTTATTAAAATTTATTACTGTTCCGTAATGTATTAAAGACATTTTTTATGAGAAAATAAAAGCAATTTTTAAAGCAATTTTTGGTCGAAGTTAATAATTTGAATAACTCAGTTTTAATATTTACATTTTTTATTTTAAGTTAGGAGGCTATATTGTGTTTTCGTTCGTTACAAATGAAAATTAAGATTAGGTAAAATTTTGATCATTTCTTAAACTTCTACGTTATTGGAACATTAAAAAGTAACGTGGACCAACTTACCCCGCTATCGGGGCAGGTTGGCCCAAGCGACTTGGGGTCAATTTTAGCTTCTAAACTAATACTTATAGTTAATATTTTCAAGCTTTACTATTGTGACTTCTTCCTGAAAGTACACTGATAGTGGTAATATAAAAAGAAATTTAAAATGTTGAATTGTAATTTTTTTTTTTAAATATTAGAAGAACAAGTGGGCCAACTAGTCCCGGTCTACCCTACATTATATAGTTTCTGAGTAAGAAAAGGTACCAATTGGAAGTCTTTGAGAGTAAAAATGGATTGTAAAATGAGTCAGAAAATAAGCAGTTTGGATTTGAATACACCCTTACGATGATTTTTTTCTTCAACCGCTATGTATTTTGAATTTGTTTTTGCTGTAAAAATTGGTCCTATCCAAAACTTGTCTATATAGATGTTGTAGATAATATTAAGAAGATATATGATAAATTCATGGGGATTTTATATCTTTTGAATTGACGGAGTTATGGTTTTTTTTTCTTCTTCAAACGCCCTTTTGTTTTCGTTTTTAATTTTTTTTTTTTTTTTTTTTTTTTTTTTTGCGGTACGAATTGGTCCTATCAAAAACTTGTGAATATAAAAGTTGTAGATAATGTTAAGGAGATTCAGGATAAAATTAATTGGATTTGATATCTTGAGAATTGACGAAGTTATGAATTTTTTTCTTCTTCAAACGCCCTTTTTGTTTTCGTTTTTAATTTTTTTGCGGTACGAATTGGTCCTATCAAAAACTTGTGAATATAAAAGTTGTAGATAATGTTAAGGAGATTCATGATAAAATTAATTGGATTTGATATCTTGATAATTGACGAAGTTATGAATTTTTTTTCTCCCCAAAACCCTATTTTTGCGCCCCTTGAGCCCATTTTTAACTTTATCAAAAATCATTGATACATAAATTTTTGGCCCTATTTTTAGAAGTAATAAAAACTTTAAACTGATTCGATATGTACAAAATTTAAGAAGTTATGGGTTTTTTTCTGTTTTCAACAAAACCCCTCCCTATTTCCATCCCCTTGGTCCGATTTTGCCCATTAACGAACTTGACCGAGATTTTATGCCCCTTGATTTTATGTATCAGTTTGGAAGAGATTGGTGCAGAATTGTGGAAGTTATCGTGTCCAGAAGAAAGTGATATATATAGATACATACATACATAGATAGATAGATAGATATATAAAGTTTTTTACTGAGGGTGGTTTTGGGCTCTAGGGGTCATGATCGGTGTAGATCTGCAAAAATTTTTCGGAAATTCCAATGTAGGAACGACGCCAATAGATAGTATTTCATACGAAATCTACCTAAAAATCACAACGTTTAATTTTATACATCTAACTCGGGAGTACACTAGAAAATAACTTTAATTAATTTGTAACTAATTACTGTTGTACTTAAGTTAATTTTTGTTTTCCAGGCCAATGTTCCCAATTAGAAGAACGAGAGTTTAACAAATTACTGTAAATCCATTTTTAAGAGCCTACTTTTAAGAACCTACATTAGTAACGCGTAGAAACTCGCAAGCTAATGTCAAACCTATGGGATTATATTCTTTTCCAAATTTCTGGCTTGCTGTGTTATATTTGTAATTTTCTTCTTCTTTTTGCATAAGATAGCTGAGGTCGATCTCTAATGTTATTAATTTGTACGCATGCGATTTTGGTTGCAGATTTTATGAGGCTATTTTCACTTTCGGAACCGGTTTCGAAAGTGAAACTACGAAAGTGAAGTCTACCAAATTTTAGAAGTTTATGGTTTTTCAATTTTGCATGAATTTTTAAATTGTACACGCTGAAAGTGAAAAAAGGTCGTTTTTATGAATTTTTGCATATTTTCACTTATGTGTGTGAAATAATTTTTATCTCAAAAAATCCATTTTTTAATTATATAACATGTTTTCTTAAAGTCAAAATGAATGAAATTTAATTTTAAAATGATTATTCAATTCGATGTTTCCAACTGGAAACATTCATAATGCAAAAGTTAATCGATGTAATGGTTTGTTTTTTATTTAAATTATATATATATATATATATATATATATATATATATATATATATATACAAAGAAAAGCCCTTCCTCCACCCCTTTTTATTTGAGTTGAGGACCTATAAACATAACTTTATCTGCCATTTGAAGTAAAGATAGCCTTGTTGAAAATCTTTTCTAAACGGAGTGCTAAAGTTAACATCTATTCTCTGTCTCAAATCTCTTTTCTTGGACATTTTTTACACTCTTATCATCATATTGTGTTCTAAAATTCCCATATATCAAACATTTTTCGAACACATCACAAAGAGATGGCTTTTAGACGAAACTCGATATTTAAAGGGTATTTTATACCTCTGTTTACCTAGCACTTCTCGACATCTAGCCATATCTACAATATATCTAACACTGCCCTTTAATATTCCTTCTGCTAAGCTGTACTTACAAGAGAGAATTTTTAGGATGACTTTTTACAGACTATCGCTTAAATGTTTTCCAGGAAAAATCTGCCATTCTGTCATCTCATTGGTGAAGCCTGATTCGGGAATCTACGTCAGCGACTTTCTATTGGATCAGGATTTTAATAGTCGATCAGCTTAAGCCCCCACTTGTGCATTGAAAGGCGACGAAAGACGTTGAATAGAGTTAAGATATGATGAAAGTAGAAGTAGTTTTAAAATAGGAAAAAATTTCCCCCTATTTTCAAGGGTTTTTATCATGTTCACCATCTTCGATTTTGATTTGTTTACCTTAATGCAGTTTATGATTTTAGGGACGATATAAAAGAAAAAGATTGATAAATTTAGCTTGAATATTTTAACTCCGTGTGGAAATATTATTTTCTTTCCGTGGAGGGAACTAATATATATGAATGAGCGATTTAGAAAAAAAAATATATTTTCTTAGTACATGTACAATAAGCAATAATTTAATTATTTTTCTTACGCGTATCAAAATTTCATCTTACAGGATGCTGTGTGCACGTTAAATGTTAAAAGCAAAGAAATTTATTTTCTTAATTTAAATATTTTTATCATTGTAGACGTTTTTAATTTTAGAGTTTGGCTTTTGACTTTTGAGCCCTTTAAAGAGCGATAAAAAGTTGATTTACAATTTCTCATTGAAAATCGACATAACCCTTTAACCCCCCCCCCTTTTTTTTTTTTTTATTTATTTATTTATTTATTTATTTAGACATTAAAGCAAAAATATTTATCTAAGCAATTAGAAATCTACTGATAATTACCTTTTTACGACAGATAAAATGGTGAGCTGTATCCGTTGTACTTGTAAACATGCCGGCTAAAAGTAAAACATGTACTACAACCGTCATCTGTGGATAAAAAATGATACTTTATTCTTTTTGCAAACCAGAACAATCGTCCGATTCGGTTTTTTATTACATACGACTGTTTCAGAAGCAAAAATTTACATGAATGTGTAACCCGGACGATCGTGCGAGTTGGGTCTTAAAGGGTTAACGTACTTCTTTGGTGATTCTGGAATAGCTGACATACTCTTTCTAATTTTTGAGGCGTGTGCAAATTCCATATCGTGTTTTTGTGTGCCTTTTAAAAAGGGTCATAATATAAATTTTTTAATTTATCGCGAAACTAAAGTTCAGATTAGAAAATTTTTTTCAAGTTCATTTTTCATAATTTCTTTTTCATAAGATAAAAAAAATTACCTGAAAATGAAAAAATACAGCCAGCAAAAGATACGGGCCGCATCAATTACACTGGTCTCAGCTGTTTTCCAGCCTACCTTGAACACATGGCAATTCAATAGTATTTTATTACACTCTCAGAAATACTTTCTTCAATTCACGGAAAATTTCCTGTCATCAGCGCTGCCAGTATTTTTTTGTTAATTGACGAATATCCGTTTATTTTGTCTCCGCTACAGGAGGTAACATATGCGTGAATTGAATAAAGTGGGCAAAAAGTAAAAGTTGCCTACCTGGAATCGAACCAGCTATTTTACAAGGAAGGTCTCCATACGGGCATACTCCGAAAAATCTGAAAAAAATATAGAGTGCTCTTCTCATGAGGATAGGTATGTTTATAAAATAAATTTCGGTGGATACTCGATAGTGTCCGTAAAAAAATAATGAAATTTTCGTTATTTGGCGATTTATCACCGGTTGGCGATGGAATAAAATTTCAAAAAAATACTTTTTTATGTCAAATACTTTTTAAGGTAAAAATGTTTCATATTAAACTTGTTTAAATAAATGTAATTTAAATAACTTTAGTTTTGTCAGTTTTAGTTTGTTTTAACTATAATTTTGCCATATATTTTTTTATAATGAAAGTTAACTATGAACTTTTATGAATTAAAACAAAATTTTAATTAATTAAAATTGTTCCAATCTCAAAATTAAGTCCAATTGAGCACTGTCGATTCACTTTTGTTGCTATGGAAACAGAAACTTCTCCGATATTGAAATGGAAAACTGCAGCATTCTTCATCTGACCTTGATTTTGGAATACGCTTAAATATATGAAAATATATTTTTCAATATGAAAATATTTTTTATATACGAAATTATTTTTGCAGTGATAAACTTAAATAACTGCAGCAACAAGCTATATAAATGTAATATGTAGCTATGTAATACAAAAAATATATGCATTAAACTCTCTCACTGTTTAAGTTTAAATTCATCAAATATTATTTACACGCCTCCTCAAAATCAATTAACAAGCAATTTCCAGATGCATTAAAATCGTTTGCTTTTAGCGAGGAATAGTGCTGCTCGCCAAATCGCGTGACGCTTTCGTCTTTTCGCGCTAAATACTCGAGGTATTTTTTTTTTTTTTTTTTTTTTTTTTTTTACAGTCTTTCTATTGTAATTCCGCAGCTAAATTTGACTGATCCTTTATTACATACATAAGTAGTTTAATTGGTATTTTTTTTTTCAAAATATTCTGAGTATGCCCAGTAAGGAGACCTTTCTTGTTAGTGTTACGAGACGTGTACGCTAACCATTGGGCTACAGTTGCACGGTAGCGAAACACTCTGAAGTAAATATGTTTGCTTGAAATGGGTATGGCTCAGAGGCGTCGCGATGAGGGGGTGGGGGAGCCTCCGCCTCCAATATATGTGAACTTGGGAAATTTGAGCTTACAGTTCGGAAATTCTAGGTTTTTTGAAACACTTTTTCTTTTTTCAAATGAAAAGTTAAAAAAAAAAATAAAATAATAAGAAGAATTTTTTATTGTTTTGCTGACTACCTTTCTGAGTTCTGTAACAGTAAACTAGTTAAATTTTCAAAAGAAATGCAAAAAACAGCCAGACTGAATATGCAATTGTGTTTTTCTGTGCTACGAAAATATCATATATCTACCAGACCTGAATTACCCCACTTTTGTGCATTAGTAGTGTCTCTAATTTATTTCCTCCAAAAATTTGTTCCTTTCTCAAAAATCTCAAAATATCATGAGGCTATTTTCATATGAAGTACGATTATGACTCGTACATAGAAGACAAAAACTTATTAAATGAACCAATAATTATAATGTTTAAGTATAAGTATCATTATCATTAAACACACATTGCACATATCATTTTAGTTGGAAGCAATTTGTTTCAAGTTGGGAAATTTTTTAATTCTCCCTCCCCCCTCCCCCTCCCCCGAAAAAATATATGTAGCTACGCCCCTGCTATGGCTTAATTAATTTCTTTAAAAAGCTTTTAATGTTGAAGTTCATTTCGGGAAGATTTCGTCTTTAATGAGATTGTGTCTGGGGTTTTAATACTTTAGTATTAGCATATGATAAAAATATGAATTATAAATATTTTTAAGTAGATTGCTGCGTGTAAAATATGAATATTGCATTTTTTATTCGATAGAATTTTTTTTTCTTTTTTGAGTATAATCGAATTTTTTTCTATTTAATATTTAAATTGAAATATCTTTTAAATGTGTTTATTTAAAATATAGTTTAAATGCGAATATCTTTTTAATAAATTCAACTTTATTTAACCCTTAAATGCTTAATTTTTCAAAAATCATTTTAATAATGTTTTTCGTCTTTCATTTTTTAAATAAATCATGGGAAAAATACCTTTAAAGATCCTATTTTGTTCTAAGTATGGTTTACGTCTAAAAAAGAGTTTGTTACTAATCGGCAATACTGGTCTTTAATTGAAAAAACAATTTTTCATGGTAAAATTAAACACACAAGAATTTTAGGAACTATGATAAGAAATAAATTTTACTTGCTCACTGCAGAACAAAATAGGGTATTTCGCAAGCTTCCAAACAAAACAAAAAGAACATGTAACAACAATTGAAAAAATAAATCTATCTTTATTCTTAAACAGCACAAGTGTTGCCATCTACATGCTGAAAATCGATTTAATAATATTTTCAGAATGTATTTTATTGGCAACATTAGGCATTATAGCTTCAATATTATTCTAATAGTATTTTGCCCCACCAGTGGCCGAGAGGTTCTGCTCTCGAAGCTGGTAGACGGGGTAGGTTCTGGGTTCGAACCCAATCGCGCCCGTCGGCCTAATCGTTCGGAGTTTTCGTGGTTTTCTTCTAACCTTGGATTTCCAAGCGTTAATATGGGTTAGGTTCCCTTAGAAAGACCCCCACGAAGGGCACTCTCCCCCCCTCCCCACCTTAGGGCCTATATCCCTCGATTTGATAATTGGCCGTCATAAACACAACCAACCAACCAATCTAATAGTATTTTAGAAGCCTAAATTGGGTATGTTGCCGAAAGGCAACACACGGCATTTAAGGGTTAACTTTATTCAATTTATTCAACTTTAAAAAAGGGAATTGTGAGTATTTCTGAAAGAATGAGAAAACTTATTGTTATTCATTTTAAAATTTGAAAACTTTTTTTAAAATTAAATTAGAAATCTAATTGTATAAAATTTTTGGTTTTTCATTTTTTAAAAATAAATTCGGATTTATTACTGATAGAGAGCATGCCTACTGGGAATGAACGAAATTTCTTCTTCTTTTTCAGAATTTTAAGAAGAATTCACTGATAAAATATGTATGCTAGGAGTACGGAAATTATTAAAAAATGAGGAATAATTTTATGTAAATTGATGTGTTTTTCTGACTTTGTACTTTTTCCTACAAAAAAATAAAAATAAATAAAATAAAATAAAATAAAATAAAATAAATAAATAAATGCAATTTATCAAATTACAACGACCATTTGGAAAATGATTTTTTTCAAAGACTAAAATTTAAGACATAAAAAATAGCACGGAGTTGATTATACATTACGTACGCCATGAATTAAACATTAATAGTGTTATTACACGTAAAAATTGCAAGCGATAGAAATCACCTGCGACTCGTTCATATTATCCACCTGAAACTTAAGTATTATCCAAGAATTTCATTTGCTGTTCCGGAGAAGGCTTTTCCATCGTCAGATTTCCAAGAAATCTGACGGCCCATTTTAAATGAAATTTATTTCTTAAACTTCTAAACATCCCACAATATTACTTTTTATATCGTCCTACAGAGAAAAAAATGTACTTTTAAATGCAATTTGTTTGAAAGCTGTATCTCAATTTGTTTCTGAGTTATTAATTTCTTTTTGTAGTTTTTATTACTTTTTTGTCATAGTGGCAACACTCTGTTATCCATCTCTGCTGAAAGTAAAGGGAAATACAGATTACTGTATAGACCAATCAGAAAAAGAATAAATTGCGGATTAAATCAATAAAAACCTTCAAATATGCTTTTGATTTCCTACCCTGACGAGGACAATAACCATTTTTCCAATTGGTTAAAAAAAAAAAAAAAAAAAGAACCGCTGAAAAATAGAATTTACTTAAAAAGTAAAAACGGAACCATTAAAAAATTACTCGTGTGTCTGTTATTCTGTCTCTCTGTCCCAGCCGTTTTTCTCGCAAACTATGGAAAGTGAAAAGTTCAAATTTGGCGGAAGTGATAAAAGCTATTGATCCACATATTTACGGATTATTAACTACAGTCTTCCCCGCTTAATCGGGTCACGGATAATCAAATACCCGCTTATTCGAATAGAATCCTCCGGAACCGAATTTATTCCTATTGGTTCTGTGCTATTTTTCCCCGCTTAAACCAAATACATTTTACGAACGTCCTCGCTTAATCGAATAACAACTGTGTGACCGATGTTTGAAAATAGGCGCGGAAAGCACGTTTCAGCTGGAATTTCCTTCCACCTTTTGTCTATTTCGGTTCCTTTACGCTGAAAACAAATTTTCAGTTCTTTCTGCAATGGTTTCGGCCGGCAGGTGTATAATAGACAGGTCAAATGATTCCCCCACCTTGATCTCCCCACCATCACTTCTTGCTGTTAACCAGACTTTAATGGCAATGTACCGTCACTTCGAGACTCGAGATGGTAGTTGTGATATTTTGCACTCATTTGAAAAATAACTCGATATTTATTTCTTTAAAATTCCACTTAAACAAGCCACTTTAAACGATTTTTTTAAGGCAGTATAAGTAACGTAAATTAGAAGTAGCAAAGTTTTGACCCAATTCAAACGAGCTGCATTAAGTGTGATGTAAACCAAAACCATTTAAATGTATGTACTGACATTAAATTAATACGTATTTACTTTTATATTAGCATTTGTATTTATTTTAGTTTATGTTATTCTGTTAACGATGTATTATGCTGTTAATTAAATATACCGTAGATGATTATTTTGCAATTTTATTACGCATTAAATATTACAGTTGATTCCCCGTTTAATCAAATATCCCGCCTAATCGAATATTATTTCTGGAACCGTCAATATTCGTTTAAACGGGAACGTCTGTATTCACAAATATATGTAGGAAAAATAATCGTGTGAAAGATCTCGTATCGCCGAACTCAAAAATACATTTGTTTTAATTTTAGGTATTATATTTTCATAGGTATCGTCAAAAATGTAATACAAAAATAAGTCCCCCCCCCTCCTCACCCCTAACATTGTTTAAAATGGTGAATAACATTACTTTGGTAAAATTAATAAATGATAAATAATATAATGTATAACAAAGAATGCGAAATAATATAAGAAATGTTAAATAATATAATGAATAACAAAGAATGCGAAATAATATAAGAAATGATAAATAATATAACATAATACTAAAACATTACTTTACTAGTACACATTTAATAAATTATTAAGATGGAGCTTGGTGCAATATAATAGAAATTTAAATATATCAACGTTAAAAGCACCAATAATTTTAAATTTTAAGCATACCGGTTTCGGTAGCATATAGCATACCGTCCTCAGTGCTAAGGATGGTGGAAATTTGCTCACATATATAGGAGAGATGGGATTCAAGTTAAAAGTTTATTGGCCAATAGGAAAACAGAGGATTGCAGGTAACAGCCAATAAGAAAATAGACGGGAAATGGAACAGAAATAGTGAGAAATTACTTTTAAAAAATATGAAAAAGAGTTTTTTATGTAATATTTCCAACAATCTGATAAAATTGTGAATTCGCTATTCCCCTTTTATATTTATTTTATGTGTGCAGCTTTGAAATATGCTTTAAATTTTTTTCAAACAATAAATATTTAGAAAGAGAATTTTTAAAGTTAATTCATCATCTTTTTTAATTACCATGACGCCATTCTATAACTTGCATAAAAGAAAAGAAAAAACGCTCAATGCGTTTGTTATCTGTAAACTCTATTTATTTCAATTTATATACACTGATGAAATAGAAATCAGTAATAATGAGGACTGAATACTACTTTTATATTTCTTCGTTAAAGATGCAAATAATTTGTTTTTGGATAATCTCTTGTATTAAACAATACAAATAAACATATTACGGGATAAAATGTATATTTATGATACTTGAAAATTTCAAAATGCCTTTTCAAAATAAACAGTATTTGAGAATGGATGTACATCGAAATGATTAAGTGAAAATTTAAAATAATATGCACTTAGATTTCTTCCCTTTTTTGGATTTTCCACATCTTATTTGAAATTATAAAATAGAAATTATAGCAAAAATGCACTTTAATAAATGCTTTTTTAAATAATTCTTTACATTTGAAAGAATATTATCTTTTCGTTTTCCGATTATTCAACTGGAAAGACGTTGATGGAATGTGTTTAAACACACGCAATGATAAGTTTATATTCTCTGATTGTGTTGATTTGATTTTAATTTTTTAATACTAATTTAAATAAATCTCTATTGCTTAAAATTCTGAAAAAAATTTTGTTCAAAAATTACTTTAGCAACAATGATAATCAATGCTGTTTTCATAAGAGTTCTTTTTTCTCTTCTTTTTTGGCGAAAAATGAATAGGAGGCGTAAAAGAAACATTGCATTCGAAATTCGTGCAACTTTGATTGCAAACTTAATTTTTCCTTCAAATGTGGAAGATATTGAAAGGGAAAAAAACGTTTCCTCTTAAGATAGGAAATGAAAGAGTACTTAAATACATTTCGTTGCAGAATTTTGATGCAGTATTTCGAGAAAGTACGCTTTTGAATCATTAGTCTTTGCTTCCGTTTAAATTAATAGCAAAAACTTAATTTGCCCATAAAAGAAAATGAAAAAAGTAGCTTTCTTTTTTTTTTTCTCCCAAAAATTAAAACCTTGCATTCATATTTTAGCATAGATTTCCCCAACACAATAGGATTACAGCCGCGAAAACGTGCTCAGAAGGCAACAGCCCATCGCGATAGGACACGCGTCCTAGTCTTTTGTGAACTTTAAGTGTCCTTCAACTTTTGGCCACCAATTAGCAAGTACTTATGGTTTCTCTTCCCCTAGTGTTCTAAAGACCCCGCCTAAGATTGGAAACTGCGATAGGAACGGCACAGTTATATCCGAACGTTTAACTTCGGGGAGTAAAGACAAAGCCTAAAAGAACTCATAATGCAAGCGTTGATTTTCGGGTTGAATAGGCTTAGCTTGATTTTTAAAAGACAGGAGGAGTACAGGTTTATTTGGGGTTGAAATGAGTTTAGAATACTCTTGAAGATGACTAGCTTTAGATTAGTAATAGGAAATGAGAATTTACTGTTAGATATTGGAAGTTCTTCTAAAAGAAATATATTTTACTGAAAAAAAGGTTAATTGTCAATAAAAAGGAGTCTCCCATTTTTCGATGGAAAATAAACATTCGTTTCTGTTTTTCGTGAAATAACTTGTTTTAAAAATAGCACTTGAGGGTTGTGTGTCATAGTGAATGAAATTAAATTACCTGAAAATATCTTTTTTGTTAAAATCGAATTTTTAATGAGAAATTCTCTTTTTAAAATGCAACTGTTCAGCAACAACAAAAAATCCCCACTTCTTGTTATATCGGCTTTGTTTTTAGAAAAGGAATATAATAAGTTGACATTAATTAAGCTTTCTTAAAATAATTTGCGCATTTGGGGGGGAACATTTTCATATTAAATATGCGTAAAATTTGTATCTATGTTTATCCTATCGATATGTTGTGCAAACTTTATATTTTGGATCATGATAAGAAATTTTCTCTGTGCATAATATTTTGAGAAAGAATTTCCTAATTTTGTGAATTTGTTGTTGTTGTTGTTTGTTTGTTTTTGAATCTCTTTGTATTATATTATTATTCCATGCTTTAACCAATATTTTATCCCATTTATTGTTATTATTTAAAATTTCTGTAGATACGTTGTTATTTTCTGGGGGGGGGGGGGGGGGGTTCAACATAAGTTAACGATTAGCATTTGAAATTTATTTTATTTTACTTTTAAATAATCCTTTCAAGATTATATGCATTTAGAAATTCCCTAGCTAGAAAGAAAATTATGAATTTTTGCATGCATACTCATAGAAAAGTTTACTTTTTTTCTACATAAAAAGACAAAATTTCTAATATATAATATATATATAATTATATATATAATACATATATAATTATATATATAATATATATATAATTATATATATAATATATATATAATTATATATATAATATATATATATATATATATATATATATTGCAAGTACATTTTTTAAAGTATTTAAAACATTCTAAACATCCTTCCTATAATTTTGTGATGTAATTGGATCTGATGACAATAAGAAGTAATGGAAAA
The DNA here is from genome assembly GCA_963932465.1 of Maratus speciosus. NCBI lineage: Eukaryota > Metazoa > Arthropoda > Arachnida > Araneae > Salticidae > Maratus > Maratus speciosus. The sequence goes on along the minus strand of OZ010793.1, from coordinate 294,462,703 downwards.
AAGCTTTGTTAGCCGGAATAATCAAATAATATCTATATACTTTCTTTTGATTCAGTCATGTTTGAAAAAAATTAGACAAAGTTTACTTTGTATATTCTTCAAATTAATTAATTTTATTGCTTTAGGTGGCACACGCTTCAAAGATTTGAAATTAAGCTTTCTAAACAATGGCATTTATATATAGACATTCGTAATTTTTTTTTCTTTCTCAATATAATCGTGCAAATGTACATCTCCAAAAGAAAAGACAGTGTACAAAAATTACTTCGCAATTTAATAAAAAATTGTTTTGGTGCTTTTTTAAGCCAATAATAGTACAAAAAAAAAAAAAAAAAAAAAAAAAAAAAAAATCTTTTCGTACTGGATATTGAAATTGAACCACTAAAAGATTAAGGGACGCTTTTCAGGATCGTTGTTAACGCGAAAGAAATGATATATATACAGGGTGTCCCAAAATTCCCTGACACATTTTAAAATTCAATATAAAATAAAGTAATTGTCGTACATGAGTGCGGTTTGAATTAAAATGCTTCTTCTGTTGTTCTGTTTTTGAAATATTCTCTTTGATCAATTTTCTAGCTCCACAAGGTACTTAATTTGCACCGGAGTACACGGGAGTGTAGCTCCAACTTCTTTATTTTTAGTGAATAATTTATTAGTCGAAACCCACCGGATATTACAAAAAAATCCTTGGAGAATAGGATTTTCTGAACTTTTTCCACTCCTGATTTTGATGGTTTTGCTCTGTTCATTTATTAGCATGTGTTAGGGGAGAGTAGCAGAATTTGGACCACTTCACTTATTTTCAGGTATAACTCACTTAATATTTGGAATATCTTCAAAACATTACTACACAAGGTCAATCTATTCATCTATTAACTAAATAAATCTTTAGATCAATTTCTTTTTGAAAATCTTTAGTTTTATTTTAATTTGAAAAAATTGTCAAAAGTGGTCCAAATTCAGCAACTGGTTGCCTAAGTTGGACCCCAAATCTCCTAAATTGGACCAAACAATATCAGGTTGTTTTAATGACTAGGGAATATAACTAATTTTATTTAAAAAGTTTGCAATTAATGAAACAACCAAACAAAATAACAGCAATATAATGAAATAAAATATCTGAAAATAAGAGTAATTGTTTTAAATCAAAATGTATTCAAAATTTCAATCAAAGTTATAAATAATTAAGAATAGAAATTATCGAACTAATTGCCAGTTACTTGAATATCATGTAAGAACTAATGCAAAGCTTAGACATGAATTTCGTTTATTCATTTTTTATCCCAGCGCACACAACATGGAACTGTATTTTGCAATCTGAACACTGAATCATTTCTGCTATTTCATTTTTCTTACAAATTAGGAATCATTGTCTAGATTTTTCTTTTTAGATTCTGAATCATTAGACTTTTTTTTGCAACAGAAGTTTTTTTTTTTTTTTTTTTTTTTTTTTTTTTTTTTTGCCTTATGTTTGCAGTTCTTCCCTTCCATGATTTTCTTTCCAATTGTATTACGCCTGTTTTTTAAAACTTCATGTTCCAATTTCTTTTGTGCTGTGAGAGCTTTCTTTTTATGTTTTTTGTTTCTTTCTTTCTTTTTTTCATTTTAAAGTTTACTTTATATGTGGCAAAGATGTTAACACATCCGTTTTTTGGCTCCATCTGTATTTTGATTTAATTTATTTTAGGAAGGGACATGACATTTTTTAATGATTCTGTGACTTTTTGGGGGGATTTGTAGCTGCAGCCTTCTTGCAGGTCAGTTTCTCCACAATTTAATCTCTCCTTTTCGTTTCCTATATATTTAACAGCTTTTTCTGCCACGGATGTTTTTCTTCTGGAAAGTTTGTCTGTGTAGTTTTTAACATTTTTCAATTATATTAAAAAAGTGTTTACAAAATATGCTATGTTGTAAAAAAATACGCTACGATTAATCAAACGCGAAACATTATATATTTAAACAGTGTTGAACTCCGGGGATCACCCCGGAGCCTTGAAATAACAACTGCCCCTGGAAGATTTGAGATTTTATGCGTTTTAATGGGATAATTCCACCCTACAAAATTGTAAAAAGTGCCCCTCCCCTAATGGATCCGCAAATATTCTCCAGGGGGGGAATGTTTGAATTCAACTCTGTAAATCAAATACGCCATAGAAATAAAGAATGCAAAAAAAATAAATACAAATACATACAAGATAAAAGAAATTGCAAACAAAATTTATTGTATAAACATGTAAAAATATTTTTATGTTTATATAGGCCTAAACTATATAAGAAAATTTATCTAAATATACAAAAAAAATATTCAAAAACTTGCATGAAGATAGTAATCCATTATAAAATATTAAAAAATAAAAAAAGTGGTGTACAAAGCGTACAACCCTCGAAATTCATTACTTATTTTCAAATTTATGATCGTATACCTGGTTCAATTTAAGCAACTTAAATTGGCCCAATTAAGGCAACTGCGCCATTTTCAAAACAGATAATCTCAAGACTAAGAATAAAAAAGAAATCAAACAAATCCGCGTGAAAAATATACGCTATGAACAGAAGAATTTAGATATGTATATGAAAACATAACAACTTACCTTAGTTTTAAAGTATTTACTTACGTTTAGTAGGAAAAAATTAGACCAAAACAGCTAATTTTAGATTTTTTAAAATTGTCTGAAAACAGCATGTGGTAGGGGGTTGCTTCTTCTAATCATAAATAACGTCATTCTGATGAATAGGATTTCAGTGGCAGAGAACGTCTCTTTCTTTAATTAACGTCAGAATGGCAACGGTCCATTTAAAGCGGAGGTCCAAATATGGCTACTCTCCCCTATATATTAATTCATATACACAAATAGTCAAAATATATTTTTAAAAATTCTTTTCTGAAGACGAAATTGCTTTAAATATTAAATATATTTATGTGGGAGGAGGGGTATTTAGTTACTGGTTTTTACTTCGGAATATTAATGCTCCGATACTTGTTTGATTGCAAACCAAGCCCTGGGCATAACCGTCAGATTTGATATTTCGTTATTTTAGGAAGCAAGGTTGGTGTCATATTAGAGAAAAAATTAAAACGGGTTTTGAATAATCGAGAATTTCCGAATATCCAGATATGTTGAAAAGATAACCATTGTCTGTTTAAATTTTTGAACAAAAATATAGTATTTACAGAAACCTTTTAAAAAGTTGAAAGAAAAATGCTTAATCCAAAATTTCTGTTTATTTTAGAAAAAATAAAATAAATAAAAGAATAAAATTTTTTTCCCTTATTTGAAAACGTTATAATATTAAATTACATGCATTTTCTTGAAGCACTCCTTTTAATTAGTCCAATTTATTTTAGCGTTGTAATTTATTAAATTCATTAAATTACAAAAACCTTTCAAAATAGCCTATTTTAAAGTTTATTCTTTGCTAAATTTAGCATATTTCTAAAAATTAATGTTCTAACACAACAACTTGTTTACGTGTTTTTGAAACAGAATTAGCATTCTTTGTATTGCACGCGAAAATGCTCATTTAATATTTATATATTCTACACTTTTTATTTTTCAGATTGGACATTTTTATATTTAATTTTTTATCCCTGGTTCCTTCTAAAATAAAAATATCCTAGTATGTTACATAAAATTCTTGGAATCCGACAGCACTTTTGAAATGCCTAGACTTGTAAAGTTTAATATTTTTTAACACTTTCCAACAAAGTTAAAAAGTGTTTATGCATTAGGTTTGTCTGGCCGTCTGTCTACGCTCTAACTCCCGTAAATATATTCGGATTCTCATTCAATTGATAAACGTTATTTAGGGTCACCAAAGCAGGTTTGGTATTGTATGAAGTATGTGGGATTAATAGTTCATTTACAGGTTCACTCAAAAGAATTCCATTTCACTATGGTATATGACGAAAAATCGTTTGCAGAGTATTTTAATGAGATTACGCTATTTCAAATGTATTGAAACTGATATAAATCACTGAATTTCACTACAAGAGGATTACGATAGAATAGGGCATTCATAGCATTCGCTCGCTTTTATTTACAGGGTCACACAAAAGGAATCGGTTACTTTGAGTAATAATTGCTGGAAGTATGTTTTAAAATTCGGTGTGCGCTTTAAAATTCAAATAATTCTTTGCATGTTACTCATTATATATAAATTCTATACCTCATATACAGGGCTGCACAAAATAATTCACGTACCAATCTCCTTATTAGCGGAAATTGCTGAAATGGAATTTTCAACAGAGGCATTTGTATTCCTTAATTGAACTAAATTTTGGCATACATGTAGTTAATAGATGTAAATCTATATATCATATACAGGACTGCTCAAAGATTTCGGATAATTTTCCGATTGTAAACTGGACAGCTGAAATTTAGTTTTCAAATGTGTTATGTGTTTCCATATGGTTGAATTAGACATAATATTTTAACTTATTAGACGGTGCAGTTTTGTTACATTATTCTGAATGTGTTGGAAAGTGTTTCATAATCTGTGCTTGACGCATGATTTTTTCTTTCTTGTTAATTATAAAAAAGGTGTTTGATATTTTTAAAATCTGATTTTGAAAAGTTTTATAAATTCTGTACCTATTTAAACATTTCACTAAAACTCTTTAAAAATGTTCTCTTTCCGTCCCATCTTTCTAAGATTATATCTTTCTATATTATGAGGCAAAAGAATGTCTGAGTAACGCTGAAGTTATATTGACGGTGGTAGTCCTAGACCAACCAAATAACACCATGGACCAACCATGGACCGGACCAATAAATTTTGCTGTATAGTTATAAAATATTTAATTTGAATTATGAAAACTTTACCAAATAAATGAATAATATTTCATAACTATCTATTTCTATAATAATCATTTATTAATATTATCATTTTATGGGTTAAAATGTTACTTGAAACTGTATTGTGGTACATATTTGTGCCCATTATAATTGTTGTCCAATGTTTAAAGGTAACCACAGGCAGGGTAACTTGAACTATCATACAACTTAACACTGAACTATTATAAAGTAAGAATTCTAAATCCATTCTCATAAAAGAGAGAGAAACAAACAGAATTTCAAAAGTATTCGTCATAATAAACGAAGAAAACGATTAAGAAACCATTGTTTTTCTTTTATCTTATTAAGATTTATTTGATACGTATGTTACCATAAGACTTTTGTAAAATCATTCGTGTAAGGCTTAATAATTTTGACTTTTATGCATAGTAATAAATTGCAACATCTAATGAAATCATATATAAACTGGTTTATTGTTTACATGTTGATTTCCCTTCATTATTAATTAAAACGCTTTCTAAAGTTTTTAAAGATGGCAGATGTGATTCAAAACAGCATAATGAGTTCTAGAAAAGATATTCTATATTAATTAATGATACATTCCTTGTTATTAATCAATGTACTGTTATATCATTTTCTTGTGAAACATAATTTTGATAGATTTTATTTTTCTTTACAGCTGAAGTAAATTGCACATATAATGTCAGGAGAATCCTATGCCATGGAATTTTATTTTGCATAATATCTGAAAGCTGTGCTGATGTTCCAGAATTCTACTGAAATTTATTTTTGTAAGATGTCTTCAGATATTGCATTAATTACAGTCTAAGATTCCGCCAAGCAATCCAGATATTACAGTGATTCCATGGAAAGCTATTCTACTCAGTATGGTATCTTCAAAGCTCCAAGCATTTCAACAATTTCCACTACAAGCTGTTCTACAAAATAATCTGTCTTCAAGCAGTCTACGTATTCTAATAATTCTACTAGAATTTGTTCTACATAAGATGTCTTCAAAAAGTCCAAATCTGCCAGTAACTCCATTGTTATACACCATGTTTGCATAAGAACTCGGTAAGTTTTCAGTTTTGTTCATTAGTAGTTGATACTGAAGCTTTTAGTGAACAGTATTTTGAGCATGATTGGAAACAAACTTTTCCCGTGGATGTTCATGGAGGAACTCTCTCTGGTGTCGACTGTGGTCTCACTTTCTGAAACCTGATCTCAGATGGTGGGTAGATCTCCATGCAAAATGTCTAGCACCATTTGAAATCAGCGCTTCTGGAAGCTTATGCACATCCTCTGGCTGACGTCATTTAGCAGATGACTTCCCTGCATCGAGAACTTCGGTATCTCATTAGAAGTATGCTTAACCATCTTTTATCAATCAAATTTTACAGAAAGGTCACCTCGAAGCCACAAAATTACTTTTATTAATTTGTGTATTTGCATGTTTGTTTACTTATTAGTTTTTGTGTTCCACTTTTCAGTGAAAATAAACATCACAATTCGATTGATCTAGAGTGTTTTTATAAAAGAGCACAAGGGGCTCGCTACGGCTAATAATAAGGGGACATACGCACAAGACGCATGCTCATATAGGACATTTTTGTCCAAATTCTAGAAACTAAGATAGCATAAATTAGCGACAGCCGCTTGGGCGAGTTCGATTAGGTGAGTTACACAGGTCAACAAGCAGATTGGCTAGAATGACAGGCTTGCTAAGTTTTCTCTAAAATTCTCTCGATCAATCAGATTTTATTGCCCATATGTCACCACTCTCTTTGAGAGGCAGTCACGACTGAACAAGTCTTCTGAATATATTTCATTGTTATGCTTTAGAACAGGGATCGTCAATCTTTTTATTATCATTTGAATTCTTTAAGCATTTTTGGAGGTCCACCTCCCTACTCAGAGGATCTTCAAATTATATGTGCACTGGAGAGGAAGGGACTTTTACATTGAATAAATAAATATATACAATTCCACATATATAGATGTTGGATGGATATAGATGTGCATTTATGAACACCTTCACGTGAAAATGATGACACTTTTTATGCAAATGCCAAATATACAATGAAAAAACAATAATAATAAAAAAAAAATCTTTTTTTTATCAGTGAGGAAAATCGTTTGGTATTTTTTTTACCAAATATTTCATTTTAAGTAAAACTGAACAGTTTAACAAGCTTTTCTTCCTTCCGTCAAAACTAATATCTATATTCCATGATTCATAACTTATACATAAAAAATTATAAGAACTCTCTGCGTAGAAGAAAACGGTGGAGTCCGCGAGCGAGAGGTTGACGACCTTTTGCTTAAGAAGAATATGTGATTTTTTTTATCAGGTGTAATTTATTTAATTACATTTAAATAGACTCTTTAATCAATGTACAGTGTGATTCAAATTAAAATATCTCTGTCTGGAACACCCTGGCGAGACAAAATATGGATGTGGGTTTTCTCCAAATTTGGAAGGTTTATATTTCAAACCATGGGAAAATGATCGATGCATAAAAAGTGTTAGTTTAAAAATAGCTCTGTGATAGATGCGAGAATGTTACTAGCTGTACTGAAGAACAAAATTTGCGTAACATGCACTTGAAAGAGTGTCGTACCACGTGTAAATGCGAATACGTGCGTATCTTGTTGGGAGGGCCGAAACTAGTTTTTTTTTTTTTTTTTTTTTTTTTTCCACCTGGTGAAAGCATGTTGCAAGTATCTTAAGATAATTGCAACAATACTTGATTAGTGGATTGAATTCATCCAATTAGATGAATTCCATTCGTCAATCTAATATTGTTTGGGTGCCCCTACTTTATTATCTGTTTGAAAAACCGGCTGTGTTCGCTGCAAAATTGCAATATCAACGAATATATTTTGACTATGGGTTGCCCGTTTACATGACTTTTTTGCATAAATTTCGTTGTTTGTATTTTGCAGAAAAAGACGAATCAAATGTTCTTTCGAAGACTCCTTCTACACTAGTGCACTAGTGTCCGAGGCATGTGGCTCGCGTGCCCCCCGCCCTAGTTTCGGACTTGCTTCTCGGAATATTATTTTTCGCACAGAATTGTCTTATCTTTGCCGAAATCCGAAATGGCAAGAAGAGTATGTAGAAAGCACTGTGCATAGGTCCATTAACAATTTCTTCTTTCAGGCGAAAGATTCTTCGATTTAGGAGTTAAGAAGCTTTACAGTTTAAGATAGGCGAGGACGAAAACTTCAGACACTGCAAGTGGCTGAAATTTTGCAATTACATTTGTTGAGCAGTTCAATGAGAATCCAACAGGAACGTGTAATGCTTGAATCCTAGCAAATAATTTAGATTTGCTGTGCACTATAGTAATGGAGTGTTCACGGGAAGCATTGATCAAATATGGTAAGAGGAATACAATGTTTCGGCAACGACGGAACTACTGCTTTCTGCAAGTAATTCTCTGTGAAGGTTCGCGTTTGTTTTTATACTTTCAAGCGCACGTTGTATGTTATTTTGTTTTCCTGTACAGCTAACAATGTTTTCTATTGATCTTTTTTTAACTTTTTTTTGTTATTTTATTTATCCTTTTCCCATGCTCTGAAGTGTATACCGTCCATATTTGAAGGCGATATTTCTACGCTTTGTCTTTTCAGAGCGTTACAAACAAGGTACTTTAATATGAATAATTTTGTATTATTTAATTGGATGTTGTTATATTTAAATGTATAATTAAAGCAATAATATTTGCCCTTTTTTATTGTTATTAAAGAATGTCCGAAGAGTTATTTACTCATTATAAAAGAGACAAGCAAAAATATGCACCTAGGGTTTTTGTATCCAATACAGAAAGTAAAAACCCCTCATTTTTTTTCATTAAGTAAACGCTAGAGGATACCAAGTGCATTGAGACGATTCAATACTATAATTACGTAGATCACCAAATAATATGATTTTCCACCTTTCCTTTAAAGAGCTGTATAGAAAACATTGTTTTAACTCTCATTTCGTGATATTGAAGTATTGAAAAGTCGATTTAAAGTGGCCATCCAAGCAGAGTAAGACTGTCTATTATAGAGAAATTCACAAAATATCCGGAAATGTCGTACATTAGATGTGTACCTAATGTCTGGCAGGATATCTTGCGAGCGCAACTGATTCTGGAGACAATATTCGATTGTTAAAAAACATTAAAAATTAAGTTTGCATTTTTTTCTTTTATGAATGCTGAAAAATCACGTGTGTGCATTTACTAATTTGTTTCTTTTAAATGATTTCTTCAAAGTGGGAATCTACTTTTTGGACATCGTCTTTCTTTATCGATTTAGTTTTCTCGCTGTTCGTCAAAAAGGCAAAATTGTAACATTATTTTCTCCGCATTTTTTAAATATTTTAAAAAAGAATTTTTAGAATTTTTATTCCAACATAATTTTAAAAGTTAGTTGTGTATATAAAGATATGATCGAAATTACAAATCAGTAGTTAACACTAGATTTACGGGGATTCGGCTACGAAAAAATTAATATTTTTGGTAATAACTTTTGTTCATTTTAAACGGATACATAAAGTTAGAGATCCGGTAGAGAAAATAAGCTATATATATATATGTATGTGTGTGTGCGTCGTAATACCTTCAAAGCCCTATTGCTGTAAAAATAAATTACATTTATCGGATAATTTCAAGAATGAAATTGGAAACCCGTCAAAATGGCGGGTTCCGTAAATATAGTGGTAATGTTTTAAAATTGCTTTAAAACGGTAGAGTATTATAAAATTAAAGGTTGAAAACTTCACCCCTCTTTTTTATATATCAAACATACCATTTTGAATCTTGTATCTATTTTACTTGTATTAAATTACATATCATTTATTTCCTTTCAAAGATGGTACTGATATACTTATAATGCTTTACAGATTTCTCTGGAAGTATTGAATGAAGATATAAATCTTTCATTGTGTAATGGTTAGACCATAATATAGAGGATGTCTGACTCGAAGCCCCGCTTCGGCATGGATAATCATTGATTTTTCTTTCAACTGATAATCCCAGCCTGCTTAGCCTCCTTGACTGTGATATATCTGCTGAACATTCAAACCAAATGAAGACATATACGTCTCGGGAAGAAAGCCGTTATCATACCCCTTTTCCCAGCTATTAAATCACAGGCTTCTAATCAAGAATTTATAGATATATACTTGCTCCTTCTTTGGCTGTCTTCAAATCAAGGTACAGATCTAATTCTTCTGCATAGGAAATGATCATAGCACTATGAAGCTAAACGATGGCGGGGAATATGGTGAAATATTCGTCTCAGTTGAAAATGGAAGATCGGTCAAATGAATAATGTTATCCAGTGATTGGGCCATTGTAAATAATGTGGCTGTTTAGATTAATCTTTGGGCCACTGAATTCAGGTGGTGGATGGATCGATATGAAAATCTAGCACCATTTGAATTCAGTTCATCCAAAGAGGCTTGCAACATATGACAAAGAACTTTTTTGTATAATTTAAAATACGGATATCAGTACTTTTCGAATCTTTGCCATTATCAGGTAAGAATATATTCAGACTTTTGACTCGTCGTTGTAGCTAGAAAAATGGTATAAGGTAATTTTATACACTTAATTTTATACTCATTTACTTATTAAGATCTCATTTTTGAGAAATATTTGTATTGTTTCATCAGCGAATGCACGCAACTTATGTACTTGGTTTGCATTTTTTTTTTTTTTTCAAAAATGAAAAAAGGAAAGGAAAAGAAAGAGTGACATGAAGACAAGATTAAAGATTTAATTAATCTTTGTTATTAATTCTATTGTTTTATGCATATATCTCTCGAGTAGATAATTGGCCGTCAAAAATCAACCCTATTGTTTTATTTGACGAACAGAGCTCACCATGCTATTCTGTAAAATTTATTTTTTGTCTTTTAGACAGCTACATTTAGATATTACAAAATATATATATGTATGCAATTTTGTGTATATATGCATATAAAGAAACATAAACACCTACCTAGACAAATAATCGATTGTTTTATAGGCGGGATAATCCACATGGGTAAGAGGAGTAATTTATCAACCAGCAGCAGAACGAATGTTTGCAATCACAATAATATTTATAATATATACAAATAAATATAGACAGGGCCTGACTATCGCATGGGCACCCGGGGACTGTCCCCTGGGCACGAAATTTCAGAAGGGCATAAAATTTTTCATACTTTCATCTAAATTTCCATTAAAAAATCATAATTGTGAAAAAAAAAAATGTGATGTTTGAGATATTAATTCAATGAAATGACAAAAATATATCTCAATATATGCTTAAAAGCACATTTCAATAAATAATGGAAAAAATATTTTATTTTTATTCCTGGAACCGTTTTTCAATTTTCCGGGAAACTTAATTTTTTGAGTTGACACTTTTCGAATAAGTATATAATATGTGAAAAAAAAACTAGTATCAGTAAATCAATCAATCTAAGGAGGCACGAAAAATTGAAAGTGTCCTGGGCACAGAAACTTACTAGTCGGGCACTGAATATAGACACACGTAAGCATAGACACAAGTAAATATAGATACAAATAAATATAGAGGGGACAAGAGGTACAGTTGCATCGGGCCTTTGCTGAAGAAGACCCTAAAAGGGCCGATTTCTTATTTCCTAGTGCAAAAACTACTAATATATATAAAAAAAAATTAATAACTCACTCAATAAGTTGCTGTCAACTGCCCAAACTGCTGTTTGTTGCAAATGAAACATGGACATTTAAAGTTGACTGAACCATTTGGATATCTGATATTTGCATCTCTGAACGTTGGATTGATTGAAATGTACCCAAATCCAACCTCGCTGTATTTCTTTTATTGAGAATAAATAAAACGTATTGTTCACAGTATCCCCCTCATTCATTTAGGATTTACGTCAGATAATTGCAGTTGCTTCTGCAACGATCCCTTCGAAGATACTTGAAAATACTTGAAATAAAAAAAGTGAAGACCGCCTGAATGACGTGTCGTGTTACAAAAGTTGCACACACAGATATTTATTCATAACCATTAGAAATTTTAGATGTTCCTCTTTCATTTACAACAGCATTTTCATACATGTGTTATTGAGTGAGTTTAACCCTTAAATGCCTGATTTTTCAAAAATCATTGTAATAATGTTTTTCGGCTTTCATTTTTTAAATAAATCATGGGAAAAATACTTTAAAAAATCCTATTTTGTTTTAAGTATGGTTTACGGCTAAAAATCAGTTTGTTACTAATTGGCAATACTGGTCTTTAATTGAAAAAATAATTTTCCTTGATAAAATTCTATAATATTAAACACACAAGAATTTTAGTAACTATAATAAGAAATAAATTTTACTTGCTCACTGCAGAACAAAATAGGGTATTTCTCAAACTTCCAAACAAAACAAAAAGAACATGTAGTAACAATTGAAAAAATAAATCTAACTTTATTCTTAAACAGAACAAGTGTTGCCATCTACATGTTGAAAATCGATTTAATGATATTTTCAGAATGTATTTTTCAATATTATTCTAATAGTATTTTAGGAGCCTAAATTGAGTATGTTGCCGAAAAGCAACACCAGGCATTTAAGGGTTAAATGGGTTATTCAACTTTCTTATTGGAAGTCCCCCCTCCTCAAAGACATCTTCAATATTTATGTATATCTAACTATTGTCCGATATGCCATTACATTATTTTGTATGTCTGTATCTGACTTTTTAGCTTAAAGAAGAATAGTGGAAGGATGATATTACAGATAAATTTTTATTCGATGCTGTAGTTATAAGATTGCTAGTAAGTAATTTCGCATATTGATGTCAATGTTTTTTTTTTTTTTTTTTTTTTTTTTTTTTTTTTTTTTTTTGTTGTTAAATAATTGATCAGCACTTTTGTACTGCTAGTTGCATTTCTTGATCAACAAATGTTTTAAGCATACATTGAGGCGAACCCTTTGGACCCGCCGTTAAGAAAGTAGCAGTGACACTAGATCAGGGTTGGCGAACCTTTTTATAGTCGCGTGCCAATTAAAAAATATATAAATATTTTACTTGACCTTGACGTGCCAAGTAAAAAACAAATTTAGTGGATTGAAATATAATGAATCAAAGCTACTTGAAAATTACTCATTAAGATATTTTCCAAAATGAGTAACATACATGTAAATATTACCCTGCAATAATTATAGAAACAATTATATTTTAGAAATTAATTAAAAACATAATGTGATTAATTGTTTTATCTTGGATGAAAAATAATTAATATCATGTTCATGTTCAGTTAATTTCAATAGAATGCAAACTAAATGAATTTATATGGCAACCACTCTCTATTTGATTTTTTATATTCTAAATTTGCAAAAATGATGAATTTGCGAAAATGACCGACATAAATAGTAGAAAAAATTATTAAAATTGAAGAAAAGGCAGTTTATTTAAAAAGGTCTGAAATTAATTTCTAAGTTGCCATAATTTACCATCGGTAATAATCTTTCCTTTTTGATAGTTTTCAAATATTTTCTTTGTCTGATAAATTTTCGAAACCGTATTGAATAAGATTAAAATTCAATTTGCAATTAATCGAATTTAGAATCTAATCAGATCATCTAAGTTCGTGTATTTTGTGTAAAATCGCTGTATCCTCATTTAGAGACATAAACAACGTCGCGCCGTGCCAAAACTATTCTTTGGCGTGCCGAAAGTGGCACGCGTGCCATAGGTTCGCCGACCCTGCACTAGATTAACAGTAAAAACAATTTATTTAAAACCAATAATCAAGGAAGAATAAAAGTGGAGCTGGAATATTTAAATAAACGATGATCAAATTACAAGCTGAAACACTAAAAAAAAGATAGGAGAAATGCTATCCACAAGAATTTTTTTAATTTCTGACATTAACGTAAAACAAAATAGTTACGTTGATTGTATTCCGGAAACAAAGTTCACATCAACTCCCTACGACAATGTTACCAGTAACTCCATAATAGCACTATACAAAATGACACTGAAAAATACAGCAATATCACTGATTGAAGGGAACCCATATACTTTTATCTGAAGTATCAAATATAATACCTTACCACGCAGGCACTATCAGCTGGAGAATCTATGCCAAATGCTAACAAAATGGAACATCGCTGCTGACGGCACGTGGATGGTTCTATGAAACTCAAAACTAGTCTTGATTTTCCACTCAGGGACGCGATGCGACAAAACCCGAAGGTACTCATATTTATACTGCTGTATTTATAACAGCTAGATGACCACAGATAACTAATTATTATATGGTTGATCAAAATAAACACGAAAATCAGATTCCTGGTTATTCAAACACATTGGGCCCACCGTGGATGAGTGGTCAAGGCATCACACAGATAATCGTTTGAGAGCGTAAGTAGGTGCGAGTTCGAATCCCGCTGGCTCCATTGCACGCTCTTTGTGGAGCTGCCGGCTGTATTTCTCTGGTGTTGTAAATTTCCTTGTGTATGCTATCTCGTCGCTGTATATACTGACGATGACTTATAAGCGAGTGCTTGACGCCAAGCACACAGGTCAGATGCATGTAAATAGAATGTCAAATGTGTCAAACACACTTTACGAGGGAAAAAAAACGCAGAATACGGAGCTTATCCACTCATAGATGTCTGAATGCAGGACACTAAAATTGCACGCAAACTCAAAATCAATTCGACCATAGATTTCCTTCCTAAGATAGTAGCTAGGCACTAATGCTACAATATAATTGCTTGCCTGTTTTGTCCTTTAAATAGTAATGAAAGAATCACAATATTTTATTCGCCATTTTGTTAGAATACTGCAGTAAATATGTATTTCTTATATTATTTTTTAAATTTTACAGCTTGGTTCAAAAGTTCTGAAACATTCTTTGACAGCACGCACTTTGAGCTCATAGTCATATTTTGAATATTAACTTCAATTCGAAATGGAACAAAAAATATAGGGTGACGGAGCCAGTAGTTGATCAAATAAGGTTGGTGCTACGGGGTTTCTATAATATTTCCTTCCTTTTAAATTTTAGAACTAAACTAACATCATTGCTACAATCCTTAATGAATGTCCTATAATTGGCAAAAATGAAATCTCCTGAAATTAAATAGCAACAAAATTATAAGCAAATAGTTTCTTTAATTGCGATTTACCCAGTAGTTGATCAATCAAAGAAATCAGTCAAAAATTCAAAAATTAATCTTTAAAATATCAGGCTTAAGCTGTGGTTAACAATAATTTATATAAAACTATCATTTGAAATAAGCAAGATGGAAGTGGATTATTTTAACTTAGTGTAATTGTCTCCTACTGATCAAAAACTAAATTTTTACATTTTCTAATAAAAAAAAATCATAAAATGTTGATTGCCTCTTACAGCAGGCAATTGACAACAATGTGACAATAGATGCTCCAACATTCAAACAAAAATATTATGTCTCGTGCCAGGTGTAAAAATCATTTCCGCCTGAAATTGTTCAATATTTCAAAAAATTGGTCAACTACTGGAGGGGTATCAACTTCTGGAGCAGTAACCCTATATGCTCTGATTTAAAGACCATTTTAGTTAGAATCGAAAAATTTTACTCTTTTTACGTAACAACATTATTTAAAAAAAAAAAAAAAAAAAAAAAAAAAAAAAAAAAAAAGAAAAATGAAAAAAGAAAGCGTCATAAAGAGCTAGGGTGTCAGCGATTTCAATCAGATGGTTTTTTTAAAAATCGTTGTTTAAAATCATAGATTTTCTTAATTTTTCAAGTGATGTGATGATTATTAAAATCTAAGATGAACATGATTTGCAATCTTTCTAAAAAATATTTTTCCTATTGAAGAAATGAAAGAAGCTTTAAATAATTGCTTACAAGGTTAATGTTTGACAAAGTTTTAATCTGGCATAAAAAGTATTTTATTCGAAATTGATATGTAATTAAATATTATTGTAATTTACATTATGTCATTATGACTTTCTTTGAATAATCAAAGTATTTACTCTTTTGCATAATGTAACAAGCGCAAAATTCTATATGTAAAAAAAAAATATGTATATATATATAACAGTTATTCTTTTATTTTCTTACTATACTTTTACAAATAAATATGTAACATCGAATCGGGGTTAAGGAAGAATGAATGATACACTCCACTCAACAGCTGTTATAAGAATGTATAGGAGAAAAATAACTGATTAATATCAAACCATAAGCACAGCACCAGTTTTTTCTGTAGAGACTGAATATTTCTCACTCATGAAGTTATACTACATGGCAAATAAAGAAATCAATTAGGGAGAAAGAAAAGAAAAACAATATATTATTTAAAAAATCAAATATATAAAAGAGAATAATACCATGCCCACTGAGTTGTAATAATGCTGATATTTAATAGTTAATGTAAACTGCAGGTTATAGCTGCCATTATGATTATATTTGAATTGTGTTTGTTTTGAATTATGTATGTTTGAATTAATGTCTGATAACTGTGTATGCATTTTCCCTTTTAATAGAAGCCAAGATCATGAATTTGCAGTGGTTGATTCTGCTGAGACTTCTTACCAACGAGAACATCTAGAAGACTCTGTTTGCCCATCGCTGACAAGTCATCCAGCTGAAACAAGTGAAATTAGACAGGAACAACTTGAACCTCAGCTGTATCCAGTGGTCTTGAACCACCTGGAAACAAGAGTGACAAGTTTAATCGAAAACAGTTGAGCTGTGTATCATCCTCGGCATCATCGAATGGTAGCAAAGTTTTCCTGGTGGATATAAGCCCTTTGCCACATCTGAATGAGAAAACCGTTCAAGTAAACAGAAGAGGACGCCCAAGTTGCTCAGAAGCGGTTCATAGAAGTACTCCATATAAAGTAAAATTTTGTGAAGATTTTGCTAAAAATAAAAAAACTAAGGTTCCAAAAATATTTTCCCCCAAAAAAATTGGGGGGGGGGGAATCATACCTAAGAAGGAAGCTATTGGAATGAAGAAAAAAAGATGAAACGACAGCCATTATTGGTGACATCCTCAGAATCAGATGACAATCCTGATCAACGGTTAACAGTGTCTACTGACGATGAAGACATCGAAAATGATTGTAAATATCCTTCCTGTAGCCAGATTGACTCAACTGACAGACGTGTTGTAGAAAAGTGGATAATTTGTATTAAATATTGCATTTGGTGTCCTGAACAATATCTGTAGCTGCTGATTACAAAACCTACATTTGTGATTTCTATTTCAACATTAGGAAAACATTTTTCCAAACGTCCTAAATGTACCTTTAGTGGTTTTACATTTTTTAATTTTTTATTATTTGAGATATTGAACGGATTGTCCGTGATATGAAGAATTAATTACACACCTACGAAAATCACGTGAAAGTAATTAGTTAAATTGAAAAATACCAAAAATATATAAAATTTTAAAAAAAGGGTGCGATATTACGGACATTATCCCTACCTATATTTACATGTTAGAATGCAATTTGTCGAACCAGTGTAAAAAAAATTGTCGCCTCTAACTGTATTTTCCCAACAAGTCAATGCTTCAATTCACTCTGAAAAAGAGACAAAGAAGTGGTTTGAAGATAAATAAGACACATACTCCTTGGTTTGCCGGCCAATGGTTCAGACCTAAGTTCCATCGGGTACGTTTGGGGTATTATAATGCGCAATAGTTACAGAAAAAAATGGCCCAATATAGCTCAAAAGCAGAATTAAAATCTGCCAATTGTGAGATATGTCATGTTTTGTCACCTTGATAAGTTCGAAACCATGTAAACTCTATGCCAAAATGTTGCATTGAAATTATTAAAGAAAAATATAACCCAGTCTGCATATTAGAATATTTTCTATAATTTAGAAAAATTTATTCCATTTTTATTATTTTGCTCCTATTGCGTATAGAATAAATATGCAATGCATTATATTGTATTTATAATAATTATTTTACATTGTTTTCTTTATGTTTATATTGACTATTTAGTTCGATAAAATCAATTTATATAGTTTACATGTGGATTAATATAATTATATTTTTTATTTAGTCAATTACATAATCGTTTCTATCATTTTGAGCTCCGGTGTATACATGTATTCGTGGAAGAAGAAAAAAAATCTCATTGATGTGAACACATTTAGCATGAAGAATTTTTTTCTCCTGTAGGTGAGGTGAAAAATATAAAGACAAATAGCTAAACCCTTTAGAAGAAGACGTAGTATGAATTATTGATCGATTTACCTGGCATAGTCATGAGATATATTTAGATTTGCACTTTCGGCAAACTGTTTTACATTGTCAATGACTTTTCTGTCTGCGCTCTAACTCGCGTAAATGTAGCCGGATTTATCTGTAATTTTTGTATTGACGTTTACTATAGCACGAACATTATTGAAAAGGAGGTGTTTAGCATGTATAGTTAATTTACAAGGATAGTCAAATCCATTCCGTTGCATTATGCCCAATGGGAAGAAATCGTTTCAAGGGCATTTTGATAATATTACACCATTTAAAACATAATGAAATTGATATGTATTTATAAAGTGAACTAAAACATGATTTCTGTAGAGTGTGGAGTGCAAGAAATTTATTATTCATTTATAGGATCACGTAAAAGATATCTGTTACATAGTTGTCTACAGGGGGAAATCGTTTGCAGTATATTTTATTGTTGTTACACTATATCAAACATAATAGAATTTATATGCATTACTGTGGTGCACTATAAGTTTCTTACTGAAAAAGTATGATGTTCTCTTGATCATGTACAGGATTACACAAAGGAATTCGCAAAATAGAAGTTTTTAGATAAATAATATCATTTAAAAGTTTAAAAAAAAAACAATTATCAAATTAACTTTTTTAATGGATATTTTAAAGTACTAATTATTAAAGTCAATAGTAGTTATCTTAGTAAATACATTTTGCAATTTTTTTTAAACTCAATACCCTGTAAGCATGGGTGCCAGGGCCCCCCGTGAGTATCTGTGCCCCCCCCCCTCCAAATTTGTAAATCAGCCCCTGCCAACATGGCTGTAACTTTAAACCATTTCGTTTGCGATACTTTCACTTTCTTTGATCAATTTGTCTTTCTTTGACATGTAGTATATTATATTAAGTTTTTCATTGCAGATTGTTTCCTCAAAAGAATATAAAAGCATTTACCATGTGAAAATTTTTCATCGCAAGAGATTATAAGCGTAAAAGTACTCCCATACGCCTATTAGTTGACTTTATATTATTTTTTATGTGTCATGTACATTTCGCCCAACTTCTGAAGCTTTTGAACAAGTTCTCTGAACATGCTGGGAAACCTTAACTATAAACTGATACTTTTCTCCCTTTTTTGTCATTATTAATGCCTTCGCGGTTTGTACATTTTTTAATTTTACTTATTTACTTAATCTGGCCTATCTTTCTCTTCGTTTAATCCCGTAACAGATTTCAATTTCCGCTCATTGTATTCCGTCGTTACAGGGTAAAAGGGGTATTCAGCATGTATCGAGTGTTCTCTTCATTTTGATATCGAATTCGGCCTTTAGGCACGCTCTCGGAGACATAAAAATTGCTTATTTCGTTTTACCTTTTGGAGAATCTTTTGTTATGCGAATAATTAATTACTAAGAAATCAGTCATAAGGGGTCATACATTAATTACCTTACAGTTCAAGAGAGGGAAAGTCGATCCACAAAATGTGACACAGTGTGACAGAGGGAGTAGGTGGTTTTACAAATTATGACGTGACATCGAAACTACGAAAGCAACTAGGTAGGCACTCTTTGCAAGCAGTATAATAATCAAGTTCATAAAAAATATGTATTTACTTAGGAAGTATCGGGATTATTTTTCCTTTGCACTGCAAAAGCTTGAAATATTAAAACAAAAATAGTTTTTTTTTTTTTAAACCATTTTTTTATAACCATTTATCGTTTATCTTAAGACTGTTCTCAAATCCAAAAGGGCAACTTTATGACATAAATTTAAATTTATTTTTGGTCGGAAATGCATGAAACTAGCAGGTGTTGTTGTTCAGAAACTATGCAATCGAGCTGGGTTTTTTTTTTTTTTTTTTTTTTTTTGCAAACGCAACAGATTTTTCAGAAAATAGTGTCAAAATTGACATTTTGAATCTACGTTTCCGAAGAAAGCAGAAAAACCAGTGAGCGAAGGGAGAAAAAGTCTTTGTCACGGGATCAAAATCGCTTCTAAATCAATAGGTAATTTATTTATCAAAAAATGGAAAACACAATTCGATTCCAAATCGCTTCCATGGTAAGGCCTTCCAATTTTATATCTTTCCGTTAAAAAAAATGAATTGGTAAGTTTGTCAAAACGTTTTGTACTTGTTGAGCAGAGCATTTGAGAACAGCCTTAACAATTATGTCTAATTTCATGACTGAAATTCATGTAGATCCAATAAATTCTCGTTAAAATACGTTAATTTGGCGCTGGCCCCGATTTGCGATAATTTACACCTTTGATTTACTCTTGATAGAAAGAGTTATTTAGTAAAATTAGTAAAGAAAATTATAATTTTTGCGCTTTCTTAACTGCTGGCAATAGGAACGAAAGAAAGCATTATTTAAATTATCTGTTCAGGATTTCTAAAATGTCTCAACATACAATTATAATTTATTTAATAAAATGAAAAAATGGAATTTAAAAATTACATATTACACTATCAGGGTTTTTTTTTATATTTTTTCTCTTTTTAGTGTTAAAATATTTCATTGCTGCAGATTCGCAGTCAGCGGGCTTATTTTGGTGAGAGTTGCTTGGCTTATAATTAATTCCGTTGTTCTTTTTTAACTCGTAAAAAATTGAAACCATATAGAATATTTGGTGATTTATCACCTGCGGCCGGCTGATGGAAAAATGCTTTAAAATTAATTTATTTATTTATAATTGATTCCGAAAAATATTAAAATGTTTTATTGTGATCGGAAATACACCAGTGTACATAATTTTTACGATTCTAGCATATCGGGAAGTGAATGAAAAATCAATTGCAAAATTCCATTTTTATATGCATGAATCAAGTTAATTTAAATATAAAAGCTGTGTAAATGGAGAAACAGTTAGGTACGCATTGTTTGCAAGTCGTATAATTTAAGTTCATAAAAAATATTTATTTTTATTAAGGAAATATTAAGTTTATTTTTATTTATCGTTACAACAGCTAGAATTAAAAATACACACTATCTTGATGGTTTTATGGTAATTATTTCATTATATCAGTGGTTCTCAACCTTTTTTAGGGTTCCGTACTTAAAAAGTAAAAACGGAACCATTATAAGATCACTTCTGTGTCTGTCTGTCTATCACAGCCCTTTTACTCGTAAACTATGCACGTGGAAAGTTCAAATTCGGGGAAGTAATAAAGACTACTGACCCACATATTTACAGATTAATAAACATTCATAAATATATTTAGGAAAAATGTAGAGGGGCTAATTAAGTTACTTGAAAAAAAAAATCTTTTCTTTGTATATCGTGTGGGGTATCGTGTGAAAGCTTTCGTAACGCTGAAAACAAAAATATATTTCATTTAATTTTAGGTATTATATTTTCAAAGTTATGGTGGAAAATGTAGTGCAAAAATATGTCCCTCCTCCATCTAACTCCGAATCTATTGAAACTAAAATTATGAAAAAATTAGAGGTAGTAGACATTAATTTCAACCTTGCATGAAAATTATAGTGATTACCCTAGGTCACATAGTTTTTGAGAAAATCGCATTTTTCCGTTACACTCAAATTTCGATTTACGGGGTTCAGCAAAAGCGTTGAGCACAGCTGGAGGTACTTATCGTAGCAGAAGTATAAAAGCATTGTTGATCATGAATTTCGGAAAAAATCGTCGGTAATTAGCCCAGATATTAACCCTTAAAGACACGGACTGTTTGGACATACAAAATGACAGGGACGGCGTACTCTATGCTTCCATCGGCTTTTAAAGCCTAGATAACAAATTTTAAGAATATATTTATGTAATGGAATGCCCAGTAGCAGTATAAAAGCAATAAACGTCAAATTGTTAAAAACAGACTAATTTAATGAGAATTAATCACATAAATATTGTGGGATTCGTGACTAATTTCCATTGAGTGGCTCTCTCAATACACCTACTATCTATGTTACAAAGGACAAACATATCTGTGCGTAACGCATACGTCATTTTGCGAATGGCAACACTTTGAAATTTGAATTAAAATTTCGGCTTTGCAATTATATCTACGGCAAATTTTTAAACTTCTAAGCATCGCACATTTTAAATTTTAACACCGTCGTATAAGGAAAAAAATGCTCTTTTAAATACAATTTGTTTGAAAGTTGTATCTCAATTTATTTTTGAGATATACATTTTTTTGTAGTTTTTAATACAAATTTTGTATTTGTGGCAACTGAAGTACTTCATTTATTTTGAAAGTAAAGAGGAAATAATCATGGTTTATTATTTTTATTGATTATATCCTTATTGATGCCATTTTCACAATACAAATAAAAGTAACCTTTTTATAATTTTTGAACAGAAAATGATGTCAGGCATAAAAAAAAACAAACACGCATTCTTCTTCATGAATCAGTTACATTTCAATATTTTTACATTACGCTGATACTGAGTTTGAGACGCTAGGCAGAATGATTCAGTGAGTAAAAATTAGGTCATATTTAAAACAAAACGATCATTTATTTTGATAAAACTATATATATCATAAAGGACAAACATATCTGTGCTTAACGCATACGTCATTTTGCGAATGGCAACACTTTGAAATTCGAATTAAAATTTTGGCTTTGCAATTATATCTACGGCAAATTTTTAAACTTCTAAGCATCGTACATTTTAAATTTTAACACCGTCGTATAAGAAAAAAAATGCTCTTTTAAATGCAATTTGTTTGAAAGCTGTATCTCAATTTATTTTTGAGATATAATTTTTTTTGTAGTTTTTAATACAAATTTTGTAATTGTGGCAACTGAAGTACTTCATTTATTTTTAAAGTAAAGAGGAAATAGTCATGGTTTATTACTTTTATTGATTATATCCTTATTGATGCCATTTTCACAATACAAATAAAAGTAATCTTTTTATAAATTTTGAACAGAAAATGATGTCAGACATAAAAAACACGCATTCCTCTTCATGAATCAGTTACATTTCAATATTTTTTACATTACGCTGATACTGAGTTTAAGACGCTAGGCAGTGAGTAAAAATTATGTTAAAACAAAACGATCATTTATTTTGATAAAACTAAATATCTGACCAATACTAAATGGCCAATACTATGGCAACTAAAGTCAAATTTCTGATTTTTTTCTTTCGCGGGTATTGAGATTAGAACTTAAAGTTTGTGCCAATGTTCACATGAAAAGTTGTATCGGACAAACGTGACTTTAAGTTTAGAAATACATTCATTAATAATCTATTGCGCATTAAAATACATTCAAATTGTGAATTTGAGTGGTGCGTATGTAAACTATGGGAATGTGAAAATAACTTACAATTTAGATTTCATGGGGGGAAATTTTATGATGTGACAAAGCGAAATCCTTTTTACTGATTTTTCATCCAATAAAAACAAACATAAAAGTCTCAATCGATAAATTCATCATAGTTACTCATCTTGATAATCATCTTGATGTGCATCTTGATCATCTTCTAATAGAGTTTAATTTTTCAATAATTTAGGCAGTTGAAGTTTGTGGAAATAATATTTTGGTAATTTTAGGTTTAAAATATTATTTGTTTTAAGAGTGAGACAACCAATGTTAGATGAATTTTTTATTGTAATTATTTTTTTTAGGTTTATTATAAATTCGATCTAACAGTTCTTTCTAACATTTTAGTTCGTCGAATTTCGACGGGTTCCAACTCGTGTCTTTAAAGGTTAACTAAAAACCTATATGGAATAACAAATATACAGAATAGCTATATTTGCTATTATTTAGGTTCCATAAATCTTTGAACTTTCATGTTATATCCATTTATACTTTTATAGTATACCGGGTGCAAAGGAAAGTCCCTTTAACCTGAAAATACTTGTGAACGGAGAGAGCTACAGCTATGCAAGTGAGGTAACGGTAAAGTAAAGCGACTAAGCCCGATTTAATGAAAACGACAGCAGCGCCCCTAGTGGCGAAATTTGGAAGATAGCCACTGCAAATCGAAAACGAAAAGAGATAGAGCAAAATTTCCAGTTAGAAAGTTTTAGAGCATCAATTAATTAATAGAACACGACATTTGGTTTACATGGATAAGATAAAACTTCGCCTGTATACCCAAAAATGGCCGAAATCGATGCACCCCATTTTGTGTAAACGTTTGAATGGAATAGTCAGAAGTATGAAGAAATACGCACAATTTATGCTATAAATACGCACTTATCTCAATACATTTTGATAACATCACATCCCCCCCCCCCAAAAAAAAAAAAAAAAAATCTCTCACAGTGATAAAAAGTTAATATTCAGTATGTTCGAAAAGTTCGCCATTGGTCACGATACACATTTGTATTCGTGAGAGTAATTCTACATGCACATTTCTCAGCATGGAAGGTCTATTGTAAGCCTCTTCAATGCAACGACATAGATTTAACCCTTTCAAGGGCGGTGGCTAGACGGTCTAGCCACCTAATTTTAATTCCAAAACTGACAAATGTCACCAAGAATATTTTAATAAAATTTTGCTTCTGTAATGAAAGTGCAAATTAGCGAGGTTTTGTTTTCAGAGAATTTCGCTTGAATATTCTGGTGTCAGTCAATTATTTCCTCAGTTTACGAACAGAATTCTTCTGGCCCTGAAAGGGTTATTCTAAAATTTTAAATGCATTGGAAATTGAATCTTTGCAGACATTACAGCACAGTACAACGTCACAATCTGCAACTGTGCACTGCTACATTTCTGGAATGTGAATAGGCAAAGTAGAATCGTCGCTCATCGATTTCGGACATTTTTGGGTATGCAGGCGACGATTTATCTCATCCGTGTGAACCAAATGTCGTTTCGTACTAAATAATTGATGCTCTAAAACTTTTTAATTGGAAAATTTGCTCTACCTCTTTTCGTTTTCGATTTGAAATGGCTATCTTCCAAATTTGGCCACTAGGGGTGCTGCTGTCTTTTGCATTAGGTCGGGCGTAGTCGCTTTACTGTACCGTTACCTCACTTGTATAGCTGTAGCTCTGTCCGTTCGCAAGTATTTTCAGGTGGTTAAAGGGACTTTCCTTTGCACTCCTGTATACTATACAGCTATACCCAACCCTAATTGTATAGTTTTTACAAAATCTTAGTATTTTTTTAGCAACGGTATTTTTTTAATAATACACTTACTAATTCATATATTATTGTACGGAACCCTCTGTGCGCGAGTAATACTCGCACTTGGCCGTTTGTTTATTTTTTTTAATTTCACTTAACTCTTTATGTACTGAATTATGAATTCATGAAAATTTTATCTTCTAAAGCATTTTTCGTGAATTTTTTGAAACTACATTAGAATATTTACACAATAATTTAATAAATTTTAGAAGGATTAATTAAATTTGAATTTATAGGGATTTTGTGCAATATTTATAGCCTCACTCAAATCTTTTATTTTAAATAGTTTTCTTAGTATTTTGTAGAATTAGGAAATGTATAAATATAATGTTCTTACAATAGAAATGCAAAAATATTTCCGAATTCAAAAATCTCACCTTCTCCCACTCCCACCAACTCCAAGACAACTGCAAAGGCAAAAGAAATCATCCCTTTAAAAATATTTTTGTTTTGTGTAACCAATGAAGCTTTTGGAACAAGATAAAGTAATGCGTCTGTAACTCATTCTAAACTGTATTACTACTAATCGATGTATTAAATGAATTTTATAACAAGTTATTTTAATGGTACTTATAAATACCGTCAATAGATAAAGGGTTAAATCACGGCTAAACTTCTAAATAAATTAGAATCTCCTTACAACGAATGTCAGTTTAAAGAATTTTTCAATTTAACGCATGGACTGTTAAAAAAAAATTATATTATCTTATTTCATTATAAAAAAAATTCACTTTAACAAATTTTTCAGTATAGCGAATTTAATCGGTGCTCTCCAGAGATTCGTTGTAACGGTATTTTACTGTATATCATAAATCTAAAATTAATTTTTTTTTTTTTTAATAAGATCTTTTTACAGATCAAGCCATATGTTAAAAAGTGACTAACTTTATCTAAAGATTTCGGATCTTTTTCACGAATTATCTCCGGAAAAGTACGCAACAATCACTGAAATAAATTTCCACTGCAAGAAATAAGCAAAAATTTTATTTTTGTCATTAATTGTCACTGCAAGGTAAATCCTGTAATATGGAATACTGTGTGTTAAAGTAATGATATTTTATTAATTCGTCTACGCTTGATATAGTCCAAGAGCCGACAGAACAAAAACCTATGTTATCAACCACAAAAAAAAAAAAAAAAAAAAAAAAAAAAAAAAAAAAAAAACCCTTTATTTTATGGGAGAGTAGAAGTAGGGGAATCTAATTATTCATGTCTGCCGGAAGTGAAGTGCTGCATAAGCCAAAAATTATTACCACTAGTGATTGACTCGTAGGTTTATCATTGTGTTTGTCCTACAAACAAAGATATGAAAACATGGAAGACTGGGAGTAGGAAAACACAATGATAAACCTACGAGCCAACCACTGGTGGTATTAATTTTTGGCTTATGCACCACTTCACTTCCGGCAAACATGGATCATTGGATTCCCCTACTTCTACGCTTCCATAAAATAAAGGGTTTTTTCTTGTGCTTGATAACATAGGTTTTTGTGCTGCCGGCTCTTAGACTAATAGAACTTGACTGAAAGTTTTCGCGGTCCGACAATAGACCGATCTTGTTCTCTTTCTCTCTCACGCACACACAAATTTTATTCTCTATTTTTTTTTTATCTTTTTTGAAAAAAAAAATGTGTTTATATATATATTTTCAAATGCAAATTCTTTTCAAAAGTATTTTTACACAGCTGTTAATTTTAGCCTTATACATTGCCATAATTTGTGAAAAAATATCGCTTTTTGTTCACTGTTTTCGTTTTTGAGTATAGAAAAAAAATTAACAAATTATTCGAAATTTACAAAATTATTTTTTCAAGTAATAATAGTGATGAAAATTATAATTTTTTTAAAGAAAAATGTCTTCTTTTTTGTAGTGCTTTTTTATTACGAGAATCATACTCTCAAAACAAAAAATCCTTAAAACATTTCAGTAAATATATAACAGAAAATAATTGCGCGCAGTCTCATAACCGTATATACTGTTGAAATTTACATATATCCATATAAATGAGTTCTGAAAAATTACATCTGAAGATAAAGGGATTTAAAACTTTTGAGTATTACTAAGACCAGGAAACGAAATTTCAAGTCTGAAAGCAGTCACCAGACTAAAAACACTGTTTCGTCTTAATTTTACACAATTGAAAATCCTTTACTCATCATTTGAAGGTATAATTCGGGCCATTTTACTTTTTCGTCTTACATTGCAATTTACTTGCTAGTTGTACTTATCGGATTTGTGTAAATTATAAATACCATAATCTCTGAATAAAAGTTATTCAAGTTTTTTTCTACGATTTGATAAAACGTTGTGAAACTTTTAGTCCAATAATGGATACAATCCTGGTCAAAATGATGGCACATAAAATAGTACATTCAAAAAATAAAATGTACAGACATACTCAACTGTGGAAAGTCAGATGAATGTAGGATTCAATTTAAACTAGTAGAGGAAAAGGTCCAAATACCGGCTACCACTTTTGTTTTCAATCTAGATCATACAATTTTCAAAGTTAATAAAATAAAAAGTGACAGCAGTGTACCTTGACACGTCTTACACCTGTTTAGAGAAAAAAAATCAGTTTAAAAGGAGTTTTCTGTTTATAAGAAGCAAAATTCCGAAAGTCTTCAAATTTTGAGTTTTTAAAATGTGGTCTAAATACCGGCTACCTAAGTTTTTTTCCCAAAAGATAACACAAATAGAGCTAATGATAATTATTAAGCAATAAGAATATTATTTTAATAAATTGTATTCATTAATAACATTTCTTATGTACAGAAAAAATACGCAATTTTTAATAAATAAGTATTTTCGTCAAATTTCTAAAATTCTTTACGATTATCTCTCACAGTCTTCTTCCCATTATGTTTCTAATTTTGTTTTGTAAAACAAAAAAAAAAGTTTGTTGATTGAAATGAGAATTATTTTATCTGAAAAAATCAAAAGCATAATATCATTCTCTGTGTCGGTATAGTCCGTATCAGACCACATATCGCATTCTTAATATTGAACCCAGAATTCCCTCCCCTATTCTTGTCCACAGAGAAAGCACCCATGCAGAAGACACAAATTTATCATATTCCTCTGTTGGATATTTTCCTTTTTCCCTTTTTTAGCCCTCTCGCTGCGTAATTGTTTTATCAAAATAGCTTCAAAAATTGCGTATTTAACCCCTTCGCGACGAGCATCTTTTAAGAATTTTTATTCTTTTGTCACCGGTTTTTCAAAACAAAAGTTTTTGTCTAATTTAACCTGGAAAATGCTCCGATTAAATAAGGCATAATTTACAATAAAAAAATAACTGGTGGGAATAATCAAGGAGGGTTAATTAGACGGAAAAAATGCATCCCCGAGGAAATCTCGGGTTGTGCGAATTTTGCTACTTTTACGATGCCCAAGGGAATCTCGGGTTGAGCAGCGAGAGGATTAAAATCAAATTTCTGCCTCTTTCGCCTGGTTTACTCCGTCATTTTTTTTTCTTTCTCTTCACATTTATTACAGACAATTTTGTAGTGTCCAACAGCTCTTTTTTGGAAAGTGATCCGGTAACCAGTGTCGGTCCTGAAGAATTACGGCCATGGTTGCTTTTTTCATATTGCGAAATGGGACGGGGACTATTTCTGAACCACTTAAATTAATTTATTAATTATGGAACTATTTAAATTAATTTATTTTCTTCCCCTTCAAGCAGAGCAACCGAGAGAGGTTCAAATACCGGCTAGCCGGTATTTAGACCACTCTAGGTAGCCGGTATTCGGACCACTGCTTTGTTTAAGTTAAAACCGCTATTACTCATTCATATAATAAAATACCAATACTGTGCGCGTGGCAATTGAGAGCGAAATATGTCTAGAAAATAACTTAATCAACAATTCAAACCAATATACGATGAGTATATTAAAAAAAAAATGAGAAACACATATCTGAAAAACTTTTGATGTACCAGATTACGTAGATTCGACACTTTTGCATTTACTATTTGTAAATGACACAGACTTCAGCGACGTACTTTTCGTAACTTTTTTCTCTCGATTAAAGTTGCAAACTCTGCCTATCACCGCTAGGCTGCGCTGCGCTCAGTTCTCAGAACACCTAGTAGCCGGTATTTGGACCTTCTCCTCTATTTATTCTATAATAAGATACATTTCAGTTCCTTATGTAGAGGAATAATCTCATGTGTTTAGATAATCGTAATGTTTATTACGGTATTAAAGGATGAGAAATACTCTTTTCTGCTGAAAAATGAATGATGTAGTCAGATGTACCCAAAACTTTCCTCCCAAACAATCCCAAAACTTTCTTCTATCTCACACATGTTAATACTTCCTGAAAAATGTAGCATAGCAGCGCCACTGGTTAGGCGATTTGCACCAAAATATAATCAGCAACAACTTAAGTCAACTTCTGACTGAACGTAATGTTTAATGAAAATCCGTGCATTAGTTTTTGAGATGGAGCTATTGCAGAAATCGTGAAAAATGCAGCATAGCAGCGCCTCCTGTTGGGTTATTTACACCAAAAACTAAACAGTACTAATTTATATCAGGGACTAACTTAATCTGAAGTTTGGTGAAAATTTGTGCATTAGTTCTTGAGACAGATCTGTTGCAATAATCACGCATAATGCAGCACAGCAATGCCAGCTGTTGGGCATTTTACACCAAAAAGTAATCGGCTCCAAATTATATCAAGGTCTAACTGAATCTGAAGTTTTATGAAAATCCATTTATTATTTCTTGAGATGAGCTATTGCGGAAATCGTGAAAAATGCAGCATAGGAGCGCCACCTGTTGAACGATTTACACCAGAAAGCAATCAGCACCAATTTATATCATGTATTTACTGAATCTAAAGTTTTATTAAATTATGTTCTTGAGGTAGAGCGCCAAAAAAATTGTGTTACATTACAGACAGACGGACGGAGAGTCACAGACTCACAGACATATATTTTGTAAAAACGTGTTTTTCGGGATCTCTGACCCCCCCAAAATGTGTAAATCCGACAAAAAACCGGTATCTTAAAATTTTCACGAATCCAATATTTTCTTCTTGTAAAGATAGAAGAAAGTAAAAACGGAGAATAAGTGAAGAATGATGGTCATTAATTTTTGGGGAGAATAAACACAATATTGTCTATTGTGGCGATTCTGGAAATGATTTCGAAATTTCGCCCCTTGCTTTGGACAGCCACAAACATAGAACAAAACATAAAAGTGGTCATATGCTTTGATCTAATTATTCTGTTTACAGACAGTTTGCATTATTTCATTCTAAAACATCCTGAAGTATTCTTTAAAAATATTTAAGACTTTTAAACTTTCAAAATATTCAGTTTTTGAACATATATATATGTTAAACTGTAATCATAGCTGAACACATTCGAACAAAAGGAATAGCACTCTTTATAGTTGTTAAATATTCTGTAGTTTTAAAGAGAAAAGTCATTTTTCTCAAAATGTGATTTAAAGCAATGTAGTTTAAAAAGTTTTCAATGTTGTTTCATGAAAGTTTCAGGATATATAGTGTATGGAAATATAGGCTCTATAAAGTGGATCTAAATTTGCATCTTTTTTTTTTTTTTTTTTTAAGTTATTTTTTTCCTTTGTTATATTGCTAAAATTGTGACCATTTTATATAAACAAGATATAGAGTTGTTTTTAAAACATAAAAATGCTATAAATAAACATTTTCTTTAGGTTCAATGTAAGCACAAAATCCTCAAGTGTAATTAGGTGTCAAAATCTTTGGTTTACATGCTTGAATATTTTGTAATCATGCACACAGCCTGTTATCGCAATTTTCTGCTCTACAAGTTTTAAAAAACCTATAGAAAATAGCTTTCTCCATTATAATCTGAAAAAAAAAAATGAAATGAAACAAGAAACGTATGTCTATTTTATTAGTGCCTTTAAAATTTGTGCTTTTGTAATGAATACTTTTTAAGATAAAAAAAAAAAAAAATTGACATTTTATAAGTACTAAGTCCCCTTAAACTAAAAATGTAAAAATGCGATAATTTTGAGATTTTTGTATCTCGAACCACTTTTTCCAAACAATTCATTACGAGCAAAGTTTTCACAAAGAAGATGTATTTGCGTACAATTACCTACAGATCTATATGGGATTACATAAAAATTTCTCAAAAAAAAAAAAAAAAAAAAAATGGATTTAATCATGAATAAGATTCAAGTGATAAATTTTGAACAAAATTTTTAGATAAAAGAGTTAACTTGAACATTTCCGTCATCTGCGTGATTTGGAAGGCAGCTGAATCAGCCGAACATCTGTTGCAAAATTATTTTTAAGGCACTCAGATGTCAGATGTTGTTTCTTCAGGTAATCCGTTACTTTCGGCTTTACCTTAACTCACCTCCCTATCAGTTCAAGACAATATCTCGTGTAAAAGTTTCGAGTTCCGCTACGAAATCTCGAATTTTACTATCGAGAATAAAACTTGGATTTCCGTTTGATTGCGTGCTGCTCTTGTGATACACTTTCACTAATGGTCTCGTATAAAAGTGAATTTCGAAAGAAATTCGTTTCTACTTATGAAAAAAAAAAGACAGCACTTATATTTCGTATTAGTTTTTATTTTTTATCTTTGTTATCTCCTTCTACACTTTTAAACGACTAAAAAAAATTTCTTCTGTTTTTGGTCGTTATGTAGAAGTGTATGTATGTACGTCCTTAATTTTCCTAACAACCACAGAACGGATTTGAATGCAAATTTTACACTACAATTCAAATGCAACAAGGAACGTTTTGGGTTAAAAGAATTTATCGTGTCGTATATAGTTTTTTTTCTTTTTACAGGGAAGCATAAAAAATTTTAATACATGATTATCTACGGCATTTCAAACCTGAGCGATGCGTAATTAAATGTCTTTAAAAATGTGAGTAGGTAGCTTACAATAAATAAAATTTGATTGGTCGTAAGGATTTTCGGTACAATTTTGAGCCATGATTATATAGATTGTTTTTGTATATATAAGATAGTTGTGATATTATGGGCAATAAATTTAATTACTCGAGATCATTTTTGATAAAAACTTGGCAAGCCGGCCACGTTACTGTTTCATGGCTTGTCTCAATAGTGTAATATGTCCAGACGAATATTGCCAAGATCTGGAATGTCTCTTGCTACTGTTAGAACAAAAATGTCTAATCTGAGAATGTGCCGTGTGCGTATGACACCACTCTTTTATTTATAAAGGCAACGGGTTTGAATGGTAACAACGCAGATTAAATTGAAAATGATTGTTAAAAACATACTCTCCCGTGCTAAAACAACATCTCAAAAAATTCGCCAAATGGCGCTCAATATGTCAATAAAAAAAAAATAGCGATCTTAACAACACGAGTTTTTGACGAATGTAAGCAAGTCGTCTGTTAAGAAACAGGTCATTTGAAACACTGTTGAATTTTTTTTCAAAATTACTTCTTAAAAGTACAGTACACTCAACAGTTTTTAAAATTTAAGTACCGCTGAATTCAGTTGTAATGAGGATGAAAAGATTAGTGCCTTTACTCAATGTAGTATGCAATAGATTAATTAAACTTTCAAACGCAAGCTAAAACTAAAATGCATTTCCAGCATTTATTGCTCATAGACACTGTTGTTAAAGAATTTTTTGTGTATCTTTGTAAATGAAGGATAACTGTTTTGCAAATGATATTCTACAGTAAGCACTTCTAATGCACCTTAATAATGCATCTAAGTTTTATTGTGTTTTAAGCAGTGTAACATTATTAAAATACGCTTTAATCAATTTTTCTTTATATTCCATTATGTAACCAAATTCTTTTGAGTGACCCTGTAAATGAATGATAAATACTTTGCACTCCATTTTCCACAGAAAGATTTTTTTAGAGCACCTCATAAACGCATAAAAATTTTATTGTATTTGAAATAGTATAACATCATTAAAATATACAACAAACGACTTTTCACCATAGACCATAATGTAACAGGAATATAACACTGGTCGGCACCAAAATCCTCTCTGTAAAGTAAATAGTTGATTCTTATAGATTTCACTCTGCTAAATAAAGATATGGTAACGAAATTGCTGTATCACGTACCATTCTTTTGGTAGGAAGGTTTGCTTATAAAATTAAAGTATTTTATATCTTGCTAAAACATAAGTGGAGATTTTGGAAAACATAAAATGTAGATATGTAAATTACCTGTAAATAAATGTATAAATATGATTACCCTAGTTACAACGTCATAAGAAATGAAAATATATCAGTGGATATGAAATACTAAATATAGACACAAAAGGGAGGGAGGACATGAAAAGAAAAATGTGCGATACAAGTATGAACAAACTAGATTTTTGTGCTATATTTTATCAGTTTTTCTTAGACAGTGAAAGCACTTTTTTCCTTATTTGAATTTTATCTAGCATTGCGAATTAATATAATAATCCTTCACAATTTGTTAATATTATAAAACTGTTTCTCGCTCTGTCTGTTGTTGTACGGAAAAATGGTACGTGTAGGAGCAATTTGTATAATATATTTAGAATTAGGAATATTAGACCTGTAAACTTTGCATATTTAGTTTGCAGACAGAAAAAATTAAAAATTTTATACCGATCAGTTTAATATGGTCCTGATGTAACGAAATGGAACCCTTTGTGGTTATAGAATATTTTTGTATCTAAGACCTTTGTCACTAACAATACCCTATTATTTTTCTTGGACCAGGCATTTTAGTTTTCCATTATGTTAGCAGCTAGACCTAATGAATGACAAAGACCTTCACTACAATAGTTTAAAACAGGATTATTGAAAACACAGTTCCAAGAAGCAGCATTTAAAAATTATTTCAATTGTTAACTACATCAGCTGAGACTTAGTGATGTGTAGACTTTTATGATGTCATTTTCTTGCCTTTGATATGGTATGAATTTTGTAAATTTTATTTAATAATATATAGTAAAGTTCATTATTCAGTGTAAAACGTAATGTCTAAAAATAAAGAAACATGAAATCATGTATGTATACACAGGACCTGATTATCCAAAAGACACGTGAAACAGATCTTTCCTGCTAAAATTTAAAAATGTCCCCAAAATGTCTGTGAAATGGAGCCTCCATTTCCCATTTTTATTTTTTTACATGCATTGTTTATTTTTTTTTTTGGAATGGGGAGTTTACCTAATTTCCATATTACTTCAGAAAACGTATGTAACCAAAAAGTATGAATGTGATCAATAGGCTATTAACTAGTCATAAGGAATCCTGATGTATCGGTTAATAATCACTCGGATAACTGACAGATAGTATAGAGTAATAGAATATATACTAAAAATATAGGTGAGAATGGGGAGGGTTGACCTTAGGGGAGGCTTGACCCACCCTTCAGGTTTCATATTTAAGAGTTTTTCCGATAGATGGCAAGCAAAGCTACTGAAATGCTCAAACAATAGTCTTTTTTTCATGCAGTGAAATAGGTGTGGAAAAATAGTTGTGAAGAATTTTCAGCTTAAAAAGTGTATTTTTTAGAAACATTTTGTGAGATTTTCTCAGATAAAATATATCATAGAAATTTAAGTAAGTAGATTTTAAGTAATGCAGAAATATCGAGCTTTCATTCCAAGCATTAAAGACTGTACAGTAAATTAGGCTAAACAAAACAATGTGTTTTACTTTAAAAAGTGGCTATGTGGGGAGGCTTGATCCAATCAATGTGAGGCAGGGTTGACCCAAATGATCAAAGCTTCTTTAATTAAGTGTTTTTGGAAATCATTTTATTATACACTGTACATAATGAAGAGTTAATGGTTATATTTCTACAATAATGTAAATTTATTCTGTAAAGCTACTGTAAAATAGGGTAATAGAAAAAAAACGTTTAAAATTGATTAAAAGAAGATGTAAAAAATTGCTACAGGAGCAAGAAAATACTTAATGAAATATAAATTGGAAAGTTGGTAGGATCTTTTAATTCAATAAATACTACCCATAGTAGGTAAACAGAAAGGATGAAAGCAGCAACCTTAAGAAATGTTTAGTGTTCATACCTCTGCAAAAGAACATAACATTCATCAACTACTTTAAAAAGGTATGTAGACAAATTTCACCAAGGTGAGCACAATGAGATGAAGCCAAACTATGTAGCAAGTAGTGTTGCCAGGTAGAGTGTCACAATAAGTGAGTGTTTAAAACGGAATTTTTCTCCTGTGCCTTGAATTCCGCGTAATTATGTTTGTTTACACATAAAATTTTCACAAATAATTTTTAATAATAACTAAACAATGTTGCATAAAGTTATTCTGCCTTTTCTAAAACTGATTTTATTTTCCTTAACAAATATTTCAATATAAAAAAAGTGGGTCAAGCCTCCCATATGAGGGGAGACGGCACATTATTTTCTCATAATTAAAATCAATCATTTTTCAAGATTGTGATATATTACACTTATGTCGCACTTTTATTTTGATAACTGATTATATGACGAATAAAATGATAAATGAAACTTTATTCTAGGTTCAATATTTTAAAAATAAAAAAACATTTTGTAAGAAATGGGTAAACTCTGCCCTACTCTATTTATAGTATGTACAAGAAATATTAAAAAGCTGTAAGAGATATGTGAATTTGGCAAAGCCACTCTCGGGAATAATATTTGTTGCATTTATGAGTTTCCATGTCTGTAGAGTTTAGAAAACGTTTCATGAATGAACGGGGACTTGAAATCTTGCTGTGCCTCCCCTAGCTTCAGAGATTAATCGGGCCCTGTATATATATATCAAAAAAAGCCATTGTCATTGTCCTGACATATGTATTCAAGTACATACCAGAATAATGGCACAAATGCGAGGACAATGACATTTTATAATGATAATTCTTATTTTGATAATAAACATTCACCAAAAGTTTATGCTTCTTTTTGTCTGTTATCTTTTCTTCAATACATACAAACACACTCATATATATATATATGTACAGTGGGTGGAAAACGGTAAAAAAGGGGAATCTCCATACTATTTCAACATCAAATTATCACCCAGAGATGCGAAAAGTGCTATTCAACAAGGCATTGTGTCTTTGCGAGTATAAATGCAATTTTAAACAAGTTGGAAATTGCTCGTCAAACGTGGCAAATGAGGTGCGTTCGTACTATAACTAGTTTTATAATTATTTTTTGCACCCCATATTGTACTGAATGTATACTTTTTTGCACTTCATAAAGCGCATAGTCTGATACATCATTAAAATGCACTTCCAATAATTTTTTCCCATTCCCCGTAATGTAACGGAACACTTTTGACTGTCCCTGTAATTAAACTATACATCCGATTTTCCTAAAATTTGAAATAGCTCAACAAAACTTTGCAACAA
Source organism: Maratus speciosus (assembly GCA_963932465.1). Taxonomy (NCBI): domain Eukaryota; kingdom Metazoa; phylum Arthropoda; class Arachnida; order Araneae; family Salticidae; genus Maratus; species Maratus speciosus. The sequence continues at coordinate 294,426,232 of OZ010793.1, read as the reverse complement.
TTATATCTTTAAAATTTCAGACCATTCGGAAGGCTGTAATATCATTAAAATGCACTTGCAATAATTTTTCCCATTCCCCGTAATGTAACGGAACACTTTCGACTGTCCCTGTAATTAAACTATACATCCGATTTTCCTAAAATTTGAAATAGCTCAACAAAACTTTGCAACAATTATATCTTTAAAATTTCAGACCATTCGGAAGGCTGTAATATCATTAAAATGCACTTGCAATAATTTTTCCCATTGGCCGTAATGTAAAGAAAAACTTTTGACTGTCCCTGTAATTAAACTATACATCCCATTTTCCTAAAATTTGAAATGGCTCGACAAAATTTTGCAACAGTTATATCTTTAAAATTTCAGATCATTCGGAGGGCTCTAATATCATTAAAATGCACTTGCAATAATTTTTCCCATTGGCCGTAATGTAAAGAAAAACTTTTGACTGTCCCTGTAATTAAACTATACATCCGATTTTCCTAAAATTTGAAATGGCTCGACAAAATTTTGCAACAGTTATATCTTTAAAATTTCAGATCATTCGGAAGGCTGTAATATCATTAAAATGCACTTGCAATAATTTTTCCCATTGGCCGTAATGTAAAGAAAAACTTTTGACTGTCCCTGTAATTAAACTATACATCCCATTTTCCTAAAATTTGAAATGGCTCGACAAAATTTTGCAACAGTTATATCTTTAAAATTTCAGATCATTCGGAAGGCTGTAATATCATTAAAATGCACTTGCAATAATTTTTTCCATTGGCCGTAATGTAAAAAAAAACTTTTGACTGTCCCTGTAATTAAACTATACATCCGATTTTCCTAAAATTTGAAATGGCTCGACAAAATTTTGCAACAGTTATATCTTTAAAATTTCAGATCATTCGGAAGGCTGTAATATCATTAAAATGCACTTGCAATAATTTTTCCCATTGGCCGTAATGTAAAGAAAAACTTTTGACTGTCCCTGTAATTAAACTATACATCCGATTTTCCTAAAATTTGAAATGGCTCGACAAAATTTTGCAACAGTTATATCTTTAAAATTTCAGATCATTCGGAAGGCTCTAATATCATTAAAATGCACTTGCAATAATTTTTCCCATTGGCCGTAATGTAAAGAAAAACTTTTGACTGTCCCTGTAATTAAACTATACATCCGATTTTCATAAAATTTAAAATGGCTCGACAAAATTTTGTAACAATCATATATTTGAAATTTCAGACCATTCGGTTGGGTAGTTTTTGCTCTGTTACATGCGGACAGACGGACGGACGGACAGACGGACAGACGGACGGACAGACGGACGGACGGACTGAACGACGACTATAGGTGCTACGTATTTATATAATTACGAACGCACCTAAAAATCGGTTATCGACATGTTAAAAATTGTATCAACATTGATTTTTCAAACAGTAATACATACTTTTGACACCATATTTGAGCTTTTTGGATAAAATCTGTCCTGAAAAAGGCACAATTTATGTATTTAATTTAAATAATCGTTGAGTTATGCAGAAGAAAATATGTTAGGAGGATTTATCAAGTTTTCCGAAAATAAAATTAAATATTTCTAAGAAAAGTATTAAAAGCACTCTATTAGCGACCAGAAAATTATTCAGCAATTCTAAATATAAATTAAACCCACTTTATACTACAAAGAATTCTACAAAAATTTTCAATTATTTACATGTTATAACTCTACAAAAATTAAAAGAAATGTATTTAAAGTATGCTTTATGTCCGCTGCTTTCATAAGGAACTCAAAAAATGTTTCAAAAGTGTGTGACTGTTTGAAAAATCAATGTTGGTGCAATTTCTTATGTGTAGGCAACCATTATTTCAGCAATTGCATATACACTATATGGCCAAAGGTGACCGATCACTTGCGATTTTTGACGTTTTATTAAATATCTAGAAAAATACATGAGGAATCAACCTGAAACTGCAAGTGTGTAAACAGTATAGTATAGGTCATATATTTCCGCGAAGAATTTTTTCCGAAACCCCATAGAGGACCGTCAACAAATTGAAAAAGAACGAATATCTTTTGGATAACCCTGTAAAAACTAATGTACCAAAAGCGTTCAAACTCGAGATTATTAATAAGTGTCTTATTGTAATAAACTGTGTTCATTTTTATGAGGATAGCATTTATACTCGTAGAGAAATGAAGGTTTTTATAAAAACAGTCCCAAATTTCACCAAGTTTTTTGCTTATAATTTGCAGAGTTCTTATATAAAAAAAGTTCTTTTCAGAAAATATGACAAACAGAATTGAACACAATACTCTGCAATCATAATTAAAAAATAATAAAAATTGGATGAAAAATGAGCAGGTTTACTAAAAATTGTTTCGCTGCGCATATGCGAATGCAATCAAAATGTAATATGCATAGTGTATTAGCTAAGTATATAGAGCAACTTTTGTGAAAGTCTCAAATTCATAGCTTGAAAATTCTGAAAATTATCGCCAAAAGAATAAGCTCGAAACCCGTTGCTCCCAAAAAGATAAGGAGTTGTATCAAATATCTGTTGATTAGTGCCTAGATAGCGTACACAATATTGCATGTACTGCTATATTTGGATACAACCCCTCATCTTTTTGCTTCTTTTTGAAAACAACGGATTTTGAGCTTATTCTATCGACGATAATTTTCAGAATTTTCAAGCTACGATTTTGAGACTTTCGCAAAAGTTGCTCTATATACTTAACTAACTCATTATGCATATTACATTTTGATTGCATTCGCGCATGCGCAGTGAAACATTTTTTAGTAAACCTGCTCATTTTTCATCCAATTTTTATTATTTTTTAATTTTGATTACAGAGTATTGTGTACAATGCTGATTGTCATATTTTCTGAAAAGAGCTTTTTTTTATATTAAGATCTCTGCAAATTATAGGCAAAAAAGTGGCAAAATTTGGGATTATTTTTATAAAAACCTTAATTTCTCTACTACTATGCATGCTATCCTCATAAAAATAAAAACAGTATATTACAATAAGACACTTATTAATAATCTCGAGTTTGAACGCTTTTGCTACATTAGTTTTTACAGGGTTATCCAAAAGATATTCGTTCTTTTTTAATTTGTTGACGGTCCCCTATGAGGTTTCGGGAAAAAATCTTCGCAGAAATATATGACCTATAGTATATTGTTTATACACCTGCAAGTTCAGGTTGATTCCTCTTGTATTTTTCTAGATATTTAATAAAACGTCAAAAATCGCAAGTGATCGGTCACCTTTGGCCATATAGTGTACATTCGGAACTTAGACACAATTCACTGTCGAATGGTTGCTCTCGTTTCTCTCTGAGATAATTTGATTATAACTTTATCGTTATCCTTACATAACCATACGTTACCGTTGCATGTGTTTTAAAAGTGCTTTTAATGAAGAATTTTTTAGGGACAGAAATAACACTATGAACTTGCTGTGTAGTGTATGCCTAGAGCTCAAATTCTATGGGCTAAAGCAAAATTGCTGAAATTTTCATAATCAAATTACAATCACATTAAAATTATAAACAAATTTTTTTTTTAAGAATTATTACCGTTACATTATACAGCAACCGCTAAATAATATACATAGATAATTATAGTAATCTGCCTATAATATTATGTAGTAGTATATTTGAGTTATATGTAATTACATCATGCCTTTTTAAAATGTCATCCATTTCAGAAGTTTACAAGTGGATTCACCCTAATACAATGAAAGACATACTAGAGTCTAATTACAATATGAACTATAGTATTAGGGGAAAGTGGCCTAAAATGATCCACTCAAAAAGAAAACCCGTCTAAAATAACATGTTTAAATAAAACTTTGGCCTTTTGCTAGTAGGTTTTACACTATATTTTGCATTATACACATAATTTAATAATATTTTAAACCCAAACTGAGTAATGAAAAAAATAGATTTTTGAAAAAGTGTCCAAAGAATAATTTTGCCCCCATGAAAGGGCAAAATGATCCTTCAGTTGAAACAGCACCAAAAACAGGCGATAAATCACAATTAAAATAATTAAACTTTATATAAATCACCATAAAATCAAAGCAATTCACAGGACGCGTTTCGAGCTGGGAAATACAATAGCCCGTCCGTCATCAGTTACTGTAAAGACGTGTCCATAAGGGGACAAGATCACAAATGAACAGAAAGGGGAAAGATAACAGTTTACAAAGTGTGCGACAGATGGCGCTAGCTGTAAGGTAAATACCAAACACAGAGGAGCACCTGCAGAATTGGAAAGTGTTGCTACAAAGATATAAAACACTTTGCCCGGCAACATGGCCGCCCATTTTAGGTCATATTACTGGATGACGCCGTGAAACATTACAAACTTAGCAAATGTAATTCACAATTAAAAACATACTCTGTTAAGTAAACCAAGTCATATTTCTGTACAGGAAAGACTGTATCTGTAAATAAACATGAAAGTTAGTGCTTACCTTATAACAGATGTTATAAAACCCAATTTTGGAAAGAATTCTATTCAAACGCGTAACACTGCGATCTCTTGAATACCGCCATTGCTTCTTCTTAACATGGCACAACTAGTTTATGTATTACCCGGTAGATAGCGCGACCTGTCTGCAAGAAAACATATGTGGATCGTTTTGCCCTCTGGGATCATTTTAGGCCATCTTCCCCTACATAGCATGCAGTTACATGAATTCCCAATTGGAATTGCATTACCTAACGTATTTAAATATATACGTTATAGTCTTATTAAACTGTTACCTATAATATTACGCCGTATGTACAGTTAAAGCTATACATTTCTATGTAAGTATAAAATTAGAATATTAACTCAATGCATTCAAGTAGCGAAATTTTACAATGAAGAACACAGCAAATGTCCCAAAAATGTGTCTCTAGATTATTTATCTCTTTCATGTTACTATAAAGAATATTCACATCCAAGCAATTTAAATAATTTCATACCACCGGAAATGGATTGAGATCAGGTGAATCAGAACGTAACAAAGGAAAGCTTGACTAATTATAGGGCTACAAAAATGTCCAAAACAGTTTGATCTCTTTTTTATCTATCTATCTATACTCATATTATAAAGAGGAAAAAATTGTTTATTTGTAGGAGGTAAGCTCAGGAACTACCGAACCGATTTCAAAAGTAATGGTATCAAAATGATGGTGTTCGCCCAACTTAGAACATAGGCTATATCTTATGTCGGTGCCACTACCCCAAAGGGGGTGCAGGAGCAAAAAACGTTCTAAAAATGCGATTTTTGCGTTACTGAAGGGCCTAGAAATATGAAATTTGGAATATTAGTTACTTACAAGATATAAATGATGTCTAAGAACAGTTCTTAAACAATTCGAAATTTAAAAGGGGTGAGACTGCACAAAAAGTGTTCTAAAAAACGTTCTAAACGGTAGTTTCTACATAATCTCAGGAAATACGGAACCGATTCCAAAAGTAATGGTATCAAAATGATGGTGTTAGTCCAACTTAGAACATAGGCTATATTTTATGTCGGTGCCACTACCCAAAGGGGTGCAGGAGCAAAAAACGTTCTAAAAATGCGATTTTTGCGTTACTGAAGGGCCTAGAAATCTGAAATTTATAATATTAGTTACTTACAAGATATAAATGATGTCTAAGAACAGTTCTTAAACAATTCGAAATTTAAAAGGGGTGAGACTGCACAAAAAGTGTTCTAAAAAACGTTCTAAATGGTAGTTTCTACATAATCTCAGGAAATACCGAACCGATTCCAAAAGTAATGGTATCAAAATGATGGTGTTAGTCCAACTTAGAACATAGGCTATATTTTATGTCGGTGCCACTCCCCCAAAGGGGGTGCAGGAGCAAAAAACGTTCTAAAAATGCGATTTTTGCGTTACTGAAGGACCTGGAAATGTGAAATTTGGAATATTAGTTACTTATAAGATATAAATGATGTCTAAGAACAGTTCTTAAACAATTCGAAATTTAAAAGGGGTGAAAATGCACAAAAAGTGTTCTAAAAAACTCTCTAAATGGTAGTTTCTACATAATCTCAGGAAATACCAAACCGATTTAAAAAATATTGGTGTCAAAATGATGGTGTTATTCCACCTTAGAACATAGGCTATATTTTATGTCGGTGCCACTACCCCAAAGGGGGTGCAGGAGCAAAAAAACGTTCTAAAAATGCAATTTTTGCGTTACTGAAGAGTCTAGAAATATGAAATTTGGAATATTAGTTATTTATAAGATATAAATGATGTCTAAGAACAGTTCTTAAACAATTCGAAATTTAAAAGGGGTGAGTCTGCACAAAAAGTGTTCTAATAAACGTTCTAAATGGTAGTTTCTACATAATCTCAGGAAATACCGAACCGATTCCAAAAGTAAGGGTATCAAAATGATGGTGTTAGTCCAACTTAGAACATAGGCTATATTTTATGTCAGTGCCACTACCCCAAAGGGGGTGCAGGAGCAAAAAACGTTCTAAAAATGCGATTTTTGCGTTACTGAAGGGCCTAGAAATATGAAATTTGGAATATTAGTTACTTACAAGATATAAATGATGTCTAAGAACAGTTCTTAAACAATTCGAAATTTAAAAGGGGTGAGTCTGCACAAAAAGTGTTCTAATAAACGTTCTAAATGGTAGTTTCTACATAATCTCAGGAAATACCGAACCGATTCCAAAAGTAATGGTATCAAAATGATGGTGTTAGTCCAACTTAGAACATAGGCTATATTTTATGTCTGTGCCACTCCCCCAAAGGGGGTGCAGGAGCAAAAAACGTTCTAAAAATGCGATTTTTGCGTTACTGAAGGGCCTAGAAATATGAAATTTGGAATATTAGTTACTTACAAGATATAAATGATGTCTAAGAACAGTTCTTAAACAATTCGAAATTTAAAAGGGGTGAAAATGCACAAAAAGTGTTCTAAAAAACGTTCTAAATGGTAGTTTCTACATAATCTCAAGAAATACCAAACCGATTTAAAAAATATTGGTGTCAAAATGATAGTGACAACGTTTGCTCCAAGATAGGCTATGTTTTATGTCGGTGCCACTAACCCAAAGGGGGTGTAGGACCAAAAAACGTTCTAAAAATGCGATTTATGTGTTACTGAAGGGCCTAGAAATATGAAATTTGAAGTATCAGCTACTTATTAGATATAAAGGATTTCTAAGAACAGTTCTTAAACAATTCGAAATTTAAAAGTGGTGAAAATGCTTAAAAAACGTTCTAAATTGCAATTTCTATGCAATCTCAGGAAATACTGAACCGATTTCAAATATAATGGTGTTAAAATGATGGTGACAGATCTTGCTCTAAGATAGGCTATATTTTATATCTGTTTCCACTACCCCAGAGGTGATGCAGGAGCAAAATGAGCGAAAAGCGTTCTAAAAACGTTCTAAATGCCGATTTGTCACCAATATCTCAGGAAAAATCAAACTGATTTCAAAATTAATGGTAAGAAATTGATGCTGACAGCCTCTGCTCTAACATAGACGCTATTTCAAGTCGGTATCACTATCACCTAGACATTGCAGGAGCAAAAAAGCATTCCAAATTTCGATTTTTGTGATCGGTAGGGGCTAGCAACTTAAAATTAGGCAAGGTACATATTTATTACATATAAATGATCTTTAAGAACAGTTTCGAAAAAATTGGAAATTTAAAAAGGGGTGAAAATGCGCGAAAAGCTTTCTAAAAACGTTCTAAATTGCGATTTCTACTCAATCTCAAGAAATTCCAAAGCTTTTTCAAAAGTAATGGTTGCAAATCAATGGTGACAGTCCCTGCTATAACATAGGTTATATTTTATGTTGCTGTCATTACCATCTGAGGGTTGCAAAAGCAAAACATGTTCTAATTTGCGTTTTTTGCATAACTGAAGGGTCTAACACTTTGAAGTATGGCATGTTATTTACTTACAAAATGCAACTGCTTTCAATGAACTGTCGAAAGAAAATTTCAAATTTAAAAAGATGAAGTGAGCGAAAAGCGTTATAAATTACAATTTTTATGTAATCTTATCAAATACCAAACCGATTAAAAAAATAATGATAACAAATTGTTGGTGATAGAGCCTGCTCAAACATAAGCTATATTTTATGTCTGTGCCACTACCACCAGAGGGTTGCAGTAGCTAAAAGCTTTCTAAATTGCGATTACTGTGATACTGAAAATGCTAGAAACTTTAAATATGGCATGATAGTTATGCCCTCGAAGGACTGTCGAAAATAAATTCGAATTAAAAAGGGGTGAAGTGAAGGGGAGGTGCGAAAAGCATTCTAAAAAAAGTCCTAAATTACGATTTCTACGCAATTTCAGGGAATATAAACCAAATATAAAAGTAATAGTTGCGAATCAATGGTAACAGTCTCTGATCCTACACAGGCTATATTTTATGCCGATGATTCTACCACCTGGGATTTACAGAAACAACAAACGCTCTAAAAAAGGCCTTTAAAAGCTTTCTAAATTACGTTTCTGTGGAATATTAGGAAATAACAAACCAATTTCAAAATTAATGTTGGCAAATTATTGGTGACAGCTCCTATTTCAACATAGCCCTTTATGTTGAGAGAGGTGGTAGGACTTGGAATTTGACATGATGGTTAATTTTAAGATGTAAGAAGATGGTTTCTAAAAAATTCAAAACTTCAAATGAATACTGAAATGAGCGTATTAATTGAGCATAAAAGTTTCAAAATATTTTCTAAATTATTACTTATTCAGTTTTATTTCGTTTTATTAATTTAAGTCTCATTTCTGCCTTATGCAGTGTAACAATGATGTTTAATCAAACTGTGTTTTAAATAGTATTATTCCTAAAAGTAATAAGTACCTTTTAATAAAATAAAAATTTAGTTAGTGCCTTTTAATAAAAATTAGGCATATAAATACCACTTGGCATATTTCAAATATTACGCGAGCAAAGCCGCGGGGTTTGCTAGTATATGATAAAGAGGTAATTTTATCTTTAAAGTCAATTTTTTCAAAACGATTTTAGTTATTACGCGCATAATTTCTAAGAAATGGCTGCAGAGAATTTAATGAAATTTTGCCTGAATGTATAAACAGATGCACATAATGGCCTATTATTCATCGAGTAACAAATCTGGAAATTATAATTATTTCTATTTTTAAAAAAATGTTTTTTTTTTCTTTTTCCAAGAACGTATCATTCTATTTTTTCCACTATAGATCATTTTAAACGTATATTATATCTCTACTCAATAAAAAAAAATTGTCTCACTGAGATAATTCCAGTATGAGAGATTATGCGCTCAAGGCATATTGTTTAAATTCGTTTAATGGGAAAGCATTAAATTTCAAACTAAATGAATGCATATATATATATATGTTATATAAAAATTTTTACTTTTACTATTCATTTAAATTATTTTAAATTGCCGGCCTATTCATTATTTCCTTTTTTTTTAATACGCTCTATTATTTATTTCTAATTAAATTCCTATAATTTTAAACCGCATATCTTAATAATATATTTATTCCAAAACGTAATCTAAACTTTTAATCCCTTCATTAAATTTTATCGTCTACCAAACTGTTAAAGTTCTGAACGCAGTTACTTATTTGTCGAATGTTTATCAAAGCCATTTTTGCATTTTTATTCTATTTCATCTCATTTTCCCGCCCGCTAGGCGACAACATCGAAATTCTTCATTAGCGGCGTCGGGATTCTTTCCTGTGACGTTTCTTGATCTCTCTGCAATGGCTGAGTGTCGGATCCCAGTTTCACTTCGAAGCTCGTTCGTGATTTTGGTTGGGTTAGCCTGAAGTTTCTCTTTCAATCGGAATTCCTCCGCGCATTCTATAGTTCGAACATGAGCTCAGAACGAGATTTTTGTGTTGTTTGATTGTTTACATAACCTGTTACCCGGTGTCCTAAGCCATGTAGAATAATCATTTCGTGAATTAACATCTATTCCGCATGAGTAACTAGTTCATGCTCGAGAGGAATGCTCTGATTTCTCATCCTGTGGGAATTGTTTAATGTTGTTATGTTCTGATGGAATAAACAGTTTCCTATGACTACGTTTCCATGCTTTTAATTGGGAAAACCCCATATTTCTTCATACGCCTTTTTTCCCCTCTCACGCTGCCTTGTCTTCATCATGAATAAATAAGAGTTTGACTGGACTATACCAATATTATCATTTCTCTACAGCTGCTAAATTTTCACAGAGTTGATACCCCCACTAGCGATGCTTGTGCTAAGTGGTATGATTGCTATACAACATCACCAGCGGCTGATTAATATGTAATACTAATCCAGTAATATGAAATAAAAAACAAGACGTGATTGTTCGACTTAACACATTAAATTGTTTCGTAATATATATATTAGGGTGTCCCAAAAAAATCAACTTTTAAAATTGTGAACTCTCACCCACTAAAAATGTTCTTCCTGTGAATATAAAACAACTTGAATTATTTCAAAATTTAAAAAAAAATATTTAGAGGTTTCCCAAGGTCATTGAACTTACATAAAAATGAACAAAATAATGTGAAATGCGGCATTTATTTTATTAGCTACATTAAAAACCATTAATGTTCAAATGACATTTTTTTTTCATTTATGAAAGTTTCTTATATATTGTTTCAAACAAATTTTGTATAAATTATTTTTTTTTTGCTCTGGTAGGAATAGATATGATATATTACTGAAATGAAGAAAAATCTGATTTTGAAGACATTTCTACCTTCTGTATAATTATGCACAAAAAGTGAACTTATGTAAACAATTATCTTACAATTGGTAAATAAAATCATCGAGGAAGAATGTTTTAAAGTTATCACATACATATTTACACATTTTTTTACACATTCACACATTTTTTATGAACTACATTTCAAAACGATTATGGCGATTGCTCTTTACAAAATTTCTTTCTTTGCATCCCTATCTGTACGACTTTTAACAAAAACTGTTCTTGCTCTTGATTCTTTGTTGAATAACTAAAGTCATGCATGAATACAACAGCTTGTTCAGCAACATCATTTACACAAGGCAAGATTTTAGCAAATATTGCAGCTTTTTTATAGGATAGCATTTTGGGCCAATCTGACTGGTACACTGAGGAAACAATCTTCAATTTTAGCCATTTCGAAGAAACTATTAGAAATACATAAGTCATCCAATTTGAGAGAAAGTATTTCTAATATATGTGAATTAGAACTCCTTTCTTTTTTCGTGTTCAAAACTATCTTTGATTTTTGCTTACCAGAAAGAAGATCTCAAAACAAGCTAAGTGTTGCAGTTCTCCACTCAGACTCACGTACCATGGATGACGTAACACCGTTTTTAATCCAATATTGCTTATGTGTTTGACATCATATTCTTTCAACCTTTGCATCAGTGAAACATCATTAGGAGGAGCATCTACAACAGATTGGCAAGTAAACCAAGACTGCAAATGTAAACACACACAAAAAACCGTTTAAATTGTTGTACACCTTGAAACTCTTGAGCAGTTAATACCATTGTGCTTTCATTCCCATTAAACAATAACTTCATTTTCAAGGAATAAATTGCCATCCAGCGAGCTCGGTGAAGAGCACCTGGTTTTCGAATTCTAAATTTAATGTTTAATCCATTCATTAATGATGCAGGATTTAAAATTTCTTTGTAATCATCCCAAAGTAGTTTTGTAGCAGTTTTTACCTGATCAGAAGTAAAAGTTTTTAAACTGTCTGATGTTGTTATGATGGGTACTGATTGCTTTTTTGGTTCATGGTGGTTGAGCTTAGACCAGTTTTCTCATAATCTCTTAAATAAAAAGATTTCAGGCCCAGTAGATTGGTCAAAACACACACTAAATGCATCAGAAAGTAGAACCTCAAACATGTGATTCCGACATGCTATCTACAAAAGGTTTCTGCCTATTTTTTGCTAAGAATTGTACATGCTCTTTTGAATCTTCCACTATTTGTATGGATTTTATCGAAACACATGCCAATTCCTTGAGATTCACATTTCCACGATGTTAAGAGCTCAAAAACAGCATCAGCTGCTTCTTTGCCAGTTCCAGACAATAACTTAGAAACTCCAAGAAGCTTAGTACGTTTATCTTGCAAAGAAAAAACTAGTACCGCTAAATGATCAATATTCCCTATGCTTTTTTATGACAAATTAGCTAACAGTTTTCCTTCATCAATGAACAACTGACTTTGATGTTTCAAATTGTTTTTAATTGTTGAATGGTTTCTTGGCGAAGATATAGGCGTTCTCGATGAACAGTATTTTTTAAAGCCCTATGGATTTTTACAAGCAGGTCAGACGTCATGGTAGAGGAAGAGCAACCTTCTTTGTTTATTGCAGATCTTTTATGCTGGTCTTAGTTCAATCTAAAACACCAGCAGTCTTGGAGTAATAATAGATCTGCGACTGCAGAGCTTAGATTTATTTCTTTTGGTCTTTGTATTATCATCTAAATATATTTTTATTACAACTTCTTCCTCAGAGATTTCTTCAGAAGATTTATTGGCTTCATCGGTATCCAAAACCGAAAACTTATAAATAATCAATGAAACTTTCCTTTAACACCTGCTAGAGCTGCCATCTATTATTAATATTAGAAACATTGTAGTTCATGATATTGATTTAATGAAATCCTGTAGATTAATAAGGATCGAAGAGCATTAGAAGAGTAATGATCAGAAAAATAAAATATGATCCTCGGATAGTAATTTTATAAGTTTATATAAATAAAAAAAATATATCATCAAATTAAATCATTATTAAACATGATAAAGTGTTCTTAAACAAATTTTTAAGTGAAGTGTGGTAGAATTCTGCAATCCTGCATATTAATTCGAAATTAAAATTTTCCATAAATTCCCTATTTTTCTATTAGCTTGGGGGACCCCTAAACCTTTGTGATACGACTTGAAATTTTTTGTCATATCATATTATGACAGAAAGAACATTTTTAAAAGGTGAGACTTAGCATTTTCAAACTTTTATTTTTTTTACCTCTCCTGGGACACCCTAATATATATATATAACCATTATAAACCAATACAAATTCTCAACAACTAATGTGAATGTATAAATAATAAAGGACTTTATTCAAATTAAAAATTATGTATAAACCATTATAAAATTCTTTAAACACACTCTTAGTGCAAGAAAAACATTGAATGAAAAAAACAGAAATATTTGTGGGATCAAGGCAGAACCTTCAGACCCTAATTACCTTGATCACAACAAATAGAATGTACGGTTTCATCTTTGCATTAGTCATAAAAAGCCAAAGAATGCAAAAAAAGGGCTACCGTACTTATTAAATCCAGAAAATATGAAACCAAAAATAATTTAAGATATAAAAATTTTGGATTGAAATGGATTAAAAAAATAAATAAATAAAAAACCCCCACCATATTACCATTTGAGAATCCACCCTGGTATTAAATGATAAAGCTAAAAAAGGGGACGGGGATAAGAAATGATTTGCACATGTTGCCAACATTTTTTTAAATAAAGATGAGTAGAACCAAGGAGTAAAAATGTAGAGTATAAGCAGATATAAAAAAAATACTATATTTCTGTTGAAGAAAATATGCTGCTGCCATCTTTAGTAACTTTTAAACATGAATTCAAATTTATTAGGCAATGAATCAATACAGTGCTGCCATCTGTCATTAAACGAGACATTTAAATTGATTACAACAAGAAAATAAACTTAACAGTTAAAATAATAAATATAATAGCAAATCTGTTGGTTCTTTTTTATTATTAAAGAAAACGCAGTTTATATTAGTGAAAATTGAAATTCTTTATTGAACATGGAAGGTGGGTCTATGCCACTTATGTATGGTAGGCTCAGACAGTGCCTAAGCCATTCCAATAGTTTTCCCTCGTTGTACACATACATTCTGGTTAGTGTATTAAGTTTCCAGAATTCGTTTAAGGATAATCACCAATTAAAAGACAGACAGCGCAAGAAAGGTACTTATACTGTCACAAATAGAGATATATTGAAGCAATTTCAGAATCTAAAGACTACATGAGAATCTAAAGACTGACACTAAAGAGGCATCTTTGCTTGCAATAGTGCGAGAAAACATGCACACAGCGAGAGCTTTAATATCCACGGCGGCGCCCCGAGTGAGATTTTTTTATCCCTTATTTGAATGATATATTTCAGATTTTAATCAAATATTTTGCATATACTTTCAGTTCTGTCGCTGTTTAGTATCTTGCCCCTTTCTTTTGTAGCCGGCCCTTGATGCACCTATAATTGAAACCGTGCTTTTCATAAAACAACTTGAGAAAAGAAAGAGAGAAATATCAGGAAGCAAAAAAAAAATTTTGTGTGAATTTTGTTGTTGATTGGAAAACATGATCTTTCTTTTCTAGAAATACAAAATTGTTGACACTTCTGGATTACAATCCGGTAAGCTGTGGGATTTTGCGACAAGTGCTTTTTCATTCACAAAGTTCACCATAATTTTCGGATAGTAATCTTCTCTTTATTTAATCACAGATTTCCTGTAGTTAAATAACTATTAAAAAATTCTGGTATGTACTTTGAATAAAAAATTGCTTAATTTGATTACCAAAAATCATTATCATTAAATAAAGCGATGGCTATTATTCAGAAATTACGATAGTTATTTTTAAATAGAAAACGTTGGCAACGAGATCTTGCATCTTGCATGAATAAAATCTCTGGACCACTTATCTCAATTATGGAAACTTAAATACTATCCCTGATCTCTAATCATGCTAAGAATTTTGAAAATCATGCGACGAGTGTGCTGACAATATTAAATTTACTCAATTATTTTAGCGATTTTAGACTAATAAAGCGACTTTTTTTGGTGTACTTTTTCTCTAGAAATCTTTTTATAGTGCAATACCAATTCAGCATTATATGGATGAATAACATCCCTTTTTAAGCATACAAAATACATCTTCCCCTCCTGACTCTCCTTATATCAAAGGTTGCAAGTATTATGAGTAATAGTTTCACAAGCATTATTTCCCCATTCGAATACCCTAACATGTGGCACTTTTATAAAAATTCAAAAGAAGCACGAGCTTTAGTTTTCAAAATTTCTATTTCCTTACGGAAAGTACATTTTTGTTTTAGATATAAACATTTTTAAAAGAAGTTTTCATACTGAATTTTTCTTGTGTGTGGTGAGAGAAACACCTGAAAATGACAAATTTTAAAAATGCTACTTTGTTAATAATAGTTATAAAAAACTGTAGTAAATAAACAATAATTGCTATCAGATTGTAACAGAAATTGAATCTATGACATTTTAACTCACTTGATAACTAATTCATATTACATTAAAAAAGTATATAAAAAATAAAAGGTTGAAGTCCTTAGAAACACAGCAGCACTCATTACACAAACAATAACACTCATTTTCGACACTTTATTTGACTTTCTTGGATCAAGAAAGCCCAGAAAAAAGCATAGTTTATATACATTACTTTAAATTTAGATAGGGTTAGAAGAGTTTAAATTTAAGTAACCTAAAGTTAAATTCAATTTGAGAAACATTAGTTTATATCTTCATAAAAATTACATGATCCATTTTTTATTAATTTATTAAAAATATACCACTGAATATACCCAAACATATTACAGACCTTTTTTTCTAGTCAGAAATATATTTTAATGATGAAAAATATTAATAAAACCACATTAAAAATATATTATGAATTGTGATCTACATTATTTTTTTCCATACAACAAACCACAATCAATATGCAGGATTGAATAGCAGTCATCGCTTTATTTAATGATAATGATTTTCTGTGATCAAAGTAAGCAATTTTTAGTTAAAAATATCGATGTGTAAGTTTACAGCTCATTCAAAGAAATTGTTTTCGAGATACAGAAAAATTTGGCCTTTCAATAATTTAAGGGGACCGTATTCTAATATCAAAGGAGATACAATAAGAATAAAATTGTAGACATGTACCAGAAACATTTTATAGAATTTTCTTTAATCTGAAGTAAGTTTTTGATAAATTTCAAATTCACGTATAGTTTTGCTGGTGACTAATTGAGTATTTTCGATACTTGTTCTTGTAAAATCTTCATTTTGTTTTCCGAAATTTATGGATAAACTCCCAAGACATTTAATTTTATACATAATTGTATTAAAATTTAAGAAAATTATATGAACTATATCTCTTCCCTTGCTATCAAGAAACTTAAATTATGCTTCAAAAGTGAATGTTACAATTTGAAAAATCAACGTTCGTGCATTTTTTAACATGTAGACAATTCCCAAAGCAAAATTTATGAAAAACATTTAATAATAGATATTATTCCCAATCAATTGTACCTATGTCTTTTTTATGCGGTCATTTTTAGGAAAATTGGTAGGGGTGATCACTTTTTTCCCAGAACTCTTATAAGATATATATTGCTAAATAATAAGATAAGAAAGCCTTGATTTCAATTATGTACTAGAAAATATTATGTGTTCAACTTGCTGAAGCTTTTAGATATTACATGATTTGTTTTAGAAAATTGCGTAGTATTGTGTATGTTTGATGGAACTTTAAACATGCACGGAGAAAATAGGGAAGTCTTCTATCTAGAGTTAGAGATACAATTTAAGCCATTATCATTACTTGGTGCTGTGCGAGTGTGTTAAATCTTTTCAAGCCAGATACAACACAAGCAAGTAAAATTGACTTGAGTTCGTTAAAATTTTTTGCGTCCTCTGAACATCCAAAGTCTGTGCCCTTTACAATAACCCAATCCGACCCTAATGTATGGAATACAATATCGCACATGTGGCCAACGCGGCTCCGCTTACATGCCATCATCCGAACATCAAAACTTTCGATGAATTTTCCTAGAATGAGCGGATCCATGGCCAAAATTTCAGCCCGGGTGTTGCGTTTGAGGTCTTGTATTGTGCAGGGGGCATTGGCGTACACTTTACTTTTCAGAAACCTACAAACAAAATAATCCATTGGGGTTAAATCGCACGATCTTGGCGACCAATTCACATAAGAATTTATTGAAATTACGTGAGCTGGAAATTTCTCGTTCAATAAGTTGATGGTTTGACGAGCAGTGTGTGCCGTTACACCATTGTTGTGTTATCAACGAGTTCATAATTACAAATGGCATACATTTGATAGTTCATACATGCATGACACATGACAGCTGGCACAAATAACCTGTGAAATATTCATAGTTCAAAAAAGAACCAATATATGAACCACCCTATATATATATAGAGAGAAAGAACTTTCCTTCCTTCGAATTGTTTTTTCTGTCTCCTAAGTTTTATTGCGTCACTTTTATATATTTATTAGAACATACATATTTGAATACACCCCCCCCCCTTTTTTTTTTCTCCAAATAAATACACAAAATCTAACTATCACGAATTCAAATTTTAACTCAACTGTTTCTATCTTCAAAAGTTTAGCATTACATCCTTTAAATCTTTAGCAAAATTGTTTACACTAAATTATTCCTATCCCGGTCAGTTGCATAAATTAATTTTAGATTTTAACTTCAAAACTTTAAAATTCTAATTTCTCTTAGATATTAAATAAAACGGAAACATTAATTATAGCCATCGAATGATTTTTTTTTAACTTTATCGTCGTGCGCTTTATACCTTTATCAGAATAGAGATCTATAAAGCAAATTCTTCTAATACCCCTCCCAAAATAAATAAATATATCTCTGTCACTCATGCAGATTTCGGCCGAACTCAACTCGTTCTGTCTTTAAAAGTTTATCATCACATCCTTTACATCTTTAGCAAAATAGTCTACACTAACTTATTCTTATTCCAATTGGTTGCATAAATTAATTTAAGATTTTAACTTCAGGACATTAAGATTCTAATTTCTCTGATATAAATCAAACTGAAATATTAATTCTAGCCGTCGCGTCGAATGTTTTTTCTCTCTTTTAAAAGTTTATCATCGTGCCCTTTATAGCTTTATCAGAGCGTAGATTTACAAAGCAAAATATTCTAAGAAATTCTTCTCGTTCCCTCGAAAAAAGATCTCACTATCACTCATACAAATTTCAACTCAACTCAACTCTCTCTATTTTATCATCACACCCTTTACATCTTTAGTGAAATAGTTTACACTGAATTATTCCTAATTCGGTTGGTTGTATATGTTAATTTTATTTTAGCTTCATGACTCTAAGATTCTAATTTCTTTAATAGAAATAAAACTGAAATATTAATTCTAGCCGTCAAATGTTTTTTCTCCTTTTTACAGGGTGGCTACTAAATACTGTTACAAATATTCAATCATTTTATTTTGAAAATATAAAATGATAATTACAGTAATATGGTGAACATCAGAGATGAAAGTTTACCGGGAAATAATTTTACTCGAGTCGACCGCAATCTTTATCGATTACGAAAGATAATCTCTTATACCATTGTCCGACAGCGGCACGAATCATTTTAAAAGGTAATCGTTCCCATCCACTCAATATGGAAGCTTTGAGAGAGTCCAAACTTCTGTGTTGTTTGCTATTTACTTTAGCCTCTAAAATCCCCAGACGCAATAATCTAAAGGATTCAGATCCGGTGAAGGAGGTAGCCAATGTGCTTGCAAGATAAAGTTCGGACAATTGAGATGGAGCGAAGCCTGTGTTCATTTAGCTCTGTGCGAAGGTGCAAAATCTTGCTGAAATATCCAATTATTTTTTGGATACAACCTGCCAGCATGCGGCAATAAATAATTAGCCAATATGTCCAGTTTGTAATATTCCTCATTGATTTTTATCCCTTTATCGATTAATTTCAAAGGCAATTTTTCATTGTTTGACACTGCAGCCCAAATCATAACAGAATTCTTGTTTTGAAAGTGGTTAACAGTTCGAAGGGTTTCAGGTATTTCTCGAAGGTTGCTGAAAATACTACATTTTTAGCATTATAACACTTTTCAGTGCAAAATAGCTTTTTATCAGAAATATTATTCTGTCAACACTTTTCCTACAATGTCGCATCAGCAATTTCTTGCATCTTTGTAATCTTTTTATTCTTTGTGCATCAGTCAAACCTTGAAATTTTCTTTTGCGGTAAGGGCAAATACCATGGTCTTCATTTATAATAACTTTCATAGTTCTGCGACTCACGTTCTCTTCTGCAGCCATTTTATTTTCAGAACGTTGTGGATTTCGTCGTATTTTTTCACGAATTCTTTTGATGCGCTCTTTTGTGCGAACTGAGCTTGGACGACCAGACCTAGGTCAATCTTTACAGCTATTAGTATCCAATAAACTATTTATATTTCTCTATATAAATGTTCTGTTAAAACGAAGGCATTTTAATTGCTTTAAGATTTTACCTGTGGAAAATCCGCGATCAAAGTGCTGTTTAGTCATCATTCTTTGTCTTCCATCTTTAAAATAATTTTAAATATTTGCTTTATACAAAAATCGTCTGCACTAATAGAAAATTGCCAAACGCTGAAACAGAGAAATAAATTGTTTTACCAAACAATTTAAATTAATACTTATTTTTTGGAATGTAACAGTATTAATAGCCACTTGTAAAAGTTTATCATCATGCACTTTATACCTTTATCACAGCATACATTTACAAAGCAAAATATTCTCAGAAATTTTTCTCTTTCCCTCGAAAAAAATCTCACTGTCACTCGTGCAAATTTCAGCTAAACTATACTCTCTCTGTCTTATCATCACATCCTTTACATCTTTAGCGAAATAATCTACACTAAATTGTTCCTCTTCCTGTTGGTTGCATACGTTAAGATTTTAGCTTTAAGATTGTAAGATTCTAATTTCTCTGATATAAATAAACTGAAATATTAATTCGAGTCGTCTAATGTTTTTCTTTCTTTTAAAAGTTTACCATCGTGCTTTTTATAGCTTTATCAGAGCGTAGATTTACAAAGCAAAATATTCTAAGAAGTTCTTCTCTTTCCATCGAAAAAAAATCTCACTGTTACCCATACAAATTTCAGTTCAACTCAACTCTCTCTGTCTTATCCTCACACCCTTTACACTCTTAGTGAATTAGTCTACACTAAATTATTCCTATTTCGATTGGTTGCATACATTAATTGAAGATTTTATCTTCAAGACTGTCATATTCTAATTTCTTTAATGTAAATAAAGCTGAAATATTAATTTTAGCCGCCAAATGTTTTTATCTTTTTTAAAAGTTTATCATCGTACCCTTTATACCTTTATCAGAGCATAGATTTATGAAGAAAAATCTTCAAAGAAATTCCTTCCCCCACGAAAAAAATATATAGATAGATCTGACTGTCACTCATACAATTCAACTCGTTCTGTCTTTAAAAGTTTATGATCACATGCTTTACAGCTTTAGCAAAATAGCCTTCTCTAAATTATTTCTACTCCGGTTGGCTGAATAAATTAATTTGCAATTTTAAATTCAGAACGTTAGGATTCTAATTGCTCTGATAAAAATAAAACTGAAATATTAATCCTTGCCGTCGAATGTGTTTTCTTTTTTTTCTTTTTTTTTCTTTTTCTTTTTTCTTTCTTTTTTTCTTTTTTTTTTTTTATCGTTGTGCACTTTATATCTTATAAGATTTATAGATTTACAAGGCAAAATATTCTAAGAAATTCTTCTCGTTCCGTCTAAAAAATATTTCACTGTCACTCATGCAAATTTCAACTCAACTCAACTTTCTCGGTCTTTAAAAGTTTATCATCACACCCTTTACATCTTTAGCGAGATAGTCTACGCTCGCTAACAAGATTTAGAATCATCTCTGGATCCTTTTAACGGAAACATCACTTGCAAAAATCGTCGGGCTTCAGGCCAAGAAGTAAATCTTATTTGCGAACGGAGATGATTCAATGGGAGATTTACTGGCGAAAAATTTTTCCTTGCTAATGGCTTAGCGTGTTGAGAATTTGCTTTTAATAACTTTTGCTGTTTCATCTTTAAGATTAAAAGTCCTGATGTACTTAACTTTTATTCTTCTAATACATATCGATTTTGCATGCTTATTGCTTTAGGGGCATTTTAATTTTAACGGAAGATTATGGGGACTGCACTTAAGTAATATAGGGTTTCATTTGTAATATAACAATTTGTAGGAATAATGTTAATGCATGCGGTTAAATATGTTAAATGCTTCACGAAAAAGGATGGAATGGAGTAAAAGTTTTGTGGATCATTTTAGAATTAAAGTGCAGGGTAGAAAGTAATCAGTTTAAAATACAGTCGATCTGGTTTATCAGAACAGCCATTTTTTTTAGATAAATTATTCTAATAAGTGGGTTAGTACATTGACCATAATCGGAGCCTTTTTTATATGTGTTGTAATTGATATTATGGAAACAGAAAATGCAGTAAATAAAGTGGATGAACAAGCCTGAAAAAAGTAGTACTCGTATAACGTTGAGTGCTGAAACTTAGTATTATTTCATCAGTCTTTCACAATAAATGAAGCCGGGCAGTTTGTTCACTAGTATAAGAGTTGCTTGGAATAATGTCAATGAATGCAGTTAGATATGCCAAATGCTTCGAGAAAAAAAAGAACTAGATGGAATAACAGTTTTAGGGATAATGTAAATATGGGCGGTTGGATATGGTAAATGCCTCACGAAAGAAGAACGAAGTGGAATAAAAGTTTCGGGGATCATTTTATTATTTAAGTGCTGTGTAGAATGTAATTAGTTTAAAATACAGTCGATGCGGTTTATTGGAACAACCATTTTTTCAAGATGAATTATTCTAATAAATGGAGTTCGCCTTATTTTATCCACAAAATTTGTGATAAGTCATTTTTCTTTTAAATTTTAGTCGTAACAAAAAAGCGAAAAATCTGGTAGCTTTGTGCTATAACTAATACAGTAGGACCTCTTTTATCCGAAACTCTTTTAACCAAAACTCTCGGTTAACCGAAATTCATTTAAATTTTTTTTCTTACCATAACATTCCTTGTGTGCAAGCGATCCTTTCCGAACCACGAGTACAGGTAAATATTTTGGACTCCTCCCCCCCCCCCCTCCTTTTCTTAGAATTTCTTTGGATTTAACTTGAGATCCCGTACGAGATTTTTACTAGAGTAAAAATTTCCATTTTTGTCATGTGTACAAAAAGAAAACGCATTACTTTAAGTACAGAAGAAAAAATTCAAATGTGGAATCGGGTGTGAGTATGATAAAATGAGCTCAAGAATAAGGCATTGGTATGGTTATGAAGAGAGATGCTGCAAAAATAAAAAAGTTTTATGGAGAAAGACTGTGGTACTGATGAACCAATAGTATATATAAAAAAAACTTCGTGATAGAGCTGCAAAGCAAAGACAATTGAAACTGCGACAAACAGAACTTTGTTTCAAACCCTTGTAGAAAATGTAAAAGGTAGGTACTTCATTTCCATAATAAAATTCAGGTAGTTTATTCTTGTTTCTATTTTGCTATTGATTTATTTTTATTAAGCACTTGTTACCATAATAAGAAATAGCGCACATATTTGCCCTTAATCTTAAAATTGAAGCATTCTCGATTATCCAAAAATTTCGATTTAACGAAAAATGGTCGATCCAAATTACTTCGGATAATCGAGGTTCTACTGTATTACGAAACACCTGAAAATGCAGTAATAAAAAGTAGATGATCAGGCTGGAAAAATTAGTTTAATGATGAATGTTGAAACTGGGTACTATTTCATCAGTGCTTCGCAACAAGTGCAGCTGGACGGTTTTTTCACTAGTATAACAGTTTGTGGAAAGAATGTTAATGCATGCGGTTAGATATGCTAAATGCTTTACGAAAAAAGAACGTGATAGAATACAAATTTTAGGGATAATTTTAGAATTAAAGTACAGTATTGAAAGTAATCGGTTTAAAATACAGTCGATACGGTTTATTACAGCAACACATTTTTTTTTCAAGATAGATTATTCTAATAAGGGGGATAGTACAGTGGTGGAAAAAAAGGTAAACACCCCCTACTAACTCCTCAACAAATTATCGTAGAAGAAAGTTACTGGTCCCGAACTATTGGAAATAAAGTCTGCTTTTAAATTATGTATATAAAATTTGCTTAGGAGGCCATCTACATATTAAAACAAACCATAAATTTGTTTTTTTTTCAATAGCAGTACACAATTCTGACAGCATAAATGAACTCTACACCCTTCAATTAGCCTAAAAACAAATTTTTATGCAATTCGTACAACAAGTTTCCGAGAAATTATTTTAAAACGAGCGTATTATAAGGGCTGTATCCAAATTGAAGTTCGGTACTCGATTGTTAACCGAGAGAGCCCCCTTCTTGATCAAGGCATCACTCAAGCAGTCAATGAAGCCGTTTAGATTACAAGACAGCAGAAGAAATTTCAAAATATCTACTCACTTCTATTATAGACAGCCCCTTAAACCATCATTTTGCCGTTTTTTAAGCATAACTTGAAAACTGCTTGGAAGAAAAATGTGAAATTTTGGATTTCCATAAAGCAGGGCTTAATAAATCTAAATCCATCAAAAAATTGTAGGTTGCAATTCATATTTTTTTCGAATATTAATTTCCTAATTCATATCATAAAATTACATTAGAAGCACTAAATTTTGAATGTTTATAATTCAAAAACTTATCATTCAAATGACTTGAAATTTGGTGTCTAGGCATAGTTTGAACCGAAGATTTGAAATATTTCGTTAAAATTAGGTATTGCTATTGAAAAAAATGAAGTTTGGATTCGTTTTACTATGTAGATGGCCCCCTAAGCAAATTTTCTATACATCATTTAAAAGTAGACTTTATTTACAATTGTTCGGTACCAGTAACTTTCGTTTACGATAATTTGTTGAGGAGTTAGTTAGGGGTGTTTACTTTTTTTTCCACGACTGTACATTGACCGGAATCAGGGACTTTTTCTGTGCTGTAAGCTGTGACTAATATTACGAAAACCGAAAATAAATTAGGCCTGAAAAGAAAATGTAATAATGAGGCGCTGAAACTGGATACTATTTCATCAGCGTTTCACAACAAGTGAAGCTGGGAAGTTTGTTCAATAATAGTTTGTATATGGAAAAGGAACAAAATGGAGTAAAATTCTTTGTTGTCTTTTTGAAACAAAGTGCAGTTTAGAAAGTAATATGAGTGTTTAAAATATAGTCGATCCGGTTTATTGGAATGACCATTTTTTCAAGCTAAGTTATTCTAATAAGTGGGATAGTACATTGACCAGAAACAGGACCTTTTTTATTTGTGTTGTAACTAATATTACGAAAACACAAAATGAAGTAAATAAAGTGGGGTAACAGGCCTGGAAAAAATAGCATAATGATGAGCGCTGAAACTGGGTACTATTTCATCAGTGTTTCATAACAAGTGGCGCTGAGCAATTTGTTAAATTAAATTGACCGAAGTCTTTAAATAGAGACTCCCATTTATGGCGAAACCTGCTTTCTTTGTTAATTAAACACGATTGGCCTTATTAGGAATCTAGCTTTACTTGAACCCCGGTATCAGTTGTAACAAATTGACAATACATGCAAACATGAGTAAGGTAGCAAGGGAGGGGGAATCACCAAACATTGCAATCTATAATTTTTTTTAAATTACTGTTCTTTGTTTCAGTTTTCACGAACAATAAAAATAGTTTTTTAAAAAAACATATTTTTATACGCATTCAATATTTATGTTAAAAATCACGGCTAATTTCATGACTGGAAATCATGTGTTTCCAAAAGATGTCTGCTACAATGCTTAAATTTGGCGAGGATCCCGATTACGGAAAAATCCCCGCCTTTATTTATTTTGCTACAAAGTGCAAACTAGTGAATTTATTTTAAAAAAAATACAATTTTTTGTGTGTGTTTTTTTAAAGATATGGCAGGAAAAAAAATTTATATTGCTGAAAAAGGACTGTCATTGTAGCAATCCAATATTTATCCTTGAATCCAGTGGTAAAAGATTTATTTTTTTTCTGTTACTTTTAGCCCAGTAATTAGGGGTTGAATTCGGAATTAATTAGGGGAAAGCTGGAAATTGTTTTAATCCCATCAGTTTAGGTCTAGAATGAGCATAATAAGTTTTCCCCCTTGTACTAGATGAGCGTTAGAAAATATGTACAGATTTACAGTCGAAAAACACGTTTTCTTTAAAATTATCATAACAATATCTAAAAACAACTAACACTATCAAAAACACTATCAAAAACACTGTCAATACATACGAAGTAGAGCTTAAATTTCTCAGTAAAATGAGTATCCACATTTAATACTTTTGTTGGACATTAAAGTCACAATTCTACTTCAAAGATTTTGCCCAGTGGTTAGTGGGTTGAATTCGGAATTAACTAGGGAAAGTTTCAAAATTGTTTTAATCCCTTCCGTTTAGATCTAGAATGCAGTAATATTTTTGTTAAACATTAAGGGCACAATTGTATTTCAAAATTTTACCTTAATCGGTCATCAAGAGCTTGAAGCCAGGAGAGACTACGTTATCAATCCACCCTGACTTCAATTTTTATATACATGTATTTTTTTATTTATTGAAGTCTTCACGATGTTTTTGTAAGTATTTTAAAAGTTTATTTTGTGGTTTTAGCAACTACGATCAAATTAATAATATTGCATTTTTCATAAATTTAAGCATATTTTTAAAATGAGGGGAAATACTGTTTGTTATTTACGATATTGTATTTGAAATATGGATTAATATTTCATATGACATAGTATTATTATTTAGGATGAACAAAAGTATGTACATTTTAGAATTAAGGAGTTCGAGAATAGACTGGCAGAGGAGCAAACAAATGAGATTGCAGGAGTCTTGTTTCTAGCCAACAATATTTCTAAAGTTTCTTGTTTTTCACCATTTAAGGTCAAAAAATAGAACGGCTTTAAATTTCTGTACGTTACGGAAAGGGTTAAGAAATTTTAAATAAAAATGATTTTGACAAATTATCACAGACGGGTATACGAGCGTTTTAAATTTTAAAATACACAAAAGTTTTCATAAAAGTTTAACCCCTTAATTCTCGCTCCCGTCATATTCACGGGCTGTGTCTTTTACTCAGATTGTTTGATTACCACCAGTTTTATAAAATAGTGTAGTTGGCTTTATTTTAGTATCGTTTTACCTGTCATTAAATAAAGTGAATATTTCTTTTTCAAAAAAGTGGGCCAATAAGCCATTTGAATTTTTAAACCGTAATTTAATTCGAGCGTTAAGGGGTGGTTAAAAGCTTTGGAGTATTGAACTATATGAAGTATATGTATTCATAATCTTTGCGTGAAAAAAAGAAATAAAAAGAAAAAAAAACTTTCTTTTAAAACTAAGGTTATAGGATGGCGATATAACAATTGGAATATTATATGTAAACAGCTGACAATCATGTATCTTTTTCTCGATAACTACTGAAGGGATTTCAGTACTTTTTGTAATGGTTTTGGCAGGAGCTATACTATAAATTGGATTGAGCATTTGGCAAAAAATAAAAATAAAAAAATGCAATTGATATGTTAATTTTAGGAGAAAACACGGTTTTTTTTTTATTGTTTAAGTATTGTATTTTTTATTTTTATTTCTTAAGAAAGGATCAATTTATAAATTAATCACTGAAAAAAAAAAAAAAAAAGAAAAACATCTTATGTCATTACGTTTTGATCACTTATGGAGGTGTTAAATCTGAACTTCTTATTTAACAAAGTAGAAATTGCATAAATTTAAGATCTGTACTAAAACTCTTTTTTCGTAAGTGTAAAAAATAAATTTAATTTTAAAATATGAGCTATTAAAAGGTGTTACTTTGATGAAAGAGGACTACGCAAGACCCTCAAGATAGTATTTTCTGACTTATATGTTAACCCTTTGATTGGGACATTTGCCGCCCACAAAATTGTGGTACAAGGGAATAAAATAAAAAATATAACGCCGATCTTAGCCCGCATTCAAGAGGTTAAACCTTAATCCTCAAAATAACCAAGATAAAGCCCTAAAATAATTATAAAAACATCCTGAATTCATCAGTAAATTTAAAAAAAAATACATTTATATAAAAATTGTTGGCAAGTTGGACTGCTCTGTTCTGGCTTCAAGCTCTTGATTAGCGATTTAAGCTTAAGTTTGAAGTTGAGTTAGCAGCTTAATATTCAACAAAAATATTAAGTGTGGGTACTCATTTTACTCAGAATTTTAAGCTCTATAACATTTGCATTGACAATGTTTTTGATAGAGTTAGTTGTTTTTAGATTGTGTTACGATAATTAAATAAAAGTTGTTTCTTGACTATAAATCTGTACAGAGAGGCTAAAGTTCACCTAGTTACAAGGGGAGATGCATACCATATTAATTTTAGACATAAACTAAAGGGATTAAAGGAATTTGCAGCTTTCCCCTAATTAATTCCGAACTAGGCATTTTTTTTTTATCCCCTACCACTGGGCTTTTTTTTTTTCATGCGCTACCACTGGTCTTTTCTTTTTCATCCCCTACCACTGGGCTTTTTTTAAATATAGGACAACAGAAAATAAAAAACAAGAACGAAAAACCATGCGTACAGCGTAGAATATGAAACATTTTCAACTTGACACATACAAGTTGACAAAAACTTAGGTTTACACAAAACTTAAAAAAATAAATAAAATAAAATAAAAAATAAAAACAGAGACTAAACACAACTGTGTATTTAACCAAGGCGCTCATACGACTGACGCCTTGCTGCTAGATACTAATTGAGCCAGTTTCTGCCAGGCGGCAGTACGTACTCGGCGAGATCATGAGGGGTGCGATAGAAGGCAATGGTGCGATATAAGGGACATTTCCCCTATTTTTTTCATTTTTGCTCATAAATTATTCATTTGGAAAAGTGGTTCCTGTTTTAAATTTAAATACTGAAACTTATGTTTGAAATAATAGAATCATTAACGGTGTAAACAGATTTAAGCGAACCTTTGTTGTTGCTGTTGGTTTTGTTTTATTGCTAAGTACTGACACACAAATGAAGTCATAATAAAAAATGTGTCAACATGTACAATCATTATTACATGCAGCTATAGTTTTCGCCGAATGAAGCAAGTTTACGGTGAACACTCTTTCGGCCGTACAGCTGTGAACAACTGGTGCAAGAGTTTCAGACAAGGCAGACAGACAGTCAAGGATGCACCAAGACAAGGCCAGATTCAATCTGCTATCCCCAATGCATCAGTCACCGCTGTCGATGAAGTGGTTAGAAATGATAGACGAGTGACAACCCGTGAAATTTCGGAACAAACGAGTTGAGTAAAGAGACAGTGCACACAATCCTTTACTTCGGAAGACGACGTAAAGGATAGGGTATGAACATTCTTCCGAGATCAGCCCCAAGAGTTCTACGCCAGAGGTATCGACCTACTCGTGATACGATAGGACAAATGCCTCAACAAATACGGTGATTACTTTTACAGTTGTGATAAAATACTTACTTCAGTACTCTGTCCACTTTTCATTTGGTTACCCCTTATAATTGGATACCAGGCCCTAACGGGTTAAAAGAAAATTTTTATTCCATAAAAAGACAGGATCATGCAAATATCCTAAAACGATATCTAAAACTTGTACAACTTGCACATGCCCTTACACATGCCACCATGAAGTTTTCATGTACCGTATCACATAAATCATTTGCAACAATTATAAATGGTGATAGATTTTGACACATCACTATCACTCACATGAGATATCACACACATTTTAAGTGTATGGCTTGGCGGAATCCTTTACAATGAGTTGTGTTTTAATGAGATATCACTCCTTTTGCTTTACGTATTATATTCCAGTGTAATTCAGAAATTTGAAAAACAAAAGAAAATAGAATATTTCTTTTAAATTACGCTTTATTAAAAATGTATGATAAGTAATTCAATAAGATGCGAAAAATACTTTAAATAGCTTAATGGAAAAAATAATAATACTATTCATAAAATTCAGTTAGAAATTTAATTACCATGAATATTAAAAAGATTAGGCTTCTCTGATACTAATGCATGGATAATTACTTATTACTTTTACATTTAAGAATTTATTTGCCTTATTTTGAATGTGGTGTCCACAGTTATTTCACAAAGACTGACTGATGAAAATTACTATACTGCAGCCAATTCGTTCGTTTAGATTTTGCGACAAAACGGATTTAGACGAGAAAATAGATATAAAGACGTGAGTTTCAAAACTCGCTTTATCAAAAATTTAAAAAATCGAGTTTTCTCGACACATCTATTCTATTGGTGAACCTGCATCTAAAAAACACTACAATCTGCAAAACAAATTAATTTTATTGTGTTTTTCTGGCATTGTAAAATCTTGGTTTACAATGGAAAACAATGGACGCAGTCAGACGTTTTTCGTGATTTTCCAACATATGATTTTCTGGATAAAGCGAGTTTTGAAACTCACTTCCTCATATGTATAAGTATTCTCATGAAAAATAGTTAAGCTTTTTCAAGTTACATCAACAGTAATTTTCATTCCCATGAACTTAAATTTCTTATAATTAAATATCTTATTTCTAGAAATAGTTAAAAAATGAGAAATTTACGTATAATTAGATTTTATTTTTAGGTAGACCACACTTTAATTAATCTACATGTAAAACTTACTAATAAAGTTTTTAAGAAAATTATTTAGTGTCTTGCTTTCATTAAATAATGTTGTAAATTATATTTCTGTTTTAGATCATTAATTATTTTTGCATTTTAATAAAAATCTATTTTATAAAAATGTTTTTTCATTTTCTACATTCTAATAA
Source organism: Maratus speciosus (assembly GCA_963932465.1). Lineage (NCBI taxonomy): Eukaryota > Metazoa > Arthropoda > Arachnida > Araneae > Salticidae > Maratus > Maratus speciosus. The sequence goes on along the minus strand of OZ010793.1, from coordinate 294,396,492 downwards.
TATTCATATCATATACTGATTCAATTCATATCATATATTGAATTAGAAAATTATATTTCATCAATCCATATTTATATTTACTTTGCGCTATTTTTTATTATTCACAATATTATGATATAATATACTTTAACTTAAATCGAAATGTACATAATATTATTAGAGTAAAACAATTTTTCTATCTTAAACAATAAATATATTTCAAGACGTGAATTTCAAAACTCGCCTTATATTAAAAAAAAAAAAAAAAAAATAGTGCTTTTTCTATCAACTTCTTGTATTGGTAAACCTGTACCAAAAAAAACAACAATCTGCAAAAAAGCTAGTTGTATCCTGCATTTCCACCATTGTAAAATCTTGGTTTACAATGACAACCAATGGTAGCAGTTGCAGTTAGAGGTTTTTCTCGATTTCCCAAAATTTGATTTTTTGGATAAGGCTAGTTTTGAAATTCACGACCTCATTTGACCTTAGACTATGTTGGACTGCATGTTTGTTTGCATTTCCTTTTCGCTAATGCATGATTCTTACACCTTTCTCAATCCGTTTTGCGCTATCTATTTTCCTGTAAATCTAGTCTCCTAAGAAAATCACAAATTACATTTTCTTTTAATCCGACTGCCAAGAAGGGTTATATGTTTCACGCGTATCTGGATATGTGGATTTCTTTATACCCTCGAAACATCCCAACGCACAGTGTGGTATTTTGCTGAAAAACCTGGCCAAAATTATTTAAAATCTTTTGTGCGTTCTATAGCAGATAAAATGTCTTAAGAAAACGAAAAATATTTTAATATGCTAGAAACAACTCACTTTTCGTACAATTTATGCAAATATGTGTAACAAATCAATGTCCTACTGACCATCATTCTTTTGATCATAGTTGTCCACATCATCCTCTTCAGAATCACTCGAAAACTAGATTCTGGCACTAAAAACTGTATTGCCTCTGCAGAGAAATTTTATGTTTTGTGGAGTTTTTTCGCATACTAAAACTTAAACAAGAATCAGAACATAAAAGTAAGCGATTAAGCACTCATGATTCCAGTCTATGAGTGAGGCTTTTCTTGAAAAGTTTTGCCTATATGAACAAAAATACGTGATGCGAGTTTCAGCCGCTTCCTCTGATAGCTGCCCGATTGGATGCAATGCGTGTTGTATAATAGTAGCTCCATGATTCAAGATTTTGTGTAATGTGGTTGACATTGGTTGCCAACCATAAAAATTTAGATAATGTTTAGAGGTATCATTCGCAAATTCTTAAAATTTTTTAGTATTTATTTTAGAACCATTAGATAACCCTTCTAGAATAGTTTTTAGATTGTGCATTAATTTTATGTCAATTCCTGTAATTTAAGCTGATGTTTCTGGATCTGAGAAAAACTTTCTTGAGATGTTTCCGATATTGGTATTTCCGAAACGGGCTTTTGCAATGCCTACCAATAATCGCATCTCAATTTAAAACTTGTCTTGCATTGGTTTTTTTCGTTTATTGACAATCTATCATTATCACTTCTTGCTTGCCGTTTTTTTTATTGGAAGCTACTAAGCAAGATGTAGAATCGACTCAAAAAACCTGATCCTAGACTGGAGTATTGAGAGACCGAATTTTAAAGAATCAGGGTCAATATCTTTAACTATTTTTAACTTATTAAAATCTTTGGATGATTGTTTGCAAATATTACAGCGCATCGTGGAATTGGTGCTGGTAATAGCATTGTAAACTTTAGCATCGACAATAGTCAGCATTAATCTGTACTGAACGTGCAGTAAGCCATAATCTGTGAGTATCTTTGTGTTTATTAAATTCCGTGCCTGCTCTTCAACGTAGTTTACTTCCTCTGGGTTTATGTCATTATCTTTCTGAATGAATCTTATTCGTATAAAACGGCAAAAACGTGGATGTGAAAGTACAAGGTTCTGCCACCATACTTTTTGAAATCCATTTATGTTACTTATTAATCTCAAATGTACTAAAGAGCTTTGAAAGATGTTTGAGGAGTTTTCAAACTTTTGTTTGAACATTTGTTGCTGGAAGCCGTCACAACCCCATTTGCAGAGGTATTCTAAATTTTTCAATTCTTCTTCACTTGCTGTTGTGAAAACATCTTCTATGTATTTACACAGTCTTTGAGTAGTGTGATCTAAAAGATTTTGAAGTTTTACTTCCGCCATGTTGTCAGTAATGTGGTATCTTTTGAATAAAAAAAGTAGCTCTCTTTAGCTCGCTATAGAAGTGAATAGCAAGGACATTTATATTTATTAGAAGTTCGGATTATATTATATTGTTTGTAAGTGAAATCTGCTGCAACTAACATGGCCAAAACCTCAGTCGGTGATAACGTCAATGTACTTAGTTTTGTTGTCTAAACCGAAGAATTCAAAATTTTTCAATATTTTTTTCCCTAGTTGGGCTGGCTGTAACGTCTTTAATAATTTTTGAGACATCTGCAACTGCATGTCCTGCAGCTCTTTCGCTCATTTGAGCTGCATGTGTCAATTGTTCCTTCCTTATTTCAGATCTTAATTGTTCTCTTTTACGCCTGATACTGCCACTACAATTTTTAAATTCTTTAGCTGGGCGACTCTGAGTTTCTCTATTGTCCTTGTAGGAAAATAAAGCGTTCGTTTCAACCATCCCTCGTTGTTTTCTTGAAAACATTGTTCAGTGAATCGCGAAGAAGCTCATTTCTGTTTATAAGTATGTTTGAAAGATTTTACTTTGTAACGGAGCAAATGTATTTAATTTTCTGGACATTTCGTAATTTCGATAAGTTCCTTTTCTAGAAACTTCAACTTCTTGTTTATTTTTCTGTGTCACACTACTTTGATTACATCAAACATATATTTTCTTGATATTTGTATTGATATTCGTATATTAAATAAAAAATAATATATGTATATCTAATACATCTCTTCTTAATAATATAAAACTCTCTTACCTCGTTAGTGAGTAAAGAACGCCCTTCTTTATGGCTAATCTAAAATATATTATCCAAAATGATAACAGATAATTCACATATTACAAACACTTGGTACAAAACCAAAATGTAACATTATTTACAAAGAATCATTTAATGCACGTTATCACTATACGATCAAAAATCATCTTGCTTAAAATAAAAAGAAGGCACGTCTAACCACTTAACTCTTTGAACTCTGGTGGGTGAATTTCTTCAAAATTCCCAAATGTCACATTGGCACCGGTATTTTGAAATCAAAAAATTCGATTTAAAATATAAACGAAAAAAATGCATTAAACTCTTTTCGAATAAATTTGGTCGAATATTCCGGTGTTATTGTGACATTTGGGGATTAAAATTAAGTGGGAAAAAATTCAACCACCAGAGCTCAAAGGGTTAAAAAAGGGATTTTTTCTTTTCAATTTTCAGATTTGTCCTCTGCGCACCAAATGGTCACCAGTATGGAGTAAAAAAATACAGCATATATTAAATGTAAACAGTTAATAAATTTAAAATTTTAATAAAGTAAAAAAAACTGTTTTTCAGAAACATTTTTGAAATTTTGTTTCACTTATTAAAAAAATGGGGGTCAAATGGGGGCAGATTTTATTTCATATCTTTTAATTAGCCTACATATACTGTATGAAAACACAAGAGTTCTTACTGAACTCAGTTTAACTCCCTATTAAAATTATAATTTTATCTAAAATATTTAATTAAAAAAAATTGTGGTTTCAAACGTGAATATCATAATGAAGAAGCATTATATTTACAAAAATATGTATGTAAAAGGAAGTATACATCTTCGTCTTTATAAACCGTAAAAAGTTTCTGAAATTCTACTAAGAATAGTTTTTTAGACGTTCGATAAAAGATGCATAGATCAGAAGCATAAAAAGAGAAATGCACAAACCATGAATTCCAAGTAAAATACCAGACAACTGAAGAGTCTATAGATCGAAATCAACCCGTTATCATATGGACAGGATAGTGCTCTTATATCAACCAGAAAATGATCAGCTATATACGAGATTTGAAATTTTGACTTTTGGCCAGCTTTTTCAGCGAAATACCACACTGTGCAACGGCTGGATGAATTTTAATGAATGAGGTCTCTTTCGATTCATCTTAACCGTCCGATGGTTATAGGCTAGGATTTGTTTTTATAAATTCAAAATGGCAGTAGATACGAAAAAACACCTTTACGCACCATATTGAGTGGAATATCATTGGATAGGTCTTTCAAAATGAAGACGATGTTTCATTTACTATTTTACAGTCAGAAGCTCCTTTTAAATATTATACAACCTGGAAGTTGTGTAGGTAGGATCTCTAGCTTTACTGGAACTCTAACCATCATAGACATCTATAGGCCTCATCAAAACAGTGTTTATAGATAGGAACTAACAATTAAATACAACTTAAAAGTCATCAATACAAGTAAATAAAAAATAGGTAAGTAATATAAAAAAATAGTTTTACATTGATGAAAAATAATTAATTAGTTCGCTTTTTATGCAGTCGGGTTTTTTGATTTTTAAAATTTAATTTTTACTTGTTGGGAAATATTTTTACCAAATACTGCACAATCTACAGTTTTTATTTTGTGTACATCTCTGGGAACTGATAAAAATATACGAAAGAACCTTCTTGCTGTGGTAAGATAACTATATTTAGCAGAAAATTGCATTGATTTTTGCTCAAAGATGTTTTAACCTGATTTATAAACGTATTAAACAACGTAAAAATTATTTAACGAACATATAAAACTACCATTTTATACGTTCGTTATTATCGGAAACGGGGTTAATTTATTATTTCTCATATAAATCAATACAATTAATATAATCGTCAGCAATATTGAGAAGTTTTCAGATGACATCCATCTTAGATTACAGCATTTTTTAAATCCAACAAAAATCTCTAGTTCTCTTTGCATAACTCCTGTTTTATAGCAGCTTTTGCAGCTTTTTCAGTAGTACTGTAAAAGAACGGAGAGGCATATAGGTTTTTTTATGATCAACGTAGTATGCCCTTATATATAAGTTCTCATACTTGTACTTGGTGTCCATCAGGGAATTAATGCATTCTATTGCGAATGTTTTAAAATATTTGTAAAAATATTTTAAAAACATTTTTACTGTGTTTAGAATGTGAGGCGCTTTAGTTCACAAATTTGCAGGTTGTTCAAAATTTTGAATTACGATCTACTGGGATCACTTTGCCCACTTTTGAAAAAAAGAGTTTGTACCCTGTATTGTCGTTACATGGTGCTGTCGGGCTCCGCGTCATTCTCTAGAAAAATTAGAAACATGCCAAAAACGAGATAATGGAGTTCCGAAAGTTTATCTTTAGTTGCATAATAAAACTTTACAAAGATTGAAATAGTACGAAGAAATTAAAATAAATTTCATTAAATAAATATTCATTGGCGGTAACGTATTTGATATATTTTGAGTGGCCCTATAAAGGAAACTTACATACTGCTATGCCCTTTTACAATGTGGAGACTGAGTTGGGTCACTTAGTTTTAGTAGGTGCGCTCATAATTATATAAATACGTAGCACCTATAGTCGTCGTCTGGTCCGACCGTCCCTCTGTCAGCATATAACAGTAAAAAAAAACATCCCAACCAAATAGTTTGAAATTTAATACATATAATCGTTGCAGAACTTGGTCGAATCATTTAAAATTTTATGAAAGCTGAATCAAAACTTAAAAAGATATTAAAAGTTTTCTTTATTCCATTAAATCCTACCATACGTAATAAATTCACTGATATCCCATGATGGGTAATGATTCTAGGTTTCCATGGTGATGATCCTATTTAAGATGGAGTCCTATTATTTCCGTATTACTGAATTTAATCTATATATATATATATATACAGAGTGGTTATTAATTAGCGTGAGGTGTTTAGAGCCCTCTAGCGAGTAAAGTATTGGACGAAACATAATTAAATTTCATGAGCATGTATAGTAGACCATGGGATTTCGAATTCTTAAAAAAAAAATCGCCACCAGGGGCATTTTTGGCGCTGTTTACCGACTAAAATGCATTAATTTGAATAAAATCCGTTCTGTGTAGCGATCATGAGTATAAAAGGAAAGACTGGGAGATTTCTCATCTTTCTGAGACCACCTGCTTTGCGATGGCTCTTACCTTACGGGACCGTGCTTTGCTTGTCAAGCTGTATTATCAACGGAACGAGAATTGCAATGCTGCTCTTTGTGAATTTCGCCGATTAAAGAAGTTGCGAAAAGGACCGATGAGCATAACAAATTTACGAAAGATGACCCAACGATTTGAAACTACAGGGACTCTAGCACGACAACTAGGTCAAGGACGCAAAGTGACTAGTCAGCAGCAAGTTGATGAAGTTGCAACTGCTATTGTCGAACAGGAGATGGGAAATGTGCAGGGTAACAGCAGCGCTCGGGCAGTATCTCGGCACACGTAGATCCTATACTCAACGGTGAGGAAGATGCTGCATCAGATGTTACAGTTTTATCCGTACAAAATCTCTTCTGTTGAAGAATTGCTCCCAGGCGATGCGGTCACCCGATTGGATTTTTCATTGATATTTTTAGCACGCATGCAAGTTGATGCTACATGGCCGTGGCAGATTTTATGGAGTTGTGAAGCGCACTTTCATTTGAACGGTGGCATTAACATCCGAAACTGCCGCATTTGGGCAGCGAACAATCCGCACGCTTGTGTGCAAGAGCCTTTCCATTCGCCAAAAGTCACAGTGTGGTGTGGCTTTACAGCATCCTTTATCATCGGTCCTTACTTTTATGAAGAAAATGGGACCAGTGACCTGTACCGTTACTGCTGCCAGGTATGCAGATATGCTACAGAACTTCACGATTCCACAACTATAGCAGCGAGGATGCCTCGATTCAACCGTATTCTTACAGGATGGTGCACCCCCTCCCCCATATTGGACTTACGGTACAGCATGTGTAGCGGCAACATTTTTCTGACAGCAGAATCATTAGTAGTGCATTTCCTACGGCATGGCCACCGAGGTCGCCCGATCTAAATCCTTGTGATTTTTGGTTGTGGGGACTTCTTAAAGGTGTTGTTTATCAAGGACATGTCTCCGATATCGCAACGTTGAAAGATCGAATAAGGTTGAAAGTGAGACAAACCAACTCTGATATGCTGCGAGCGGCAGTAGAAAACGTCGTGCATCGTATGAAGTTCTTGGAATATACCAATGGTGCTCATATTGAACCTAATTTGTAAGTAAAAGACATTTGTTGTAAATAAAATTTATGTGTACTGTATTGTTTGGCATTTAATCCTTCAATAGTTACACTAATACACTTTTTCAGCGCTGAAATTGCTCCTAGTGGCAAATTTTGGAACTTTTTTTTAGAATTCGAAATCCCATGGTCTACTATGCATGCTCATGAAATTCGGTTATGTTTCGTCCAATACTTTACTCACTAGAGGACTCTGAACACCTCACGCTAATTAATAACCAAACTGTATATATATATACATATATATATATATTCGTAATAAATTTTCTATTCATGCATTTTTGCATAAGAGTGCAACAGTTATATTGCACCAAAATCTGAATACTTATAAAATTAGTTATAGTACGAACACACCTCATTTGCCACATTTGATGTACAATTTCCGAGTTGTTTTTATCTATAGTCAAAATACGAATCAAACATTTTAAACTGATATAAATCAAAAACTAATTAATGTTTTTACATAAAACTTTAAAAGTTTGAGCTACTCATAAAAACAAATAAAATGCAGAAAAACGCGTAAAAATCAAATAGTTACATATCTGTTTTTGTATAAGAGTGCAACAGCTATATTGCACCAATATATGAATACTTATAAAACTAGTTATAGTACGAACACACCTCTTTGCCACTTTTGATGTACAATTTCCGAGTTGCTTTTATCTATAGTCAAAATAAGAATCAAACATTTTAAACTGATATAAATAAAAAACTGATTAATGTTTTTACATAAAACTTTAAAAGTTTGAGCTACTCATAAAAACAAATAAAATGCAGAAAAACACGTAAAAATCAGATAGTTACATATCCCTAAACTTTTCAAAAGATCAGCACTGAACAAGAATTTTAAAAAGATGAAAACGTGCATTATTAAAATCGCATTTACTAAAAACCTATAATATAAACTAGAACTCAAAATATAAACTAGGCAGAATATTCTTTAATACTGAAAAACCGTTTGGCAACAATTGGCGGAAACTTATTTCTTTTGTTGTTTTTCTGATTCTCGGCGAGAAACTCTATCAAGTTTCTTTGATAGTTTATAGACATTTTTTTTTCTTAAATCTTCATAGATTTAAAGAAGAAAATGCGATCGGAATTTCTTTGGATATTAAGAAAAATAAAATTTAGATCTTACAGTGAAAATACGGGGAACAGTCGAATAATTACCGGGAAAATTTCACGTTGCAAATGAATATTTATCCAATGTCTTTTTCTATTGGGAATATGCATAGATCTATGAACAGAAACTAATCCAAAATCATTCCTCTTACGTTCCTTAAAAGAAGAGTGTCTTTTGGAATTTCAGGTTTCAGAAAAGTAACATGAAGAAAAAAAATTACCCATTAAAGTCCAAAACACCAAATTTTTGGGGAAACACGATTTCTGTGTATTTAACAGCGTACATTTTCCAGCTATAACTAAAAATCCCTATCATTTCTTTAGTGAAAACTATTTTTGCGGCACTTGAGACGTAATATTGTAGATCAAAGGGTAATGACAAACGGTACGAACATAAATGACGCATGCAGTCAAGACGCGACGTGCGAAAGAAAAATCATGTAGTTGCACCGACAAGCAATACACAAGCATACTAAAGGATAAATTTGCACGCTTCTGGATTGTAGAAGAATTTTCCTTAAGGAAAAAAAAAAAAAAAAAATTAAACTCCTCTTCTATTAGTTTTATTATTATATTCTTGCGATTCGCCATTTAATGCAATATAAATCTGAAAACGTGTAAAACAATATTAAAGTTGGTTCGTATTTCAAATTATAATCTATTGATTTATTTATGAATTCTCGTGGCGTTTAACTACAACATGTTTGGCTGAAATTTCGTAATTCTGTTTTGCAAATTAGTGCCTGGGCTTATAACCTACATTCGAACTTCACTGTTAAACACCCATTTCAACTTTTGCATAAACTGATTTTCAGAGATCAATAATAACAAGAATAGGGACTTTTGCACAAAGAAGACATTAATATTGAATTAATGTACTGTGTTAACTGTATATGATATTTGATATTTATGCAAATTGATACAAATTATGTTTTAATTTTGTTCGCGTCCCCCACAGAAACACAATATTAAATAAATTTGAATAAAAATATTTATTCCTGGCAGAGCTCCGACGAGTCTACAGGTAATCTTCTGCGTGTGAGAGTTTATGACAGCCAATTATCTACACGAGGGATATGGATCCCGAACGGGGGTAGGTGCCCTTCGTTGGGGTCTTTCTAAGGGAACTTAACCCGTATTTACGCAAGGAAATCGAAGGTTCGAAGAAAAACACGGAAAACTCCGAACGATTAGGCCGGCCGACAGGCGTGATTGGGTTAGAACCCAGCACCTTCCGCCTACCAGCTTTGGGAGCAAAACCTCTCGGGTACTGGCGAGGCCAGATAATCTTATGAGAAGAATGAAAGGTTTTATGAGATCTAGATTTATGCGGGGTCAGGGGTTACAGGTAGCCGCAGAAAAGGCGCTCTCACGGGATGGAGACGCTCGATTTCCAGAAACCCCACCTTCAACCAAGCATCTCAGGGATTAGCAGATCGGCTCAGAGTGGCTAATTTGCTAATATTGGGTAGCTATTAGTGTTCTCTAGATTAATGGCCATGTTCTTTCAAGGGGCTAATTTTTATTACCCGTCCCCTAATATAATATAGTGTCTGAAAATTTTGAGGATGCTGACTACACACTCACTATATCAGTAGATACTTAACTTCGATTTGATTTCGATCTTGACTCTCTGAATGCACACTGCTCTGAATTTGAGTATTGGAATTCTTCACGATTACTTGTTTTTGTTTAGATTAGCAGTATTTATGACTTAGAAGTTAGCATTTATTTATTTCTCTGGTAATTGGAGAGTTGAGCTGCAAAATGCATCCCGTCTTTTATGACACAGCGATACTCCCTTCTGTATTGAAGATTATTTTAATATTTTATTAAAATTAAAAGCAGTGCTAATTCTCAATTAGAGTATAAAGTTCAGCATTGGAGTCCAATCTAAATGATTATTTTTTTATTTGTGCCATTTACGTTCACAAGTTTACAAGGTTCACAGAGATGCCTGGACTAACCTTGCGTTCCAGTAAAATGTTACAGGATCTTACCAATATTTATAGTACTTCATGTGTTAAGACTTGGAAGACAACACGCCGGACCCGGTCTCCCGAAGTCCTTAACACACGCATACAGATGGCCTGGTTTACCGGAAGACACTAGGAAGGTTGGCTACTGCCGGCCAAAGAGGAACGATTCCGAAAATTCCAACCACTTTGTGCTCTCCTTGAACCCCAAGAACCATTGAGAATCTGGTCATCCCGACAAGCAATACTCAAGCACTAAATGGTAAAACTACACGCTTCGGGATTGCACTGCCGAAGTCTTTCGAGAGCCCAAGCAAACTGGACACCTACAAGAGCGCCGGACCTGTAACTCATTCTCGAGAGACTCCGGAATACTTGGCTTTACCAAAGTTTTCGGTTATGGAGCATCTACATAGGTTAAATAATTATTAAGATGCTACTTGGCGCAGAAGGATATAAGTTTAAAAAGCAACGTTAAAAACGCCAGAATAAGCAAACATTCAGCAGACTAGTTTCGGTAGCGTTTAGCGTACCGTCCTCGTTTAGCGTTTAGCGTTTAGCGTACTGTGCCATTGGCTCTGAGGACGCTACGCTAACCGCTACCAAGACTAGTCTGCTGAATGTTTGCTTATTCTGGCGTTTTTAACGTTGCTTTTTTAATTTACACCTACATAGGTTACAACTTGTTCGTAAACAATGGATAGGGAAAGGTAGATACCATTAGCAAGACCAGGAAAGTGCGGAGACTTTTTCACAGAGCGCATATAGTTAATCTGCTAATGAATAATGAGTATATAATGTCACAGCATCATACCGAGTAAGGGACTTGGATTGTACTTAATGAAGTAATTATTTTAGATTCTGCAAATTATAAAATTTAGTGTAATGCAACAAAGGTTGTGGTTATGTTAATTATTATTTATATCAAGGTAAACATGCAATTCTCTGCAAAAAATCACTTTTTATTTAGATTTGTTTTAGTGTAATTTCAATAGTTATTTCTCTAATTTGTTAACCAATAATTTATAGACTGGAATTTTCACGAAATCACCCAACGCATCTTCATATAAATACTATTAATTGTTATATATATATATATTTGTTTACTCTAGTCATTCCAGTTAGAATTAACGATCGCATTCTAATTAATTTGCTGCCTGAACTAAACGCCGACGGTGTATGAAAAAGACAGACCTAGCTAGTAGAGGTTTGGGATTGTCTATTAGGGAAATCGTAATCAGTAATAACTTATGACTGGATCTTCCCAACAACAGTAACACGAATGCAACTATTTATGTTCATGTGTAAATTAATGTTACCATGGTTTAGAGAATTAATTATGTAAACATTACGGAAACGAGTATTTAATTTCAAACGTAAATGTTTGCCGCACACACAAAGGTTTAAACATTAAAATTAAAACTGAGTAAAGGGTGAACATGTCATTTGGCTGCAGAGCCGATTACGTCATCCTAGTTAATTCAAGAATATTGAGAAGGTGATAGTCCAAACATGGAAGACTTGAAAAAAGATTTTCGTTAAGTTAAAGACAGCAACAATCCTCCAAATTTGGAAGGCTGAAACATTTATGTGTGTTACACGCACACGCAAAAATGAAGTACGATTGTATTGTTTTCACGACGGTTGCGCATCGTCACAACATTTTATATCATTAGAAAGATTTCGGATCAACAGACCCTTTTTATATCATAAAAAAAAATTGTGCAAAATTTACCACATTTTAGGTAGATTTCGTATGAAATACTACCTATTGGGATCGTTCCTATGTTGGAATTTCTGGAAAATTTTTGCAGATCTACACCGATCATGACCCCTAGAACCCAAAACCACCCTCAGTAAAAAACTTTATCTATCTATCTATCTATCTATCTATCTATCTATCTATCTATATATATATATCACTTTCTTCTGGACACGATAACTTTCGTAATTCTGCACCAATCTCTTCCAAACTGATACATAAAATCAATGGGCATAAAATCTCGGTCAAGTTCGTTAATGGGCAAAATCGGACCAAGGGGAGGGAAATGGGGAGGGGTTTTGTGAAAACAGAAAACCCCCCATAACTTCTTAATTTTTGTACATATCAAATCAGTTTAAAGTTTTTATTACTTCTAAAAATAGGGCCAAAAATTTATGTATTACAGATTTTTGATAAAGTTAAAAATGGGCTCAAGGGGCGCAAAAAATAGGGTTTTTGGGAGAAAAAAATTCATAACTTCGTCAATTCTCAAGATATCAAATTCAATTAATTTTATTATAAATCTCCTTAACATTATCTAAAACTTTTATATTCACAAGTTTTTGATAGGAGCAATTCGTACCGCAAAAAAAAAAAAATTAAAAACGAAAACAAAAAAGGCGTTTGAAGAAGAAAAAAATCCATAACTTCGTCAATTCTCAAGATATCAAATAAAATTAATTTTATCATGAATCTCCTTAACATTATCTACAACTTTTATACTCACAAGTTTTTGATAGGACCAATTCGTACCGCAAAAAAAATTAAAAACGGAAACAAAAAAGGGGTTTGAAGAAGAAAAAAATCCATAACTCCGTCAATTCAAAAGATATAAAATCCCCATGAATTTATCATATATCTTCTTAATATTGTCTACAACATCTATATAGACAAGTTTTGGATAGGACCAATTCTTAGAGCAAAAACAAATTAAAAATACATACCGATTGAAGTAAAAAATGATCTTAGTAAGGGTGTATTCAAATCCAAACTGCTTATTTTCTGACTCATTTTACAATTCATTTTTGCTCTCAAAGGCTTCCAGTTGGTACGTTTTCTTACTCAGAAACTATATAATGTACCGTAATGGTCGATTTTCTGATAGGGGCAGAATATATTTTTTTAAATGCTGTTAAAAAGGGCATTTTGAACCGAATTTACCGAAGCGGATTGTGTTGGAAAAATCATTGTATTAAGGATGCGCTTAAATCCAAACTGCTTATTTTCTGACTGGTTTTTAAATTCATTTTTGCTCTCAAACGCATTTAATTGGTAGATTCGCTTATTCAGAAACTATATAATGTACCGTAATAATCGATTTTTAGATAGAGGCAGAATATATTTCAAAAAATGATGTCAAAGTGGGCAATTTGAACGGAATTTCCCGAAGCGATTGTGTTAGAAACGAAAAATATTGTCCTTCTGAGAAAATAATTGTTTATATATCAAGTTTTAATTAATTGAAAAAAAAATAAAAACACAGGTCGCTTATAAATCTCTTCAAAAATCACGTCAGCAAGTTTCATATTTTTTTTTTAATTAAAAATGAATCTGGAATTATGCCAGAAAATTTCGAGTTGTTGAGCATGGAAAAGTATTTTTTTGAATACCGCCCTAACATGATTCTGATAAAACCAGCAATTATATGAAAATGAAATAAAAACTCGTCAAGAGCGGCCAGATAAAATTGTTAAAGTGGATTTATCTATAATCATGATTTAGTTTTTGTTTGTGAAATTAGTATATTTGACTTCGAAATCTACCTCTGCCTGTAGGCCGGGCCGGCAGGGATTTTTTATTTACCACTTCGCCTTTGACAACGAACTTCTTTGCTTTTTACTCCTTAGTTTAATATTTTCATGCGTAGTTTTTAGTTTCTTTGAATTTGCACAAATTACGGAGCAAGAAACACCGAAACATCTCTCTTCTTTACATAATTTTAATGAGATTTGAACTTTATAGCATGTTGTTTAATCGTATTTTTATACATTGGCACAAAGTTTCCTCTTTCTATTTTTAAGTAGACAATAATATTTTATTAACCATTTTTTTGAGAAATATAAAAATATTATTTAGGATAAATTTATTGGAAATTTCAAAAAAGAAATACTATATATAAATTATTTTAATAAATCACAAAACAGAGCGTCTCATAAATTACAGACACTGCAGTGTTCCCATTACTTTTTATCACTTCAAATATGTAATATTGTATTAAAATTACTGTTTTGCATAAATTCTGTGGCCAGTTCATATCATATTTACTCAATCGCTGTTTCAATACCCTAGATCGAAAAAAAATGACTTCCATTTTCAAACACATCTCGTGCTAGCTTTCTCCACAAGTTCTCCATGTGATCGGATATGACAAGTATAGGCGCAGGCCTGTTCATGACTTTGTTATTATTTTGTAGAAACCCTGTTTTTATTGAGTTAGACGTATAACTCTGTGCTATGTCTTGTTGAAAAACATAAAAAGGTCCTCTCAGAAATCCAGTAGGAGAGTGTTTCAAGTTCCAGTAGTTTCAAGGTTCTAGGTCAGCGGGAAGTATCCTCTAGATGTTACTCTCAAAACCTATAGGATACTTCCTGTTGATATAGGAGATTGAAATTTGACACAAAGGAAAGTCTTATAGCACATGTAAAGGAAAAAACCCGAAAATAATTAATTTATAATCCTATGTCGATTTATTACGTGAATTTTCTGTAACTGGGATTTTCAGAAATGTGTTTTTAAGGTCGTAACTTTTTATTGCATTCAATTAGAAATTCTGCAGTTTTACACAACAATGAGACTATGGACCTTGTTATTTTTTATATTAATTACAACTTGATACCGTCAGCAGTTCCTCAGAAAAACGATCCTGACAGACAAACGAGCAACAAAGTTATCGTATAAGTGATCCGTTTTTAGGTGCGCTCATAATTATATACAGGGTACGTCAGGCATTTGAGAACAAAACAACGCCAGCTTTCAAACAGGAATATACACTAGAAATAAAGCATTTTTTTTAACGATTTGTACAAGTGACCGCATACACACTGGATGACACCATTCATTGAAACCACTGCCAGCTGCAATAACCACCTTAACAGGGTGTGAAAACTGACTGCAAGAGTAGTTAGATGAGTATTGGGAATATTTGCCACTGCATACACAACGGCCATCCATTTTTAGTTTGGACTGTATGGGATAGTGCGGAGTCTTGTTAAAAAACACATGGCCTCCCACGTGTTACAAAAGTAATTTAGTGTTTTAAATACCTCGGTATAAGCAACGGCGTTGACTCTGATACCTTGAAGAAAGAAATGTGAAGGTATCATATCGTTTTAGCTTCTCAGGATCCCTCCAGAATCATCAGTGAGGCTGGAAATTTTCCGCACATGTCTGTCAGAACCACTTCGGGGATTTTACACCATCACCGATCTTTTTGCGGTTCACGTTCTAGATCTGGGTAAAGTTTTTCTTATTGGAAAGAAAGAAGAGCATTCCTGGCTCCTCTTGGTGCTTCAGCTTGTTAAGGAGGCACTTGCCTAAGGTCAGGCAGTTGTCCCTGGTTCTATAGGGCAAGAACTACACTCTCCTCATCATGTACGACCTTTAACGGAGGTTTTTATGAATCACACATCAGATTGAGGTCTCATCACCGAATTCTAGTGTTTTGATGATTTCATATTACTCACAATGTCGTTTGCTGCATGATACATTTGCCACATGAAACCTGGCAGCCTCCAATTCTCTCCTTATATGAAAGATGAGTGACCGCGCGAGATTCAAAAATAGGGCAATCTCTAAATCGAAGTGTTCTTCAGCCTCATGAGCCAATGACAGAATGCCTCTTCATTTCCTCAGTTAGTCTGGGTTCTGACATGTTTACATGTAACAGAAAAAGATTTGTGACTATGATATACAGGGTGATGTTTCACCTATAAAGTGTGTTCTGAAATACCTGACACACCCTGAAAATACTTAGCACCTACAATCGTCATCTGAACCTTCCGTCTATTTGTCCGTCTGTCCACATATAACAGCGCAAAAAATACCCAGCCGAATTGTTTGAATTTTATTATATATAATCGTTGCAGAATTTTGTCGAATCATTTCAAATTTTATGAAAATCGAATCAAAACTTAAAAAGATATTAATAAAAGTTTTCTTCAGTCTATTAAATCCTATCACACGCAATTAATTTAATGATAGCCCATGATAGGTAATGATTCTATGTTGCCATAGTGATTACGTCATATTATGTACGCATTACTGAATTTAATATATGTAATCGTAATAAATTTTGTATTCGTGCATTTCTGAGTAAGAGAGCAACAGCTATTGCACCAAGATCTGAATATTTATCAAATTAGCTATAGTATGAACGCACCTCATTTGCCACGCTTGACGTATGATTTCCGGCTTGTTATTTTCTTCTATCTTTACAAGAAGAAAGACTTGAATTCATGAAAAATTCCGACTTTCATTTTTCGACGGATTTGTACGTTTTAGAAGGTCCTGAGCGCGATTTGGCTGTTTTTAGAAATTGCCTGTTCATGAATCTGTCTCTCCTGTTTGTGGCTCTGTCAGTATGTGACACAAATTTTGGTCGCTGTATCTCCAGAACTAATGCACGGAATATAATCAAACTTCATATTCAGTTAGACCTTTACATAAAATGGTGCTGATTAGGTTTTTGGTGTAAATCGGCCAACAAGTAGTTTTGCTATGCTGCATTTTCTTGATTTCTGCGATAGTTATATCTCAAGAACTAAATGCACTGAATTTTATCAAACTTCTTACTCTGTAGTTAAACCTTGATATAAATTGTCGCTGGTTATATTTTGGTGTAAATCAACCAATAGGTGACACTGCTATGCTGCATTTTTCACTATTTCAACGATAGCTATAAATTGAACGAACAGATTGCCATTTAATTATGGTTTCGGACGATTTTATTTATGTAGAAGAAAGTTTTGTGATGGTCACAACAGCGGAACCCTAAAAATAGAGGGTACAACCAGAGCATGCAATTAATTCTTCAAGGGATACACGAGACATAAAAGTTTGAGAACCACTGATATAAACTAATCGGAATTTCACCTTTCAAATGAATATTCCTCCAATTTCTTTTTCTATTGAGAACGTGCATAGTTCTGTGATCCCAAACTAGATCAGAAATCATTCCTCTCACGTTCCTTAAAAGGAAAGCTTCTGAATTTGGGAAAAGTATCTGATCTCATTACGTATTCTCGAAATTTGCTCCGTTGCGTAAGTTGATTGATTTACCAGGTTTACGAACCATGAAATATTTTCTGTCAACTGTAAACTGTTTGATGAAGAAATATACAGACTTAGATTTTAATTTCGTTATATTATAACATTTAAAATTTTTGAAAGAAGTTTCACTTTAGTATTTGATATTTTTAGTCAGTTTAAGGCTTTAAAAAAATGAAATAAATTTCCATGACTTATCGAAAGCATATACAATACAAATCTGAAATAGCTGTGAACATTTAAGTTTTTCAGTAAGTAAAAATAGAGCTTCATTTATTGCTAAATTCATTCATGCAAAGTAATAAATGTAATATGAAAATGTAATAAAAGTAATAAGTTCATTCATAGAAAATAAAAACGCATTTGTACAAGAAGTAGTTTTTTTTTTTTTCCCATTAAAAACCAAAACTGAAAATCTTTCAGAAACGCGTGTTCAAAATATTTACTAAAACAGCATTTTAAAAAATGCACTATTTATTTTTTTATTTATGTTTTCGACATTTTAATGTTTCGTTGTTGCTTATTCACCGCCAGTTGGCCTATTTTAGCAAATGTGTTATGGTGCATAATTAATTCCATTATTGTTGTAACTCGTACAAAGCTGCAAAGAAAAGGTAATGTTTGGTGATTAGATTTGATCCTGCAGCCAGCTAACGGAAAAATGGTTTAAGGGGGTCCGGGAAACATTTTTAAATAAACTTTATTTATTGAGTGAAAATTTTGAATTCTTTTTTTTGAGATGTTTAACCATATCATTTGTAAACAAATTCACATGATAAAAGTTCTCATATTTTTTTTTAATTACAGTTTAAAATTTACTAAAATGATGGGATAATTTAAAATCGCCATAACTCGAAATATTATTTGTAGAATTTAATTTTCTTTCATTTAAATAAACAGAAACATATCAGTTTTAATTTTAATTCAGCCTTTTTAACAATATTAATTTAAAAGAAAAAAAATGATGTAACTTCTTAAAAAAATCATATTTTCAAAAGTAAATATTTTTTTCAAATTTGCTGAATCAAAATTAAAGTAAAGCAATTGAAAAATACATGTTCCAAGTTTGAACCATTTACCTTTAACGGTTATTGATTTATAACAATTTTAATGGGGGAAATGGTGAAAAATCCCACCATGAAGAAAAGCGCATTTTCTCTCTTCCATGCTTTATCTTCAAAAAATGCCCAGGACGGGAATCGAGTTTCTTTACCTGCGGTTTATTCTGTTGAGCTGTCTACATGACAAATGTTATTACCAATAAGGTTATTTGAGCGAAATATGCTCACTGAATGTCGGCACAGTTAGCTTAAACGGTAGAGTATTGGCCTTGTAAGCCAAGGATCTCTTTTCGATTCACGGCCTGGGCATTTTTTCGCTCAGTTGGAAATATTCCATTCGTATGATAACTTTACCAATCAGCTTCATTGTGTTAAAATAATAGTTTATCTACGTACCCATCATTTATAAGGAGTTCCTTTACCTGCGGTTTTTTCTGTTGAGCTGTCTACATAACAGAGACTAGATGTTATTACCAATAAGGTTATCTGAGCGAAATATACTCACCGTTGTCGGCCCTTTAGCTTAAATGGTAGAGCATTGTCCTTGAAATCCAAGGATCTGGGTTCGATTCCCGGCCTGGGCATTTTTTCGCTCATTTGGAAATATTCAAATCGTTTGATAACTTTACCAATCAGCTTGATTGTATTAAAATAATAGACACTTGTGTAGATCATTTTTATAATTCTAGACTATCAGGAAGTGAAGTATTTAATGTTTCTTATCCCCTTAAAAGGACAGTGGACATTAAAAGTAAAATCCTTCAATTTCAAATGCACTCATTTTAAAATGCAAAGACTTATTAAAGGCAGGCTCAAATAATTATATTCAAGATTTGGCGTTAAAATAATAAAAAAATTTCAAATTATCCAATATGTAAATTTTTAAATTAACAAATAATTGTTATATTTGAAAATATTTCATGCGCATTTCTTTTGCATAAAATATGGCAATATTTATTTATGAGATGCATATTATATATTAAAATGGAAGTTGGCTTGAATTACAAAAGTTCGCTGAATGCATAAGCCCTAAAAATATTTTTATAATTTTGCTTTTTTCCCCCCTAAAAAGTAGCTATATATTTTCTTACGCATATAAATTTCAACACTAAAATGCCACTGAAATTAAACTTTTTATGCTAAGATTTATTTAGTATTGTATAGAAAATATATAGTATAAATTTCTCAAGAATCTGATAATTAGGAATGAGCATAGAACGTTTCAAAAGTTACAAATGTGTGAAATTTTCAATTTCGAGAAATCAACATATTATGTAAAACAAAACTGTGTAAATATATGGGGCATTCTCACAATCTTTTGACTTTTGGGAAACAAAATCTTGCGAAATTAAACTTGCTAAAATAAGATTTTAATCTGATAGACGAATGCCTCAATGATTCAAAATAAAGAAAAAATGGTCAGCAACGAAAAAAAATTTATTTAACTGAGCTTTAAGTTAAACTTGCGAGTTTAATTTTCCTTATCATTTTACCACTAAAACTTTTTATTTTCTTCTAAATTTTTACTTATAATGAATTTGCATAGTACCCACAGGACATTCAAATAAGAAATAATGACAATGTAGTATTTTTAGTACAAAATTTTGGTATAACATTGTGTTAAAAGGGTGTTAAAGAAGGGACGGTAATGTAAAAAAAAGGGGGATGGTATAGGCAAAAAGGGACGAAATGGAAAAAAAAGGGACGGTAAAGATGGAACAGCAAGGAAAATTACCACCTAATTTTGCAGATTATGTTAAGATTAAGTGGTAGCCAAAATTTTCATTGATTTTTAGAAACAGTTATTTAAATTGGATTAAATTAAAAAAAATAATAATTTACCTCGAAAAGTTGCAGGAATAAACCTTGGGGACGGTGAGACTACCAATAAAGCCAAAATGCTTGAAATTGATATTTAAATGCTGATTTAAATTCTACAGTAAATTTCCTGCCAAAGAATTTTAGACATTATTTCTCTAGCATACTTCTGCATGAGAAAAAAACTTGAAAAAAAAATCTGTGGCTGCATCCGAAGTGATTTTCTATGTAATTTTATAAGAGGGATGGTAAAAAATCTAAAACCTAGGGACAGAGTTTAAAAAATAATAACAACCCTAAAAATGTGTGCAGGCTAATTTTTAGCTACTTATTTATATTAAAAAATAGTTCCAGTTTCATTAAAAAATTACATCGAATTATTTTTATTGAAACAATTTTATCCAGACAGCTCGAAACTTAAAAATCAGCATCAGGGACACGGGACGGTATAGGAGTTTTCCAGTTGTTTGGACCGCCAAGATCGCCCAAAACTTATTTATCTCATTAATATTGTTGTGCAATCATGCAATGGGATGTTCCCAAGTATATGAAATAAAAAAAAAACACAAAAAAGTGTATTAAAATAAAAATTATTATTCAGGGACATGAAAGTCAAAAGATTGTGAGAATGCCCCATATACAGTTTTCACACATACAAATCCTGCGTCAGAATCGAAAAACTATTGTTACATCAGATAAATTTGAACATCTATTTTCATAAATCTCCAAATTGAAAAAATCGATTTTTTAGTCGCATTTCGTGATTTTGAAAGTCCGCTGTCCCCTTAAAAAATGCTGTTATAATGCTATACACTGCCAAGTTCCTTGGCACGGATCGACAATTTCTTGATAATTTTCATGCCCATTTTTCTAAAACTATTGTATAACCAACAAATGGTTAAAAAAAAAAAGTCAGTACTCACTTTTGCAAGTCGTGGTAAACAAAAAACTTGGGCAACGTCAAAGTGTCACAAGTCTCAAAAGCAGCAGGGAATTTGGAAAGCTATTAAAAGCAGTATGATATAACAGCAAGTGTTTATTATATATCAACAGCTTAGTTAGTTCTCCAAGAAGCCAATAAATAGGCCTAAACGTGCGTGTGGCAATTTTTTCTTGGATTGCAATAGGGAAAAAAAGGCAATACATTGCGAACTAAAGAGTTAAATAAAATTTTCCTATGCTTTTATACCATTAGAAAGATTTTATGAAAAATTTACAATTTTTTATTACTATTAAGCCAAAATTATATTTAAATAAAGAACAGAATCAGGTGCAACTTTTAATTCAAAGGGATTGAATGTCCGATTAGTATTTGAGCGATTGTATAAATTTCATAGATCAAATAGACACGTATAAAAGAAATTGGGAGTTTTCAGACATGGATGTAAATTTTCTACTTGTAATGAGATGTTCAACTAGGAAACAAATTACACATAAAAAAATACAAATTCAGTCCTGTGGTATTTTGATCAATTTATTTTGTATTATTATTTTTTAATGCAAATTAAAATTTTTGGTCCCGTTATATCCCATCAAATAACCTTTAGTAGCTTTATTATCAATTTTTTATCTTTTCTGTTTGTTTGAATGGCCAATACAGACCCAATAATTCTTTAATTAATTCTTGGGTATTTGTCAGTCTAATGTTCATAAGGACTTACATTCTTAATCGATGACTTTCTAATCGTTGAGTATGTGCGCTTATATATATTAATGCAATGACAAGTTCCGCTTATAATGCTTGAGGAAACCCTACACCAGAGTTGGAATTCTTTAACGTTGTGGCCATTTCAACACTAGCTCTATTCTCGCTTTCACGTCTGCCATTTTCCTCTGGAGTGTATTGGTCTGATAATCTTTGAAAATACAACAACCTATTTTTTCTTCTGAAACATTCTAACTTCTTTGTTGTCAAACTCTGCTCCATTATCACTGATGATTTCTTTGATGTTATGACCTAAATTTCTAACATAAACTAAAATATCCTGGAGAGCATTAGCAACATCAGATTTTTGCCTAATGAAGAGAACACTGCAAAACTTTGTAAACTTATCTTTAAAAACAACAAAATATTAACATTTTCTGAAAGATTTGTCAAATGCACCACACACATCTGCAAATATTAATTTTTCACGTGATGAAGAATTATCTCTAGATTCATGTTTAATCTGCGAGCTTTACCATATATGCATACTTCACACAATTCATCTTGAATAACCTTGATGATCATTTCAAGATTCAACAGAGACTTCTCCAACTGTTTGTGTTTTTGATGCCCTAAACGTTCATGATAGAGATGTAGCAGTATATCGTTTGATATGGCTAAATTTAAATCCAAGGATTTACTTGGGAGGATGACTTATATTAAGCCTTAAAAATTCCTCTTTTCTTCAAATGTAGATGTCAGATATCACTAATCTCCCTTCAACACTGTGCTGCAGCTGATTCTAACTCGTCAGTTAACATATCTGTCAGGCAGTGGCGTGGCGTCCGGTCATCGCTGGATGCGGCGATGACCAAGTAATATTTTAAAACTCTTAATAAGCTTTTAAAAACCTACGATCCAGTTTTAGCAGAACATTTGTAGTTCATGTATAAGTGAAGGTAAGATTTAAAGTTTCTTTTTTGAACATTCAACCGTTGAATTTTAGAGTTAATAATTTTTCACCACAAACTTAAATAATTGCGATGACCACCGAAAATTTTCACGCCACGCCACTGCTGTCAGGAGTGGCTAGCACAGAAAGTACATTCTTTCTTATTCAGGAACTTATCGCACGCCTTTTAACTTTCTGTACTGCTCCTTATTATTAACTACAGCACCAGTTTGAAGTGTCCTTTTACCAAGAGCTGGAAGTACTTTCCCATTTCCAGTTGCTATCTTCCCATGAGGAAACTCGATTTTTTAAAAATAATTCTTGCTATTTCTGGAGATATGCATGGAAATACCATTATGTATCTACCAGCTATTTAAAAATATATCAGAAGCAAAAACATCAACAATAGACATTAAAAAAAGGGTACGGGAAGTCTCAGCCTTTGTTTGAGTCAAAAGTAAATTTAAGCTGTATATCATCATCAACCCACTTAGGTCAAGGCTTGATCTAGAGCCTTATTTCATGGCAATAGTATATAAGTATTTATCTTTTTCTTTAAACTAATATGTTAGCTTATACTGATTTTTATACAAGAGCTCCCTTTTCAATGGCATTATCTTTTTCCCGATCTTTGAATTTATTTTCGTATGAACACAAATACAAATGAATTGCTAAATCATCAACAGTTTGGGTAATGTTGCTTCATCAGTCTTGGATTTAATTCATTCCACATACTTTGTCATTTCGAAAGATGAGTTACAACGTTTTCGCTTACATTGCACTTGAAGTGGTAAAACTGCATGCAAATACTACATAATTGATTTTCTGTGGAAGTTTCATACAACTTGCAATTCTATCCATACTTCTCGAGAATTTTGGAAACGCATTACTTTTGAAGGGTTTCTTCTGCCATCGAATTTGTCAAAACAACCATAGTATTTTCATTACTGTTCTGAAAATACTTGTGATCTTTCTCATACCTTTTTTCGGATTGTTCCTTCAACTTCTGCGGGAGGAATTTTCGGCTTAATCAACATTTTTTCAACTACTTCTGAAGCACTAGTATGACAGTTTAAAATAAATTTAATTCTATATTTCCATACTTACTCATCCTTTTCCCCAGAAAATGGATTTACTTGATCTTTTGCTAAATCTATACTTATAAAGCTTCTTGAAATGATCTTCAAAAATCTATTCACTATAATGCAAATAGAAAGATAGCAAAAAACAAATAAATTCGAGTGAAATTTCGTTAAATAAATATTAGTTTAATACTTTTCATATAAAAGCCATTTATTTATATTTGAAACTGTAATTAAGCTACTAAATGAAATAAAATCAGTCGGCCTAATTCAAGAACTTCATGACTGGTGTAAAGAACATAGTCGGAAATCGTTAATTATTGAAAACTCTAACAGACTTTTTAAGTTTAATGTATATTTTTAGATTGCCCATCAACTACAGCAAAAGGAATTATCAATTATGTATTTAAATAATAAAGTTTTGAAATTTATAATAGAGACAAAATGCACAATAGGAACTTTAAAAAGCTCACGGTTTTACTTAAAAGGCGAAATAGATAATAATAATATAGAGGTTACAAGTGAAAATATACATTTTATTTAAATTTCCTAGTACTTTTGACCTGCAATCCCGAAGCCATTGGCAGGGAATATTTTTATTAATTGCTGTTCCATTCATTAAAATACGTCACTTCGTTTGAAATGGGAGATTCTACAATTATTAGGGTACCTGGAAGAAGAAGTAGCAGTGCCTTAGACTGAACTTATGTAGATAAACATATATAACTGCTGTTCCATTTATTATAATACGTCATTTTGTTCACATACATCACTTTAATTGTAAATGCGTAGCTGGACAGGAGTAGAAGTAGCAGTGTTTTGGATTAAACTTGCGTAGAGGAAAATATTTAACTGCCTTACCATTCATTTTAATGCGACACTTTGTTCATATACATCACTTCGTTTTTAAATGGGAAGTAGTAGAAGGAGCATCGGATTAAGGGGACTTATTTGGTGAGGAAGAAAAATGTGGAATCTCATGTTATCCTATGGGAAAAATACGTATTCTTCGTGTTCATTAAAATTTGGAAAATTCAACAATATTTTTTTCCAGCACGTATACAGGGAGGTTCTTTATCCCTTTGTAAGCTTAAAATATTTTAAAGATAATTATGAGTATTTTTAATTTTGTGTTAAACTTTCAAAAAATTCAGAAATAAATTCTTTATTCGCTTGTAAATTTGGACTGGAAAAAGATATAAAAATTCCCATCAACATTCTGAAAAAAAAATATTGTTCAAATTTCCAAATTTGAAGGAACAAGAAGGTTACGTATTTTTTTCCAGAATATAACATGGAATTCCACTTTTTTTTCTTCCCCACCAGATAAGTAGTCCCTTTAAAAGTATGTAGAGGAAAATTATTATAATATTTATAGTAGAGTAATATTTTGTGATTTAAGCAAGGTAGAATATTGCATTTCGTCTTATGATTTAAATTAGAAACTACATGTTTAAAAAGCAGAAATCTATAAATAAAAATCTAAAATCTAAACTAAGGCATAATCTATGATATATAAAGTTTCAAAGGATTTAGTTCTGGATTTAGTTTTTTTTTTTTTTTTTTTTGTCTTTTTTCGGTTTTGTGAAGAAAGTTGAAGAAGTAGTTCTTGCAAAGTTTGGGCAAGTCAACGCTAATTGCTGCTATTTATCCTTAGTTTCACATATTTATTTATATTACTACAAATGGTACTTTGCATTGTCGTAACAAACAGAGGTTTATTATAAGATAGATTTTTAAAAACTTATATTTGATAATTATTTATAAAAACAGTTTCATGCGCTACAAATTTGAAAATTAACTTCATTTGAAAGTTTTTTTTATTTTATTCAATGACGCAGAAATTTAAATTATACGATTTTTGGAATATAATATATGTAAGATAGCAGCAAAGCAATAGAGCAAACCGTTGTCACCATCGTAATAATGTCAACGTTAGTGATATACCTTCTCCTTTATTAAATAATTACTTTACTTGCTAAACTTTAAGCTTTTAAATTAAATGTTGAAAGAGAAATATATACCAAATATTTTAGCTTACTACATTTAAACCTAACTCCCTACGATTTGAAGAGAAAAAATATAAAAACAAAGCGACAATAAGATGTACTTCGCAAATAAATGAACCGATTACAACATTTTAAATATCTAATATACGCATTTTCAAACTAAATTTCATTTACTATAGCTAACTCTCCAAAATATAATTTTCTCTACACGAGTAGTGTAAAAGCACGAAAAGTAAAATTTCTACATAATTAAAAAAAAAAAATCATGTCAACACCTTTGGATTTTAAATGTGCTGAAATTTGAGTAACGAGATTTAAAACCTTTTGTTTGATATTTTTCAAGAGAAAATTTCTCTGCATAAACTTCCATGCTGCTGTCTCAAAAATGTGCGAAATTCAATTACACGTTCATCAGTTTTGAGTACTCGTGATTTATCTGGAAATTGGATTATTTCACAGACTTCGTTCTGGGAAATGTGTGCGTTACAATTACGTAAGCGAATTTATAAAGGCATTGATATTTTTGGGATAATTCTCTCCTCTTTCGACATTGAGAATCATTTTAGAGGACCTAAGTTTTTTTAACCTTCTTACCCTGAATGGGTCTAATCGACCCGTTTCTGTAATTTATTTCATTTGATTCTAACCAGAAATATCTTCATAAAGTAAGTTAAATAAAAGCCACAAAGAACTGAGTCTTTTTGTTTTTTAATGGGGCACTCCCCGGTAGCTTTTTCGTCTTCTCCTGCTTTTTATTTTGGAACTAATGGAATTTTTTCTTTCTTTTTTAGTTATTTTATTTCTTTTCTTTGTTTTTCTTTTTTACTTTTCACATGTTATACTAGTACTTATGTACTTTGTCTTTATTTTGTTAGTCTTTTCTTTTTCTTAAAGTAATTTTATTTTTGTGGCTACCAGCCACGCTTAAACAGTATTTTTTTTTAAGGCTCCCTAATGCCCTTGCAACACGATCACCTGTCCACTGGATGTAAAGTTGCAGCGCAACTAGGCAATCCAATCAGCTGTTCACATTGTTCCATTGTTCCAGTTAAAATAATATCTTAAATAGTTCTAAATTAAAGTTCTGAGGTGAAATGTTTTTATCAAGGCAGAGTCAAATTTCAACTAAGTAGGAAGGAAGGTTAAAAGTAAAGGAAAAAAGGTTACTTTTTTCAAAGGACTTCGATAAGCGTCAGAAATGAGTGCAGTAATTTATTCTCGTTGAGGGCTCCTTGTATTTTTGGGATCTAAATTAGAGATGAGCACTTTTCTCGGATCCCGTGTCTGTTCGAGCTTCAGATTTGAAATCTCAGCTCGAAAAATTTTATGTGATCAGAGATCAAGAACGACCTAACCCGATACCAAAAATATGCAGTAGAAGATTGTTAATATAATTTTTAAAGAATTTCACGATTAATTTTCTCATTTTAAAATTTCTCCTTATACATAAATAACTGTTAGTTCTTAGTATACAATTTCATGAAATTATATACTTAGGCATTTGAAAAATCTAATATCCTTCATATTTAAAATTTTTCTCAAACATTTTTAGATCCCCCCCCCCCCCCCTCGAATCTTACTGACACGTTCATGAAGTCAATTTTTTCAAAAGAAGGTCAAATTCATGAAATTTGCAGATTTTGCTATTTATGTGTCTAGGAAGTCAGAATTTTTTATTCATTTTTCTGTAACAGGGTTACATCCCGAATTATGGTAAGATTACTCCCCCATGACGATGCGACGTATCGCGATTTTTATGTCTTTGAAAATCCGTTTAAAATATTGAATTTATTATTTATAACCAACAAAACTCTTTAAATATCACAGTTCTTATTCTTTTAAAATATCATTGTATAATTATGGCAGAGTTTATCAGTAATCTGAGAAAAAACTTCAAACCAAAAGAGAGAATAGAGAAGGTATATATTTTGGTTTCTTCATGTTACTAACATTAACGACGCAATAGCTTCAGAATCAGAATATTTAAACTCTTTAGCCATTTTATCTCACTTGATCAGTATAAATCGAGTTACTAGCTTAGAGTAACTGGCTTGACCTTTTGCTTGACGCTAACGCTCTCACCTACTGGTCATGAGATCCGTGGTTCAACTCCCGGAGGAGCCAATTCACTCTCTCTTTATTGGTGACCCGGACAAAAACGCAACTTTCAACAGCAATCATTTCATCTCCTAACCAATAGATGACAGCACTAAAAAGTATCCCCTGCACCCGAAGCCAGTGAAATGCTCACAGCACAAAGCCTGCCATCCCACGCATCATATATGCGTACGACAGCATCATTCATGAGTGCACATCGCTCGCCAGATGTCAGCAATACGTCTTTCTCACTGGGGATGGAGTGTGTAGCCATCTCACTTGATCAGTATAAAGCGAGTACTAGCTTAGAGTAACTGGTTTAGCCTTTTGCTCGACGCTAACACTCTCGCCTACTGACCCATGATATCCCTGGTTCAACTCCTGGCGGAGCCAATCCACTCTCTTTTCAACTCCATCAACAGCTATTCAATTCTGTTTCAAACTAATTTTTAAAGAATTGTAAAACAATTCCGACTGCACTTTTTCTTCCACACTTAGCCTCTGACAAGTTTTATTTTTCAATTTGTGAATAAATAAAATTTTCACTTTGAGTCTGATCCCGAAGATTGGTATAAAAATAGAGCCCAATCCCGTTTTAGACACCCGGGTTCTATTCTATCTCGTCTCTAATATGTTCGTACCTAATTTCTCTTACAATCAACCCTATTTAATATTAAAGAATGACAGAAAAACTTATTACGACACCTTTCCAAGTTTATAACACCTAATATTAAACCAATATCACGGAATGCTGGAAAGTCCAAATAAAAAGTATACATTATTATGGTTTATACATTTATAAGTTTTAAAGGGAAAAAGAATTAAGTATTAGAAACCCCCAAAGCAAAAAACAATTAAAATATTTCAAATTAGTAAAATACGCAATTTTAAGCATAATTTCCCTTATAATAAGCACTCAGTATTACTCAATGTAAAAT
Organism: Maratus speciosus; assembly: GCA_963932465.1. NCBI lineage: Eukaryota > Metazoa > Arthropoda > Arachnida > Araneae > Salticidae > Maratus > Maratus speciosus. The sequence goes on along the minus strand of OZ010793.1, from coordinate 294,367,532 downwards.
TTCATTTACAAAAATTTCTAGAATAAACAATTTTAAACGATTTTATGCTAACGACCCAACATTGCACGAAGTAAAATTTTATCTGTGCCAAACGATAGAGCATCTAAAATAGTGAATTCTGTTCGTAAATATATATTTTTAATTTTTTCGTAGACATGTCGACATGTCTTAAAACGGCTGAAGTTTTCTAACAAGATTTAAGATTATTTGTCTGATATCTTTCAGGAGAAAATTTCTCTGCGTGATCTTCTCTGCTTCTGTCTGGAGCCTGTACGCAATCCAATTACATGCTCATCACATTCTGCAAGTTGTGATTTATCTGGTAACTGTATTATTTCTCAAACTGAATGCTTAAAAACATTCGCGTCACCGTTGCGTAAGTTAGTTGATAAACACACAGAAACACTTCTTATTTGGAACTAAGAAACGGTTCAATAGTTTCTTGTGACAGTGTACAAATTGTTTTTAATATTTGTATTTTTCAGTTAAAAAAGCTGTTTGACAATTTTGTTCATTAATTTTGCAAAATATCTCTTAACATCACTTTTAGGAGCGATGAAAATGACCCTCTCTCACTACAACCCGTTGACTCAAATGCGTTTCTGCTCGGTAATGTGTCAAAGTATTAATATTTGTATAAAATCAATTGTTGAGTAGTAAAATATATATATATATTATATAAATGAAATTGCCACATAACTGCATTCGTGAAAAAACATAACAATTCCCCTATCAGAAAAAATTCAGGAATACAAAAGCTGAAAAAAAATCACGCTAAAATAAATATGACACTTTACCGAGCAGAAGAGCATTTGAGTCAATTGGTTGGAGAGGGAATGTGTAATTTTCAATGACGTATAGTCAAAAATCATGCAAACTATGATGGAATGCTTTTCTGAATGCGTGAAGGATATTTCCATATTGCCTAAAATTCATAGTCATATTAAACTACGGCAATAGAAATAGATTTTTAAAATTATTTTTATTTTTTTAATAAAATCAATGTTGTTAGATTTATTTAAAAATTTACATAAAAATGCATAAAGTTGATTTTCATGAGTAAAATATTGATTTATATGAAACGTCTATATATTGCACGTAAAAAAGATATGTCCATACATATCGAGAGTCAAAAATCGATGTAAAAATCGCTGTTTTTTTACCATATATATTGATATATCGATGATTTGCACTGCTGGCTACTCCATTTGAGGGATATTGTTTTTAGCAAGAAAATTTTTCACTGTCCTGTGCTGCTATGGCAAGAAGCATTACCATACGTAAATATAACATAATTATCTCAAAATTGGGCTAGAATCTTCTAAAGTAGGAATTGAGATTTTCTCCAAAACCGAAACACATGTCTTTGAATTTCCATTCTCATTAATTACGTGCAGTTTTCGGGGTCCTTTAGAAGACATTCAGCCCCAAATCATGATTGAATCTGAGAACTTTCGATTCTGAGAACCGGTCCAGATACTGTTTCAGAATCAGTTCTTTGGAACAATTTTACACTCTCTCAATTTACAACCTCAAAATGAATTTTCAACGATCATGGCAAACGCCAATACAAATTCATCATTCCTCACTGAATGCCAAGTCATCAACCGAGCAGCTCTCGTATTCGCCCATCGTATTCTGGCTTGTTTGCACCATACTAGTCAGATTGAGTTTTGTCTTGAATTTATGGCAATGATATCCAGGTTTATTTAATCTATTGGATACCTTAGTACAGCAGCTAGAATATATATATATATATATATGGAAAAAGGCTATTCCAGTAATACTTAAAAAAGTGCTAAAACATTGGATACCTTAAATGTCAAAAGATGCTGAAATCCAAAGAGTCGATCGCATCGACATCTTCAGGATATTTTCTAAAATAGCAAGACGATTTGGTTTAGACGTTGTAATAATACAATTTTGCATTGAAATTTGAAAATATACCGTAGATGTCGCTGCGATCGGCTCTTTGGATTTGAGCATCGTTGCACATTTAAGGAATACAAATTTTTAGCTCTGTTTGGATAGCAGATTTCCACACTATTTATTCTAGGCGCTGTAACCTTGGTGTTGGATGCTTTCGGCAATTCAGTATTCATATCGTCAGATGTTTTCCATTTTATATTCTTGCAAATTTTCAGCAAAATACAATCCTAACATGCTGATGTAGATCATGGTCTGTCAGAATGGGACAGTTTTTCACGCTTTAAATCTCCCGAAATTTTCGAAACAGTAGATTGTGAGTATCTGAATAGCTTTGCTACGTCTCTCTGCGATTTCCCTTGCTTTAGCAACATAATGATCGTCTTTCTGATTTTCAGGCTCTCTTATGCTTGTATTCACCATTCATCTCAACCTGGAAAACTTCGGTCGAACGCTCAAATAAAATTCAGTATAAATCTGATTGAACCTGATCAAGGCGAAGTCCAATCAAATTAATGTTGAATACCATTTGAGCGTTCAAGCGACGTTTTCTAGGTTGAGGTAGACAATGAATTGATTGGTAGAGATTCCTTTTGATTCACTGGTTTGAAATAAGCAAAGGAAAAAGCCTAATGTATTTACAAACATCTGGAATGGACTTGTGAACAAAATAAATTCATACACTATGACGCAAAAGTTTAGACAATGACGTCATTCAGCTTTAAAATGTAGAATTATGACGTCAGAATTACAAAAACCTGTAAATATATTCAAAAACTGATTTAAAATGCTATGTACAAAAGACAGTCGTTTTATTTGCTATAATACTAATTTTTTTCATAAAAATTCAAATGTGCTTGTCGCAAAAGTTTAGACACTATTCTAAATTTCTTTGAATATTCGCTGGCATATGCAAATTTAGAATCGATGATGTCACAAATTTGGAGTACTTAAGTTCTGCAAACGATTGCGCTTCATAGTCGACATGCCGAGAGCTAAAGAAATTCAAGTGAATGAGGTTTCAAGGATTTGGCAGTTGAAAGGTGAAGGGAAGAGCGTTTCTGAAATTTCTGCTATTATTAATAGGTCAAAAAAATCTATTTATCGAGTTTTATAGAGTGGTTCCGAATATAAAGCAAAATGTCGGTCTGGGAGGCCACGTGTGACAAATGTGCGAGAGGATCGCCTGATACAAAGACTAGCGAGTACTCAACAAATGAGCGTACGTGGAGTTCAAAGCTCATCGGGACTCTCTGTATCAAAGGATACGATTCGTAGACGAATTTTGGAAAAAGAAACAATCGTTTATAGCAAAATGCAGAAGAAACCAGCTCTGAAACCACATCATAAGTTACAAAGACTTATGTGGGCTCGAAAGCATATGTCATATGGAGAGAAATGGCAGTCAGTCATATTTAGCGATGAAAAAAAGTGGAATCTGGATGGTCCAGATGGTTGTTTATCGTATTGGCATGACTTGCGGAAGGAACCTCGACGTTTTTTTAGTCGCAGACAAGGAGGGGGCTCGGTGATGGTTTGGGCAGCCTTTTGCTATAATGGACAAGTATCTCTGACCTTCACCAGTGGTCGTCAAACTTCACAGCATTATACACAGACATTAGAAGAAAACCTACTGCCATTTGCTGAGCTTCTAGGGGGTCCTCAGTGGGAATTTCAGCAAGACAATGCTTCAATTCACACTGCAAAACATTCAAAATCTTGGTTTAATTCCCATAATATAAGAGTTCTCGACTGGCCAGCATGTAGCCCAGGTCTTAACCCTATAGAAAACCTTTGGAGCATCATGTGTCGCAAAGTTTATAGCAACGCTAGACAATACTCTTCTGAAAAGGAACTTAAGACATCTATTGAGAATGCATGGTACGATATCGATCCACAAACTATGCAAGATTTAGTTTCTTCCATGCAATCTCGTGTATATGACGTAATACATAAGCATGGATGCGCAACCAGGTTTTAAAAATTGTTTATTTCGATTTTATTTAATTTGTGTCTAAACTTTTGAGACAGCAGTTTATTTTTGTTACCATTTAATTTATTGCAATATGCACAATTCCACTTTTCTTTGTTATAAATATTGTTTATATGTACAGCACATTAATTTCAAGCAGTGATTTGAAAATTGAATAAATATTTTTCAAAGTATGTAAGAATTTCTTCATTGTCTAAACTTTTGCGTCATAGTGTAACAAGGGCATACAAATTTTCAGAAACAAGCGAATTATATCAAACTTTTCCACCCGAATTTCCCCCTTGATTCTATTTTTTTTAAACACACACAAGTAATGAGGAAATAATATATAAATAATTATAGAGAAAGCATTTTGTAATATTCTTAGTGTTTATGCATCCATACTAATCATCGTTTATAATCGAACATTCAAGAAAAAGATTGCAGCACTTCAATGATAATTATTTTGTTGTTAGTTATTTATACTATGTCTTAATTTCATACTTTTTTGCTGGTGATTGTAGCTGATGTATTTTAAAGATTTTATTCATTGTTTAGGGATGATAAGTCATGTATTTCTTCAAACAAGTTTTGAGACTGTTTTTAATATTTTAACATGTTTTTAATTTTGGAGTTTATTAAATCATGAGTGGATAAAATATTTTCTAATAACCAATTTAATAATTATACCCTAGCTTAATGTGAAAATTTCCAAATGAAATTGACAATTATCTTACTGTAATTGTTATTTGGATAACTAAAAAAACAATGCTATTTTATTTTCGATGATATATTCGCAGATATATGCATGTGTCATATCTATCCATGCAACTTTCTACTTGGATTGCCAAAAAATTATTTTCTTGCAAATACTATGTTTGTCACGAAATTTAAAATAGTTTCTGGCGATATATAATAGGGAAGTCGAAAAATAAGTTTCGCCTATTTCTTTTTTGATAACTTATAAAGCACCCGAAAAACAAGAGTTCTGTTTTATGCGAGAACCACCCCTTCATCATTTGATGGTGTACAACCGCGTATATGCAAACGGCGCTAGCAGGAAGATCAGATAAAAGGGATATTCTGTGCCCCGCAGGCATGGAGAGAAGACCTACTTTGCAATCATGAACAAAGGGAGAAATGAGATCGGTTCTGCTAAATGAATGGGCTATTGATACATCGGGTGTTAAAGTTCGTACACGGCTCATGAAAGTGTATGGTCCAAGTGTCACTGCCACCTTGGTTGAGAAAGCCTAGTCTATCCTCCATGCAATACTGATATGGCACCAAGCTATTTCCACTTCTTTTCAAAATCGAATAAAAAATCTCAGACAAAAGCAGAATCTCAGAGTTTGCATCAGCAATTACAAACGCTTTAAGCAGTTTTTACGTACGCAGAAGGAGACTAAATTTTTTAAACAGCAAGTTTCAAACCTTCTTGAGCATTATATAAATGCGCCAGTGTATGACAATGAAGAAAAAAAAAGTAAACCTACTTCTTTATGTTGGCAGCCTACTGCTTGTCTTGAATGAAAACACCACCTTAACCCTTTCAGGGGCAAAGCAATTCCATTGCTAAAGTATTGAAATTCGTGAAGGACACTGGAATTTGAAAACAAATTTATTTGTAAATAAGAAAAAGCTATATTTTGCATGTATAATAAAACAAAAGAAATTTTACCAAAATTCTGGGGCCATTGAGGCATTTGGGAATTAAAATAAGTGGTTTCATAGAAATACCACCGCCCTCAAGGGGTTAACAGCCGAGGAAAACTTGTTTTTTCACGCCTCCTCGTAAATCTGCGAAAATGGTATGTTATTAATAGGTAAGCATTAGTATTTTCTTTTTCTTCCTTTTTAATTATCTTTTTATCGCGCACATTTTTTTATACAAATATGCAAGGATAGAGACAGCCCGAACACGATATCCAAACAGTGCGAAAATCCTCTGGAAGGACCCCCCCCCCTCTTTCATTTTTAACCCTTTCAGGGGCAAAGCATTTTTAATGCTAAAGTGTTGAAATAAATGAATCGCACCGGAATGTATCCACATATGCATTCTGGAATAAAAAAGAGGCTATATTTCACATACATATTAAATGGAAAATATTTTACTAAAATTCTGGTGCCATTGTGGCGTTTGGGAATTAAAATTAAGTGGTTTCATAAACATACCACTGCCTCTGAAAGGGTTAACAAATAAAATTATGGTCACATAATGAACTTTCTGCGCAGCACTTTTAAAACAGAGACTCTTTAGACCCTTTGAAGTACTCATTCAGACTCTTTACAAAAACAACAGCAAGAATTCGACAACGCTGTCAACTACAATGAATCCCAGCAGTTTGGTGGTCAGCACGTCGCGCTACTACGCTACAGGTCCACAGATCGATTCCGGACTGCGGAATGGGTAAGTTCCACTCAACCTTTTATCCCTTTAGGGGTCGGTAAAATGAGTGCCAAGCTTACTTGGGGACTAAACACTGGGGGGGGGGGGGCATGTTAGGCTGACATGAAATAATTCTGCACTGTAGTCCATGACTCTTATTGCATTGTAGCACCGTAGGTTTCATTTTTTTTTATCAGCTAATACCTTTATTGAAATACTCAGATCGCTAAGAAATTTTAATATATTTTACATTATTTCCAGTTCTTTAAATGCTTATCATATTTTTTAACTCTTTTAAATTTTAAAGTTAAGTCGAAAAACTTAGTCATTATAATATTTAAAACAAGTTGGTGTTCTTTGGGAAGCACAGAAGAAAAAAAAAGTTAAGTAATCGGCAACTCTTCAAATAAAAGAACTATTTCATCACTTTAAATTTCTAAAATACACATTTTTTTAACGGAATTTCATATACGACAAGCACTAATGTTACTCAACGAAAAATTTTGCCTATACAAACAAAACACCTTCTAGCAAAGAAAATATATTAAAATTTTTTTAGAAAAAAAAAAATTACCATCGGCATGTCAACACCTTTGGATCTTAAAATTGCTAAAGTTGACTAACTAGATTTAAAATCATTTGTCTGATATCTTTTAGGGGACAATTTTTCTCCTTTATCTTTCCTCTTGTTCCTTGGAACGTGAACGAAATCCGATTATGTGTTTAGGAGATTTTAGTAGTCGTAATTTATTTGGAAATTGCATTATTTATCAGACTGAATTTTAAAGAAGGTGTGTATTACAGGTTGCGCAAGAGAGTTGAGAAACGCATTGGGTATTTTAGAAATAGTTTCTCACCTTTTTAATGAGATCATACAAGTTAATAGAAAGTATTTTAACAGAAATTGATAATTATTTTACAATAGCTGTTCTTGGAATAAATTATAAAAATGAGGTCATTATAAACGCATTGGTATTTTAGAAATAGTTTCTCACCTTTTTAATGAGATCATACAAATTAATAGAAAGTATTTTAACAAAAATTGATAATTATTTTACAATAGCTGTTCTTGGAATAAATTATAAAAATGAGGTCATTATATTCTATGAGATACATAGGTATATGTTGTAGTATTAATTAAAGATGAGATATTTGCCATCCCAAAGTTTGGATTCGATTTTACTGAACATAACCAAAGTTGGTGGACATATGTTTTACATAAAGGGAATCAAAGTGTAATTTTTATCTTATTGATTACCATCAGATGTCGCTATTAGTCTTTTTAAGGTAATCATCCTATAGAAACTAGTAAGGGAAGTAAAACTCAACATGCATTTTCATAATTATAAAAGAACTTGGTGCAATATAATAGAAGCGTAAAAAATACAACGTTAAAAGCACCAAAAATTTTAAATTTTAAGCATACTGGTTTCGGTAGCATATAGCATACCTTCCCCAGTGCTAAGGATGGCGGAAATTTGCTCACATATATAGGAGAGATGGGGATTCAAGTTAGAGGTTTATAGATCAATAGGAAAACAGAGGATTGCAGGTAACAGCCAATAGGAAAATAGATCGAAAATGGAACCGAAGTAGTGAGGGGGAAAAAAATTAAGAGACAGAAGTTTTTATGTAATATTTCCAACAATCTGATAATGGAGGAATAGCAAATTCACAATTAACAATATTTTTTACATTTTTATAAATATGAAATGCTTCAAGGAAGTTAAGTTCGTGTACAGAAGTAGGTTTAGAGATTATTTTAACCGAATTGAAGTCAAAAGTATGATTCATCTCCCAGCAATGTTTCGCAATAGAGGATTTATTGATGTCTTGTTTTTTAATATATTGTTGATGTTCTTCGATACGAAATTTTAAGCAGTGTTTGGTTTGTCCAATATAGGAAAGGCCACACTGGCAATTAATACGGTAGATACCCCATGAATTGGATAATTCAATAGCATCTTTGAGTTTGGAGAAGGTTGGGTTTATTGGTAGGGGCAAAAATTATTTTGAAGTCATATTGTCTAAGAATTTTAGCAATGGGAAAGCTTAATTTAGGAAAGAAGGGTAATACAATGCTACTATTAGAAAGAGTAGAAGACTGAGGAGAGTTTCTGGAACGAGGATGCTGAAGTTTAAATAGAGCAGTATCAATTAGAAAAGGGTTTTAACCTCTGTCAATCGCAATGGCTTTACTGTATTTAATTTCACTATTAAATGACTGAGAATCGGAGCAAAGATGTATGGCACGATTTATAAAGGTATAAAAGGCGGCCATTTTTTGGCTTGGGGGATGACAAGAATAGGGCAAAGGGTGGGGTGGCAAAGAAACAGCGAAGATTTTGCGATAGACGGATGTAGTGAAACCAGTTACAGTGCGAGTGACAAGGGTATCCAAAAATGGGAGAGAACTATTATTTTCAATTCATTAGTGAATTGAATATTGCTATCAATAGAGTTTATAATGTTAAGAATATTATCAATATTCTGAAGCGAGGTGTCAATTAAGGTGAATGTGTCATCAACATAGCGAATCCAGAAAGGGAAAGATAATTTATTGAAAATGGAACATTCAAAATAATGCATATAGATGTCTGCGAGGATGGGTGACAGGGGGAGCCCATGGCTAAACCGTCAAATTGTTTGTAGGTTGTTGTCAGATTGATTGTTTGTGTCGCCACCCTATGCTCGTTCTTGTCATTCCCCAAGCCAAAAAATGGCCGCTTTTTATACCTTTATAAATCGTGCCATACATGTTTGCTCTGATTCTCAGTCATTTAATAGTGAAATTAAATACATTAAAGCCATTGCGATTGACAGAGGTTACAACCCTTTTATAATTGATACTGCTCTATTTAAACATCAGCATCCTTGTTCCTCAAACTCTCCTCAGTCTTCTACTCTTTCCAATATTAGCATTGTGTTACCCTTCTTTCCTAAATCAAGCTTTCCCATTGCTAAAATTCTTAGACAATATGACTTCAAAATAATTTTTGCCCCTACCAATAAACTCACCCTCTCCAAACGCAAAGGCCCTATTGAATTATCCAATTCATGGGGTCTCTACCGTATTAATTGCCAGTGTGGCCTTTCTTATATTGGACAAACCAAACGCTGCTTAAAATTTCGCATCAAAGAACATCAACAATATATTAAAAACAAGAAATCAATAAATCCTCTATTGCAAAACATTGCTGGGAGATAAATCATACTTTTGACTTCAATTCGGTTAAAATAATCTCTAAACCTACTTCTATACACGAACTTAACTTCCTTGAAGCATTTCACATTTATAAAAATATAAAAAATATTGTTAATTGTGAATTTGCTATTCCTCCATTATCAGATTGTTGGAAATATTACATAAAAACTTCTGTCTCTTAATTTTTTTTCAATCACTACTTCGGTTCCATTTTCCTATTGGCTGTTACCTACAATCCTCTGTTTTCCTATTGGTCAATAAACCTTTAACTTGAATCCCCAGATCTCCTATATATGTGAGCAAATTTCCGCCATCTTTAGCACTGAGGAAGGTATGCTATATGCTACCGAAACCGGTATGCTTAAAATTTAAAATTTTTGGTGCTTTTAACGTTGTATTCTTTACGCTTCTATGAATTTTCATAGATGTAGTAGGCACAGAAAGTACAATAACAGGTGGAAGTATTATAATTTATAACGTACACTATCGTTCGTCCTAACATTCTGGAATGCAAAAAACTTTGCATAACCATTTCCGTGCGCGATAGAGCTCCACTACACATGGTACATCAAGTGATGAAATTGCTGCAGAAATTTTTTGTCACCGATCATTTATATTAAGCAGGCGTTGCACGCATGAATGGCCTGCCAGATCACCAAATCTCACTGTGATTTTTGACTGAGGTGATTAATAAACTCACGTTTCTATAGCGGACATTCTCAGCCTTTACCGACATAAAGATACCATACGCCGAGAACTAATAGCTATTCCCGATAATATGCTGTTCCATGCTGTATCAGGCGTAATACATCGACTGTATTTAGTACTGGAATGTGATAATGGACACATTGAATACTTGCAGCCGTAAGTCATGATGAAATAAAATCTCTCTCTTTATATAATATCTCTCATTGGTTGTCGCAATGTCCTATGTGCCCTGTGGAGTGTTTGTCGCCTATACATTCTAAAATTTAAACATTTTTTTCATGTCACAGAAAATCTCATATTTCGGTGACTATTAATCTTTAAACTGCGTGTCTCTCCTACCCATATATATATATTTTTTATTACATTCTAATTTTTCTGCAAACTTTTTAAAGTATCTGGATATAAAGCAATTAGGAGAACTTTGTGATATTTATACGGGAAAAAAAAGTTTAGCAATAGGAAACTCATCCAACAAAGAAATTAATTTCATAATTTTCAATTTCTAAAATACATATTTTTCAAAGAATTGTCATTTGCAATAAGCACCGAATGTTACAAAACGTAAAATTTTATCTGACAATTCACATCTAAAAAAGGGGGAAATTCTTCCTATGTATATATATATATTACATATATTTAATTATCATTGCCTTGTCAATACTTTAGGTTCTTAGAACTGCTTAAGTTGACTAACGAGATTCAAGAACGTTTGTTTGATATCTTTTGGGAGTAAAGTTTCTCTGCATAATCGTCACTGATGCTGTCTAGAGTCTAGAACATGTACAAGATATACAGCTATGTGTTAATCAGATTTTAATAGACGTTATTTCTCTGGAAATACATTATTGGCTGCATTTTCAGAAGTGAGTGCGTCAGATGGTGCTCGCAAGAGTTGATAAACACACTGATTTTTTTTACGAGATTTCCTTCCTTTTTTATGCAGTTTTAAGGGAAAAATTCTTTAACTGAAATTAATCATTATTTTACAATAGTTATTTTCACACTAAATTAAAAAAGGAAATTACAGTAAAACTTCTTTTAAAGGCCACCCCTTTTCAAGGGCCACCTCTATTAAGGGCCAATATTTTTAAGAACGAAATATTTTCCTATATACATAATGTTAAATTTACTCCTATTAGGGGCCGCACTTACCCCGCATAAAGGCCATTTTTTTCACATGTACCTTAAATCCTAAACAGGTGTATTGAACTCCTGAACCAAAAGATAAGAGTTTAGCAAACAACTGCACTTACAACAAAGAAGGCAGGCGTAGATGGGGAGGATTTTGTAACACAATAAAGGACCACAAATGAGACAAACAGGTATTCCTCACACTTTGTTTGACATTTCAACCTGCAGGGGTTGGGTTGGGGGAGAAGCTTGACCCTTTGGGGCACACAATGCATAACAGGTTATCTAGAAAACTGATTCCACATTTACTAAAACTGTGAATGAATATTGAAGCACAATTTTTATACTTGTCAGGAAACGCTAACAGAAATAAATAAATAAACTAATATCTCATTCTAAGGCATTAATAAATGATGCAAATTTAAGTAATTTGTACCATAAAGTAAAAGAATCATTAGAAACCAAAATTGTCTGCGAAAATATTATGAAAAGTAAACAAACTTCAATAGAAAATTTTTTCAATCTTGTATAGAGTTTGAAAATGATAATAAACAGTTTTTTCACCTATTTAGGTTTTGATTTCCTTATTTTAGTTGTTTTTTTTTTTTGTCACCCCTATTCAAGGGCCACCCCTCATAAGGGCCAATTTTCAATGGAACGGCAGGTGGCCCTTACAGAGAGGTTTCACTGTATTATATACATTAATATACCAAATATTCCAGGCGTCGAGGGAAAATTTTTAAAAATCAGTAATCTGCCAAGTAATAATCGAAAAGGCCGTTGCACAATAAAGATTAAAATCTTTTTTTTTTTTTTTTTTTTTTTTTTTTTTTTTAAGCTATTAATGCGAGAATAGTGTCACTTTTTTGACCAATAAAAAAAGCGTTTTAGTTTTACTGTTCACAAACATAACGGAATAAAAAAGAGCAGCTATGTCTGATAACATCATTCTTGAGACAAAAATCTATAATCGGTAGATGCAGCACTACTGCACATTGATGATTCCGTGCAATGGCTTGTATGTTCTACATTTGCAGAGAACCGTGTTCTCAATCGAGCCTTTCTGCATACATGGCCACCCAGATCTCCCTAACTGGGCTTTTGGCTGTGGGTTCGGGAATTCTTGAAAGGAAATGTGTGTCGCAATCAAGAAGCGTCATTGCTAATAGTGAGTTTTTCTGAATAGCAATATCAACAAAAATGTTGCTTAATGCTATAAATTGAGGAATGGTTGTCTGACGGTTATGATATTAATCGATGGACGGCCTGGAAAAGATGTGTACTGTTTACTCCTCTCATATCTACTATGCCTCCCATGTCTACCCTACAAAGGCTTCAGTGGTCGGTTAGACAGCTCCATAGAAAGATGTATAAAAGGCGCGATTAACGCATAGGATGGTGTTTTTTCATTAAACTTTATGTACAGGACTTTTATAATTAAAATTCACCTATTCATCTCTGGTGATAGTACTAAAATTTCAAACGAAGAAAAATTTCGTTAGTGTTTGTAGTTAAACTGAAAGTTACAAGTTTAACTATAAAAATTGAAAAAAGCTACGGTATGTGAGACCGGTAACATCCGTTAACGGTTAACCTGCTATCTGCAAGTTTAAACAAATGCGATCGACTTAAACTACACTGCATTTAGAAGCTAAAGAGCTTCCGTCCAAGGCTGAATTTTTGGATTTGTAAGAATTCGAGGTATTGTCAGCTAAACAATAACGTGATTTTTTAGAAATATCACATCAAAATTCAAAAATTGAAACTTACCTCATTTTTTGGCATAGAGTACTGCTTTCTTCACAAGGTTTGAACACACAACTACTACACTACTACACTACTACACAACTACTAAACCGATTTACCCTTAGCGGTCATGATTGTAGAAATGTTGCATCATTTAAATCATCCAGTGCGTGTTTTTGCTCCGTGCGTATCTTTACTCCCACCTACCCTATAGAATATCTGATCCTTATTGCGCAGGATAAATAAAAAATTGTTTGTTTTAACTCATACTTAGATTGATGCTAAATTTACGTTATTCGCTGTTACCATAAAATTAATTCTTTTAAGCGATTATATTTAGTTTTTTATGATGAACTTTGTTTCAACCTCCACATTTTCATGTTTCTATACATATCTATCAGGAAAAAACTTCAGATTTTACCCCATTCTGGAGAAATAATAAATGCGATAAACATATTGTAAGCATGAATATTTTTAATTGGTTTCTGGTGCTTTTTTCTTTTTAAAAATTCTGATTTATTATTTAATTATTTCACTCAATAAATGCGCGAAATAGCTTGAATTTTGCACTGAGATCAATAAAATTATACTGTTTGTTACCACCTGTACACCAACAAGATCTTTAAGTTTTGAAGTCGTGATTGAGTGCGACAGAATGTGGGTGGTAAAGAACGTGGGAAGAAGATGCACCACTGCTAATGCAGCTCCAGCACGTGGCTGTTTTAATGCTATTTAAAATAAGGATTTCAGTGAGAAAGTGGGTATTTGAAGCGTCATTCCACTCAGAAGAATTTGTTAAGCTGTGGGGGAGGGGATTACCTCTTGGTATGGAGTTAAAACTTTTTAACTCGCTGTTAAGGGGTCTCAGGACTCTTAAATTTGAAAAAAAAAATGAATAAAAATGACCATTTTCAACATTTAATATCTTAAAATGTATTTGATATTAAGAGACAATTTTAAATGGGGATGAAAGATACAAATATGTTCTTTCATTTCAAATATTTGAAAAATTGCAAGATGCAGAATTAGCATTTACAGGGGGCTCAAAACTGTCAGACATTTGACGAGCAGAAAATCGGCATAACAGCTTATGCGCACGATTACAAAATAAATTTTGCAACTAGAATGAAAAGTTTGGTGCCTACTTATACCTCAGATTATAATAATTACACTGAACCTAAATAACTTTGAATTTAAAGCATTTTTATATTTTTAATACAAAATTGTATTTAGCTAATGCAAAATTCAGAAAATTTCAACAATATAAACCGCTAAAAAATATTTTGTTTTTACAATAAAAAGGAAATTTTAGGTTCAGTTTATACAGACTAACATGAAACATATGTTTTGAAAATTCCATGAAAAAATATTCAGAAGTTTTTGAAGTATCGTGCGCGTTATACCCGAAAACGTCATTTGGAGAAAAATTACTTCAAAGTTTTGAAAACACCGCTTCAGCTATTGAGTGAGTATAATTCTAAATGCCATAACTTCTGTTCTAATGGGAATTTCAAGATAACAATTATATCAAAATGTTCAGAAAACATAGAAGTTTAACATCTAAAAAAATTAAAATTTCGAAAATTTTAGAGCTTTAAGAGTCCTGAGACCCCTTAAAGAACATTTTCAGGTTCACGAAATCTGTTAGTTTTTATGAAATGAGATTTCACTCTGATTCAGCTGCTTTTAGAAAGTAATCTTGTTTTGTGTTAGCCATATCCGGACTTGCACAGTATTATTTAAGGTCAAATTAAAGACTAGTTTTCCTATTAAAAGTGGTTGAGAAGTTTTGAGATATGTGATATATATCCACGTCAAATTTAATCGGGTGATCTTTTATTCGAATTTAGTAAAAATGCTATTTATTTTGCGTTAAATCTATATATTTGAGCGATTATTTAGACTACAATCATGAGTAATAAAGCAAAGCTCCTACCAAAGTTTAATTTTAAGTCGTGGGGGAGGGGATTACTTTTTGGTATGGAGTTAAAACTTTTTAGCTCGCTAATAAAGAAAATTTTTTGTTGCACAGAATCTATTAGTTTTTAAAAATTAAGATTTCAAAAATTTTAAGATCTATCTGCTTTTAGAAAGTAATCTTGTTTTGTACTATCCATATTCGGAATTCCACAGTATTATTTAAGGTCAAATTAAAGGCTAAATATCATGTTAAAAATAGTTGAGAGGTTTTGAGATTTGCGATATTGATCCACGTCAAATTTAACCGAGTGATCTCTTATTCCAATTTAGTAAACATGCAATTTATTTATTTATTATTAAATCTATATCTTTGAGCGATTATTTAGACTAAAATAATGAGTGATAAAGTAGATCTTGTCTCAAACTTTAATTCGAGAAAACTTACAAATAAGTTGTATCTAACATTTTATTAACTTGTTATATTTGACATAAGTACTAAATAATCAAACGCACTTATGTAATATCTCTTTTTTACATCTAAGGACTAAAATTATTTCTCCTGTGCAATGCTAATGGCTGCTTCTTATGCAGCAACCGGGAATAGTCAGCTACTTCGATGGAATCATATACCTTTATGACTTAGTTTATAGTTTAACTATTAGGATTTTACACTGTAAGAGAAAAAAAAAAGCTTTTTTAAATCTAATAAAGTATAATTAAAACCACGAACGGAAATATATTATAACGTCTACCAAGATACCAACGATACCGAAAAGTAATTCTTTATTTTTTTTATAAAACCTCAGAAACGGTAATATTTTCTAGATTTAAAGAAACATTTATAAAAACAAAGTTTCTTTTTCTGCCACTCATTTTCAGAAACCTTCCCGCATCGATTTTATAAGGTGTTAATCCATGGAGGAAAGAGATAGATGGTATGCCGTAAAAAGGGTTTGTAATATGATGCGCGTTATCGCTCAAATTTAAATACCCTCACTCGTCCTAAACAAAACAAGCACGTGGAGCAGAAACCGAATTCTTTGACATCTCCCGTGCATTTTTTTTTTCTCGAAATGAAAATAATCGGCTTATATTTAAGCATTCTAAAGTAGTATTACATTGTATTATGAATTAAAAACTGAATTACTAGAAGTTTTCTTTTTTTTTTTCAGAAAGTACGTGATTGTGTTTGGGCCGAACTTAGTGGACTTTAGGGTTACATTTTTGGCGTCATCTCCAGCCACCACACTTCATCTCTATTATTTTTCTGTACTCTATGGTAGTAATCAGTTTTCTAAAACTGGAATATAAGCTTTTCGGATGCTATCGATTCTCAAAAATATTTAATTAATTCAGAATTTATAGCATTCTAAAAACCGATATTCCGGCTTGAGAAAAGTGATCAATGCACTATAAAAATTATTCGAGAACGCTTCCGAAAATCAGTGGTAGGTGGGGGAAGGGTAACTAGGATTATGTTATTGTATAGTATATTTTAGTGTGAGGTTATATTATATTTTTGTACACTAAGGGGTTACTTCACTCACACGTAAACAAGCGCTCGCTGGTGTTAATCCTATGGGAGAGGTCTTTTAAAATATATCGTTTGCATTTCAAAACTTTTAAATATATTTTTAATTGGATAGCTGGGGTTGATCTCTACAAAGGGCTTTTTTTACTTTTATATTTTGTTTTCAGATTATTTTTTATTAGGATACTTTTACTTTCGGAACTGGTTTTGAAAATGTAAGTATCCTCATAAAAAAAAAAAAAAAAAAAAAAAAAAAAAAAAAAAAAAAAAAAAAAAACCCTGCAAACAAAATCGAAAAAGTAAAAAAACAACAACAACAAAAAAAAGTTTTTGTAGAGATTAACCTCAGCTATCTAATTTAAAAAAAATAATTTAAAAATATTGAAATTCAAATGAGATATTTTAAAAGAACCCTCCCATAGGATTAACATTAGCCAACGAGTGTTTTCGCGTGAGTGCAGTAGCCCTCGTGAGATTTTTTTTTTTAATAGTGTACCATAGTGATGGGCGATTTCGATTGTTTAAATCGATTTAATCGATACTATGGCCAACTCGATTTAATCGATTCTATAATTTTTTTAATCGATGTCTCTAAGAGGGTAATGTCATTTTCCTTTTCCTTAGAAAGTTGAAGGAAAGTAGTCGGATGTGCCAATATCAAAACTTTCTTCTATCTCAAACATGTTAAAACTTCACAATTCGTTACCACAGTGTCAAATTTAAATGATAACCTATGGCCATCATGAAGATTAAAAAAATATAGGTTCGTTGAAATATGTGCATTTTAAGAGAATGCATTATCCGAACAAATACTTGAATTTTGGCCCACACTCTCTGAGATGTCTGTAACAGAAATTTCCAATTCAAAGAGCATAAAAGCGAAACCTGTTGGCCAGTATCCAAGCCAAATAAAGATCTATTTATGTGATAGTGTAACAGTATGTGAAGTTTGAATTAATTCCATGCATTAGTTTTTAGATACAGCTATCACGAATATCGTGTAAAATGCAGTATAGCAGCGCTGCCTGTTATATGATTTACATGAAAACCTAATCAGGAACAACTTATGTCAATGTCTAACAGAATATTAGGTTTGAGGAATTTCCGTTCATTAGTTCTTGAGATATTCTCGCTAACATCGTGTAAACCCTGAAAAACAGTGTTGAATTCAGTGGGTGGTACCGGTGGACATCCCCCCGGAACATTGAAATGTCTCCCACGAAGATTTGAGATTTTTTGCTTAATGGACAAAAGTCTTTCCCCGCGGAACTCTAGAATATCTCTTTCCAGAACCGCAGAAATCCCTCCCGGAGAAAAATGTCTGAATTAAATTTTCTGAAAATACTAGCATAGCAGTGCAACCTGTTATATGATTTGCATGAAAACTTAATCAGGAACAACATATGACGGTGTCTAACGGAATATTAGATTTGATGAAATTTCCTTCATTAGTTCTTGAGATATGATCCCTAAAATTGTGTAAATCCTGAAAAACGTGTTAAATTCAGGGGGTGACATTTGGTGTTTGAAGTCGCCCTCTCGGACCGTTTGGGACTTACCTGTCCCCCGGGGAGGGGGGGGGGCATAGTTATCGTTTCTCCCAAACCATCTCGTGTAACATATCGTTGGAAAGCTTTTAATGTCCTCTTTTATTTTCTGTTCCTCCTTCTCCCCCCCCCCCCTAGTTACACGCTCTTGGCACTTTTTAGCTCACAGGTAATCAAAGCCAGAGAGATAATGTGCCCGTTGGTATAAGTATGTATGCATGTATGTATGTAACGCGATAACTCTTGATAAAAATATCCTATTTGCTTCAAAAAAATGTTCTAGGTTCATTCTGAAAAGGCGCTTCCCTGATTAGTTTTAGGGGTTCATTGGTTAAGTATAAAGGGGGAAGGGGGTTACCCCCCCCCCCTTAACTTAGATAAATGGGTTTTTCATGCAGAATTATCAGATTTTGGTATACCGGTTAATTTTGATAACGAGCTTCTCTGATTAGATTAGAAGGTTCATTGTTATAGTCTAAAGGGGGGGGGCAGGGGGCTAATACCCCATAATTTAAATAGATGGTTTTTTTCTATCCGATTTGCTTCAAATTTGGTATACCGGTTTATTCTGATAAGACGCTTCCCTAATTAGATTTAGAAGTTCATTGGTTAAATATAAAGGGGGGACGGGAGCTAATACCCTCTTAAATTTAGATAAATGGGTTTTCCTATCCGATTTGCTTCAAATTTGGTATACCGGTTTATTTCGATAAGGCGCTTCCCTGATGACATTTGGAGGGTCATTGGTTAAGTATAAGGAGGGGAAACGGGGGGCTATTCCCCCCTTAATTTAATTTTCGAGGGGCATTATTCTTTGAAATAAGAGTATAATATACAGTTAGTGTGAATAGCCTGCGAACTCTCAAAGTTTAACTGGGCACTTTTCTTTTTAGCTCACAGGCTATCAAAGAATGAAAGCTAATGTGCCCGCAGGTTCTGTATGTACGTACGTATGTACGTAAAGCGATAACTCTTGATAGAAACATCCGATTTGCTTCAATTTTTTTTCTGGGTTCACTCTGATAAGGTGATTCCCTGATTAGTTTTGGTGATTCATTGGTTAAGGATAAAGGGGGGGGGGCGGGGAAAGGGCTATTCCCTCCTTAATGGGATAAATGGGTTTTTCATGCAGAATTATTCGATTTTCTCCAAATTTGGTAAACCGGTTTATTATGTTAAAGAGCTGTCTTGATTAAATTTGGAAGTTCCTTAGTTAATTTTAAAGGGTGGAAAGGGGGGCGAGACCCCCAACCCTTATTTTAGATAAATGGGTTTTTCATGCAGAATTATTCGATTTGCTCGGAATTAGGTATACTGGTTTATTATGTTAAGGAGCCGACATGATTAGATTTGGAGGTTCATTAGTTAAGTATAAAGGAAGGCTAGACCCCCCACCCTTAATTTACATAAATGGGTTTTTCATGCAGAGTTATTCAATTTGCTCCAAATTTGGTATACTGGTTTATTATGTTAAGAAGCTGCCCTGATTATATTTGGAGGTTTATTGGTTAAGTATAAAAGGGAGATGGGGGCTAGCCCCCCATTTTTAGATAAATGGGTTTTCATGCAGAAGTATTTGATTTGCTTCAAATTTGATATACTGGTTTATTCCGATATGGCACTTCCTTCATTAGATTTGGAGGTTCATTGGTTAAGTATAAAAGGGGGAAAGGGGTGGGCAAGGCCCCTCTCCTTAACTTAGATAAATGGATCTTCATGCAGAATTATCCAATTTACTTTATTTTTTTTTCTATGTTCATTCTGATAAGGACCTTTCCTGATTAGATATGGAGGTTCATTAGTTAAGTATAAAGGGGGAGGTTAGACCCCACCCCCTTAATTTAGCGAAATGTTTTTTCATGCAGAATTATCTGATTTGCTTCAAATTTGGTACACCAGTTTATTATGTTAAGGAGCTTCTCTGATTACATTTGGAAGCTCATTGCTTAGTATAAAGCGAGGAAACGGGGGCTAGTCCCCCTTCATTTATTTTTTGAGGAGGATTAGTCTTTGAAATAAGAGTATAATACACAATTAGTGTGAATAGCCTGTGAGCTCAATGCCATTAGTCTCACTGGGCACTTTTCTTTTTATTTTTTCTCTCTAGAGTGGCGCAACCAGGATCTTCACCACTACGCTCACCTAGGAAAGATTTTGAATCTTTACTGCTCATAAAATTAGAAAAAAAAGTCATTGCTTTATATGATTATAAATTAGATTTTAGTAAATTCGTGGCATCTAAAAACCAACGCAATAAAAAGCATAAGAAACCATTGTAAATTTAACATTCAGATGACCGAAGTCTTTTGTTTTAGGTCGATTTTATACCAGCCTTCAATTTCGGGCTTATTCTTTTTTAAACTGTAAAATTTTATTTACTCTCGCATGAAAAAGGTAAAAGAATATTTCTTTAAATATAATAAGTGATCACATACTTATTAGTAGCAAATTTATCAAAATATATCAAATTTATCAAAATATATCAAATTTATCAAATAAAATTTATCAAAATATTTTGTGTTTTTATTATTGTTATTGTTAATTATTGTGTGTTACTGATAATTTTTTTTTAAATCTGCGTTAATATCTAAA
Organism: Maratus speciosus; assembly: GCA_963932465.1. Classification (NCBI taxonomy): domain Eukaryota; kingdom Metazoa; phylum Arthropoda; class Arachnida; order Araneae; family Salticidae; genus Maratus; species Maratus speciosus. The sequence goes on along the minus strand of OZ010793.1, from coordinate 294,346,865 downwards.
ATCTGTTTATATTTCTGAAATAAATTTAGTATTTATCTTTTTATCTCTGCTAAAAAGCCTTAAGTAAAAACAATTTAATTACTACTTTCATAATCATTAATCTTTCAGATTCTCGTGGGTTCAATAAATAGCTGAAGCATCTGCCTGTTATCACTCTATCCTATTTCTTTTTCTTTGTTTTTTCATAAACAAAATGATCACAGAAGTCCTGTTTTTCTGTTCTAGTATAAGAACGAGAAAGCTATAAAAAAAAAGGAAAGAAAAAAAGGAAAAAAAAAAGAAAGAAAATCATGGTATTTGCAGATTTATGTTCCGCGTCCGACACTGTCACCGAATGAGTCAATAACTGTTTAGAGTTTTTAGATTACTGCTGGAAAAAAGCACCATATAATTAAAGGATATATTTTTATTTATTTGTTAACCAGAGAAATGTATGTTATTTCACTGTTAATGATTCTAGGGTGATAACTTTTTTTGTTGTTAACAGCTGAAAATTTGGTAAACATTAAAAAGAAAGATATTTATAACCTGTAAATGCGATAAGGAGTTATATATTTTAAAAAAGGAAAGAAATTTTTTGTTAAATATATAATTAAATAGAGAATTTTGCTTATTCATTATGGGGGATAGTGTGTGTGGTATGTGATGATTGGTTAATTACATCATCACATTTATTTTAAAAGATGATTTGCAATAATTGCCTTTCCCCACGCTTATAGGAGGTCCTAAAAAGACTGAAAAACCATTTAACTTTTTAAATAAATTTAGTGCCTTCAAAATTCGCTCATCTGAACATTTTAAAGAAATATACGTTTATAGGAAGTAAGTCCCCATTTGTTTGGTTGAAGGAAATAAGAGTAGAAAGTACATCTTTTCCGGGTGAAAAAAAAATCATTTCTTCCCTTTTTTTTTTATCTGACCGAGATCTTTCTTTAAAAATAAATTTAAATATAATATGAATTATTATTAAAATTACATCTAAAAATAATAATTTTAAAAGTTAAAAAAACCTTATTATTCTACTCAAAAGTACCTTACTTCTGGGCCCCTGACATTGTCTAGGGCCTCCATAAATGGGGGTGAGGGGTGAGAGGTAGTCGTTATGACCCTGCTGATTCGCTACATTTTGGAAGTATTATTTTTGAGCTTTTCTGTGAACATCGAAATATCGTTTCAAGTATCGATTCTAGAATTTGGGAACAGATTCTTATTGTGAACGATTCTGTTTTATACGATGTCGATTTTAATCGATTCTCAAATTTTCCAGAATCGCCCATCACTAATGTACCACAAAGCTAAATATCCTTATAGTAATATCATTTCTTTTCTATCGACACATGTTTAGAATTTTTTCTCTTGTGCAATGCTGACGACTGCTTACTCTGCAGCAAACGGCAATAGCCTTCTACGTTGATGGAGTCTGGTGTTTTTATGCGTTAATTTGTAGTTTACCTATTAGAATTCTAGCATCTTTTTGGCTAATTTATAAATTATCAATTGCAAATTGTGGTGTCTTTATGGATAAATTAATATTTGGCCAACCAGACAGATATTTGCTATTGGTGTCGAAATTGTACGAGACAGAATTTTTTGAGTGTTTTTATTAACTGAAATCAGCATCAAACAGTACATAAACTTGTCGTTGGGGGCCACCGTAATATTTACCCATCATGGATATGAGTAATATAAAATATGAAAATAAAACATGTGTAAACTATTTATAAAATGCATATCCAGGGATAAATAAGGTTACTGAAATTTAATAGGCTTTGTCGCACTATTACATTCTAAGTAGTGCATACCAAATTTCAAGACTATCTCAATTTGTTTGGTAGATAGAGTGTTTAAAATCGTGGCTTGGTGACGTCATAAACATTAAATGCTTTATCACTGAATTGCGTAAAAGGAACATCTTTATAACTCAAAAAATAGTAATCATATTAACTAACAGTTTACTGCGTCGGATTAAGCGCCTCATTTCCAATTAAAATATATATTTGAATTGAAATTTGAATGAAATACAGTGTCATGAAAAATCGAAGAGTGTGGAAAATATGATTACAAATATCTCGATAACTAATTATTCGATCTACTTCATTCTTTAACTAAGTACACACCAAAATTTGAAGTCTCTTTCTCAATATGTTCGGGACAAAGAGCGTTTACAGGTACACACACATATAGACAGAGGGACGGCATATTTTTTTTCTAAAACATGTTTTTCGGAACCTCCAGTGTCTGAAACGTGTAAATCCATCAATTTTTTTTTCGATTTTTAAAACGATTACAAGACTTTATGATGGGTAAGTAAAAAGGATACTTTTTTTTTTTTTTTTTTTTTTTTTTTTTTTTTTTTTTTTTAAGAAAAACATTTCATCTCAAGCCTAAATTTATTTGCGCTAAAGAAAATATTTTTGTTATTTCAAAACACGGCTTTTCTTAGTTTTATGATAATCTTAAATTATCAGATAAATATTTCCTAACTTTAAACATTTTTCATCTTGTTCTAGATAAAAATATTAGCACAATAAAAATGTCCTTGTCGCTATTCTTTAAACACGGCTCTTCGAACCGTTAGTAATGTATTTCAAACTATTCAAAAAATTTAAATATATGTTGATTCTTCAAATTTTTTCGCCACTCTCAATAAAAGTCACAAAAACAAAAGTGTTCGCTAACAAGATTTCGAAAATTTTCACAGGAAATTTCACTTTAAAGTCGCTGCACATCTTCCCACGTACTAAATCTTATTACGCGAAGATTTCAATGTTTTTGATTGAATTAATAATTCTTTTTTGGAAATTTTAAGCTTAGCTTTGCATGTGATTTTGTTAAATCACTAATGCTCAGATGGGAAGGCACCTTTTTTCTTTTTAAACGCGCTAATCTTTTCTAATGTTTATTGAACGACAAGAACTGATTTAATTTTATTATGCATCTTAAAATATCATCATAAAAATGTTTGATAAAAGATATAGTAAAATACTTGTATTTTCAGTTGCGCAAATATTTTCTATAAAGTAAATATTTTATGTAAATCAAGTATCTGATAAGATCTATATTAATGTGCAGTGTAAAATAATAATAATAAATAAATAAATAAATTACATAAAAATTGAAACGCAAGCCACAACCATAGTTTTTTAATCAACAGAAGAAATCTGTTTTCATCCAAGTTCTTTGTCTATTGTTATGTATATCTCTGTTATAATTAAATTTTATTGAGAGACCGTGTACATATTTATTTTCATGTGAATTTTGAAAATTACAGCATGAACCCTAATATATTTCTTTTCTTTCATTCAATTTCTGATACTATAGTTACTCTAAGTAAAAAAAAATAATTCCTTTATACGGAAAAACGTTTATGTTTGTTCTGTATACTATAAAATTGCCTGATAGAGGGCTCGCATCAGCATCAATCAAATAAGGGGGTAACGTAGAACTATCCCGCCAGTTCGGTGTGACGCGTGTTGCCTGTCCCTTGTGTCCCAAATCGCGCGGGACACACCGCGTTTTAGAGGTTACAAGACTCGCCCCGCAGAGTCATTACACGGGCTGCTAAAAATGCCTTTTTTACTTAATGATAAATTATTTTTTCTTCTGTATATCACTTTTTTTTTTTTACCTACAGAACCCTTCACTCTCTGTGCTGAGCTCACAAAAAACTAAAATTTTGCGAAAAACAAGAAAATATATTTAAATTATCAAGGCTGGGTTTTCAAGTGTAATATATTTCCAAAGAGATTAGAGCAGAACTTTTATAGCAAATTGTTATAGTTATATTTCGTAAACAGAGTTAAGTACGGTGCATAGTTAATTAAAACAGTAACTACTCACATCACGTTTTAATCAGATTATGGAGAAATACGGTGCTGTATGTTTGGAAAAATGTAAATAAAGCTTTCCTACACCTATATTGAAAAAAAAAAATCTGTTTTTGTTATTTTATCGAAAAGGGTGCATTTTTGCTGTGGGCCTGTATGAACTTTATTAAGACAAGGAGTTCCAACCCGGGCTTCCCGGATTACAGAATACAGGTCAAAACCATATATATCCTCCTGAGACCTGGCATCCATTTAAATGGATGTTTTGCTTTTGCCTTCCATTGCGTTAAATTTCACTGTAGCAATCTAAAACCAGTTTGGCATGGTAATGTATGAATCAAAAATCAACAGCTTTGAAATTTTGGCAACAGTTACTACTTTGTTTACAAAATGGCGTAATAAACGAGTCGAGTTGGAATTCTACGTTCTGCTGGTAAGTTTCGTTTTTATGTTATTTTAATTTGTTTAAACTATTTTTTTTTTCCAATTTTAATAGCAGATGTTAATACTTGCCTTATGTTCTTTATAATAAATTCTATTCTTTCTCATACTTTTAGCATTTTTTAAATTATTTTAAAGCGAGTTATGGCCTGAACATCCATTTAGATGGATGTGCTGTAAAACAAAATTTATTAATTTCTTTAAAAACATCATTTTTTATGCCTATTTGTTGAAAAAAAACTCATATTTAAAAAAAAAATGCATTATATTTTGCTTGGGTCTCAGGAGGATAAATGTGATAAAGTGACACATTAGGGCTTAAAAGGCAGTTGGCGAAATCTGTTTTAGTTTAGTTATATCTCTAAGAAAATGTGTGAACTCCATAATGAAGCAGCGGAATTCTGTGTTTCTAAGCTCTATTATGTAATCAGGAACAACTAAGCAGGAGAAATGCTCTAGCAACTCGTTATTAAAAATGATTATTTAATCATGGCTATGTGGCAGTCGGAGTTTCAAATCTACTTTACATGATGAGGTCTTAGCATTAATAACATGATATTACCGTAGAAAAGATGTTATTCAGGTATCACAGATCTTACTAGGTACCGTATAAATATCACTGGGTTTGAACATGACAGTTGTAGTGGGTACCGTACGCCTCGGAAAAAGCTTCGAATAAAACTTCGAACTCTCTAAACCCGGAAAAAACTTCTCTCTCTCTCCTCCGTTCGTCTCTCGGATCTGGCTGCGTGTGCGTATTTAAGTTAATCTAGCGCAAAGTGACTACTTAAGTCACTTTACTTTCCTTCTCGAATCATAACCGCTTTAAAACGGACTTATTAACAGTTCCGGTGAAATAATCTTGAGGCGATTCAACTTCCGTAGCGCGAAAACTTCTTTCTAGAACACTCTATAGCCTCGAAATCCAGTACACATAGTGTAAATAAAAAATAAGCTCTGAGGTCGAGAGTGCTGGCTAAAAATAGATTTTAGATTGCCAGACAATCATTTTATGAGAAAAGAAAAAATGAACTTATTGGTGTGGAATAAAACTGGAATACTAAAGCATTGGTATATTATAATAGACACTTTGATATTTTAATAAAAGAGTGATTTTAAATAAATAGGTCTTTTAGAACAGGATAATTTAGGAATTATGACATTTTAGCAATTAAATAAGGAATTTAGAGGGGTTTGATATACACGAGAAATAATAGTGAATTTTAATAGGGATTTAAATAACAAAAGGGTTTTATTTAAGGAATATAAGCAGTTAGCGTCATTTTTAGATTTAAGCAATTTGGAATAAATATTATTTGGTGGATTAAGATCTTATACCTTTGCATATGCAGATTGATAGATTAGTTTAAGAATAGCTTTTTATTTTAATAAGGCGGTATAATATAAGGAACGTTATTAAAAGAAAAATTTATATAGAATAATGTTAACCTTAGTGAAAAAGAAAATAAATTTTGTAATATACACTGCTCAAAACAATTAAAGGATATTGCAGTTTTATGTGGATTTTGTATCTGGTAAACTGTTTAGCTGATTGATACATGGTCGACAGACATAGTAGGTTATATGAGAATAAATTACACATGTTTGGCAGAAAAAAATGCATTTTATTGCGCATTTGTGTACTAAAGGAAAGAAACACAATTTGTGCATATGAGAAAAAAAGAATAAGAAAAGGCGTTTTCTTCAAAGAAAATCATTTTCAGTAGGGGGTATGGTTTCCACGGGCGGCCAGCAACGTTGAACACCTTTGAGGCATGGACTCAATGAGGCTATTAATGACGAGTTGGGGTATTCTGCCCCACTCTTCCAGAAGATCTCTTTCCAGTTCTTGGAGAATTTGTGGGGGTTCTTGGCGGCCAGAAACTCGTCTTCCTAGAGCGTCCCAAACGTGCTCGATTGGATTCATGTCTGGAGAACACGCTGGCCATTCCATTCGAACGATTCCTTCCTCGAAAAGGAAATCCTCCACCAGGTTTGCACGATGTGGCCTGCAGTTATCGTCCATTAAAATGAAGTTATCTCCGATTGCTGCAGCGTAAGGGACTACAATAGGTCTGAGGATCTCATCCCTATATCGGCGACCAGTCAGAGCTCCATCTCGAATGATGTAGAGGTCAGTGCGCCCGTCAATGGAGATGCCACCATGCACCAACACTCGTCACCGCCAAATCTGACACTTTCGTGCACGAACGCAGGATTATTTCTACTGCCACGGTCCTTCCAGATGAAAACGCCTATTATCCGGAAAACGCCTATTATCCTTCCACGCCTATTATCCGGATGCACAGAAAACGGGACTCGTCAGAAAACAGAATATTGCTCCATTCATTTCTCCTCCAGTTGACATGCTCGGTTGCCCACTCCCTGCGGTCGCGACGATGCCTTGATGTTAATCTAACACATACCATCGGTCGGCGAGCATACAGACCTACAGCATGGAGCCGGTTTCGGACAGTCTGAGTTGAAATCGTGGTGCCTGTAGCCGAGCGAAGGTGTTGTTGGAGAAGAGTAGCGTTCATGGTTCGGTGTCTCCGAGCTGTTAACGCTAAATACCGATCTTCATTGGGCTTTGTTGCCCGTCTACGACCTTGCCCTGGTCTTCGGCCTGCACATCCACTCTCCAAAAAACGGTTCCAGATCCTGGAAATGACACTTTGTGACACTCCAATGGCTTGCGCTACTTCGGCTTGAGTTTGGCCCCCTTCTAACCTACCAACAATTCTCAAAGCTTCTGAATCTGTCAAATGACTTCGCTGAGACATCGTACTCATCGAAACAAAGCAATCACTGAATGCCGATCATCCTTGTCTTCATTCTCTTTTTTCCAGTTGAAAGTCAAATTTCATTCGCTGCCGCTGAAGCGACGTTTTTGACGTCGAACTCAAAATTTGCATACTCTACAGTTTGAAAACCAGAAAAATTTGCATTTGTGATTCTCTTCTTCTATTTTCGGCAAAAAAATTTCGTTTATATCTTTATTTTATATAAAACTTCAAATATCCTTTAATTGTTTTGAGCAGTGTATACTATATATTTATTTATTGAAAAGTGTAATAGATATTTTACATTTAATATATATTTTTTTGAATTTTTCACTAGCAATACCAACTCTCATTTTTATATTAAAATTGGAATTATCTATTCAAATAAAACTTTGAAATTTATTAAAAGCGATACTTTCGTATTGGCATCGTGCCAGGAATTAACAGTCGAAGAAATCGCCAAAGATCGCTATCCCTTTTTTATTCCGATAACTTCAGTGGCGTGGTTCGATTACATGTCCTAAATTTGTGTTTTATTTTTTTTATCTTTTTATTTATGGATTGATAAAGTTTTAATTTTGTTATCGAATATAAGCCGGAAACAAATGCTAAACTATTTTATTTATATTAACATAGCTGCAAATAGATTTATCATTTGTAATAGCCTTTCTGCAAGTGACGGAGATAGATTTAAAAAAAAATCATGCTTGAAAGTTATTTAAGAAACAATAAAAATTCGTGTAAATTGCGATGCAGTTTTCATATAAAACGCGATATAGTTTTCAAACAAATTGCATTTGAAAGTTCATTTTTTTCCTCTATTCGGCAGTGTAAAATTTAAAAATGTGCGATATTTAGAAGTTAAAAAAATTGCAATAAAAGTAATAAAAGTTTAATTTAATCATCTGCTGTTTCCAACGTCAAAATGACATCAGCGTTACGCACAGACACATTTGTCCCGTATAATATAAATAGATAGATAGATATGATGACAAACATTTCCTTTTTAAAAAGATAATCTGCTGATTCTGAGGTCTTCCACTTTTGTGAAAATAGGCTTGTCCACACGATAATCAAGTATGTTATTAAAGTAAATATCAATATATATATTATTGAAAACAGTTTTTTTTTTTTCCACATAGTGGAGTTATAGAATATATATTTTAAGGGGTCTCGTAAGTCCTGAAAGACCATCACCAGTGAAATGTGTTGTGGTTCTCATAATTTTTTAAATACCAATTGAAATTACATAAACCTCTGTAATATGTTTAAGCCACATTTCAGACTTTATAAAATGTAAAAATAAACGCTTATAATATAATATAATAAATAAAAAGAAAAGTGCCCAGTTAAACTAATGGCATTGAGTTCACAGGCTGTTCACACCAATTGTATATTAAACTCTTATTTCAAAGAAAAAATAAATGAATGCCCCTCAAAAAATAAATGAAAGGGGATTAGCCACCGTTTCCCCCCTTTATACTTAACCCATGAACCTCCAAATCTAATCAGAGAAGCTCCTTAACATAATAAACCGGTATACCAAATTTGAAGAATATCAGATAATTCTGCATGAAAAACCCATTTATCTAAATTAAGATGGGAATTATTAGCTCCCCCATTTCCCCCTTTATGCTTAACCAATGAACCTTCAAATCTAATCAGGAAAGCTTCATATCAGAATGAACCTAGAAAAAAAAATTAAAGTAAATAGGATAATTCTGCATGAAAACCCATTTATCTAAATTAAGGGGAGGGGACTTTCCCCCTTTTATACTTAACCAATGAATCTCCAAATCTAATGAAGGAAGCGCCATATCAGAATAAAACGATATATCAAATTTGAAGCAAATCTAATAATTCTGCATGAAAAAACTCATTTATCTAAATTAAGGGGAGAGGGCTAGCCCTCGCCCCCCCCCCCTTTATACTTAACCAATAAACCTCCAACTTTAATAAAGGCAGCTACTTATAATAAACCGGTATACCAAATTTGAAGCGAATAACTCTACATGAAAAACCCATTTATCTAAATTAAGGATGGGGGGTGGCCTACCCCCTTTCCCCCCCCTTGATACTTAACTAATGAAACTCCAAAACTAATCAAGGCACCTCCTTAACATAATAAACTGGTTTACTAAATTTGGAGCAAATCGAATAACTCTGTATAAAAAACCCATTTTCCTAAATTAAGGGGTGGTCTAGCCCCCCTCTTTCCCCCTTTATACTTAACTAATGAACCTCCAAATCTAATAAAGGCAGCTCCTTAATATAATAAACCGGTATACCAAATTTGCAGCAAATCGAATAATTCTGCATGAAAAACCCATTTATCTAAATTAAGGGGGGGGGGGTGTACTAACCCCCTTTACCCCCTTTTATACTTAACCAATTAACCCTCAAAATCAATCAGGGAAGCGCCTTATCAGAATGAATTTAGGAAAAAAAATTGAAGCAAATCGAATAATACTATGTTCACACTACGATACTTAAGATATCTTAGGCCGCTGAACTCTCTTAATTTTGAGGTGGTACCCTCCCGGAACTGGAAGCCTGTTCACATGGAAAAACTCACTTAAGATAACTCAGTGAACGTCACTGTGTTGTTTGCGCACGCGCTTAAGATAAAACCGCCCGCAACACCCAATCAGTTAATGCGAAGCTTTACAGCCAGCGAGAGTGAATGGTCGTGACTGTCTCTAGCCCGAAGAAAGTTGAAACTCTCTCAGAGAGTTTGTGGAACACCCTCAGAGAGTTCGGAGGTTTAAGATAGTTCCGATAACGCAGTGTGAACAGGGTATAACTCTGCATGGAAAACTCGTTTATCTAAATTAAGAGGGCTGGTCACTCAGATTCGGAATTCTCCTCCGTAATGTTAAGTCTATGGGCATTTGATACATTCGTATATTTAAAATATCTCCTATGGAAATTAATATTTTTAACTTCTATTTTTTGTGTACACTTCCTAAAAGATGTCTCTTTTTTTCTTAGTTCTCAAAATATTTCTAAAATCTACGCTTAATTTTATATGAAGTGTTAAAATCTTACTCACAGTTCGACCGCTTTTAACACAGAAAATATTAAATTCAGCATAGGTTTTAGAAATATTTTGAAAACTAAGAAAAAAAGAAACTTCCTTTAAGAAGAGTACACAGAAAAAAGATGTCAAAAATATGAATTTCCCGAGAAGATATTTTAAATATACGAATGCATCAAAAGTCCATAGACTTAACATTACGGAGGAGAATTCCGAATCTGAGTGATCAGCCCCCTTAAGGGTGGTCTCGCTTCCCTTTCCCCCCTTTATACTTAACTAATGAACCTCCAAATCTAATCAAGGCAGCTCTTTAACATAATAAAACGGTATACCAAATTTGGAGCAAACCGAATAATCCTGCATGAAAAACCCATTTATCTAAATTAAAGAGGGGGGAGGGTGGACTAGCCCCCTTTCCCCCCTTTTATACTTAACCAATGAACCCCCAAAACTTATCAGGGAAGCGCCTTATGAGAACGAACATAGAAAAAATATTGAAGCAAATCGGATCAAGAGTTATCGCATTACGTACATACATACATACGTACGTACATACAGAACCGGCGGGCACATTAGCTCTCAGACTTTGACAGCCTGTGAGCTAAAAACTAGTCGGATATGCCATTCCAAACATTTTCTTGTATCTCATACAGGTTAATACTTCAAAATTCGCTATTATAGTTCCAAAATTAAATGACCATCATGACGCTATGTCCATCATGAGGATTCTAAAGATACGAAATTCCGTGCATTAGTTTTTGAGGTATGACTATCGCTAAAATCGTGTAAATCCGGTAAAATGCAACATATCAGCGCCTCCTGTTCGGTGATTTACTCCAAAACCTAATCAACAACAATTTATTTCAAATCTAACTGAATCTGAAGTTTGATGAAAATCCGTGCATTAGTTTTTGAGATAGAGCTATTGAGGAAAATCGCGAAAAATTCTGCATAGCAGCGCCACCTGCCGGCGATTTACACCAAAAAGTATTCAATACCGAATTATATCAATGTACAACTAAATCTGAAGTTTGATGAAAACCTGTGCATTAATTCTTGAGATATAGCTATTGCGAAAATTATGAATAATGCAGAATAGCAGCGCTACCTGCTGGGTGATTTACACCCAAAAGTAATCAGCAGCAAAATGAGGGATTAACTTAATCTAAAGTTTTATATTAAAATCTGTGCTTTAGTTCTTGAGATAGAGCGCACCACAAAATTTGTGTAACATACAGACAGACATACGCACAGATTCACAGACAGACTTTTTCTAAAAATAGTCAAATCGTAACTAAATCTTCTAAAACGTAATTCGTCGAAAACCAGAAGTTGAATTTTTTTACGAATCCAATACTTTCTTCTTGTAAAAATAGGAGAAAGTAATAAAGTTCAGTTAATATTTCAAAATTTTTACACGTGGTATCTCACAATCTGAAAGTTAACTTAGAATGGGCATATGAACTGCATAAAGTTTGTGTTAAAATCACCCCAAACTACATTTTATAGAATAAATTAATATTATTTAGATAGTTAAACATTTTCAATATTTTTTAATGACTAATTAATAAAAAAAATTCAAATCTTTTGCTATTTTTCAAATTTAATTGAATTTTTTAAATAGTTTCTGTCAAAGAATTTATGTATCATTAATCCATTCTATGAAATATAGTTTAGAGGTCCTTTTAACATAAGTTTTATGTTTTTGCTTTATCCGTTCGGTTTCATTTAAAGAAAACTTTACATACTTTATACAGTCCAGTTGCACTTGTACTTTTGCAGACAACATATATAAGTCCAAATGTGTTTAGTTAGTGTATCAATACTGAGAAATACATTTTAAAAATTACTTGATAGTACAGTAAACTCTCTGTAAGGCGGACTCTGTGTAAGACGGAAATCTGTCTAACTCGGAAAGATTTTCAAGTCCCTGTGAATCCATAGACATAGAGTAAAATTTGTCTAAAGCGGAATATTGTCTACTGCGGAAAATGTTCTTGGTCCCCATCGCTTTCGCCTTAGACAGAGTTTACTGTATTTAGCAAGAAAGGAATGGGTGGAAAGGGATTTTCAACTTTATTATAAACTAGCTGTTTAACCCGTTTTATGCAACGGAGTTCAGGAATTTAATTCTAAAACCAAAATTTAAAATAACCGTTCGATTTAGTAAAATATTTTTCTACTACTGTGCCTTTTTTTAATGAAATTTAATCATGTTACTGTGGCAGAAGACGATAAAACGATATCTTTGGAATAAGGGAATAAATATAATAAAAAGTTTTGTTGATATTTGTAATAAAATATGTTTCTTTATTTAAAAAAAAATTGCAATAATTAAGCTCAATTAAATAATCTCTAATTATTTGCATGTGAGGTAAAAGAATTATCGTAATACCCGCTAAAGCTTCTTATTATTGCAGCGTGACGTACGCAATATATATATCTCTAATTATTTGCATGTGAGGTAAAGAATTATCGTAATACCCGCTACAGCTTTTTTGTGCAGCTTTTTAGCGAGGCGTATATAATATGCAATGCGTCTTGCAATAGAAAGGTAATTGTTGTGGTAAGAATTTTATTGTGAATTTTTAATTTTCGGCAACTGCTATAACGAAAAATGGAATTGCTGTTGACTTGGTGGTTTTTTATTAATTAAAAATTAACTATAAGTTTTTTTGATTCCGGATTACTTTAGTTGTCTCGGCCGTGTTTTAATACACATGTGCGTAACATTTCAGAATTCTCGCTTCCAAACTGTGAATTTGTATAGCATTACAGACAGACACACAAATTTTCATTTTTATACATTAGATTATGATTTCTTAAAAGCTGTTGATTTTACATTTTTTTCCTTAGCTTCACAATCATGTTAGTGGTCATGAGTTTATAGCATTTTTACGCTTTAAAAACAAAACTGTGTGTGCTTATACAAAATTTTAACAATATAACACAAAGAGTTTTTTTTTTTTTTTTTTTTTCTACAGAAAAAGATGAAAATTTAGCTTCCCTTTATAGAGCCTACCATACACTATATATCCTGAAAATTTCATGAAAAAGTTTTATAAAATTTTCTTAATTGTTTAACTATCTTGTGCGCCATGCCCTAAAATCACATTTGGCGAAAAATAACTTTAAGGTTCTTTCTTTGAAAATATTCCATACTTAACAACTATTAAGAGTGGCATTCATTTTTGTTTTAACGTGTTCAGAAATGATTACTCTTTAATACGTATTTTTTTTCAAAGATGTAATTTTTAGGAAGTTTAAAATTTCTAATACCCATTAAAAAAAGAAGCTGTATTGAGATTTTAAGATGCTTGTTTCTACTTTTATTTCATTTGTTTGCTCTTGTGTTCTTTCTTGGATATTCCTTCACGTGACTTAACAGATCAAAGTTTCAACCAAATAAAATCTTGAAATGAGAGTTTATTCAGTAAATAAACATATAACTTAAGCAGTTGGTAGATGTTTTAAAACACATTTCTATTCTAAGTTCTTTCCCAAAATTATAATGAACGAGGGGGTAGGGAGCGGGACTAACCAATCCGTTTTCTTTGCACTTAAAAAAAGAAGGAATTGGATTAAATACATTGAAGAAAAGAACCCTTGTTTTGTTACATTCAGATATTTGCATAATTTAAATTGAAAATTTTTAGTAAACGAAAAAGACTATTTAGCAATCTATTATTAAATGTAGATATATGTTTTGAACAATAATTATTTAATTAAAGCTAATTATTTTATGTTATATTACTAAAACATGTCTAATGTTTAATATAGAAATGCATTATGTTCAATTCAAAAAAAATATTTATTTTTTATTTTTTATTTATTAAAAAAAGAATGTTATGGACGGTCAAAGTATATTTAAATCTACGTTGTAGAAGAGATGATGAAAGATGAGTAGTTACACAGTCATCCTACAGATGGCGCTACCTCTAATTTTGTTTGTATTCTCATATCGAAAATAAAAGAAGTTTAGAAAATTTACCTCCATTTCAATATAAATTTTCAAAGCAAATAATGAATGTTTTCAAATTTATATTATCTTAAACTGAAACTGATCTTACAAACGATTACATTTTATATATATCTTAATAAAGTGAACTTGTGTTGCATTTGTTTTTATAACACATAAGGATACAGAATGCGACCATTTGCATTTATCTCAGTAATAGAGATATCAATTAGTATGGAGGGACTGTTATGCTGTAAGTATATTGCAACCAGAGGCGTTGCGATGGGGGGGAGGGGGGGTTACCTCTCTCCCCCAATGTATGTGGACTTGGGAAATTTGAGCTTAGAGTTGGGAAATTAAAGATTTTTGAAACACTTTTTCTTTTTTTTTTAATAAAAAGTAAAAAAAAACAAAAACAAAAAGATTTTTTTATTGTTTTGCTGACTACCTTTCTGAGTTCTGTAATAGTAAAATAGTTAAACTTCCAAAAGAAATACAAAAAGCAACCAGACTCAATTTCTCATTATGTTTCTCTGTGCTACGAAAATATCATACAACTACCAGACCTGAATTTCTCTACTGTTGTTCATCAACAGTCTCTCTAATACATTTCCTCCAAAACTTCCTTTCTCAAAAATCTAAAAATATGAGGCTATTTTCATATGAAGTACGATTATGACTCGTACACAATTGAAAACAAAAACTTTCGTTAAGTGAACCAATAATTATAATTTTTATGTTTTGTGTTTCAGCATTTTTCTTTGGAATTATTTTTTTTTTCCGTATGAGTATCATTATCATTAAACACACATTGAACATATCATTTTAGTTGGAAAATAGAGCAATTTGTTTCACGTTGGGAAATTTTTGAATTATAAGTTGGGAAAAATTTGAACTTCCCCTCCCCCACACCCGAAAAAAATTTTGTAGCTACACCCTGATTGCAACAAAATTTCAAAACTAAAAGGAAACTGAATATGTGCAGCAAGCCAAAACGAGTCTCAGGCAGGAGCTGGGGGGGGGGGGGCTAGACTGCCTCTCAAAAGGAACAGTGTTGAATTCAGGGGATGGCCCGGGGAAGAACTCTATATTGTCCCCCCGGAGTCACTGAAATCCCTCCCGGAGAAAAGTATCTGAATTCAACACTGCTAAAGCAATGATATTTCAAAGTGTATCCAGTCACTTAAAAAAAAAAAAAAAGGTAGAAATTACATAAAAGCCAAAATAACTAGTCCAGATTTGATTAAAATAAAAACATTAGCATTACATAAGCATTTAAAGCGCAGGAATTAATAATTGTAATTGATATTTTTTAAAGCTTTGCAGTTGCAACGTTCTCGAAGTGAGACATATCATTAATGCGTACTCTGGGTAATGCCATATAATAAACATGTGTGAGATTGTGCAAATAATACTGCACAAAACGCTTCTCAGCTATCACAAGAAGACTAGAGGAAATTTTAGCCCCCCTCAAAAAACACCCCCTCCCCGTAAGAAGGTTTTGAAATGGGGCCCAGGGCTTGAGGTGCGCTCAACCCTCTTCCTATGTTGTCACAAGAAATTAAAACATTTTCAATAGCTTATAACCAGGGCCGTAAAAAAATGGGGGGCAGGGTGGGCTGAGCCCACTCTAACATTCTCTTGATTTAAAAAATTTTAAATATTTTTATCGTAAAGAATTTACAATTCTCAAAATATAAATATACATAAAAAATGGCGTCGAAAACTGGTAAAGAAACATTTAGATGTTATTATTATTAGGTGTTGTCACTGCAGTGTTTTACTATTATTTATGGTAAAGGTATATTAGTGCATATATTTTTAGATTGACCACTAACAACACTAAAAAGCATTTTTATTTGAAAAGTGTCAATTTTGCATTCAAATAAAGTTTTGAAATTTATTAAAAACAATACTTTTGTATGAGTTAATAGCCAAAGAAATCGACAAAGATTTCGGTACTTACAGCAGTCTTTTTAAATACTGATCATTTTAATTGTTTAAGTGCGTAGTTTGATTACACGTCTGATAAATTTCGATTTTATTTATTTTATTTTATATTATTGATGAAGTTTTAACTTCGTTATAGATTACCAGCCGGAAACAAACTCTGAACTATTTATATTAACTTAAGAGCAAACTTTCATAATCGTCTGCTCGCGATAGAGATAGATTCAAAAAAAAAAAAAAAACAGGCTTGAAAATTATTTTTAAAACATCAAAAATGAGTAAACTGCGACACAGTTTTTAAACAAATTTCAGCAACACAGTTTTGGAACAAACTGAATTTGTAAATACATTTTTTTCCCTATTTGGCGATGTAATAAATGAAAATGTGTCATGTTTAGAAATTTTAAAAATTGCATTAAAAGCGAAATTTGATCGTCTGATGTTGCCAACGTCAACATGACGTCAGCGTTACGGACGGAGACGTTTGTCTTTTATAATATAGATATGAAATTTCACGCGATTTTCTTTGCAATGAATGAACATTTTAATCAGCCTTTCTTCATGCAATGTGATAGTTGCTTTCATCAGGATTTATTCTTTTGAGAATAAAAAAAATCACTTTAAATTTTGAAGTAGTTATGTGGCTTAACGGTTAGGTTAGATGTTTGTTTAAAAGAACTAAACCTTAAAACTTTTGTTTAAAAAAAGTTTTTAAACTTACTTTGAAAAGTTTTTTATTTAAACGTAAAACTTTTGTTTAACAGATTTCTAACTAAATGAAGATTTAAGTAAAGATGCATAAACTATGTACAGTTGACCGAGGGAAAAAAACAGAAAGAAAGAATAAAAAAAAGCGAGAAAGACGGCTCTCTACATTTTAAGACCAATGTCAGACGGGAGTCTTTTTTGTTGCTTTTTTGCTTACGTATTATCCATCCACAATGCTCATTGTGGATGGATAATCCCTAAAATAATCACTAAAATGCATAATGGATAATCACTAAAATAAAATAAAAAAACGAAAATAGATATCGTACTGAAAATTGTATCTTCTTTCATCTTACATTTTTAAAAAAGCTTCGGAGTCACCTTTTCACTAAAATTGTACAAAACTCTGAAATTTTTAAAATGAAAACCAAATTTTGGCACAATATTCGGCTTATTCGGTAAACTTTACCTTAGGATACCAAACGAGAAGTCATTTGGTCAAACATTTAAGGAATCGTGAAGGCTTGAATTTTGGGACCCCTAATGTTAAATTCATTTGTAATGTTTGCAAAACCGATTACTATGCGGGCAGTTTATTAAGCCTAACTAAAAAAAACCACTTAGCTGAATGAACTGAAATCTGTGGATTCGCATATTTGTCGATTTCTGTTTAAAAAAAAAAAAAAGAAAAAGAAAATATACGATACAGTTAATATTTTTTTCGAAAATTTATTTCGGAAAAAAGAATTTTTTTTGAATATATATATCTACTAAAGTAACTTTAAAAACATATGAACTTGTATATATATATATATATATATATATATAAACTATTTTTTTTTTTTTTTTTTGCACCAGGTCTCTAAAAATTTATTTTTAGCTGAAATTAATTTTCCAATTTTTTTAAAGGGGTGGGGGGCATGGAAATTCTAAATCTAATCATAATGCAATAATTATATTCTTATCCTAATCATTTCATTTTGCTCTTTACTTTTTCTGTTTTATTTCTTCTCGCAAGGTCTTCAGAAAATTGAAAGATCGACATTTAAAAAATTTGAACACTCAATAAAAGATTGTTCTAATTTTTTAAATGTTTTTTAAAAATTTATTTTAAAAGCACGTTAAAAACGACAAATATTTCTTTATATAGGAAAATATAATACAATCACGAACGAAGCATGTTGTAGTACACCTCAGTGATGTATATCAACTTCGTTATGTTTGAAGTACAGTAACATTATTAAAATCCACCTCAAACTTTTTTAACCGTATACCATATAATGTAACGGAATTCTTTTGTGTACAGTAAACTTTCGAGTATCCGGCGTAATGGGGCGGAAGGGTAGGCCGGATAACAAAGAAGCCGGATAAGCCGGTGTTCTATAAATGTTTAATCCCTTCCACCCTCCTCCGCCATGATATTAGAAACACATGTTACATATTTTAAAATAAATTTCATATTATACAGCACATACCGTTTCGGAATATGCAAAACATTAACATAAAACGTAAGCCTACTTCGTAAAAAAAAAGAGTAAATCTTATTTTAATGTTTATTAATAAATGATTGCACAAATATGAAAAGTCATGCATAAGATAAGCGTCAAAATTTACAGTTTTTAGTTTCTGCAAAAGCGTTTAGTGTTTTTGCTTCTCTCTGCTCGCGAAGCAATGTCCTTCCATTTACGCAAGCAGATGATATCAGCTGGCGTCACTTCCTCCTGCTGACTAATGTGCTGCAGTGCTGCCTCAATCGTCTTGAACCCTTCCAAATGTGCGATGAGATTTTTCCTGCAATCCTCCTCCTATTTTTCTTCTGTTACTTCTCCCTCTGTCACCATTTCTAAAATATTGTTGTCAGTTAATTCATTAACTTTGTCGTTTGCCATCCATTCTGTAATTTCCTCTGCATTGACATCGTCAGAGCCCGGCATATTTTTCAGCAACAAAAGAAGCTTATCGTTCTCATCTTCCGCTTCAGTTTCCCACACGGGTTTATGCCCACCTTTATGGTCCAAAAGATTTGCAATTACTAAGTTTCGAACTCTCTGCTATTGCACTTTGTAATCCCTTTTCGGTCCTTCCTGTCATGAGCCAGCACTTTCCCACGGAGGACAACCTGCCTGTTTCGACCACTTGTAACTGCTAGTAGTTCTTTCAACTTTTTACTAAGCCGGATAGTACGGAGGATAGTCGCGAGCCGGATAGTCAGGAGTTATGTGTATTTCTATATATGAATTGTAACTGCTACACACTTCATTTTCAATTCCGAACATTCTACCGTGAACCTCTATAACAAATAAAAATTACATGGCAATCCGAGAATATTTACACGAGTTAAAGCTCGCGCTGATGAACAGAAAGAGAAAAGGCAAGACACATATCTATAAACGCTTTTCAACTATGTTGCAAAGTGTTAAAAAAGTACAATTTTTTTCTTTTAATAAAATTCAATTTTTCAAATGAAAATATTAAGATTTACCTATAAATTCTTATTTTCTATTAAACAAATGTGTTCACCGTCTGGTTCTTTGAATATAAAAATACTTGTTTCGAGAAAAAAAAAATGAAACACACTTTTAGAAACTTATCAGCAATTCATTAACCTTTTGTATCATCACGTTACATATCTGCAACATAACAATTGTAAATGTTACTTATACGATAACATTTAAAAGACGATTTTATTTATTGCTCTTATCTCCCAACATCACACTGAAAAAAAAAAATCTGTAATTCTACAGAAGTAAAATTACAGAAATCTGTATGCTTACTAAAATTTTATCTGTACACTGTACAAAAAAAGATGCAAATCTACAAAACTAGATTTTGTAAAGCTACAGATTTCTGTAGCTTTACAAAAAAATTTACTGAAATTATAGTAATTTTACTAAAATTTTATGTGTAAACTTGGATGCAGTTGCATAAAAGTTCTAGAAATCCCAGTTTTCTAGAAAAATTTTAGTAACTTTACAATTTTTTTTTACAGTGCAGCAGTTATATAAATTGTTCATTTAATTCTAAACAGACAGCGATACTGGTTCTTTTATGACAAAGTTTTGCTTATCATTTGAGCAGTTTCGCATCGTTATTACTAAAATGAATTTCGTAAATTTTGTAAAGTTAAAAAAGCTCGAGGCTTCCAAAAACAGATTTTTTAGAATGATAAGTTCGTATACTTTACAATTTTGAATTACAAAACTGACAATATTTATGAGAAATATGTAATTACTAGCTGTTACCCGTGACTTCGATCACGCAACACTTAAAGAAGAACAAATGCATGCAAAAAATTTCGATAATTAAAAGCAAGCATGTACAGTACAATTAACCATTTATCACATTTCATTGTAGAAAAACTTCTAATAGTCCCAATTTACATATTTTTGTTTATATATGTAGGATCATTTAGATTTCTTTCGTGAGCTTGAATATTTCATACATTAAGATTAAATGAGAAATAGATTTACGTGTCCCTTATTCTATTTTATCATTTATATTTATTATATTTTACGAGTCAGAACCCATCGAATTCGAAGAATAAAGATATTTAAAAGAACTGTTAGATTGAAGTTATAAAATAACCTACAAAAATATTTACAATAAATAATCAATATTATGAGTTAGCTGGCCTAACGCATAAAACAAATGTTATTTATAACTAAAGTTTAACTTTAAATATTCAAATTACTGAAAAAATAACTTTTATTACTATATGTAATCAGTAACGATATTCAGATAATAAATTATGAAACTATCAGTTGAGGCTTAGATCTTTGGTATTACGAAATGAAAAATCGACGAAAATTGCGCCACTATGACACAATCATATTTACAACGAAATCTAAAAATTACGTCATTTTCACCGTCGCAAAATTTGGATGCGTATTTTTCATATTCATATTCACCATTTTAAAAACCTTTTCACATGCAATAGATTATCAAGAAATATATTTTCAAAAATTACATCACTTTTAACAGTTACTCTTGACTTGATGTTTTAATCTCAGTCCCAGTGAAATCCACAAATTTATTCTTTTCGACGCCTTCGTAGTAAAATATTTAGTTTTATCAAAGAAAATACTTACTTCGTTTTTACTATGAGGTCATTTAGGTCACTGAATCCCTTTGAGATTAACATCTCAATCTCAGGATGTAATGTAAAAAATATCGAAATGTAATAGCTTAATGAGTAGAAAGAGTTGTAATTTTTTTTAACATGAAGCTTTTTTTTTCTATAAAAAAACAGTTATTTTTAATTGCAATGAGAAAATGGCATCCATAATGATATAGTAATTCTGATTGTTTCCTTTTACTCTGTAATGATAGAAGCAACCCAGTTGCCAACAATGTTAAGAAAATTCCTAAAAGACTTTTAAAAATAAAATTAAAATTAAAATATAAAAAATTAATTATTTTTAAAATATCAAGTACGGGCACATATGCAAATAAATGGCTTTCATTTAAAAATATAATTTTCAAAATCGGTTCAGTAGAAAGCTCAGGCCAGATGACAAAAAAACAGCCTTGTCTTTTATAGATATTTATTCCGTTCATGGATATTGATTTAATTTATGTTTTCGTGATAAAGAATGTTATTTAAAGAGGTATGTTAGTAAATATTTTTAAAGGAAAATGATTATTAAAAGATCACTTCAGACATGAATTCGATGTGATTAGAACAATAAAGAAATCAACATACAACATTATGTTTGTATTCCAAAAAATCAAATCTTGAGGGGGGGGGGGGAGATAAATGGTATTAAAAAAATATCAAACGTAGTGAACCATAAAAGTTCAAAAATAGATAATAAAAGTACGAAAAAAAACTTTAACTTTCAAATATTTATTACATTTTTATTTCCTTAGTTTTACACTTTTAACTGCTGTTGATCTATCAATAATAGCAAAATGCTTATCATGCTCCAAAGACTCTCGAAGCCGAAATGCTAATTATTGAAGGAATAGAATTGCTTATTGCTTTCAACCGCAGAAAAAATCTATTTATGGGAAAAAGCACCTCAATTATGGATAAACATTTTCATACTGATTGTTGTGTTTTAATTTAGGATTATGGAAGCTTCGAAATTTGCAGGGCTATACTCCAATGGGGGACAACGATTATCTTTCAGAGATATTTTAACTGCAGATTTATATATTTTAAAATAGAAAGAAAATTTTAGAAAATAATAACTGATTATTACCGGGATTTTTTCACTACCATTTCTCTTGTGCTGTCGATAATCATGGTGCCTTTAAAAATTAAAGGTGGGTATGAAGTGGAATGCGAATTTATTGCTTAATTAGTGGTATCCGTACTTCTTTACACGATACTATGTCACTTATAAAGCCTAATCTCCAATTAAGATTGCTTGCTAAACTTTTTTACATCGACGTTCATATACTATTTATTAAATTTTATTAAAAGCAGCAATATAGGAGATTGTACGGTAAAAGAAAGTTAAACTTATGTATTTGCGAATGATAAAGTCTGTGGAAATCACGCCATTTTGTATAATTGCTATAAAAAGCTAAAATTTTCTGAAAGAAAACAGGTTAATGATTTAAAATATGACGACGCTTTCACCAGGTTAGTTTTTCCTACAGAATAATACTTGTCGAGATGAAAAAAAAAACATTTCACTTCATGAACCATGTAAAAATACGTATTTTAATTTATTTAAAACATGAAATCGCTTAATGAAATCTAATATTATTGTACATTTAGATAAACATTAAAACATTAATTTTATTAAATACTAAATTTCAAGTAAGAAATTGTATTTAAAATATAAACTAAAATTGCATTTTGAAATTATGAGCCTTTTGATGCAAAACGTTATTTCTGAAAAGTATATGGTTATTTTAAGATTTCGAAGCTGGTGAAAGGAAAAAATGACATCACTTTGACGAAATTAAAATAAATATATATTAATATTTTCTGATTAAAATGAATGCTTTACATGAAAAAATATTACATCATTTTTACCCGATAAAACTTTGACACAGATGTCATATACGCAACGGGTACTTAACTGGCGCAAAAGTGTCGTTATTTTGCTTGATATGGGAACCCGGATGTTGTTGTTTATGCTGTTGAAGTTTTCGCCAAATTGGCGTCGGAAAAAAATTGCGCCAATATATTATGACATCTGTGCCAAAACTTTTTACTAAAAACGCCTTTGTGAAGCGTTTAATCTGCCAACATTCAAAAATAATTAATTAAAATAGTATATGTTTTTTTAAAATTCAATTCGTATGAACAGGGGACAATAACTATCCACTTCTATGCACGGAATTTATATTTACATCCTTGGTTGTAAATGTCAGTATGTTGACAGACGATTTTTGCTTTTGTCTCTGTGGAATAAATTCATTCATGAAACTTCAATGTGTGAAAATAAGTTTTATTTTTTGGAAAATTTACTTTTTTTTCCAATTTTAGAGAGAAAATAGCCTCAAAAAATATATTAATTCATTTCATTTCCCTTTTTTTCACAAAAAGGTCTTCTGCTAATAATAATGAACTGAGTTTTGAATGAAAACTCTCATTCGTATGCAACTTATTATATTAACTCTTTTTTGTCAGTATTAGTAAAAAGTATTTCTTTTGTTCATTTTAAATATGACGTCATTATTTATTCATTTCCCTTAGTTACTGATATTCATGCCCCTTGTATTTTTAACGTATATTTGAAAATGCCTGTTTCATTTCAAATATGACGTCATATTTTTCAAAGCGAAATCTTTTCTAAATAATATAAATCTTTTTCATTATTATTCTTTCTAATTATTACGCTATTTTTGACAGAAAACCTCTTACTAACGTAACAGATGTTCACGCTTCAAGTATAATAAAAAAATATTCCTTTTTGTTTAAAATATGGCGTGATATTTATTTTCTTTTGAATACTTTGTATTTAAATTTTTCGCGTGGAAATGTTCAGAAAATTAATTGTCGAGGAGAAAGTATTATTCCGGGTTTTTATTTTCTTGGCAAGGTTAATGGAATATGATTAAATGTTAGAAGAAATTTGTCAATTCATTGTGTATGAAAAATAATGAAATTTTGTCTTATTAAGAAAAATATTTGAATAAAATAAGTTAAACATAGCCTATGTTCATTTCTGGGTTGTAATTCATTTATATCCAAAGATACAAAAGCATCAATTCATCCATTTAATAGCTGAATTCATTCAAACTTTCGGGCACACATTCGGATTTATAATAAGATAAGGATAGGTTTCCTGATGTAAAAAAAATACTTTTTAGTAAATATTTTTACATTTTTATGATCGATTTCTTTACATGCTTAAAAAGATTTGTTCTAACATCGGACTAAATATTTCTTTAACCGGAGTTGTTGAATCACAAAGGTTTACTATAAATCCAATAACTATATATTAGAATGATAATTACTGCTTTTATTAGCTGTTTATTATGAAAATACATAACAATGAAGAAAGTTTGTCCCAGATTTTCAAAACTATTGTTTTCCTTCTTTTACTGAAGCACTATGAAGTGAAAATGTATGTAAAAATTAATGTTTTTGGAAAAATGTGAAAGAAACATTTTTTCTTCTTCGAAAATTTAAGTTATGAAATGAAAATATTCGTCGCCTGCCATACATTTTTGCGCTTTCCTCTGCAGCTAAGAACTTGTTTTTTAACTTATTAAAAGTTCCTTTATAAAAATCTATTAATTCCACATTATAAAGAAAATTTTTGTTTTTATGAACCGCTTATTTTCGAAATGTGTTTTATAATTGTGAATAGCTTTCTTTTAATACTTTCAAAACTGTTGTCCTTCCTTTACTAAAAAACTATTAAACAAATGCGTTCACCGTCTGCCTCATTGTATATAAAAATATTTATTTTGAAAAAAAAAAACAAAAAAACAAAAAAACAAGAAAGAAAAATCATGCATCAAGCATAGATTATGAAATACTTTCCAACACTTTCAGAATTCTTTAAAGAAACGCTGCTGTTAAATAAGGAGAAAAAAGGATAGCTAAACATTTTTGAAAATGTGTAACACATTTGAAAACCAGATTTCA
Source organism: Maratus speciosus (assembly GCA_963932465.1). Classification (NCBI taxonomy): domain Eukaryota; kingdom Metazoa; phylum Arthropoda; class Arachnida; order Araneae; family Salticidae; genus Maratus; species Maratus speciosus. The sequence continues at coordinate 294,322,105 of OZ010793.1, read as the reverse complement.
GCAACTGCCATCCATAGCCGTAAAAGTAGTCCAATTCTTTTGTGGAACCCTGAATTTATTCTACAGGTTTGTGTATATTCTACATAGTATGCTAAAACGTAGTTTAGTTGGAAAATGCATTATAAATTGAAAATTTCCCTTCAGCAATTTCTACCAATATACGGAATCATACTTGAATTCCTTAGTACAGCCCTGTATATTACCAACAGATTTTTATATACGCCATATATTAAGCTAGAAGTTAATTTAGGCTAAAACATAGTTAAAATTACTAAGATCACCAGACATTATCATTCCTAGGAACCCATGTATCCAGTTCTTTCAGTGGCCCTGTATGTGTCTTTATTAATATTATACAAACATCTTTTAGGTTACAAAATATAGTTCAACTTGAAAGCGCATAAGCCTATTATAAGCAGCTTTAAGCCATTCACGCTGATACTCTGCAATGCTTAAAAATTCTTTTGTGTAGCCCTGTGTATAATCTATACATCTATAGGATTTATACATACCGCACAGTAAGCAAAAATTTAGTTAAACACGCATACCATAAATGAAATAACACTTGCAGCAATTATCGCTAATAGACAGTACTTCAGATACAGTACTGTATCCTAAACTTTGGTTTGTCCCTGTAAATGAACAATAAATGCCATGTACATCATGTTATACTACGAGCATCTTGTAGTAAGCCTCAGTAATGTACATCAATTTCATTTATTTGAAATAGAGTAACAGAACTAAAATACGCGGCAAACAGGTTTTCCCTGTAGACGGAACGGATATAATATATAACGGAATTATTTTGTGTGTCCCTGTAAATGAACGATAAATGCTATGCACATCGTCTTTGACTACAGGTATCTTATAGTAAGCTTCTGTAATGTATATCAATTTCCTTATAATTGAAATAGTATAACAGAACTAAAATACGCTGCTAACAGGTTGTCTCCATATACCATTATGTAACGGAATTCTTTTGTGTGGTCCTATAAATGAATACTAAACACTTTGCATCCCATATTTAAAAAAAGGCATGTTTTAGTGCCCTTCAAAAATACATATCAATTTCATTATGTTTGAACTGGTCTAACATCATTTAAATGATCTTGGAGCGATTTTTTATAATTGATCTTAATGTAAAGGAATAATTTTGACCGTCCCTGTAAATAAAATGTAAATGCTATACATTTCATTTTGAATAGCTATCGTACTAAAATAAACGTCAATAACATACGACACATTCTGCGCGATCCGAGTTTATTTACGAGAGTTAGAGCGCGACCAGACGGACAGACAAACCGAAATCATAAACACTTTTCAACTATGTTGGAAAGTGTTAAAAAATGAAACACAATTTTTTTTTTCGTTTTCTAAACTTTAACTTATGAAATGAAATTATTCATCATCTGCTATAGATTCTTGTTCTCTACTAAGTTCTTCTTTTAGAAACTTATCAAATGTTTCTTAACATAAATCTAATAATTAACAGAGAACAAATCTTCGTTTGCGGAAAAATTCGTTAGCATAGATATTTGTTTACAGAGCTATCACTGTAATAATATTTGTTTCAGGCTTTTAAAAACTGACATCCCGTTTTTTGGTGAAAACCGTGCAATGAAAATACTTATAGTCTGCTGTAATTATTACTTTCTGCCTTATAGATTAGCATAAAAATCAGAAATTTATCAATAATTATTTTGTACAATGTTAATAATTAAACACTATGATGAAAGTTATTGCATACTTTAAAAGTTCATTTGAAAATATGTTACGTAACAATATATTTGATCCAGGCTTTTAAAACTGTTATCCTTCTGTTACTGTAAAACAATGAAATGAAAATACTCATTGTCTGCTATTAATTATTGTTTTGTTCTCTATAGTTTAGGTTAAATTTCTGAAATCTATTAACAATTACTTTGTATAATTTTAATAATTACGCATTATAATGAAAGTTATTGTTCACATTAAAACTTCATTATGAAAATATTATTACATAATAATGTAATGATATTTGTTCCCGAATTTTAAATCAGACATCTTTTATTTGCTGCAAAACTATGAAGCAAAAATATTCATCGTCTGCCTCTTTTGTATATGAAAATGCATCTTTTGAAACGAAAACAGAAAGAAAACTGTTTCTTCTTCAAAGATTTAACCTATGATTTATTTGTGCACATTCCCTGAAATCCCAAAACTACAAAGTTTCTAAAGAATTTCCCGAGGTACGCTTGAAATCTGCTGAGGTTTTAATTTCCCTCTCTTTATATTATCAGCGTACAATCTCGGGGGACAAAATTTCTTTTCAGAATCATAAAAGATAGTAAGTGTTGCCAGAAAATGAAGAAAAATGTAAAAATTCATTTTCTTTTCAAACTGAAATATTTACCCCCCTTTTTTTCTCCCACCTTATGGGAAATTCCCTAATTCTTTGTCATTTTTTTATTCATTATTTTAAGTTCAAAAATTTTGTAATACGATTTTAATATCTGACGCTTATACTAAATTGAAAAATATTGATTCTTTTTTCGTTATTGAAAGGTTTTTGTACCGAGCGCATTTTAAAATATACATATCTTTCAATGAAATCGCTGAATTTACAAATTCGTTTTAAATTTTTCTAGAGTCAGCATCTAAGAAACTTTTCTTTAAAATAGTAGATGCAGTATTTTTCATAAAGTTACATTTTCAGATATTAATTTTGCCGTTCTATTGTATATCTTTCTGTATTGATTGACTAAAGCTTCGTATTGTCTGCATATACATATATGTATGTGTAGAAAAAATATTGCAGGTTTAGCAATTTCACTCTCAATATATTTGCAAATGCGCCATTTGAAATACATTTGTATTTTATGTCATTCCTTAGCTACTACTATAAATATGAAGCACTCCTTATTTACTTCAATAAAAATGGATGAAACTTGAAATTTAGTTTGACATAAAGGAACCCATTGGAGAATGTGATTTCCATGTATGTCTGTACTTGTTTTGCCAGATTCGCAGTCGCAAAAAGTGGGACAGAGAGACAAAAAAAGCGGGACAGCCGCTTCTAAATTGGGACATAAAAATGCAATATTCTCTATGAAAACTGAATTGTCTGTAACGAAATACTGTCTTTTTGTAAATTTTCATAGTTCCTATGGATTAAATTCCATACAATTGTATCTGCTAAGACAAAAACCTGCCTAAAACGAAATCATTCTTGCATCTTATGAGATTCCGTCTTAGGGGGTATTACTGTACTAAATGAAAATAACAATCTTATAAAGACTATGTTAGTGCAATCGCTGGGGACCAAAGCAAAATTCTGTTTTGATCAGGAGTCCGCCTTATAAGATATAATTGTATGATAATCTTCCCGCATGGACTATAAATTTTTCCATTTAAGACAAGATTCCATTAAAAACGAGTTCCTTTTTCACAGCTTTTATTGTAATTTGTTCAATAAAACTTGTGAAAATATAATAGGTAGAAGGTTGAACCTTTTCTTTTTCCGTTTTAAACAAGTGTCCACCTTAGCAGGGTAGATTTGTACGATATCCTTTTCGACTGGCGAATAAAAATTCTCCAACAGAGAGATTCCGTTTCCCAGGTTTTCTGTAGTAAATATCACAAGATGCAGACTTAAGAATAGTATGAAAATAAATTAAAAAGATTTTGTGCAGCATGAAACATCAGGGTTTTTGGTGTCCAGCGCAGTGGTTTCACGGGACTAGTGTTGCCACGTGTCCCGATTTTCAGGACTAAATGGATTAAAACAATCTCCATCTTTCCCCTAATTAATTCCGAATTCGGCCTTTTTTTACTCCCCTAATAACTTCTACTTCTTTAAAAAATTTATGTACATGTTTGCTAATGGTCGGTGAATGAAGTAAAATGCGTAAAATAAAGCATAATAACAACAATAATAGCAAACAATTTATTGAGTCCCATAATTTTAGTTATTTTCTTAATTTTATTTCATTACTTACATTTTAACATTTATATTATTTAACATTAATTATAAAAATTGATGATAACCAACGGATTTATGAACAGTTTTCTGTTTTAAAAAATGTTGGTACATAGTTTTTAATGTTAATTAAATATACCAACCAAATTTAAACTTCGTAAACTGCTGATTCATACTAAACTAAAATTCAGTTAGCAAAATATTTCCCTCTTTTTCTTACTTTAAAATAATAAAAAATTTAGAATTTTAAATAAAATTTTCATTAAAAGCATTTGAAAAATGTTTAATTTATTAAATTAAAATCTCAGTTAATTTTTAAAGTAAGATTATACGCTCAAAAAATAGCACAATAAAAATGAGAAAAGCATAATGATTTGAAAGAATCTGGTCTTTTTATTAGCACTTTCCAATATAGTTGAAAAGTGTTTATAGATTCGGTTTGTCTTCCCGTGCCTTGACTAGCATAAATGTAGTCATAATATTGATCCGGCCATAATATTGACATATATTATTGGGCATGTTCTATATTGAAAATGAAGTGTGTAACATTTTCGTTTCATTTACAGGGCCACTCAAAAGAGTTTCGTTACATTACGGTCTATGGGGAAAAATCGTTTGCTGTGTATTTCCAATGATATTACAGCATTTAAAAAATATTGATATTGATATACATCACTGATACAAGGTTCTTACGATAAAATATGGTGTACATAGAGCTTATCGTTCATTTCCAGGTACATACAAAATAATTTGGCTATAGAAAAAAATGAGAAATAATTGAACTATTGAATACTACGAACAATAATTGCTTGAAGTGCGTTTTCAGTTGTGGTATGCGTTTTTTAAGTTAACTATTTTTTAAATGATACTAGGTGTTTATAAATTCTATAGATCCTATACAGGATCGCACAAAAGTTCCCAACAACATCTGTTTATTGGCGGAAATTGCTGCGTGGAAATTTTCGATTGTGCTATGTGTTTAACTGAACTTTTAGCATACTATGTACTATGCATGCATATCTGTAGGTTATATACAGGGCTGCACAAAAAAATCATATATTTTAATGACTATTCATGGGAATAGCAGAAAGCAGGTATTCAAATGCGTTATGTGTTTTCCAAACTGCTCATTTAGACATCATCTTTCATCTTAGTAAATTGGAAGTTTTGTTATAGTATTCAAAATGGTGGGAAGTGTTTCATAATCTATGCTGTACGTATAATTTACCTTTTTTTCCCCCTCTCTCTCTTATCTGGCAAAAGCAAGACGTACTACCATTTTGAAAGAAGCAGACGAAGAGCAGTCAAAAGCTGATTAACCCTTACCGGCGCGGAGTAATTCTGTTTATAAACTGATGAAATAATGGACTGACACCGCAATTTATAAACAAATTTATTAGAAAATACGAACTTGCTTATTTTCATGTACATTATAATAGGAAAATTTTAGTTAAATAAATATTCTTGGTGCCGTTTGTCAGTTTTAGAATCAAAAATAGGTGTCCTTTTTTAAGGACACCGCGCCGGAAAGGGTTAAAGAAGACAGACGGAAAAGCATGAAACAAATGATGTAAAAAGACACAAACAAAGGCGAGAAAAGAAAAATAAATAAACAGCAATAAAATGTGTAAAGTATCAAAGGAGAAATGAGAAACACGAAACTATAATAGTTATTTAGTTTCTTATTTTACCTCTCTTCTTTATTTTTTATATATTTGTTATCATTATTACTTTGTAGCTCACAGGCTATCAAAGCCTGAGAGCTAATGTGCCCGCCGGTTCAGTATGTATGTATGCATGTACGAGGGTGGTTCAATGATTATTGTCCCGAGTGTGTATGAAATATTTTTACTGCGTTGGTTGATGTGGAATATTGAAGCTTAATGTCTTAGATGGCTCTATGCTCAATTTCAGAACCGTAGCTGCTATATTAATTTTTTTTTTTTTTTTTTTTGGTGTGATAGGTTGCACCTAGCTTTAAAGGGGGGGGGGGGGAGGCTAGTTTGGAGCTTATGGGGCCAGACCTGAAGAAGTTCTGTGATACATTTGTGACAGTGGATGAGATATGGTTATATCACTATGATCCCGAGTCCAAACGACAGTAGCTACATCTCATTCACTGTCACCCCTAACCCCCCTTTCAAGTTAGGTGCGACCTCTCACACCAAAAACGAAAAAAAAATGTTAATACAGCAGCTACAGTTCTGAAATTAAGCATATAGGCATCTAAGACATTAGGCTTCAATATTCCACATCAACCATCGCAGTACAAATATTTTATACACACTCGGGACAGTAATTATTGAACCATCCACGTACGTATGCATACATGTACGTAACGCGATAACTCTTGATAGAAAAATCCGATTTGCTTCAAGGTTTTTTTTTTTTCTAGGTTCATTTTGTAAGGTTCTTCCCTGATTAGTTTTAGCGGTTCATTGGTTAATTATAAAGAGGGGAAGGGGAGCTAAGACCCCTTAATTTAGATAAATAGGTTTTTCATGCAGAATTATCAGATTTGCTTTAAATTTGGTATACCGGTTTATTCTGATAAGGCGCTTTCTTGATTAGATTTGGAGATTCATTGCTTAAGTATAAAGGGGAGAATGGGGTCCCTTCTCCTTAATTTAGATAAATGGGTTTTTCTATCCGATTTGTTTCAAATTTGGTATACTGGTTTATTCTGATAAGGCGCTTCCCTGATTAGATTTGGAGGTTCATTGGTTAGGTATAAAAGGGGGGGGGGAATGGGGAGCTAATCCCCCCCTTAATTTAGCTAAATATGTTTTTCATTCAGAATTATCCGATTTGCTTGAAATTTGGTGTGCAGGTTTATTCTGATAAGGTGCTTCCTTGATTAGATTTGGAGGTTCATTGGTTGACTATTAAGGGAGAAATGGCTTGGGGGGCTGATTACCCCCTTAATTTATTTTTAGAGAGGCATTATTCTTTGAAAAAAGAATATAATATACAATTAGTGTGAATAGCCTGTGAGCTCAATGCCATCAGTTTAACGGGGCACTTTTCTTTTTATTATCTTAATTACTCTGTTTTTTTTCCCTCTTCTCTCTCTTATTTCACACTTCTCCTTCTTTTTTGTTTTCTAGCAGTTACATTCTGCTCTCCTAGTAGACGTTTGCTCTCACCTGCTCTTTTATCACCCATTCCTTTTCTGAATTACATTTCTTACTTCTGGTTTCAAAGTGGTAGCACGTCTTGTCTGCACATAGTAAAGAAAGACCATGTGCATTTGAAACGCGTCTTGTATATTTTTCATTTTTATGATATTATAAAGAATCGTTTTATTTTTGTATTGTGTTTGATATCAGTTTTTGTAACAAGCGGAATATTTGTCTTCAAGATTAATAAGCATAAAAGTAAAAATAAGTTTTTATTTATTACTTATTTTTTTAGCCCAGTTGCGTAGTGTTCAGCACGCCTCTCTGCCACGCTACAGGTCGCGAGTTCTACTGCCGGCTGGGCAAGGTTCACTCAACCTTTCATCCCTTCAGGGTCGATAAAATGAACCAAGCTTGCTTGGGAACTAAACAACGAGGGTATCGCGTTGGGCTGACCACCTGTCCGAGGCACATGCTGCATAGCACCTCGGGGCCCAGGGTCAAATAAACAGAGTTGGATACTGTAGGTCCTGATCCTTCATAAATCGTTCAGCCACAGGTTTATTTTATTTTATTTTGTTTTATTTTACTTTACTTTTTTAAGAAAGACTCTTTTATAAGTATTCGGAGTTTATCTTAAAAACCATACATAATTTCATGGCTGAAATTCATGTTTTTCTAAAAAATTCCATTAAAATACATTAATTTAGCATAGTCCGCAATTATAGAACATTCACCGAATTGAATTATGCTTGTTTGGAAGAGCAAACAAATGATATTTTTAGCCCCCGATATGCTATTTCTTTGGGACAGCAACTAAAGTGTCGTCTCTAAAAAATAACATTCCGTTACAGAAGCCAGCCGTAAAATAAATCAGATGTATTATTGTACTATTAAATACTGATAATCTCTATTGCAATTTTTTAAACTTCTAAGCATAGCACATTGTCAATTTTTATACCGTCGTATAGGGGGAAAAAGGTACTTTTAAATGCAATTCGTTTGAAAACTGCATCTCAATCTATTTTTGAGATATTAATTTTTTTGCAGTTTTTAGCACCATTTTTTAAATTTCGGCAACATAAGTACTCTATTTCTTTAGAAAGTAAAGGAAAAATAGTAGATTATGTATTATATCTTTTGGTTGCCATTTTCCAATATCAACTGAAAAAAAATTGTAATTAAAATACTTGCTATGTTGAAAAAAATATAAATTTGGGATTTCTGATAAAACATGCACCTTTTTTAAACTATATTTAATTTTATGCATCTATGTTGATGTTACAAATATATGAATCATTAGACACTTTTCTTTTATCGAGGTTCTTGAATAATGACATCGCTGTTTGCTGGATTTGTGTTTTATTATGCGATAGTGACGTTATATGCATACTTTTCTGTAGATGTTGTTTAAGACTCGATTGTAAATATGGAATTCTTCGGCGGATGCGAATGACGTCATTTTATATAAAATAAAAGCGAGTGTTTTATGTCTTCAAACTGAATTATGCTTTGTACTATCTATATTTATATATATATTTTTTTCTTTTCATCGATGGAGACACTATATTCTGAAAAAGCAGAATTCCTATTTTCTAGTTTTTAAATATCATTTTTGCTTTGTTTCTTTTTTAAGATATGGCAACACAAAAATAAAAGAAAGCATTATTTAAACTATCTATTCAGAATTTCTAAACGTTGGTTTTCAACGTATAATCATAAGATCCAAAAGAACTTCTTAAAAACCATAAAAATATAGAAATGCTCTAGGCCTTTCGAAAGAACTTTGTCTTTCTTCATCAGGCGTAGAGAACACGTGCTTCTACTTTGGAAGCAGGAGCAAGACTGAAAGAAAAGATAAGGGAAAGAGATAAGTGTATTAATTATAATATTACTATTATATGCATGTTAATAGATTAATTTGTATACTCATAATTTAATAAATGTTAAACGATATTTAAACTATCTATTCAGAATTTCTAAACGTTGTTTTTTAAACATATAATCATAAGATCCAAAAGAACTTCTTAAAACACCATAAAAATGTAGAAAAGCAATAGACCTTTCGAAAGAACTTTGTCTTTTTTCATCAGGTGCAAAGAACAAGTGCTTCTACTTTGAAAGTAGGAGCAAGACTGAAAGGGAAAGATAGGGGAAAGGGACAAGTATATTAATTATAATATTACTATTATATGCATATTAATAGATTAATTTGTATACTCATAATTTAATTAATGTTTAACGATTAATTAGTAAAACCAATTAAAAATAGAGTGAAATTTCCATTTAATAAAGTCTCATCGTTACACCTAAAAACTTCGTTATCAAGAAAATTTGTTTAATAGAAATCAACTTAAATTTATGAAATTTGTATAATAAAATACACATAAAATGGAAATTTCAAAAATATATTTTAATTCGAGCAGTAATTTATTTTTAAATGCAATATAGCCATATAAGAAAAAATTACATAGAATAATGTAAAAAAAAAAAAAAAATACAGTGAGGGAAATAAAAACTGAAGCGTAGCATAGCCTTTCTCTTTTTTCTCAGTAGATTCTTAAGTTTAAAACAGTCTGTAATATTACTTTGAACATGCTTCTTATATATATATATATAAACACTGTTCATTAAAATTTTCGCGTGTCCGAACATTATCTCTATTCCGAACATTCACCTGTAACATTTTTGTGAAACTGGAATCCTAATTGTATCGTGTAAGCGTATTTCCAATGTCAGCTCCAGAGTGCCTGTGTGAGAGAGTGCGGATAGCAAGTGTTTATCTTAGTGCGAAAAAAATTGCTACGTTTAGCGAATAATGGAAATGATTAAATAAATAAATAATTTCATATTCATACAATCTGAGGAAAGAATTTCATACATCCATTGCAACAGAAACCTTTCCGTTTGAATGCTGTACACGCACGAAAGTGGAATCTTTGTTATATAGAATATATTTTCCGTCATATGGAGATTAATAGCTATGTTACTGGTATCCAAAGTCAAGGTTCCGCAGAAAATTTTATTAAGCAGAAAATTTTGTTAAATATTTTCTTAAATATATTCTTTAAAGGAAAGTTCCACAGCATATTAAACTTTTTTTTTTTTTTTTTTTTTTTTTTTGTACTTTATTTTCTACATTTTACATGTTTAAAATACTTCATTGTTTCAGTTTTATAGCCAATTGATATATTTTGGCGAATATTGTTTGACGGATGATTAAATCAGTTGTTGTTGTATATCGTATACAGCTGCAACCACAAAGAATATCTGGCGATTTACCACCTGCAAACGGAAAAATACCTAAATATTAACTTATTAATTTATAATTAAATCCTAGAAATATTAAAATGTTGTACTGTCATCGGAAACATACCAGAAACATTTATAGTATAACAGGAAGTTGAGTTAAAAATCGATAACAAAATTCCGCGTTTTTCATATATGAACGAAGTTGAGGTGTATTCCGATCCAAACTGCTTATTTTCAGATTCATTTTAAAATTCATTTTTGCTCTCAAACGCATCAAACTGGGAAATTCTCTTATTTAGAAACTATATAATGTGCCGTGCTTCTTAATTTTTTGATAAATGCAGAAAATACTGTAAAAAACGCTGTCAAAGTTGGCGTTTTGAACCGAATTTTCCGAAGCGGGCGATCTGGGAATGAAAAAAATGGTCATACTGAGAAAATAATTGTTTAAAAATCAAATTCTAATGAATTGAGCTGAAAATGAAATCACACGGCATGTTAAACATATCTTCAGAAATCACCCCAGCAAGTTTCATGTTTTAACTTTTAAAAATGAGTCTGAAAATGTCTCAGAGAATTTCGAGCTGTTGAGGGTGGAAAAATATTTTTTCGAATACACCCTTAAAAATCGATAACAAAATTCCACCTTTTTCATATATGAACGAAATTGAGTTAAAAATCAATAACAAAATTCCACCTTTTTCATATATGAACGAAGTTGAATGAAAAATCGTTTACAAAATTCCCCCTTTTTCATATATGAACGAAGTTGAGTTAAAAATCGATAAAAATTCTACCTTTTTCATAAATGAACGATGTTGAATGAAAAATCGTTAACAAAATTCTACCTTTTTCATAAATGAACGAAGTTGAATGAAAAATCGTTAACAAAATTCCCCCTTTTTCATCTATGAACGAAGTTGAGTGAAAAATCGTTAACAAAATTCCCACCTTTTCATATATGAACGAAGTTGAGTTAAAAATCGATAAAACAAATTCTACCCTTTTCATATATGAACGAAGTTGAGTGAAAAATCGTTAACAAAATTCCACCTTTTTCATATATCAACGAAGTTGTGTTAAAAATCAATTAAAAAAATTCCACCTTTTTCATATATGAACGAAGTTGTGTTAAAAATCAATTTAAAAAAATTCCACCTTTTTCATACATGAACGAAGTTAAGTTAAACAAAAAGGTGACAAAATATGGATAACAGACACTTCACATCTTGACTTGAGATCTATTTAAAAATTGTACAAGAACTGTTATCCATAAGCCCTTGTACAATATGTTGGCGAATTGCTCAGATCACAGAAGAGTCGTTTTCGTCATTTTTGGAGAAAAGCTTTATTAATAAGAGCTTTGTCTCTTAAGGCTGTTCTCAATTGCTCCGCTCAACAAGTGCAAAACGTTCTGACACATTTACAAATTCATTTTTTAACGGAAAAATGTAAAGTTGGAAAGCCTGACCATGGAAGCAATTTGGAATCGAACTGTATTTTCCATTTTTTGATCAATAAATTACCTATTGAGTTATAAGCGATTTTGATCAAGTGACTAACACATTTTTCACCCTTTCTTGAGTGCTTATTCTTCTATCCCGCGGAAATCTGTTTCAACACGCCCACTTTGACACTATTTTCTAAAAAATCTATTACGTTCGCAAAAAAAAAAAAAAAAAAAAAAAAAAAAAAAAACCCGGAAAAAACAGCTCAATTACATAGTTTCTGAACAACAACACCTACTAATTTCATGCATTTCCGAATAAGAATAAATTAAAACTTATGTCATAAAGTTTTCCTTTTGGATTTGAGAACAGCCTTAAGGAGCTACTCCACTCAGGTGAAAATACCCGCTCGCTAATGTTAATTCTATGAGAGAAATTATTTTACATATCTCGTTTGCATTTCGATGATTTATTTCATTGGATAGCTGAGAACAATAGCTGCAAAGGTCGTTTTTTACTTTTTCAATTTTGTTTACAGGTATTTTTTATTAGAATACTTTCACTTTTGAAACCGGTTCCGTAAGTGAAAGTATCCTCAGAAAAAAAAAAAAAAAAAAAAAAAAAAACCCTGCAAACACAAAAGCAAAGTAAAAAACGACTTTTCTAGGGATCGTCCTCAGCTATCCGATGCAATACAATCATTTTAAAATATTGAAATGCAAACGAGATATTTAAAAACTTTTCTCCTATAGGATTAACATTAGTGAGCGAGTGTTTTCGAGTATGCGAAGTTGCCCCTTAAAGCGGTCATTGTATGCCAGCGAACTTATAACATCTCACTGTGAAGTATAGTGTTCCCATTTTCAGGGGTTCCAAGACCTTTCCAGCGTAACCACTGCGCTGGACGTCAAATGTCCCGATTTTTTGTCATGCACAAATTCTTTTACAAAATTTTTAATACTATGCTATTCATTAATCTGCATCGAATGGAACTTAATACAATAAAATTTGGGAAGACAGAGCCTATCTATAATGGCAAATTTTTATATCCCCGTCCAAATGAATACCTTAAAATCTATCTGATGATCCTAGATTGAAACTTGTCTAAGACGGAATTTTTGGTGACTCCTGGAGATTATGTTGTCATCCTATTAAAAAAAAACTGTTTAAAGCGAAATTCTGTTTTACAAGTAAAATTTCCATTGTCCCTACGATAGAAATACATTGAAAAAAAATTCTGCCACTGGCATATAAATGCAAAATTGTGACTCAAGAGAAATAGTTCCATGTGATCCTTATAAATTCTAGCTCCCTTTGCTAGAGAGTTCTAGTAACCCCTATTAAAATTCAAGGGCGTTTTCCAATATTATCGTGGTCAAACTTATTTAAAAATCTCTGCAAATAAATGCGAACACAAGAAGTGAGTTTTAGTAACTATAATTCTTGTTTATGAATTAATTCTAGAAATATAGCGGTAATTTCTCGCAATTCAAACGATTTATAATATAATGTATCGTTTCATCACCTAGGAAACTATACACTAGAAATTCTCGACCATTTCGTCTATTCAGTTTATTTGTTTACTTTATTCGCATAACTCGGAAATCTATATTTTTAGTTTGGGGATTTAGAAAATGACTACCTATTCGTTCTAGATGAAGGCGGTATATTTTTTCTTTCAGTGTACTTCACAATTATACCTGCTAAATTGAAATTTTGTTTCAGCTCCTAGCTACTCCGATTTTGCAGGTTTTATGTATAAGATTATTGTATTTATTTAGAACATTAAAACTTGCTAAGACGGAATCGCAATAGACAGAAAAAATTCCTTTTAAACAGGTTTTTATCGTAGCAGGTATAATTGTATGGTATGTCTAACGCAGGAACAGTAAAAATTTAATGTTTAAGACATAATTCCTTTATAGACAGGTTCTGTTTTCATAGATTTTACTGTATTTTTGTGCTCCGTTATAGAAGTGCTGTCCTGCTTTTTTGTCTCCCTGTTCCCGTTTTTTGCGACACTGGACCTGGCAACAGTACTCGGGGCGGATTTTGAAAGTTCTGAAAATCGGACACCTGTTAACATTAGTCTGTACGTAACATTAGTAAATTTTCTTAGCGAATTTTAAGTATATTTAAGAAGATGATGAAATATCATCAAGTGAAAGTTTCAAAGTTTATAAGGATTTTCTGAATACTTCGAATTTAAAGAAATTAACTTTTTAAAACGCACATTGGCGGCATCTGGCGGCTATTTTCTGATGGTGAAAATCAAATTTTAATAATAATATTAGGTAATAAGTAATCGCGCTTTTAATTTTCCTCATACGTTAACCCTTTACGCCCCGACGGTACTTCAAAGTACCACAGCTTTTAATCCGTTTAAAACGCGCTCATTGACTGCATTCGGAATGGTACTTTGAGGAAATAATAGTAAATACTTCTCTTAACAGTCCCTAAACAGTAATAGCATTTCCAGTAAGCTGAAAATGCTTTACGAAGCTATCTTGGCGCATGTGTCTATTTTGCTTCCATTTTTTTGTCTGACATGGTATGTCTAACTTTTGGTTGGAACCGTCTTCAATTTTAAAGGTGAAACTATCACATTTCCCCCCTTGTTTTAAATAGATCACTTGACAATATGTTATGCTAAAAAAAATTAATTTTCAGTGTGTTTACTTTACGAAGTACTTTTCAAAGCGGTACTTTTGAGTACCGTGGGGATTACATTGAACAGGATTTCTACTTAGATTTTTATCGTTTGAATACATATGGTGCATAAAAACATATGTAATTACAAGGGATACGTGGCTGCTAAACAGGAGGATTTTGAGACAATGTAGGGGAAGATATGGCATGATTTATGTATGATATTGATGAATAATAAAGGAAAAAATATGTGATATGTATCTTTAGAAAAAATACAGTATTTTTATAAAACAAAATGAAAAAACATTACAAATTAGAGAAAATATAAAAAAAATATCTTTTAGCCTTTTTATGATGCGTTTGAGTTTCCTATAGCTAAAAGTTTGGAAATTTTAGTTCAGATATGCTTTCCATCGCATGATAGTATTACAACTGTAGAATATTCTTCTGATGGCGAAATGCTCACTGATGATGTACCAATAGCATCGTTATCTCGTCATATATACATCATAGACATATACAGGGTGCATATGAAAGTCCCTTTAACCGGAAAATACTTGCGAACAGAGAGATCTACAGCTATGCAAGTGAGGTAAAGGTATAGTAAAGCGACTACGCCCTATTTAATGGAAATGACAGCAGCGCCTCTAGTGGCGAGATTTGGAAAATAGCCATTGCAAATCGAAAACGAAAAGAGATAGAGCAAAATTTCCAATTAGAAAGTTTTTGAGCATCAATTAAGTAGTACGAAACGACATTTGGTTTTCATGGATAAGAAAAATCTTCACCTGTATACCCAAAAATGTCCGAAATCGATGCAGTCCATTTTGTGGAAACGTTTGAATGGAATAGCCAAACGTCTGAAGAAATACGCACAATTTATTCCATAAATACGTACTTTCCTCAATACATTTTGATAAAATCACAAAAAAAAGACAAACTGTTTCACAGTAATAAAAAGTTTAATATTCAGTATGTTCGAAAAGTTCGCCATTGCTCACGATGCACGTTTGTATTCGTGAGAGTAATTCTGCATGCACATTTTTCAGCATGGAACGTATATTGCAAGCCTCTTCAATACGGCGACATAGATTTAACACTTTCAAAGGCGGTGACTAGACCGTCTAGCCATCTAATTTTAATTCCAAAACTAACAAATGGCACCAAGAATATTTTAATAAAATTTTGCTTTTCCAATGAAAGTGGAAATCAGCGGGTTTTTATTTTGTAAGAAATTCGTTTGAATATTCTGGTACCAGTCAATTATTTCATCATTTTACGAACAGAATTATTCTGCCCCTGAAAGGGTTAAACTAAAATTTTAAATGTATTTGAAATTAATTTTTTACAGACATTACAGTACAGTACAACGTCACAATCTGCAATTGCGCACTGCTACATTTCCGAAATGTGAATATGCAAAGTAGAATCGTCGCTCATCGATTTCGGACATTTTTGGGTATTCAGGCGAAGATTTATCTTATCCGTGTGAACCAAATTTCGTTTCGTACTAATTAATTGATGCTCTAAAACTTTCTAATTGGAAATTTTTCTCTATCTCTTTTCTTTTTCGATTTACAATGGCTATCTTCCAAATTTCGCCACGTGGGGCGCTGCTGTCGTTTATATTAGGTCGGGTGTAGTCGCTTTACTATACCGTTACCTCACTTGCATAGCTCTAGCTCTCTCCGTTCGCAAGTATTTTCAGGTTAAAGGGACTTTCCTATGCACCCTGTATATACAGTAT
Organism: Maratus speciosus; assembly: GCA_963932465.1. Taxonomy (NCBI): domain Eukaryota; kingdom Metazoa; phylum Arthropoda; class Arachnida; order Araneae; family Salticidae; genus Maratus; species Maratus speciosus. The sequence goes on along the minus strand of OZ010793.1, from coordinate 294,305,932 downwards.
ATATATGCGTGATAAGTCACATTAAAATAATAAGAAAAAATTGGATGTAGTTTTTTTTATTCTAAGTCTCGATTTTTGTCCAAGCGTTATGAACCAACGGTACTCTAAAGTACCACATTAAGCAATTAGCCATAATTAACAAACAAAAATTAAATATTTTATTCTTAGTGCCATATGTCTTCTAATGCATCGTAGTAATCTAAGGAAAAAAAGTTCCGAGGAAATAGTTTTTTATTAAATTCATAATTTGAGATCTAAAGGGTTAACGCAGGATTTTGCGATCGGGAGGTTTAAGTAAAGCGGCCCTAGTCACTCATCTTCAGAATTCTCATTGCGAATGTTAAGTTCATGGCCGTAGAATGCATTCGTATAATTAAAATATCTCCTCGGGAAATGATTATGTTTAACTCCTTTTCTCTGTGTACTCTTCTTAAAGAATGTCTCTTTTTTACTTAGTCTCAAAATATTTCTAAAATCTGTACATAATTTAATATTTTATGTCTTAAGAGCTGACGAGCTGTGAGTAAGATTTAAAAATTTCATATAAAATTAAGCATATATTTTAGAAATATTTTGGGAACTAAGAAAAAAAAAGGCATCCTTTAACACTTCACTACACCACGTGCCACATCTGGCACATGCCTAAAAACACTGTAATTCTTATTATGTGCCATGAATTTGGCCAATATGATGTCTATCTCTGATCAAGAACAGTCCAAAGAATGGAACACCACTTATTTTGTACATGTCAGATGGCTGCATTTGGCAAAAAAAAAAATTAGAATTTGTTCTTCGGAAGAAAAAAAAAATCTCGATCAAGCTATTAAAGTAAAATTTACTTTCATTATTTTTACTGAATACTTAAATATATTAATATAAAAAAAAAGTTGCAGAGTGTTAAGGAGATAAAATTAATTTAAGCTCATTTAGTTGTAAAATATAGCAATACAAAAATTTAAAACCCTAATTGTGTACATAGGGTACACGCCATAAAATATAAAATTTTAGCTGCAAATTTGAAATTTAATTTTTTTTACTATTTTTCCGATTATTAGACCGATATATAGATTTCAAATAATTTTTTTCATACAAATAGGAAAAATCGTGCAGTGAAGGGTTAAGAAGAGTACACAGAGAAAAGGAGTTAAACATATTAATTTTCCGAGGAGATATTTTAATTATACAAATCCATCAAACGCTCATAGACTAACATTAGTGAAGGGAATTCGCAAACTGAGTGACTAGCAGCCTTAAGGTGGTCATTGTACACTCTAAAATTGGGAGGAGTGAAAAGTTCACTGTTTGAAAGAGTGCCAGAAATTTTCACTCTTTTTGGAGTGAATTTTATAAAAATACACTCCTTAACGAGTGGAATTTTCCACTCCCTCGAAAAGACTGAAATATTTCACTCCATTGTCGAGAGGGAAATATCTCACTCCGCTGACGAGAGTGAAATATCTCACTCCGCTGACGAGAGTGAAAGCCTAGCATTATACACTTTAAACAATTTCCGTTCAACTTTCAACCAATATATGGAGTAAAATAATGTAAAGAACCAAAATATGTCACTTCTTAATTTTCAAAAACTCCATTTCCTAATGTAACCTTGGAAATTTCGCTGATTTGGAACTAAAACGCACTCCTTTTCAAGAGTGAATATTCACTCTAAGCAGGAGTGAGTATTGTATGCATTGGTATTACTCATCAGCCAATCAGAACAGTCTTGTCTACGACGCTTTTTTAAGATAAACGGAAGACGTCCGCTATTTTAGGATAAAAATATACAGATATTGTTAAAGTGATTATTTATGGAACTTTTTATTTTCATATAAAATAAAATGTAATTAATTCATAAAGGATACAGAATGATAGAACTTTCTCAAAGAGCATTCGAAACACTTTTGAGGTTTCAAACTGAAATTTTTCTATTACAGTTAAGTCTGCAGTTTTTAACGAGCGCATGAAAAGTATCTTCACATTTGAGTCATATATGCATTGCTTGCATTATAATTTTCACTCCCGTCTCGAGTCTGTCATGACTGATAATTATACACAATGAAGTTCATAGTAATAAATAAAGAGTCTCTCGTTTGAGCTGATACAGCTCAAATCAACGGGTAATGTTAAAAACTTCCGGAGGAAGAAAAGATATTTCTGGAATATAGATAGTTACGGTCGAGTTTCGGTCCGGCCAAATTTTTGGCAGCATTTTCGCCGAAAACGAATTTTCAGCAAAACTTAGATTTTGGGACGAAAACGAATTTTCGGTCGATCTCTAATTGTATGTATTGGTATTACTCATCAGCTAATCAGAACAGCAAGTCTACGAAGCTTTTTTTAAGATAAGAGGAAGGCGTCCGCCATTTTAGGATTAAAATATACGGACACGTTCATGCCGGCGAGGTGGGTCACACTCGACTGACTCAGAGTTGTCAAGACTCCGGCTTTTTGCATACCACTGTTATTAGAGAAAAGGTTGTTCTTTTTAAATCCCCCAATTGTTCTAATTAAATAAAAGAACATTTTCTGTATTAAAATACTGGTATCCAAAAAGCCGGAGTATTGGCAGCTCTGAGATAGTTGAGTGTGACCCACAGCGCCTTCGTGAACGCGTTAAATTGATTATTTATGGAACGTAAAGCTAAGTCTTATTTAATTTTAATATTTTATTCCTATAGTATTTGTATATTATAATTATGAGTTAAATAGTTTTATGTTATATAGGAAAAGGTTGATCTGGAATTATAGACATTCTGAATCAGTTATTAAATTTTCCTCTATTGTAAATTCATTTTCTATGTTTATGATACACGTAATTATTGGCACTAAAAAATAAAACATGATACTTAAGCATTGAAATAAAGTGTTTTTTATGCCTGATATGAAGTTTATAGATAAAACTGCTTTAGTATATTATTTAAAATATTCATAGTATCATTCATATAATATAAGATTGAATATATTTTAAAGAGATAAATAACTACTTTTTACTTTTAAAATATTTTTCAAAATAGTAAGAACAGTACATATGCAACCATTTCTTTTCTTTTTATATTTCCTCCTTTTTTTCTATTTCCTAGATCAATCATTTCCTATAAAACATACGAAATCTATTTAGCTCATATTCACAAAGTACAATATATACGGAATAAAAAACTTAAATTAAATATGGCTTGTCATGTCGTTCCATAAATAAGCGTTATATTAATATCCGTTTTTCAGCAATAGCGGAAGAAAATTCGAAAACATGTTTAAGTTAAGGAATATGTTTAAATGGAAAATATAAACATATTTCAGAGAATATAAAAATCTAGACTCCATGTTCATATTTAATAAAACAAGGACAAATCACAACAGATAAAAAAAAAACTGACACGTTTTTAATATTTAGATCAAGTTTAGAACTTACTAAAAAAAGATGTGAATTGATAAGCATTGTATTTTTAGTGGAAAAATTAAAAAAATATTTTAGAACAATAGGATTCTGTAAAATAGCCCTACTTTACTGAAAATAAGTTAAAAATTTGAGATTTTATATTTAAAACAAAAATTGAAATGAAATCATACGCTGTTAATCATATAACATCCACCTATTATACAGTTATTAATAAAACTTTAAAAGTAACTAAAATACAGTAAACAATAACGTTTGATTAGATTTAAATTCATTAGCAATTAATACTGAGATCTACATATTTAAAACTTGAATTACACACGACAAACAGAACATAATTAACGTACATCACGGGAATTATTAAAATACTAAATATAACTTAATGAGTATATTAAAAGAAAGAAATAATATTAACTGATTAAGATTTTGGTTAATTACTTGCCCTTATGGTCATTTAAAACTAGCATATATTTATTGGGCATGCAATGAAAGCAAATACAAGGGATAAGATTGGAATAAAATATTTTAGTTTATTTCTGTCAGTAATCTAATTTAATTCATCTGTAATTTTAATTGAATTTCCCTTTAAAGTTCCATTAGTGTTACAAACTATGAATTAAATAAATATTGCTAATATAGTATTTTATTCCAATCTTTACTACGCTTGTATCTATTTTCATTGAATGCTCTAAAAGATATGGTTCTTTTAAAATGCCCATGAAAGCAACATAAAAAAAGAATTTACTCCATAAAAAATGAACATTCATTCTTATGAAAGAGTGACTATTCATTATTACCATGGGTGAAAAAACGCAGTCCTTTAGCAAGAGTGAATAGTCATTCCTCTGAAAGATTGATTATTCACCCCTGTTTAAAGTAAATATTCACTTCCCATGATGTAGTATTCACTCTTTCAGAGAGCTAACAATTCCACTTTTGCTCAGAGTGAATAGTCACTCTAAAGAGGTTGGGAATATTTTGATTCTGAAACAGAGTGAATAGTCACTCTTTTTTATTTAGAGTGTATGGCAGCGAACTTAAAACACCTGACTGTGAAATTACTGTTTTTCATTTCGTCATATGTTTTGACAAATCACTTTTCACAAACAATACAGTGGCATCTATAGCCAACTTTTTGCACTTTCTCCATAAAGATTTAGCATATAATCTGAAGCGTCCAAATTCCATTTCATTCTGGGGAATACAACGCATTAAATATCCCTCTATGTTTGGGCGATTTTATCTCAAAAGTTTAAAAATATCGTTGCTATTTATATCTTTGTCATAATTATGTTTAGTCAATGACTTTGCAAAAACATTTTAATTATTCACATACTCAGGCTAAGGTTTATGTAGCAGGAACACTGTAAAGTAAATTTTGTCAAATGGTTAAAAGTAACAAAACATGCATATATAAGTAGAATCAATGTAACATTCTATAGCAGGGTTGGCGAACCTATGGCACGCCTGCCAAAGTTGGCACGAAAGACAATTTCTCAGGCACGCGAAAAAATTAAATTTAATATTCAACATACTGATACAATTCTTCTGTATGTATGTTCTGTATGTTTCTGTCTGTAATTTTTTTCTGTTTTAATTAATAATTTATTTTCTCCATGCAGATGGACTATTACAACGAATGCAATTATTTTTGCATGAATTGACACATCAAAATAATTTTCTTTTTTCGTGATGCTATGCAGCTTTTGCGACATGTATTTTGCCTTTTTATGTGCATTTTAAAAGTCTGTATCTTTTAAATAAATTTCACTGAGAGTCAGTGTAATAAAGTGGTAAATAGACTCAATTAACTTATGTATATTTATGAAAATAACAAAATATGTATCAGGTTATGAAACATTCTCCATCACAAGTACAAGAGTATTAAACTTTTGAGTGCATTATAATTTCATTGTTTAATGCAACTTGGGTAATTATAACTGAGATGTTGCACTCATAAGAAGTCAAAAATTATTAAAATAAAAATTCTTATTTTGTTTAATTATTACAATGCGTACCATATAGAAGAATCCTTTAGAAATTTTATATTATTTACCCGGAATAGAAATTTCATGAATTTAATGGTTGAATCCAGTATACAGACTAATCGCATTTTGATTTTTAATATTTTTGATTAATTATTACTGCATGAAAGCAACTGATTTTCTAACTTAGTGTTTTGTATAAACATGAAACATGCGCTGCAATTTATTTTACGTGAAAGTTTGGCACGTTAAATTGTTGATAGAAATTGTTCGTGAATTTTTGCACGCATTCAGTAAAAGGTTCGCCGTGCCTGTTCTACAGCATAACTTGCCAACCTCCCGCTTTTTTTAAATCAACAAAACATACCTCAAAAATTCAATCATTTAGGTTTAAAATGACTGCCACTTAGAAGCAAGTAACATTTAATTTAATAAATTTTCCGGTTGAAAGTATATTTTTTCATTTAAAAGAAAAAAGCGGAAGACTGGCAAGTATGCTATAGCCATAAACATTAAATAAAAAAAAATCTTTTTAGATTCGCGCAATTTAAATGTCACTAATTTCAATTAATTTAATTCTGTGTTAACTATACTCTATTAAAGCAAAGTTATCTTTACAAATTTATATGCATGTATATAGTTGACAATATATATGATTTCTTTAGATGAATATAATCGTGCATTAAAAAATTTTAAACCACTTACTTTTGATGCTTGAAAGGAATATTTTTACATTCAACTGGAGATTTTAACTATTCAAAACATTCAACTTATTCATAAATAGACTTATTTTTAATTTTTATATAAAATTTTATATTTTAAATGTCAAATAAGCAAATACTAAAAAATAATCTGCATTTTTCTCAGGCGGTAAAAATTTCTGTTTTAGGCATGTTTTCCGTCTTAGGTGGTTTAATTGTATAATAGTACTGTAGCTTGGAAATTATAAAACTATTAATTTCTTTCGTTTAAGACAGTATTAGTCTGTAGAGAGATTCCGTTTTATCAGGCCTTACTGTAATTTGACACTGTAGTTATTCTTTATATGACGCGAATTAAGAAAAAAGAAAAGTTTTTCTTCACATTATTATTAATAGGAAAATATTTGATGATGATACAAGGTGAACTGGTAATTATTCATAAACCTATGGAAGCAATTGTAATCAATCTATGTATACGAAGTTTTGCATTACTGCTATTCATATTATAAAAAACAAATTGAAGAAAGGAAAAAAAGTGATAAAATTCACCGCCAGGTGAAAATGTAGGGCTATAATGATGACAATCACATCAGAAATGGACAAAATAAAAAAATAAAAAAATAAATAAAAAATGCTCGAAGAGAAAAAAACAAATTTACAAAATTATATACTTGATGTGTGAGCCCTTCAATTTGATCATATACTAAACTCGCATACTAAACAATCACATCTGTTAGTGACATTTTGAACTTTTTTTCTTCTTATCCCTATTTCTTCCCTACCACTTTGACTAGCACGTATGCGTTATTTTATATTCATTCACCGATTACAATTTCCACCAGAAACCGTGAATAAACAATACATTTTATTTTAATTTGTAAAAAGAAAAATAAGTTATTTTTTTCTGAATTTTAAGTCATGAAATTAATAAACGATACTTTTAATGTTTATAAACACTTTAATTTAGAATTTCCTCCAAAAGTCCAATTAGTAAATATCAGTTCAGTTTTAAACAATAGAAAATATTTAGTACACAGAATCAGTAAAATTCTTGACACGTAAAAAGTATTTCGAAGCAAAATGATTTTTTTTAAGTAGTCGTTATAAATGTTATAAACTTTTTTATTCTCCTTTTATTTATATTAAATAATCCGTTGAAAAATTTGAACATTATTTTCATTTCTTCTTGTACATAACTGCTTAACAATGAAAAGATAGTTCTACACAATCTAAGAAACAAGCATTCTAAGATTCTTCTCTTTTGTAAATTGGCCCTTTTATTCTATTTTTAAGAATGATTTTAACGTTGACGAATTTTATTGCATTAATAACCGATGCTGAGAATCTCTAGTCAAATCACAATTAACGATTACTTTGCAACTCATAGAAATTTTAAAAGAAATTGTGTAATTGACTTTTAATAAAAATATCTATGTCACACTGAGCAACATTCTTTTTATAAAAAATCCCTCGGTCAACAACGATTTCAAACAGCTATGTACAATTTAACAAGCGATTTTTTCTTTGGAAAAATCTGTGAAATAATTTGAAATCGTGTTGCAAACACACAATTGTTAAACTTTGATACCATAAAAAAGCATACTCATTCGAAACAGTTTTCTTGATCCTAATCGAAAAAAAAAAAAAATAGAAAAGAAAGAAAGGGAAAGAAAGAAAGAAAAACAGAACGAAGTAGAAAAAATAGAATTTGAGGTGACATTATTATAAAAAGATATGTACTTTTCACAACTTATTTTATATTATAATTTTTACCGAAAAAATTACAACACTAATAATTAAACGAACGTTTTAAGAATATTCCGTAAAATATGCACTTCTAAAAAAAAATCATAATCACAAGAAACAAGTACTTTGGATCTGAAGATACTTTCTTAAAAGTATTCTTATAAGAAACCTTGTTTACTTCGTTAGAAATTTTATAGATTAAGAACAAAACAAATTAATAAACTAAATTTATACATTATGAAGAAAATACATCGCTTCATAAAAATTCTCTTAAAACATTATAAGAATAAATTATTTAGAATTTCAAAAAACACTGTTATAGATATTTTCTCGAATACATTTTGCATTGTAAGTTATACAAGAAAATTATATAAAATTAAACTCTTAAATCAGATGAATATATTTTGTTGAAATATATACTTCTATATAAAAACTCTTTTCATCGCATTGGGAATAAACTATTTGGAATTTTAAACGACTTTAGTGTAAAAAGATATACTTTTCTTCAACTCTCTGCTTATTTTACATAAAAATTTACATTGAATATTTAAATATATATGTATAAATATAAAGCTAATTTTTAAATCGTGGCTAAAAGATTTACAAAAATCTTTCACAAAATTCTCTTAATTCACAATAACAAAAGCGATATATATATATATAAAATACCTTTGAATCAAAATTTGTCTTACAAGATAATATACATATATATATATAATTGGGAAAAACATTGTTATGAAATGAGATGTATTTATCAAACCATAAATTATATTGCATTAGAATTTATACATAATAATTGAGAAAACAACTATTGTGTCGTAAAAGAAATGCTTTTTACAAAAACTCTCTCATTCATTACTAAAATGAAAATAAAACTATTTGAAATTTTACAATACATTTTCTGAATATGCGACTTTCATAAAAAGAATCGTACATTCCTCTAACAAGTATAACTTATTTTTTATTAGAATATTTACCAAGTGATTTCAATATTAACTGTTATATAACGTTTTTATAATGTACTAAAAAACATATTTTGCTAAAAACTATTTAGAATTTAAAGAGACATTCTTATAAAATTCATTCCTCCAACCGATCGCTTATTTTGTAGAATAAGCTATTAGAATTTGCAATTAAAAACAATAACTAATTTTATCAGAATTTTTACAAAGTATACACAAAAATTACTAGTAAGCAAAATTTTGCCGAAAAAAATACTCTTATTGTCAAAACGTCAGTGGAGGCTCACAGTGGAGATAAAAAAAAAGTGTTTGGTTCCGTTTGTATGTTAATTTGTTTGTTAACTGCCGCAAAAACAATCCGATTAGCTTGTAATTAAGTATGCATGTTGTTGAGGTGCCCGGATTTAGTTGTAAACTTTTTGGTTAAATTTGATTCATTCGTTCGAAATATATAGAACATATCTTTTCACGTCATAATGATTTTCTACGGAAATTCAGACGATTTTGAAATTTTCTATCCGTTAGAAAGAAAATGGCACATTTTATTAATGGATTTAAATGGTCAATTGTGGATTCTAAAATTTCCCGATGGGTATCTTAAATTACTTCGATTAATTTGAAATTTCGTTAATACACTTTCCACCATCAAAACAGATTTTTTGAAAATTAGTTGTATAACATTTAATGAAATTTTATATATTTATTCGAATAATATAAATAATTTGTTTTATCTTTTTACTTATTTGATAAGATATATATTTCATTTTCTCCTTTTCTTTTATCAGTTCCCAAACAACTGTATTTCATAGATTATTTAAAAAAAAAAAATAATTCATATAAACCGATTACGAAAGATCAAGCAGAAAGTCTGGCTGAGAGAAATAAAATGTTAGTTATTCTTTCGTAATCTGGTCTGCAACATAGGTTTGCATTGAATATGAACGATGTTAGTAACATTGCGGTTTTAAATTTAATGTGGATACTATTAAATGCTATCCCAAAAAATACTTCATAGCGCCAAATTACGTTTGCTATTTAGCCAATTGGCAGTGAATACGATGATGAATGATTATCCATTAGAACAGTCTGCTATTATGGCTATTTTGTGGTGATTTTAGTATGCAATTCCTATTGAGTAGATTAGGATGTGTTTAGATACGATCTTACATCCAAATATTATAGAATGACCATCAAAACTGTTTTTCGGAAACAAAAATTGTAAAATCATTAGTTCAACTTATACATCAGATGCAGATGTTTCGTGGTTCGCAAGTAAGTAAATATTGCTAATAAACATATATAAGATACACAAATGTAAATACATTGCTTACAGGTGTCAAGCATAATAAAATCCTTTAAAAACACATTAAAGTAATTTAAAATCCAAAATGTTTTCGACCGACACTTACTCGGTCATTCGCAGTGAAAAACTGAGGTTTGAACGATGGTGAACGAACTGAGGAAGTGAGTTTTTCACTGAGGATGACTGAGTAAGTGTCGGTCGAAAACGTTTTGGATTTTAAATGACTTTAATGTGTTTTTAAAGGATTTTATTATACGTGACACCTGTAAGCAATGTATTTACATTTGTGTATCTTATATATGTTTATTAGTAATCAAGGTGAATTGTGCACTAAAATTTCAACTTTCTATTGAAGTAAATATTGCTATTTTGATATTAGGATAACATGAAATCTTTGTCTAAACTGTTGCTTATTCTAATAAAATAAAGTGTTAAATGAAATCCAAGATGTACTACAATAATTCACAGAATCAATAGGAAATTACTAATGTAAATTTAACGAGACTGCGGAGGGGTTCAGGGGGGCAGATCCCCCCTGTAGAATTGTACCTTTTTTTATCTAAAAATTACCAAAATAAGAAATCGGCAGTTCATTAGAATGTTTGAATGTCATTGCATAACGCCGTATTTAATTTAACGTGTCGAATTTCGAAAACCTTGCAAGAATTTTATACGCTTATAAATATTTATGTAACTAAAAAAATTAAAATGCGGATTGTAATGTTGAATATTACGCAAAGTGAGATTAAAAGACAATGACTTACAAAGCTGACCTTGAGGCTCATGATCTGTAGATTTACTAATTATAATATACTCTCTAAATTTTCAATAAGGAAAAAAACTATTTCAAAAATATATATTCTAAAAACACACTCAAAATATATATTAAACATTTAATTGCTAAAAAGGACGTCAATTGTTAATAAAATACATTAAAAGATCTTAATAATTTGACATGTTTCGATTGAATTTACTCAATCATCATCAGAAAAACGAATAAACACTAAGATGCAAAATGACAATAAACTATTACAAATGAAATTTAAAAATAAATTTATTTTGAAATTTTATTTTGAAATTTCATTTGTAATAGTTTATTGTCATTTTCCATCTTAGTGTTTATTGGTTTTCCTGATGATGATTGAGTAAATTCAATCGAAACATGTCAAATTATTAAGATCTTTTAATGCATTTTATTAACATTTGACGTCCTTTTTAGCAATTAAATGTCTAATATATATTTTGAGTGTGTTTTTAGAATATATATTTTTGAAATATTTTTAATGGACGTATAAGAGAACTTCTGTTTATAATTTAATAGGAAAAAACTATTTACGAACAAATTGTACCTTATTTTGCATTATAATTCTTACGCAAAAATGAAAAAAAATTATAATATATAAACTACGTTTTTATACAATACTGAAAAGTGTACACTTTTGTAAAAATCCTCTCGATCACAATTAGGAAAAAATAAAACTATTTCGAATTTGTCGGGATCTTTTTCTGTTAAAAAAAGAAACATTTCATACGAAATCGTGATTTATTTTGCATAGATCCTGAATCTTTTTTCTGAATACAATGAAATTCTTTGCATCCGTTCTGCAAAAACGTTAAACCACAGGTTTTTAAGCATTTTCAAAAGTTTGCTTTAAAAAACTGCTGATCTTTTATTTTCTTTTGGGTTAATATGCCGCATAATACAATATTAAGGGTAAAAAAAAAATCCCTTTTCAATATCCAGAAAACTTGTAAGTATTCCTTGGTAATAATGAAAATTCTGCAAATTCATTTTTACATTTCAGCACAGGTTTTTGTGTTTTTGCACCTTTCGACATAGCTTATTATTATATTTGACACTGGCAAAGCTTCGCCCGCTTCACTTGTCGGTTTTCCCAAACGAACCTGGAATTAAATGAACCACCGCTGCCGATGTTCAGAAAAAAATTGCCGCGGAATGATAAAATGAAAAATTTGCGAAAAAATTAAAAATCGCAGTGGACGAAATTTACTATATTGAAATAAATGATTCAAACAAGATTCATTTCACGAATTTCAAAGAATCGCCACGGACCTCGAAAAAAATCACAAAGGACAAAATTTATTATAGTGGGCTAAAAGACTGAAGCCGGATTTCTTTTAAGAACATCAAAAATCTCCACGGAACGTTAAAAATCACATACCAAATTCGGGAAGAATTCAAAACTCGCTGTACGAATTTCGAATAAACTTTATTGGAAAATTGACAAAATTTACTAAATTGGCTAAAACATTGAAAGGGGATTTTTTTTACTATAGTCAAAAATTGCCGCAAAAGGCGAGAAAACGCTAGAAATTGTATTAAAAAATCATGAAAAGTCAAAAATTCCTTAGTGAAAAACTTATTGCATCGAGTAAATATATTGAAGCAGGGTTCCTTTGAGTGTAAAAGAAAAATCACTGCGAGACTAAAAAATAAAAAGAAAGAAAGAAAACTGAGAGTCACATAAAAAATTCGCGAAAAATTAAAAAATCGCTGAATGAAGTCTAAATAAACTCTGCTGAAAAGACAGATTTTTTTTTTTATACAGCTCTAACACATTGAAACTGGATTCTTTTTTACTAATGTAGAAAAATAGCTCCGAAACGCAAAAAATAAAGAAAGAAAGAATAATAATAACCACTAAAAATTGCTTAAAAAACAAATTAAAAGAAATAATAAATCCAAAAATTAAAAAAACAGTTTGGCTTCAAACCTGGATAATTTCAGATCTGAAAATTATTTTCTGCTAAATCTTGTAGCTATATGCGGAGCGGTCACTTTACAAAACGGCGAACAGTCAGACAGACAAATATTTATTTTCAATGTAAAAGAAGAGAAATGGTTCTTAATCTAGGAAAATATAACCGCAAACGAAAATATACAATAACCTCTCCCAAGTCACCAAGATTTCGAAAAACGCCCATTATCTTTCGAAAGTTCAGAAAAAAATGACAGAGAGAACCTTCTTTTGTTGCCACTGATTTTTGGAAACGTTTCCGAGTAGTCTTTATAGCATTAATAGTCTGTTTTATGAAACTGGAATGTAGGTTTTTCAGTTGCTTTCAATTCTTAAGTAAATATTTTCATTCGCAAAAAACACGTTTCTCAGACCAAAATGATAAATTAAGGGTTCTCAGGACTCTTAAAGCTTCAAAATTTTCGAAATTTAATTTTTTTAGATGTTAAACTCCTACCTTTTCTGAACATTTTGATATATTGTTTTCTTGAAATTCCCATTAGAACAGAAGTTATGGCTTTTAGAATTATGCCCGCCCAATAGCTGAAGCGGCGCGGCGTTTCAGAAAATTTGAAGTCATTTTTCTCCAAATGACGTTTTTGGGCATAACACGCAGGATATGTCAAAAACTTATAAATATATTTTCATGAAATTTTCAAAACATATGTTTCATGTTAGTCTGTATAAACGGAACCTAAAATTTCCCTTTTATTGTTCAAAGAAATATTTTTTTTAGGTGATTATACTGCTGAAAATAAATTTTGAAAATTTTGTATTAGCTAAATACAACTTTGTATTAAAAATATAAAAATGCATTAAATACAAATTTATTTAGGTTCAGGGAAATTATTACAGTATAAGTACGCACTAAAATTTTCATTCTAGTTGCAATATTTATTTTGTAATACTGCGCGTAAGCCGTTATACCATTTTCTGTTCACCAAATGTCTGACAGTTTGGAGAACATTATTTTTTAAATACATAAAACGAACGAACTTTTTTATATCTTTCATCCCAATAAAGATTATGTTTTAAAATCATATATATTTTAAGATATTAAATATTGAAAATGGTCTTTTAAATACAACTTTGTATTAAAAATATAAAAATGCATTAAACACAAATTTATTTAGGTTCAGGGTAATTATTACAGTATAAGTACGCACTAAAATTTTCATTCTAGTTGCAATATTTATTTTGTAATACTGCGCGTAAGCTGTTATACCATTTTCTGTTCGCCAAATGTCTGACAGTTTGGAGCCCCTTATAAATGGAAAATCTGTATCTTGGAATTTTTTAAATACATGAAACGAACGAACTTTTTTATATCTTTCATCCAATAAAGATTATGTTTTAAAATCATATATATTTTAAGATATTAAATATTGAAAATGGTCTTTTAAATACAACTTTGTATTAAAAATATAAAAATGCATTAAACACAAATTTATTTAGGTTCAGGGTAATTATTACAGTATAAGCACGCACTAAAATTTTCATTCTAGTTGCAATATTTATTTTGTAATACTACGCGTAAGCTGTTATACCATTTTCTGTTCGCCAAATGTCTGACAGTTTGGAGACCCTTATAAATGGAAAATCTGTATCTTGGAATTTTTTAAATACATGAAACGAACGAACTTTTTTATATCTTTCATCCAATAAAGATTATGTTTTAAAATCATATATATTTTAAGATATTAAATATTGAAAATGGTCTTTTAAATACAACTTTGTATTAAAAATATAAAAATGCATTAAACACAAATTTATTTAGGTTCAGGGTAATTATTACAGTATAAGTACGCACTAAAATTTTCATTCTAGTTGCAATATTTATTTTGTAATACTACGCGTAAGCTGTTATACCATTTTCTGTTCGCCAAATGTTTGACAGTTTGGAGACCCTTATAAATGGAAAATCTGTATCTTGGAATTTTTTAAATACATGAAACGAACGAACTTTTTTATATATTTCATCCAATAAAGATTATGTTTTAAAATCATATATATTTTAAGATATTAAATATTGAAAATGGTCTTTTAAATACAACTTTGTATTAAAAATATAAAAATGCATTAAACACAAATTTATTTAGGTTCAGGGTAATTATTACAGTATAAGTACGCACAAAAATTTTCATTCTAGTTGCAATATTTATTTTGTAATACTGCGCGTAAGCTGTTATACCATTTTCTGTTCGCCAAATGTCTGACAGTTTGGAGACCCTTATAAATGGAAAATCTGTATCTTGGAATTTTTTAAATACATGAAACGAACGAACTTTTTTATATCTTTCATCCAATAAAGATTATGTTTTAAAATCATATATATTTTAAGATATTAAATATTGAAAATGGTCTTTTAAATACAACTTTGTATTAAAAATATAAAAATGCATTAAACACAAATTTATTTAGGTTCAGGGTAATTATTACAGTATAAGTACGCACTAAAATTTTCATTCTAGTTGCAATATTTATTTTGTAATACTACGCGTAAGCTGTTATACCATTTTCTGTTCGCCAAATGTCTGACAGTTTGGAGACCCTTATAAATGGAAAATCTGAATCTTGGAATTTTTTAAATACATGAAACGAACGAACTTTTTTATATCTTTCATCCAATAAAGATTATGTTTTAAAATCATATATATTTTAGGGTATTAAATATTGAAAATGGTCTTTTAAATACAACTTTGTATTAAAAATATAAAAATGCATTAAACACAAATTTATTTAGGTTCAGGGTAATTATTACAGTATAAGTACGTACTAAAATTTTCATTCTAGTTGCAATATTTATTTTGTAATACTGCGCGTAAGCTGTTATACCATTTTCTGTTCGCCAAATGTCTGACAGTTTGGAGTCCCTTATAAATGGAAAATCTGTATCTTGGAATTTTTTAAATACATGAAACGAACGAACTTTTTTATATCTTTCATCCAATAAAGATTATGTTTTAAAATCATATATATTTTAAGATATTAAATATTGAAAATGGTCTTTTAAATACAACTTTGTATTAAAAATATAAAAATGCATTAAACACAAATTTATTTAGGTTCAGGGTAATTATTACAGTATAAGTACGCACTAAAATTTTCATTCTAGTTGCAATATTTATTTTGTAATACTACGCGTAAGCTGTTATACCATTTTCTGTTCGCCAAATGTCTGACAGTTTGGAGACCCTTATAAATGGAAAATCTGTATCTTGGAATTTTTTAAATACATGAAACGAACGAACTTTTTTATATCTTTCATCCAATAAAGATTATGTTTTAAAATCATATATATTTTAGGGTATTAAATATTGAAAATGGTCTTTTAAATACAACTTTGTATTAAAAATATAAAAATGCATTAAACACAAATTTATTTAGGTTCAGGGTAATTATTACAGTATAAGTACGCACTAAAATTTTCATTCTAGTTGCAATATTTATTTTGTAATACTGCGCGTAAGCTGTTATACCATTTTCTGTTCGCCAAATGTCTGACAGTTTGGAGACCCTTATAAATGGAAAATCTGTATCTTGGAATTTTTTAAATACATGAAACGAACGAACTTTTTTATATCTTTCATCCAATAAAGATTATGTTTTAAAATCATATATATTTTAAGATATTAAATATTGAAAATGGTCTTTTAAATACAACTTTGTATTAAAAATATAAAAATGCATTAAACACAAATTTATTTAGGTTCAGGGTAATTATTACAGTATAAGTACGCACTAAAATTTTCATTCTAGTTGCAATATTTATTTTGTAATACTACGCGTAAGCTGTTATACCATTTTCTGTTCGCCAAATGCCTGACAGTTTGGAGCCCCTTATAAATGGAAAATCTGTATCTTGGAATTTTTTAAATACATGAAACGAACGAACTTTTTTATATCTTTCATCCAATAAAGATTATGTTTTAAAATCATATATATTTTAAGATATTAAATATTGAAAATGGTCTTTTAAATACAACTTTGTATTAAAAATATAAAAATGCATTAAACACAAATTTATTTAGGTTCAGGGTAATTATTACAGTATAAGTACGCACAAAAATTTTCATTCTAGTTGCAATATTTATTTTGTAATACTGCGCGTAAGCTGTTATACCATTTTCTGTTCGCCAAATGTCTGACAGTTTTGAGCCCCTTATAAATGGAAAATCTGCATCTTGCAATTTTTTAAATACATGAAACGAACGAATTTTTTTATATCTTTCCTCCCAATAAAGATTGTGTTTTAAAATCATATATGTTTTAAGATATTAAATATTGAAAATGGTCTTTTTTTAGCGTTTTTCCTATTTTGAGAGTCCTGAGACTCCCTTAACTGTACGAACAGTAGTAGCATAACAATCACCATTATTTCGATAATCTTGAATTCAGTTACGCATGGAAAAAGTTTAATTGAGAATGGATAGCACCCTAAAAACTGATATTCCAGTCTGCGAAAATTGATTAAATACGCTCGCTATAAAAATTAATACTTTATTTATTGCAAGGGAATAAACCCGCGCTTCCTAGATTACAGAAAATAGGTGATATGCATTACACTATTGTACGTGGCACAGAAATCGCGATTGTTTGTTAATTGTTTAATGGCAACGCCCGAATGAAAAGCATCTTATTGGTTATTGAACAGCATTTAATGCATATCCATATCTATAAAGGGGTTACCACAGAACAGAAACAGAAATCACCCACTCATGGACAGCCAACCTTACGGTATAGCAGCTAAATGCCCACGAAAGGAAAAACCCATATCCACCTTCCCGCGAAACTCCCAGACACCAGACGGGCCCGGAGGCCTCAGCAGGTAGGAAGACCCCCCCCCCCCCCATTGAAATTTCAATTAAAATTGTACAATCATATCACAAGAGCTATCCAATTTTGCTTAAGCTGGGCGAGTCCAAATAAAAGAATATTTTAGATTTTTAAGATATTACAGATATTACAGATCATCAATCAGTTATTAAAATAGGAATACTTGAAAGTAGCCAATTTAAAATTTTAATGAAAAATTAAAATAGTATTGTTAATGTTAATTAAATTTAATTAAATTAGCTAAAAGATTTCTTAAAAATTTATACTAATCCATATTAGGGCCTAATAGGACTTAATAAAACAAAGTTAGTTGAGACAAAATTGATTGAAATCTGAAAAATAAAGTAAATCTGAGCGAAACTTTGAATGATATTTAAATGAAATAATAGTCTTGTTAAATTTAATTATGATTCTGAGTGATGACCTGTTAAGCAAGTTTGAGATATTAATTATAATTAATTTTAAAGTTCTAGATAGCTTAATATGTTGAATAGTCTATGCATTTCACAGTTCAGTAAAGTATATGTCACATTTTTGAGTCATTATATTTTGCAGTTCAAAGTCATTATATTTCATAGTTCATAGTATGATTTTTACATTTCTAAACACTGTAGATTTTAGTTTGAAGATAAAATTCACAGTTTGGAGATTTAATCCAAAGTTCAGGAATATAAACTTTTACAAATCAAGGTGTTATTTAATTAGGCGATGTTTAATACTTTTATGAATAATCTAGGGGGTTACCACAGGGGGACCCTGTTCTGTCGCCAACTTGTCGATATATCGCCAAATTTGGCGACCAAAATTAGACGTCAACCTGGCGATATCTCTAGTATTTCGCCAAATTCCCATAGACTTCCATTGTAAACCAATAGGGTTTACTTGCTTACAGAAAATCAACAAATTGAGATATTTTAATGCAACAAAAACTAATATTAGCTTAAGGGATTATATTTAAGGGAGTCGAAGTAAATTAAATTATAAATCAGTAACATGATACAATGCTTATCATGCTTTCCCAAACATAAATTTTAAGGCCAAAGTGGTCGGCAAGGGCGGCTAGTATAGGTGAAAACAATCATATATATTATTTCTGATGTTAACATCCTTTTTTCTCTTCACATATTAAAGGCACAGCGATGAATGAGGTATTTTTCGAAAGGTTCTGCTAGCGGCTTTTCACATAGTAACTTATACGTGTATCGTTAACACATGTTTTTCGATAAAAATAATTTCAGTTAGTCAAAAATGAATGAAAAGAACGTATCAGCAAACAATCTTAAGGATTGCGATAAGAAAGCTTAGCACGGGTCTACTTTTTAAAAATTATTATTGATAACTCTATTAGATTTTTTAAATTTAATATATATATATATTTTTTAATGTCCATTAACGATACTAAAAATCATATTTATTTGAAAAATAGCAATAATGCGTTCAAATAGAGTTTTGAAATGTATTAAAAGCGATATTTTAATATTGGCTTCCGGCCAGGAGTTAATACAGCCGAAGAAATTTCCAAAGATTGCTATTGACAATCAGCCTTTTTGATTATGTTCATTTTAGTAGATTAAGCAGGAAATTCGATTAGATATCTTAAATTTGTGTTATATTTATATTTTATTGTTTTATTCAATGATTGACGAATGTTCAGATTTATTTATGGAATATAAGCGAAAATCATATGATAAGCTTTTTATACCAACCCCTTAAACGTCGCGGTTTTCATTTCACGTGGAATTTGCACGTGAATGTAACGGACCCGACGATTAAGGGTTAATTTAAGTGCAAACGAATTTATTTTTAGTAATCGTCTTCACGCAATAGAGATAGATTTGAAAAAAAAATCATGCTTGAAAATTAATTTAAAAACAGTAAAAAATGAGTAAATTGCGATACAGTTTTCAAATAAATCGCATTTGAAAATACATTTTTTTCCGTATTAGATGGTGTAAAAATTGAAAATGTGCGGTATTTATAAGAAAATTGCAACTATTTGTTAAAAAATTGCAAGAAAAGTTAATAAGAGAAAATTTTTATCGTCTGCTGTTGCCACCGTCAAAATGACGCCAGCGTTATGCACGGATTCATTTGTCCTTTATAATATAGATAGCTCGATAGAAGGAGATAGAAGAGACTCAGAAGCGTTTTCGAAAATCAGTTGCAACAAAAGAAACTTTGTTTTCATAAATGCCTTTTTAAGTCTCGAAAATATATTGATACATGGGGTTTCTAAAGATAAAGAACGCTTTTCGGAATTGTGGGTAACTCGGAAGTGGTATATTTTCGTCGTGCTTATATTATAATTTTGTAGAGTAAGAAATCCTTGTCTTTTTTACAGTGTTTCTTATTATATAAGGAGATAGAAGATAGAGTATTTGATACTGTAACAGGTAATATTAAAAGATCATTACAACAGATGGCAGCACTAGCCGGCATATTCCCCCATCTCCCGTTTTTACCTGCTGTTAGTTTTTCCTGCAGAGTTTGTCATGGGATGTGATTCGAAGAGGTTGTGATATGTACGCGTATTGCGTTATTTTATCCTCCGCGGAGTTGTCTATGAGACGCAGAAGGTGGAAGTGGTGAAATGTACGCGTGTCAATGTTTTCCTCGAGAAGATTTCTTCTAATATTACTTAGTTATGTAAATATGGACATCGTGTAAATAAAAATGTATCGTGTAATACAGAAGTTTCATTAAATGTTCTTTTCTACTAAATTCTCAGAGTGGAATGTCTCTTTGAAGAAATGAGTCCTTGTTTAAATCGTGGGGCGTACTTATGGAAAGTAAGCCGCTATAGTATACTTTTTTTTACATTTAGTACGTAATTATTTTTTTTTACATTGTAAAACTAAAGTAAAATACGCACAAGAATAGTTTTACTACAAATTTGTAACTAAAAATCTTTATTGCATTGAAATTTTATTTAAAGATATGTTTGAAGATTAAATGTAAAGAATTTTAAAATGATTAGTTAGTATAAAATTTTTAAGTAAAAGTTGCGTTTCTGAATGAAAAATCTTACATGGCAAGGCAACGGCAATGAAAATATATTGAACTTTATGAATATAATTGATAGACTTGTGAAATGCTTTTTATTTAATTCTACGATTTTTGTGCTTTTAAAATTAAATAATACATATTTTCATATCACACAGAAAAGTACGATTTTTTCATAAATATTTTCTCTATTGATTATAATAATAATAATAATAAATGACGGTATTTAGAATTTAAAGGATTTTTTTTTTCTGTTATAATAATCATAGTATTTCTTTCTCGATTCTAGATACATTTTTCATCAGAGATTTCATAAAATAATAGCAAAACTAATTATTACATTCTTATGTCTAGAGAAAACACATTTAATGTAAACGAGTTTTTGAATACAATAAGAAAAAAACATTATTTACAATTGCAAATTTTTCTGAATAATTACAAAACTGATTATAAAAATAAATTTTTGCACTCTATCGAAAACTATGCGGAAATTCTATTCACGAAAAGAGAAAGAGACAGAAATATTTCCGTTATAAAAAGAGTTTCCTCCTGTTATAAAATTCTCCTGCGAAACTGTGATTTATTTTGCATAGATCCTGAAACTGTTCCCGAATACAATGAAATTCTTCGTACGCGTGCTCCCAGAACGTTAAACCTCGGTTTCTTAAGAATTTCTCAAAGCTTGCTTAACAAAAAAAAAAAAAAAAAAAAAAAAAAAAAAACTGCTGAGCTTTTAATTTCTTTCGGTTCACGTTTTATTATAGAATAAATAAGGTGAACAAAATTCTCTTTCAATAACCAGAACTCTATTCCTGGGAAATTGAGAGTATTTTTAAAATTTATTTTTATATTTGTGTACAGAATTTTATTAGCTTTTTACACCTTTATAAACATCTTATTATTATTTTTCTTTACATTACTTAGCAGATAACGTTTTTCATATATTTATTACCCGACTGAAAAGAAGGGTTATGTGTTTCACGCGTATCTGTGTATGTGGATTTCTTTATACTCTCGAAACATCCCAACGGCTGGATGGATTTTAATGAATGACGTCTCTATCGATTCGTCTTAACGGCGCGATGGTTGTAGGCTAGATTTTGTTTTTATAAATTCAAAATGACGGTCGTAAAATACAAGATGGTGGTAGAGACGAAAAAAATTACGCACCCTATTGAGTTGCATATCGTTGGGTAGATCTTTCAAAATGAAGACGATGTTTCATTGACTATTTTACAGTTAGAAGCTCCGTTAAAATATTATACAACCTGGAACTTGAGTAGGTATGATCTCTAGCTTTACTGCAACTCTAACCATCATTGACATCTATAGTCCTCATCAAAAGTGTGTTTATAGATAGGAACTAACCATGAAACACAACTTAAAAGTCATCAATACAAGTAAATAAAAAAAAAATAGTTAAGAAATATAAACACGTAATATATAAAAAAAATATTTTAAATCAATTCCTACTTAGGCCAATAAGAGAACTTTTTTCTCCCATTCTTCTTTCCTGTTGAGTGGTACTTAAAATGCCTTGATCAAGAAGAGGGCTCTCTCGATTATTGAAAATTAATTAATTAAAATTAATTAATTAATATTTGAAAAAAATGGATTAACATCAAGTGTCATCCACTAAAAGTGAACAAAAAATTATTTGAGCTTGATTCGATGAATAATAAGTAATTTATTAACGATTCAAAATTTGAACACGATATATATAGCGAGAGTGTGAGCTAATTGTAGGAATTGAAAAAAAAAAACAGTTTCACATTGATAAAAAATAATTAATTAGTTCGCTTTTTACTCACTCGGGTTTTTTAATTTTTTAAATTTAATAGTTTATTTACATTTGGCTGTTCTTTTACTGAGCTGTAAGACTGAAAAAAAAAAAATACAAACACGATTATTTTACTATATTAATTTTTAAAAAATACTATATTAAGAAACATTTCTGCTAATATAGGGTAAATGCACCAGTAGTCGGCCACCCCCCAGTAGTCGGCCATTTTGAGATAAAATACGTTATGAATTGCTTATTTTTGATTTCAAATGAAATATTACAATCCCCCTATATGTAGCCATCATTTATACGTCATAAGCCACCAGCAAAGAATTGTAGGTATTTTTATTGCGTTAGTAATCAGCCATTTTTTACTTGGTTGCGGTCAAATAACTGTTTTTGCTATTTTTTTGTTAACCGATGACAAAATTTTTAAAAGACTAGTATTAATTTATTTTTTATTATTTTCTAAAATTATAAGACTCTACTATTAAAAAGTTTAATAAACTAATGTTTTTCAGTATCAAAATTCAATAAGTGTGTTTGTATTAATTAATTTTAATGTGGCCGACTATTGGGTATTATATTTATTTACATGTTCAGTAATCGGCCACCACGGTTGACTACTGTCAAAATGGCTATTTCACTTTTTTGAGTCTACTTTTAATAATTTGATTTTTTTCGTAATTTGATTATCGCAATTTGAGATTTATATAACCTTTTACTTGCATTTTATTTTATGTACACTATATATAAGGTATTCTGGGGTAATAACGCCACGTTAAGATTCTACCAATTTTTACGGCTTAGTTTTAGATTTTTTTTTCCCCAAACAAATATAGGATTTGATACAGTAACTTATTGATTGTGTATACAAGAAAGACTATTTTAGCAGATAGCTATTCATAAAATATAGTGGTATGATTTTTTGAACAATGCTATTAAGCGTTATTAACCACCTGTTGGGTAATAAAATAGCGTCTAAATCGCTGCCCTCAAAACGGCTCTTATCACAAATGCGCCCAAGAAATTCCCTTGCATTTTGCCCTGGCTCATACGATGTCATTATTATTTACTTCAGTGTTGCATTTTTAGACTTCACAATGTTTACAAATAAAAAATGAGAACAAGTAAAAATTTAATTTAAAAAATCAAAAAACCCGACTGCGTAAAAAGCGAACTAATTAATTATTTCCCATCTATGTGAAACTATTTTTTATTACTTAACCTATTTTTTTTATTTATTTACTTGTATGGGTGGCTTTTAAGTTGTGTTTAATTGTTAGTTCCTATCTATAAACACTGTTTTGATGAGGTCTATAGATGCCTATGATGGTTAGAGTTGAAGTCAAGCTAGAGATCCTACCTACACGACTTCCAGGTTGTGTCATATTTAAACGGAGCTTCTGACTGTAAAATAGTCAATGAAACATCATCTTCATTTTGAAAGACCTATCCAATGGTATGCCACTCAATAGGGTGCGAAAAAATTTTTTCGTCTCTACCGCCATTTTTTATTTTACGGCCGCCATTTTGAATCGATAAAAACAATACCTAGCCTATAACCATTGGACGGTTAAGACGAATTGATAGAAACCTCATTCATTAAAATCCATCCAGCCGTTGGGATGTTTCGACGGTATAAAGAAATCCACCTACCCAGATATGCGTGAAACACATAACCCTTCTTGGCAGTCGGGTAAAAAGACTTATAAATATCATTCATGCACAAGTTAAATGAAATTGATTTGCACTAATACGTTCGTCACTGACTGCAACGTTCACGAATTTCGTTCGTTTGTGATCGCGGATTTCGCGAATTTAGTACGTTTTTGAGACTGCTGCGTCCAGTGAAATTTTTTTTTGTTTTTATGAGTACTATGCGCTCATTCGTTCGTTAGTGTTTGCAGCGTTAACGAATTTCTTTCGTTTGAGATCGCGGCTTTCGCGAATTACTGCTTTTTTGAGACATCTGCACGACGAGGTTGTTGCACCCGGTGATGTTTTTTTTCGGTTTTCAAGAGCGCTATGCGCTCATACGCTCGTAACTGATTGCGGCGTTAACGAATTTCATTCATTTCTGATTGCGGCTTTCGCGAATTTAGTGCGTTTTCGAGACTGCTGCACGACGAGTGTGCTGCATCCAGTGATGTTTTTTTTCGGTTTTCATGAGCGCTATGCGCTCATACGTTCGTTAATGATTGCGGCGTTAACGAATTTCGTTCGTTCGTGTTCGTGGCTTTCACGAATTATATCGTTTTATAGACTGCAGCTCGACGAGGTTGCTGCATCCAGTGATATTTTTTTTGTTTGTTTTCATAGGCGCTACGCTCTCATACGTTCGTAACTTATCGCGGCGTTAACGAATTTCGTTCGTTTGTGATTGCGGCTTTCGCGAATTTAGTGCCTTTTTGAGACTGCTACACGACGAGGTTGCTGCATCCAGTAATTTTTTTTTCGGTTTTGATGAGCACTTTGCGCTCATACGTTCGTTACTGATTGCGGTGGTAACGAATTTTGTTCGTTCGTGATCGTGGCTTTCGCGATTTACTGCGTTTTAAATGCCTCTGCATGACGAGGTTGCTGCACCCAGTGATGTTTTTTTTTTGGTTTTCATGAACGCTATGCGTTCATACGTTCGTTATTGATCTCGACGTTAACGAATTTCGTTCGTTCGTGATCGTGACTTTCGCGAATTACTGCGTTTTAGAGACTGCTGCACGACGAGGTTGCTGCACCCAGTGATGCTTTTTTCTGTTTTCATGAGCGCTATTAGCTCATACGTTCGTTAATGATTACGGCGTTAACGAATTTCGTTCGTTTGTGATTGCGGCTTTCGCGAATTATTGCGTTTTGTACGACGAGGTTTCTGCACCCAGTGATGTTTTTTCTTTCGGTTTTCATGAACACTATGGATTCATACGTTTTACGGATTGCGGCGTTAACGAATTTCGTTCGTTCTTGATCGTGGCCTTCGCGAATTACTGGGTTTTAGAGACTGCTGCACGACGAGGTTGCTGCACCCAGTGATTCTTTTTTTCGGTTTTCATGAGCGCTATTAGCTCATACGTTCGTTACTGATTACGGCGTCAACGAATTTTGTTCGTTTGTGATTGCGGCTTTCGCGAATTACTGCGTTTTAGAGACTGCTGCACGACGAGGTTTCTGCACCCAGTGATTTTTTTCCTGTTTTCATGAGCGCTGTGCGTTCATACGTTCATTACTGATTGCGGCGTTAACGAATTTCGTTCGTTTATGATCGCGGATTTCGCAAATTTAGGGCGTTCTTGAGACTGCTGTGCGATGAAATTGCTGCATCCAGTGATTAGTTTTAGTTTTGATGAACGCTATGCGCCCATGCGTTCATCACAAAAAAAGATAGCAAAAAACAAGAATTTTTTTTATAAAATCGCATAATTATATCAAAACGACTGTTACTATAAAATCACAAACCTATAATAATGAGATAACTACTAAAATAACAATGATAACAAACGATTGCTTTGTCACATGTATTTAAAATATCGAATAGGGGAAAACAACTGAACAAGAAACCATATTTTCTGTTAAATAAGAATTGGCGCCTCATTCTGCTCATTGTTCAAAGATACTACGAGAAAGAATGTAATATTTGTAATGTACTATCAATACAAAAACCCTTAACGGGTTAAAAGTTTGTGACGCAGCACTTTATCTTATGCTCTAAGAATTTTCAATATGGAACTTAAAAATAATGATATCAAATTTTGAGTGACGCTATGCTATTAATTATAATCTCTCTATATATTATTTATTTCATCTTTTTATTTTTTTATAATCACATGTGCAAAAAATATGTTCAATTTAAAAAAATGTATAAAAGTTTATTCATTGATGCTTTAACATTTACACCTCTCATAAATTCCAAGTATGAGTTTTAAAAGATATGATATCAAAATTTTAGTGACGCTTTGATGTGGCTTTAAACGATTTGTTTTAAAATTAAATTTAAATTATTTTTGTTTTGGCTAAGATATATTCACACATCTAAATAATAGTTTTAATTTTCCAATATACTTTAAATATGTCACTTTCACTGAATTTATATAATGCATTTAAATGTATTTATTTGAATAAATTGATTTATCCTTTGTCCAATGCTATTAAAAATTTAAAATAAGATTTGCGTAAATAATTTTTTTGCCTCATAGTATCCATTTGAATACATTTCCCTTAGTTTGGATACAATGACGCAAAAAAATTATTTACGCAAATCTTATTTAAAATTTTTAATAGCATTGGACAAAGGATAAATCAATTTATTCAAATAAATACATTTAAATGCATTATATAAATTCAGTGAAAGTGACATATTTAAAGTATATTGGAAAATTAAAACTATTATTTAGATGTGTGAATATATCTTAGCCAAAACAAAAATAATTTAAATTTAATTTTAAAACAAATCGTTTAAAGCCACATCAAAGCGTCACTAAAATTTTGATATCATATCTTTTAAAACTCATACTTGGAATTTATGAGAGGTGTAAATGTTAAAGCATCAATGAATAAACTTTTATACATTTTTTTAAATTGAACATAATTTTTGCACATGTGATTATAAAAAAATAAAAAGATGAAATAAATAATATATAGAGAGATTATAATTAATAGCATAGCGTCACTCAAAATTTGATATCATTATTTTTAAGTTCCATATTTAAAATTCTTAGAGCATAAGATAAAGTGCTGCGTCACAAACTTTTAACCCGTTAAGGGTTTTTGTATTGATATCATTACTTTTTTGAGGTTATTGAAAAAACTAAATAAAACAATAAACACACACAAAAAAATTAAATACCAATACAAAGAATTCATAGTCAGGATTTCAATTCACCTTCAATCTCTCCCCCCTCCCTCCCCGCAAAAAAGGATGACCATACTTCAATTTTAAAGAGCACCGTGCAATGAGATTTTTATAAGAACTCTTTGGTAAGATATGGAAGTAATGTACAACATGCATGTTTAGAGGGTATTTCTGTTGGTTTGCTTCAGAGATATAAAAAGCTATGTTAAATTTTACTATATAAAAAAATTACTTTGTTAAGAAAAATAGCAAGAAATATTACTCTTTAAACCTTTATATATATATATATAACAATCATTGCTCACTTATAAAAGTAATTCCATACATTTATATTAAATCCAAAACTACAAATTTCTGCTTCTCCCTTTTCTCATTCCTAGTGCAAAAAAAATTAAACATTATTTAATTTTATATAAAATAATCTTTCACCATCCCTATTTAAAATTCTTTATTAACAATAATAATAAATCATATAAAATAATCCCCTGAGCTCCGAAGATTCCACTTCTGCTTTTGCACCCACCTCTCCAGCTTACCTAAATAATAAAATCTTTCAAAAATTAGTTTGAAAAAAAAAAAAAAAATCTGCAACATTTGTTGCTCACTAACATAAATTATACATAGAATGACACTAAGTGTATAACGCTTCCGGGGTTGAACTCATCCGTTTCCTGATAATCCAAACGCGGCCACGTTAGGCTTAAGCATTCCGATGCCGTATTTGACGACTGCCTTATTTAATCTGTCTATCTATTCGTTGTGTAACATATTCTTCTTCAATTTTTCTCAAACCTTCAAAAAGTATACAATTATAACGCTTTAAGGTCTAATTTAAAAATAAACAGATACCAACAACAGGGTTCCGATGTATACAAGCGATTACCGTTGCCATTCATAAGCACAAATTACAAATCCAAAAACAAATGAATGACTCTTTCAGCTATTCATTAAATGCTCTTAAAATATTTTGCAAAAGCATATTAATATTTTGAAATACGTTTTTCACTTTTGTGTACATTTATTTACAGTTTGAATTCAGTATACACGGTTAAAAATATCGCGAAAAATTACCTCTGTTTTTCAAGGCTATCTATTTTCTGACCAATGAGAACGCTTCATGGTGTTCAGTGAATATAGCTATATTCTGTGATTCATTCCCGTGAATTATTTTGTACCGGATTAACGTTTCCTTTCTAAAAACAAACGTATTTCAAATTATTTAAAGGCTTTATTATGGTTTTACAAATATTTTAAGAGCAAAATCGGATGTCGACCGTATTTTTTAATGATTCGTTCAAAGAGTCATTCAATTGCTTTTGGATTTGGAATTTGTGTTGTACATGTGGCATCACGAGTGAATGTTGATTTGATTTTCAATCTTAAAAGTTTGAGTGAAACGTGCTTCTTTCCCACTATTCGCAAAAGTTACATTTTTAGACAGATTATTCAAAATAAATTAACATTTAAGAGATTACATTAAATTATCTAATATTCTGCTGCGATAACTTCAGTTAAAATTAGATTGGTAGCTTTATCTATCCCTATATGAAAGTAAGCAAACAATTGATTCATTCGTCTTGAACTTTTAAAATATTAAAACAAACGTTTATATGCTCTGTTGCGCCATCTGTCGGTAGTTTAAAAAAAAGAAATTTTCTTTTTAAAATGTTTTTTGAATTCTGAAGACATTGGGGGAAAAATGAATATTTCTTATAAAATGAAATTAGAATATCAGAAATATGTAATGCCGTGTATTACATATATATATGTGTACATATATCAATGCAAAATTTATTACAGGTTTCTTTTACGCATGTTTAAAAAAATCGGGATTTTCTCTGTTCAACTTTTTAAAATTTAAGTTATATAATTAATATTTTGGCAATTAATAAAAACAAATAAACTTTCTGTTGGAATTGTCTTTTATTTTACCCCATACCATCAGATAAAATAGTTAATTGACAATATGTTTTAAAATAGCATTATTAATACTAATTTGAATGTTTTTGTGAAATATTTCTTCAAATTTTGTGAGTGAAGTTCATTTGCATACTTTATAGCAGTATTTTACCAATTCAATTAATAATTTTCTCGCCAATTAAATTTCAATGAAAAATGGGCTGTTTTTACTTTACCCCACCTGACCCTATAAGTCAGACAAGACAAAATTTATTACTTCACAATTCTTTTTATAATGCAATGCTATATAATTTTTTTGAAAACGCAAACACGTCATTCTGACGGGCTATATTCTAGTAAATAAATAAGCACTAACTTCCCTAATGTACAGACAGTCATGGGAAAAAAAGTAAACACCCCCTACTAACTCCCCAACAAATTACCGTAGAAGAAAGTTACTGGTACCGAACGATTGGAAATAAAGTCTACTTTTAAATGTATATAAAATTTGCTTAAGGGGTTATCTACATATTAAAACGAACCATAACTTTGTTTTTTTCAATAGCAGTACACAATTTTTACAGCATAAATGAATTCTACACCATTTAATTAGCCTAAAAACAAATTTTTATGCAATTCGTACTATAAGTTCCCGAGAAATTAATTATTTTAAAACAAGCTTATTTTAAGGGCTGTATCCAAATTGAAATTCGGTACTCGATTGTTAACCGAGAGAGCCCCCTTGTTGATCAAGGCGCCTTAAGCGTCACTCAAGCAGTGAATGAAGTCTGCTAGATTACAGGACAGCGTAAGACATTTCAAAATATCTAGTCACTTCTATCATAGACGGCCCCTTAAACCATAATTTTGCCGTTTTTTAAGAATAATTTGAAAACTATTTGGAAGAAAAATGTGAAATTTTGGATTTCCATAAAGCAGGACTTAATAAATCTAAATCCATCAAAAAAATTTTAGGTTACAATTCATAACTTTTTCGAATATTAATTTCATAATTCATATCATAAAATTATAAAAATTGCAAATTCAACGTATTTATGTTTGGGTATGTTAGTATTTACTGCTACACAAAAAATTAGCACATTAGGAGCATAATATCAGGAGATATGAATAAAAATATGAAAATATAATTTAACATTAGAAGCACTAAATTTTGAATGTTTATAATTCAAAAACTTATTATTCAAATTACTTGAAATTTGGTGCCTAGGCATAGTTTGAACCGAAGATTTGAAATATCTCGTTAAAATTGGGTATTGCCATTGAAAAAAATGAAGTTTGGATTTGTTTTAATATGTAGATGGCCCCCTAAGCAAATTTTATATACATCATTTAAAAATAGACTTTATTTCCAATCGTTCGGTACCAATAACTTTTGTCTACGATAATAATTTGTTAAGGAGTTAGTAGAGGGTGTTTACTTTTTTTTTTCCACGACTGTACATTTCCCCTCTTCTCCCTCCCCCTACTCCCCAACATTAAAAAAATTTAAATCTTTATTTTTAAACAGAAAATTCTTCTATATAAATTATCCTCCTATTCCTCAAAATTACCACTTTCCCACTCCAGCCTAGAGATTTCAATCTTTAAAGCTTTTTAAAAAATCGGATCTGCAAAGTCTTTTGCTTAATAATAAAATATATAATCATGTACACTTTTAATTATTTTTCACACAATCAATTGATGTCATGATAATAGTTGTTCTGAGCGAATATTGTGTTGGCTGGGCTGTCGTACAGATAGCTCAATTGGAAGAGTACTGGCAATTAAAGCCAAGGGTTATTAAAGTTCACTGTAATTCAAGATGTTTAACCCCTTCACGACAAGAGCCCTTTAGTTAATTTTTAACCTTTTACTACAGGTTTTTAAAAACAGAAAATTTTCTGTAATTGAATCACAGAAATGCTCCCATTAAAGAAGGTAAACTTTACAATTAAAAATAAGTGGTGAGAATAATGAAGGATTCTGAACACCTTAAGTGGCCAAGTATACCGGTCGCTCATTCCCAAGGGCTTAAAGATGCTTTTTTGCTATTATAACCTTTAGGATTTACAATATAAAAAAATCTTAATCACTTCTGAGGTAAATAAAGACAGTGGAAAAAAATCAAGATGGCAATGTTTTGATTGGCAAATTCTAAGCTGAGTAATTTGTGCTACAGAATGAAAAAAATATAAAGTTGTAATAATGTCCTCTTGTTACAGATACTAAATCTTTAAGGTTTTTGATGTGTGAACTACATATGAATACAGTAGAAGATCTTTATAATGCACACCTTGCTATGAGAAGTTGTGCGTATTATAGAATTTTGCATTATATAGATCATATTTCATACATCATTAAATTTACTTCGTATACATGCTTTAAATTACATTCCTTGGAACCAGAAAATGTACAAATTATGATATTTTATATAATAGGTATAGATCACACATTATTAAATTACCTTAAAGATATTACCTTGAAATATAACATCCAAATATGCCTGGGCAAAATCATTATAAACAGTGGTAAATCATGACTGACAGTTTTGGGAACACTAAATTAAATGCATGGCTGGCCAATTTATTCTTTTTCACTATTTTTAATAATGAAATCTTTGCCTTATTTTTAGCAGAATTTTCTTCCATTAAATATGGCAAAAATTAAAAACTTTTGTAAAGCATGCATTTTAGTGCTGCAAGAAAAACCTGTCATGAGCTGCTCTGATTATAACACTCATTTACAAAAAATTTTAATGTAATAACAATGTTTTCATTACTCCAAAATAATGTGTTAAAGGCGATAATGTATCATATTTAGTGTTTCAAGAAATAGCAATATTTGTAAAATACATGTGCTTCTTAACTGAAAAATTCATTGTTTATATCTGAGAAATACATTACATCTTCCGCATTAAAATTTTTTAGTGGCAGGCTTTTGTGATTGAACAAGGACTGCTTGCAGAGTGCTTTTAAGGATTTTACAATATAAAATTATGGCTCTTGAACTACTATTAATCAAATACAGTAATAGGGATAAAAAAAATCATTAAATAGTTTATTTTAAAAAATTACTTGTATTTTCATCAGATATACTGATTATTACTACCATATGTTATATGTAACATATTTATTAGAAAAGTTACAACTATTTTCATGAAGTTTTGAATCCCCCCCCCCCCCCATGACATACTGTCAAATTTCGCGAGGTTATTTTTTCTTGTGATGTTCCTCCCCCGACCGAGAATGGAGAGGTTTTTTTACAATCAACTGATTAATTTTGTTTTTCTTTTATTGCTACTTTTTTATGTTAGTGTGGTGATCTTTCAAATGCTATTGCACAACGAGGCGATAAACGCGCTACTCTGTAAGTGGCACGGCAACCCTCCAGTGTACAGGTGGAATTGATAAAAAGAGTTTTTGTAGTCGGAATATGCGGAATGTTACAGAATATTGAATGGTTTAATGAAAGCAGAATAAAAACTTAATATTTAATTTAAGATGCGAGTCAGATTAATATATTAATTGAAATGGTTACTGAGTAATCACTTTATTAGTTTATACAAAGTCTAATTATCATGACAGCTACAATGCAGCTGCTAATGAAATTTTGTGAAACCAATCTTTTATAAATAGTAACATGTTCTGAATTGTTCTTATTTACAATAATACTTCATTACCACAAATACCATATAAGGGAGCTGGCTACTTTTATATTTTTTAAAAGTAAATTATTTAAAGCTTTCTTTTAAGCATATTAACTTTAAAATTAAACAAAAACAAGTATCTTACTTTTGCAAAAAAGCTGTTTTATCTTATTTATCTATAAACTTTAATTACTAAATAAGGAAAAGTATCATGATGAAAATTTTTACTTTTAGGAGCTCAAAACAACCAGTCAGGATAAAATGGTTCATTTTGAGCTAATCGTGATAATTTAAGTATATAAAGTAGAATTTACTACCAGTCAAAAATATGTCCAAGACTGAAATCAGTCCCGAGACTGAAGGTCTTGCACCCATGGCTGTAATCAATTAGCCTAAAAAAATGCTTCAGGTGTTTTTTCTTTTTTTTTTTTTTTCTCTTCTGTTTTTCTTTTGTTACAGAGATAAACGGCAATAAGAATTTTCTTCCCCTTTAGGTTAAATTTTATAAAAATAAAATACTACGATGCTTTAATTTTTGAAGCTGAAAAGAGTTATATAAAAAAAAATAAATAAATAAACGAAAGATGTCATTTTAAGTCAATTTTCGTTTATAATATTATTAGAAACGATTCGCAAATGAATCATTTTATAAACGGGATTGGAAATCTTAATTTTGATTTCGTCATACCTTGTATTTAAATTGTGCGTTCTTTAAAAATGAAAGATTTTGTTTAATTTCTTTAAAAGAAAACTCAAAATTAAATTAGTAATCTATCTGTATTACACTCACATATCACAAGAAATACCTATGACACACATGAACGTTATTTTGTAAGGAAAACAGTTATAAGTATTGTTGAAAATAAAAACAATTCAGAACATTATACTAATTAGAAAGGATCGGTTGCAAAGAATGCTGTCTGGATAATTAGAAATTGTACTCACTTTCTCCCCTTGGAATACCATTTCAAGATCTTTGATATTTCTTATTTCTTCAGTCAACTTCGCGTATCGCGTAGTGATACATGGCGAAGTCTTATGGCGAACGCGATGATTTTTCCTTTCGATACGAGAATTTTCGATAAATATCGAATTTCGATACGAGAATTTTTTTTTAAATGTGAAATATTTTCTCCTTTAAAAATGTTTACTTACTATGAATAACAATGAAATAAAATACCTATAATTACAAAATACTGCTCCATTTAAAAAAATCAGCCTAAGTATTTTAAAGCACATAATAAACTGTTTTCGTAGTTTAAAAAAAGATTTATTGCCAATATTCAGATTTTTAACTGTGACCTAAACCGCGCAAAACCGATGTGCAACGTTCTGTCTGCTAGCCCATAGAATAACATGTAATCCGCGATCCTAAGAAGTCCATTTTTTCATGCGGATTATATAAAAATTAAGAGTTTTCCTAGATACTAGGTTAGTCTTATCCACTTCGTCAAAAACAGATTCATTTTATATATTAATGTTTTTAAAAAAATCTAGACCGTTTCGGAGAAAAAAAAAAAGACAAACTTACACCATCGAAATTGCTTTCAAAATGGGTTTACAGATCTGAAAATATACTGCACGTAGAATTGTAAAAAATTCAGAATAGGATTAGACTGCAGATATAAGACTGTTTTACAAAAATCAGAACAATAGGACCTATATTTGATGAGTTATTAACAGGCGGCTTTTCGCATTTTCTTTGATGTCGAGTTAGCTGTATATATGAGTTCCGCCATCTACGAATTCTACGATACGATACGATACGATTTTAGGCTTAAGGCTGCGTCACTCGGAATACTACCGTCTTCCATGATTCGAGATATGGCACTTATTAAAATTACATTTCGAAACTCGATTACGAGATAGTAACGCGAAAGAAGAATTGGCGCCGCGTTCTGCAAATATTTAACCACGAAATCCCAAGATAAACTGAAATATTTGCATTGTACTAGTCGAGACATGCAACATATTAAAACTTTATCCCGAAACTCGTGGACATGATAGTAACGCTAAAATGACGATTTGGCGCTCTCTACTGCTGATATCACAATAAGATGTGCATCGAAAGATCAGTCATTCATGCTCTGTAATAATCTTGCCCTACATCATAATTTCATTTTGAAACAGGATGGCGTAATAATTTTTTCTCTGTCCGCAGCCTAGTCTACGATGGTTAAACAAAAAATTTGAAAGGCCCGCTACTAGATAATTTGGTTCTTTTAACTTTACTCTCCATATGAAACAAGAATGAAAAATCTTGCATGAAGAATAGATTATAAAAGCATTTCCCATGACTTGCAGAATTTTTCAACGACATTGAGCTGCTTAATACCGTAAAAAAAGTAAACATTTAAAAAAAGGCATAATACTTTTGAAAACCAGATTATGGTCCCTGACCGAAAAAGTAGTTCAATTCTTTTGCGCAGTCCTGTATTTAATCTAAAGATTTGTATATCATTCTATGCATAGTATAATAAAACTTAGTATAGTAAGAAAATGCATAACAGGTTGAAAATTTACCTTCAGCAATTTCTACCCCTATACGGAAACATACTTGAATTATTTTGTACAGCCCTGTATATTACCAATAGATTTTTATATGCCGCACATATTAAGCTAAAATTTAATTAAGGCTAAAACGTGGTTAAAACTACTGAAATGATACTTCCACACATTATTATCCCTGGGAGGTCATGTATTCAGCTCTTTGCGTGGCCCAGTATATGGTTTTATTTATATTATACAAACATCTCTAAGTATACTAAATATAGTTCAGCTTGAAAGAGCATAAAAGTCTCTTTTAAGCCATTCACGCTGATACTCCATAAAGCTTACAAACTCTTTTGTGTAGCCTTGTATATGATCTATATCAGTTATGCACACCGTATTGTAAGCAAAGGTTTAATTAAACTTAAAAACGCATGTCATAAACAAAATCACACTTACAGCAATTATCGCTAATTGAAAGATACAGTACTGTATTCGAATTTTTTGTGTTTCCCTGTAAATGAACGATAAATGCTATGCATATCATGTTATACAACGAGTATTTTGTAGTAAGCCTCAGTTATGTTGTATATCAATTTCATTCTATTTGATGTAGTATAAGAGAACTAAAATACGCTGCAAACTGCTTATCCCCTGACACTATTAAGTAAAGGAATTCTTTTGCGGGGCCCAATAAATGAATAATGAGTTCTTTGGACTCCATATTGTCTAGAATGCGTAGTTAAATGCACATCAATTTCATTATATTTGAAATGGCAAACATCATTAAAATAAACTTAGAGCAATTTTTCTCATTGAACGTAATGCATCGGGATATTTTTGACTGTCCCTGTAGATGAACTATAAATTCTACACACTTTATTTTCAATAGCGATCGTGCTATTGTTAACGTCAAAAACATACAAAAATTTGAAGGAGATTCGGGTATATTTGCGAGTGTTAGAACTCGGACAGACTGAAGACAATCCAAATTCACAAACACTTTTAAACTATGTTGGAAAGTGTTATATACTATTATAATATTTTAAATTATTACAGCAACATTATAAGAAAAGAATAAATTAACACATTTTATCATTAAAATGTTGTTCTGTTTATAAAAGTTATACTTTAAGTTATTTAAATAACAAAGCATTTAAGTGGCCGATTACTGGTCCAGTGATGGCCGAACACTAGAATTGAGTGGCCGACTACTAGACCTTTGCTACTTTTAAGTTTCACTTTTTATAAATAAAAACTATAATCGTTTTTTTTAAAAAAACAATTGCTGAAACAGTAAAAGAAAAGTATACATTAACATGTGTCACTGTTAAAAATGTTGTATTGCTTTTTAAAATTACGCTTTGAGCTATATACTAAAAGAAAGCGCTTAAGTGGCCGACTATTGGTGCTTTTACCCTATATCTTTATTACATTTATTTCTATATGATATGTTATATCTATACAGGCATCCCATGACTTACGTAAGTAATACGTTCCGTAAACTTTTGCGTAAGTCGAATTTGTAAATTCCTTAGGTAAAATTTCATCAGAAACTGCAATATTTATTATATATATGTTACATTATTAGATCTAATTCCGCGATTTCCTTATCTTATTCTTATTTACTACTTTATATTCACTAAATCCTTATCCTTAAATAATCTCTATCGTTAACTCTGTTAAATTCCCTTTAATTTAATGTCTCACTTGTCTAAATCGCTTAAATATTACGCTTTTAGTATTCTTAAATTTAATGTTCCATTTCCGCGCTTTTTTCTTTCGAGAATATTCTTTTAGCTTTCATTTTTACCTTCCCGCGCATTTCTGAGGCTATCCTTTTTCCCTTCAAATTCATCCGCTTGATCTATTCTCACTCTTTATATGACGTGACATTCTTAATTATTCATTGGTTGAGAGCGCGATCTACGTCATATTTGTATCCTTACATTGGAGGAACAAAAAGTCGATACTCGCTGTGTTTCAGCAGAATTTGTTGTATTTCTACTTTGATAACTTCCCCTGGTCGCCGTCTGATATTTTTTATTATCTATAATTGCTTACCCATGATTAAATACTACGTAGCGATGGCTTGATAAAAATGAATCGGTGGAAAATGCACCGTCGAAAGATCTTTCAATAAAAGCCTGAGTTTAAATTACGCATTGTCTCAATTATTACGGAGAAACCTACACTGGATAAATGTGTTACCTGGCCTATCACTCGGTGACTGCAACTACCTTCCAACATCCATGTTGATTTACTACGAAACATTCTATTTCAGCTTAATCTAATGTACGGCTTCCACATTGATTATTCATCTACTATGACATCGAAACTAACCACACTTTCGAATCACCATATAACGTAATATCGTTATATATATGTATATATGTATGTATAATATATATTATTTACACAGTATTATTTTATAAATAAAGTAGCATGGAGCAGTATTTACTTGGATATAAACTATAAAAGTATGAAAAAATATAAAACAAACTAAAAGAACACTTTTCAAATAAAAAGTATCTCGTGGAATATGGAATTTATAAATTTAACATTGATGAATTAATTTATATCAATTTTGAATCTCCATCAAACGAACAGCTCTGAAGCTGGAAGAAAAAATACACTCGTTCTTCTTCACCGAAACTTTAAAATTAGGTTTCGTTATGGTTATAATTCAGCTAACAAAATTGTAACGGTTAAACAGACTTTTTTTTGGCTCATTTTAATCAGACTTGTGTTTGTTTTGTTAACACTTAAATGCATAATGATGCAAATTTGTATCACTTTTTATTTAACTTTTAATAAATAAATTAAGTTCTTCCCAACCACTATATTTATAATCACACAAATATGCTACTAAATAAGGTTGAAAATCTATCTTAAAATTTCTGGTGTCTAATCCTTAATATAAATATAAAAAAACACAATTCTAAAAGAAAAATTCATGCATTTAAGGGTTAAAGATTTCATTGTATATCCCAATAAAAATATAATTATATCTAATATATTAAACTATATTATTGTTGTGTTTTTATCTGCATATTTTATTTATAAAAAAGTCCTTCCGGCCAGTGCCGGGAGGAAGAGGTAGCTTTCATAATCCTTATTTAAAAAAAGCCAACTTATATCATGCAAACACACGAAGCTCAATTTAGTGGAAACCGAATATAGGAGATTCAATACTAATTTTTATCAATATAATGAATGAGAATTTCGCGAAATTAGTCAGCTTTATCCAAGCTGCTTTTCTTTAAAGTAACTTATATTTGGCTGCCAAATTCGGCAATTTCTTAAAGTGCCTGTCATTTTAAGACAACATGGTGGATGAGGCTAAGCAGTGAACTTGGTCGAGACCTTAGTAATTGCTGTGCACATGCTCACTCACATCGGAATCGGTTAATATATAGGAGTGCTGTCGCATGCAAAAAATCAGATTTTTCAAAATGTCACCACAATAGAAATTGAAACTGCTATATCTGAGCCATTTTTTAAGGTAAAGACAAACAAAAAATGATCCTGAATCCTTATATCAAGATCAAATACTTAAGAAAGAAACCTTTTTCAATTTCTAATTTTTTTGCACCTCACTTTAAATATATATATATTTTTTAATTTAATGGCCGCCATTTTGAAACAAGATGGCTGATGAATCTGGCCAGTGAACTTGGTCGAGGTGTTGATGTATACTATCCACATGCCTTCTTACATCGAAATAGGCGAATACGTGTGTTATCGCGTGACAAATACAAGATCGTTTCAAAATGTTAGCCTTGCTAGAAATTCAAAGTGCTATAAATCAACCATTTTTTTAAGATATCAACAAAAGAACAAATTTTCAGAAACGAAAACTGCTCCGGAATCTTTGTATCAAGGCCAAACACATAAAAAAAATCTTTTTCATTTTCCAATTTTTTAATACCTCATTTTGAATTTTAAATTTAATTTTTTTTAAAATGGCAACCCTTTTGAAACAAGATGGCGAATGAAACTGGCCAACGAACTCGGTCGAGACATTGGTATGTACTATGTACAGACCAAGTTACATCCAAATAGGTTCATAAATACGCCTGTTATCGCGTGACAAAAATCAGGTCGTTTTAAAATGTCAGCCACAAGAGAAATTCAAAATGCTATTACTCAGCCATTTTTTTTTTAGATATAGACGGAAGAAAAACTGTTCCGGAATCTTTGTATTAAGGTCAAACACATACAAAAAAAATCTTTTTAATTTTCCAATTTTTTGGTATCTCATTTAAATTTTTTTATTTTTTTATTTTTTTAAATGGCCGCCATTTTGAAACAAGATGGCGGATGAAGCTGGCCAACGAACTCGGTCGAGATATTTGTATGTACTATGTACACACCAAGGTACATCCAAGTCGGTTCATAAATACGCCTGTTATTACGTGAGAAAAATCAGGACGTTTCAAAATGTCAGCCACGCTAGAAATTCAAAATGCTATAACTCAGCCATTTCTTAAGATATAAACGAAACAAAAACTGCTCCCGAATCTTTTTATCAAGGTCAAACACATAAGAAGAAAATATTTTTTCAATTTTCAATTTTTGGTACCACATTTCAAATTTAAATTTTTCTTAAAAATTTAAATGGCCGCCATTTTTAAACAAGATGGCGGGTGAAGCTGGTCAACGATCCCGGTCGAGACATTGGTATGTACTATGTATAAACGAAGTTACATCCAAATCGGTTCATAAATACGCCTTTTATCGCGTGACAAAATTCAGGACGTTTCAAAATGTCAGCCACGCTCGAAATTCAAAATGCTATAACTCAGCCATTTTTTAAGATATAGACGAAACAAAAACTGCTCCGAAATCTTTCTATAAAGGTCAAATACATAAGAAAAAATATTTTTCCATTTTCAATTTTTTGGTACCACATTTCAAATTTTAAGTTTTTAAAAACATTTTAAATGGCCGCCATTTTGAAAGAAAATGGCGGATGAAGCTGGCCAACGAACTCGGTCGAGAGATTGGTATGTACTATGTACACACTGAATTACATCCAAATCGGTTCATAAATACGCCTTTTATCGCGTGACAAATTTCAGGACGTTTCAAAATGTCAGCCACGCTAGAAATTCAAAATGCTATAACTCAGCCATTTTTTAAGATATAGACGAAACAAAAACTGCTCCGGAATCTTTGTATAAAGGCCAAATACATAAGAAAAAAATATTTTTCCATTTTTAATTTTTTGGTATCACATTTCAAGTTTTAATTTTTTTAAAAATTTTAAATGGCCGCCATTTTGAAACAAAACGGCGGATGAAGCTGGCCAACGAACTCGGTCGAGAGATTGGTATGTACTATGTACACACTGAATTACATCCAAATCGGTTCATAAATACGCCTTTTATCGCGTGACAAATTTCAGGACGTTTCAAAATGTCAGCCCCGCTAGAAATTCAAAATGCTATAACTCAGCCATTTTTTAAGATATAGACGAAACAAAAACTGCTCCGGAATCTTTGTATAAAGGTCAAATACATAAGAAAAAAATATTTTTCCATTTTTAATTTTTTGGTATCACATTTCAAGTTTTAAATTTTTTTAAAAATTTTAAATGGCCGCCATTTTGAAACAAAACGGCGGATGAAGCTGGCCAACGAACTCGGTCGAGACATTGGTATGTACTATGTACACACCGAATTACATCGAAATCGGTTCATAATTACGGTAGTTACAGTGTGACATAGGTCAGATATATATATATATATATATATATATAGATATATATATATATATATATATATATATATATCAATTTTGAACGGAGGTTGGTTTCGGGGTCTGGGGGTCATGATCGATGAAAATATACCAAAATTTTTTGAAATCGCTTTCCTCCGAACGGCTGCAATAGGTAGCTTTTTTGTAAAGAAAGCTACCTAACAGTTAACAAAAGTATGCAAATGCGTATCAAACGCGCTAGTAAGTTCATAAATGTAA
The DNA here is from genome assembly GCA_963932465.1 of Maratus speciosus. Lineage (NCBI taxonomy): Eukaryota > Metazoa > Arthropoda > Arachnida > Araneae > Salticidae > Maratus > Maratus speciosus. Next base: position 294,264,597 of record OZ010793.1, on the reverse strand, counting down.
TTTTCGAAATTTCTTACGTAATGCGAATTTACGAAAGTCGAGTATTAAGTAAATCGAGGGATGCCTTTACATGGTGTATCTATTATGCCACGTCTATCTTTGGTCTGAGATTAAAATTAACATTTTTATACACTGTAAAAAAAATAATGCCAGTTTTCCGGTAGGAATCGGAAAAATAGTTGCCCTTATTGTACCGGAATAATTTCCAACCCAGCTCGAAATAAAATCCATAAAATCGGAATAAAATCCGTAAAATACCGTTTTACTGACTATTTCTTTATTTTTATGGATTTTATTCTGAGCTGGGTCGGAAATTATTCCGGTACGATAAAGGCAACTATTTTTTCGATTCCTACCGGAAAACTGGCATTATTTTTTTTACAGCGTAGAACTAGTTATTTTTTAGTAAAAAAATCTCTCTCGGTGAATACTCTTAATTGCAATGACAATGCTTTTTCGATTATATGAAATTAAATAAAATATTATCAATAAAGAAATGTTATTATCGAAATATTAAATAAACTTTTAAGACAGATTTTTATATGACAGAAAACCACGTTTTTGCCCAAAAGTTTTCTTACAAGAGAGCAAATTCAAAAAGTATATGAAACTTTGGGAATATGTAGCGGTTATATTGGGTAAGGCTACTATATATATATGTATATATACCGAGTGAGCCAAAAGTTCGTTAAAACTTTAAAAACGCATAAAAAAGGAGGAAATTAGGATAAAGGAGAGCGGTTTGCAAGAAAGGATTCTCAAGGTAGTCGAATTTTTTCTACCAGAGAAAAAAAAAAAAAAAAAAAAAAAGGTTAAAAAATCACATGTAGAGGGCGCTGACAATCCGAAACACAATAAACAGGGTAACAATACGCTCCATTTATTTGTTCTTCCAATAACAAATGTTCAACATGACTTCCAGAACATTCTACGAGACTATTGTTGTCATGTTCATTGTGTTTCGGGTCGTCAGCGCCTATATGTGATTTTTTAACTTTTTTTTTTTTTTTGCTGTTAAAAAATTCCGACTACCTTGCAATCTTGCAAACCGCACTCCTTTGTCATAATTCCCTCCCTTTTTATGAGTTTTTAACGTTTTAACGAACTTTTGGCTCACCCGGTATATATATATATATATATATATATATATATATATATGTGTGTGTGTGTGTGTGTGTGTGGTGATTTTACTGGCTTTTGAAGGAATATGGCAGGGTTTTTTAAAAGGTTGTCACTATTTGCGATGATTGAAGGCATGGATGCAGTCGAATATTGGCGTGCAGCGAATGGTGGCATAATGAAATGGAATCCACAGAAAATTTGCCCAATGAAAAGCCACTCATTTAGAAAAGTAGACTGTTTATTCTTTATATTTTATGTCACGAAACTACCTTCCACAATACTCATTTTCATATAACGGTGCTAAATAAATCGATGTTAGAGGGGATCCATTCAACTGAGTACGTTGACTTTACACCAAGCAGCCGAAATTTATTTTAACAATCAAAAACATGGCAAAAAGTGAGCTCCTAACCTCATGCAAGGCAATTTAAGGGGATTCTGCGCGTAAAGTTGCCGACGCCACGGCGTAGATCTGGACGAATCAGGAATCGGCGCAAGCTAAATAATCCAATCAGAGCAGGCGGAATTAATATCGCGGGCGCATCAATTTCGTAGTGATAAGTTGCTCTGCTGAAAAGCACGCGAAGGGAGAAGTTTAGAATAAAATAAGAAATAAAAAGAAAATGGTAAAATAAAAACATTCGAAATGCTTTGGCGTCTCGGTTATAGCATTGGGAAATGTAATAGCTTTAACACGTTCACGCCGGCGTGCATCACCGGTGGGTCACGCTTCTCTGTCGCGTCGGGCGGCGTGCATCACCGGTGGGTCACATTCCATTGTTTAGTAGAAGCCGTGCACTATAGTTGGGTCACACTCAACTATGTCATAGACGGCGTGCACTGCAGGTGGGTCACACTTGAATATTCAAAAATTCAGTAGTAAAAACAATTCAATATTATAAACTATATATATTCACGACGGGAAACGAGAATTCTCGTTTTCTTTCAAAAGATATCATTGCCTAAGGGCGTGGCTTCTACCTTACAGATGTATTTATATCATGTTGTCCATATTTCTTTAGATTTTAAGAAGTTTTATATTAAATTCGCACATATGTAATCAATAAAATTATGTCTCTAAGTAATTTGCTTACTTCTTACGAGCTTTCAGACATTCACAATCAACTCTGTTTGTTATATTCGAGTTCAATTTAATAAATATGAGATGAGCGTGTCATTACATACAGTGTCTGAATAAGCGAAAGTACCACGCCGCTGCCAGATGAAACAAAACATGAATTCGAGCGAAGCCTCACAGCGAAAAATATGAGTATAGGCGCCGGCCTGAACGTGTTAAGAAAGATTTTTATGAACAAAAAATGCTTTTTAGATTAGAAATTGGAATAAGAATAATATAATACGCGTTTAAAATAAAAGAAGTTTAAATAGAAATAATTAGTAAAATATTATTAAGAGATAGTTTTTATTGATCAAATTCATTTTACGGAAGTAAATTTTACCGCGGAATATTTTTGACTTAATGTTATTACTCAATAATGGTAAGAGATAGAGAAAAAAAATTTAAGTAAAGAATTTCTTCTTTCTATTAGTTCTGTCGAAAACAAGCAAAATATCAATTGTTATAACATTAAACCAGTTTCTAAACAGAAATTTTTTAAAAATTATAATATGCATTTTGTAGACCTACTTTTATAGACCTTCTTATTTAAAACTTATTTCATTGTTAATAAAAACGTGGTATTTCTTGTTTTGATTAATTATAGGTCTTGTCTAAAAAATAAATAAATAATTCTGTGTGTTAAATAGTAAAACCTACTAAAAAGGAATTGCAAGGGACCGGAGAAAAATCAGTACATCTGCATGAGGCTTTTACACTGCAATATTTGAGATTATTTGCTGATACGTTTTATGTATTATTTATTTTTTATTTAACTGCAGTTTTTAATGAAACAACGTGTTTTACCAAAATTTAAGTCTATTATGCTAAATAATTTTCAACAAGGGTGGAAAAGATGCGCAGTAGTGTGTCGATTGTCACCACTGAATTGTAACAGTGTTCTTCCCCTTATTTAATGAAAAAATATCTTTGATTTAATAAGGATATTAATATTCTTATTTAACTCTTATTTTATTGTAACTAAAAATGAGGTATTTCTTGTTTTGATTAATTATAGTTCTTGTATAAAAAATATATAAATAATTCTGAATGTTAAATAGTAAAACCTGCTAAAACGGAATAGCAAAGGACTGGAAAAAATTCCACTTTTGACAGTTTTCGTCTTAGCCGATACACAGTATTGCCCTTAAAATTGAATTAAAAGAGTACTGCCTCCTTTGGACCATGGAAAATTTCGGTTTAAGGTCGTATTACGCCATAGACTATTTCCGTTTTCAAAGGTTTTACTGTAATAATTATCTAACGAGCGATTGACGGCTTGAAGAGTATCCATCATAAGTGTAAAATATATTAATAAAATGCAATACTCTATTAAAAAAATCTGTAATTTTATTACGAATTTCCTAGGAAACTGAGACGCTTAGAACTTTTTATGTAACTGAAAAAAAAAAAAAATCAAGTAATTATCCCGGGTTACCGATAAAATTTTAGTAGGCATACAGATTTCTGTAACTTTGCAAAAACTAGTTTTCTAGATTTACATCTTTTTTCTTTATAGAGTACAGAATAAAATTTTAGTAAGTATCAGTTTAGTAACCGATTTCTGTAGCTTTTACAAGAACTAGTTTAGTAGATTTGCATCTTTTTTTTTTTTTTTTTTTTTTTTTTTTTTTTTTTTTTTACAGTGTACTCCGAAAATAGAATAAATTATTATATATAAACCTTTTCACAAAAATCGTAAATCTATTCGTTGTTATGGTGAAACTCTCAAAAAACGTTTTTGAAGCATAGAATTCGTTGCACTATGCGCATTGTACAAAGGTATGTTCACATACAAAGCAGTGAAAACTGTGCACGAACTCATGGGGTGAAAAGGGAAAATTTATTATATTTTTGAATTCAGTTAGTTCCTCATCAATATATAAATTTTTATACTACACTGTAAAAAAATCTGTAAAGTTACTATAGTTTTCCTAGGAAACTGGGATTCCTAGAACTTTTTATGTAACGGCAACAACAAAACAGATACAGTTTTGCAACCGAGAAACTGGGATGCCTGGAACTTTTCATGTAACTGCAACCAGGGTTACAGATAAAATTTTAGTAAGATTACTGTAATTTTAGCAGATTCATTTGTAAAATTACAGATTTCTGTAGCTTTACAAAAACTAGTTTTGTAGATTTACAGCTTTTTTTGTACAGTTACAGATGAAAGTTTAGTAAGCATGTAACTTTACATCTGTAGAACTACAGATTTTTTTAGAGTGTACGCATAACAAAACAAATAATGATACTTTTGTACAAAGTTGCGTGTGAATGAGGGACTATGATTTACGCACATTATTTCGTGCATGTAAATCAATAACATAATTAAACTATAACTTAAAAACTTGGAATCTCCAATCGCACTTGGAAAATTTCCTCACAAAAATTTTCCAAATGCGGAAGCTACATACGTCAAGAGGTTGTATTAAAGCTGTAATTTTCTTTGATATCATCATATTTACTTTTTGTTACACATTTACTTACACATTTGTTAGATGGTATAATATTTTGCAGTGTAGAATAAAAGTAAAAATTAAAAGTAAAAATTTTATAAAAGTAAAAATAGACACTTTTTTATAAGCATTCAATATTTATCTTGAAAACCCACCGAACTTACAGAAAATTCACTGCTTTTTTATATTTCGTAGAAAGCGCAAACAAGTGAATTTATTAAAATATATATAACTTTTGGTCTGTTTTTCTTTTTAAGATATGGCAATTGGAAAGAAAAAATGAAACATTATTTACACTACCTTTTTAGGATTTCGATCTTTTTACGAAATATATTTATGTACCAAGTAAGCTTTTTTGGTTATTAAGTCTGGCTTAACATGAAATAAAACTTCGTCATTTTACGATTTTTATGTAAATTCTTAGTGTGACGAGTTATTATGAGACGAGTTTCACTGAATAATTAAAAAAAAAAATCTCATCTTTATCATGCATATTCATTTATGTACTATTAATTATTTAATTGACCTTTATTTTTAATAGTTGAATAAATTTTGAATTTTCTTAATTTTAATTATTTTACTGTATTACTTTATTATTTTTCTTAGTTATTTTAACATTTTCTTTTATTTTAAGCATTTATTATAATTTCCAGGGGATTATCACAATCAAATTACTATTTTAAAAATGTAAACAAAACAGTGATCAGAAATCCACAAGACCTCTGGATACAATCTATGTTGATTTGAGAGAGTCTATTGTACATCTTTAGGTTTTTTTTAAATTTAAAAGACTATTTAGAATTTAAATTTATAATTTTATTTGAATTTATGTACTTTCATCCGAAAGCACTGTTTTTACAAAATAATAACAATATTAAATGTTAAATTAATTTTATGCATTATTAATTACTATGCATTATTAATAATTTTAAATTGATAATGTTATTTGAATTTATTTAAATTCCTTCAAAAACACAGTTTTCACAAAATAATAACAATACTAAGTGTTAAATTAATTTTATGCATTATTAATTATTTACTTAACCTTTATTTTTAACACTTTAATAATTTTTAAAATTTTGATAATTTTCATTATTTTACATTATTATTTTATTATTTTCCTTAATTATTTTAACATTTTACTTTCTGGTAAAAATTTATTAAAATTTCGAGTGCATTATCATAATCAAATTACTATTTAAAGAATGTAAACAAAGCAATGACCATAAATCCGCAAAATTCTAAAATCTGCTCAACCTCTGGTTTCAAGAAATGCTTATTTAAGGGAGTGTACTGTACTTCTTTTGATTTTTTTAAACTAGAATTTCAAAGACTATTTAGAATTTTAAGGGATAATATTATTTAAACATTACACCACAATAACAATACTAACTATTAAATTAATTTTTATACTGTACAAAAAAAAAAAAAAAAAAAACCACTCCCTAGGCACCCCCTAACACACAGCATATCTTTATGAACTCATCTGCGCAAAGTATGGTCCCTTGTGGCTTCTGTAATTCTATGCTACCTGGGTGTTTTATATAAGTCTCTTGATCACAATCAGAAAAAGAAAATAAAACTACAAAATACATAATATGAACACTTTAAAAGGATCACTGTTTTGCTTAAAAGGCGACAAAAATAACAATAATAAAGATGTTACAAGTTTAAAAACATACATTTTATTTAAAACTTCTTAGTACTTTCGGCCTACAATTCACTCGGCCATCGTCAGAGAATATTTTATTAATTGCTGTTCCATTCATACAAATACGTCACTTCGTTTGAAATGGGAGTCTATAATTATTAAGGTAGCTGAAAGTAGAAGTAGCAGTATCTTGGATTGAACTTATATAGAGAAAAATATATTTAACTGCCATTTCATTTATTTAAATACGTCACTTTGTTTACATACGTCACTATCATTTTAAATATGTAGATGGACAGTTGTGGAAGTCGCAGTGTTTCGGATTAAACTTGCGTTGAGGAAAATATTTAACTGCCGTATGCCACTTTGCGCAAGTTTTCAGGATTTATTTTCAGGATATTTAACCATATATTGGGATATTGTATGATAGGGCTTACATACTTAATTGTTTTAACACAGAATTTTACAGATTCTCCGATAGTGGGTGCGTACACTGTAAAAAAATCTGTAACGTTACTAAAGTTTTTCTAGGAAACTGAGATTCCTAGAACATTTTATGTAACGGCAACAATAAAAATTCATGTAACAGATACACTTTTGCACCGAAAATCAAAACATCTGCAAGGTTACTAAAATTTGTTTTAGGAAACTGGGATACCTAGAACTTTTCATGTAACTGCAAACAGGGTTACAGATAAAATTTTAGTAAGATTACTGTAATTTTAGCAGATTAATTTCTAAAGCTACAGATTTCTGTAGTTTTACAAAAACTAGTTTTGTAGATTTACATCTTCTTTTGTACAGTGCACAGATAAAATTTTAGTAAGCATGTAATTTTACGTCTGTAGAATTACAGATTTTTTTTTCAGTGTATAAAATAAGACTATTTCAAAATTGACGAGCTATTTCTCTGTTATGAAAAGAATCGTTTGTTACGAAGCCGTGGTTTATTTTGCATAGATCCTAAATCTTTTCCCGAATACAATGAAATTTGCCGTATGCGTTCTCCCAAAACGTTAAACCCCAGTTTCTTCAGAATTTCACAAAACTTGCTTCAAAAGGCTGCTGAGCTTTTAATAACTGTTGGTTCATGTTTCATTCGACAATATATATGAGATGAACAAAATTTCGTTTCAATATGCAGAGCTCTTTATTCTTTGGAAATTTGAAAATTCATTTTTATATTTGATGCTTTTTTTAATTTTCTTTTAGCGCATTTTGGGATTTCTTATTTTTATTTTTTTACATTATTTGATACATACCGATTTTGATCTTTTTTTGGTAAGTCAAATTTGGTATTTTTTTTAATTAAAAAATTGACAAACATAACTAATTTTTCTACATGATTTTCAAAGGTACTCTAGTGCGAAGCATTTCTGTTGCAAAAAATCTTTATTACATTGAAATTATTTCTTTATGTTCTAATAATGAAGATTGAATTTTAAAATATTAATTTTTATTAATTTTTTTTTTTGTGTGTGTGTGTGTAAGGCGCGTTTTTTACTGAAAAGTTATAATTGTAAAAGCGAAGCATTTGAAAATTTGAAGAAAATATTTTCAATTAGACAAGTTTAACAATTAAATAGTGTCTATTTATCCAAACACTGAAAAGGACTCTTTTATATAAAAAGTTTCTTATTTCTTGATAATAATAATAACAATAACAATAATAATAATAATTATTATTATTATTCTTGTAAATAAGAAGCTATTTAAAATGTAACAGAACATTACTCTGTTATACAAAACTTACTATTTTTTTTTTCAATTTTGATATACAGGATGACCATGAAGTGTTCTGAGACTTCTGCGGCTAATCTACTGGCCGAAATGTAACATCATCTAGGGTACGTGCACAGCGGAGCTTGCTGATTCGATATCTGAAGGGGAAAAAAATAATACCAATATGCCCCATTAGAGGAATTTTTGGCGCGAAAGAGTTTGGTAAGATTTGTAATAAGTAACACTGCAAACACAAAATTTTCCACAATAAATGACAAAGTTTATTGTTAATTACAATTCTATTTCAATATGACCACCGTTCTGATATTCCAATATCCGCATACGGCAAAACCCCTTTTCTGCAGCTACCTAAAATTCGAATTCACATATCCATTGGCGCAGTAAAGTTAACTCCTGAACTACGTCGTATAGAAACCCAAGTTAATTTAAATAGCTTCAACCGCGCCCAAAGGTTTCAGTCAGTGGCGCCAACTCATATGGGCCCATGGGGAGCGATCCCACACAATAATTTGATCTCTTCGCCCGCCCAATTTTCATTCATTTATTTCGTTATGCAGTCAACCATTTATTAATTTAATCGCTGATATAAAATTTGGTTTTATTGCGTTCTCAAAATAATTGTGTCTGAAAAATAATAAAGACATCAATTAGATTTACAGAAGCAGTGGCAGCCCCTTCAGCGGATGTATAATTAATTTTTTCTCAAAAGCATATTTCCCGTATATTTTGTCACCTGTTTTAATGTCTTGAATCAATAAAGGACTTGGGTGACTAAAATGTATGTTTTTCTTGACATTTAGTTTTTTGCACTTTCATCATTTTTTATGCTGTTTATAATAAATATTAATGTTTTTGTAAGAAAGAATTTATGAGAACATAATTTAATAAAATAATTTATTAAATTACATTTAAATTTAACAAAATTATATTTTACTTAGACAAACTGTAATTTGACTTCGAATTATCATCTTTAGTTCGTCTTTATCATCTTAACTTCTTTGAATTATCATCTCGACACATACGCACTAAGAGGAATAAAATTGTATGTATTACTTTATGCAAACATGTTTGAGCCCTTCCAATGTTTTTCCAAAGTTGGCGCCACTGGTTTCAACCCCGTATATAGCCGTAGTCAAGGGGTTAAACAGAAAATAGAGAAATCTCATAAACATACATCTGCTTAATTCAAAGTTGAAATTCAAAAGCAGTTACAATTTATAGGTTTTAACTAACGAAACTGTTACACTGATGAACGTTCTTTCAGTTCGTTATCGGAGAATAAATTGTTTGAATAGAAAGCTGCCGGCGGCGGCTACAAGTTTTTTTTTTCTTCATTTTTTTTCAAGAATGAACCACATTTTACGCCTAGTGCCGAGTTTTGGTACTATTTTTTTTAATATAAACCGCATGCTACACTGTGTATGTACACTAAATGGTGTTACATTTCTCCCAAAAGATTAGCCACTAGAGGGCCCATAACACTTTACATAATTTTATGGCCACCCTGTATATTTTGCTATAGAATATTTATTGAATAATTACAAAAGCAACCTAATTTCACTATCTGCGAAAAATACTCCTTAGGAAAAGTGTACTTGATCACAATAACATATGCAAATTCAATTATGAACACTTAGTTCAAAATCATCAATGTTTTATAGATTCAATTAAAGTGTTCTTGATCACAAAAACATATGCAAATTCTATTATGACCACTTAGTTCAAAATCATCCATGTTTTATAGATTCAATTAAAGTGTTCTTGATCCCAATAACATATGCAAATTCAATTATGAACACTTAGTTCAAAATCATAAATGTTTTATAGATTCAATTAAAGTATTCTTGATCACAATAACATACGCAAATTCAATTATGAACACTTGGTTCAAAATCATCCATGTTTTATAGATTCAATTAAAGTGTTCTTCATCACAATAACATATGAAATTCAATTATAAACAGTTCAAAATCCTCATTGTTTTATAGATTCAATTAAGAAAACACATGCACTTTCAAAACACGTAGCCTTATTTTGCATTAGTGGTCTTACATAATAACGAAACTAATTATTATTCTGGATTTTTGTATTGCGCCAAAAAATATGCTCCTTTACGAGGAAAAGTAAATAAATTCTTTATCACAATCAGTAAACGAAAAATATTTCGAATTGGACGATCGCTTTCTTTGTCAAAAGAAAAAAAAGTCATACTTTTCCTCCGAAACCGTGATTTATTTTGCATAGATACCGAATCTTTTCCTGAACACAATGAAATTTTCCGAATGCGTTTTCCCAAGATGTTAAACTTAACTTCAGTTTCTTAAGAATTTCACAAAGCTTGCTTGAAAAAGCTGCTGAACTTTTAATTTCTTTCAGTTCACATTTCGTACAATATATAAGATATAAGATGAACAAAATTAACTTTTGAATATCTAGAAAGATTGTAAGTATTACTGGGAAATAAAGAGCGTTTAGCAAATGCATTTGTATGGTTGAGTGCAGAAAATTCATTCGTTTTGGTGGGTTTTGAGATAGCTTATTAATATTTTTTATATTAATAAGCTATAATAATTTATAATGGACAATATTTTTCGTACATTTATTTCGTAAATTACATTTGATACTTATTTTTAAACAAAAATTGAAAGTAAGTTTTACAGACACGACTGGTTTAATTGCTTATTTTTGTTTATTTTTTAAAGACTACGCTACGAATTATTTCCGTTGTAAAAAATCTATATTACATAGAAATTATTTCAACATTTTCTAGAACAAAAAGCGAAAATGACTTGTTAGTTGTATTTTCAGTTATTAAGTAAAGGACGAGTTTTTTGCTTCAATGTACTAGTCAAGGTTTTTAGTTATGATTGGTAGCAAAATTGTTACTTTTCGCTTTACAACTTAGAAAAAGAATTATCAAACCCAATACACGAAACAAATGTGTCAAATCATTGCCTATAAAATAATGAAAAATAAATAAATAAATAAAACAACCTATATCAAAAGGCTCAGAAAACAAATGAAATTATGTGCTAAAATTTAAGATCGAAAAATTGCTTTGCAAAATGATCCAGAAATACTTACAATCATTTTGGCTGCTAATTTTTTTTTTTTTTTTTTTGCTTACTTTATGTATTGTAGATCGAATTGTGAATTGAAAGAATTTAAAAGATCAACAGTTTTTTAAGCAAGCTAAAATTTTTAAGAAACTGAAGTGTTAACGTTCTGGGAGAACGCATACACAGATTTTCATTGTATTTTTTTTATATTATTTAATGGATTATGTTTTTCTTACATTTATTTCATAAATTACATTTGAAAAATATTTTTAAACAAAAGTTGAAAGTAAGTTATATAGACAAGATTGGTTTTATTGCATATTTCTGTTTATTTTTTAAAGACTGCACTAGGAATTATTTCCGCTGTAAAAAATCTCTATTACATAGAAATTATTTCTATATGCTGTAGAACGAAAAGGGAAAATAACTAGGTATTTGTGTTTTCATTTGTTAAGTAAAACACGAGCTTTGTTTTGCTTCAGTGTACTAGTCAAGGTTTTTAGATTAGTAGCAAAATTGTTACTTTTCGCTTTACAACTTAGAAAAAGAATTATCAAATCTAATACACGAAACAAATATAACAAAACATTGTCTATAAAATAACGAAAATAAATAAAACAACATATATCAAAAATCACATAAAACGAATAAAATTCTGTGGTAAAATTTAAAATCTAAAAATTATTTTGCAAAATGATCCAGAAATACTTACAATCTTTTTGGCTGCTGAAAAAAAATTGCCTATCTTATATATTGTAGATCGAATTGTGAATTGAAAGAATTTAAAAGATCAACAGTTTTTTAAGCAAGCTAAAATTTTTAAGAAACTGAAGGTTAACGTTTTCGGAGAACGAATTTTCATTGTATTTTTTTTATATTATTATTTGATGATAATGTTTTTCGTACATTTATTTCGTAAATTACATTTGAAAATTATTTTTAAACAAAAGTTGAATGTAAGTTATACAGACACGACTGGTATTATTGTATATTTCTGTTTATTTTTTAAAGACTGCACTACGAATTATTTATGCTGTAAAAAATCTGTATTACATGGAAATTATTTCTATATGCTGTAGAACGAAAAGTGAAAATAACTAGGTATTTGTGTTTTTAATTATTAAGTAAAACAGGAGTTTTTTGCTTCAATGTACAATGTACAATCAAGGTTTTTAGATATGATTGGCAGCAAAATTTTTAGTATCCGCTTTACAACTTAGAAAAAGAATTATCAAACCTAATACAAGAAATAAATATAAGAAAACATTATCTATCATACAATGCAAAATAAATAAAACAATCAATACCAGAAGGCGCAAAAAGTAAATAAAATTCTATGCTAAAATCTAAAATCTAAAAATTAATTTGCGAAATGCTCCAGGAATACTTACAATGTTTTTGGCAGCTGAAAAGGAAATTTTATCCACTTTTTATATTGTAGATCGAATTGTGAATTGAAAGAATTTAAAAGATCAACAATTTTTTAAGCAAGCTAACATTTTTAAGAAACTGAACGTTAACGTTTTGGGAGAACGCATAATAGAGATTTTCGGTATATTTTTTTATATTATTTAATGGATAACGTTTTTCTTACATTTATTTCGTAAATTACATTTGATAATTATTTTTAAACAAAAGTTAAAAGTAAGTTATACAGACACGACTGGTTTTATTGCAAATTTTTGTTTATTGTTTAAAGATTGCACTACAAATTATTTTCGCTGTAAAAAATCTGTATTACATAAAAATTATTTCTATATGCTCTAGAACTAAAAGTGAAAATGACTAGTTAGTTGTGTTTTCAATTATTAAGCAAAAGACGAGTTTTTTGCTTCAATGTACTAGTCAAGGTTTTTAGATATGATTGGTAGAAAAATTTTTACTTTTCGCTTTACAACTCCAAACCTAATACACGAAACAAATATAACAAAACATTATAAAAATAGCAAATAAAACCTTTGTACAAGAATATTAAAAAGCAGAAAACGAATGTTTAAACGTTAGTCCAGCCTTGCTTTTTCTAGCACGCTGTGCTCTATATCTTGCACTGATGAAGAATCTCGCTAGTAGATTTGAAACAGCTGTTTGCTGTTTTTATGTATTATTTGTGCATTTTTAAACATTGGTTTTCTGCTTTATAATAACAAATCATTGTCTATAAAATAAGAAAAAATAAATAAATAAATAAAACAACCTATGTAAAAAGGCTCAAAAAACAAATAAAGTTCTGTGCTAAAATTTAAAATCTAAAAATTACTTTGAAAAAGACTCCAGAAATACGTACAATCTTTTTGGCTGCTGAAAAAGAAATTTTATCCACCTTTTATATTATAGATCGAATTGTAAATTGAAAGAATTTAAAAGATCAGCAGTTTTTTTTGTTTTTTTTTCCAAAGAAAGTTAAAATTTTTAAGAAACTGAAGGTTAACGTTTTGGGAGAACGCATACGGAGATTTTCATTCTATTTAGAAAAAGATTCGGTCTCTATGCAAAATAAATCATTGTTTCGGAGGAGAATTTTATAAAAGAGAAAATGTCTCTTCATATTCGAAATAGTTTTCTTTTCTTATTTTGATTGTGATCAACAAAATTTTTATAAACGTGTTTATTTTTCGGCTGAATATAAATTTTTAGCTTAATAGTTAGATTTTTTTTTAAATTATTCTGTTAAAATTCTAATACAAAATAAATTATGAGTTGGAGGAAAGTGTAATTCTAAATATTTTTTTTATTGTTATCAACAACACTTTTACATAAATTATATTTTCTGAATATATAAAAATTTAATAGGTAGCTTTGTAGCTATTCTATTTTCTTAAAAAAATCTGTTTGGAAATGCATAGCTACAATAAAAATACTACGATTATTATAACAGAAAAATGTTGCATTAAATTATGAATGCATTTATTATTATTACTAGCTGAACTATTCGGCTTCGCCCGTGTCAATCATAAGAGACATTCCATGTAAAATAATAAATTAAAATGAACTACTATAGTAATCACAATAACTGAGATTTGTGCATTCCCGTCCACAAATCCTTAAAATGACAATTAGAAAACATACGTTATTGTCTTGCCACCATAATAAAATGTCTGAGCTTTAATATCACAATGCCCGTTTTCTTCGACTGGTGTAACAGAAAAAAATGCAATTTTCTAACAATACGAAAAAACAAATTCACCAAATGGCATATCATATAGTCAAATTCTCGTTTGTATGGCGTATATCTACATTATAAAGTAAAAATATGTCAGTGAGTAATGCTGACATCATACTGTTGATGGCAGCGACCTAACAGACAAATTATTCCTCTACAACAATTTTTCTTAACATCTAAACAGCATACAATTTAATTTTTTAAGCTGTCGAATAGAACAAAAATTCCTTTCAAATGAAATTTATTTGAAAATTGTATCTCAGTTTTTTTTTTAATGGGTTTGAAAGTAATTTTCAAACATGGATATTTTTAAATGTGCCTGCAGCCCAACGTAACCATTACGAAAGATGAACCCGTTTGCTCTTAATGCAATATTATGAAGAAAAGGCATGTCTATGTGTAACTTCGTCATCATATTATTGGTGACAACAACCTAATCTATCCATAAATTTCGATTTTACTACAATTTAACTTTTAAACATCACACATTCGATTGTTCCAACGTCTAATCGAAAACAAAACAAAAAAACTTTCAATAATATTTGTTTGAAAAGTTTATGTCACGTTATAGGTTTTTTTATAGATTTTAACATGATTCTCAAGCATGAATATTTTTTAAATGTGCGTGCAATTACAAAAGATTATTCAATTACTCAAAAATGCTGCAAATAATTCAGTACTTGTTTGTTTTCGTGTAATATTTCATAACTAAATTGATAAACGAAATTAAAACGCCAAAATAAAATAAAATAAAACCCGAATTTAACGGATATCAAATTGAACTACGTAAAATAATCTATTATGTTTAGAAAATGCCTGGGAATTTCGTTCCGACTGCTTATAACTTGAGTTCTTCTGAATGGATTTCAATGCGACTATCAGTTTCTCTGGAAAGGTTTTAGTGCATAACATATTGTTTTATGTTTCTTAGTCATAGAATTATAGGGAAAAGTTTTATAATCATGTGAACCCGATTATGAAGGATTAGTATTTTAAAAAAATTTTTATTAATGGATTTCCTTGGAACTTTCATCGTTTCTTGGATAATTTTACACGGATGGTTTTAGTATATTGCATTTACGTCAGGCAGTTATATATAAAATTATGGAAGAGAGTTCAATAATCAGATGAGGCCGATTATAAAAGATTAGCCTTTTTAAAAAGTTCTACTGGACAGATTTTGGGACAGATTTTGATGGAATTTGCGCTGCTACTATGCACGCATTTTTCTATAATGGTTTTAGTATATCCCATTTTGCTCTACATGTTTTTTTATAGAGTTAACTGAAAAGTTACTAATCAGTTGAACCCCATTCTGAATGATTAGCCTTTAAAAATGTTAGATAATTTTTCAGGGATAGTTTTAGTGTATTGCATATCAGTCTATCATTCTTAAAACAAGTTCTACTGTAAATCATCAACTAAAAAATTTGGCCCTTAACAACCGAAGTTTTGTCTTAAACATTAGAAAATATAATTGCGCAGTGGCGTTAGTAACTTTTTCATCCACGCGGAAGGACGTTTCACATAAAGACCCATATTACATTAAAATAACGGATCAAATTCACCGATATATTTCATTTAATCCAAGATTCGTTTGGAGAAACCGACCAGCACAGCAAGCGAAATGTGCTACTCAGATTATAAGTTAATTATACTGAAAATATTCACGATTAACTGCTCGCTATAATACGAAAGTACCAAAAATGCTTTTTCATGTAGTTTTTGAGAAATCTAAGAAATACACTAAATATAGCAGTGTTTCAAATTAAAAACGATTTTTATTTATGTTCTGTTAATGCAGGTACCTTTAAACCATCAGGTACCTTTAAACACGGGTATCTTAAGATTCATTGCCTATAATTTTTAAACGGAAACTCACACTAATAAAACCCAAATCCACAGCGATTAACATGAAAATGACGTCCATCTATGAAGCTTTGTTTAAAATGAGAAAGCTAACTCTAAAAAAAATAGTTGTTATGTTTTAATTTCAATTTAATATAAATCGTATAAAAGTAGATTTTACATTATGGTATTTGATGTGAATCGTAGAATGTTATCACTGCATTTAAAATATTAAAACATTTACCTAAACGGCATAATTAAAGAAACAACATTGTAACGAAATAGGCAATAAATCATAGCAACCGGTTTTTAGAGCCAGTTTGAGATCATATTTATCAAAATAGACGTCATAATTTATTGAAAGTGGCGCCATATTTAGTGATTTGTGTCTCTGATCCTTTTTCTTGGAATAGAAAAGCCTGTATTTTAGTAAAATTGTAATTTCAAATATATTAAATGGATGTTTTAAGTTTTCTCAAAACCTTGAAGTTTTTATTTAAAATATGAGAAATGCGCATTTTCTGCTTAGAAAGACATCAATTTAAAAAATGTAACAATATATCGAGAGAGACTGAATTTGTATTGGTTTATGAAATGAAACTACACGTGTTTGCCTTTTTTTAATTATTTGTGCCGTTTTTTAAGGCGTGGCAACACAATAAAATAATTCAGATTATCTCGCTGTATTTTTGCATTTTTGAAATAGACTTCATTCTAAACATAAAATGCACATTTTTCATATATATGTGTAAAAACTTCAGAATAAAACATCATTAGAAAGCAGTGTCAGTTAATCAGAAATTGACGTCATATCTATCAAACGATTTTTATTATTATTATCTTTTCCCTAAATTATTTTCTTGATATTGAAACGCCTGTATTAAAATAGAGTTTTTAGCTTCAAAAACATTCAAATGGAGATATACTACGTCATTTGAACACACATTTAGTTAAAGTTTTTATTTTATATGGGAAAAATGTGCATTTCTTGATTAGAATGACAACAATTTCGAAAATGCAAAAATATAGCGATTGAGTCTGAATTTTTATTAGCTTATAGAAAGAAAGTACGCGTGTTATTAATTTTTTTAATTATTGCACCGTTTTTTAAGTTGTGGCAACAGGAAAGAAATGATTGAATTATAAAATTAAATAAAAGAGATATTTCTATAATGTTAAATTATGAAAGGTAGTAGAAAAAAGTGATAAATATATGTCTGATGATTTTTAAAGTAGACAGTGATCTTTTCCACGGTCTAAAACATATGTACATGAAGTTTCGTGCAAATCGGCTAAAAATTGAAGATTTGTATAAAGGACATACACACAAAGAACGGCTTTTATATATATATAGATTATTATTATTATTATTATTATTATTATTATTATTATTATTATTATTATTATTATTATTATTATTATTATTATTATTATGACTATTTTTTTTATAAAAAAGCTTTTCAGTGAGATATGAAAATTTGAGCTAATACTTTATTTAACTTAACACACTTCTAATTCAAACAAAATTTCTTTTAAATTCATAAACGTGAAAAAGCTACGTTATTATAATTAAGGTTTTTTTCCAAATAAGAGTTTTTTAGGTAATAATATAATAACGAATATTAATTTTAAATTTTCTCTTAAAATCTTACAGAATAAAGAAAGAATTTAAATGCAATAAAGATTTTTAATAATGTTTGGTAGTAAAAAAAGCCGTGTGCGTATTTTACATTTAATTTTACAGCTTAGAAAAGTAATTACCAATCCTAACTTACAAAATAAATATAAGAAAATATTAAATAGTGTAGAAAATAAAATAAAATAAGCTATATAAAAATCGTAAAAAGCAGATAAAATTGTATTAAAATGCAAAAATGAATTTGAAAAATACCCATTATTTTCCAGGAATATTTACGATCTCTCTCCCGATATTCAAAAAAAGAATTCTGTTCAGCTTATATTGTAAAATATGACATCTGATCCGAAAAAATTAAAACGTCAGCAGTTTTCAAGCAAGTTTTATGAAATTTCTAAGAAAACATTATCTGTCAAACAATGTGGAAAATAAAATAAAATAAATTATATCAAAAGCAAAAAAAGTAGATAAAAATCTGTGTTAAAATATTAAAAAAGTATTTGAAAATTGCTCATTACTTTCCTGGAATACTTACAATCTCTCTCTGGATATTGGAAAGGAGAATTCTGTTCAGCTTATATTGTAAAATGACACCTGAACTAAAAAAAAAAAAAAAAAAAAAAAATGTTAAGCTCACCAGTTTTTAAGCAAGCTTTGTGAAATTGTTAAAAAAACATTATCTATCCTATGGCATAGAAAATAAAATAAAATAATCTATCTCAAAAACACAAAAGGAAGATAAAAATCTGTTAAAATATAAAAATGTATTCGAAAGATGATAATTATTTTCCAGGAATACTTACAATCTCTCTCTGGATATTGAAAGGAATTCTGGTCAGCTTATGTTGTAGAATGACACCTGAACCGAAAAAAATTAAAACTTCAGGAGTTTTTAAGCAAACTTTGTGAATTCATAATTAAACATTATCTATCAACTAACGTAGAAAATAAAATAATATATCTCAGAGGTTTAAAAAGCAGATAAAAGTTTTTGTTAAAATATAAAAATGCATTTGCAAAATATTTAATATTTTCAAAAATACTCTCAAAATATCTCTGGATATTGAAGAAGAGAATCCTGTTCAGCTTATACTGTAGAATACCTCAACCGAAAAAAAAATTAAAAGGTCAGTAGATTTTAATCAAGCTTTATGAAATTCCCAAGAAAACATTATCTATCAAATGACATGGGAAATAAAATAAATAAGTTGCCTCAAAAGTGCAAAAAGCATATAAAGATCTGTGTTAAAATATAAATTATTTATAAGTAACTAATTATGGTAATTAATATTAATTTAACAATCATGCAATTGACGGTATTTACAAAATAATTATAAAACTACTTTTAATCTAAATTTTTATAATATACTGAAAGGGACGTATTTTTGAATAAAACTTTTGTTGGACATACTTATAATAATAATAATAATAATTAAGAGACTATTTAGAAATTGGGAAATATTTTTCCGCTATAAAAAAAATCTATTTTACTCTCAACTCATGGTATACTTTGCAATAGATTTTTATTGATAACTACAAATCTAACTATAGATTTTTATACAAGGCAAAAAACTGTACTTCCGTTTTATAAGGAGCCTTGTCGAGACTGATAAAATTGCTTTGGGAAATTGTTAAAAAAACATTATCTATCCTATGGCATAGAAAATAAAATAAAATAATCTATCTCAAAAACACAAAAGGAAGATAAAAATCTGTTAAAATATAAAAATGTATTCGAAGAAGAATTTTAATTTTTACGAATGAAAATGTTTCTATTTAAAAATAAGGTCATACGAAATAGAATTTCACTAAATTCTACGACATTTGGTTCAAGTTTTTGCATGTTTTCCCGTATTGTCAGAGAAATCGTATATTTTTCTGTTACACGCGCCAAAGACAACATGCATTCCAATCCATAAAGCTAGAAGGTTTTACTATGATTGCGTGAAAGTAACGTTGATTTTTTTCTGATTGTCTTGTTAACGATTTATGCGCGTGCATGCTCAGAGATCTGTTATTGGGGTTGCCGTACTTTGGTATTTTTATTTATTTTATCCGGAAGGCTGATTGGTTAACCCTCTCGCTGCGCAACCCGAGATTTTCTCGGACATACATTTTCCCGTCTAATTAATCCTCCTTGACTATTCCCACCAGTTATTTTTTTTGTAAATTTTGCCTAGTCCAGTAAAATTAGCTCAAAAAAATGGCATTTTATGCAAAAATTCACGGAAAGCTGGAAATCGTTTTAATCACTTTGTTTTCATCCAAATGAAGGGATTTGCAGTTTGTCCCATTTTCCCTAGTGAGCTTCAGACGTAGCACCACAAAAACCTAAAACATTTCGGACTTTTTTCAGTATTTTTCAATTAACTCAAAAACTGCTCACTCTACAGAAACAGTTCTAACAAGAAAGGTCTCCATACTGGGCATACTTAGAATATTTTGAAAAAAATACTAATTAAACTACTTATGTATGTAATAAAGGATCAGTCAAATTTAGCGGCGGAATTACAGTAGAAAGTCTGTAAAAAAATAAAATACCTTCGAGTATTTGGCGCGAAAAGGCGAAAGCGTCACGCTATTTGGCGAGCAATACTTTTCCTCGCCAAAAGCAAACGATTTTAGTGCACCTGAAAATTGATTGTTAATTGGTTTTTAGAATGCGTGTAAGTAGTATTTAATTTAAACTTAAACAATGAGAGAGTTTTATAAATACATTTTTTCGTATTATGTTGCTTGTTATTTAATTTTATTACTTTAAAAACAATTTCATGCATAAAAAATACTTTCATATCTTTAAGCGTATTCCAAAATAGAGGCAAAATTCATTTACCAGTTATTCATTTCAAAGAATTCGTCATTTCCATAGCAACAGAATTGAATCTACAGTGCTCAATTGGACTTAATTTTGAGACATTGAAACAATTTTAATTTATTTTAATTTTGTTTTAATTCATAAAATTTGATGTTTAACTTTCATTATAAATATATATATGACAAAACTATAGTTAAGTGAATCTAAAACTGACAAAACTAAAGTCATATACATTAAATTTATTTAAACAAGTTCAACATGAAACATTTTTATCTTAAAGAGTTTTCGGCATAAAAAAGTATTTTTTGAAATTTCATTTCATCTCTAACCGATGATAAATCGCCAAATAAACGAAATTTTCATTATTTTTTTACGAACGTTCTATCGCGCTTCCGCCAAAAATTTTTTATAAACATATATATCCACATGAGAAGAACACTCAGTAATTTATTCAGATTTTTCTGGATATGCCCGTATGGAGACCTTCCTTGTAAGTTATAAACTATAGACCATAAAATTTTGCGTCGATTGAGTACCGCAGACTAAAAATTCCATCAAAAATAAGCGAGATATGATAGATCAAAAAAGTGCATTTTTCCAATTTTTTCTAAAAAATCTCAGAAAATTGTTTTTTTGAAGTGCTCATGTAATCAAACGAAATATACTCACACGTATATTTGTGCTTATGATTACAATTTTGAAACCTTAACCCAATCCTAGTGTTACATTAAACAAACACTAATTGTCTGAGCGAAGCGAAGGCTAATACTCAGCGAAATATTACTGCCCGGACACTTTACTACTACGATGGATATTAACGCCATGTCCTACTAAAAAAAAAGCCTAATAAAAACCTTTCGTCAAGCATAACTCAAAAAATATTTGTCGGATTTCGTTTCTGATTGCACCAGAAGGTACCTATGAGGGTCGCTTACTGAATGCACCTACCATGAAAAATAAGTTCCAAACCGTTTAAAAATTATGTAGAAAAAACTCTTAAAAAAGCACAATTTATCTGCATACGTCACAGAAATTTGGTGTGCGTCACTTTCACCGGTTGATGTTTTCGTAGACAAATGGTTTGAATACATGGAGCAAATAAAAAAAAAAATACGCACGCAGTAATATTGAGTAGATCAGTTTCAACCACGAGATCACAAAACTTGCAACAACCCGTGGCAACCAGTTTTGGTGGGCAAACAAATAATAATACAGTATTCCGTACCACGGTGACCGTTTTTAGCCTGTTGTATAAAATCTGGCATGTTGTATGACATACAATTGTGGATGATTAAAACAAAAGACATGAGTGTTTATTGATCCGGAGGTTATCTTTCTCTGGATGTCTGTCTGTCTATCATACAGCATGCAATTTTCTTGTAAAGGATGATATTATTATGCAGTAAAACCTCCATAACGGACACACCCGATTAGTGGACACCTCTATTTAGCGGGCATTTTTTCGATTACCAACCCTTAAATAACTGTACATTTTTTACTCTCAGTAGCGAACACCTCTAAATAGAGGACAAATTCTGCATTCTCGGGGTGTCCGCTATTCAGAGGTTTTACTGTATATAATATTGATAACTATTTTACCGGGCCGCACAAAAGAATAAGAACATATGAAACGAATATAAACTAAATTCGGGATTGGTAGATCGCTGATGGTAATGTAATTTTAGGATGTCGTTACAGTCATCCGCAGCATGTTTTTAGAGTTTCGTCCATCTAACGAAACCCTACCTGTCTCACTCCTTTGTCTGTTTGTTTGTCCGTCTGTCACAGAGCCCGTTCTCAGAAACTATATATGTCGGAGACTTGAAAATTTGCATACTTATAGTTGAACACCACACATCAAACGGCAAATAATAAAATTTTGAAAAAGTCTAATATTTAACCCTCTGGGCTCTAACTTGTGTATTTTAAGCAATTTTCTAACTCAGCCCCTAATTTAATTAAGTTGAAGACTTATAGCTGAACATCTCACATCAAACGACAAATAATAAAATTTTGAAAAAGGCTTAATATTTAACCCTTTGGGCTCTAATTTGTGTATTTAAAGCAATTTTTCTAACTCAGCCCCTAACTAGGACTTCCCTCAGAGGGATTAGTCTGAGCGATATTGCAAAGAACATAGATTTAATAATAATGTGTGGAAGCAAAGAAAATGAGATGTTATCTTTAATTGTCCATATACTGCGATATATTGAAATGGTGAAAATAAACGAATCGTAGAATTACAAAATCTTATATATAAATTCGTATACACTGTTTAAAAAAGTGGGAAAGCAAACCATGCAATACAGCTATGCATGGATACATCAAAAGTGGCATGCAATGCTTTGTTAGAGTGTGTTTTAGATATGCTCGATAGGATTTAAATGATGAGTGTATGCTGGCCACTACATACGCTGTATTGTTTTGTTTTCAAACATATTCTGCACAAGTTGAGCTGTATTTAGCATGTATTAAATAAATGAAATCGGCAATGATTACAACATAAAGTATGACACAAGATCTGAATATATCGTCTGCATAACTTTTGAGCTGTCAAAGTGTCATTTGAAGTAATTTACAAATCCATACATAATTATTCAGCAAATCATGCAAGCTAACATACGCCAATATGAACCCGATTACAAAATTTCACCAGAATAAGTTAATATATAAAAAATGTACTAATGAGAATTGAGAATATGACATTATGATAAAATGTCTAGAAAAATGAATCGGATAAAAAATTCATATCACATTTAAAACGGCACTTACCTTTGTTAGTGGCCTAGGCGAGAGAGAGAAAAGTCTAGAGAAGGAACACTTTAACAAGTACTTTCGGGCAACCTACTCACTGTTTCATACAGGTCTTTATTCAATATTTACACAATTTATTTAATGCTAGGTGGGTATCTATCAGTTTTGTTGCATTTAAATCGCATGTTTTGCGGAGGAAATGCAGCATTATGAAATATTTAAAGTTGCTGTACCTAATAATTCCAAATTAATGGTAATTGAGATCGCTTTCCGTTAATTTCATCTTTTTAAATTTAAAATTTTTTAGAAACCATTCATAGAGACAATTGTATATTTTAAAACTAACCCGAAGCAAAATTTCAAGATTTTGCGCTCAGCAGTAACAGAGAAATAGAAAATCTTTGAAAGTTTCTTGTTTCTGCACTGTTTTTTATAGCGACATTTTTAGAAATTGTGCTATTGCGAGAATTTACGTCATGATAAATACAGCCATGTCAATTTTCATGTTTATATTCCTAACAGTTCCATGTTCTTTGTTACTTAGATCATCTTTAGATCTTTTTCCGCTTTGTTTAGCCTTTCTATTTTTTAGAATTCGTTCTACAACGAGCATTTACATCTTATTAATTACTACCATGCCAAAGTTCTAGTTTCTAACCCCAACAGTATCCCAAAAATTTCAGTATTCCAAATAAATCATAGTTTAGAACCTTTCTAGAAATTTTTACGTTTATCCGTCAAATTGAACCTTTTATAGAGCGTTCATTACGAGAATTTACATCTTAAAAGTAACTACCGCACCAAATTTAAAGTTTCTAACCCAGTCAATATCCCAGAAATCACAATTTTAGAACTTTTTTGCTCCTGCAGCGATGTAGGTTCTTGCACTGACATAAAATAGTCTTTTTTTCGGAGCAGAGATGGCCACCAACATTTTTTTATGTTGGCTATGTAGTTTCAGAGATAACACCTCACAAACGTACAAGCATTAATAATATTATATACTTTATAATATTATAACGCTTTATAATATTAGCATTAGATGTACAGATACAAAAGCCATTTATCTGTTACAAGCTAAAGTGCCGGCGTTGCCCAGAATTTGAAGGATGTTTGTTCTGAAAAATCAATTTCAAAATTTAACATACAACACAAAACAAACATTAAAAAAAGCAGTCGAAATGTTGTTGAATGAATCATATGAAAACGCTATATAAAAATGTATAAATGTGTGTAATAGACGCAAAAGAATACAGCTATAAATGAACTTATTTCAATTTATAATTGGAGCAATAATGTTAAAATACGCCAATATTTCCCTAATCCGGTTTTTATTATGCTTCAATACATTTTTCACACTCATATGACGTTATACTATATCCACCATGCCCTTTATATTTCCAATATGACGTAATATTTTCCTCTTTCACGTGGAAACCTTGAAATAGAAAAGTTATGAAGTTATATTCACTTTCATTTAAATTCGTCAAACCATTTATTTCATTTTCATATTTCACGTGAATATCTTGCAATAGAAAAGTTATGTTGTAATATTCACCTTTTTTTTAAATTCGACAAACTATTTACTTCATTTTCATTTTTCACGTGGAAATCTTGCAGTAGAAAATTAATTGTTGTAGTAATAATTTTATTGTGTTTTTTAATTGTTGGCAACTGCTATAACGAAAAATGTTTAAATTTGATAAGAAATTGCTGTTAAATTGGTGGTTTTTTATTAATTAAAAATTAACTATAAGTTATTTCGATTCCGGATTACTTTCGTTGTCTCGGCCATGTTTTAATACACATGTACGTATCTCTTCACAATTTTGGCTTCCAAATTGTGGATTTTTTATAGAATTACAAACAGACAGATAGACAAGTTTTCATATTAATATATCTCTCTATTCTATGAAAAGTAACTAACGCTGTCACCGCCGCCGCCGCCACCGGTTTTGAATTTTTTGTGACCGGAGGTCTTTCTTCGTTAATATTAAGAAAACTGTTGCATACAAATATATGAAAATCGGTGGTATTATAGCGAAATGTTTGATCAACACACTAATGCATACAGTTTTCAAATCGAAGAATTATTTTAAGAGATATTTAATGCTAAATTTGGACAAAATTGTTCCATTAAAAAAAATTATAAGAGCAAAAGCTATACATGGGAATTTAATCATTTTTAGATCATTTTATTCAATAGAAGATCCCGGTCTGCAGATTTCATTAATCTTTTTTTTTAATTTGACTCATTTTTTGAGGTTTTATTTCTATTTTAAATTCAAATATTCAGCATTTTGACAGATATTTTTTACATATTTTAGAAAATGGTATTAATTTAAACTGTTGTCAACTGTATAAACAGCGCAAACAATAATGTTTGCTTCAAATAAAAAAAATATTTACACGTTACTATTATAAACAGAAAAAAACCTTCAAATTACAATTAAATAATTAGGTATAAAAAGCAGGCACTTATTGGAAATTACGCCATAAAAACTATATTTACATGTGAATTTTAAAAGAGAAAGGACATTGTAAAATAAATTCATTATCATGCGTTTGAAATCTGAAATAGAACAAATTACGTCACATTACACTTATTATGCAAAATGAACAAAAAATAGTATTGCAAAACAGTTTAAATTTAAAAATTGCGCGAGACAAAATATTAGAGGTTAAATATTAGATTTTTTCAAAATTTTATTATTTGTCGTTTGATGTGAGGTGTTCAGCTATAAGTATGCAATTTTTTATGTTTCAACATAATTAGGGGCTGAGTTAGAAAAATTGCTTTAAATACACAAGTTAGAGCCCAGAGGGTTAAATATTAGACTTTTTCAAAATTTTATTATTTGCTGTTTGATGTGAGGTGTTCAGCTATAAGTATGCAAAATTTCATGTCTCCAACTTAATTAGGGGCTGAATTAGAAAAATTGCTTAAAATACACAAGTTAGAGCCCAGAGAGTTAAATAATAGACTTTTTCAAAATTTTATTATTTGTCGTTTGATGTGAGGTGTTCAGCTATAAGTATGCAAAATGTCATGTCTCCAACTTAATTAGGGGCAGAGTTAGAGAAATTGCTTAAAATACACAAGTTAGAGCCCAGAGGATTAAGTAATAGACTTTTTCAAAATTTTATTATTTGTCGTTAGATGTGAGGTGTTCAGCCTATAAGTATGCAAAATGTCATGTCTCCAACTTAATTAGGGGCTGAGTTAGAAAAATTGCTTAAAATACAGAAGTTAGAGACCGGAGGGTTAAATATGACTTTTTCAAAATTTTATGATTTATCGTGTTATCGCAAGTGTTCAGCTATAAGTATGCAAACTTTCATGTCTCCAACTTAATTGTCTGAGCGAAGCAAAGGCTAATACTCAGCGAAATATTACTGTCCGGACACTTTACTACTACGATGGATATTAACGCCATGTCCTACTAAAAAAAAAAGCCTAATAAAAACCTTTCGTCAAGCATAACTCAAAAAATATTTGTCGGATTTCGTTTCTGATTGCACCAGAAGGTACCTATGAGGGTCGCTTACTGAATGCACCTACTATGAAAAACTAGTTGGATGTGCCAATCCCAAAACTTTCTTCTATCTTATACATCTTAATATTTCAAAACCTAGTTACACATGTTAATACTTCAATATTATTAGTTCAATACTATACCAACTTTGATTTTCATCTTAAATTTCTGCTCAAGTCAATTAAACGGACTAAAAACGAGTTAATCTATATCATGATATTTGTTAAAATTATTAATTTTTCCTTATTCTGTCGTTATCAGCTGTTTGCGAATAGCCGGCATAGCAGGAAGCGAGTTCCCGCCGCTGTATGAGCCGCCGATGCACAATAGAACTACGAAAAATCAAGAAAAGTATACAAAAATCGCTAGCACGGAGCCCCTTTACCGCGCAATATTTCCAAATTCAAGGATAACCTGTTGGCCAAAGCCAAAAACAAGCACAAACATTTTGGTTCAATTGTATGTATAATTTTATACGCTGTTCGATGGTACAGTAATGAAAATGGCACAGAGATCGGAATTATAGCGCCCCCTTCTTTCGGAATTTTTTCAAGTTCAGGGAGGACTTGTTTGCCATAGCCAGAAACATGCACAAAAAATTTGGTTCAATAATATGGATAACTTCATACACTTTTCGATGGTACAATAATGAAAATGGTTCAGACATCGCAATTATAGTGCCCCCTTCTGGCAGAATTTTTCCAAATTCAGGGAGGACCTTCGTGACATGACCAAAAATAAACACGTAAAATTTGGTTCAATTCTATGCATAACTTCATACAGTTTTCGGCGGTACAATATTCAAAATGGCACAAAAATTGTACAAAAATCGCTATTACAGCGCCCTCTACGAGCGATTTTTTTACAAATTAAGGGAGGACCTCCTTGCCATAGCCAAGAACTTAAATTTTTTTTTGGTTCAATTCTATGCATAACTTCATACATTTTTCGATGGTGCAATATTCAAAATCGCACAAAAATCGCTATTACATCGCCCCCTAACGGCGAATTTTTTGCAAATTCAGGGAGGACCTGCTTGCCATAGCCAAAAACTTAAAATAAAGATTTGGTTTAATTCTATGCATAACTTCATAGACTTTTGGACGGTACAATATTCAAAATCGCACAAAAATCGCTATTACAGCGCCCCCTACCGGCGAATTTTTTCCAAATTCTGGGGAGGACCTGCTTGCCATAGCCAAAAACTTAAACTAAAAATTTGGTTCAATTCTATGCATAACTCCATACACTTTTGGATTGTACAATATTCAAAATCGCACAAAAAATGATATATCAGCGCCCCCTACCGGCAAATTTTTTCCAAGTTCCGGAAAGACCTGCTTGCCATAGCCAAAAACTTATAATAAAATTTTGGTTTAATTCTATACATAACTTCATACACTTTTTGATGGTACAATGGCGACAGACAGACGGACAGACGGACAGACGGACGGACGGACAGACGGACACACAGACAGACAGACATTTTCTATAAATATGTTTTTTGGAATCTTTGACCCCTAAAACATGCAAATCTGTCGAAAACCGGAAGT
This sequence comes from Maratus speciosus, assembly GCA_963932465.1. Taxonomy (NCBI): domain Eukaryota; kingdom Metazoa; phylum Arthropoda; class Arachnida; order Araneae; family Salticidae; genus Maratus; species Maratus speciosus. The sequence continues at coordinate 294,236,144 of OZ010793.1, read as the reverse complement.
CGAAAAAAATTTCGATTACAATACTTTCTTCTATTGAAGATAGAAGAAAGTAATAAGTTCCAAACCGTTTAAAAATTATATAGAAAAAACTCTTAAAAAAGCACAATTTATCTGCATACGTCACAGAAATTTGGTGTGCGTCACTTTCACCGGTTGATGTTTTCGTAGACAAATGGTTTGAATACATGGAGCAAATAAAAAAAATTCGCACGCAGTAATATTGAGTAGATCAGTTTCAACCACGAGATCACAAAACTTGCAACAACCCGTGGCAACCAGTTTTGGTGGGCAAACAATTAATAATACAGTATTCCGTACCACGGTGACCGTTTTTAGCCTGTTGTATAAAATCTGGCATGTTGTATGACATACAGTTGTGGATGATTAAAACAAAAGACATGAGTGTTTATTGATCCGGAGGTTAGTTTTCTCTGGATGTCTGTCTGTCTATCATACAGCATGCAATTTTCTTGTAAAGGATGATATTATTATGCAGTAAAACCTCCATAACGGACACACCCGATTAGTGGACACCTCTATTTAGCGGGCATTTTTTCGATTACCAACCCTTAAATAACTGTACATTTTTTACTCTCAGTAGCGAACACCTCTAAATAGAGGACAAATTCTGCATTCTCGGGGTGTCCGCTATTCAGAGGTTTTACTGTATATAATATTGATAATTATTTTACAGGGCCGCACAAATGAATAAGAACATATGAAACGAATATAAACTAAATTCGGGATTGGTAGATCGCTGATGGTAATGTAATTTTAGGATGTCGTTACAGTCATCCGCAGCATGTTTTTAGAGTTTCGTCCATCTAACGAAACCCTACCTGTCTCATTCCTTTGTCTGTCTGTTTGTCCGTCTGTCACAGAGCCCGTTCTCAGAAACTATATATGTCGGAGACTTGAAAATTTGCATACTTATAGTTGAACACCACACATCAAACGGCAAATAATAAAATTTTGAAAAAGTCTAATATTTAACCCTCTGGGCTCTAACTTGTGTATTTTAAGCAATTTTCTAACTCAGCCCCTAATTTAATTAAGTTGGAGACTTATAGCTGAACATCTCACATCAAACGACAAATAATAAAATTTTGAAAAAGTCTATTATTTAACCCTTTGGGCTCTAACTTGTGTATTTTAAGCATTTTTTCTAACTCAGCCCCTAATTAAGTTGGAGACATGAAAGTTTGCATACTTATAGCTGAACACTTGCGATAACACGATAAATCATAAAATTTTGAAAAAGTCATATTTAACCCTCCGGTCTCTAACTTCTGTATTTTAAGCAATTTTTCTAACTCAGCCCCTAATTAAGTTGGAGACATGACATTTTGCATACTTATAGCTGAACACCTCACATCTAACGACAAATAATAAAATTTTGAAAAAGTCTATTACTTAATCCTCTGGGCTCTAACTTGTGTATTTTAAGCATTTTTTCTAACTCAGCCCCTAATTAAGTTGGAGACATGACATTTTGCATACTTATAGCTGAACACCTCACATCAAACGACAAATAATAAAATTTTTAAAAAGTCTATTATTTAACTCTCTGGGCTCTAACTTGTGTATTTTAAGCAATTTTTCTAACTCAGCCCCTAATTATGTTGGAGACATGACATTTTGCATACTTATAGCTGAACACCTCACATCAAACGACAAATAATAAAATTTTTAAAAAGTCTATTATTTAACTCTCTGGGCTCTAACTTGTGTATTTTAAGCAATTTTTCTAACTCAGCCCCTAATTATGTTGAAACATAAAAAATTGCATACTTATAGCTGAACACCTCACATCAAACGACAAATAATAAAATTTTGAAAAAATCTAATATTTAACCTCTAATATTTTGTCTCGCGCAATTTTTAAATTTAAACTGTTTTGCAATACTATTTTTTGTTCATTTTGCATAATAAGTGTAATGTGACGTAATTTGTTCTATTTCAGATTTCAAACGCATGATAATGAATTTATTTTACAATATCCTTTCTCTTTTAAAATTCACATGTAAATATAGTTTTTATGGTGTAATTTCCAATAAGTGCCTGCTTTTTATACCTAATTATTTAATTGTAATTTGAAGTTTTTTTTTCTGTTTATAATAGTAACGTGTAAATATTTTTTTTATTTGAAGCAAACATTATTGTTTGCGCTGTTTATACAGTTGGCAACAGTTTAAATTAATACCATTTTCTAAAATATGTAAAAAATATCTGTCAAAATGCTGAATATTTGAATTTAAAATAGAAATAAAACCTCAAAAAATGAGTCAAATTAAAAAAAATTAATGAAATCTGCAGACCGGGATCTTCTATTGAATAAAATGATCTAAAAATGATTAAATTCCCATGTATAGCTTTTGCTCTTATAATTTTTTTTAATGGAACAATTTTGTCCAACTTTAGCATTAAATATCTCTTAAAATAATTCTTCGATTTGAAAACTGTATGCATTAGTGTGTTGATAAAACATTTCGCTATAATACCACCGATTTTCATATATTTGTATGCAATAGTTTTCTTAATATTAACGAAGAAAGACCTCCGGTTATAAAAAAATCAAAACAGGCGGCGGCGGCGGCGGCGGCGGCGGCGGTGACAGCGTTAGTTACTTTTCATAGAATAGAGAGATATATAAATATGAAAACTTGTCTATCTGTCTGTTTGTAATTCTATAAAAAATCCACAATTTGGAAGCCAAAATTGTGAAGAGATACGTACATGTGTATTAAAACATGGCCGAGACAACGAAAGTAATCCGGAATCGAAATAACTTATAGTTAATTTTTAATTAATAAAAAACCACCAATTTAACAGCAATTTCTTATCAAATTTAAACATTTTTCGTTATAGCAGTTGCCAACAATTAAAAAACACAATAAAATTATTACTACAACAATTAATTTTCTACTGCAAGATTTCCACGTGAAAAATGAAAATGAAATAAATAGTTTGCGGAATTTAAAAAAAAGGTGAATATTACGTCATAACTTTTCTATTGCAAGATATTCACGTGAAATATGAAAATGAAATAAATGGTTTGACGAATTTAAATGAAAGTGAATATAACTTCATAACTTTTCTATTTCAAGGTTTCCACGTGAAAGAGGAAAATAGTACGTCATATTGGAAATATAAAGGGCATGGTGGATATAGTATAACGTCATATGAGTGTGAAAAATGTATTGAAGCATAATAAAAACCCGATTAGGGAAATATTGGCGTATTTTAACATTATTGCTCCAATTATAAATTGAAAGTTAGTTGCTCCAATTATAAGTTCATTTATAGCTGTATTCTTTTGCGTGTATTATATACATTTATACATTTTTATGCAGCGTTTTTATATGATTCATTCAACAACATTTCGACTGCTTTTTTTAATGTTTGTTTTGTGTTGTATGTTAAATTTTGAAATTGATTTTTCAGAACAAACATCCTTCAAATTCTGGGCAACGCCGGCACTTTAGCTTGTAACAGATAAATGGCTTTTGTATCTGTACATCTAATGCTAATATTATAAAGCGTTATAATATTATAAAGTATATAATATTATTAATGCTTGTACGTTTGTGAGGTGTTATCTCTGAAACTACATAGCCAACATAAAAAAATGTTGGTGGCCATCTCTGCTCCGAAAAAAAGACTATTTTATGTCAGTGCAAGAACCTACATCGCTGCAGGAGCAAAAAAGTTCTAAAACTGTGATTTCTGCGATATTGATTGGGTTAGAAACTTTAAATTTGGTGCGGTAGTTACTTTTAAGATGTAAATTCTCGTAATGAACGCTATCTAAAAGGTTCAATTTGACGGATAAACGTAAAAATTTCTAGAAAGGTTCTAAACTATGATTTATTTGGAATACTGAAATTTTTGGGATACTGTTGGGGTTAGAAACTAGAACTTTGGCATGGTAGTAATTAATAAGATGTAAATGCTCGTTGTAGAACGAATTCTAAAAAATAGAAAGACTAAACAAAGCGGAAAAATATCTAAAGATGATCTAAGTAACGAAGAACATGGAACTGTTAGGAATATAAACATGAAAATTGACATGGCTGTATTTATCATGACGTAAATTCTCGCAATAGCACAATTTCTAAAAATGTCGCTATAAAAAACAGTGCAGAAACAAAAAACTTTCAAAGATTTTCTATTTCTCTGTTACTGCTGAGCGCAAAATCTTGAAATTTTGCTTCGGGTTAGTTTTAAAATATACAATTGTCTCTATGAATGGTTTCTAAAAAATTTTAAATTTAAAAAGATGAAATTAACGGAAAGCGATCTCAATTACCATTAATTTGGAATTATTAGGTACAGCAACTTTAAATATTTCATAATGCTGCATTTCCTCCGCAAAACATGCGATTTAAATGCAACAAAACTGATAGATACCCACCTAGCATTAAATAAATTGTGTAAATATTGAATAAAGACCTGTATGAAACAGTGAGTAGGTTGCCCGAAAGTACTTGTTAAAGTGTTCCTTCTCTAGGCTTTTCTCTCTCTCGCCTAGGCCACTAACAAAGGTAAGTGCCGTTTTAAATGTGATATGAATTTTTTATCCGATTCATTTTTCTAGACATTTTATCAGAATGTCATATTCTCAATTCTCATTAGTACATTTTTTATATATTAACTTATTCTGGTGAAATTTTGTAATCGGGTTCCTATTGGCGTATGTTAGCTTGCATGATTTGCTGAATAAATATGTATGGATTTGTAAATTACTTCAAATGACACTTTGACAGCTCAAAAGTTATGCAGACGATATATTTAGAACTTGTGTCATACTTTATGTTGTAATCATTGCCGATTTCTTTTATTTAATACATGCTAAATACAGCTCAACTTGTGCAGAATATGTTTGAAAACAAAACAATACAGCGTAAGTAGTGGCCAGCATACACTCATCATTTAAATCCTATCGAGCATATCTAAAACACACTCTAACAAAGCATTGCATGCCACTTTTGATGTATTCAGTACTTTGATACTATATTAGATTTTGAGAAGAGAATTCCTTAAATGTTTTCAACAACCTCATTGCATCCGTGGAAAACAGATATTGTACAATATTAACTATTCCGGGGGAGCACACACCATATAAAGTATAGTCCATTCTTTTTAAACATCATATATTTGTCATTTAAAGTTACTCAAATTGGTGCGGAGCGTCTGATTATGCTCTTGACATCATTTTATACAGTTGAAATTCCGATATAATTAAATTAGTGTTTCATTTTATATTTTACTTTTAATGTATTGCGTACTTTCAATTTTATATCCATGCATGGCTGTATTGCATGGTTTGCTTTCCCACTTTTTTAAACAGTGTATACGAATTTATATATAAGATTTTGTAATTCTACGATTCGTTTATTTTCATCATTTCAATATATCGCAGTATATGGACAATTAAAGATAACATCTCATTTTCTTTGCTTCCACACATTATTATTAAATCTATGTTCTTTGCAATATCGCTCAGACTAATCCCTCTGAGGGAAGTCCTAGTAGTGTCTGAGTACAGGAGTGATTGGTGGCGATAAAATAAATTGTCATCTAGCCAAAGAGATTGAAGTTGCAAGTATAAAAAGTGTCATTGGTGGTGATTTTGGTCATGGGAAATGCAAGAGATCCAATCGAGTAACCCCAATGAAAAGCTTCACGTGTGCTGTTAAAATCCATGATGAGGAGGTATCCGTCGATCCAGGGACTATTTTCCGCCGAATTTCTTTGCACAAGAAATTATAGGAAGAATTTAAAAAGTTTTTTGAGTATGAATTGGCTCCATTTCGGACTTCTCTGTTTGATAACTTTGGGATGAGGAAAATGCGAAAGTCGGTATTTTACGATATGTCCCCCCCCCCCCGCCTCCTAATAATTTAGAACAAAACATAAAAACTGTCCATGTGATTGATGGTAGCTTCCTCTTTCATCGAGTGAGTTGGGAGATAAGAGAAAAGTTCTCTTCAATTATTTCCAAGTACATTGGATATTTGAAAAACAACTATGGCAAAATTGTAACAATATTTTTTGATGGTTATCTAGAAGAATCGTCAGAACATGGCACCAAGTCTGCTGAGCGTTTCCGTCAAAAAAATAAATACATTGCAGCAAGTGCTGACTGACTTTAACGAAAATATGGCGCTCACAATGCAAAAAGAGCACTTCCTTGCAAATAAAGAGAATAAACGCCGTTTAATAAAAAAAACTCATTGAAAAATTGGAGCAACACAATTTTACTGTAAAACAAGCTGTCGAGGATGCAGATAATAGCATCGTGATGGAAGCCATCCAACTTGATCAGCAGTTAGAACGTGTCATCATAGTTGGGGAAGATATTGATCTGCTTGTGCTTTTGACTACATTTATTCCCAACTCATCCACGATATACCACGATATTCTTGAAACCTGGGAAAGGACAGTCGGGCAATGTTTTATATTCACCATTAAGTTTCAAGTACTCGCCGATTGTGAAGAAAAACGTCCTATTCCTACATGTTTTTAGTGGTTGTGATTCTACATCGGCCATCTTCAGGCAGGGCAAACTGCAATTCGTCAAGCTTTGGAAAATCATGCTAACCTACAGTATGTTCCAACTGTCTTTAATAACCAATATGATACGCCTGAATAAGTAAGTGATGAGGGGAAGAAATTTATTGCCAACTTATACAATCCCCAGTATGACGAATCCACAACACTGCACAAATTGCGATACAACACATTTACAAAACATCTTATGAAGACCCAATTTAACCTCGCTTCTCTGCCGCCAACAGAAGATGCCGCCAAATAACATTCATACAGAGTTTTTCTTCAGATCAACATCTGGAATGGAAGGGTGATGAATCCCACTAATTGGGGTTGGAAGTCATTCAAACATGGTATACTTCCAATCACCACGAACGATATAGCTGCAACACCAGAGCTTCTAAACACTCTGCCATGCAAATGTGCAAAGGGATGCAAAGGCTGTTTATGTTCTTATAGGAAGAACGGTGTTAAATGCTCAATTATATGTTACCACTGTAAGTGTGCGTCGTGCACAGATACCGCAGAAGACTCACAAACCGGATACTACGAAAAAGTAGATATGGACAAGGATACCTTCCATGTGCAGAAGGAAGAAGAACGGGCAGATCAAGGTCCAGCAAAAAAACGCTCCGAGCTCGATTTCCCTGTATTTCCCTCAAGTAACTTGAGTTTATTTTATCACCATTGGTTATATACTAATTTTTTAAATAAATTAATTTTCTTGATTTTCTGTTATTATTATAATGTCCTTTAACATTTTATACATGAAAACTTCAAAAAACCAATTTTATGAGATTTTTTAGAAAAAATTGGAAAAAAGTACTTCTTTGATCTATCATATCTCGCTTATTTTTGGCGGAATGTTTAGTTTGTAGTACCCAATAGACGCAGAATTTTATGGTCTACAATTTCTAAAATAGAACTGTTTCTGTAGAGTGAACGGTTTTTGAGTTATTTGCGAAATACTTAAAGAAGTCCGAAATTTTTGAGGTTTTTGTGGTGCCACGTCTAAAGCTCAACAGGAAAAATGGGACAAACTTCAAATCCCTTCACTTGGGTGAAAAACAAAGTGATTAAAACAATTTCCAGCTTTCCGCGAATTTTCGGTTAGAAAAATCTTATTTTTACTGGCCTATTATTTAATCGAAGCATTTTCCCGATTAAAATAGACAAAAATTTTTGTTCCGAAAAACCGGTGGCAAAAGAAGTTATTTAATTATTTTGAAGCTATTTTAATAAAACAATTACGCAGCGAGAGTGTTAATACAGGCAAAACCGGGTACTTCTGTTATTTACTATCAATAAACACAAGTAATTTATCTAATACGTGAATGAGAAGTGATTTTTTAAAGCATTACATAAACAAACATCAGTCATCAGTTTCAAAAGTTCACCACTTTTTTGCATAGCTGATGATAGCATTTGGAAACAAATCTCACTAAACAAAAGTAGTTTATCTAATACGTGTAACGAGAAGCATTTTTTTTAAAGTATTACATAAATAAACATCAATCATCAGTTTCAAAAGTTCATAGCTGCCAACTTGTACGGATTTTTGCTACCACTAAAATTTTATAGAAAATTTTGCCTAAATCAATCGCCGAATTGCCGCGAATTTTGATAATTAAATAAAGCAGAAATTTCTTTTAAATTTTAGTGGCAGGAAAAATCCGTACAAGTTGGCAACTATGAAAGTTCACCACTTTTTTCATAGCTGTTGATAGCATTTGGCAACAAATCTCACTTTCTTAAACCTGAAATATGCCAACGCCTATTTAAAAAGCGCCGAAGGCCCTATAAAAAAAGGTGGTCCAATAATGTACCAAATGGGAAAAAATTCAACGGTGACAAAAAAAAAAAAAAAAAAAAAAAAAAAAAAAAAAAAAATAGATTTTCAAGCGATATTGGCGATCTTGTTATTTAAAAAAAAGTTAACTTTCTTTCAAAACAATGTTTCCTTTTGTATGTTTCCTTCCTTTAATATAATTATAAATTTAACTATTAAATTAAATGTCATGTTCCGCCAAAAGATAAATAAATCTGCAAAAATTCTCTTGATCACAGCAAGAAAAAAAAAAAAAACCGTTTTGAACACTTGACGATACATTTTCCCTATTATAAAAAGAATCATACTTTTCCTCCGAAACGGTGATTTATTTTGCATAGGTCCTGAATCTGTTCCTGAATACAATGAAATTCTCCGTATGCGTTCTCCCAAAACGTTAAATCTCAGTTTCTTTAGAATTCAGCAAGAAAAAATGCTGAGCTTTTAATTTCTTTCGGTTCAAGTTTCATTCTACGATATAAGATGAACAAAATTTTCCTTTTCTATATCCAGAACTCTTTATTCCTGGGAAATAGAGGGTATTTTGAAAATTCATTTTTACATTTGAGTGCAAGATTTTATTTGCTTTTTTGCTCCTTTTGAGATAGCTTATTATATGTACATATATATATATATATATTTACATTTCTCTGTCGATAATAATTTTCTTATATTCTTTGTTAAGTTAGATATGATAATTCTTTTTTTTAACTGTAAGATTTGAAGTAAATTAAGCTTTACTAGTTTAATTTTCTTAATTTTTTGAAAGACCCCAAGACATCAAAGAAAACGACACTATAGTATTAGACTATTACTATACAATATAAATAGTACAATACTATTACAAAATATTTATTAAAAATATAAAAAAAAATTATTAAAATATAATAAAATATATTTTAAAAATAGTACAATACTATTTTGCTTAAAAAATATCTTTATTAAGAAGATTTTTAAGTATACACATATATATATATATCAAAATTTGAACGGATGGTGGTTTCGGTGTCTGGGGGTCATGATCGGTGAAAATATACCAAATTTTTTCGGAATCGCTTTCATCCGAACGGCTGCAATAGGCAGCTTTTTGTAATGAAAGCTACCTAAAATATCCTTGTAACGTCCACCGCCCCCTTAATAACTTCTATTTCTTTAAGAAATTTAGGTACATGTTTGCTAATGGTCTGTGAATGATGTAAAATGTGTAAAATAATGCATAATAACAACAATAACAGCAATTTATTGAGTTTCATAATTTTAGTTATTTTCTTAATTTTATTTCACTACTTACATTTTAACGTTTATATTATTTAACATTAATTATAAAAATTGATGATAACCATCGGATTTATGAACAGTTTTCTGTTAAAAAAAATATAGGTACGCAGTTTTTAATGTTAATTAAATATCACTACGAAATTTAAACTTCCATAAACGGCTGATTCATACTAAACTAAAATTCGGTTTGCAAAATATTTCATCTTTTTTTCTTACTTTAAAATAATAAAAAGTTTGGAATTTCATATAAAATTTTCATTAAAAGAAGTTGAAAAATGCCTTATTTAATTAAAATCTAAGTTAAGTTTTAAAGTAAGATTATACGCTCAAAAAATAGTACAATAAAAAGTTCTATTTTGTACAAAAAAAAAAAAAAAAAAAAAAAAATAGAAATTTAAATATTAAATTAAATAAATAAATCTGCAAAAACTCTCTTGAACGCAGCAAAAAAAAAAAAAAAAAAACTATTTTGAACACTTGATGGTACATTTTCCCTGTTATAAAAAAAATCATACTTTTCCTCCGAAACGGTAATTTATTTTGAATATATCCTGAATCTGTTCCCGAATACAATGAAATTCTCCGTATGCGTTCTCCTAAAAAGTTGAACCTCAATGTCTTTAGAATTGAGCATGAAAAAAAATGCTGAGCTTTTAATTTCTTTCGGTTCAAGTTTCATTCTACTAGGTAAGATGAGCAAAAATTTCTTTTTCAATATCCAGAAATCTTTATTCCTGGGAAATAGAGGGTATTTTGAAAATTCATTTTTATATTTGAGTGCAAGATTTTATTTGCTTTTTGCTCCTTTACAGATGGCTTATTATATATACATACATATATATTTTTTAAAAAATTTTGTCGATACTGATTTTCTTATATTTTTTGTTAAGTTAGATATGGTAATTCTTTTTTTAAACTGTAAGATTTGAAGTAAATTAAGCATTGCTAGTTTTACTAAATTGATTTTTGAAAGATCCTAAAGCATCAAAGAAAACGATACTACTATAAGACTGTTAATAGTACGATACTATTTTGCTTAAAAAATGTCTTTACCATGAATATTTTTAATTAGTTTGAACAGCCCTTCTCGCGCAGTAAAAGTAAAATTATTCTATCTTCATGTTCTATGACTGAAAGAGAAATTAAAAATGGTTAGATATTGTTTTGTTTTTTTTCTGATTAAATAATGCTGTTTTTTTTAAAAGATCATAGGGTGACTGCTCCAGTAGTTGATACCCCTCCAATAGTTGATCAAATGTTTGAAATATTGCTCCATTTCCGGCGGAAATGAGTTTTACAAGTAGCACTAGACATAATATTTTTGTTCAAATGTTAATGCACCTGTTGTCACATAGTTTTCAGCTATCTTCTGTAAGAGAAGCCATATTATGAATTTTTTTTATTAGAAAGTGTAAAAATTTAGTTTTTGATTAGTTGGAGACAATAACGGTAAGTTAGAATAATACCCTTCCATCTTGATTATTTCAACTAATATTTTTATAAGAATTGTTGTTAATCACAGTCCAAGGATGATATTTTAAATATTAATTTTTAGATTTTCGATGGACTTCTTTTTAGGGGTTAAAATTTGACTGATCAACTTCTGGTCTTATTAAATAAGCAAATTCTAGAAATTGATCAGCTGTGATCAATTATTGATTTCGAGGACTCTAGTTATTGATCAGTATATCAACAACTGGCTAACAACATGCGTAGCCATTAATTGATCATTTTTTAATTTTTTTTGCTTACCAAGCCATTATTGCTTATTTTTAGAATTCATTATGCCGCCGAAAAAGAAATTCTTCCAGTACTCAGACGATGATCTAAGAGCAGCCGTTGAAGACGTAAGAAAAAAGGGTGTTTCGATAATTTCGAATCAATAGCCATGTTCGAAATGTTCCACCTATGTTTCCTTAAAAAGCTTTTTTAGGTGCGTTCGTAATTATATAAATACGTAGCACCTATAGTCGTCGTTCAGTCCGTCCGTCTGTCCGTCTGGCTGTCTGTCCGCATATAACAGAGCAAAAACTACCCAACCGAATGGTCTGAAATTTTTAATATATGATTGTTGCAAAATTTTGTCGAGCCATTTCAAATTTTATGAAAATCGGATGTATAGTTTAATTACAGGGACGGTCAAAAGTTTTTCTTTACATTACGGCCAATGGGAAAAATTATTACAAGTGTATTTTAATGATGTTACAGCCTTCCGAATGGTCTGAAATTTTAAAGATATAATTGTTGCAAAATTTTGTCGAGCCATATCAAATTTTAGGAAAATCGGATGTATAGTTTGATTACAGGACAGTCAAAAGTGTTCCGTTACATTACGGGGAATGGGAAAAAAATTATTGGAAGTGCATTTTTATGATGTTACAGACTATGCACTTTATGAAGTGCAAAAAAAATATACATTCAGTACAATATGGGGTGCACAAAATAATTATAAAACTAGTTATAGTACGAACGCACCTCATTTGCCACGTTTGACGAGCAATTTCCAACTTTTTGTTTTAGGTTAAAGGGAAAACGCCAGAGGTGAGACGGAAAAGACATTAATCAGTTTTAAAGCAAAGAAGAGGAACAGCTCCTTGTTGATTGGGTAAATGCTTATGCCAAAAAAGAGTTCCCGATTAAGAGGAGTATTTTATTTGAAATCTTAAAAAGAACATTGAATCCGATAAAAGGCCAAACCCTTTGCAAACTCAACTCCGGGGAAAACATGGTTTAACCCCTTGAGGGGCGGTGGGATATATTTTATCCCACCTATGAAGATTTGCACGAGAAAAATTTTATGAAATTTTACTTTTCTAACTTTGGTGGGAAAAGGTCGTAAAATTGATTTTTCTTATTTTGAAATAAAATTTTTCTAAATTTCCGGTGAGAATTCAGCATTACACAAACGCAGATGCTTGCCCCAAGTGGTTGTTATCAAGGGGTTAAAGGATTCATGCGAAGAAGGAGTTCGATAGCTCAGATGTATGCAAATGCTATCAACACTGCAAGAGCAGAGGTGTCAGAGCCGAACATCTGCGAGTGGTTCCAAGAACTTCATAAATATCTTGAAACTGAAGGCTGCCTTGACATTCTTCTTGATTCCGGGAGAATTTTTAATGCTGACGAAAGCGGTTTTCAAACTTGTCCAAAAACGGGAAAAGTTTTAGGACCCATTTCATTCAACATTTTATATGAATTAAAAACAGGTAATGAAAAATAAGCTATATTCGTGATGGTTGATTTCAATGCGGCAGGAGAGGTTATTCCTGGTATGATCGTTTACCCATTGCTGAAAATATCACTTAAAATTGCAGAGAATGTGCCAGACGACTGGGGATGGGTAAATAAAAGAAAGGTTGTATGTGTGGGAGCACCTACTTTAAATATCTTGCAAAAGTATGTCTGCCTTGGTTGAGAAAGCAAAATATCAAACTACCCATATTAGCTCTGGTCAGGGCTTAAATTGCGCCGGAGCCCACCGGAGCCCGGCTCCGGCACTTCTCTGATTTTACTAAATATTTAAATATTGGTCGGAATTCACCGGAGCTCATAAATACAGGGTTCCGGAGCCTAGTGCAATAGCGCTTCCGAAAAACCGAAGCGCTCGAACTCAATCTGTATGTAAATTAAAAATTTTATTTACTCAGGTATAGAAAAAATAAAATAATTATACCCCCTTTTTAATGCTATTTTGAACAGAATAGGAGAAACAGAAATCGTGTTTTGTTTATCCTACTGATATTTGCAGATTGATGTCTGGCGTTGATTTTGGCAACATGTATATAGGCGCCATTCAAGAGCACGAACAATGAATTTGCTTTCAGTTTAATTTTCTTTTCTGACACTTGGATATCTTTTAATTGTTTCATTTCTAAAAAAAAATTAGATATCTAACCGGAAAAGAATATTTTCATATTTTCTTTTTTTAGTCAACGAGCATCAGCTTGAGATATTGTTTGTTTGAGGTTTTTAGTCTTCCATTGCATACGAGTACGAAAATAACGTTGTAGGGATTTTCCTATTTATTTTTCATCATGAATGCGGCTCTGCTCTGTAGATTTACAAAGTTGTAAGTAGTAGTCATTTGTAAGTAGATATAATTGTCCTGTAATGTTATTTTTATAGTAAGCAATAAAGCAGCATTTCCCCTTTTTCTATAAAAGCATCGAATCTTTCCGATCACGTTGTCATATGTTTAGTTTAATCTGACATTCAGGGACTCATCACGAAAAATTGTTCTACGGAAGGAATCGATTATAGTTTAAGATATGCAGCTTTTATAGGAAATTGAAAAACGTTGTTTGATTCTTTAGCATATCAGTATTAATTTCTGTAAATTTCATTCATTTTTTCATAAAAATGTATAGCTGCGAACTATCCATTTTTTGTTTTAACACTATTTTCGAATCATAATCCTTATTTTATTTACTCGCAGAATCCTGCGATTAATTAACATTAAAATAAGGCAAAGATTTCTATTCGGAAGGAGAGATAACTAAAAAGTAGAATAATTGACAGCTAAGTATATGCAGAAATTTTTTAAAATTTTATTTTGCTAAAAGAAAAAAAAAGTGCTTTAAATTTTGCAAATAATATATGAAATATAAATATGCGGATTAGAATGACGGTGGAGAGGAGGGGGGAGGTTGGACGCTACGGTTATTAGTATTAGGGCAAAATATTAGGGCTCCGGTACTTTTTTTGTTAGAAATTAAGCCCTGGCTCTGGTAGATGGCCACAAGAGCCACTTAACTCTAGAAGTGGCAAAGTTATGCTCAGCGAATCAAATACTTCATTTCGCTCTTTACCCGAATGCAATACACATACTCCAACCACCTGACGTTGCTATTTTCACGCCTCTCAAAGTGCTCTGGCGGGAAACAGTTTACCATTGGAAAACTAAATCTGGAAGCAAAGTGGTAACAAAAGCAGTATTTGGATCTTTGATTGCAAGTGTATTTCGAGAAACAGACTCCGAAAATCATAAAAAAACGGCTTCCGGAAATACAGTCTGTTTCCGTTTAACGCAGACGCTGTATACTACGAAAGGTGTATCAGCAGTAAGCAACGACATTGCCCACCAACAAACCGACGTGAAAATTGGTCTAGACTAGGAGTAGAGAAAACTTCAACGACATGATGCTTTTCCACATTGAATCCCTATTCCAAAACGGCAGAACTCAGAACTTCAGAAGCGTGGAAGGGGACGAATGGGAGATTGGTGTTGAGGCTCTTGAATTGTTTCATTTATGGAGGCAAATGTGGAACAAATATCTTGAACAAACTCAAACGAACATTGCGACACCAGAGAGCGAACCTGAATCGCCAGTTGGTGATCGCCTAACACCAACTGCTTATATTGCTCTACAACCTGATGATCCTCGAACAATATTTGATTATGATCATGCAACACCAGATCCTTCAAGGCAGACGGACCCACTTACAAATTCTGCGACTCCTGAGCGCATAAAAAACTTAGGTGAAGCTAAAGTAAAAAACTTCAGTCCAGCTTTTGCAGACAACATTCTATGGCCTCACGACTCACCACAGAAGAAAAAACAGAAAAGAGGCGGTTGCCTTATGCGACAACGTCAAAACAGTGGATAATGTCTTTCGAAGAAAGGGAAAATGAAAAAGAAGAGAAAGTAACCCGAAAGAAAGAAATGATTCAGAAAAGGGAAAAGAGGAAGCAACAACTTATACATCAAAGACAAGATATAGGACTATCTAAAATTCCGATTAGGTGTAAAAAACAACGACTGAGCAACTCACACAGCTTTGAGTCCAGTGCCAAAGTTTCGTCCGGTGAGAGTGTGTAAGTCTGTGAGTGAAATCTTTAGATGAGAAAACTGTCCATACTTGGCAGACGGTGCAAAAGTATATTGATGAGCACGTTGTCATTTTGGAAAATATTGGAAATGGAAAAAGAAGGAGCGACGGTGGCTTCCATGGCGGCATGTGGGCGCCTACGGAAGTGTTCCTTTTTTATAGGTTGGATCAAGTTATTTTCACATTGAACCCAAAAAAATCAGTAGAACAAGAAATCTTTTCTCTGTCCCTGAATTAGAGTTTCAATATTGCTTATAAGTTATTGTATTTTTTACTTTTATTCGTCTCATTAAAATGTTTACTATTCTCAAATTGTTTAATTTTTTCTACTTGCATTGAAAAAAAAGATCAAAATGACCAGTGATCAACTACTGGAATGAAATCGATCAAAAACTGGATTCGCCTGATCAACTACTGGGGAAATGGCAATTAAGAAAACTATTTATTTATAATTCTGTTGCTATTTAATTTCAGCAGAATTTAATTATTGTCTATTATAGGACATTCATTAAGGGTTGTAGAAATCATGTTAGTTTACTCCTAAAACTTAAAAGGAAGGAAATATAATAAAAACCCCGTAGCACCGACTTTATTTGATCAAACTTTGGGTCGGTCACCCTATAAAAGTTAAAGCATTGGTGTAAAAGCGAAATTTATCGATCAGGTCGTTGCTACAGTCAGTATGACATTAACGTTCTCACGTACATGTTTTTGTTTTACAATATGGAGATACTAGATAAACTTTTCATTGTATTCACTAAAAACAAACTTTTTATCCAATTCAATGGTACGAGTTTCTTTTTCCGACTTTTATTTGTAGCAGAATTAATAATGGATGTTATCGTTCTCCCACGACTGTACTTCTTTAAAAATGAAACTGTAGATTTATAGTGAAGTTCTAAGCGTTAAAACAGAGGAAAAACGTAGGTTAAAGAAATGTTTTCACTACTAAGACTTAACAGAAAATAATATTTCAAAGTGCCAAGCAGCATTCTTTATGTGCAATGGAACACGATGTAAAATATGCTGACAGTTCAAAAAATAAAAAGGAAAGTTTTGAATTGATCTATGTTATTAATGTATCTTGAGATTTATTCTAAAATTTTGCAGCAAGGGGTGCGTTTTGAACTCATTTTTTCTACATCATTATTCTATAACCAGCCAAATTTTAACTCGAATGAAAATACGTAATCTTTTATAAGAAATCACGGTTATTGTTTTTTTAAATTATAAATTTTTTCTTGTCAATATCTGCAAAACCTTGAAATTGCAGAGAAATATATAGACACAAATATATAGAACCGTGACAAAGAAAATTGTTTTTAAAGATGGTTTTCATTATTTTTTCCAATTTGAAGGATTTTAAAATTCTCTTGATTATTTCAAAATGTCTTACATGGCCTATACAGGATAATAGTAAATTGTTTCAACTACACGGTGGCTGCTAAATACTATTACAAATATTCAGTTACTTTATTTTACAAATATAAAATAGAAAATGATACATACACTAATATGATAAACATTAGAGATGTAAATATACCGGGAAATAATTTTACTCGAATCGACCGCCATCTTTATCGATTACCAAAGACAATTTCTTATGCCATTGTCCGACTGCGGCACAAATCATTTTAAGAGATAATCGGTCACATTCACGCAATTTGGAAGCTTTAAACTTCTATTTTGTTTGCTATTTACTATAGCCTCTGAAATGTCCCAGACGCAATAATCTGAAGGATTTAGATCCGGTGAAGAAGGTGGCCAATCTTCTCGCATGATAAAGTTCGGACAATTGATATGGAGCCAAGCCGGAGCTGATTTAGCCCGGTGCGAAAGTGTAGAATTTTCTGGAAACTCTAATTCTTTTTGGGATACAATCTGTCAGCATGTGGTAATAAATGTGTAGCCAATATGTCCTGTTTGTAATATTCCACATTGATTTTTATCGGTTTTTTGAAGATTTTCAAAGGCAATTTTCCGTTGTTTGACATTGCAACTCAAACCATAGCAGAATTGTTGTTCTGAAAGCGTTTAACAGTTCGAAGGGTTTCGGGTATGTTGTCGAAGGTTGCTTAATGTACGACATCATTTTTAGCATTATAACACTGTTCAGTGCAAAATAGCTTCTCATCAGAAAATATTATTCTGTCAACACTTTTCCTACATGCTGCTTAAGCAATTTCTTGCATCTTTTTTAATCTTTTTATTCTTTGTGCTGCAGTCAAACCTTGGATTTTTCTTTTGCGATAAGGGTGAAAACCCAGGTCTTCATTTATAATAACTTTCATAGTTCTGCGACTCAAGTTCTCTTCTGCAGGCATTTTATTTGAAGAACGTTGTGGATTTCTTTGTATCTTTTCACGAATTCTTTTGACGCGCTCTTTTGTACGAACTAAGCATGGAGGACCAGACCGAGGTCGATCTTTACAGCTATTAGTACCCAATAACGATTTATAGTTGTAATATAATGTAAATGTTCTATTAAATAACTATTAAATAACTATGTTCTATTAAATAAAATAGATGTTCTATTAATAATATTAATGTTGTACTAAAACCAAGGCATTTTATATGCTTAAAGATTTTACCTGAGGAAAATCTGCGATCAAAGAGCTGTTTAATCATCATTCTTTAGGCTTTCATTTTTAAAATAATTTTAAATATTTGCTTTATACAAAAATCGTGTGCACTAATAGAAAATTACCAATCGCCGAAATATAGAAATAAATTATTTATTAAACGATTAAAATTAAATCTTGTTTTTTGGAGTGTAACAATATTTAGTAGCTACCCTGTATATAGGAAGAGTGATAGTATAAGGTAACACAAATACATAATTAGCCCTTAACAAAACAGACACACGTCACCATAGAACAAAATATGCTACTTACTTTCTGCAAAGTAATTTTCATGAATTCGGGCGGGAAATTGCTTGGTACTGCCACCTGTATTTTTAAACAGAAACATAAATATGACAGCTCTCACCCTCTTAGTATTTAAGTCATTCAGGAGATCTTCTGTTCCTACCAGTTCTTCTAAATACCCGTGGAGAAGAATAGGGCTGGACGATATCAGAAATTTAATATCGCAATATATCAACGAGTTAATATCGATATTACTGATATATCGCGATAACTACTGTAGAGATCTGCATGGTCCAGCCCGTGGCCCGAAGCCCGGCACTGCCCATGGACCGGGCCTATTTTCGTTTATGGCACTTGGGCCGGGCCCGGGACATACTTTTCTCTGAAGGCTCGGGCCTGGTCTCCTTCCACTGTTTTTGGGCAGGGCCGGGCCCGGGCCATATCTATTTCTGAAAGCTCGGGACGGGCCGGGCCTAACTTTTTTTCTGTACAGAGCCGGGACTGGTTTCATTCCTAATCTTCACGGCCCGAAATTTCCATTTCTAGTTTTGACCCGACCCGTATGAAAATCATCGTCTCAGCGTGGTCTGGTCCATTTAAAGGTCAGTAAAATTAGGCCTGGCCCAAAACTTTTTGCAAAAAATGTATACACTTTTAAATCGCCATTATTTTACACTTAAACATTAAAATTTATTCTTTTTAAAGAATAGTAGATTTCTTTGCTTGTTAAAATATAGCTGAATTAAAATATAGTAAAACGTGTGAAAAAGAATCTGCCTATGACGAAACCCTGTTTTAAACTGAAAAACGTGTTTATCCATGCAAAATTAATATACTAATACGTAAGAAAAGAATATATAAAACATTTACTCTTGCTAAGAAGGGAACTTGTCTACAGCTCATTTTTTTTCTATGCAATTCCGTCTTAGAAGATTTTACTGTATAGTATTTTTCAGATTTTTAACACTTCAATACATGGAATATGGATTAACAATATTAATGATAACTAACACATTTGCATACACGAAATAGAGATTCATTAAAAAATAAATATCCACCCTGCGGTACTTCTCTAAAAATGAAGATTATAAACACGAAAAAAACCTTAAGATAAATATTTTTGGTCAGAACTCCTCGTATGAGACAAATTTTTTTTCGGGCAGGGCCGAGATTTTAACTTTTCTCCGGGCCGGGGCGGGCTCGTGCCGAACTTTTAATTTTTGTATCGGGTCTGGCTGGGCCAAATTTTTTTTATGAGTCGGGCTTGGCCCGAGCCTGGAAATGTCGGCCTGTGCTACCTTAAACTGTGTTACTCTAAACTACCTTAAACTGTGTAAGAATAGAAATATTGCTAATTTCGAAAACAAAAATGGTACAGTAGCAGCAATTTAAGTACCAACAGATGTAGAAAGCTACGAATCAATGTTTTATACCTATATATGTTCACACAGCCTCATTAAAATATGTATACTTATCTATGCAAAATAGAAATATTTTAGGGGAAGAAACCAATATTTGATATTTGTTTGCACTTATACCATTTGTTGCATTATATTTTTCTTTAAAAATAGTATGTTTTCTTCTCTTCCTACTTTATGGATTATTTATTAATAACATTTTAACTATTTAATAAGTTATCACCCAGTTATACTGCGTATAACTGAGAATATTGTAAAAAAAAAATTAAAATAAAATATTCTTAAATTTAGGGAGTGACGATTTTAATATAATTAAAATAAGTAAAAGCAGGGGAAAAACTAAAATTAATTTAATGCCACATATCATGCTAATATGCTTGTAATTAAGTAGGTTTCAGGGGATTATAAATACAGCAGACATGTTGCTTTTCAATCTTTCTCTAAGGAATGAATGGATTCTTAATCGAAAACATTCATTGTATTCATATTTTCTTACATATTTACTACAAGAAAACAACATCGAAACCTTTTTTTTTTTTTAAATATAAATGTTCAAATCAAATTTTGGAATAGTTTTATACTAATTTAAATTTATTTTTTGATAAATATGCCTTTTAAGCTAAAATGCAAGACAGGATATGTTAAATTCATGAGAGAAAACTTCGCCCTAATGAAAATACAACAAACGACACTAAAGAAAGAATATCAATACACAATATGAATAAGCATTGTATTCAGTAGCAGAGTAGACATTAGAGTCTGGGAAGCTCTTTTTAAAAGCAACGAATCATCACAGTGAACGACTGCTTTGTCCTTGACTTTTCCCCCAACTTGACTAGAGAAAAAAAGTAAAGTTTACAAATAGCGGACTCTAATTGGTCGCTCGCAAGCGGATCATCCCAGTTGCTCGGCTAAGTACCCAATGATAACCAGCTATTCTGTATCAACTGGAACTCAGCAATAATCAGAGCTCGTTTGGTTATTCATGACATATCAATAGCTGTAGTTATATCAATGTGTGTGGATCAGTCATAACGGCGAGAGGGCGAGAGAAGAGAAGTACGATATGTGTTATTCAGTATTACGCAGAGAGGCAGTTCACTGAGGGAAAATTGGACTAATTGGAATAGGTCTAGAGATAATCAACGTAAAGAAAGATAATCGAGGTAGATTTTCAGTTTTGGAGAGCATAGAGGGAGAAAGCATTGTAATGGAATATTTGGTTATGCTTTTCGGGGCTGTGGCGGTGTACGCAAAACATTATTTTATTTGGTTTTGAGATATTCTACGCTCTTTTTTCGAGGCTCATGTTCAAAATTCAAGTGAGCTCAAAACATTGTTATTTTTATTTTGATATATCAATGGAGTCAAGGTTTAGATATTGTTATTGCAACATTTAAAAAATATCAATATTTGTCGATATATTGATAAATAATCCAGCCCTAGAGAAGAAGCAGAATTAGGTTTTAAAAATTCTGCAGCATCAAGAACGGAACTATTGGGAACAGAAAATTTTGGAAGCATTGAATTAGATTCAGTTGATTTAACACTTGAAGAATAAGGATAATGAAAGTCAGTTGGAGTAGGACCTGGCGTATTTGGATCATGAGAGTCAACTGATTGCAGATTTGTTATACTAGGCTGTATTGGTTGAGAATCACCTTGTTTCACCATTGCATTTTCACTTCTGAAATTTCCTGCATCACTTTCTTCAGAATTCGGATCATTAACTAAAGAAATCTCTGAACCTACATTAATTATTTAATCAACATGCCTTTTCCAAATATTCGAACCAACTTGAACTCTATAATGTAATTTTCTTTTGTCTTGCTCTATTTTGACCTATTTTTTACTTGGCTTCTGGAGTATAATTTCTTACAGCTACTTTTTGGTTAATTTCAAATTCTTTTACTTCAACTTTGGACTTTTTGCATTTTGTTTATCATGAACAAAATTTGTAAAATTTGGCACTATCAAATCTATTTTTATTCTTATGTGACATTTTAGAAATAAAGATGCAGGACTTCTGGCCCGTTGTAACACGAGGCATCTTTCTATATTGCAAAAAGAATCTATTCAATTTCATTTGCAAAGTACCAGATTCTGACGCTAAGGATTTAAATCCATGTTTGAGAGTTTGCACATACATCTCAGCCTGTTCATTTGTAGTTGGATGGTATGGAACACTGAACCTATGTTTTACATCATTATTTTTCAAGAATGTATCAAATTCTGCAGATGTAAATTGTTTAACAATGTCTGATACTAATGATATAGGAAAACCGTATCGTTTAAAAAGTGAAGAAAGACAAGTAATTGTATTTTCTGTAGTTATACTAGGAACAATAAAAACCTTTGGCCATTTGCTATTTGCATTAACCACCAAAATAAGCATTTTTTCCATAACATGACCAAAATAATCAATTATTTTCCATGGAGCTGTAGGCCATTCACAATGATGTGTATCTACTTTAGGAGGACTATTTTTCAAATTTACATACATAGGGCAATTTCGTGGTCTATTCCTGGCCACCATACAAACTACGGGCTAAAGACTTCATTTTTACTATACCATATTACTATACCTATCAACATTTGTATGTTCAGTAGTTTTCCTATAAAGGTTATCATATTGAAACATTTGTAAATAAATTTCATATCGCTGCATTCTTGCAGCTGATAAAAAAGGAATACTTTTAGAAGGTTAAAATTATAAACCAAAGGTTTACTGTCAGTAAATAATGTAAATCTGTTACCATACAAATATTGAAAAAAATTCTTCACACCAAAAATTATAGCTAGTGCTTCTTTATCAACTTGACTATGCCGTTTTTCTGCATTAGTCAAAGTTCTGGACACATACCGAATAGGCTTGTTAGTTATAAAAATCATAAATCTATTCGTTATTATGGTGAAACTTTCAAAATAAGTTTTTGAAGCATAGAATTCGTTGCACCATGCGCATTGTACAAAGGCATGTTCACATACAAAGCAGTGAGAACTGTGCACGAACTCATGGAGTGAAAAGGGAAAATTTATTAGATTTTTGAATTCAGTTAGTTCCTCATCTATATATAATTTTTTATACTACACTGTAAAAAAATCTGTAAATTTACTATAGTTTGTCTAGGAAACTGGGATTCCTAGAACTTTTTATGTAACGGCAACAACAAAACAGATACAGTTTTGCACCCGAGAAACTGAGATGCCTGGAACTTTTCATGTAACTGCAACCAGGGTTACAGATAAAATTTTAGTAAGATTACTGTAATTTTAGAAGACTCATTTGTAAGGCTATAGATTTCTGTAGCTTTAGAAAAACTAGTTTTGTAGATTTACAGCTTTTTTTGTACAGTTACAGATGAAAGTTTAGTAAGCATGTAACTTTACATCTGTAGAACTACAGATTTTTTTTAGAGTGTACGCATAACAAAACAAATAATGATACTTTTGTACAAAGTTGGGTGTGAATGAGGGACTGTAATTTAAGGACATTATTTCATGCATGTAAATCAATAACATAATTAAACTATAATTTAAAAACTTGGAATCTCCAATCGCACTTGGAAAATTTCCTCACAAAAATTTTCCAAATGCGGAAGCTACATACGTCAAGAGGTTGTATTAAAGCTGTAATTTTCTTCGATATCATCATATTTACTTCAACACATTTGTTAGATGGTATACTATTTCGCAGTGTAGAATAAAAGTAAAAATTAAAAGTAAAAATTTTATAAAAGTAAAAATAGACACTTTTTTATAAGCATTCAATATTTATCTTGAAAACCCACCGAACTTACAGAAAATTCACTGCTTTTTTATAATTCGTAGAAAGCGCAAGCAAGTGAATTTATTAAAATATATTTAACTTTTGGTCTGTTTTTCTTTTTAAGATATGGCAATTGGAAAGAAAAAATGAAACATTATTTACACTACCTTTTTAGGATTTCGATCTTTTTACGAAATATATTTATGTACCAAGTAAGCTTTTTTGGTTATTAAGTCTGGCTTAACATGAAATAAAACTTCGTCCTTTTACGATTTTTATGTAAATTCTTAGTGTGACGAGTTATTATGAGACGAGTTTAACTGAATAATTAAAATAAAAAAAAATCTCATCTTTATCATGCATATTCATTTATGTACTATTAATTATTTAATTGACCTTTATTTTTAATAGTTGAATAAATTTTGAATTTTCTTAATTTTAATTATTTTACTGTATTACTTTATTATTTTTCTTAGTTATTTTAACATTTTCTTTTATTTTAAGCATTTATTATAATTTCCAGGGGATTATCACAATCAAATTACTATTTTAAAAATGTAAACAAAACAGTGATCAGAAATCCACAAGACGTCTGGATACAATCTATGTTGATTTGAGAGAGTCTATTGTACATCTTTAGGTTTTTTTTTTTAATTTAAAAGACTATTTAGAATTTAAATTCATAATTTTATTTGAATTTATTTACTTTCATCCGAAAGCACTGTTTTTACAAAATAATAACAATATTAAATGTTAAATTAATTTTATGCATTATTAATTACTATGCATTATTAATAATCTTAAATTGATAATGTTATTTGAATTTATTTAAATTCCTTCAAAAACACTGTTTTCACAAAATAATAACAATACTAAGTGTTAAATTAATTTTATGCATTATTAATTATTTACTTAACCTTTATTTTTAACACTTTAATCATTTTTTAAATTTTGATAATTTTCATTATTTTACATTATTATTTATTATTTTCCTTAATTATTTTAACATTTTACTTTCTGGTAAAAATTTATTAAAATTTCGAGTACATTATCATAATCAAATTTCTATTTAAAGAATGTATACAAAGCAATGACCATAAATCCGCAAAATTCTAAAATCTGCTCAACCTCTGGTTTCAAGAAATGCTAATTTAAGGGAGTGTACTGTACTTCTTTTGATTTTTTAAAAACTAGAATTTCAAAGACTATTTAGAATTTTAAGGGATAATATTATTTAAACATTACACCATAATAACAATACTAACTATTAAATTAATTTTTATACTGTACAAAAAAAAAAAAAAAAAAAAAAAAAAAACACTCCCTAGGCTCCCCCTAACACACAGCACATCTTTATGAACTCATCTGGGCAAAGTATGGTCCCTTGTGGCTTCTGTAATTCTATGCTACCTGGGTGTTTTATATAAGTCTCTTGATCACAATCAGAAAAAGAAAATAATACTACGGAATACATAATAGGGTGGGTCGAAAAAACCGAAATATTTATAATCGAAATGTAATAGAGCGGAAAAGTTGGCTTTTGTAATAAAGAATAAATTCGTAAAATATTACACCGATCGGTTAATATCTTTTACCGCCGCAAGGGCGCCAAAGTTTCCAAAAATCGCAAAAACAGGTTTTTTTCAATATTTTTAAAAAATTTTCTAAACGTACGAATACAATTTCTAATACGAAGCACTAGCTGCATGAAGATATAAGAAATGTCCCGGTAAATGTTCATTATAATAAAATCATATCTTTTACTGCCGCAAAGAGACCATATTTAAAAAAAAAAAATGTAAAAATTTCAAATTTTCATTTTTTCTAAATTTTTATAATTTTTATAGTGTATCTAGAAGTAAATAAATTTACTTTATTTCTATTAATATGTCATAAATTTTGTTAATTATTTGTCATAGACTGGAAAATAAAAACGGTAATCATTCATTGTTCTTGACGATCGCTTCATTTACTGCTGTTTTACTGCATATCAGCATTTCATATACCACAAATCACAAAAATGTTATAAAATGAACAAAATAGTTTAGCATTTTATTAATTAAAATACAGAGATGTTTAACGTAAACGGATTAAATAAACTTAAAATGAAGAAGTATTTAAATTAAATGAATTTCATAGTATGACTTGCTTTCAAATAAAGCCACTGTTCTTCGAGAGGCCGAAATTGATCATATGTGATCCTCACTCTGTTCTGATCCACAAACTTGACCAGCACTTCAGTGACTAATTTCACTTCCACTGATTCAGTGGGACAAGGAAAGTTATAATAACTGGTATCTTTAATCGAACATTCTGAACTCAGCATCGTTGTTAGATCGCCAGTCGATAGACAAACCGTAACAGGTGGTTTCGTTAGTTTATAGTTTTGCCTTTTGGCTAAAGCCATGTAATTTTAAGCTTCTAAGTTCAAGTATGGAATGACGAAATGACAGATGGCACTATTCGCGTCCACAGAACTTCGTGCTTTGGCAATTTTCCATTTTGGCAATCGGCTGATGCAGTACACTTTCAGAATGTACTCATTGAGTACATACGGAAAGCGTACTGCATCAGTTCGTTCAAAATTAAAATGAATCCATCATTTTTTTTTTCAGATTCAGTGGACTATAATTAATAACCCCCGTTATTTGCCATACCATCTTCGAAAGATTACAGTTCCTGTAATTTCACGAAATGCCTGTTACGCAAATCATGAAAATACTCTCATTGGAATGATAGCATATGGATGAGAGGACATCAGGACCCCAGCCATAAAGAAAAGGGCCAAAGCTAGAAGTTTTGTGGACACGAATTGTGCCATCCATCACTTCGTCATTCCAGACTTGAACGTTGAAGCTTAAAATTGTATGGATTTAATCGAGTGGCAAAACTGTAAACTAACAAAACCACCTGTTACGGTTTATCTACAGACTGACGATAATGTTCGATTAAAGATACCAGCTATTATAATTTTCCTTGTTCCACTCGGTAAGAAGAAAGATGCGTGAAATTAGTCTGTGAAGTGCTGATAAAGTTTGTGGACTAGAACAGAGGGGGGATCACATATGATCAATTTTGGCCTCTCGAAGAACAATAGCTTTATTTGGAAGCAAGTCATATAATAAAATCCAATTACTTTAAATACTTCTTCGTTTTACGTTTATTGAATCCGTTCCGATTAAACATCTCTGTATTTTAATTGATAAAATACAAAAATAGTTTGGTCATTTTATATCATTTTTGTGATTTTTGGTATATGAACTGCTGACATGCAACAAAACAGCAATAGATGATGAAGCAATTGTCAAGAAAAATGAATGATTACCGTTTTTATTTTCCAGTATATAACAAATAGTTAATAAAATTTATTACATATTAATATATAGGAAGTAAATTTATTTATTTATAGACATATTATAGAAATGATAAAAATTTAGAAGAAATGAAAATTTGGAATTTTTACAATTTTTTTAAAAATATGGTCCCTTTGCGGCAGTAAAAGATATGACTTTATTATAATGAACATTTACCGGGACATTTCTTATACCTTCATGTAGCTATTGCGTCCTATTAGAAATTGTATTCGTAAATTTGAATAATTAAAAAGAATATTGGAAAAAACATGTTTTTTGCGATTTTTGGAAACTTTGGCCCCCTTGCGGCGGTAAAAGATATTAACCGATCGGTGTAATATTTTACGAATTTATTCGTTATTACAAAAGTCAACTTTTCCACTCTATTAAATTTCGATTATAAATATTTCGGTCTTTTCGACCCACCCTAATACATAATATGAACTTTAAAAGGATCACTGCTTTGCTTAAAAGGCGACAAAAATAAGAATAATAAAGATGTTACAAGTTTAAAAACATACATTTTATTTAAAATTTCTGAGTACTTTCGGCCTACAATTCACGCGGCCATCGTCAGAGAATATTTTTATTAATTGCTGTTCCATTCATACAAATACGTCACTTCGTTTGAAATGGGAGAGTCTATAATTATTAAGGTAGCTGAAAGTAGAAGTAGCAGTGTCTTGGATTGAAATTATGTAGAGAAAAATATATTTAACTGCCATTCCATTTATTTTAATACGTCACTTTGTTCACATAAGTCACTATCATTTTAAATGCGTCGATGGACAGTTGTGGAAGTCGCAGTGTTTCGGATTAAACTTGCGTTGAGGAAAATATTTAACTGCCGTACGTCACTTTGCGCAAGTTTTCAGGATTTATTTTCAGGATATTTAACCATATATTGGGACATTGTATGATAGGGCTTACATACTTAATTGATTTAACACAGAATTTTATAGATTCTCCGATAGTGGATGCGTACACTGTAAAAAAAATCTGTAACGTTACTAAAGTTTTTCTAGGAAACTGAGATTCCTAAAACATTTTATGTAACGGCAACAATAAAAATTCATGTAACAGATACACTTTTGCATCGAAAATTAAAACATCTGCAGAGTTACTAAATACTGGGATACCTAGAACTTTTCATGTAACTGCAAACAGGGTTACAGATAAAATTTGAGTAAGATTACTGTAATTTTAGCAGATTCATTTGTAAAGCTACAGATTTCTGTAGCTTTACAAAAACTAGTTTTGTAGATTTACATCTTCTTTTGTACAGTGTACAGATAAAATTTTAGTAAGCATGTAATTTTACGTCTGTAGAATTACAGAATTTTTTTTTTTTTTACAGTGCATAAAATAAGACTATTTCAAAATTGACGAGCTATTTTTCTGTTATGAAAAGAATCGTTTGTTACGAAGCCGTGGTTTATTTTGCATAGATCCTGAATCTTTTCCCGAATACAATGAAATTTGCCGTATGCGTTCTCCCAAAACGTTAAACCCCAGTTTCTTCAGAATTTCACAAAACTTGCTTCAAAAGGCTGCTGAGCTTTTAATAACTGTTGGTTCATGTTTCATTCGACAATATATATGAGATGGACAAAATTTCGTTTCAATATGCAGAGATCTTTATTCTTTGGAAATTTGAAAATTCATTTTTATATTTGATGCTTTTTTTTATTTTCTTTTTGCGCATTTTGGGATTTTTTATTTTTATTTTTTTACATTATTTGATATATAACGTTTTTGATCTTTTTTTCGTAAGTCAAATTTGGTATTTTTTTTAAAATCAAAAATTGACAATCATAACTAATTTTTCTACATGATTTCAAAGAGACTGTAGTACGAAGCATTTCTGTTGCAAAAAATCTTTATTAGATTGAAATTATTTCTTTATGTTCTAAGACTGAACATTGAATTTTAAAATGATTAATTGTTATTATTTTTTTTAGTGTAAGGCGCGTTTTTTATTGAAAAGTTATAATTGTAAAAGCGAAACATTTGAAAATTTGAAGAAAATATTTTCAATTAGACAAGTTTAACAATTAAAAAGTGTCTATTTAACCAAACACTGAAAAGGACTCTTTTATATGAAAAGTTTTTTATTTCTTGATAATAATAACAATAACAATAACAATAATAATAATAATAATAATAATAATAATAATAATAATTGTTATTATTATTGTAAATAAGAAGCTATTTATAATGTAACAGAACATTTCTCTGTTATACAAAATGTACTATTTTTTTTTTCAATTTTGATATACAGGATGACCATGAAGTGTTCTGAGACTTCTGCGGCTAATCTATTGGCCGAAATGTAACATCATCTAGTGTACGTGCACAGTGGAGCTTGCTGATTCGATATCTGAAGGGGGGAAGAAAATAATACCAATATGCCCCATTAGAGGAAATTTTGGCGCGAAAGAGTTTGGTAAGATTTGTAATAAATAACACTGCAAACACAAGATTTTCCACAATAAATGACAAAGTTTATTGTTAATTATAACTCTATTTCAATATGACCACCGTTCTGATATTTCAATATCCGCATACGACAAAACCCTTTTTCTGCAGCTACCTAAAATTCGAATTCACATCCATTGGCGCAGTAAAGTTAACTCCTGAACTACGTCGTATAGAAACCCAAGTTAATTTAAATAGCTTCAACCGCGCCTAAAGGTTTCAGTCAGTGGCGCCAACTCATATGGGCCCATGGGGCGCGATCCCACCCAATAATTTGATCTCTTCGCCCGCCCAATTTTCATTCATTTATTTCGTTATTCAGTCAATCATTTATTAATTTAATCGCTGATATAAAATTTGGTTTTATTCACGTTCTCAAAATAATTGTGTCTGAAAAATAGTAAAGACATCCATTATATTTACAGAAGCAGTGGCAGCCCCTTCAGCGGATGTATAATTAATTTTTTCTCAAAAGCATATTTCCCGTATATTTTGTCACCTGTTTTAATGTCTTGAATCAATAAAGGACTTGGGTGACTAAAATGTAAGTTTTTCTTGACATTTAGTTTTTTTGCACTTTCAATAGTTAGCATTTTTTTATGCTGTTTATAATAAATATTAATGTATTTCTAAGAAAGAATTTATGAGAACATAATTTAATAAAATAATTTATTAAATTACATTTCAATTTAACAAAATTATATTTTACTTAGAAAAACCGTAATTTGACTTCGAATTATCATCTTTAGTTCATCTTTATCATCTTAACTTCTTTGAATTATCATCTAGACACACACGCACTAAGAGGAATAAAATTGTATGTATTACTTTATGCAAACATGTTTGAGCCCATCCAATGTTTTTCCAAAGTTGGCGCAACTGGTTTCAACCCCGTATATGGCCGTAGTCAAGGGGTTAAACAGAAAATAGAGAAATCTCATAAACATACATCTTTTTAATTCAAAGTTGAAATTCAAAAGCAGTTGCAATTTATAGGTTTTAACTAACGAAACTGTTACACTGATGAACGTTCTTTCAGTTCGTTGTCGGAGAATAAATTGTTTGAATAGAAAGCTGTCGGCGGCGGCTACAAGTTTTTTTCTTCTTCTTTTTTTTCTTCTTTTTTTTCAAGAATAAACTACATTTTACGCCTAGTGCCGAGTTTTGGTACTATTTTTTTTTAATATAAACCGCATGCTATACTGTGTATGTACACTAAATGGTGTTACATTTCTCCCAATAGATTAACCACTAGAGGGCCCATAACACTTTACATAATTTTATGGACACCCTGTATATTTTGCTATAGAATATTTATTGAATAATTACAAAAACAACCTAATTTCACTATCTGCGAAAAATACTCCTTAGGAAAAGTGTACTTGATCACAATAACATATGCAAATTCAATTATAAACACTTAGTTCAAAATCATCAATGTTTTATAGATTCAGCTAAAGTGTTCTTGATCACAAAAACATATGCAAATTCTATTATGACCACTTAGTTCAAAATCATCCATGTTTTATAGATTCAATTAAGGTGTTCCTGATCCCAATAACACATGCAAATTCAATTATGAACACTTAGTTCAAAATCATCAATGTTTTATAGATTCAATTAAAGTGTTCTTGATCACAAAAACATATGCAAATTCTATTATGACCACTTAGTTCAAAATCATCCATGTTTTATATCTTCAATTAAAGTGTTCTTGATCCCAATAACACATGCAAATTCAATTATGAACACTTAGTTCAAAATCATCAATGTGTTACAGATTCAATTAAAGTATTCTTGATCACAATAACATACGCAAATTCAATTATGAACACTTGGTTCAAAATCATCCATGTTTTATAGATTCAATAAAAGTGTTCTTCATCTCAATAACATATGAAATTCACTTATAAACAGTTCAAAATCATCATTGTTTTATAGATTCAATTAAGAAAACACATGCACTTTCAAAACCCGTAGCCTTATTTTGCATTAGTGGTCTTACATAATAACGAAACTAATTATTATTCTGGATTTTTGTATTGCGCCAAAAAATATGCTCCTTCACGAGGAAAAGTAAATAAATTCTTTATCACAATCAGTAAACGAAAAATATTTCGAATTGGACGATCGCTTTCTTTGTCAAAAGAAAAAAAAGTCCTACTTTTCCTCCGAAACCGTGATTTATTTTGCATAGATACCGAATCTTTTCCTGAACACAATGAAATTTTCCGAATGCGTTTTCCCAAGATGTTAAACTCCAGTTTCTTAAGAATTTCACAAAGCTTGCTTGAAAAAGCTGCTGAACTTTTAATTTCTTTCAGTTCACATTTCATCGTACAATTTATAAGATATAAGATGAACAAAATTAACTTTTGAATATCTAGAAAGATTGTAAGTATTACTGGGAAATAAAGAGCGTTTAGCAAATGCATTTGTATGGTTGAGTGCAGAAAATTCATTCGTTTTGGGTGGTTTTGAGATAGCTTATTAATATTTTTTATATTAATAAGCTATAATAATTTATAATGGACAATATTTTTCGTACATTTATTTCATAAGTTACGTTTGATAATTATTTTTAAACAAAAATTGAAAGTAAGTTTTACAGACACGACTGGTTTAATTGCTTATTTTTGTTTATTTTTTAAAAACTACACTACGAATTATTTCCGCTGTAAAAAATCTATATTACATAGAAATTATTTCAACATTTTCTAGAACGAAAAGCGAAAATGACTTGTTAGTTGTATTTTCAGTTATTAAGTAAAGGACGAGTTTTTTGCTTCAATGTACTAGTCAAGGTTTTTAGTTATGATTGGTAGCAAAATTGTTACTTTTCGCTTTACAACTTAGAAAAAGAATTATCAAACCCAATACACGAAACAAATGTGTCAAATCATTTGCCTATAAAATAATGAAAAATAAATAAATAAATAAATAAATAAAACAACCTATATCAAAAGGCTCAATGAAATTATGTGCTAAAATTTAAAATCGAAAAATTACTTTGCAAAATGATCCAGAAATACTTGCAATGTTTTTGGATGCTAATTTTTTTTTTTTTTTTTTTTTTTTTTGGCCCACCTTATGTATTGTAGATCGAATTGTGAATTGAAAGAATTTAAAAGATCAACAGTTTTTTAAGCAAGCTAAAATTTTTAAGAAACTGAAGTGTTAACGTTCTGGGAGAACGCATACAGAGATTTTCATTGTATGTTTTTTATATTATTTAATGGATAATGTTTTTCTTACATTTATTTCATAAATTACATTTGAAAAATATTTTTAAACAAAAGTTGAAAGTAAGTTATATAGACAAGATTGGTTTTATTGCATATTTCTGTTTATTTTTTAAAGACTGCACTAGGAATTATTTCCGCTGTAAAAAATCTGTATTACATAGAAATTATTTCTATATGCTGTAGAACGAAAAGGGAAAATAACTAGATATTTGTGTTTTCATTTATTAAGTAAAACACGAGCTTTGTTTTGCTTCAGTGTACTAGTCAAGGTTTTTAGATTAGTAGCAAAATTGTTACTTTTCGCTTTACAACTTAGAAAAAGAATTATCAAATCTAATACACGAAACAAATATAACAAAACATTGTCTATAAAATAACAAAAAAAAAAAAATAAAACAACCTATATCAAAAATCACATAAAACAAATAAAATTCTGTGGTAAAATTTAAAATCTAAAAATTACTTTGCAAAATGATCCAGAAATACTTACAATCTTTTTGGCTGCTGAAAAAAAAATTGCCTACCTTATATATTGTAGATCGAATTGTGAATTGAAAGAATTTAAAAGATCAACAGTTTTTTAAGCAAGCTAAAATTTTTAAGAAACTGAAGGTTAACGTTTTCGGAGAACGAATAACAGAGATTTTCATTGTATTTTTTTTTTTATTATTTAATGATAATGTTTTTCGTACAGTTATTTTGTAAATTACATTTGGAAATTATTTTTAAACAAAAGTTGAAAGTAAGTTATACAGACACGACTGGTTTTATTGCATATTTCTGTTTATTTTTTAAAGACTGCACAACGAATTATTTACGCTGTAAAAAATTTGTATTACATGGAAATTATTTCTATATGCTGTAGAACGAAAAGTGAAAACAACTAGGTATTTGTGTTTTTAATTATTAAGTAAAACAGGAGTTTTTTGCTTCAATGTACAATGTACAATCAAGGTTTTTAGTTATGATTGGCAGCAAAATTTTTAGTATCCGCTTTACAACTTAGAAAAAGAATTATCAAACCTAATACAAGAAATAAATATAAGAAAACATTATCTATCATACAATGCAAAATAAATAAAACAATCAATACCAGAAGGCGCAAAAAGTAAATAAAATTCTATGCTAAAATCTAAAATCTAAAAATTAATTTGCGAAATGCTCCAGGAATACTTACAATCTTTTTGGCAGCTGAAAAAGAAATTTTATCCACTTTTTATATTGTAGATAGAATTGTGAATTGAAAGAATTTAAAAGATCAACAATTTTTTAAGCAAGCTAAAATTTTTAAGAAACTGAAGGTTAACGTTTTGGGAGAACGCATAATAGAGATTTTCATTATATTTTTTTATATTATTTAATGGATAATGTTTTTCTTACATTTATTTCGTAAATTACATTTGATAATTATTTTTAAACAAAAGTTAAAAGTAAGTTATACAGACACGACTGGTTTTATTGCAAATTTTTGTTTATTGTTTAAAGATTGCACTACGAATTATTTTCGCTGAAAAAAATTTGTATTACATAGAAATTATTTCTATATGCTCTAGAACTAAAAGTGAAAATGACTAGTTAGTTGTGTTTTCAATTATTAAGCAAAAGACGAGTTTTTTGCTTCAATGTACTAGTCAAGGTTTTTAGATATGATTGGTAGCAAAATTGTTACTTTTCGCTTTACAACTCCAAACCTAATACACGAAACAAATATTACAAAACATTATAAAAATAGCAAATAAAACCTTTGTACAAGAATATTAAAAAGCAGAAAACGAATGTTTAAACGTTAGCCCAGCCTTGCTTTTTCTAGCACGCTGTGCTCTATATCTTGCACTGAAGAAGAATCTCGCTAGTAGATTTGAAACAGCTGTTTGCTGCTTTTTATGTGTTATTTGTGCATTTTTAAACTTTGGTTTTCTGCTTTATAATAACAAATCATTGTCTATAAAATAAGAAAAAATAAATAAATAAATAAAACAACCTATGTAAAAAGGATCAAAAAACAAATAAAGTTCTGTGCTAAAATTTAAAATCTAAAATCTACTTTGAAAAAGACTCCAGAAATACGTACAATCTTTTTGGCTGCTGAAAAAGAAATTTTATCCACCTTTTATATTGTAGATCGAATTGTAAATTGAAAGAATTTAAAAGATCAGCAGTTTTTTTTGTTTTTTTTTTTTCCAAATAAAGTTAAAATTTTTTAGAAACTGAAGGTTAACGTTTTGGGAGAACGCATACGGAGATTTTCATTCTATTTAGAAAAAGATTCGGTCTCTATGCAAAATAAATCATTGTTTCGGAGGAGAATTTTATAAAAGAGAAAATGTCTTTTCATATTCGAAATAGTTTTCTTATTTTGATTGTGATCAACAAAATTTTTATAAAAGTGTTTATTTTTCGGCTGAATATAAATTTTTAGCTTAATAGTTAGATTTTTTTTTATTATTCTGTTAAAAATCTAATACAAAATAAATTATGAGTTGGAGGAAAGTGTAATTCTAAATATTTTTTTATTGTTATCAACAACACTTTTACATAAATTATATTTTCTGAATATATAAAAATTTAATAGGTAGCTTTGTAGCTATTCTATTTTCTTAAAAAAATCTGTTTGAAAATGCATAGCTACAATAAAAATACTACGATTATTATAACAGAAAAATGTTGCATTAAATTATGAATGCATTTATTATTATTACTAGCTGAACTACCCGGCTTCGCCCGTGTCAGTTATAAGAGACCTTCCATGTAAAATAATAAATTAAAATGAACTACTATAGTAATCACAATAACTGAGATTTGAGCATTCCCGTCCACAAATCCTTAAAATGACAATTAGAAAACATACGTTATTGTCTCGCCACCATAATAAAATGTCTGAGCTTTAATATCACAATGTCCGTTTTCTTCGACTGGTGTAACAGAAAAAATTGCAATTTTCTGACAATACGAAAAGACAAATTCACCAAATGGCATATCATATAGTCAA
Source organism: Maratus speciosus (assembly GCA_963932465.1). Lineage (NCBI taxonomy): Eukaryota > Metazoa > Arthropoda > Arachnida > Araneae > Salticidae > Maratus > Maratus speciosus. The sequence goes on along the minus strand of OZ010793.1, from coordinate 294,200,538 downwards.
ATTCTCGTTTGTATGGCATATATCTACATTATAAAGTAAAAATATGTCAGTGAGTAATGCTGACATCATACTGTTGATGGCACTGACCTAACAGACAAATTATTCCTCTACAGCAATTTTTCTTAACATCTAAACAGCATACAATTTAATTTTTTAAGCTGTCGAATAGAACAAAAATTCCTTTCAAATGAAATTTATTTGAAAATTGTATCTCAGTTTTTTTTATTTTAATGGGTTTGAAAGTAATTTTCAAACATGGATATTTTTAAATGTGCGTGCAGCCCAACGTAACCATTACGAAAGATGAACCCGTTTGCTCTTAATGCAATATTATGAAGAAAAGGCATGTCTATGTGTAACTTTGTCATCATATTATTGGTGACAACAACCTAATCTATCCATAAATTTCGATTTTACTACAATTTAACTTTTAAACATCACACATTCGATTGTTCCAACGTCTAATCGAAAACAAAACAAAAAAAACTTTCAATAATATTTGTTTGAAAAGTTTATGTCACGTTATAGATTTTTTATAGATTTTAACGTGATTCTCAAGCATGAATATTTTTTAAATGTGCGTGCAATTACAAAAGATTATTCAATTGCTCAAAAATGCTGCAAATAATTCAGTACTTGTTTGTTTTCGTGTAATATTTCATAACTAAATTGATAAACGAAATTAAAACGCCAAAATAAAATAAAATAAAACACGAATTTAACAGAATCGAACTACGTAAAATAATCTATTATGTTTAGAAAATGCCTGGGAATTTCGTTCCGACTGCTTATAACTTGAGTTCTTCTGAATGGATTTCAATGCGACTATCAGTTTCTCTGGAAATGTTTTAGTGCATAACATATTGTTTTATGTTTCTTGGTCATAGAATTATAGGGAAAAGTTTTATAATCATGTGAACCCGATTATGAAGGATTAGTATTTTAAAAAAGATTTTTATTAATGGATTTCCTTGGAACTTTCATCGTTTCTTGGATAATTTTACACGGATGGTTTTAGTATATTGCATTTACGTCAGGCAGTTATATATAAAATTATGGAAGAGAGTTCAATAATCAGATGAGGCAGATTATAAAAGATTAGCCTTTTTAAAAGTTCTACTGGGCAGATTTTGGGACAGATTTTGATGGAATTTGCGCTGCTACTATGCACGCATTTTTCTATAATGGTTTTAGTATATCCCATTTTGCTCTACATGTTTTGTTATAGAGTTAGCTGAAAAGTTACTAATCAGTTGAACCCCATTCTGAATGATTAGCCTTTAAAAATGTTAGATAATTTTTCAGGGATAGTTTTAGTATATTGCATATCAGTCTATCATTCTTAAAACAAGTTCTACTGTAAATCATCAACTAAAAAATTTGGCCCTTAACAACCGAAGTTTTGTCTTAAACATTAGAAAATATAATAGCGCAGTGGCGTTAGTAACGTTTTCATCCACGTGGAAGGACGTTTCACATAAAGACCCATATTACATTAAAATGACGCATCAAATTCACCGATATATTTCATTTAATCCAAGATTCGTTTGGAGAAACCGACCAGCACAGCGAGCGAATTGTGCTACTCAGATTATAAGTTAATTATAGTGAAAATATTCACGATTAACTGCTCGCTATAATACGAAAGTACCAAAAATGCTTTTTCATGTAGTTTTTGAGAAATCTAAGAAATACACTAAATATAGCAGTGTTTCAAATTAAAAACGATTTTTATTTGTGTTCTGTTAATGCGCAGCATCAGGTACCTTTAAACACGGGTATCCTAAAATTCATTGCATATAAAATTTAAATCTGAAACTCACACTAATAAAACCCAAATCCACAGCGATTAACATGAAAATGACGTCAATCTATGAAGCTTTGTTTAAAATGAGAAAGCTAACTCTAAAAAAAAAATAGTTGTTATGTTTTAATTTCAATTTAATATAAATCGTATAAAAGTAGATTTTACATTATGATATTTGATGTAAATCGTAGAATGTTATCACTGCATTTAAAATATTAAAACATTTACCTAAATGGCGTAATTAAAGAAACAACATTGTAACGAAATGGGAAATAAATCATAGCAACCGGTTTTTAGAGCCAGTTTGAGACCATATTTATCAAAATAGGCGTCATAATTTATTGAAAGTGGCGCCATATTTAGTGATTTGTGTCTCTGATCCTTTTTCTTGGAATAGAAAAGCCTGTATTTTAGCGAAATTGTAATTTCAAATATATTAAATGGAGTTTTCTCAAAGCCTTGGAGCTTTTATTTAAAATATGAGAAATGCGCATTTTCTGCTTAGAGAGACACCAATTTAAAAAATCTAACAATATATCAAGAGAGACTGAATTTGTATTGGTTTATGAAAAGAAACTACACGTGTTTGCCTTTTTTTAATTATTTGTGCCGTTTCTTAAGGTGTGGCAACACAATAAAATAATTCAGATTATCTCGCTGTATTTTTGCATTTTTGAAATAGACTTCATTCGAAACATAAAATGCACATTTTTCATATATATATGTAAAAACTTCAGAATAAAACATCATTAGAAAGCAGTGTCAGTTAATCAGAAATTGACGTCATATCTAACAAACGATTTTTATTGTTATTATCTTTTCCCTAAATTATTTTCTTGATATTGAAACGCCTGTATTAAAATAGATTTTTTAGCTTCAAAAACATTCAAATAAAGATATACTATGTCATTTGAACACACATTTATTTAAAGTTTATATTTTATATGGGGAAAATGCGCATTTCTTGATTAGAATGACAACAATTTCGAAAATGCAAAAATATAGCGATTGAGTCTGAATTTTTATTAGCTTATAAAAAGAAAGTACGCGTGTTATTAATTTTTTTAATTATTGCACCGTTTTTTAAGTTGTGGCAACAGGAAAGAAATGATTGAATTATAAAATTAAATAAAAGAGATATTTCTATAATGTTAAATTATGAAAGGTTGTAGAAAAAAGTGATAAATATATGTCTGATGATTTTTTAAAGTAGACAGTGATCTTTTCCACGGTCTAAAACATATGTACATGAAGTTTCGTGCAAATCGGCTAAAAATTGAAGATTTGTATAAAGGACATACACACAAAGAACGGCTTTTATGTATATAGATTATTATTATTATTATTGTTGTTGTTATTATTATTATTATTATTATTATTATTATTATTATTATTATTATTATTATGACTATTTTTTTTTATAAAAAAGCTTTTCAGTGAGATATGAAAATTTGAGCTAATACTTTAAATTTAACTTAACACACTTCTAATTCAAACAAAATTTCTTTTAAATTCATAAACGTGAAAAAGCTACGTTATTATAATTAAGGTTTTTTTTCCAAATAAGAGTTTTTTAGGTAATAATATAATAACGAATATTAATTTAAAAATTTCTCTTAAAATCTTACAGAATAAAGAAAGAATTTAAATGTAATAAAGATTTTTAATAATGTTTGGTAGTAAAAAAAGTCGTGTGCGTATTTTACATTTAATTTTACAGCTTAGAAAAGTAATTACCAATCCTAACTTACAAAATAAATATAAGAAAATATTAAATAGTGTAGAAAATAAAATAAAATAAGCTATATAAAAATCGTAAAAAGCAGATAAAATTGTATTAAAATGCAAAAATGAATTTGAAAAATGCCCATTATTTTCCAGGAATATTTACGATCTCTCTCCCGATATTCAAAAAAAGAATTCTGTTCAGCTTATATTGTAAAATATGACACCTGATCCGAAAAAATTAAAAGGTCAGCAGTTTTCAAGCAAGTTTTATGAAATTTCTAAGAAAACATTATCTGTCAAACAATGTGGAAAATAAAATAAAATAAATTATATCAAAAGCAAAAAAAGCAGATAAAAATCTGTGTTAAAATATTAAAAAAGTATTTGAAAATTGCTCATTACTTTCCAGGAATACTTACAATCTCTCTCTGGATATTGAAAAGGAGAATTCTGTTCAGCTTATATTGTAAAATGACACCTGAACTAAAAAAAAATAATAATAAATAAAGCTCACCAGTTTTTAAGCAAGCTTTGTGAAATTCTTAAAAAAACATTATCTATCCTATGGCATAGAAAATAAAATAAAATAATCTATCTCAAAAACACAAAAGGAAGATAAAAATCTGTTAAAATATAAAAATGTATTTGAAAGATGATAATTATTTTCCAGGAATACTTACAATCTCTCTCTGGATATTGAAAAGAATTCTGGTCAGCTTATATTGTAGAATGACACCTGAACCGAAAAAAATTAAAACTTCAGGAGTTTTTAAGCAAACTTTGTGAATTCATAATTAAACATTATCTATCAACTAACGTAGAAAATAAAATAATATATCTCAGAGGTTTAAAAAGCAGATAAAAGTTTTTGTTAAAATATAAAAATGCATTTGCAAAATACTCAATATTTTCAAAAATACTCTCAAAATATCTCTGGATATTGAAGAAGAGAATCCTGTTCAGCTTATACTGTAGAATACCTCAACCAAAAAAAAATTAAAAGGTCAGTAGTTTTTAATCAAGCTTTATGAAATTCCCAAGAAAAAATTATCTATCAAATGACATGGGAAATAAAATAAATAAGTTACCTCAAAAGTGCAAAAAGCATATAAAGATCTGTGTTAAAATATGAATTATTTATAAGTAACTAATTATGGTAATTAATATTAATTTAACAATCATGAAACTGACGGTATTTACAAAATAGTTATAAAACTACTTTTAATCTAAATTTTTATAATATACTGAAAGGGACGTATTTTTGAATAAAACTTTTGTTGGACATACTTATAATAATAATAATAATAATTAAGAGACTATATAGAAATTGGGAAATATTTTTCCGCTATAAAAAAAATCTATTTTACTCTCAACTCATGGTATACTTTGCAATAGATTTTTATTGATAACTACAAATCTAACTATAGATTTTTATACAAGACAAAAAACTGTACTTCCGTTTTATAAGAAGCCTTGTCGATACTGATAAAATTGCTTTGTCAATAGAAGAAGAATTTTAATTTTTACGAATGAAAATGTTTCTATTTAAAAATAAGGTCATACGAAATAGAATTTCACTAAATTCTACGACATTTGGTTCAAGTTTTTGCATGTTTTCCCGTATTGTCAGAGAAATCGTATATTTTTCTGTTACACGCGCGAAAGACAACATGCATTTCAATCCATAAAGCTAGGAGGTTTTACTATGATTGCGTAAAAGTAACGTTGATTTTTTTTCTGATTGTCTTGCTAACGATTTATGCGCGTGCATGCTCAAAGATCTGTTATTGGAATCGCCGTACTTTGGTATTTTTATTTATTTTATCCGGAAGGCTGATTGGTTAACCCTCTCGCTGCGCAACCCGAGATTTTCTCTAACATACATTTTTCCGTCTAATTAATCCTCCTTGATTATTCCCAACAGTTATTATTTTTTCTTTTTTGTAAATTTTGCCTTTTTTAATCGAAGCATTTTCCCGATTAAAATAGACAAAAATTTTTGTTCAGAAAAACCGGTGATAAAAGAAGTTATTTAATTATATTGAAGCTATTTTAATAAAACAATTACGCAGCGAGAGTGTTAATACAGGCAAAACCGGGTATTTCTGTTATTTACTATCAATAACCAAAAGTAATTTATCTAATACGTGAATGAGAAGTGATTTTTTAAAGCATTACATAAACAAACATCAGTCATCACTTTCAAAAGTTCACCACTTTTTTGCATAGCTGATGATAGCATTTGGAAACAAATCTCACTAAACAAAAGTAGTTTATCTAATACGTGTAACGAGAAGCATTATTTTTAAAAGTATTACATAAATAAACATCAATCATCAGTTTCAAAAGTTCACCACTTTTTTCATAGCTGTTGATAGCATTTGGAAACAAATCTCACTTTCTTAAACCTGAAATATGCCAACGCCTATTTAAAAAGCGCCGAAGGCTCTATAAAAAAAGTACTCCAATAATGTACCAAATGGGGAAAAAATTCAACGGTGACAAAAAAAAAAAAAAAAAAAAAAAAAAAAAAAAAAAAAAAAATTAGATTTTAAAGCGATATTGGCGATCTTGTTATTTAAAAAAAGTTAACTTTCTTTCAAAACAATGTTTCCTTTTGTATATTTCCTTCCTTCAATATAATTATAAATTTAACTATTAAATTAAATGTCATGTTCTGCCAAAAGATAAATAAATCTGCAAAAATTCTCTTGATCACAGCAAGAAAAAAAAACTGTTTTGAGCACTTGACGATTCATTTTCCCTATTATAAAAAGAATCATACTTTTCCTCCGAAACGGGGATTTATTTTGCATAGGTCCTGAATCTGTTCCTGAATACAATGAAATTCTCCGTATGCGTTCTCCCAAAACGTTAAACCTCAGTTTCTTTAGAATTCAGCAAGAAAAAATGCTGAGCTTTTAATTTCTTTCGGTTCAAGTTTCATTCTACGATATAAGATGAACAAAATTTTCCTTTTCTATATCCAGAACTCTTTATTCCCGGGAAATAGAGGGTAGTTTGAAAATTCATTTTTACATTTGAGTGCAAGATTTTACTTGCTTTTTTGCTCCTTTTGAGATAGCTTATTATATGTACATATATATATATATATATATTTACATTTTTTTTTTTTTTTGTCGATAATGATTTTCTTATATTCTTTGTTAAGTTAGATATGATAATTCTTTTTTTTAACTGTAAGATTTGAAGTAAATTAAGCTTTACTAGTTTAATTTTTAAAAAAATTTTAAAGACCCTAAGACATCAAAGAAAACGACACTATAATATTAGACTATTACTATACAATATAAATAGTACAATACTATTACAAAATATTTATTAAAAATATAAAAATTTTATTAAAATATAATAAAATATACTCTAAAATATATATTAAAAATAGTACAATACTATTTTGCTTAAAAAATATCTTTATTAAGAAGATTTTTAAATATACATATATATATATATATATATATATATACATCAAAATTTGAACGGATGGTGGTTTCGGTGTCTGGGGGTCATGATCGGTGAAAATATACCAAATTTTTTCGGAATCGCTTTCATCGAACGGCTGCAATAGGCAGCTTTTTGTAATGAAAGCTACCTAAAAATCTTTGTAACGCCCACCACCCCTTAATAACTTCTATTTCTTTAAGAAATTTAGGTACATGTTTGCTAATGGTCTGTGAAGGATGTAAAATGTGTAAAATAATGCATAATAACAACAATAACAGCAAACAATTTATTGAGTTTCATAATTTTAGTTATTTTCTTAATTTTATTTCATTACTCACATTTTAACGTTTATATTATTTAACATTAATTATAAAAATTGATGATAACCATCGAATTAAACAGTTTTCTGTTTAAAAAATATATGTACACAGTTTTTAATGTTAATTAAATATCACTACGAAATCTAAACTTCCACAAACGGCTGATTCATACTAAACTAAAATTCGGTTTGCAAAATATTTCACATTATTTTCTTACTTTAAAATAATAAAAAGTTTGGAATTTCATATAAAATTTTCATTAAAAGAAGTTTAAAAATGCTTAATTTATTAAATTAAAATCTAAGTTAATTTTTAAAGTAAGATTATACGCTCAAAAAATAGTACAATAAAAAGTTCGATTTTCTACAAAAAAAAAAAAGAAATTTAACTATTAAATTAAATAAATAAATCTGCAAAAATTCTCTTGAACACAGCAAAAAAAAAAAAAAAAAAAAAAAAAAAAAAAAAAAAAAAAAAAAACTATTTTGAACACTTGACAGTACATTTTCCTTATTATAAAAAGAATCATACTTTTCCTCCAAAACGGTGATTTATTTTGCATATATCCTGAATCTGTTCCCGAATACAATGAAATTCTCCGTATGCGTTCTCCTAAAAAGTTGAACCTCAATGTCTTTAGAATTGAGCATGAAAAAAAATGCTGAGCTTTTAATTTCTTTCGGTTCAAGTTTCATTCTACTAGGTAAGATGAGCAAAAATTTCTTTTTCAATATCCAGAAATCTTTATTCCTGGGAAATAGAGGGTATTTTGAAAATTCATTTTTATATTTGAGTGCAAGATTTTATTTGCTTTTTGCTCCTTTACAGATGGCTTATTATATATACATGCATATATATTTTTAAAAAAATTTTGTCGATACTGATTTTCTTATATTTTTTGTTAAGTTAGATATGGTAATTCTTTTTTTAAACTGTAAGATTTGTAGTAAATTAAGCATTGCTAGTTTTACTAAATTGATTTTTGAAAGATCCTAAAGCATCAAAGAAAACGATACTACTATAGGACTGTTAATAGTACGATACTATTTTGCTTAAAAAATGTCTTTACTATGAATATTTTTAATTAGTTTGAACTGTCCTTCTCGGGCAGTAAAAGTAAAAGTAAAATTATTCTATCTTCATGTTCTATGACTGAAAGAGAAATTAAAAATGGCTAGATATTGTTTTGTTTTTTTTCTGAGTAAATAATGCTGTTTTTTTTAAGATCATAGGGTGACTGCTCCAGTAGTTGATACCCCTTGCCTCCAATAGTTGATCAAATGTTTGAAATATTGCTCCATTTCCGGCGGAAATGAATTTTACAAGTAGCACTAGACATAATATTTTTGTTCGAATGTTAATACACCTGTTGCCACATAGTTTTCAGCTATCTTCTGTAAGAGAAGCCATATTATGAATTTTTTTATTAGAAAGTGTAAAAATTTAGTTTTTGATTAGTTGGAGACAATAATGGTAAGTTAGAATAATACCCTTCCATCTTGCTTATTTCAACTAATATTTTTATAAGAATTGTTGTTAATCACAGTCCAAGGATGATATTTTAAATATTAATTTTTAGATTTTCGATGGACTTCTTTTTAGAGGTTAAAATTTGACTGATCAATTTCTGGTCTTATTAAATAAGCAAATTCTAGAAATTGATCAGCTGTGATCAGTTATTGATTTCGAGGACTCTAGTTATTGATCAGTATATCAACAACTGGCTAACAACATGCGTAGCCATTAATTGATCATTTTTTAATTTTTTTTGCTTACCAAGCCATTATTGCTTATTTTTAGAATTCATTATGCCGCCGAAAAAGAAATTCTTCCAGTACTCAGACGATGATCTATGAGCAGCCGTTGAAGACGTAAGAAAAAAGGGTGTTTCGATAATTTCGAATCAATAGCCCTGTTCGAAATGTTCCACCTATGTTTCCTTAAAAAGCTTTTTTGTTTTAGGTTAAAGGGAAAACGCCAGAGGTGAGACGGAAGGGACATTCATCAGTTTTAAATCAAAGAAGAGCAACAGTTCCTTGTTGATTGGGTAAATGCTTATGCCAAAAAAGAGTTCCTGATTAAGAGGAGTATTTTATTTGAAACCGTAAAAAAAAAAACCATTGAAGCCGATAAAAGGCCAAACCCTTTGCAAACTCAACTCCGGGGAAAACATGGTTTAACCCCTTGATGGGCGGTGGGATATATTTTATCCCACCTATGAAGATTTGCACGAGAAAAAATTTATGAAATTTTACTTTTCTAACTTTGGTGGGAAAAAGTCGTAAAATTGATTTTTCTTATTTTGAAATAAAATTTTTCTAAATTTCCGGTGAGAATTCAGCATTACACAAACGCAGTTGCTTGCCCCAAGTGGTTGCTATCAAGGGGTTAAAGGATTCATGCGAAGAAGCAGTTCGATAGCTCAGATGTATGCAAATGCTATCAACACTGCAAGAGCAGAAGTGTCAGAGCCGAACATCTGCGAGTGGTTCCAAGAACTTCATAAATATCTTGAAACTGAAGGCTGCCTTGACATTCTTCTTGATTCCGGGAGAATTTTTAATGCTGACGAAAGCGGTTTTCAAACTTGTCCAAAAACGGGAAAAGTTTTAGGACCCATTTCATTCAACATTTTATATGAATTAGAAACAGGTAAGGAAAAAGAAGCTATAATCGTGATGGTTGATTTCAATGCAGCAAGAGAGGTTATTCCTGGTATGATCGTTTACCCATTGCTGAAAATATCACTTAAAATTGCAGAGAATGTACCAGACGACTGGGGGATGTGTAAATAAAAGAAAGGTTGTATGTGTGGGAGCACCTACTTTAAATATCTTGCAAAAGTATTTCTGCCTTGGTTGAGAAAGCAAAATATCAAACTAACCATATTACCTCTGGTAGATAGCCACAAGAGCCACTTAACTCTAGAAGTGGCAAAGTTATGCTCAGCGAATCAAATACTTCATTTCGCTCTTTACCCGAATGCAATACACATACTCCAACCACCTGACGTTGCTATTTTCAGGCCTCTCAAAGTGCGCTGGCGGGAAACAGTTTACCATTCGAAAACTAAATCTGGAAACAAAGTGGTAACAAAAGCAGTATTTGGATCTTTGATTGCAAGTGTATTTCGAGAAGCAGACTCCGAAAATAATAAAAAATGGCTTCCGGAAATACAGTCTGTTTCCGTTTAACGCAGACGCTGTATACTATGAAAGGTGTATCAGCAGTAAGCTTGGTCTAGACTAGGAGTAGAGAAAACTTCAACGTCATAATGCTTTTGTACATTGAATCCCTATTCAAAAACGGCAGAACTCAGAAGTTCAGAAGCGTGGAAGGGGACGAATGGGGGATTGGTGTTGAGGCTCTTGAATTGTTCCATTTATGGAGGCAAATGCGGAAAAAATATCTTGAACAAACTCAAACGAACATTGCGACACCAGAGAGCGAACCTGAATCGCCAGTTGGTGATCGCCTAACACAAACTGCTTATATTGCTCTACAATCTGATGATCCTCGAACAATATTTGATTATGATCTTGTAACACCAGATCCTTCAAGGCAGACGGGCCCACTTCCAAATTCTGCGACTCCTGAGCGCATAAAAAACTTAGGTGTAGCTAAAGTAAAAAATTTCAGTCCAGCTTTTGCAGACAACATTCTATGGCCTCACGACTCGCCACAGAAGAAAAAACAGAAAAAAGGCGGTTGCCTTATGCGACAACGACAAAACAGTGGATAATGTCTTTCGAAGAAAGGGAAAATTAAAAAGAAGAGAAAGAAACCCGAAAGAAAGAAATAATTCAGAAAAGGGAAAAGAGGAAGCAGCAACTTATACATCAAAGACAAGATATAGGACTATCTAAAATTCCGACTAGGTATAAAAAACAACGACTGAGCAACTCACACAGCTTTGAGTCCAGTTCCAAAGTTTCGTCGGGTGAGAGTGTGTGAGTCTGTGAGTGAAATCTTTAGATGAGAAAACTGTCCATACTTGGCAGACGGTGCAAAAGTATATTGATGAGCACGTTGTCATTTTGGAAAATAATGGAAATGGAAAAAGAAGGAGCGACGGTGGCTTCCATGGCGGCATGTGGGCGCCTACGGAAGTGTTCCTTTTTTATAGTTTGGATCAAGTTATTTTCACATTGAACCCAAAAAAATCAGTAGAACAAGAAATCTTTTCTCTGTCCCTGAATTAGAGTTTCAATATTGCTTATAAGTTATTGTATTTTTTACTTTTATTCGTGTCATTAATATGTTTACTATTCTCAAATTGTTTAATTTTTTCTACTTGCACTGAAAAAAAAGATCAAAATGACCAGTGATCAACTACTGGAATGAAATCGATCAAAAACTGGATTCGCCTGATCAACTACTGGGAAATGGCAATTAAGAAAACTATTTATTTATAATTCTGTTGCTATTTAATTTCAGCAGAATTTAATTATTGTCTATTATAGGACATTCATTAAAGGTTGTAGAAATCATGTTAGTTTACTCCTAAAACTTAAAAAGAAGGAAATATAATAAAAACCCCGTAGCACCGACTTTATTTGATCAAACTTTGGGTCGGTCACCCTATAAAAGTTAAAGCATTGGTGTAAAAGCGAAATTTATCGATCAGGTCGTTGCTACAGTCAGTATGACATTAACGTTCTCACGTACATGTTTTTGTTTTACAATATGGAGATACTAGATAAACTTTTCATTGTATTCACTAAAAACAAACTTTTTATCCAATTCAATGGTACGAGTTTCTTTTTCCGACTTTTATTTGTAGCAGAATTAATAATGGATGTTATCGTTATCCCACGACTGTACTTCTTTAAAAATGAAACTGTAGATTTATAGTGAAGTTCTAAGCGTTAAAACAGAGGAAAAACGTATGTTAAAGAAATGTTTTCACTACTAAGACTTAACATAAAATAATATTTCAAAGTGCCAAGCAGCATTCTTTATGTGCAATGGAACACGATGTAAAATATGATGACAGTTCAAAAAATAAAAAGGAAAGTTTTGAATTGACCTGTGTTATTAATGTATCTTGAGATTTATTCTAAAATTTTGCAGCAAGGGTTGCGTTTTGAACTCATTTTTTCCACATCATTATTCTATAACCAGCCAAAAATTTTAACTCGAATGAAAATACGTAACCTTTTATAAGAAATCACGGTTATTGTTTTTTTAAATTATAAATTTTTTTTTGTCAATATCTGCAAAACCTTGAAATTGCAGAGAAATATATAGACACAAATATATAGAACCGTGACAAAGACAATTGTTTTTAAAGATAGTTTTCATTATTTTTTCCAATTTGAAGGATTTTAAAATTTTCTTGATTATTTCAAAATGTCTTACATGGCCTAAACAGGAGAATAGTAAATTGTTTCAACTACACGGTGGCTGCTAAATACTATTACAAATATTCAGTTACTTTATTTTACAAATAGAAAATAGAAAATGATACATACATTAATATGATAAACATTAGAGATGTAAATATACCGGGAAATAATTTTACTCGAATCGACCGCCATCTTTATCGATTACCAAAGATAATTTCTTATGTCATTGTCCGACTGCGGCACGAATCATTTTAAGAGATAATCGGTCACATTCACGCAATATGGAAGCTTTAAACTTCTGTTTTGTTTGCTATTTACTATAGCCTCTGAAATGTCCCAGACGCAATAATCTGAAGGATTTAGATCAGGTGAAGAAGGTGGCCAATCTTCTTGCATGATAAAGTTCGGACAATTGATATGGAGCCAAGCCGGTGCTGACTTAGACCGGTGCGAAAGTTTAGAATTTTCTGGAAACTCTAATTCTTTTTGGGATACAATCTGTCAGCATGTGGCAATAAATGTGTAGCCAATATGTCCTGTTTGTAATATTCCACATTGATTTTTATCGGTTTTTCGAAGATTTTCAAAGGCAATTTTCCGTTGTTTGACACTGCAACTCAAACCATAGCAGAATTGTTGTTCTGAAAGCGTTTAACAGTTCGAAGAGTTTCGGGTATGTTGTCGAAGATTGCTGAATGTACGACATCATTTTTAGCATTATAACACCGTTCAGTGCAAAATAGCTTCTCATCAGAAAATATTATTCTGTCAACACTTTTCCTACATGCTGCTTAAGCAATTTCTTGCATCTTTTAAATCTTTTTATTCTTTGTGCTGCAGTCAAACCTTGGACTTTTCTTTTGCGATAAGGGTGAAAACCCAGGTCTTCATTTATAATAACTTTCATAGTTCTGCGACTCAAGTTCTCTTCTGCAGGCATTTTATTTGAAGAACGTTGTGGATTTCTTTGTATCTTTTCACGAATTCTTTTGATGCGCTCTTTTGTACGAACTAAGCATGGAGGACCAGACCGAGGTCGATCTTTACAGCTATTAGTATCCAATAATCGATTTACAGTTGTAATATAATGTAAATGTTCTATTAAATAACTATTAAATAACTATGTTCTATTAAATAAAATAGATGTTCTATTAATAATATTAATGTTGTATTAAAACCAAGGCATTTTATATGCTTAAAGATTTTACCTGAGGAAAATCTGCAATCAAAGAGCTGTTTAATCATCATTCTTTTGGCTTTCATTTTTAAAATAATTTTAAATATTTGCTTTATACAAAAATCGTGTGCACTAATAGAAAATTACCAATCGCCGAAATATAGAAATAAATTGTTTATTAAACGATTAAAATTAAATCTTGTTTTTTGGAGTGTAACAGTATTTAGTAGCTACCCTGTATATAGGAAGAGTGATAGTATAAGGTAGCACAAATACATAATTAGCCCTTAACAAAACAGACACACGTCACCATACACAAGACATCATAGAACAAAATATGCTACTTACTTTCTGCAAAGTAATTTTCATGAATTCGGGCGGAAAATTGCTTGGTACTGCCACCTGTATTTTTAAACAGAAACATAAATATGACAGCTCTCACCCTCTTAGTATTTAAGTCATTCAGGCGATCTTCTGTTCCTACTAGTTCTTCTAAATACCCGTGGAGAAGAAGCAGAATTAGTTTTTAAAAATTCTGCAGCATCAAGAACGGAACTATTGGGAACAGAAGATTTTGGAAGCATTGTATTAGATTCAGTTGATTTAACACTTGAAGAATAAGGATAATGAAAGTCAGTTGGAGTAGGACCTGGAGTATTTGGATCATGAGAGTCAACTGATTGCAGATTTGTTATACTAGGCTGTATTGGTTGAGAATCACCTTGTTTCACCATTGCATTTTCACTTCTGAAATTTCCTGCATCACTTTCTTCAGAATTCGGATCATTAACTAAAGAAATCTCTGAACCTACATTAATTATTTAATCAACATGCCTTTTCCAAATATTCGAACCAACTTGAACTCTATAATGTAATTTTCTTTCTCTTGCTTTATTTTGACCTATTTTTTACTTGGCTTCTGGAGTATAATTTCTTACAGCTACTTTTTGGTTAATTTCAAATTCTTTTACTTCAACTTTGGACTTTTTGGCATTTTGTTTATCATGAACAAAATTTGTAAAATTTGGCACTATCAAATCTATTTTTATTCTTATGTGACATTTTAGAAATAAAGATGCAGGACTCTGGCCCGTTGTAACACGAGGCATCTTTCTATATTGCAAAAGGAAGCTATTCAATTTCATTTGCAAAGTACCAGATTCTGACGCTAAGGCTTTAAATCCATGTTTGAGAGTTTGCACATACATCTCAGCCTGTTCATTTGTAGTTGGATGGTATGGAACACTGAACCTATGTTTTACATCATTATTTTTCAAGAATGTATCAAATTCTGCAGATGTAAATTGTTTAGCAATGTCTGATACTAATGATATAGGAAAACCGTATCGTGTAAAAAGTGAAGAAAGACAAGTAATTGTATTTTCTGTAGTTATACTAGGAACAATAAAAACCTTTGGCCATTTGCTATTTGAATCAACCACCAAAAGAAGCATTTTTTCCATAACATGACCAAAATAATCAATATGAATTATTTTCCATGGAGCTGTAGGCCATTCACAATGATGTGTATCTACTTTAGGAGGACTATTTTTCAAATTTACATACATAGGGCAATTTCGTGGTCTATTCCTGGCCACCATACAAACTACGGGCTAAAGACTTCATTTTTACTATACCATATTACTATACCTATCAACATTTGTATGTTCAGTAGTTTTCCTATAAAGGTTATCATATTGAAACATTTGTAAATATATTTCATATTGCTGCATTCTTGCAGCTGATAAAAAAGGAATACTTTTAGAAGGTGAAAAATATAAACCAAAGGTTTACTGACAGTAAATAACGTAAATCTGTTACCATACAAATATTGAAAAAATTTCTTCACACCAAAAATTATAGCTAGTGCTTCTTTATCGACTTGACTATGCCGTTTTTCTGCATTAGTCAAAGTTCTGGACACAAACCCAATAGGCTTGTTAGTTTTATCTGGCATCACATGCGAAAGAACTGCAGAGATACCATAAGGAGAAGCATCAGTAGCTAAAACTAAAGGTAATTTAGAATTAAAATAAGTAAGAACCCTGTCAGAAGTAATTTCTTTTTTTTATATACTTTTAAATGCTTGTTCACACTTAGAAACCAATTAAACTTCACATTCTTCTTAAGAAAATTATTTAAAGAATGTGCAATTGTAAATAAGTTTAGTATAAACTTAGCGTAATATGTTACTAGGCCTAGAAAAGCTTTAAACTGACACACATTTACTGGTCTTGGAGAATATAAAATAGCCTCAATTTTATATTGTGTTTTATGAATGCCATGTTTATCAACTTTAGACCCACAATAAGTTATCTCATCTTCCATAAAGAAAGATTTTTCTTTATTTATCCTAATATGATATTCCCTTAATCTTTATAATACTTGCTTTAATCGTTTTAAATGAATTTCATCGGCTTCACCAGTAACCACAATGTCATCTATAAAAATTGTAACTCCCTCAATTCCATTTAAAATATGCATAATTTTACTTACCATATAGCAGGAGAACTAGTAAGAGTAAGTCCCATGAATAACTTAAGAAATTTGAATAATCTTTTTGGTGTATTAATGGTCAACAATTCTTGAGACTTTTCATCTACAGGTAACTGAAGATATGCTTGATATAAATCAATTTTTGTAAAATGTACGCCACCAGGTTAGGTAAAGGATACTTTTCAACTTTTAGAAATTTATTTAAAGTTACTTTAAAGCCACGACATAAACGAATTTTCCCATTAGGCTTAACCACTGGAACCATATGAGTTGCCCACTTGCTATTAGTAATTAGTTTAATATTACCTTCGTCTTTTAACTTTTGTAATTTTTTATTGATAGCTGCACGTAGTGCATACGTGACAGTCTTAGCTTTACAAAATATGGGTGTAGCATCTTTTTCAAGATAAAATTCTGCCTTAAATTCTTTTATTTATCCAGCCTTATCAGTAAACAAATCAGAGCAATAATGTAACAATGCTTTTAATTTATCAGAATAATTTACAATTTCGTTTACATAAACAGATTTTAAATTATGGGGATTTATTTTTTTATTTTTTAAATTTAATTGTTTATTTTCATAAGTAACTTTCACTTCAGCATAACCTACAGGTTTAAAAATTTCGCCAGTTGCAGTTTTTAGCTGAACATCTGTAGGAAAAAATTTATAATCTGGAAATAGTCTGCAAAATCTTTTTAAAGGAACTGCTGAAATTCCGGATCCAGTATCTAACTCCATGTCAGATCTAGCCTTGTTTTCAATTGAAACAGACAATTTAATAGGATTTTATCCTTTATCACATTCCACAACATTTTACTTTTACTGCATTTAAAGTATTTACCTGTTTTTGAAAATTTCTACTTCTACATACGTTGCTTAAGAGGTCCTTTTTTTACACAGGTTGCAATTAGCATTTATAAATATACATACATTAGCTAAATGTGAGGAATTTCCACATCTATAACACTTTAGTTTATTTTCATTAACTTCAGAATATGTAATATTCACATGATTGTTGATATTCTGTTTTTGAGAACAATTTCGAAATTTCTTATTTTGAACACTTTTAGTATTTGAAATTTATTTACATTCAAACTTTTATGTTTAATTTCCGAAATTTCAATATCTACATTTTATAAAGTACAGGGGGTACTACAGGGGTCTCAGGACTCTTGAAGCTTTAAAATTTTCAAAATTTTAATTTTTTTAGATGTTAAACTCCTATCTTTTCTGAACATTTTGATACAATTGTTTCCTTGAAATTCCTATTAGAACTGAAGTTATGACTTTTCCATTTATACCCGTTCAATAGTTGAAGCGTCGTTTCGGAAACTTTGAAGCCATTTTTCTCCAAATGACGTTTTTGGGCATAACGCGCACGATATCTCAAAAACTTATGAATGTTTTTTCATGAAATTTTCAAAACATATGTTTCATGTTAGTCTGTATAAACTGAACCTAAAATTTCCTTTTTATTGTTCAAAACAATATTTTTTAGGTGATTATACTGTTGAAATTTTCTTAATTTTGCATTAGCTAAATACAACTTTGTATTAAAAATATAAACAAGCTTTAAATGCAAATTTATTTAGGTTCAGGGTAATTATTACAATCTGAAGTGTAAATAGCCACCATAATTTTCATTCTAGTTGCAATATTTAGTTTGTTATCGTGCGCGTAAGCTGTTATGCCGATTTTTTTATCGTCAAATGTCTAACAGTTTGGAGCCCCCTGTAAATGCTAATTCTGCATCTCATAATTTTTTTAATACATGAAATGCAAGAACATACTTATATATTTTATTCCAATTAAAATTGTGTCTTAAAATTAAATACATTTTAAGATATTAAATGTTGAAAATAGCCTTTTTTTTCATTTTTTCCAATTTTAAGAGTCCTGAGACCCCTTAAAGCTTTCGCAACAGCTTTTTCAAATGTTAAGTCATTAACTTGAGTTATCAATTTACTCTGAATGCATTCATTTTTCAGACCACGCAGAAATTTCTCAAGTAAATTTTCATTTAAAACATCTCCTGTGAAGAACACCAACAAAAACATGAACAAAAAAGTCGTATCTTTTTAAATCTAGCAGCAAAATCTTGAATTGATTCCTTTTCATTTTGAAAACATTTTCTAAATTTAATACGTTCTATAAATTTGTTGGGGGCAGGGCTTAAATGCTTAAGCAGAATATCAACAATTCCAGCATATTTCAGAGATTCGAAATCTTTAGGTCTGCATAGATCATGCAATAAGTTATATAATTTCGGTCCCATGCAAGATATAATAGCCGGAACCCTTTTCTCTTCTTTAAAATAATGTAAAATGAAATTTTGTTCCAACCGCTTTACGTAGGTTGTGAACGATTCAATTGCATCATCAAACTCTTTAAAAATGGGGAACATTTGTATTTATTAAATGATTCAAAAGAGAAAAATGCAAATGTAAATGTAACTTGTCACTTACCACAACCGAAAATGCTGTAGAGAATACATATAAGTTTATTTCAGGATTAGAAACAGCAATAGTAACTTGAAACCGGAAGCTAAGCCATTTTCATTCGGCTCAATTATTTTCCGTAGAATTTTCTGGTAAATTTACGCATTTTTATTTTCCACGTCGCCAATAAAGTGCTTTTATAACTAATTAATTAATAATTATCACAAACTATAAATGAAGAGGTAGCACAGATACATAATTAACATTTATTTAACACTTAACAAAACGAACACACGTCACCATACACAAGACATCATAGAACAGAATATACTATTTACTTTCTGCAAAGTAATTTTCATGAATTCGGGAGAGAAATTGCTTGGTGCTGTCATCTGTACATTTTGAATAGAAACATAAATATGACAGTATACATCAAAATTAGCAAGATTTAGAGTGAAACTTAAATGTCACATTACACTTAATCGGTCATGAATTAACACATTGAATGCCGATGCAAATGAATATGTGTGAAATCAATATTTTCCTTCAAGTCAATTTATTCCTATGAAATGGGACTATATTAATAATTTACTATCATATCTTAAAAAAAAAACCTGTGTTGAGTCAAGCGTGTTGAGTGATTTAAATTTGGCGTTCAACGTGTAAAAAGAACTAATATTTGATATTTCTGAATTAAAAATGTGTTTAATTAACACTTTGTATAAAATTAACAATCATTCCCGTTGTTGGGAACTGTGAATTGACTCGATAAACACTTAAAACCGTTTTGTCAATGGGTGCTAAAAAAGCTACTTTGTTACAGTTTGTATGGTGATCAACGGGATTTTCTTAAAAAAAGGAAGATGTTTAAAAAGAGAAACAAATGAGTTAAACAGAAAGAAGGAAATGTCAAATAATAAACGCAATCTGGCGATCTGGTAGCAACAGTACAGAAAAAAAAAAACTTGTAGTCCATGGCTAAGATCAATTTTCGACAGAAGCGGCTCCTTTTTCAAAAGATTTCAGTTTATAAACTGACCGGAAGTCTGAAAAAAGAGCCATAAATTAGGCTCACTTCTAGTTTTGCCCTTTATTTTGCTACTTGATACTCATCTCGGTAATTTCTTCCCTTATACCACTCCACCCATTGTCGACTACAATTCTAGCCTAATGTATCCCTCTACACGTTTAGAAATCAGCTTGCTTGCGAAAAATTAGCTATAACCCTGCTCAAACTTTATAAATTAATTGTTAATTTGATTCATTAACAAGTAATATAAAAATTTTGTTTTTAAAGTCAGTTCCTACTTAGGTCATCAAAGAAAAATTTAACATAATCCCTTAAGCTAATATTAGTTTTTGTTGCATTAAAATATCTCAATTTGTTGATTTTCTATAAGCAAGTAGGTTTACAATGGAAGTCTTTGGGAATTTGGCGAAATATTAGAGATATCGCCAAGTTGGCGACAAACTTGGCGGTATTTGGCGACAGAACAGGGTCCCCCTTATTGTAATCCCTTTTATAGATATGAAGATGCATTATATGCTTCAATAGCCAATGGCCAACATTTTGTCTCCCATGTAAAACTAAAATTAATTAATTAAAATTTAATTAATGAATTAATATTTGAAAGAAAAACTGTATTAACGTCAATTGTAATCCAGTACAAGTTTAAAATAATTTATTTCAACTTGATAGGATGAATAATGAGTATTTTATTAACGATTGAAAATTTGAACAGGATATATAAATATATAAATAAATATAGGAAGAGTGTGAACTAATAGTAGGAATTGAAAAAGGAATCTTTTAGGTTCTATGGCTATTTTCACTTTTGTTTCTACGATGCTCCAATGGTTTTAAAAAAAAAATTTAAAGTAAAAACTTCTTGATTTTTCTATTTACACCAAGATTAAAAATATTTTTAAACGTTTTAAAAAATAATATAGCAAACGGTCTTAGTGAGTAATCTTCTATTTTATCGATTTCAGAAATTCCCATCCCGTTATGTAAAATATTATCCTCACAAAGATTAATGTAAATTCTTCCATAGGTTAACATGAGATGCTTTCTAATGGCTCATCCCTGTGAAAACTTACCTAAAAGGTTGTTTCACTCTAAGTTTCTTATTTTTCTTTCTTTTTTACAACAATCAAGACATTGCAACAAAATATTCCACATACTAGTTTTACTTTGTATGAAAGGAAATGATGTCATAAGAAGTGCTGGAAGGGGGATTGCATTTCGGTTAGCAATACCATGTGTACTGTCAGCTTCATTCTGAATAATGGTCCGTCTGGCTCAGCGTTTTTTAAAATCTGAATGGTGGTCATTTCTAATACTACTTGTGATGTTCTCACAGTTTAAAGGAAGCAAAGTAAGTTTGTTGAATCGTCATTACAGCATTTTCATTATCGATAAAATCCTGATTAGGATTGAGTAGTGTTGGGCAATGTCGATACAGTGTTGGCCAACTCGATATTTTCAATACTATAATTTTTTTATCGATGTCTCTATGGATAGTATCGTTCAGTTTTATTTTCCTCCAAATCGTCTTTACTTCGAACCCTGACTAATTTTACGATGAAATGTTTGAACTGGAAAAAAGCCGAAAATTTTAATTATCGTTCACAAATTATGGTCACCAAGAGTTGCAGATGTAATATCAATGTTTAGTTGGTAACCAAATGACTTGGGAAGAACGTTAGAAAAATGATCCCATCCAAATCGAACCATAATTAAGAAAGTTATGATTTGGGGGTGAAGGAGGGGAGAAGACAAACTCAAGATATACAAATTAAAGTTGCTGGTCACACAGTTTCCAAATTCCCCTTGATAATGTAAAGTCTATGGGCGTTTGATGGATTATTATATTTAAAATATCTCCTCTGAATATTAATATTTTTTATTTCTGTTTTCTGTGTGCTCTGCTTAAAATATGTCTCTTCGTTTCTTAGTTTTCAAAATATTTCTAAAATGTAGGCTTAATTTTATAGGAAGTGTTAAAATTTTACTCCCAGTTCGTCCGCTTTTAACGCATAAATATTAAATTAATCCTAGATCTTAGAAATATTTTGACAACTAAGAAAAAAGATACATCCTTTAAGAAGAGCACACAGAAGACAGAAAAAAATATTAATATCTCGAGGAGATATTTTAAATATAAAAATGTATCAAATGCCCATAGACTTGACATTACCGAAGGGAATTCGGAAACTGAGTGACGATCAGCCTTAACTAACAAAATCCTGAGTAACGTGGCTCTAAACCAATGATAAAATGTTTGAACTGGAAAAAATCCGAAATTTTTTATTATTGTTCATAAATAGTGGGCACCAAGAGTTGCAAATATAATATCAATGTTTAATTGGTAACCAAATGACTTGGGAAGAACGTTAAAAAAGGTTCCATTCAAATCGGACCATAATAAAGAAAGTTATATTTGGGGTAAAGGGAGCGGAGACGAACTTGAAAAATGTAATGTAATAAACTAGTAACCCAAATAACTAAGCTTCCAAACTAAAAGATAACAATTTAAATCAAAAGAAAAGGCCCTTATATGAAATTTGACAGCAGCTCTAAGGCTACAGTAGTAAAATTGAAAGAATAAATATATATTGCTATGGAATTAGCGTTAGAAGTATCGATCTATCCTCACTATTACGATTCAGAATCAAATTTCTTGACATTGATTGCTACGTTTTGGAATTACTGTTTTTAAGCTTAGCCATGAGAGTATCGATTATAGAGCATCTGATACTAGAATTCGGAAATCGATTCTTATTGTGATCGATACTGTTTTATGCAATCTCGATGATTATCAATACTCGATATTTCCAGGATCGGCCATCACTGGGATGAGTGAGACTCTGTATCGTTCACTGGGTAAGTGGACTGCGATCCCAGGTCTCATTGTAAACATTTGTTTGTCTCGATGAGGATAAATATTCATCGTATTTTGTTGAAACAGTTTACGATGAACCTGTAATACTCTTATTCATTTGAGCAGTTTTTAGGATAGAAATACAAAAGAATGCTTTAACAGCACTAGACAAAAATCATAGTTATTACAAACAAAACTTTAAGTTGTAATGGACATTAAATTCCGTCGATTGCTTTCCCTATTTTCAAAAATATATATACATTCGTAATACATATATTCTCTGCATGTTTTCTTTTTAAAATGTAACTTTAGATTTAAAGTATAGCTGAACATAGTGAAGTAAAGAAATAAATGAACTGGAAACTAATATTTCAATAGAAACAGTTTTTTTTATGTGCAATACATGATGCAAAATATGCTGACAGTTGAAAAAATCAGAACGAAAGTTTTGAATTATTAATTATTACTATTTATTTGATGATTGTTATTAATCATATTTTTTTAAAAATACACTTTCACATAATTTGTTCTAAGCATCACATTGCGCGTATAGAAATCATAACATTTCCGCAAATTGATTTTATAATTATGATCTATCAAATACATTAATGCATTGGAAATATCTAATCTCAATACGAAACTATTTTTATTATTATTATTTATTAAAAAAAACTGTTACCTTTGCAATAGTTACAAAATTGCACAGTAGCAGGGAAATAGATCCACAAAAATGCGTGGAATTGTGAAAAAGAAACTTATTTTTAAAGATTCTTTTTTTCAAATCGAATGAAATAAGAAAATTTTTAATTTTTTTCCCAGATTATTAAAGATTTATTAGCTTAGAAATGCCTTTCAGGGCTCATATAATCTTACACTGTTTTACAGCACTTTGGAGGTAAAATAAAAAAGAATGTTTTAGCAAGAACAGAAAAAAATCTTATCATTCTTTATTAATATTTAAAACGCGTGTCATCTAAATGTATCATTTACGAGATTGAGTTTTCATAAAATTCTTTCAAAAATATTTTTTTCTTTGTCATGGTCTAGCTCCGGCTAACCTTGCCATTCTGTACTTTTGATAATGAAAAAATTAATAATTTAAAAAATATATATTGTGCTCCACTGATCTGTAAAGCTACTGGTATGTGTTTTAATTGCACTTTAAATCAATTTATTTCACTTACTAGTAATGTTTCTAACATTAAATTGTTAGTCTTGAACATTTCTAACTATTTAAACTTATAACTAAAGATCGACCGAAAATTCGGTTTCGGCTCAAAATCTGAATTTCGCCGAAAAATCGTTTTCGTCCGAAATGCGGCTGAAAATTCGGCCAGGCCGAAACTATGAGTATTCCAAAAATCTCGTTTATTCCTTTGGACATTTTCAACATTACTCATCGATTTGAGCTTTATCGGCAAAAATGAGACTATTTATTGCTACGAACTTCGTTGTTTATAATTATCAATCATGACTAACTTAAGATGTGAATGCAAATTACAAAGCAAGCAATCCATATATACTAAACTTTTTCACGTGCTCATAAAAAGATGCAGACATAGCAATAATATAAAATTTTCAGTTTGAAGCCGCAGAAGAGTTTCGAATACTCTTTGAGAAAGTTCTAGTATAACAGATGATCATTTACAGAAATCATTATAAAAGATAAATCGAGGTGTGTATACATAAAACTAAAATATTTTTTAATTAAATGAAATTCGTATAATAAGAAAATCCTTCTGTTTCGTTGATGAATTAATTACGTTCGATTTTATATGCGAAAGTAAAAAATCTTGGGTCTAAGGTTCAGAAAGCAAATTTGGGTCACACGTATAATTAATTAATAATTATGTATATTTATGTATATATTAATTACTTTATTACATACAATTTAATTACTTAAATAAAAAAAATGGACGCTTTCGTTTTCGGCCGAAAATAGGAAGATCCCGAAATTCGGTTTCGGTTTCGGCCTTAAAATCCTGTTTCGGTCGATCATTACTTATAACCAATGTAGCGCTTTAACGCTGAGATAGAATGATCACAGCACGAAGTCGTTTTAAGTTTATAAACTTTAATTGCTTGAACGTGATCAAAATTCAAAACGCTAACACTACAATATGCGTATTTATGTGAGTATCTTCAAAAGTGAAAGCAGATTCGCAACAGACACCTTCATACTTTGTGACGTACTCTTCCGGACATTTCTCTTGAAAAGAGGTTATGATACAAATTTAACAAACAACGATAATTTAAAGCAATAAACAGAGTTTAGACACTGAAGTGGGTAGGTTAAACTGAAGGCGATAGAAAAAAAAAAACAAGCTCAAATCATTAAAGACTGAAAAGAGGGATGCCTTAAAAAATACTCACTAAATTCAAACACAGAGCTCGAAAGAAAATAGCCTCGAAACCGCCGCGGCGAGCGGCCTCTCTTCGTCCGCAGCCCTTTATTCTTCTACTCTATCCCGACTCTTTTGCGGAAGCAAGGTTCGTAGGCCCCCAGCCACGTCCCGAGTGAAAGACCACTTTAGAGAAAGCGAGGCTGAAAAAAAAAAAAATCAAAAATTGAAACCGAACAGCAGGGGCCAAAGACAATATTTTAACTCGCTAGAAAAATATCACTTGAATCACTGTAATATCACAATAGAGATGGAATCAGTGGATTTCTATAAACCTTATTTCTAGCCATGCTGACGAAATTCTCAGCTGTAGACTCTTGTCCGAAACTCTTAATAGTCAAACTCAGCTTCCAAATAACACTGGAAGAACTCGACGCTAAAATCCAGACTAAGTTACCACTAAGGGCGAGATGCGTCTAAATCCATTGAATCTAACTCCTATCGCATTATAATGTAGTAATTACACAACCGCAGTTACCTAATTATTATATCATTGTAAGAAATAATTGTGACAATCAGATTCTCGGAGATTCAGCCATACTTCGCGAAATTTAAAGAGATGGCAGAATAGGTAGTTCATTTATGCTCTAATGTTGGAATTCAGAACACCACAATTGTACATAAAATCTCAAAACTCACTCGACCACAGCATATCTTCAACAAGCAGTAGCTGTAGGCACTATGCTATAACTTGAAGAAATCACCAACCACCTTTGATAAAACACCCTTTCATATTTTTTGCATAATTTCCATACAAATGCTTTTTTATCGACACCAGTTCGTCAAATGTTAACCCTTCACTGCACGATTTTTTCTTTTTTATGAAAAAAAATTGAAATCTATATATCGTTCTAATAATGGGAAAAATTGTAAAAAAAAAAATAAAAATAAAAATAAAAATAAATTTTAAATTTTCAGCTAAAATTTGATATTTTATTGTGTGTGCCATAAGTACACAATTAGTGTTTTAAAATATTCTATATCTATATTTTGCAACTAAATGAGCTTAAAATAATTAATTTTATCTGCTTAACACTCTGCAACTATTTTTATATTAATATTTTTAAGTATTCAGTGAAAATAATGAAAGTAAATATTACCTTAATAGCTTTATCGATTCTTTTTTTTCCGAAGAACAAATTCTAATTTTTTGTCAAATGAAGCCATCTGACATGGACAAAATAAATGTTATTTTATCCTTTGAACTGTTCTTGATCAGGGACAAGGATCATATTGGCCAAATTCATGGTACATAATGAGAATTACACTGTTTTTAGGTATGTGCCAGATATGGCGCGTTGTGCAGTGAAGGGTTAAAGTATCGATGGTGAGATACCTCTTGGAGGTGCTTTGGCAGGCGAAGGTTTCGTCACCTGACCAAGGTCCTAAATTACGAGATCAACTTGAATTGCAATGTGCAGATGCCAAACAGCAAGATATGGTATAGATGTTAAGTAACCGGCATAACAAACTTCACAACTAAGCAGTAGGCTCTGCCGATAGGATAACGATCTAGGTGCTCGTCAGGTTTAGTGCCGCTACGCAGTGATTAGGTGGTCACCAGGTATCAAACCCGTGCAGCTGGGTCTATCCGGCACGTAGGGGGCCTAGTCATCGGTTAGAAAAAGAAGAAAAAAGTATCGATGGTGAAGAACCATTCATTCCCAACTTTTACGTTAGCTAAGTCAACTTCATTCATTCGAACCAAATTTTTCATTAATATTTCAAATTTTAATTGCTTAAAAGTCGTATGGCCAACAGAGTGAAAAATTGTCCAAGTCAGGACTCGAACCCGGGTCACCCGTATAGCGCACGGACATCCTACTAACTGAAACACTAGGAGCGATACCCAGCCTGGCGCTTCTCACTATCATAATTTGGCAAGGCTACAACCGCAACTCAAGATTGAATATTTTTCCTGGAGTCACCGAGTCTTTCTCACCGGAATTTTTCACAGAAAATTTCAGAAAATTATATAGATTTTTTCATTCTGCGAATATCCATCCTTATACTTTCGAAATATATATTAATCCTTATTATTCAAAACCAGAGATACCCAGTAAGATATTTTTCAAAGAAAAAACATACTTACTCGTGGCTTTAAACACAGAAATAAAACGATTGCCTTTTGTGAGAAAGGAACTTTTAAACGGGAAATTTTTCCTAATATTTGTTTTTATCGAAAACTCCTTTAATTGCAGCAAAAATAAATCAAAGTATATTACATTATTTAAATGAATCTTTCATAAAAAATAAAGTAATTTCCATTTGATAAATCAAATAATTCAGAGAAATCCATTAAGTATTCGAACTGCAAAACGACTTTTTAAAGATAGCTGTTCTTTTCATTCGACATATCGTTACCGTTGTTTAATAGCATTGCATTCTCTATTATTGGAGTGAATTACTTTGTTTCTTGGCCCCTGTGATTTGTCTTACCTCAAGAATGTGCATCCATTTTATTCTTTGTCGCAAGAAATCTTATCTCTCTACATCCTAATCATTATCCAGGAACGAATTCTTTTTTTTTCCCCCTGTAAACGAATTCTCTTTCCATTAAGTTTTGTCTTTATAGCTCCATTAAATGTTTACTTCATTTCCTAAAACATTCAAACAACTATGAGCAACTGTAAGCTAATTTATTTTAAAAAAAAGTATCTTAGAATGATATCTTTTGTTTTCTATTTTTAGCTTGGTGTCGATTTTTTTCTTTTAAAATATTTTTGTTTTGAGAAAAGATGGAATATTGTTAATAAATATAAAAGAGATACATTTAAACTAGTGAAAAAGTCTTTCACATTATCAGTATTTAAAAATTTTAAAGACTTTTAAGGTAATTGATGTAGATAATTTTGAGAACCTTTGCGATAAAAACACATAACAAATGAAAATATATTTTAAACAGAATTTATTATTTTGTCTTTATAGATTCATTAAATGTTTTCTTCATTTTCTAAAACATTCAAACAACTATGAGCAACTGTAAGCTAATTTATTTTTTAAAAAGTATTTTAGAATGATATCTTTTGTTTTTAATTTTTAGTTTGGTTGTCGTTTTTTTAACACTTTCCAACAAAGTTGAAAAGTGTTTATGACTTCGCTTTGTCTGTCCGTCTGTACGCTCTCTAACTCCCGTAAATATACTCGGATCGTTCTGAAATTTTTGGATGTTAGTGACCTCTACCATAGCACGAACCCTATTGCAAATGAAGTTTGTAGCATGTTTAGTTCATTTATAGGGACAGTCAAAAGTTTTCCGTTACATTACGGCCTATGGGAAAAAATCGTTTAAAATGATTTTTAATGATGGTACATGCTTTCAAATATAATAAAATAGATATGCATTTATCAAGTTGACTAAAATATGCATTTTCTGTACAATATGCGGCCCAAAAAATAATTATTCATTTACAGGGCCGCACAAAAGAATTCCTTTACATAATGATATAAAAGAGGAGGGAATTTTTTCCGGCGTATTTTAATTATGTTAAACTAATACATGTATAATGAAATAGATATACGTTGCTAAGGTTTACTATAACTTATATCATGGATAATACGAAATGCAGAGCATTTACAGGGACACACAAAATATTTCAGATACTATATTGTACCCGAAGTACTGTAAAGTAGCGATGATTGCTGGAAATGCATTTTTAATTATGTTATGTGCTTTTATGTTTCACTATATTTATGCATTGTATATGGTGTGTATAAATGCTGTAATTGATATACAGGGCTACTCAAAAGAATTCGTAATGGTTACTGGGTATGATTGCAAATTGCTTAAATGTGATTTTTAAATGAGTTAGGCCTTTTTACGCTGAACCGCATTTGGTTTACTAAGAAATGTTTGTAAAACATATATAAAATGACATACAGGGTCACGCAAAGAATTGGATACATGGCTGTCTATAAATGATAATTTCTGGAAATGTGATTCCGGTAGTTTTAAGAGTGTTTTACTTTGAATTAAACTTTAGCTAAATAGTGGCGTGTAATAAAGGTACTAGGTTAACTGCAGAGTTTTACAAAACTATACAAGTATGTTTAAATCTATTAGTATAAATTGCTGAAAGAGAAATTTCAACCTGTTATGTGTTTTCTTGCTAAACTAAAATTCTCCATTATATAGTATATATATCAACATACAGATCAAATATAGGGCTGTTCAAAAGAATTGGAATACATATTTGCTATGGACGGTAACTGCTGAAATCAGTTTTTCAAATGTTTTATGTGTTTTCTAAAATGTTTACTTAGTTCACTTATATACCTTATTTCCCTAAATAACGAAGTTTTGTTAAAGCATTCAGGAAGTGTTGGAAAGTGTTTCATAATCTATGCTTAACGCATGATTTTTCTTACTTGTTTTCTGTTAAGTAATTTTTGTTTTGAGAAAAGATGCAATATTGTTAATAAATATAAAAACGATACTTTCAAACTAGTGAAAAAGTCTTTGTTGTTATCAGTAGTTTTAAAGTTTTAAATTGACTAAATTTTAAGGTAATCGACGTAGATAATTTTGCGATTCCTTTCGATAGAAATATAAAAAATAAAAAGATATTTTAAACAGAGTTGATTGGTCTGATCGTTTTTATTTAGGAGGTAATTGTAGAAAAATCAAAATTATCCTTTCAGACTGCCAAACATCCTGGGGCATTGAAATAATTGCAAGCAATATAATCTATTCACAATTAAGAGATAAAATAAGTGCAAATTGGCAAATTTTGGAATACTTTGGTTACAATCAATGTCAGCCAAGAATGAATCGATGCTTTAGATAAAAAAAAAAACAAGTCAGAAAATGTGCGTCAAATGTGGCAAATGAGGTACGTTCGTACTGTAACTATTTTTACAAGTATTCAAATCTTGGGGTAATTGATGTTGCACTATTATGCAACACTGCATGAATACTAAATTTTTTGCTATAATATATAAATTTATTGATACGGAAATAAAATGACTCCATCTTAAATAGCACGTAATCATCACGGCAAACTAGAATCAATAACTATCACTTGGATATCATGGAATTAATTACGTATGACAGGATTTAATTAAATAATCACCACACTGTTGAAACTAGAGGTTGCATATGGCTCCTCCTACGGGTGAAACACTTGTCTCGTGAGCATCCCCCCTAGGGGAGCCAGATTAGCACCCTTAACTAGGATGAAAAAGTGCACCCCAAAACCAGGGTGCCCCAGACGGTGAAAGGATGTACCACAAGGGAGAATAATAGCAGCCCTACAATGTTGCCCAATATTTCTATTGGGTCGTTCGGAAAATCTTGTCCGTTTGGGAAAATCAATTCGTACCGGAAAATTCTATCATTTAATTATTAAACATTGATTCCGATATCTAATGTCTAATAATTACCAGGAAGAAATTTCTGGTTATATTAAATTATAACTTTTTAGATATTAATTACTTTTTTGAACCCCAACAACTGCGGTTTACAGATGTGGGGAACTTAAATTTCTCACTGAGCTAGGAGAAGTTTATGCTCAGGAGATTTCTAGCCTTATTCAATATAAGGCAGAGAAACCTGGCTCTGTTAAAGAATAATGAAAATTATTCAGAGAAAATGTAGCAATAAGAACCTTTCAATAGAAAGTGGTGGGAGCAGACTTTTCTGTTAGTGACGAAAAAAATGTCTGACAAAATTATAATTTTATTATCTCATACTCTTTCAATCACAATAGACTTCCTTTTTTTTACATTCTTTTAACAAAGATTTATTTAAATATCATTTTTTATTATTAAGTTTGTTAGAAATTTAAAAAGAAATTATGTTGAAAACTAATGACCTACTTTTGAAACTAAACTTCTATTCTTTCAATAATAAAAAATAAAATTAATTTAAATGTGAAATTCGAGATAATTATAAAAATATAAACATAGTATCCCTTAAAAAATACATAAATTGATCTCCTTTTTAGGGTTCCGTACTTGAAAAGTAAAAACGGAACCATTATAAGATCACTCCTGTGTCTGTCCGTCTGTCTGTCTGTCTGTCACAGCCATTTTACTCGTAAACTATTGAATGTAGAAAGTTCAAATTCTGGGAAGTAATAAAGACCATTGACCCACATATTTTCAGATTAATAAACATTCATAAATATGTTTAGTAAAAAAGTACTGGGGCTAATTATGCTACTTGAAAAAAAAATCTTTTCTTTGCATATCATGTGGGGTATCCTGTGAAAGCTTTTGTAACGCTGAACTCAAAAATACATTCCTTTTAATTTTAGGTATTATATTTTCAAAGATATTGTTGAAATGTAGCTCAAAAATATGTCTCCCCCCCCCCCCCCATCTAATTCCGAATCTACTGAAACTAAAATTATGAAAAAATTAGAGGTAGTAGACGTTAATCTAAACCTTGCCGGAAAATTATAGCGATTACCCTAGGTCACATATTTTTTGAGTAATTAGCATTTTTCTGTTATACACAAATTTCGATTTACGGCCACTGAGAAAAATTGTTGAGCATCGTTGAATATAACTATAGTTGCAGAAGAATAAAAGCATTGTTGATAATGATTTTCAAAAACAATCATCGGTAATTAGCCGAGATATTAACCCTTAAAGGTACGGTCAGTTTGGACATACACAAGGACAGGGGCGGCGTACTCTATGCCTAGTTAACAACTTTTAATGATATATATGTGTAATGTAATGTTCAGTAACAGTATAAAAGCAATAAACGTCAAATTGTTTAAAACATACTAATTTAAGGGGTCTCGGGACTCTAAAAAGTGGAAAAAATGAAAAAAAGACCATTTTGAACATTTAATGTCTTAAAATGTATATAATTTTAAAACACAATTTTAATTGGGATAAAAAATTGCAAGATACAGAATTAGTACTTATAGGGGGCTCGAAACTGTTAGACATTTGTCGAACAAAAAATTGGCATAACAGTTTACGCGCAGGATTACAAAATAAATATTGCAACTAGAATGAAAATTTTGGTACTTACTTATACTTCAGATTGTAATAATTTCCCTGAACTTAAATGAATTTGTATTCATAATGAATGCATTTTATATTTTTAATGCAATGTTGCATTTAGCTAATACAAAATTTTGAAAATTGCAACGGTAAAATCACCTAAAAAAATATTTTTTTGAACAATAGAACGGAAATTTTAGAACTTCTGTTCTAATGGGAATTTCAAGGAAACAATTACATCAAAATATTCAGAAAAAAAGGAGTTTAACATCTAAAAAAATAAAAATTTCTTAAATTTTGAAGCTTTAAGAGTCCTGCGACCACTTAATCCTTTCCGACACGGAGTAATTCTATTTATAAACTTATAAAATAATGAACTGACAAACGAATTTATTAGAATACGCGAACTTGCTTATTTTCACGTACATGATAAACGGAAAATTTTAATTAAATATTCTTGGTGACGTTTGTCTGTTTTGGAATTAAAATTAGGTGTCCGCTTTTTAAGGGCATCGCCCTCGAAAGATTTAATTTGAATGAATCGCATAAATACTGTGGGATTCGCGATACTTTGCATTGATTGTATCTCTCAATACGTCTCGAGTGACTTTAAAAGTTAATTAAACACCTATCTGGAAAACACGGCACTGACCAAGGCAGCGTTGCAAATTTTAGACCTCAATTCGAAGCGCGCTTAGCACAATGCCAAATTTAAACTTTATACAAAAGTTTTGTTTAAGCTACACTGTAGAAATAAAGGTTATTACTACGCTAAATTTAGTTTCATGAAATGTCAAATGAAGTTTAACCATGCACTGCTTTTACTGTCAGTACCGAATTAAGTTCATCATAAACAGATTAGGATAATATTAAAAGAAGAGTTATACGAATAGCTATATTTGATATTATTTAGGTTCCAAATCTCTTTGAACTTTCATGGTATACCCATTTACACTTTTCGAATATATACTGTTATACCCAACCCTACGTTGTATAGTTTTTCACAAAGTCTTAGTATTCTTTTAGCAACTTTTTTTTTTAATAACAATATAATTACAAATTCATATATTTATTCTACGGAGCCCTCTGTGCGCGAGTAGAGCTCGCACTTGACCGTTTATTTTTATGTAAAAACATTATGTAATAAAAAAAGCATCTGTCGTTTTTTTTTATAAAACTAACAATTGTTATATTTTAACATCGTTATAGGCAATACATTATTTTGTTTTTAAATACAAATAATTCTAGAGCAATAATTGTAGATTTCCTTATAAAGTTTGTATACTGTAGCACTATCAATAGATTTTAATAGGAAATGCTTTTCTTGAGAAATTTTTCTATTTTCAATCTCTATAAATTTCTAAATAAATTGTACTACAGAAAATTTTCTATATCAATCTCAATAGATTTCTATGTAAATATTTTCAAACATATATACATATATATAAATAACATGCATTCCTAAAGAATTTTTTTTTATAAGGCAAATTTCATAGCAGGCGTCTCCATCAAATACGCTTCGATGAAAACGATAGAAATGGGCGGTCCTTCAGAACTTTCCATTCATTTTGGTCAAGATTACAAACTTCGTCAGATATTCTAAATGTCAACAGATATCTTGAAATGTCTGAAAAATGATATTGTTTTTATGAACGTCGATAGATATCTCTGAATGTTGGAATACTAATATCATTTTCACAACATTGGCCAATGTAAATAAAATATTAAAAATAAGGCATTAAAAAATCAAGTTTTCTAAAAATGATAAAATTGTTAAATTTTATAGTTAAGAATAGTATTTACGTATTATAATGTTATAAGAAATCCAAAAAATTCGTTTGGATGCTTTCTTTTAAAAACTAGTTTTAAGTTACATCTATGAATATCGGCAGATATTGTAAATTTGACGTCTGATATCCAGTGACTTTGGAGATATTGGCCAATATTGACCGGGACATTGGCCACTATCTGTATGCTACCTGTGTCTTACAGCCGTAGATTTCACATGCCGACGAAGAAATATGGCACCCCACACACGTCACAGCGCATGCGCTAAGTGCCAGTCCACCATTGGGGTGCCATATTTCTACCACACAGCACCTTAATTACTCCAGTCACCCAATGAGAAACGTATCGGCACCCCAACCACATTTCGAAGCCTCTTGGTGCCAGTTGATACCGTGTTTTCACTCCAGTCTTTCAAAAGGCACCGAAAAGTCACCTTCAGTTTTAACAGTGCATGCCAAGCTAGAATAATTACCTATCAAGGGATATCATTGAATCAGATACATAAAATAAGATTTAATAGAACGAAGAAAACTTTTATTAATATCTTTTTAAGTTTTGATTCAATTTTCATAAAATTTGAAGTGACTCGACGAAATTCTGCAACGGTTGGTTGGTTGGTTGTATTTATGCCGGCCAATTATCAGCACGTGGGATATAGGCCCTAAGGGGGGGGGGAAGAGTGCCTTCCGTGGAGGTCTTTCTAAGGGAACCTAACCCGTATTAACGCTTGGAGAACCAAGGTTCGAAGAAAACCACGAAAACTCCGAACGATTAGGCCGACGGGCGCGATTGGGATCGAACCCAGCACCTCCCGTCTACCAGCTTCGAGAGCAGAACCTCTCGGCCACTGGTGGGGCCAATTCTGCAACGATTATATATATTAAATTTTAAACCATTCGGTTGGGTAGTTTTTGCACTGTTGTAGGCGGACAAATGGACGGACCAGTCGACGACTATAGGTGCTACGTATTTATATAATTACGAAAGCACCTAAAAGGAATGCAATTTGTCGAAATAAATGTTTAATTCGTAAATTTAATATATCTTTTAAATGTAATTATTATTTTGCATAGTTAAATTTTAAACATTAAATATTTGCCAACAAGCTTTTCTAAATATTTCTTTAAAAAAAATATTTTTATAAAATCTTCAACTAAGTTAAAAAAGCACAGAAGTGAAACTATGTGGCTTAAAGAAGAAAACCTTGGGTTTAATTAAATTCTGTCACAATTTTGAATGAACTATGTAAATTATTTCATCAAAAAGTATCTTAGAGCGATATCATTAATTAAACTTTATTTGTTTTTTCTCTATTTATTTTCCTTCTATTTCTTTTTGTTTTGAGCAAACATTTAATATTCATATTCCTTCTTGATAAATTTCTGGTTTATCTTGAAATAAGTAAATAAAGAAAAACTTGTAAAAGAATGGATCGAATAAACTTTCATAAATCTTTCCATCAAGATTAAATAACAGGACAATCGGAAACATCAAAATTTCTCTTTCAGTATTCCGCACTTTTTGAATTTCTGAAACTTTCAATTAATTGCAAGTTAATTTATTAAAAAGTATTTTACAGCGATATCTTATTTATTTAATATTAGTTTATTTTTCCTTTCCTTTTTTATAATCATTATTCTTACTTAGATAAAAAAAAAAAAAATAATAATAATAACATTCAATACAGTAGAATCTCAATTATCCGAAGTAATTAATCGAGAATGCTTCAATTTTAAGATTAAGGAGAAATATACGCAATATTTCGTATTATGGTAACAAGTGCTTAATATAAATAAGGCAATGGCAAAATAGAAACAAGAATAAATTTCCTGAATTTTAATTTTAAAATTAAGTACCTTTTACATATATCACTAGGATTTGAAAAAAATATTTTGTTTATCGCAGTTTCGATTGCCTTTGCTTTGAAGCTCTATTACGGAGTTTTTTAATATTATTAGTTCACCAGTATCAGTCTTTCTGCTGCTCCAGCCATGCCAAACCTTTTGCAAAACATTCAAAAGCTTCAGAAATGCTAATTTGTTAGTTTTCTTCGTTTCACTCCGCAGCTTAAGGAAGCTCAAGTTAAATTCAAAGGAACTCTATGAAAAGGGATCGAAAATATTTATATGTACTTGCAGTTAGGAAAGGACCGCTTGCACATAAGGAATATGATACTCAACAACTTTTAAAAATGGATTTTGCACACAAGGGATGTGATAGTAAAAAAAAAAAAAAAAAAGGGTTCAAAAATGGATTTCGGTTAATCGAGAATTTTGGTAAAAAGAGTTTTGGATAAAAGAGGTTCTACTGTACTTATATTTTTTATTAACTACTTTGTGACTTAATTAAAAAAAAAAAAATAGAAGATATATAGACTTCAAAAAGCTCTTCACCAGAATGAAATAACAAAATATTCTGAAACATCGTAACTTACATTTCACATTCTAAAATTTTTTAATTTCTAGAATACTCAAACAATCCTAAACAACTAAACTAGTTTATTTTATGTTACTGTAAAGATCGTAGTCTGGAAATCCTACTATCCTTAACTGGTAAGGCCCCACCAGTGGCTGAGAGGTTCTGCTCTCGAAGCTGGTAGACGGGAGGTGCTGGGTTCGAACCCAATCGCGCCCGTAGGCCTAACCGTTTCGGAGTTTTCGTGGTTTTCTTCGAAGCCTTGGATTTTCCATGCGTAAATACGGGTTAGGTTCCCTTAGAAAGACCCCCACGAAGGGCACTCCCCCTAGGGCCTATATCCCTCGAGCAGATAATCGGCCGTCAACAATCAACCCTTAACTGGTAAATTCTAGCATTTGAAAAATTGAGTCGGTAAAAGCCCGAAATATTAGTCCAAGAGCTGTTAAACATTTTAGGGAAGGTATTTGAGGCACCCTGAAAATTTGTGCAACACTTCTTTTGTAATGACTGAATACAAAATCGAATGTCTGGCTGAAGGATCGTGGCCCAAAAACTGTGCCAGACACGTGTCAAGTGCCATTTTTTTTACTACCCCCCAAAAAAGGTATTTGAGGCACGCTGAGATTGAGACAGAATACTTTTTATACTTAGAAAAAAAATATTTTGAAAACGACAGACACTTTAGTCGGCCCAAAAACTGTGCCAGACACGTGTCAAGTGCCATTTTTTGACTACCCAAAAAAGGTATTTGAGGCACGCTGAGATTGAGGCAGAATAATATTTATGCTTAGAAAAAAGTATTTTGAAAATGACAGACGCTTTAGTCGGCACAAAAACTGTGCCAGACACGTGTCAAGTGCCAAATGGCACTTGACACGTGTCTGGCACAGTTTTTGGGCCGCGATCCTTCAGCCAGACATTCGATTTTGTATTCAGGCATTACAAAAGAAGTGTTGCACAAATTTTCAGGGTGCCTCAAATACCTACTCAAAAATGTTCAACAGCTCTCCTACTAATGCACCTTAACACTTCTACTTTGGGCTTTTACCGAACCAAAGGCGGAAATGACTGATAAATTTAGCATAAAATTCCGGAATTGCATTGCTAATAAGCTGCCTCACCTTACGCAGATATGAGGCATATTAAATCGATTTTTTTTAAAGACTATGTGAGTTAATCAGTAAATTAACGACGCAACAAGCGTTTCGGAATCATGTGTAAAATAGTTGACACTTATGTAGTCTTTTCTCGGGAACTATTCCCCCGATTTCAATACATATTTTAATAGTTTTGACAGTAGCTAAACTATTAACTGGTTGTTCGTCAAAAAATAAAAATAGAATATTTACACAATATTATAAACAAACGAATAATCAATTCACAGTTTATCTACAGCCAAAACCATTAAAAAATGTCGAAATCGTTTCAGTAGTTCTCGAGAGACAGCTATATCAATGTCAAGTGATTTTGAAACTGTTGTCGACCTCTTTAAAAGCTTTATTTCAGATTACGCTCATTTTCCATTAAAATTACAATTATTTGCTTTTCCATATCGCATTTAAATAAAATCTATAAAAGGAATAAATTTAATTTTATATAATCTTAAACTTTTTAATTGGTAAAGCTTAGCATTTACCGAAATTTCTCGAGAATCTTTTTAAAGCCTATTTCGGGCTTTTATCAACTCCCTTTTGTAAATAATAGGATTTACCAGTAAAATCTAGGATTTACCAGACTTCGGGCTTTTACAATAGCCTATAGAGGAGAGTAGCCGAATTTGGACCACTTCACATATTTTCAGGTGTAACTCACTTCATTTTTGGAATATCTGCAAAACATCACTACACAGGGTCAATCTATTCATCTACTAACTAAATAAATCTTTAGAACACTTTCTTTTTGAAAATCTTAAATTTTATTTTAATTTGAAAAATTTGTCAAAAGTGGTCCAAATTTAGCGACTGGTCGCCTAAGTTGGACCCCCAGTCTCCTAAACTGGACCAAGCAATATTAGTCTGTTTTAATGAATAGAGAATATAACAAATTTTATTAAAAGCAAAGTTTGCGATTAATGAAACAATCAAACAAAACAAGAAAGGAGTGAAATATAATGAAATCAAATCTCTGAAAGTAAGATTAATTGTTTTAAATCAAAATGTATTCAAAATGGGATATAAATCACAGTTACAAGTAATTAAGACTAGAACTCATGGAACTAATTGGCAGTTACTTGAATATCATGTAAGAAGTGATGAAAGGCTTACACATGATTTTTTTTTCATTTTTTTTTATTCCAGCGTACACTACATGGAACCGTAATTGGTAGTCTGAACACTGAATAATTTCTGTTATTTTATGTATCTTACAAATTAGGCAAAACCAATCATCACTGTCTTGATTTTTCTTTTTAGATTCTGAATCATTAGGCATTTATTTGCAACAGAAGTTTTCTTTATCTTATGTCTGCAGTTTTTTCCTTTCACCATTTTCTTTCCAATTGAATTACGCCTATTTTTTTAAAACTTGATGTTCTAATTTCTTTTGTGCTTTGAGATGCGGGTCCATTTCTTCACAACTTATTTTTTCCTTTTCGTTTACTACATCTTTGATAACTTTTGCTGCCACCGATGTTTTTCTTCCAGGCTGTTTGTCTATGTCGCTTTCCTATTTTTTTCCCCATTTTTAACTCTCTTAGTTTTAATAGGTTTCATGATTACTGACTCCGAAATCTCACTAGCACGAGAATCAACAAATCTATCTGCAGTGCTTATCTCCTCGTAAGGAATACATGTAGAAGTAGCTGCAAAAGATGACATTTAAAAACATGCCTGTTCGGAGGCAAAATGCAAAAGATATTTTTTATGTTTATATAGGCCTAAACTATATAAAAAACAGATATACAAAAAAAAAAATTAAAATATTCAAAAAGTTACATGGAGATAGTCCCATTATAAAATATTAAAAAATAAAAAAAATAGTGTCCAAAGCATACAGCCCTGGAAATTCATTATTTACTTTTCAAATTTATGATCGTACATCTGGTCCAATTTAAGAACTAAAATTGGTCCAATTAAGGTAACAGCACCATTTTTTAAAACAGATATTATCAAGACTAAGAACAAAAACGAAAGCAAACAAATCCGCGGGAAAAATATGCGCAGTAAACACATGAAATTAGATATGTATATGAAAACATAACAACTTAATTTAGTTTAAAGTATTCTGTTACGTTTAGTAGAAAAAACTCAAATCAAAGCAGCTAATTTTAGGGGGTTTTTAAATTGTCTGAAAACAGCACGTGGAAGGTGGGTGCTTCTTCTAATCTTAAATCACGTCATTCTGATGTGTAAGATTTCAGCGGTAGATGACGTCTCTTTCTGTAATAAACGGCAGAATTACACCGGTCCATTTAAAGCGACGGACCAAATATGGCTACTCTTCCCTACATATATAAAAGTATCTTACAGTAACATCTTTTGTCTTAAATTTTAGGATAATTTCCTATTCTATTTTTTCTATTCATATTTATTTTGAGAAAACGTTTAATATTGGTACTTTTTGCAAATCGCTGTTTATTTATCTCATTAAAAACAAATTGATAATAATAATAATAACAATAATAAAACTTGTGAAAGAAGGAACCGATTAAATTTTCTGAATTTGATGAAACATTTTCATCAGGATGAAATTATAGAACATTCTGACATATCAAATGTATTTTTTGCAATTTCACACATTCGAACAATTGCAAGCAACTACAAGTTAATGCATTAAAAAGTAGCTTAGAATCAATACATTTAGCTTTAAATTTTACATGGTAGTACATTTCCTTTTTTCTCCTAATTATTCTTATTTATGAAAACAATAAATATTGGTAATTTTGTGACTTATCTTATTAAAACAACTAAATAAAGGAGGATTTCTAA
Source organism: Maratus speciosus (assembly GCA_963932465.1). Classification (NCBI taxonomy): domain Eukaryota; kingdom Metazoa; phylum Arthropoda; class Arachnida; order Araneae; family Salticidae; genus Maratus; species Maratus speciosus. The sequence goes on along the minus strand of OZ010793.1, from coordinate 294,160,380 downwards.
AAGATTTGAAAAATTAAATTTTCATAAATCTCTATCGGGATAAAATTACAGAACATATTTTATTAAAGCTAAAATATTAAACACACTGGTGCATTACAATAAAGGGGAAAAACACTTTAAGGGGACAATTTACCCCAAAATTGGTCAAAATGTCGATTTTTTATATTAAATGAAAGCCCGTTTAATTTTAAATATTTTGATACCTCATTTTTACCCATACAGTAATTATATCGTGAGATACTGTACATTTTGTTAATACAACCAGCGCAATTCTCCACACAAATAAAAACTTTAATAGGCTTTTTATACATTTTCATATTTTCTTCACTTTCATGTTTACAAAATGCTAAGGCTTTTCTTGTAATTGAGATAGTGATTAAAAATGCTTTGTACATGTCCTTTATTATAGGGGAGAGTAGCCATATTTGGACCGCCGCTTTAATTGAACCGTTGCCATTCTGCCGTTAATTACAGGAAGAGACGCCATCTACCGCTGAGATCCTACTCATCAGAATGACGTCATTTATAATTAGAAGAAGCACCCGCCTACCACGTGCTGTTTTCAGATAATTTTAAAAAACCTAAAGTTAGCTGTTTTGATCTAATTTTTTCCTACTAAACTAAAGTAAGTTGTTATGTTTTCATATACATATCTAAATTCATCTGTTTATTGCGCATATTTTTCGCGTGGATTTGTTTGATTTCATTTTTGTTGTCTTGAGATTATCTGTTTTAGAAAATGGCGCAGTTGCCTTAATTGGGCTAATTTAAGTTGCTTAAATTGGACCATATATACGATTATAAATTTGAAAAGTAAGTAGTAAACTTCGAGGGTTTTGGGCTTGTTCTGCGATGGTTCACTTTTCCATTTCATGAAGCATTTCAAATGCATGTGTATAAGGGTTAACTCGTCTGGTAACATCGTCATTGTCAAGCTTGCCCATGATTTCTTCTTTTCATTTTAAATTTTCTCTACTGTTCATACGCTGCCGCAGTGCTATATCAGATATAAATGCTTTGTACACGATTTTTTTTTTATTACTACTTCCATGCAAGTGTTTTTTTTTTATATCCCAATCAATTTTTTTATACAGTTTAGGCCTGTATAAACATAAAAATATTTTTACATGTTTATGCAATAAATTTTCTTTGCAATTTCTTTTACCTTGTGTGTATTTACATTTATTTTCTTTGAATTCTTTATTCCTACGACGTATTTGGTTTATAGAGTTGAATTCAAACATTTTCCTCCTGGAGGAGATTTGCGATTCTGTGAAAAGAGGGGGGGGGGGGGGTGGTAGACTTTTTACTGTTCTAGAGGATGGAATTACACTTTTTTTTTCCAAAAAAACCCGCATAAAGTCTCAAACTTTCCGTTGGGAGTGGTTATTTCAAGGCTCTCGGGGGGTCACCTGAATTCAACACTGTTTGAATATATAATGTTTGCGTTTGATTAATCGTAGCGTATTTTTTTTTTCCAATAGAGCATATTTTTTTAAACATTTTTTTTAAAGATAATGTTGAAAATGTGGAAAACGACACAGACAAACTGTATGGAAGAAAAACAACCGTGGCATCAAAAGCTGTTAAAGGTATAGGAAACGAAACGGAGCGCGTAAGTTGTGAAGAAATTTTTCTGCAAGAAGGCTGCAGCGACAAATCCCTCCCCCCCCCCCAAAAAAAGCCAAAAATGCATTAGAAATGCTATCGCCCTTGCTAAATTCACCCTAGTAGCATCGACAGATCGTATTATTCTCGGCCTTTCATCAGTTCCTCGAAATGTGCTCGAGTAATAACACAAGTATATCCTTGCGAGCAGTACCTGAGAACCGGTTTTCGATGGGCACAATTTCCTCGGTTAAAAGGTATCATTATGAGCATACTTACCGAGGAAAATGTGCTAATCGTATAGTCATGTGCAACAAATAACGGCCCGATATCAAATCACGGTGAAATTTGCTAGAAAACACGGTTTTTCTGGAAGCGTGAATATGATTGGTTGAAACACGAGAGCTACGAAGATCCCGGATGAAGACGATGTTGTTGTTGACGGTTGTTCGCGAGGAAGAAGGAAGCGGTCGCCATTGCTACAGCGCATTTTCCTTTGAATAAATATATTTTTTCCGGAAATATGTAAGTACCTATTTCGTTCTTTCTGATGTTATTACCTTTTTCATTTGACAATGCTTCTGATTTGCACACGTTTTCCCGTGCTCTTTATTGTAATGCACCTTTTTTAATAGTCTATGTAATTGTTTATATTTAATCTTATATGACAACAATGCGCAATTTAAAACTGAAAAAAAAAACTGATTTCATTTCTGATTTTTGGGTTTCGGAACTTGGCAAATCTGTATGTAGTAGGGTGTCAACGATTAAATCAGCGATTTAAATCATGATTTTAATCAAGTGATTTAAAAAAAAAATCATTGATTAAAATCAAAAAAATTCTAAATGTTTAAAATGACGTAAAAAGTATTCAAATCTAAGATGAACATAATTTGGAAAGTTTCTACAGGTATTGTGACTTATGAATACACAAAACAAAGCTTTAAATAATTGTTTCTAAGCATAATTCCTGAGTATTGTGAAAATTTAAGTACAGTAAGTTTGTAAAAAGCATGGTTTTTATCTAACAAACAAAAAAAGCATTTAATATAAAAATGATATTTCAATCTAATATAATTTACAATGCCATAATTTCCTTTTAATAATCAAGTTATTTATTCTTTTATATACAATAAACATAGCAATAGAGTGTCAATGATTTTAATCAATTGATTTGAATCAGATGATAAAATCATATATTTTCTGATTTTTTAAAATAGTGTGAAAGAGCATTATAATCAGTAATGAAAATGATCACTAAATCACTTGTAAAAAATGTAATATTTGTTATTGTTAATTATAAAAATATTAAACTGTGTAAAAAGAAGTATTATACATTTAAAAAAAACATCTAACTAAATGTTAAATAACTTCAAAACATTATAATATTTAGTAGCTATTCAAATATTTTAATGTTATGGGGAAATAATCCGATTTAAGTTTCAAAAATACAATTTTTGTAATCTATTTTTAAATTATGTGTGAATTTGCTGTATACATTGCTACAATTTTTGATCGATTTGATTATACATACGCTTTAGAACCTATGTAAAATTACTGGCTGCTTTATGAATTTATCAAACTATTATTTATCCCCTTTTTTCAATCACTTTTTCAAAAATGTAGATTGTGTTCTTAAACAGTTAATTGTTTAATAATTACAAAATTTAATCTGTATCATCAATTTAAAATTCAATGCAATTTATCAATAACTTTAAAATGTAAGCAGTATTTAATATTGGTTTACATAATTATTACAAAATATTAATGCACATAATGTTGTATGTTACTAAAGAAATTTTTAATTTGCAGTTTTTTGTAAATTCTATAATTGCATAATTAAAATTTTGGCACTGATGTCATATACGCCCCGCCCCATATTGGCGCGATTTTTTTCTGTCGCCAATATCATATAGGCAACGGGTATTTAACTTGCGCCAAAGGGTTTGATGTGGTAACCCGGATTATGTTGTTTATGCTGTTGATGTTTTCGCCAAATTGGCAACCGAAAAAAATCGCGCCAATATGGCGCGAATATGACATCTGTTCCAAAATTTTATTAATTAAAGCAAAAAAACATAGATTCTGTTAGTAACTGAAGAGTTGTTCATTTTTGAAATGCTTAATTCTTGGTAAATGTTTAATATTTTAACACAGGGAAAAAAATAAAAAAAATCCGATTTAAATAAAAAAAATTTGATTTAAATAATAAAAATCTGATTTTTTTACACCCTAGTATGTAGTAGTATTTTGTTTCTGAAACCAAGCAGTCTGGCAGCCAAAATCCAAAATGCTTTAGTATCATTCAGTCAAGATTTAAGGATACTAAACAAAAAACATCTTTTAACGCTTTCGTTTATTAACACACAAAACAACCCCTACTGCTGGGATATTTAAAAAGAAAAAAAAACAGGCAGAGGGGGGGGGGGGTGATATTAAAATACAAAAAAGTTCATGAAATACTCTTATTTTTATCGCTTATGATAAAAAATAAATTTTTGCAGGGTTTGCAAATATCAAAATAGTCAAATACTTATTGCTGATTATAAATATTTTGAGATTTAATATAAATTGGAAACTAAAATATGTTGCACCTAAAAAGAACACAATCTTTTTCTTTCTATTTACACCAAAATTGACTGTCAACTAATTGAAAACAGAAACAATTTGCTTTTCACAAAAAACAAACATTCACTATCAAGGGAATTTTATACACAAAACAAAATATATTTTTTACTGAAGAATTTGAATGCAAATGTTAGCATGCCTGTATTTTTATTGCCTAACCTTTTTAAACTAAATTAAATGAAAATCAGAAAATATTCTTTCTAATGAAACTATAAGTAACTCATTGTCTTCTAAATTAGGCAGTTTATAAATTAATATTGCTCCACATAAATATTGGTTCTACATTTACAAATCAACATTCAGAATCCTTGGTGTTCTGCTGGTCCGCGACCACTGAAAATTCAATCTGACCACTAAGGGGCGGTCCATAAATGATGTCACACTTTTTGCCCCCCCCCCCCTTGTCACACTTCACCTTACCTCTTGCCCTCCCCTCTTGTCGCATATCATGCTATATTACATAACATATACTTGCAGTTCAGAAATAAAGCACTGCTTTATAGATCATATTTAAAATTTTAACTTTATAATAAAACTTTCATATTAACTTTATTTGTTTTAACGACATTTGTGAGCATAACTATAAAATATGATTTGTGTATTTATTTTGTATGAAATAATATTAAGGTTTACGACAAAAAACATAAATTAATATGCAATAGTCATAAAATATTAATATGAAAGAGCATTTGAAAACAGTAGTATTTTGGAATTTGAAATGGAATTTAATGTATTTGGCTTTAAATCTTATCCTTTAGTGTTGACTCTAGAAAAAAAAGGCCGCCGGACGGGAATTTTCAAAAAGGGAACACTATTCTAAAAAAAGGAAACACTATCTAAAAAAGGGTACATTTCTTCAAAAGTCCTTCCGGCCAGTGCCGGGAGGAAGAGGTAGCTTTCATATTCCTTATTTTAAAAAAGCCAACTTATATTATTCAAACACACGAAGCTCAATTAAGTGGAAACCAAATGTAGGAGATTCAATTTTAATTTTTATCAATACTAAATCATTATGAATGAGAATTTCGCGAAATTAGTCAGCTTTATCCAAGCTGCTTTTATTTAAAGTAACTTATATTTGGCTGCTAAATTCGGCGATTTCTTAAACTGCCTGCCATTTTAAGACAACATGGTGGATGAGGCTAACCAGTGAACTTGGTCGAGACCTTAGTAATTGCTGTGCACATGCTCACTCTCATCGGAATCGGTTGATATATACGAGTGCTGCAGGCAAAAAATCAGATTTTTCAAAATGTCACCCACGTTAAAAATTAAAACTGCTATATATGGACCATTTTTTAAGGTAAAGACAAACAAAAAATGTTCCTGAATCCTTATATCAAGGTCAAAAACTTAAGAAAGAAACCTTTTTTAATTTCTAATTTTTTTGCACCTCACTTTAAATATAATTTTTTTTTAATTTAATGGCCGCCATTTTGAAACAAGATGGCTGATGAAGCTGGCCAGCAAACTTGGTCGAGATATTGATGTATACTATCCACATGCCTTCTTCCATCGAAATAGGCGAATACGTGTGGTATCGCGTGACAAATACAAGATCGTTTCAATTTGTTAGCCATGATAGAAATTCAAAGTGCTATAATTCAACCACTTTTTAAGATATAAACAAAAGAACAAATTTTCAGAAAAAAAAAACTGCTCCAAAATCTTTGTTTCAAGGCCAAACACACAAAAAAAATCTTTTTCATTTTCCAATTTTTTAATACCTCATTTTAAATTTTAAATTACATTTTAAAAAAAAAAATAGCAACCCTTTTGAAACAAGATGGCGAATGAAGCTGGCCAACGAACTCGGTCGAGACATTGGTATGCACTATGTACAGACCAAGTTACATTCAAATCGGTTCATAAATACGCCTGTCATCGCGTGACAAAAATCAGGTCGTTTTAAAATGTCAGCCACAATAGAAATTCAAAATGTTATAACTCAGCCATTTTTTTTAGATATAGATGAAACAAAACCTGTTCCGGAATCTTTGTATTAAGGTCAAAACATACAAAAAAAATCTTTTTCATTTTCTAATTTTTTGGTATCTCATTTTAAATTTAATTTTTTTAAATTTTTTTTAAATGGCCGCCATTTTGAAACAAGATGGCGGATGAAGCTGGCCAACGAACTCGGTTGAGTTATTTGTATGTACTATGTACACACCAAGGTACATCCAAATCGGTTCATAAATACGTCTGTTATCACGTGGCAAAAATCAGGGCGTTTCAAAATGTCAGCCACGCTAGAAATTCAAAATGCTATAACTCAACCATTTTTTAAGATATAGACGAAACAAAAACTGCTCCCGAATCTTTTTATCAAGGTCAAACACATAAGAAAAAAATATTTTTCCAATTTTCAATTTTTTGGTACCACATTTCATATTTAAATTTTTCTTAAAATTTTAAATGGCCGCCATTTTTAAACAAAATGGCGGATGAAGCTAGCCAACGAACTCGGTCGAGACATTGGTCTGTACTATCTATAAACGAAGTTACATCCAAATCGGTTCATAAATACGCCTTTTATCGCGTGACAAAATTCAGGACGTTTCAAAATGTCAGTTTCGCTAGAAATTCAAAATGCTATAACTCAGCCATTTTTTAAGATACAGACGAAACAAAAACTGCTACGGAGTCTTTGTATAAAGATCAAATACATAAGAAAAAAATATTTTTCCATTTTCAATTTTTTGGTACCACATTTCAAATTTTAAATTTTTTAAAAATGTTTAAATGGCCGCCATTTTGAAACAAAATGGCGGATAAAGCTGGCCAATGAACTCGGTCGAGACATTGGTATGTACTATGGACACACCGAATTACATCCAAATCGGTTCATAAATACGAGTGTTACAGTGTTACATAGGTCAGATATATATATATATATACATATATATATATATATATACATATATATATATATATATATATATATATATATATATATATATATATATATATATATTGATATATATATATATATATATATTGATATATATATATATATATATATTGATGTATATATATGTATATATATATATATATATTGATATATATATATATATATATATCAATTTTGAACGGAGGGTCGTTTCGGGGTCTGGGGGTCATGATCGATGAAAATATACCAAAATTTTTTGAAATCGCTTTCCTCCGAACGGCTGCAATAGGTAGCTTTTTGTAAAGAAAGCTACCTAAAAAGGAAACACTGTTCTAAAAAAAGCACATTTTTTTTTTCAAAAAAGGGACACTTAAACCTTGTTCACAAAAATATTTTGAACTGGTTTGTTTAGAGTGCCTAGAATTTGTGATATTTTTTCGGGATCAATTTGATTGCCACAGGGCACATAGGAAATGTTGAAAAGGGCAGCTTGGCGTATCGGGCGGGTTTAAAAGAGCCGCCGGACGCAAAAAAGAAATAAAAAGGGCCGCCTGGCGCTGCGCCCTGCTAAAAAGCGACTTAGAGTCAACACTATCCTTAATTTATGAGTATAAAATACTTTCAAGGATCGATGCAGGTTTTTATTCTTGGGGACCATTTTGTGAAAAGTAAGTTATTTTTGTGAATTTTATAATAGTTTTGTGAAAAATAGCATTTTGTAACGAAAGTGGAAATCCAGTTACTCATTTGAACCAAGAATTTATAAACAAAAACTTCTTTAAATCCCCTTGCTAAATTTTTTGTTTTTCGTGATCTGGTTTTATTTAAAAATTACACATTTTAAAACAGATTTTAGGAAAAAGAATGTTATGAGAGGGGCCTGTTTATTAAAAGGAATTTTGTGAAGGGGCCTATTTTATTAAATAGATTTTTGTGAAAGGGCCCTAAATAGGCCCCAAATTTTGCATAGATCGACCCCTGATTTTAATTTCAAAATAACTTCAAAATTTAATCTGCTGATTTTTAATGCTTTTATTTTAACCAAAATGTGTGATGTCACATTTCTTCTTACCCCCTCCCATCCCCTTGTCACAATTTCACGAACCCTACTCCAAGCACGACATTAGTTGTGGGCAGCCCCTAATATTTGAAAAATTTAGTTGTTCGCAGAACCAGTAACTTTTCTGCCCTCCCGATCGCAAATCAAAATTTTATTTTATTTTTAACAAATTAAAATTTCACATTTTATTAATGCTGAAAATTTTGGATAACTGCAAAGTGAGTTTGGTTTATATTCTGGGGAGGGAGGGGGGGGGGGCTCAAATGGTTAAAGGTGCTTAATAGAATTTTATGTTGTGGACCAGTAAATTCTAATGCTTGAGTCCTTGAGACCAGTGACTTTTTATTAATCAGTTCTGACACAGCAAATTTAGCTCGAAACATAAAGATTGGGGGATATATATATAATAGTAGAAATAAGCAAAAAAAAAAAAAAAAAAAAAAAAATGCAATTTTGTACCAATCATTCTGACAGTCATAGTTTGGTTATCTTCACTGCAGTCTTGATTGGTTGTTGCCATACTTTCTTAGCAATCTTCTATAATTAGAATGCACAGACAAGATATTTGACTGTGGTCCAAAAATGATAAAATGTAACAATGTGACAATATTACACTTATGAACTTTATGGTCTTAAATCACATTGTTTGGCGACTTTTTTTTTTTTTTTTTTTTTTTTTTTTTTTAATATAATATATAAGTGAACTGTTAAATACAGCCAACTCTGTGAAATCCGCTGATGTATAATCCGCCAATGTCTATTATCCGCACTACATATTGGAACGTAAACAATGAAAATTCCATTAACAGTTAAACTCTTAGATAAAGTTAAATTTGGTTTTTTTTTTTCATAAGTTATCAATTCTCCAATGAATAAATATTTAAATATAAATTGGACATAAATGTTTAAATTTCCCAGGGCAACAAAATTTTATCTCAGAGCAAAAAGTAATGAGTGTTCATAGACTATAGAAAAAAATTATTGACAACAAAGCAAAACTGAAACTACCATTATGTTATGTCAACGTTTAAAAAAATTAATACAATTAGTAAAATAATAATGCATTATGTTTTTCTTTTACATTGTAATTATAATTTGTGTGCAGTTGTTTCTAATTTATTGCCAGACTCTAAAAAATAAAATGTAAACAAATGGATGATCTATAATCTGCAAAAATGTGTAATCCGCAAAACCCTCTGTCCCTAAGTGTGCAGATTTCACAGAGTCGACTGTATATAATTTTATTTTTATTTTATGAAAATAAAAAGGGTTTTGTCGTAAAGATGAAAATAAGCACTCGCCACTCGGCGATTAAACTTGAAAAACTGGCGCCTAAAAATATGGAAGGAACCGGTCAAATGCAGAATTTTCCAAAAAGGATTTTGTAAAAAAAAAAAAAAAAAAAAAAAAAAAAAAAAAAAAAAAAAAAAAAAAAAAACAACACTCGAATTTCGTCAAAAAATCACGAATAATGCCGCTAATTTTGTCAAGAGATCGCGAAAGAAGCATAAATTTCGTCAAAGGATCGCTAAAAACTCTAATTTCGTCGAAGGATCGCGAGAACTCAAATTTCTTCGAAGGATCACGAAAACTCAATTTCTTTGAAGGATCGCGAAAACTCAATTTCTTCGTAGGATCACGAAAACTCCAATTTCTTGGAAGGATTGCGAAAACTCAATTTCTTCGAAGGTTCGCGAAAACTCCAATTTCTTCGAAGCATCGTGAAAACTCTCATTTCTTCGAAGGATCGTGAAAACTCGCATTTCTTCGAAGGATCGTGAAACTCATTTCTTCGAAGGATCGTGAAAACTCGCATTTCTTCGAAGGATCGTGAAAACTCGCATTTCTTCGAAGGATCGTGAAAACTCGCATTTCTTCGAAGGATCGTGAAAACTCGCATTTCTTCGTAGGATCGTGAAAACTCGCATTTCTTCGTAGGATCGTGAAAACTCTCATTTCTTCGTAGGATCGTGAAAACTCGCATTTCTTTGAAGGATCGTGAAAACTCGCATTTCTTCGAAGGATCGTGAAAACTCGCATTTCTTCGAAGGATCGTGAAAACTCCAATTTCTTCGAAGGATCGTGAAAACTCCAATTTCTTCGAAGGATCGTGAAAACTTCAATTTCTTCGAAGGATCGTGAAAACTCCAATTTCTTCGAAGGATCGCAAAAACTCTCATTTCTTCAAAGAAACGTGAAAACTCCAATTTCTTCGAAGGATCGTGAAAACTCCAATTTCTTTGAAGGATCGTGAAAACTCCAATTTCTTCGAAGGATCGCGAAAACTCTCATTTCTTCCAAGGATCGCGAAAACTCTCATTTCTTCGAAGGATCGCGAAAACTCTAATTTCTTCGAAGGATCGCGAAAACTCGCATTTCTTCGAAGGATCGCGAAAACTCGCATTTCTTCGAAGGATCGCGAAAACTCGCATTTCTTCGTAGGATCGTGAAAACTCGCATTTCTTTGAAGGATCGTGAAAACTCGCATTTCTTTGAAGGATCGTGAAAACTCGCGTTTCTTCGAAGGATCGTGAAAACTCCAATTTCTTCGAAGGATCGTGAAAACTCCAATTTCTTCGAAGGATCGTGAAAACTTCAATTTCTTCGAAGGATCGTGAAAACTCCAATTTCTTCGAAGGATCGCGAAAACTCTCATTTCTTCAAAGGATCGTGAAAACTCCAATTTCTTCGAAGGATCGTGAAAACTCCAATTTCTTTGAAGGATCGTGAAAACTCCAATTTCTTCGAAGGATCGCGAAAACTCTCATTTCTTCCAAGGATCGCGAAAACTCTCATTTCTTCGAAGGATCGCGAAAACTCTAATTTCTTCGAAGGATCGCGAAAACTCGCATTTCTTCGAAGGATCGCGAAAACTCCAATTTCTTCGAAGGATCGCGAAAACTCCAATTTCTTCGAAGGATCTCGAAAACTCCAATTTCTTCGAAGGATCGCGAAAACTCAAATTTCGTCGAATGGCTGCTGAAAAATCGTGAATTTCATCGAAGGATCATGGGGGGGGATGCAAATTTCATCATAGGGCGCGGAAAAGTTCAAATTTTGTGAATGGTTCGCAGAAAAGACTAGAACGGGCTCTGTGACAGACTGACAGAGGAGCGAGACGAATAGGGTTTCGTCAGATGAACGAAACCCTAAAAATTGAATTTCAAGCCCTGTCTTCAGTGGTTATAAAATTTTTGCGACGATTGATAAATCCTGTCATTTCGTCTCACGATTGATTGACAAAATTTACTGTTTTTCCTCTGTTGAATTGAAAAATTGCATGTTTTTTTTCTGAGATGGGTAGACAATTTGATATTTTTTCCCATTAATCGATCACAATTAAAAGATTTCGCAGTTTTTTTCTTGTGTAGAGTTGACATATTTCTTGATTTTTTCCCCCCTCTCTACAATCAATTAACAAATTTTGCATTTCCTCGCCTATTCGATAAATTTAGCTGGGTTTTTTTCTGCTTCGGCCAATTAGTGAAATTCAGATTTTATTTTTGCAGCTGATTGATGTATTTTTCGATGAAATTAAATAAAAGGGTGAATCAAAAAAAGCAGTAAGGACCCCTGGCCCTGGGTGCATAAAGTAGTTAGTAGTAGGGCCGCCGGGCTTTATGCCCTGACAAATAAGCCCATAGTCAATACTATTTTTACATTACCAAAATTGCTTTTTAGGTGCATTCGTAATTATATAAATATGTAGCTATAGTTATCATTCAGTCAGTCCGTCTGTCTGTCTGTCACTCTGCATATAACTGAGGAAAAACTACCCAACCGAATGTTCTGAAATTTTAAATATATAATTATTGCAATATTTTGTTGAGTCATTTCAAATTTTATGAAAATCAGATCTATAGTTTAATGACAGGGATAGTCTAAAGTTTTCCATTACATTACGGCCAATGGGAAAAAAAAATTCAAGTGCATTTTAATGATGTTACAGCCTTTCGAACAGAATGAAATGGATATGCACTTATTGAAACGTACTAAAATATACATTCAGTGAGTACAATATGCGGTGCAAAAAATATTTATTAAACTAGCTATAGTACGAACGCACCACATTAGCTACGTTTGACGTGCAATTTCCAACTTGTTTTTGTGTGTCAGTACTTTAATGAAATCCAATATTTTTTTTACATTTCAATTTTTTTTTTTATCCTTAGGATATACCTAGAATTCCTGAGAGTCCACTCTGAGAATACAAACAGTGTTTCCCTTGCAGCGTGATTTTTTAGAGAAATCTGTTTAACGGCAATTATAATTATGTTTATGCTAAAGAAACTACTTTTTGCAGTAGATGCTGCTTAATGTAATATCAGCCTGTTAGTGTTTTCAAAATCATCATGTCTCGACCTAACGCATCATGCTAAAAGCATCGCTTTGTGTGAAAAATGTGAAAAATATTTTGAATTATATTAAGAATTATATAAAAAAATTCAGTTGTAGTTGGTTCAATATATTCTTAATGCAGCAAACCAGTCCCATGAGATACAAATGTACTTTTTAAATTAACTTAATTTTTTATATATATATTTTGCTAAATCATACTTAATTAATACAAAATTATACCCAGGTTTCACTGATAAATGTATATGTATTATGTAGAAGTGTTCTGCAAAAAAACTTAATAAAGTCCCAACCCCCCCCCACCCTTTTTTTTTTAAAGAAAACCCCGAGTTTTAGACCAGTGGGCTGGGTTTTTTAAAACCCTGTATATTGTTATCAAAAACTTGTGGTCCCGAAGTAATCACATTAAGCAGCATCTATACTATACAGTGAAACCCCGATCTATCGTTCCCGCATCCATCGTTTTCCCACATTGATCGTTTTACTTCTATGGTCCCTGCTCAAATTATACTTAAATAATGTTAACGAAACCCGCATTCATCGTTCGTCAAGAAATCTTTTTCCCGCATTCATCGTTGTAAAATTTTTCTCCCCATCGAAATGAAATTGAAGGTCAAGCAGATCCATATGACATACTAACTGGAATTACTTCTTTTATCCTAAAATAACTCATTTGAGCTGTTTCGGGAGGGGGGGGGGGGCAGAGATTATCAAGAGGTCGTACATCTTCTTGATGCCGGAATAATCAATTGTTTTAAGCAATTTTACAGGAGAAAGCTAGTGAAATATCTTTGTTTCATGGAATAAGCAAAAGAACGTACTCCAAAAATAGAGCTTCTGCAGGCTATACATTTTGTACTTTCAGCTTGGCATGAAGTAACTTCTTCATTCCATCCAGAAGTGTTTCGTGAAATGCAGTTTTTTTGCGAAAAACTCATGAAGAATGCTCAACAGAAGGGAAAGAAAATAATGAATATGCTGACGATAATGCAAATGAAGAGTGGTTGCGTGTAAAAGAGGATGTTTCTGTTACAAAATTTAACGCTATATTTCTATTGATCGAGATGTTGCGACATGTGGTGTCCTAAGCATAGAAGAAATGTGTGATGATGCAAAAAATGAAAATAATGGCGAAGAAGCAGAGGATAATGTTCATGCCGATGAAGCTAAGCCTACACCAGCGCAAAGTCTGTCTGATTTAATTACGGCATTTGAAACTATACGAACTTTTTTATATGTACATGAAATTACAGAAAATGACCAGAAATATGTTGTACATCCTGAAAATTTGTTGTTTAATTTAAAAAATGAACGAAAAACTGAATATAAAAAAACTCATTTTTAGAATAAATATTCATTTTCTACAACTTTGATTTATTTATTTTACAGTTTGGTCTGTAACAAATTAGTATTTATTAATATACTGTATACATTGCATGTATTAGTAAGTAATGCTTAAACTTTGTTTTTTTTTTTTTTTTTTTTTTTTTTTCGTGTTTTGACGTTAAACCACATGCATCGTTTTCCCGCATTTATCGTTTTTTTCCACACACACCTTGAAAAACAATGGATCGAGGTTCTACTGTATTTAAATATTAATAAATTTGTATGTGTTCAAACTGTTCAAAGCAAAAAAGACAGTATTTATATGAAACATTTAATTATAGACTTTTTTCCATAATTGTATTAAAATATGTATTACTTTCCTTTCTCTTCAGTTTGTAGAATTTTTTTGTTGTTGGATTCGTATTGATTTTAAGCAGAAAATTCGTGTTTTGGTTGGTATAAACTGATCCATGTTAAACGTTAATGTTTTTGAGTTACCAGACGTAACTTGACGTCTCTTGCTACTTCAAAGAGTATGTTAAGTTATACACTAACGTAACAAATACTTCTTTATTATAGGGGCTATGACATAACTCAGCCATGCCCGAGTTAAGATTAAGAAAGTGTGATTTCTTGGCAAATATTATAAACTGTCGTGAAAGTGAAATTGCGACCAATAAAAAATGTCTAACTATATATGGCTTATTTATTATATATATATATATATATATATATTGTATTAATTGTTATGTTTTATTTACGCATAAATTAAACTAATAGTTTTTTAATGTGTATATTAAATGGTATCAATATAAAACAAATAATTGTTTGTGCGTTTGATACATTGATAACTATTTTATAAAGATATTTCAATCTGTGAATGTTTTCAAAATGTAAATAAAGGTTGCCACAAAGTGATTTTGAAAATGTTGATAAATTGCCAAATAATTTTTGCAGTTGTAATTATTTATGAGTACAAAAACAACGAAGATAATGTGTCAAATGATTTCTGCCAAAATATGTCAACTGACTGTGAATCTGCAGTAACAAAATATTTTAAGCACTAAAAAGTAGAAAATATAAATAAATAAAAAATGTATTTAAAAATATTACTTTTTTATCACTTTAAATTTTCAAATAGTTTAATATTAATATAATTATGATTACACATTGAGTAAACAGTTTAGAAGAAGTGTAGTTATAATTGTTTATGAGTACAAAAACAATGAAGATAATGTGTCAAATCATTTCTTCGAAAATATGCCAACTGACTGTGAATCTGCAACAACAAAATATTTAAACACTAAAAAGTAGAAAAGATAAAAAAAAATAATGTATTTAAAAATTTATATGCCTACTCTTTTTATCATTTAAAATTTTCAAATGGTTTAATAAATATAATTATGATTACACATCAAGAAAACCGTGTAGAAGCCTATTTTTAAGGACCATTTCATGTTTTTTATCCAAGTGTCAATCAAAAGGATGAATTTTCAATAATCGGGCCCATGCCAAATTAACGTGTTGTAATGGAAATTTTTTTTAACTACATAAACTTGCAGTTTTGAAAGGTGTGATTTTTAAAGATAAACGTTGAATGCTTATAAATTGTTTTTTAAATTGTTGTTATTTTTTTCCACCCCTCCCTTTTTTTCCCCTCTTCTCCCTCACGTCTGTGGAAACATAAATAATTTCGAAATTGGAAACTCCTCCCCCCCCCCCCCAATTGTGAAAATTTGGCTTTTTTTTTCTCCTCAGGTTTCCAAGAATAAAAATTATACAAAATTGTAGATTTTTTTTTTCTGCTTGGTTTTATGCACCTTGGACCTGAAATAAAACAGATGTTGTAAAATTATCTGTGTGATTGAAAATAAAGCCAAAATGGTAAATTTTCTCTTCAATCTGCGTGCAGTCTGTCTCAAATCGAAAGGTCTGTGTGACATAAAATAACGATGGTGGTGTAAACTTTTTACAAATTTTACAGCAGTTCATTGAAATTTAATTTTTTTTTTTTTGGGGGGGGGGGGGCGAGATTGTTTTCAGAAAAAAAGTGTCATCTTTTTTCTGAAAACTTTTATCTCTTAACTTCAGTGTAGCTCAAAGAATATATTATAATTACATATGTAAAAGGCTGATGGCCCCCGCAAAATATTCTGCTATTTCCAAAAAGAAAAACATGATTGGGTGATCAATTTAAACTGTATTTTACATGTCATGCTAAAAATGTTGTATATGCAACTGACAATATTGCCATCAGTTTTAATAGTTGTTGTCCCGGTAGCAGAATGTTCGAAACGGAGACGAGCTTCGCAGATTTTCTTTTCTCTTTTGCAGATTCTTCTTCGTCAGACCTTTATTTTGCTTCATAGTATTATGTTTAGCTCTTTCTTTATTACTTAATACAAGAAGTTAATATTGTTATTAATAAAATATTTTAAAATGTCTAAAAACGTTACATGTAAGTGATTGTTTGATTAATTAACGCTTCAATTGTAAAAATATTTTACCTGCAGATTATTTTTTGTCCCTGAAGTATCTGTCACAGGCACATGGAGAATTTTCTGCTACTGCGGTTGTTGTATAATAAAAAATATCTGTTGTACTACAAACTATGAACAATAACTGGTTAAATTCAGTTATTGTGGTACTTTATTCTTTCTATGGGGGGGAGGATGAAATTGACCTACTTTTTCGGATCAATGAATGGTATCCTGCCTTTAAAGAAAATTATAGAGGATTCCATGAAATCATAAAACCACCTTTTCTTCATAGCAAAAAGCTGGTTTTTGTTGTTTGAAATAAGATTTTGGGTGAAATCTGTAGGGTATACTTGATAAGTACCAGGTTTCAATCTGAAGAAAATCTCCAAAATTGGCTCTTTGTAAAATGGTTATTTAAACACTGAAACTGTTTATAGAAACAAGGTGTAATTTTGTATATGAAGTCTTAATTTTTTTTTCGTTGCAAATTTTCCGGTTCCTATTTGGAAAGTTTTAAGTTTGTTAATTTTAACTTGTATATAGAAAAATTAATTGAAATAACAGTAGACATTAAAGGTCTGCACAGACTAAAATTTTCAGGTTTGGCCTTAACAAATTCTATCTTGGCTTAAAATTTTTACAATTTTGCTGTTATTTCAAACTGTGCAGACCCAAAAAATCCAAGATTTAAAAAAAAAATGCTAAGCTGGGGCCAAAATCCTAAATTCACCTTCAGTTTCTTTTTTGAATAAGTATTCAATTTTTTTCAAAAGATATTTTTTCTTTCTTAAAAATTTCAAAATGTACTTTTTTGAATGACCCCATATATCTCTCATTGAAATAAAATACTACAAGTGTACTTAATAAAGCTTACTGAAATAAACCACAGTTTTATATGTATATACACAACACATGATTATGCACAAAAATTTACTATTTTTTTCTCTTTTTGTCTAGCTTTGTGAACTGCATTTTACATCTGATGACATTCATGATATCCCCTCTCTATACTGCAGAAAATGAAATATTGTCAGCAGTTTTGTTAGCTACATTTAAGAAAAGATGGCATTCCGTCCTGATAATTTGGCTAGAACACTTCTAAAACAAGATACTTCATGTAATTCCCCAGATGACAGACTTCAAATGCAAAATACAGATCAACCTTCCCTTGCGTTTTTTTTTTCCAAAGTTATTTTAAATGCATTAGTTTTTGTTTGTTCCTGTTGGAACATTAATTATAAACAGTGTAATTGATGCACTTATATATTTAAACTTACCTTGAATTTCTTTTGATGTGTATGTTATATTATATGTTATTTAAAAATAAATAAATCTTAAATTTATATCAGAGTTAATTAAAGTTTGCTTTTGAAATTATTAGCTATATTTGAGGACATGAGTTTCAAAATTCGCCTTATCCAGAAAATCAAATTTTCAGAAATCGTGAAAAACCTCTGATCACGTCCATTGGTCTTCATTCTAAACCAAGATTTTACAATGCCAGAAATACACAGTAAAGCTAGTGTTTTGCAGATTGTATTGTTTTCTCAAATCATGTCCACCAGTACCAGTAGAATAGAATGACAGAGAAAACTCGATTTTTTAACTTTTAGATAAGACAAGTTTTGAAACTGACGTCCTCATTTAATTCTTATGCATGAATATTCAATAAATATTTTATTACTTCTACTTTTTTATGGGATGTGAATGTACACAGCCACGTTTGAATCATTCTGTGACAATAAATTGCTTCAGAAACTTATTTAACTTAGAAGATTTGTGTTTAGATTTCTATGAAGAGTTACGGGAAGAAGCAACAATTTTTTTTTTCTGCCATTGTTTAACCTTAATAAAACTTTCAAATAGTACATTTATATGAAATGAGCAAGTTAATTGAACAGAATTTAAGTACTTTTTGTGTACTCTAATTTCAGATGTACATAGTTTGCAGCCGATCCAATAAATTTTACATCAAGAAAGTTTCCTTAAATATGTTGCATAATATGTAGAAAATAGAAATAAGATAAATCTTATTTATTAACATTTCTGGATCTAAACATGTTTGTTTGATCAGCAGAGTATGCACTAGAAATTGGAGTATCTATATTATAAAGGACAAACATATCTGTGCGTAACGCATACGTCATTTTGCGAATGGCAACATTTTGAAATTTGAAATAAAATTTTGGTTTTGCAATTATCTCTACTGCAAATTTTTAAATTTCTAAACATAGCACATTTTAAATTTTTACACCGTCGTATAAGGAAAAAAATGCTCTTTTAAATGCATTTTGTTTGAAAGCTGTATCTCAATTTATTTTTGAGATATTAATTTTTTGCAGTTTTTAGTACCATTTTTCTTATCGTGGCAACAAAAGTACCTCATTTCTATTGAAAGTCATTGAAAGTAAACGGAAAATAGTCAAAAATAAGAGATACTGTATCTTTCGGTTGCTATTTTCTCATAAAACCTGAAAAAAAGTTGAAAATAAAATATGTGCTATGTCAAGAATATTGTCTGTTATTCCTTGATAATGATGTCATAAGTTTGAGACTGGATTGTAAAAATGGATTGCTTTAGCGGAGGCAAATGACGTCATTTTATATATATAAAAAAAGCGTGCGTGTATTTTAATTCTTAAACCTGAATTATGTTTTGTAGAAGAGCGTCACTTTCACAGTGCAGCTACTTTGAAATTCTTCACAGGTGAAATTGCTTCACTTTTAAAAATAATATAATCGAAATCATACACTGGTAAAACGCAAAGTTTTACAAAAATTTAGAGTGTCTTTATAAAAGAGAGGTGTCATGCAAATAATAGCGATTTATATTACAGAAATTGATGACTCTCGCCTGGATGGATTTGCTTCGCCGAGTTAGACAAGCAAACAAATAATTCGTGATTTAAAATAATATCGTGTTCCTGAAGTTTTTGTCGAAAATTCTCTAGAATAATTAATTTTAATGCTATTCTTTAGGGCATTTTAATATAATTTTATCAAAATAACATACTTTGCTTAATTTAATTTTTTCCAGTTTTATATAATCTATATATTTAAAACACGAGTGTGTTTTTTAGTCATCTGCCCTGATCTTTCTGCTGAACCAATTTTCCTAATATTTTCTTTAAACTGAAAGCTCTTCCTTTGCAGATGTGACCGCACAATCTGTTTTTTTTCTATCCGCCCTTTTATATTTTAATTTTAAAAGCAGTTTATGAAATTTCTTCAAAATGATGAAAATTAGATAGCTTTCATTATTGCAGACAAGAGAGAAATAATCAGGTATTTTTAACTTTATTCATACTATTTTCTGATAAAAATTCAAAATTGTTGATAAAATTGTTCTATAGGGTTTAGTGGCGCAAAATCCCATTAGGAGCAGAATATTATATTAGGGACATAATAACGGAAAATGACATACTGCTTTTGAAAACACGCATTTTTCCTCATAAATTTTCTATATTGTTTTTCCTTCTGTACGTGTACTGATACTAAGTTTCAGACACTAGGCGAAATGCTTATTTAAATGAAAATGAAGTCATATTTAAAAGAAAACGACGACTTTCTTAGATAAAACTAAACATTTTAACACAAATGCGTCTAAAAAACATAAATTATGGAAATTTTTTCTCTCCGGAATTGAAATTAGAATCTCAAGTAAAGAGTGCGTCTGTTCACATAAAAGATGTTGCTGACAATCATGACTTCAAGTTTTGAGTTAAGATGATTTTTAAATGATCAAACAAAATACAAATTTCTTAAAAATGATGAATATGGATATGAGAAGTGCGTATGCAAATTTTGAGAAGGTGAAAATTGCTGTTTTCATTCCGGAAATCCAAGCATACGAGCCTCAATTGATAAGCGCATCCTAATAACTTATCTTTATTATATTTTACTGATTAAGTATCTATATTATAAAGAACAAACGTATCTGTGCGTAACGCTGACGTCATTTTGCGAATGGCAACACTTTACGATCAAATTTCGGTCTTGAAATTTTCGCTACTGCAATTTTTTAATCTTCTGACCATCGTACACTTTCAATTTTCGTCGCACAGGGAAAAA
The DNA here is from genome assembly GCA_963932465.1 of Maratus speciosus. NCBI lineage: Eukaryota > Metazoa > Arthropoda > Arachnida > Araneae > Salticidae > Maratus > Maratus speciosus. The sequence goes on along the minus strand of OZ010793.1, from coordinate 294,139,958 downwards.
AAATTACTTTCAAATGCAATTTGTTTAAAAACTGCATTCATTGACTGATGTATTATATTTTCTAAAATAATTTTTAAGCATGATTTTTTCTAAGTTTATGTTATCACGTTCCGGTTTCAATACATAATAATAATAAACATTTTGCACATAAAGCAACAAACATTTTTCAGCATTTGTTTCTGACTATTTTTGCATAACAAAATTAATACTTCTTTTATTAACAAAAATAAAAGAATAATATTAAAATAACCACCAATCTAACATATTTGTTAAAGACAAATTAATGAAATTAATACTTCTTTTATAAACAAATAAAAGAATAATATTGAGAAAACACAAATCTAACATATTTGTAATAGTACAATTTAAATTTTTAGATCACCAAATAGGACTTTTTTTCAAATGGAATTTGTTTGCAAAGTTCATCTCAGTTTACTGATTGTCTATGGTTTTAAAAACAATTTTAAAGCATGAAATGTTTTTTAATTTATCTATATCGCGCGGAGCTCGATTACGAAAGATTAATCCGATTGCCCTTAAAACAAAATAAAGAGTTCATCATTTTCTTACATTTAATATCCATTAAAAAAAATTCCCTATGAATAAATAAATAAAATAACATAAATAAAAGACAAATTTATAAGACATGTATAAGCTCTGAAATTACCAGAATATAAAAGGATGCCATAAGTAGCAAAATCTTGGCAAATAACTCTTAGCATGCGGCTAATAAGAAAATATCGCTTTTGATAAACTTCAAAATTTATTTGATTGTATAATTCGTATTTTCCATACAAAAAATGCTTTTTTAATGTAAGTTGGCATTCTAAAAAATGTATTTCATATAAAAAAAATTATTAGTTTTCAATTTCGCCTATATCTTTAACCCGGGAAGCCCGGGTACGATCCCCTAGTTTTATTAATGTAGTAATTAAAAAATGCAGATAGTATATGTAGATTCTTAAAACAACACTTCAAGTTTAGAAACAATAAGATAAAATAGCTAACATTAATGTGATGTTTTATGTAGGCATAGAGATATAAAACTGAAAAAAAAAATTAAGATAATGTATTTTTTCAGTCATCTGCCCTAATATCTAAACAGCATAGCTGCCAACTTGTACGGATTTTTCATACCACTAAAATGTAACAGAAAATTTTAGTTAATTTAATCACCGCAATTCAAGCAATTTTAACGTTTAAATAAATTAAAAAATTCTATAAAATTTTAGTGGTAAGAAAAATACGTACAAGTTGGCAGCTATGAAACAGAAACTAACAGGAGATGGATGTTGCTATTAAACAACAAAAAGTATATTCAAAACTCATTAACATGTACAGAATTAACTTGGTATACTTTTAATATGAATTGTTCCTACAATGCCTGTCAAAATTAATACAACGATTTTGTTACTAATAATATAAACTATTGATGATAACATGAGGGAAAAACTTTTAATTTGCCTTGAAATTTATGTTAACGAGGTTTGACTGTATAACTACTACAGTAGTATTTTAAATTTTGTTTCAGTCATGAAATTTATGGATTAATAAACAAAAACAGTTAAACATTTTAAATAATATCACGAGCATTAAAGCCTTTCCTTATTCCACGTTGTGTGGATTTGTTCGCATTCAACTATTGTGACCTATGCATCTGGATGCGTAAGTTTAGGTGTTGAAAATTTTTTTCCTACACTTCCAGAGAATGTTGATCCTGTGCTAATGAAGCCCAATTCCATAATGAATATAAATTTATGTAAATTTTTTGAATGAAAAAAATCTTCGCAGCAGTGTTTTGGGAAAAAAATTATCAGAAAGGCTCAAAAAGTTATTTTCAAATAAATTGGACAATTAGATTGATCAATAATTATTAAAATATTAATTAAAATAGTTTTTCTATCTATTTTTCTTAAATCATATTAAAGATACAAATATTTCAGAGGGGGAAAAAGACCTACTTTACAGAAGTTTTCACAGACAATACAGTCTTGAAGTATCAGCGTGACATAAGATTTTTCCTTAAACATCTAGGTAGTACTAATAGAAAAGAAATTAACCGTAGACGTGAAAGTTGTGAATATTAACCCCTTGAGAGGCGATGGGATATATTTTATCTCACCTAAGTTAAATCAAGATTTGCACCGGAAACTTTTAAATAAATTTTATTTTTGTAACTTTGATGGAAAAAACTTGTAAAATTGCTTTTCCTTATTTTGAAACAAAAATTTTCAAAGATCCGGTGTGAATTTAACATTCACACACCCCTGAATACAATCACTTGCTCAAGGGGTTAAATGAAATGGATTTGAATTAAAAATGGGACTTGCAAAGCTGAACCAAATTCATACATTTGTTTTAGAAATATAATCTGTTATTACGGTGTGCTTCTTCAAGAGTTTTATTTTTTATACTTTACAGATATGAATTATGAAATATTTAAGAAGAAAAAATATCATAAGCATACTTATTACCACCTTCCCACGTAATGAAAGAAGAAAAAAACTTTAAACCAGAAATTTTATTTAATGAAATAAAGTATATTTCAAATCACTACCACATAGAGGCAAGACACATTTAATTAAATAAATTTTCTGGTTCAAAGTATTTATTTTTGGGAAAAACGGCTTATTGGCAAATATGGGTATGTGTTTGGGGCAGTTTGTGTGATAAAAAATGGTCTTTATTTAAACGAGGAGGGTGTGAGGGCCTTTTTCTTTTGTATGCCTCTTGTCAAGGATCTCCGAACAGACCTAAATTGTACCTAATTAGACACCTAAATCCCACCTTAACCCTCCCCCCCTCCAAAAAATGCTTATTTAAAAATATGCACTCTTGTGAGTTATGAGTGTTTATATAATAGTATAACTTACTGAATTATTCATATGTACCTTGGTAGAAAAAAGGCCCAATGCATTTTTCATCTCTTAAAGTCGAATAAAATGAAAGATACCTTATACCTTTCACATTTTAAAATGAAAAATTTAAAGGGCAAAAACTTATCAAAGCAGAACAATAATTTAGAATTAACAAAATTCTTTTAAAATATTTCTATCAAACAAAATGATAAACAATAACAGTGGTAATTGTTAGTCCAATATTAATACTTAAAAAATGCATCTGATTTTTTTTTTTTTTTAATAAATCAGCAAGCAAACTTTATTTAAAATAAAAGGCTCTAGGAAGAGGATAAATAATAGAATTTAATAGGATTATTTAAATGAAGGAGTAGTATTTGTTCAGAAATAAACTAAGAAAATATGGAACTTTAATTCAGCACCCCCCCCCCCCCCCCCTCAAAAAATAAAACAAAATTTGGATATTTTTGTTTAAATATTTTGTTTCAAATGATTGTAGTAAAGCTAATAGAAATTAAAAGTGAGCATATTTAAATTTCTAACTCCTAAAATTTTAATGTATGTATATTTCGCAAAATCTGAAAATAAATATTCTGAAATCGCTTTCATTTATACACCCAACCAACCAATCTATAATTCATCGCTTTCTCATCAATATTTGCTTGATAACTCATCTAAAAGTCATCGCACATTCATCGTCATGAAATCGTACTCCTCGGGGATTCATCATATATTTTTCTAAAATTCCTCAGGTTGCGATCATCCATAGATCTAACGCCAATGAGACATTTCTGAGTAATTGCCGATGAAAACCATCCCTGTCCGATGAGAATACGTTAATCGGCCACTTATCGTGTAATCGGATTTCTATGAGAGGCCATTCAAGGGCCAGACACAATTTGCTACTAGGGCAGTTAAATTAAAGTAGAGAGGGAGCCAAAAAACAGTTGAGCTAACATCTTTGCCTTATAAAACCGTATACCTTGAAATGGAAAAAAAAAACCGACGACAAAAAAGAATTTATTTTGTTTCATTGTTTCATTAATCTCAAACTTTGCTTCTAATAAAATTAGTTATATTCTCTAGTCATTAAAACAACCTGATATTGTTCGGTCCAATTTAGGAGACTGGGGGTCCAACTTAGGCGACCAGTTGCTGAATTTGGACCACTTTTGACAATTTTTTCAAATTAAAATAAAATTTAAGATTTTCAAAAAGAAATTGATCTAAAGATTTTTTTAGTTAGTAAATGAATAGACATATCTCGTGTAGCGATGTTTTGCAGATATTCCAAAAATTAAGTCAGTTACACCTGAAAATAAGTGAAGTGGTCCAAATTCGGCTACTCTTCCCTATCCGTAATAAAGCTGCGTATGGAATTAGCCTTCATGTTTTTTGCTATTTTTTTTTTTAAATAAAAGTATATGAAGATATGTTTAGATTTTTTAATTGTACACTGTATGTATCAGAAGAAAATTGTATTAAATGTAACATGAAATGCATTTAAAAATCCATACCAGTCTTGTGTACTATAATGCATTTAAACATCTTTAAAAAAATGGGCAAAAATATTAATATTTAAAAAAGTAGTAGAGATTTTAAAAAATTCATTTTTTTTAACTTTAAAAAATTTTAATTAAATATGCAGTTAATTTTTTTTTCAAAATGTATGGTTTTTTTAAAATATTGAAATGCAGTGACTTCACCATTTTAACAATATTTGAAAAAATAAACAAAATTGTTGAAAAGGTAAGCTGTCCTCTTAATAACACCATAAAATTACGAAATGTGCAACGCCTTTCGAAAGAACTTTGCTTTTCTTCATCAGGCGCAGAAAAGACCGAATTTACAAAGAAGACAGTCTTGCTCTTGCGTTCCAAGTGGTAGTGCGTCTTCTTTGCGCCGGATGAAGGCAAAAATCTTTCGAAAGGCCTAGCATATTTCTTAATTTTAAACACGAATTGAGATAAATGAGTTTAAAAATTTCTTTTGAAGGGTGGATATGATATTAGATCTTTTTTAAATCAACCGTAACTGTGGTTTTACATGCAGTATCAATTTGTCATTTTGTCAGCATGTAGTCAAAAGTATTGGTTATATCCAAAAGTAAGTTCCGTTTTTCGGTTAAAATTACATGTTTATTTATGTTATTACATGTTTATTCCATGTAGACGTCTACTGACAGTGGATTGATCAACATTCAGTGATGAATTCTTGTTGCGTTTGTGCGTTGTCTTCATCCAATAATATTTGCAATTTCTACCTTCTTGTTCTGCGTCATCAACATAGAATAAACCTTCTTTAAATTTCCTGAACCACGTTTTACACATACTTTTAGAAAAAGCTTGTTCACCGTAAGCTTTCACAAGTAAACAATGACATTCAGCAGTGCTTTTCTTTAAATTGTAAAAGTAATAACAAAGCTTCCCGCAAACGACGATTATTAGACACAAAACCATCCATTCTAAATCGAATAAAAAACTATGTTGTTTACACTTTAATCAAAGGTCATATACTACGTTTGAAGGTTATGAAGGGACTTTCAAAAGCATGTATTACTAGATTCACACAATAAATATAAGAACACTTACTCCATCTATTAGAAAAACGGAACTTACGTTTGGGTATACCCAATATATCGTATGCGAAAAGCAGGGCTTAAATTCTAACAAATAAAAAACAGGAGTTCTAATTGCTACAGTAATGACAACCATAGTGACAACCATACTCGTCCCCTCTACCAGCATATTTATATTTCATGCATTATTTTCAAAATTTAATCGTCTTTTGCAAAGGAAAAAATAACAATACATTTTGGATATTGCGGTTATTCTGGCATTCCTCGCCGCTGTTCGGAAATCATTGAGATAGAAAACAATAGAGTCCACACTTGCTAACTCTAAATAATAGTATGATCCAATGTGTGTGACACACTACGACGCATACGGAAGCGTTTTGTGATGCAAAAGATTGGAGATGAGAGATAAAATAAAAGAAAATTTAGGGTTTTTTTTTCTTTTTTGAAGCACCGTTCCTCTGGGCTCCTGAGCGCAGTATTTATGAGCTCCGGTCAGTTCCGATCAAGGTTTAAACATTTGCTAAAAATAAAGAAGTACCGAAGCTGAACTCCTGCACAAATTAAGCACAGTTGATAAGGTAAAAATCTAAAAATCGAAATTTTAAAGAAATTTCTAAATTGGTAGAATTGCCGAGTACTCTTAACCGCTAAGAATTCTACTCAAATAGGCTCCAAATTATAGGCGCTTTCGTACCCTATCATTTCTCAACCACTTCCCGCCGCAGTCATTTTCAACACTACCATTTTACAACGGTTTCCCCAAACTGCCCACGATGAGTCAACGATCTGTGCTACTTGGATAAACAACGACAAAATCATTTATTAACAAAAACGAAAATTCATGCATCAAGCATGGATTAGGAAACATTTTCCAACACATTCAGAATACTCTAATAAATCTTCACTTATTAATAAAATGTAAGATTATGCCTAAGTAAGCTATTTGGAATACGCATAGCACATTTGAAAACACAATTTCAGCAGTTACCATCTACAGTCAGGTAAAATATCCGAATTCGTTTTTACAGTTTTGTATATGCTGTATATATGTTAAACGGCATGGTTTACTTCAGTTAGGTAAAATATAACACAGCTGATAATTCCCTTCATCATTTTCCGTCAATAAACGAAAATCTACTCGAGCTGTCTGTGCAGCTTTGATTACATTACAACCCAGAGTTCTCGCTGCCTTTTGACGAAGATTAGCGATTTGGCGAATAAGAAATAAAAAACAGAAGCCAAATGAAAAAAAAAAAATGTTAGCAAAATAGATTCGGCTTGAATCATTGAAAAATCTATCTTTAACCTCTTATTGTAACCCTTTTTTACTTTCTTCTATCTTTACAAGAAGAAAGTATTGGATTCGTAAAAATTTTCGACTTCCGGTTTTCGACGGATTTACACGTTTTAGAGGTCAGAGATTCCAAAAAACATGTTTTTACAAAATGTCTGTCTGTGACTCTGTGAGTCTGTCTGTCTGTCTGTCTGTGTGTATGTGACACAAATTTTGTGGGCGCTCTATCTCAAGAACTAATGCACGGAATTTAATAAAAATTTATATTCAAGTAGTCCCTAATATAAATTGGTGCTGATTAGTTTTTGGTGTAAATCGCCCAACAGGTGGCGCTGCTATGCTGCATTTTTCGCGATTTCTGCACTAGCTCTATCTCAAGAACTAATGCACGGATTTTCATCAAACTTCAGATTCAGTTAATCCTTGATATGAATTGGTGCTGGTAACGTTTTGGTGCAAATCGCTCAACAGATGGCGCTGCTATGCTGCATTTTGCAGCATTTACAAGATTTTCGTAATAGCTCTATCTCAAGAAATAATGCACGGATTTTCATCAAACTTCAGTTTCTGTTAGTGCTTGACATGAGTTGACGTTTTGCACCTTGTGGTGTAAATCGCTCTACAGGTGGCGCTGCTATGCTGCGTTTTTTGTGATTTCCGCAATAGCTCTATCTCATGAACTAATGCTTGGGTTTTCAACAAACTTCAGATTCAGGTATACCTGGATATGAATTACTGCTGTTTATGTTTTGCTGTAAATCGCTCAACAGGTGGCGCTGCTATGCAGCATTTTTCTCGATTTCCACAATAGCTCAATGTCCAGAACTAATGCACGGATTTTTATCAAACTTCAGATTCAGTTAGTCCTTGACATGAATTGATGTTCTGTACCTTTTGGTGTAAATCGCTCAACAGGTGGCGCTGCTGTGCTGCATTTTTTGTGTTTTCCACAGTAGCTCTAGCTCCAGAACTAATACACGGATTTTTATCAAACTTCAGATTCCGGTATACCTTAATATGAATTAGTGCTGTTTGTGTTTTGGTGCAAATCGCTCAACAGGTGGCGCTACTGTGTTGCATTTTTCAGAATTTCCCCTACAGCTCTATCTCTATAACTAATGCACGAATTTTCATCAAACTTCAAATTCAGGTATACTTTTATATGAATAAATTGATGTAATTTCTTTTACTATTTAAATGATTTAATTGACGTGATTTATATAGAAGAAAGTTTTGTGATGGCCACAACATACTAGTTTTTTCAATATGTTCTAAAATAACCTAATTTTTTGTAATTGCTTATAAAATAGAAATTCGACTATCTGCTACAGAAAATATTGAAAATAAGTACATTCTAAATGTCTCCAAACATGTAAATGTTTCAGACATTCTTTTAGCATTCTAAATAAAAATTCAAAACAGCGATCTTTGATTTACCGTTGTGAAAATATACCCTAAAAATTGCAATGCGATTTCGACTCTAACAGATAGAAAAGATTGACTAGCCAATGATACTTTGCTTACATTACAAATAATAAATAGTATGGTAAATGGCTAAATTTCAAAGCCCCATTCCAGCAAAAATTTTCTCTATTTGGCGCTTGATGCGAGTAATTTTGTTTGTGTTTTTACCTTCGCGACGCCGGAGCATAGATATTGATCAACTGACAATAGAGTAAAGTAGAGCGCCGATTATCCAAACTCCAATTAACCGAACTTCCAATTAAGCGAACAACCAATTTCTCTCAAAAAATATTTTTTAACCGAACTTCCAATTATGCGAACAGGCTATTTCTCTCAAAAAATTTTTTAAACGAATTTCCAATTATCCAAACACCCTATTAGACCTGGATATCAGATTTTTAAATGATGATGAGATTGTGGATGATATTCAAGACGAAACAGAAATTGAAAACGAATGCTCTGAAAGTGATCAAGGTCCATCACATAACGAAGCCTTTGAATGTTTGGAAACAGCTATGAAATGGCTCGAACGGCAGAAGAATGCTGATCCTATTCAACTAACGTATATAAGAAGAATTCGAGATATGGCAGCATGAAAAAGAATGTCTTCTTTGAAGCAAGCAACAATCGAAAGCTTTTTTGCTTAAATTATAATCTCTGGCGTTCAGAAAATGATAATAAAAAGTTAAAAAAAAATTAAAAAGACAAAAATCAATTTTAAACATGGGTCATTCCATGTCAGTTCAGGCAGGCATGTAACCCACCATCACAGATTTTGATGAAACTGCGTGTGTTTGTTCCTTTTATTAAGATATGATTCCCAGTATTTTTTTTTGCTCCTTGGTCGAATAGTTTCTGAGAAAAAAATTGTCAAAATTTTGAAAATTGCCATCAGTTGGCATTCTTGACTGCTCGATTTTCAAATGTAGCATGACATAAATATGACCATATTTCAATATCTATTCCACAAATCATCTTCAAATAATTTATGCATAATATATAGGGTACGTATTTTATGAAAAAAAATACTGTTATGCTTATATAACATTTTAAGTGTGTCTAAAAAAATGTTTAATCTTTGAAGTCGTGATTTTTTTATGAAAAATAATGCATTACCTAAAATAGCATTATTAACAAAAGGCGGTATTTTTATTAAATTTATTTTTTGTGGGGGATATACTTAAAGGTGTCCTTTACCTGATTCTGAAATAAAAGTAGTGGGATTTTGGGTGTTTTTAGTAGTATTTCATATTTAAAAATATTTTGAGGCGTATTTCAAATCAAATCAAGCAGAGTCATTCCATGTCAGTTCGCCTAAGATATTTAATTCACTGTCACAAATTTCAATAAAACTGGGTATGTTTATAGCTCATTTTAAGACAGGATCAAGGAAATTAAAGGTGATTACAAGTAAAATATTTTTTAAGATAAAAAAAATATCTAAATTTTGAAATTTTTTTAAAAATGTTTTTAATGGCAGATCTATATTCAAAGACTGCATAAAAAAAAAGTCATTTCAATATAAAATCACTAAATAAGTTTCAAATAATGTATATGTGACAAATAATGTAGGCAGATTATTATTTATTGTTGTTTGTTATGTTTAAATGCTAAGAGTGTGTTTAATCTTGTGAATTCTTAAAATCAAGAATTTTGTGAAAAATAATGTGTTAATCAAAAATTTATTATTAACCGATGCAGGCTGTTATTACTTTTTTTTTAATTGTAAGTAAAAATATAATTTCAATAGTTATAAAATAAAAATAGTGAAAATATGAGCAATTTTAACAAAATTTTCATAAAATGTGAATGTTTAATGATAAATATTGAAGCTTTTCATGCTAAGATGTACTAAAATGACTACGATATCGTGTATTTCTACTCTTGCTTAAATATAATACATACAATAATAAAATAACAAATATTATTTACAGCAATAAAAATTAAATTAAATAGTACCAGTTCCTTTACCAACACTACATTGCTCAACAGCCGACTTAAAATCAACAGCCCGCACTCTTATTGAAAAATACTTTCAACTGTTCAAATAATAAATAAACTGCATTTAAAAATTTTAATATCAACTTATTATCTTAAGACGATAATAATAACTAAACAACATGATGAATTTATAAATCAGCTTTTAATTGAAAAGTCATGAAATGGTCCCTTTAAATATTGTTGTTCATCGAGTCAATCAAAACAAATTATATAAAAAAAAATAATGAGCCTAATATGCTGACTGCAATGACACTTCTAACAAAACTAATTAATTCATTACCATCTGAAATCAAACCCGAAAGATCAAAAGAAAAAAAAATCATCTGTAGTGTGAATGTGACATACTCAGTGGTTGTTGAGGTATGTCTTTGTGACATTTTCACCTGTACTTCAATAAAATATAAACATGTAAGCTTTTTTCATTCATCCAAATTAAGTAAAACAATTATAAAATTTTGTTGTCATTACACCAGATGTTAAATTTTTCATTACATACTATTAGATAAGTTCTTTACTTTTAGACATTATTGACATAATATCATAAAATTTGCTATATGTATTTTCTGTAAGTGTATAAACAATATATATATGCTTTATTAAACATAAATGAATAATTTTTAAATAATTTGTTTGAGAACAGGGATATATATACACACATATATATGTTGAAAATCCATCTTTCAGCAATATTGTGATGAAATAAATCAAATTACCGTAATTTCCGGTGTATAGCCCGCGGATCATACAATCGTGTTTCGACCCAGAAATTTTTAAAAATAAAATGTAACTTTTTAGATCACAGTAAATATTGGTCTTCAAATACTGAATAAAATTTCTGGATCCAAACTGAATTGTTTGATCTGCGGGCTATACACCCGAAATTACGGTACATATCATTAGAAACTGAATAAAGTTACAAAAGTGCAACTCATTAAGTTTTAAATATTTTTTTAGATATAGTTATTTGAAAGATATAAATATAATGGATTATGCATTTTTTGCATATACACTGCTGGCCACACAAAATGCAACACCAAGAAAGAACAGAGATATCACCGCGAAATTTATTTGGAAGATAACATGTTGTACAAAGATCAAATGATTAAAATTACAGCCTCTTGTGACGCGTGGATGATGACAAAATTAGTAGTTAGAGTAGCCGCCACTGTTGACTATAACCGCGGCCACACACCTCGGCATAGAATCAAAGAGGCTTTGGATGTCTCCTTGGGGTATAGCAGTCCATGCGGCTTCCACATATTGCCAAAGTTGGTCCGGTGTAGCATCGGGTGGTTTATCCCGGGCCAGTCGTTGTGCAAGCACGGACCAAACATTTTCGATTTGCGATAGATCGGGAGAACAAGCAGGCCAAGGAAGCAATTCAATCTGATGGGTAAAGAAGAACTCTTGAACATTGCGTGCCACGTGTGGTCGTGCATTATCTTGTTGGAATATAGCTGATGGCAAGCACTGAATGTATGGGAGGACCACGGGCTCCAACACCTCAGAGATGTAGCGCTGGCTGTTCAGTGTACCGGCAATGCGTACTAGAGGGGTGCGGCAGTGAAATCCGATACCACTCAAAGCCATGTTACCGGGTGCAGGACCAGTGTGGCGAAGCATAACGCAACAGTTCAGCATCCTCTCACCACGGTGCCTCCAAACTCCAATCCGACCATCGTGATGTTGCAGGCAGAAGCGGGATTCCCTAGTAAACACAATGTTGTTCCATTCCATTGTCCATGTCCGCCGTTCCTCGCACCATTTGCGGCGCAAACGCCTCTGGTTTCCATTCAGGGGTAAACGAAGCAATGGACGCCTTGCGGACATTCCACTCTGCTGCAAACGGCGTTGAATGGTACGAGTGAACACCAAATGATGCGTAGCAGACTAAATCTGTTGTGCTATGGTTCATGATGGGGCTGCGCGATCCATCACTGCCATGCGCACAATCCGCCTGTCATCACGGACAGTGGTGCAACGAGGTGGGTGTGATTGGCCCCGTCGGTTCGACGTTCCCTCCTACATCCAGCGATTACAGATCCGCATCACAGTTGCTTGGTTTCGTCCAACACGTTGACCGATTTCTCTGAAGGATAATCCGCAATCCCTATAGTCTACTATTCTTCCTCGGTCGAATTCAGAAAGTTGGTCAAAAGACGCTCGATGTGTTCCACGAGGCATAGGTAAATAGCTTACGCAAAAAAAAACGCACGAAAAAACAATTACCGTACTTCAAATCGCCAATCTGTTCTCCCCTTATATAGCGCTTGCGGGTGGCGCTACGGTCGCCCGTGATATGCGTCTGCGCTGCAATGCTAATGATTTACATATTTCATTGCCGCAAACACATGATGTAAATTTCACATGAGTTGCATGCTTCCTTCAGGGTGTTGCATTTTGTGTGGCCAGCAGTGTATTTAAAGCACAATACGTCAAAATTTTCTTCAACAGAGTGAAATTTGGTTTTTTTTTTCAATATTAGCAGCTCAATGCTAAATTTTCAATATTAACAGCCAAATATGAGTTTAAAGATTAGGACTGTCATCTTGAAAATTTCTATTGGGCGGTGAGGAGCTAGTGATTTTTCTCTTTTTTGGAAAGGGATAATTGCTCTTCGCCCTAGAAGTTTTACTAAAAAACAATATTGTTTATTTTTCCCTTAAGAAACGAACATAAAAGATAATTTGAAAAGTAAAATAAATGTATAAATAAAAATATTTCCAGGGATGATACATTGGATAGGTTTTACATTTGAAAATATTGATAATTTTAAATATGATTTAAATACTACTAAAACCAACCAAAATCCCACTATTTTTATTTCAGATCCAGTTATAATGTAGTATTATGTACAATTTAAAATTAAAAAATTAGTCATAGAAACTCCGCCTCTGATTGATAAAGATTTTTTAATAATTTCATTATTTTTTGTAAAATATTTTTGATTTCAAAGATTATACAATTTTTTAGACACATTTAAATATTTTTTAACATTACAGCAATATTTTTTTTATAATCTACATACTTTATTTACCTTGCTTAAATTATTCGAAGAAGATTTCTTTCTTAGTTATTGAAATATGATTTTATATATAAAATGAGGCCTTTGAAAATTGAACAATCATTAGAGGCAACTCGTGGCATTTTTCCAAAATTTTGATAATTTTTTCTCATATGTTCAATATTTTTATTTTATAACCATTTAAAAGATATTTTTACGTACAATAAAAAAAAGCAATAACACCCTGCCTTCGGTTAATAATAAATTTTTTATTAACACATTATTTTTGACAAAATTCTTGATTTAAAAAATTCATAAGATAAAAGACCCTCTTAGTGTTTAAACATGATAAAAAACAAGAAATAATAATCAGCCTACATTATTTGTCACATATACATTATTTGAAACCTATTTAGTGATTTTATATTGAAATGACTTTTTTTTTTTTTTTTTTTAATGTAGTCTTTGAATATCGAACTGTCATTAAAAAAATTTAAAACAATTTTTCAAAATTTTGATATTTTTTATCTAAAAAAAATATTTTACTTAGGATCAAGAAAATTAAAGGTGATTACGTCTTAAAATAAGCTATAAACAAACCCAATTTCATTGAAATTTGTGACAGTGATTAAATGGCTTAGGGGAACTGACATGGAATGACTTTGCTTGATTTGATATGAAATGCACCTCAAAATATTTTTAAATAGGAAATACTACCAAAAACACCCAAAATCCCACTATTTTTATTTCAGAATCAGGTAAAGGACACCTTTAAGTATATCTCCCATAAAAAATAAATTTAATAAAAATACCGCCTTTTGTTGATAATGCTTTTTTTGTTAATGCATTATTTTTCATAAAAAATTCACGACTTCAAAGTTTAAATATTTTTTTAGACACACTTAAAATGTTATAAGCGTAACAATATATTTTTTTCATAAGCTGAGTACCCTAAATATTGTGCATAAATTATTTGAAGATGATTTGTAGAGTAGATATTGAAATATGATTATATATATGACATGCTACATTTGAAAACCGAGCTATCAAGAATGCCAACTGACGGCAGTTTTTCAAAATTTTGACAATTTTTTTCTCAGAAACTCTTTCACCAAGGAGCAAAAAAAATTACTGGTGATCATATCTTAATAGTAAGAACAAACACACGCAGTTTCATTAAAATCTGTGATGGTGGGTTACATATTGATATTTTACTGCCTGATTTGACGTGGAATGCCCCACATGCCAGCATTAACAAGTGCTGTCAGTCTAATACGTGGATAAAGTGTGAAGATTTTAGTATAGTCAGGTACATCCGTTAAATTGTCTGTCCATTTATCCGAACTTTTGCTTATCCGAACTAGGGTCGGTCCCGACTTGCTCGGATAATCGGCGCTCTACTATATATCTATCGCATAATCCTTTCTGTATCTTTGGCTGTTGTTAAACTGAATAGGTTTTGACTGAGTATCTCTATAAACAGAGTAATGTAATTGGCACGGACATCAATCCTTGAAAAGAGACATCAATCCTTCAGTAACGCGGATCAGAGCCTGGGCTGTACTGGCACACTATAAAAAGAGCAGAACTTGAGCACTCTCAATTTGGCGAATACTATTGTTCGTTTACTTGCCAAATGAAGCATTTTGTCGTGATTTGGCGCAATGGCGAGTGGCAGCGCCTATAAGATTTATATGCACTAAGTAATAAGGAAAAAAATTAGTTAAATTTAAAACTCACCCCTCCACTGAAAACGCACTTCCAGCAATACTTGTTCATAGGCAGTACTGCAACCGAATTATTTTGTGTATCCCTGTAAATGAATGACGAATGCTATGCTCACTGTATTCCATAATGAATTTCTTGCAGTGGGCCTTAGCAATGCTTATCAATTTCAATGTTTGAAATACTGTAACATCATAAAAATACACCGCAGGTCATTTTCCCGCATAGACCGTAATGAAACAGAATTACGTCAGTTATTTACAAAATATACTTCAACTGTGCTACTCCAGCCTTGAATATGATTTAATACAGCTGGAAAAAATATTCGTTCTCTTCATTATGACCTAATTACATGGTGTACAGGAGTTTCTGTGTTAAAACACATTTTCATCGTGTAAATGCTATAGTTATACACTATCAGAAAAAACTGTAAACTTATGAGCGTTTGCCTTTCAATTTTCACGGGCAACAGCCTTATTTGATGAAAAACGGTCTGGTCCATTAAATAAGCGGCCGTATCCCTTAGATACTTAGAAAATTAAGGGAAATCCACAATATTCTTACAGTTCTAGCCCACCTGTTAGCAAAAATACGGTACGACCCCATATATTTTCCTCCGCTAGGGTATGACCCCTCATTTTACTCGTGTTTCGAAAAATAATGTCACTTAACCGCGAACGTAACATATTTTTTAACCCGCTAGAAAAAGGGTAATCTGTGATGATTATCTACTGCGCTACGTGCTACGGAAC
The DNA here is from genome assembly GCA_963932465.1 of Maratus speciosus. Lineage (NCBI taxonomy): Eukaryota > Metazoa > Arthropoda > Arachnida > Araneae > Salticidae > Maratus > Maratus speciosus. The sequence continues at coordinate 294,124,282 of OZ010793.1, read as the reverse complement.
CGTAAGTAAAGTGCTATTGTGTTTTAAAGTGCATTATATCCTGTTTTAAGAAATTGTATTATTTTGCCCCGTAAAATTACGGGCTGCACAAAACGATGGGCATGGATTTTTTTTTTACGGGGTATGATTGCGGAATAATCCCTGCTGCCGGCATCTGCCCGTAACTTTACAGGAATATTTTTAACAGTGTAGCACGGATGAATGGAACTAGCGCTGCAGCTAGCAGCCATGTCCAACAAATAAGAGTGAATTATGTCAGCTCGGTATCGTCCGGATAGCTTAACAGGTTGGCACGGCACTTAACATTGGCACGGCACGCCAAGTATCCAGGTTCGATTCCTGATCTGGACATTTTTCACTCTGTTAGAATAAACTTCAACTGTGCTACTCCAGCCTTGAATATGAAACAGAATTATTTAGAGTGCCATTTAAACGAACTGTAAATGCCACTTACTTCTATTTCAATATCGAATATGCCATAACAAAGCTTAATAAAGTATATCAATTTCATCACAATCCACGTATATTTACGCGAGTTAGAGTACAGAAGACGGCAGAGAGACAAACTCAATTCATAAGCACTTTTTAACAACGTCGGAAAGTATTCACAAGTCGGAAATCGTACGTCAAACGTGGCAAATTGGGTGCGTTCGTACTATAACTAATTTATAAATATTCATATCTTGGTGCCATAGCTGTTGCACTCTTATGCAAATGGCATGAATACAAAATTTATTAAGATTTTATACGCTAAATTCCGTAATACGGAAATGATATGACTTCATCGTAAATAAGACGTAATCACCATGACAACCTAGAATCATTACCTATCATGACATATCATTGAATTAATTACGTATGATAGGATTTAATAGAATGAAGAAAACTTTTATTAATATCTTTTTAAGTTTTGATTCGATTTTCATAAAATTTGAAATGACTAGACAAAATTCTGCAACGATTATATATGCATATTAAATTTCAAACTATTCGGTTGGGTAGTTTTTGCGCTGTTATATGCGGACAGACAAACGGACAGACGATGACTATAGATGGTACGTATTTATATAATTACGAACTCACCTAAAAATTATCTCAGAGCAATAGCTTTTGTTTTAAAATTCAGCTTGATTTACGTTAACATTTTTCTTCTAATTATTCCTATTTTGGAAAAAGTTTCAAAAGGGATAAATAATTAAGTATAAGAAGTCTGTTTGGAACAAAAAAATTATTTGTTCATAACTTTGTCTTCATCTTAATGAAAAGAATTAAATGAAGTAACGATTTATAAAAGAAATGATCGACTGAACTTTTATAAATATTTTTAAGAAGATGGCAATTCAAAATGTTTTGAAACATTTAAAATTTTATGCTAAAAAAACATTCTGAATTTCTGAACCATCTAAATAACTGTAAGAAAGTATAAGAATATCTATTAAAAATGTCTGTTACAGTAATATTTTTTGTTTAAATTTCTACGGTTGATTTTCCTTTTAAACACTTGTTATTATTATCATTATTTTAATGATTGGATAATGATACTGTTAAAAAGAGTAAAAGTTTTTTTAAACCCCCAAAAATAATATAAAAAGATCTTTTAATAATTTCCAGATTTACTTTAAAAAAAAAAATGATTTTTAAAAGCATAGATTGATTAAAGTTTAATAAGCCTTTTCATCAAGAAGAGATTTCGATAACAGCGCCTGACTTTAAAATTTCCGTTTTAAAGTACTAAACCTTCAAACAATTGTAAAGCAACTATAAGCTAATTTATTAAAATCTTAGAGTTACGTGAGGTTTTTTTAGTTTAGTTTAATACTTCTTTTTTCTTCTATTTTTTTTTCTTTCTTTTTCATGCGTGCGTGTGTATCTGGGGGGGGGGGGGGGATTTCATTGATGATAATAAGTATTTAGAAGAATCTTTGAAGCGACTGAGAAAAAAAAATCTTGATACTTTCCTAATTAATTTTAATCAAAAACAAGCAAATAATAAAAGGATTTCTGAAAGTATTTCTGTACTGAATTTTCATCAAAATAAAATCACTCGATGAAAAAAAAAAAAAACATTAGTTCATAAAATTGAAAAATGAAGGAATTCTAAGTTTGAAATTTAAATTTAAGTAAAAAAAATTATATTTTCTTTCTTTTAAAATATTTTCCAATGTAGCAGAAAATTACACTTAAAACGCTTCATGGAGCTGCCCTTTTGTTTGTATAACTGCTTTTCTTGAAAATTAGTGCGTAATTTGAGCAGATACTTATCCACGCTCTAACTTTCATAAATAAGAATAATAACAATAAACACAGGATTGGATAATAGAATGCAAGTTCTTCAAGACGAAAAAGAAAAAAAAATAGCTTTACGACAAGGAATGCTAATTCAAAAGTGCGTCACAGAGGTGTTATTTGATGAAGTTTTTTATTTTGTGTAGTTTTAGGGAACAACTGTATCAGTAATTATAATTGTAGAAAAATAGTTTCGATAACGTTCTAATTTTATAAATTAAACAAATTTTTTTAACTTGATTTTTTTTTTTAAGTCTCATAAATATTTTGATTAGGATAAATGCGATAAAATATTTCATGATAAAAAAAAAAGTTAATTCAAAAACTGTGAATCAAACAGATTATAAAATTGCCAACGATATTCGACATATGTTGAAATTTTAAATAATATTCTTTCATTTTAAAAAGTTACAGTTGTAGAGCGAAATTCAGATGCACTGGAAAAAAAATACTACCAGTTTTCCTGTAGGAAGCGGAAAAATAGTTGCCCTTATCGTACCAGAAAAATTTCCGACCCAGCTCGGAAAAAAATCCGTAAAACACCGTTTTATTGACTATTTCCCTTTTTTTTCGGATTTTATTTCGAGCTGGGTCGGAAAATTTTCCGGTACGATAAGGGCAACTATTTTTCCGATTCCTACTGGAAAACTGGTCGGATTTTTTTTTTACAGTGTGAGGTAATAAATAACAGAAACTAATTTTAAACAATTTTCTTACAAAACATTTAAATTACTTCAATTCAAATTCTAACTAGATTTTCCTAATAGAATAATTCACACCAAATATGATCACCCCTTTCCCCAATGATAAATAAATAAATAATCGAAAACCGATTTTTAAAGCTTGATTTACTTCATATTTCGAGATTATCTATTTAACTATTGTTGCCAATTCTAAGACAGCATAAATCATATTTCCTTTTAAACAATAAAAATATTTTCACGTGAATATTATAAAGAGAAAGAAAAGTTTGGTAAAAATTACGTCAGATTTAAAGAGACATTTAGAAGACATTTAGAATAATTTTCTTATGCCGTTATTAAGAAATACCGGGAAGCAAAGACTGTGTTGACTTAGTTCATTTTATATTAGCTAATTTCAGATGTTTAACTAATCTCATTTAATCAAACACGAAAACTGCAATTAACAGCAGCTGATTTGGCCTTAAAATCCCTCAGTAAAAGAGAAATGAATGGAAACCCGTTTACAGGGAGATCGCCACTGTTTTTACTTTCTTCTATCTTTACAAGAAGGAAGTATTGGATTCGTGAAAATTTTCGACTTTCGGTTTTCTACTTATTTACATGTTTTAGGGGTCAGAGATTTCGAAAAATATGTTTTTACAAAATGTCTGTGAGTCTGTGCATCTGTGAGTCTGTCTGTCTATCTGTATGTGACACAAATTTTGTGGGCGCTCTATCTCAAGAACTATTTCACGGAATTTAATAAAAATTTATATTAAGTTAGTCCCTGATATAAATTGGTGCTGATTAGTTTTTGGTGTAAATCGCTCAACAGGTGACGCTGCTATGCAGCCTTTTTTACGATTTCCGTAATAGCTCAATCTCCAGAACTAATGCACGGATTTTCATCAAACTTCAGATTCAGTTAGTTCTTGACATGAATTAAAGTTTTGTATATTTTGGTGTAAATCGCTCAACAGGTGGCGCTGCTATACTGCATTTTTTACGATTTCCGCAATAGCTCTATCTCAACAACTAATGCTTGGATTTTCATCAAACTTCAGATTCAAGTACACTTTGATATGAATTAGTGCTGTTTGTGTTTTGGTACAAATCGCTCAACAGGTGGCGCTGCTATGCTGCACTTTTCAGAATTTCCATTATAGCTGTATCTCAAGAACTAATGCAATAATTTTTACCAAACTTCAGAATCAGTTAGTCCTTGACATGAATTGTCACCTTGTACATTTTGGTGTAAATCGCTGAACAGGAGGCGCTGCTATGCTGTATTTTTCAGAATTTCCACTATAGGTGTATCGCAAGAACTAATGCACGAGTTTTTATCAAACTTTAGAATCAGTTAGTCCTTGACCTGAATTGACATTTTATACAGTTTGGTGTAAATCACTCAATAGGTGGCGCTGCTATGCTGTTTTTGTGATTTCTGCAATAACTCTATCTCAAGAACTAATGCTTGGATTTTCAACGAACTTCAGATCCATGTATACCTGGATATCAATTATTGCTGTTTATGTATTGGTGTAAATCACTCAACAGGTGGCGCTGCTATGCTACATTTTTCAGAATTTCCGCTACAGCTCTATCTCGAGAACTAACGCACGAATTTTTATCAAACTTCAAATTCAGAAAGACTTTGGTATGAATTGGTGCTAAATTGATGCAATTTCTTGTACTATTTAAATTATTTAATTGACGTGATTTATATAGAAGAAAGTTTTGTGATGGCAAAACATACTAGTTTAATAATAATTCAATATTCCGGAATCTTTTTAAAGCCAATCAAATTAACGGATTTTTATAGTCTGAACGGGAGTTGGCGAGAGCAGCTCGTAGGGGACAGAGACCCCTAGTATATATTAAAAACATGACAATAACTTTAAAGTTTTCTATAGCACTCCACCTACGAGACAGGTCCAATGGAGCCGACAGGTACACTGTAAAAAAAAAAAAAAAAAATACTACCAGTTTTCCTGTAGGAATCGGAAAAATAGTTGCCCTTATCGTACCGGAAAAATTTCCGGCTCAGCTGGGAATAAAATCTGTAAAATACCGTTTTATTGATTATTTCCTTTTTTTTTTACGGATTTTATTCCAAGCTGGGTCTGAAAATTTTCCGGTACGATAAGGGTAACTATTTTTCTGATTCCTACAGGAAAACTGGTCGTATTTTTATTACAGTGTACATTCAAAAGGATTTTACCTTTGAAGAAAAAGACGGAAAATTCTGCAAATATGTGACTTTTTCAAATATGTGACTTTTGTAAATGTGTAATTTTTGCAAATATGTGACTTTTTCAGTAAATATGTGAAAAAGTCACATACTTACAGAATTTTCATTCTTTTTATTATTTTTTTTTTCATGCGAAAAATCATTTTTTACATACGCGTCGTTTCCATTGGACTCGCCTGGTGGTGAAGGGTTAAAAATCGATCTTGTCAATTTTCAGAAATATTTTCATCGGGATAAAATTAAAAAAACACGGCATCAAAACCTCAATTTAAAAAAAAGAAAAAAAAGAAAATTAATTATAAATCTTAAATTAAAATATTTAACTGTGAATTTTTAAAATAAATCCCTTTTTGTTATAGAATTTTGTCTTAAGTTTAAAACCATCCATTTTTTTATTATTTTATTTAATTATGAACTTACAACACAAAAATGTTAATTCAAAACTTTGAATATTAAAAATTTAAATTAAAAATTTGGTTTACCTTTTATTTTAAATATTATTAAATTCGGAAGAGGCACGGTAATGATAATGAATAAAAGCAAAAAATTTTAGCCATTTACAAAAATCTGTTTACTCATGACTGTACGCTGACAGTAAAAATATAAAAAAGTAATTTTAAACTTTAATTTTCATTAGGCCGTTTTAACACACTATTTAGTTCGAAAACAAAATAAGCTAATAACGACAGAAGAATATAAAATTTGTTACTAAGAAACAAATAAATTTTAAATTTTAAACTTTCAATATTTATAAACGGTTTCTTATTATTGTTTCAGCCATATTTTTTTAAATTAATTTTTATTTTTATTTTGTGTAGTCATGAACAAATGTTCCACAAAATAATGAATCCTTATTAACATTAAAGTATTTGATATAATATAAAGACACTATTATTAATTTTTTAAATCAGAAACTGCATATCTTTAAATATAATTGAAAATTTCAAGAACATCTGACATTTAATTATTTTTTAAGCTTAAAAGAGAGTAGTTAAAGTCATTTAATTAAAATATGAAGTATGTATACGTGATTTATTACAGATACTTGCAATTTTTCAATTTCGTGAAGAGTATTTTAAAATGTTACCCTAATTGTATGCTGAATACGGTGAATTCATAAATTCACACTGTACTGTTGAATTTTAAAAATGCTGAAATTAGTTTAAAAATTTACGATTAAAGTATGTGACAATGGGTGTTATATATATTTTTTAATATCAACATAGACATTTATTTAGTCACATTTTTTGAAATAACGTGTCAATGAAATATATATATATATAACCATTAATTAAACATTACTGACCACCATCAAAAATTGTGATAGTATGAATGAATTTACAACAATGCAGTGTCCCCAAACACACTGAATGGATACATAACTGGATTGGAAAAAAATCATTAAATGAATCGTTGCGATGATAAGAATGAAAAAATTAATGGAATTTCCTTATAGAGGTATCCGATAACTACAGAGTAGAAATCATATAGATAATACACAAAGATTATGTGGTATTGCAGCAGAGATCTAAGCGTATAATATTTAAGATTGCTAAAACATTTAGCTAATGTATATATTTAAAAAATATATAAGATACCAATAAGGAATAATAATTCAAATGAATTGTTGTATTCAAAATGAAAAAATATCATAATTAATAACATCATAATTAGCTTACATTCATAATTACATGCGCAAATGCAGCATAATAATTTCAATGCCAATATATAACCATTAATTAAACATTACTGACCACCATCAAAAATTGTGATAGTATGAATGAATTTACAACAATGCACTGTCCCCAATATATATATATATATATATATATATATATAAAGGTATATATAAATACTATACAGACATACAAACAATAAATACAATAAACCCAACTGGAGTGAAAAATTAGCCAGAGCCTGGAATCGAACCCGGGACCACAGTATACAAGACTGCTGCTCTTATGCGTTTTATTTGTGTGTGATTTCGATTACATTATTTTCAAAAGTAAAGCTTTTTCACCTGTAGAATGTCCTAAAGAATAGCATTAAAATTTTATTATTCGAGAGAATTTTTGACAAAAACTTCAGGAACATGATACTATTTTGAACCACGAATTATTTGTTTGCTTGTCTAACTCGGCGAAACAAATCAATCAAGGCGAGAATCATCAACGTCAGCGTTACTTACAGATACGTTTGTTGTTTATAATATCGACACTTAATCAGTAAAATATAATAAAGATAAATTATTAGGATGTGGTTATCAATTGAGGCGCTTATGCCTGGTATTCCGGAATAAAAACAGAAATTTCTACCTTCTCAAAATTTGCATACGCACTTCTCATATCCATATTCATCATTTTAAAAAAAAATTGTATTTTGTTTGATCATTTAAAATATATATATATATATTTATTTAACATATATATATATATATATATATGTTAAAAGTGTTAACAGTACACTTAAATCCTTATTAGTATCTTTTAATAAACAAATCTAGATGTTTCTTACGCATGACCTGCGAAATTTTCACGATCAATATTGCTAAATGAACTATTTTCGCAAAAAATTTAAAAATGAATTTCATAAACAAAAATCACGAGTCACTGGTATAACGAAAGCACGTGCCAAGTAGTCGGGTATATATATATATATATATATATTATATATATATATATATATATATATATATATATATATATCACTTCCAAAACTTTCTTCTTTCATACATGTTAATATTCAAAAAATTGTTACACTTATCAATACATCAGTGTGATTACTTCAATCTTACACCAACTTTGATTTACATCTTAAGTTTCTGCTCCATTTTTCTAATGGGAGAAAAAAAGTGTTAATATCATTCATAATAATTAATAAAATCAATATTCTGCTTTACATCAGCTGCTTGAGAGTCGCCGGTTTAGCTGGATGAGAATTGCCCGTCATTGCATGAACAGCCGATGTACAACAGAATTATGAGAAATCGAGAAAAATCGCTGTAACAGCGCCCCTTCCGGTAGATTTGTTCCCAAATTTACGTGGGACCTACTGGCCATATCCAACGACATGCCTACATATGAAATTTTGTTCAATTCGATGCATAATTTCATACACATTTTGAAGGTACGATAATGAAAATGGCACAAAAATAGCTATTACAGCGCCCTTCCGGCGGAATATTTCCTAATTGAAGTAGGACCTTTTGGCCCTAGCCAAAAACATACACAGAAAATTTAGTTCAGTTCTATGCATAACTTCATACACTTTTCGATAGTAAAAAAAGCGGACATACGGACGGACAAACATTTTCTCTTTCGTTTTTTGGGATCTTTGACCTCTAAAACGTGTAAACCCATCCAAAACCAGAAGTCGAAAAAAAAATCTCAATTACAATACTTTCAATTACAATATTTATTTAGAAGGAAGAAAGTAAAAGTGGTCATCATGCGCAGAGAGAAGATATGCAATGAATCAGCCTCCATTTAGACTGAGAGCCAGCAGCAGAGACAATCACCTCACCGAGTTCACAGATGAAATTCTGGGATTACTTAAATCTTGATTCGCATATTAAAACGCAATCGGTCTGCCAAGTCATATCTTGGTGGAAAACACCGGAAAACCCGATTTAAGTAATGACTCGTAGGTTTATCATTGTATTTTTCTGCTCCCAGTCCTCCATGTTTCATACCTTTGGGTGCAAGAAAATACAATGGTAGACCTACGAGTCAGCCGCTAAAATCGGGTTTTCCGGTGTTTTCCACCAAGATATGACTTGGCAGAGCGATTGCGTTTTAATATGCGAATCAAGATTTAACTAATCCTAGAATTTCATCCGTGAACTCGATGAGGTGATTGTCTGTGCTGCCGGCTTTTAAATAGAATTTGGTGCGAGATGCTTTATAGATAAATAATTCACGCTTACAGAGGACGATATTTACTATAGCAGTTACTTTCATTATACCTGTATTCTGGTGATTTTCTTTTATCAAGTTCATTTTTCAAATTTTTGCAAAAATAGTTCATTTATCAATATCGACCTTGAAAATGTCGCCGATTGTGTATACAAAACATGATCTGTTTATTAAAACGTATTTATAAGCCTTTAAGTGTACTGTTACCACTTTTAGCATACATATTTCTGTTTTAATGATAATAAGTGATTTCTTACATAATTATATAACATTTCAATACTGTCAAAAGCATTTTTACTTTTCTTTCTGATATTGCATATTGTAATATGGGAAAATAGCTATACAGAATGCCTTAATTAAATTTTATACATTTTGAAACCCTTTAATTCATACTGAAGGAGCATTCAACCTTTTTACTACCGCGAGAGGGTCAGATTTTTTTTAACGATCTATGAGAGCACACTTTCATTTACATTCCTTTACAAAAATTCTGTACAATGATTTTGTAGCCTGTGTACAAAGAATGAAACGATGCCAAACATATTATTTAAATATTTTGTTCACAGCAAATTTTATTTATTATAAAAGCTGTAGATTGAAAATCTTATTTTTTTTTCTTCTTCAAAATCCAATATTTTTTATTCATGCACTATACAGCTATAATAGCTATACAGAATGGCTTAATTAAATTTTATACACTTTGAAGCGCTTTGATTCATACTGAACGAGCATTCAACCTTTTTACTATCGCGGGAGGGTCAGAATTTTTTTTTTACCATCTAGGAGAGCACACTTTCATTTACATTCCTTTACAAAAATTCTGTACAATGATTCTGTACACTGTTAAAAATTTTGCAGCATCCTGGCAGTCCATTCGACCGTTTTTTGAAAAAACGGTTTAATAACCATAATTTAACTATATTCTGACCATAAAATGGCCAATAATATGGTCAGAATAGTGGTTAAATTACAGATGTGTAACCGTTTTCGGAAAAAACGGTCAAATGACCTGACAGAATGCTGAAAATTTTTAACAGTGTAGCCTGTGTACAAAGAATGAAACGATGCCAAACATATTATTTAAATATTTTGTTCACAGCAAATTTTATTTATTATAAAAGCTGTAGATTGAAAATCTTAATTTTTTTTCTTCTTCAAAATCCAATATTTATTATTCATGCGCTATACAGCTATAATAGCTATACAGTATGGCTTAATTAAATTTTATACACTTTGAAGTACTTTGATTCATACTGAACGAGCATTTAACCTTTTTACTATTGCAGGAGGGTCGGATTTTTTTTAACCATCTAGGAGAGCACACTTTCATTTGCATTCCTTTACAAAAATTCTGTACAATGATTCTGTAAGCCTGTGTACAAAGAATGAAACGATGCCAAACATATTATTTAAATATTTTGTTCACAGCAAATTTTATTTATTATAAAAGCTGTAGATTGAAAATCTTAATTTTTTTTCTTCTTCAAAATCCAATATTTATTATTCATGCGCTATACAGCTATAATAGCTATACAGTATGGCTTAATTAAATTTTATACACTTTGAAGTACCTTGATTCATACTGAACGAGCATTTAACCTTTTTACTATTGCAGGAGGGTCGGATTTTTTTTAACCATCTAGGAGAGCACACTTTCATTTGCAATCCTTTACAAAAATTCTGTACAATGATTCTGTAAGACTGTGTACAAAGAATGAAACGATGCCAAACATATTTAAATATTTTGTTCACAGCAAATTTTATTTATTATAAAAGCTGTACATTGAGAATCTTAATTTTTTTTCTTCTTCAAAATCCAATATTTATTATTCATGCGCTATACAGCTATAATAGCTATACAGTATGGCTTAATTAAATTTTATACACTTTGAAGTACTTTGATTCATACTGAACGAGCATTTAACCTTTTTACTATTGCAGGAGGGTCGGATTTTTTTTAACCATCTAGGAGAGCACACTTTCATTTACATTCCTTTACGAAAATTCTGTACAATGATTCTGTAAGCCTGTGTACAAAGAATGAAACGATGCCAAACATATTATTTAAATATTTTGTTCACAGCAAATTTTATTTATTATAAAAGCTGTACATTGAGAATCTTAATTTTTTTTCTTCTTCAAAATCCAATATTTATTATTCATGCGCTATACAGCTATAATAGCTATACAGTATGGCTTAATTAAATTTTATACACTTTGAAGTACTTTGATTCATACTGAACGAGCATTTAACCTTTTTACTATTGGAGGAGGGTAGGATTTTTTTTAACCATCTAGGAGAGCACACTTTCATTTGCATTCCTTTACAAAAATTCTGTACAATGATTCTGTAAGACTCTGTACAATGATTCTGTAAGACTGTGTACAAAGAATGAAACGATGCCAAACATATTATTTAAATATTTTGTTCACAGCAAATTTTATTTATTATAAAAGCTGTACATTGAGAATCTTAATTTTTTTTCTTCTTCAAAATCCAATATTTATTATTCATGCGCTATATACAGCTATAATAGCTATACAGTATGGCTTAATTAAATTTTATACACTTTGAAGTACTTTGATTCATACGGAACGAGCATTTAACCTTTTTACTATTGCAGGAGGGTCGGATTTTTTTTAACCATCTAGGAGAGCACACTTTCATTTGCATTCCTTTACAAAAATTCTGTACAATGATTCTGTAAGACTGTGTAGAAAGAATGAAACGATGCCAAACATATTATTTAAATATTTTGTTCACAGCAAATTTTATTTATTATAAAAGCTGTAGATTGAGAATCTTAATTTTTTTTCTTCTTCAAAATCCAATATTTATTATTCATGCGCTATACAGCTGTAATAGCTATACAATATGGCTTAATTAAATTTTATACACTTTGAAGTACTTTGATTCATACTGAACGAGCATTTAACCTTTTTACTATTGTAGGAGGGTCGGATTTTTTTTTTTTAACCATCTAGGAGAGCACACTTTCATTTGCAATCCTTTACAAAAATTCTGTACAATGATTCTGTAAGCCTGTGTACAAAGAATGAAACGATGCCAAACATATTATTTAAATGTTTTGTTCACAGCAAATTTTATTTATTATAAAAGCTGTGGATTGAGAATCTTAAATTTTTCTGTCCATCAAAATCCAATATTTAGTATTCATGCGTGTAAAATAGGCATTTATGCATGTACAATTATAGAAATCTCGTGGGAGCAACTCTATTAATTTATCGTGTTTTTTGAACATGAAAAAGTTTACCTGAGTATTGATAGTATCAGAAACCACGTATTACAAGCTGAGAAAACAATTTAATGCACTATAAAAACTACTGGAAAATATTTGTGTCGTCTAGTTGCAAAACCGGCCATCTCCAAAAAATAAAATTTTGAGAAAAAGCTGATTTTTTATCACACTTAGCCAAATAAAGTTTGGAACCAAAACTCTTCAGTTTTACAGTCATTAGGGCAGTATATTTGAAAACACGAAATAAGCTAGCAGGGGCACATGAAGGGAGGCTGTTATTTAAGTTTTTGTTTTGGATTTGGCCGCCTTTGCAACTCACTTTGGATTTGGCCGGTTTTGCAACAAACCAGAAATTAATTTTTGCTAAATTTAATCTGACATTGGGTTTCTAGGGGTAGCAACTACACAAAAATGTTTTGTTCAACTAAATGTTATTTAACAAAAAGAACTTTAGGAAAGTTATTAACGTAAAACGACTTTTACACAGTTACTGATTGTTAAAACTGACTAACTGTTAAGACTAACTGACTAGCTGTTAAAACTGACTTAAATGTCACTAAACAAATGATTTAAATGACATGATATTATTTTATATAAAATCATTAAATTTTAAAAACTTAAACAAAAATCATTCTATGTACATGTACAGTCGTGGAAAAAAAGGAAACACCCCCTACTAACTCCTCAACAAATTATCGTAGAAGAAAGTTACTAGTACCGAACGATTGGAAATAAAAACTACTTTTAAATGATGTATATAAAATTTGCTTAGGGGGCCATCTACATATTAAAACGAACCATAACTTTGTTTTTTTTTTCAATAGCAGTACACAATTTTGACAGCATAAATGAACTCTACACCCTTCAATTAGTATAAAAACAAATTTTTATGCAATTCGTACCATAAGTTTCCGAGAAATTAATTATTTTAAAACGAGTATATTTTAAGGGCTGTATCCAAATTCAAGTTCGGTACTCGATTGTTAACCGAGAGAGCTCCCTTCTAGATCAAGGCACCTTAAGCAGTCAATTATAGCATAAGAAATTTCAAAATATTTAGTCACTTCTATCACAGACGGCCCCTTAAACCACCATTTTGCCGTTTTTTAAGCATAATTTGAAAACTACTTGGAAGAAAAATGAGAAATTTTGGATGTCGATAAAGCAGGACTTAATAAATCTGAATCCATCAAAAAAATTGTAGGTTGTAATTCATAATTTTTTTAATATTAATTTCATAATTCATAATTCATATCAGGATATTATAAAAATTAAAAATTCAACGTATGTATGTTTGGGTATAATAGTATTATTAATGCACAAAAAATTAGAACATTAAGATCATAATTTCGGAAGTTATAAATAAAAATTTGAAAATGTAATTTAACATTAGAAGCACTAAATTTTGAATGTTTATAATTCAAAAACTTATCATTCGAATGACTTGTAATTTGGTGTCTAGGCAGAGTTTGAACCAAAGATTTGAAATATCTCGTTAAAATTGGGGGTTGCCGTTGAAAAAAATGAAGTTTGGATTAGTTTTAATATGTAGATGGGCCCCTGAGCAAATTTTATATACGTCATTTAAAAGTAGACTTTATTTCCAATCGTTTGGTACCGGTATAACTTTCGTTTACGATAATTTGTTGAGGAGTTAGTAGGGGGTGTTTATTTTTTTTTTTCCACGACTGTACATACAATTTCAAACTTTAGTGCTCTCATCGTTTTCGATAGTCTCACAAATTTCGTCATGATGATCCATCTATGCGGCTTCTTCTTCATCATCTCTGCTTTCTGCTTCTTGAGAAAGTTGATGCCAATATATTTTTGTAAAAAAAATAACCGCTTGCCAGCATCCCAATTTGGTCCAAAATGTTTTGTCAGTAAGTTTTGGACATTCCAAAGTTTTATAGGCTTCATCAGCACGTTATCCGGAGCCACGTCCTCAAGCTTGCTGTTCACAATACTCCTCTTACTCTTGACAACAGACTTTGACTTTTACCTCAGATTTGTAGAAGACCTCCCCTTGCACCAACACCTTATTTTGATAATTTGTTATGAAAATTTGTTTCATAAGACCAAATTTGAAGTGCCACTGTGCAGGTGGTTTGGGGAAGATATTGCTGGTCTTTTTCCAATCATGGTCGGTGTAATCTCTTCCCGGCTTGAAAACTGTTCCATGTTCACATAAAATTTCTTCATACTTTGCGGGCTGAACGAGGGACTCGATTTTCTTCAATCTTTTTCTAATTTGAGCTAAAACAGAATCTGGGGGGATAAAAGAGTACTGAATCAACGGAAGCAAGTTATTTATGTCATCATGATGATTAATTAATCAAAATATGCTAACTATGATGCTATTATGTTATCAATTAATTACGTATTATATTATCACCAGAGTGGATTACCCATAAGGCTGACTCAGGCCATGGCCTAGGGGTGTACGTTGGGTAGTGTTCGCAAAATTAAGAACTTTAACGCATTTAAATTTTACGAAATGTGTTAAATAAAAAATGAATTTGTAACAATTACATTTAAAACAATTTTTCTACTTTTCGATACACCAACACAAAATTCTCTCAGATTTTAAGTGTAACAAAAGCCCGTTCATTCCCAATCTAAATCCTCAAAATACTAAAATTTATAAAACAAAATTTAAATGTATTATTCATTAATTAAATAGATTAAAAAATTCTTAAATTTATCAGAGAAAATTCGCTTACAGTTTTTTGAAGGGGGGATGGGAGTGCGCGGAAAAGTATTTTGGCCTAGGGCGTCAAAAATGATAAACCGTCCCTGGTTATCAAAAGGTGTACGTTACCTTTGAATTTTGGCTTTTCTCCTTTTCCACATCGTAGGTCCACTTTGCCGCTTTCTTGGTTGATTATTAGACACTTCGGTACTTTTCGGTTAGCCGGGCGCCAGTGTTATATATACATATATATATACATATATATACACATATATTTACATATATATATACATATGTATGTATATATATAATGTATGTGTGTGTACATATATATATGTAAGTATATGTGCATATATATGTATGTATATATAACACTGGCGCCCGGCTAACCGAAAAGTACCGACACTTCTTCCACAAACTTTTCCATAATCGGACAAAACACGAAGTAAATTATTAGAAAATTTGTATACAGCAAGGAAGAGCAGTCACAGGCGAGAGAAAACACGATAACGTTAATATAATCAACAAGTGAGAGGTTATTGTGGAGTCGAGCAGAAGCATCATCTAGCGGATATGGAGATGGCCTGTTTTGAAACTAACCGGCTGAAGGATTTGGCCGGTTTTGCACCACATCGTGATTTTCAAACGCATATAACACATGGATTGACCGGGTTTTGGCATGGTTTATCGTTTCCAGATGGTAGAAACCTTTACATAGAACTGAAAAAACTGAAAAAACACATTTTCCATTTTTGAGGAGTTGGCCGGTTTTGCAACTAGACGACACATTTACGAAAATAAGTGGCTGCAAAAGAAACTTTGTTTTTATAAATGCTTCTTTAAATCTCGGCGATACAGGGTGTACATAAATGAATATCCCAACTTTACAGGGCTATTAAAAGAAAAAAAAAGTACAACCTTGTCGTTCATTGGAGATAATAAACAATTAAATTTAAAAAATCAAAAAACCAGACTGCGTAAAAAGCGAACTAATTAATTATTTCTCATCAATGTGAAACTATTTTTTATTTTCAATTCCTACTAGTAGCTCACACTCTCGCTATGTATATCTTGTTCAAACTTTCAATCGTTAATAAAATATTTATTATTCATCCAATCAAGCTCAAATAAATTTTTTTAACTTGTAGTGGATGACACTTAATGTTAATCCAGTTTTTTCTCAAATATTAATTCATTAATTAAATTAAATTAATTAATTTTCAGTAATCGAGAGAGCCCTCTTCTTGATCAAGCTATTTTAAGACCGAGAGAGCCCTCTTCTTGATCAAGGCATTTTAAGCGCCACTCAAGTGGAAAGAAGAACGGGAGAGAAAACAATTCTTTTATTGACCTAAGTAGGAATTGACTTAAATTATTTTTTTTTTATATTACTTGTTTATATTACTTACCTACTTTTTTTATTTACTTGTATTGATGACTTTTAAGTTGTGTTTAATTGTTAGTTCCTATCTATAAACACTGTTTTGATGAGGTCTATAGATGTCTACAATGGTTAGAGTTGCAGTAAAGCTAGAGATCCTACCTACACAACTTCCAGGTTGTATAATATTTTAACGGAGCTTCTAACTGTAAAATAGTCAATGAAACATCGTCTGCATTTTGAAAGACCTATCCAATGATATGCCTCTCAATAGGGTGCGTAAAATTTATTTTTCGTCTCTACCGCCATTTTGTATTTTACGGCCGCCATTTTGAATTTATAAAAACAAAACCTAGCCTATAACCATCGGGCCGTTAGGACGAATTGATAGAGACCTCATTCATTAAAATCCATCCAGCCGTTGGGATGTTTCGAGGGTATAAAGAAATCCATATACACAGATACGCGTGAAACACATAAACCTTCTTTTCAGTCGGGTAAAAATTACCTGTTGAAAGTTTAAATTCCACACAGTTATAAGTGTTCAATGTGAGATCCTCCAAAAACACGAACGATATCGAGGTGGTACGATAATTCATTCCACACTTTTTTCAGCATGTCCGGTGTGACTGTGAATGACTGAAGATATGCATGTCTTAAAGTTAGTTTGTCAACGTCAGTTGGTAGCTGCGGAACAAACACCAGATCTTTGATGAGCCCCAACGAAAAAAAAAAAAAGAAAAGGAAAAATCATGCTGAGAAAAGTGTGGGGTCAGTTATCGTATCGCCTCGATATCGTTCGTATTTCTGGAGGATCTCACATCAAACAATTATAACTGTCTTGAATACTATATAACTTTCATCTATTATTTTTTATTTCTGATGAACAACAACTTTTGTTTTGTTTTCTTTTAGTAAAGTTAGGATATTCATTTATGTACACTCATTTATGTACATCTCGAAAATAATTAGTTTCTGAGATTTTTAAAAATAAAGAATATTTTTTGAAATCATGTGTAATTCGGAATAGGTTATTGTATATTTTCGTTCGTAATAAAATTATATTTTCCTAGATTAAAAAACGTTTGTCTTTTTTTTTTTTTTTTTTTTTTTTTTTTCACAGTGTATCTTTTATATTTTTAACTACTAAATCAAAAATGGAATCAAAGAAAAAAAAAAAAAACCCAATACAAATAAACATAACTTTTATTTTAAATTTCATGTAAGCTTTAAAGACAGCAAGTTTTGAAAGGGTCTCAGGACTCTTAAAATTTCAAAAATGAAAAAAAAGACCATTTTCAACATTTAATATCTTAAAACGTATATAATTTTACAACAAAATTTTAAAACCAAATTTTTTATTGGGGTGAAAGACATATGTATATTCTTTCATTTTATGCATTTAAAAAATTGCAAGATGCAAGATTAGCATTTACAGGGGGCTCCAAACTGTTAGACATTTGACGAGTAGAAAATTGACATAACAGATTCTATAACAGATTACGTGCAGGATTACAAAAATATTTTGCAACACGAATGAAAATTTTGATGCCTACATATACTTCAGATTGTAATAATTACCCCGAACCTAAATAAATTTGTATTTAAAGCATTTTTACATTTTAAAAAAAAGTTGTATTTAGCTAATGCAAAATTTTGTAAATTTCAACAGTATAATCACCTAAAAAGAATTTTTTTTTAACAATAAAAAGAAAAATTTTAGGTGCAGTTTATACAGACTAACATAAAATATTTGTTTTGAAAATTTCATGAAAAAATATTCAGACGTTTTTGAGATATCGTGTGGGTTATGCCCAAAAAAATGTCATCTGGAGAAAAATGACTTCAAAGTTTCGGAAACGCCGCTTCAGCTATTCAGCAGATATAATTCTAAAAGCCATAACTTCTGTTCTAATGGCAATTTAAAGTAAACAATTACATCATAATGTTCAGAAAAATAGGAGTTTAACATCTAAAAAAATTAAAATTTCGAAAATTTTGAATCTTTAAGAGTCCTGGGATTCCTTAATGTGATGGATACACATATTTACCTTTGCATATTAAATGTTTAGTGATATTTTCTCAGGTAAATTTGCTAATCATCTTTAAAATCTAGTCTTTTTTTAACCAGTTTAGACTCAATAAAAAAATCCTTTTCACAAACTCTTTTAGTTACTCCGCGACATATGATGTTTACCGAAAAAATATTATTATGAAATTATTATGAAATTTAGGAAAAACTGAATTTAACTTTACATATGTATTTCTTTCAAAACATTTAACCAAACATTAGAAATTTGAAATGAGATATTCCATTACTAACTTCGCCTTTCCTCACACTAATTTCAATAGATTCTCTTATCTTATACTATAATGCAAGCAAAAATTGTGTGTGTGTGTGTGTAAATTTTATCTTGAAAACGGCTCTAACGATTTTGATTAAATCTTGCACCCTACCATTTTCGGGCACGAAAAGACCATTGGGATGGGTCACGTGTTCGAGAAAATTAGATTAGTGGGTCATTTTGGGTCATAATGGGTCGGGGTCAAGTTAATTATATCTAAAGAACGGATCAATCGATTTTGACTAAATTTTGTGTCCAACCATTTTCCGGTACGAGAAGACCATTGGACTA
Source organism: Maratus speciosus (assembly GCA_963932465.1). Taxonomy (NCBI): domain Eukaryota; kingdom Metazoa; phylum Arthropoda; class Arachnida; order Araneae; family Salticidae; genus Maratus; species Maratus speciosus. The sequence continues at coordinate 294,105,179 of OZ010793.1, read as the reverse complement.
GGTCACATGTTCGAGAAATTTTGATTTGTGGGTCATTTTGGGTCACTGTGGGTCAAGCTATTTTTATCTAAAAATCGGCTCTAACGATTTTCAGTAAACTCTATATTCTACAGCTTTGGATTACGGGAAGATCATTGGGCTAAGTCACATGTTCGACAAAATTCGATGGGTGGGTCGTTTTTGGGTCACCGTGGGTCAAGTTAAGTTTATCTAGATAACGGCTTTAACGATTTTGACGAAATTTTGTAATCTATCATTGTCGGGCACGAAAATACCATTGGGATGGGTCACGTGTTCGAGAAAATTCGATTAGTGGGTCATTATGGGTCAGGATCAAGCTAATTATATCTATAAAACGGCTCAAGACATTTTCACAAAATTTTGTAATATACCGTTTCTGGGCATGGTATGACCATTGAGTTAAGTCACATGCTCAAGTAAATTCGATTAGTGGGTCATTTTGGGTCACAATGGGTCAGGATCAAGCTAACTGTATCTAAAAAACGGCTTAAATGATTTTGACTAAATTTTGTATTCTATCGTTTTCGGGCTCGAGAAGACTATTGGGCTAGGTCGCATATTCAAGAAAATTTAATTAGTGATTCATTTTGGGTCACAATGGGTCAGGGTCAAGCTAATTGTATTTAAAAAGCGGTACAAAACATTTTGACAAAATTTTGTATAATATCGTTTCTGGGCATTATTAGACCATTGGGCAGGGTCGTATGTTCGATAAAATTCGATTACTGGGTCATTTTGGGTCACAAAGGGTCAGGGTCAAGCTAATTGAATCTGAAAAAGTGCTCAAAACATTTTGACCAAATTTTGTATTATACAGTTTATGGGCGTGAGAAGAGAATTGGGCTAAGTCACATGCTCGAGAAAATTCGATTAGTGGGTCATTTTGGGTCACAATGGGTCAGGGTCAAACTAATTGTATCTAAAAAACGGCTTAAACGATTTTGACTAAATTTTGTATTCTATCGTTTTCGGGCTCGAGAAGACCATTAGGCTAGGTCACATGTTCAAGAAAATTCGATTAGTGGGTCATTTTGGGTAACAATGGGTCAGGGTCAAGCTAATTGTATTTAAAAAGCGGTAGAAAACATTTTGTGTAATTTCGTTTCCGGGCATTATGAAACCATTGGGCAGGGTCGCATGTTCGAAAAAAATCGATTAGTGGGCCATTTTGGGTCACAATGGGTCAGGGTCAAGCTAATAGAATCTAAAATTGGCTCAAGACATTTTCAGAAAATTTTAAAATATATTGTTTTGGGGCATGAGATGACCATTGGGCTAGGTCACATGTTCAAGAAAATTCAATTAGTGTGTCAGGGTCACAATGGGTCAGGGTCAAGGTAATTGAATCTAAAAAATGCTCAAAAATTTTTGACCAAATTTTGTACTATACCGTTTCTGGGCGTGAGAATATAATTGGGCTAAGTCACATGTTCGAGAAAATTCGATTAGTGGGTCATTTTGGGTCACAATGGGTCAGGGTCAAGCTAATTGTATCTAAAAAACGGCTTAAACGATTTTGACTAAATTTTGTATTCTATCGTTTTCGTGCTCGAGAAGACTATTGGGCTAGGTCGCATATTCAAGAAAATTTAATTAGTGGGCCATTTTGGGTCACAATGGGCCAGGGTCAAGCTAATTGTATTTAAAAAGCGGTACAAAACATTTTGACAAAATTTTGTATAATATCGTTTCTGGGCATTATTAGACCATTGGGCAGGGTCGTATGTTCGAGAAAATTCGATTAGTGGGTCATTTTGGGTCACAATGGGTCAGGGTCAAACTAATTGTATGTAAAAAACGGCTTAAACGATTTTGACTAAATTTTGTATTCTATCGCTTTCGGGCTCGATAAGACCATTGGACTAGGTCACATGTTCAAGGAAATTCGATTAGTGGGTCATTGTGGGTCACAATGGGTCAGGGTGAAGCTAATTGTATTTAAAATGCGGTAGAAAACATTTTGTATAATTTCGTTTCCGGGTATTATGAGACCATTGGGCAGGGTCGCATGTTCGAAAAAAATCGATTAGTGGGTCATTTTGGGTCACAATGGGTCAGGGTCAAACTAATTGAATCTAAAAATTGGCTCAAGATATTTTCAGAAAATTTTATAATATACCGTTTTTGGGCATGAGATGACCATTGGGCTAAGTCACATGTTCAAGAAGATTCAATTAGTAGGTCATTTTGGGTCACAATGAGTCAGGGTCAAGGTAATTGAATCTAAAAAATGCTCAAAAATTTTTGACCAAATTTTGTACTATACCGTTTCTGGGCGTGAGAATAGAATTGGGCTAAGTCACATGTTCGAGAAAATTCGATTAGTGGGTCATTTTGGGTCACAATGGGTCAGGGTCAAACTAATTTTATTTAAAAACGGCTTAAATGATTTTGACTAAATTTCGTATTCTATCGTTTTGGGGCTCGAGAAGACCATTGGGATAGGTCGCATGTTCAAGAAAATTCGATGAGTGGGTCACAATGGGTCAGGGTCAAACTAATTGTATGTAAAAAACGGCTTAAACGATTTTGACTAAATTTTGTATTCTATCGCTTTCGGGCTCGATAAGACCATTGGACTAGGTCACATGTTCAAGGAAATTCGATTAGTGGGTCATTGTGGGTCACAATGGGTCAGGGTGAAGCTAATTGTATTTAAAATGCGGTAGAAAACATTTTGTATAATTTCGTTTCCGGGTATTATGAGACCATTGGGCAGGGTCGCATGTTCGAAAAAAATCGATTAGTGGGTCATTTTGGGTCACAATGGGTCAGGGTCAAACTAATTGAATCTAAAAATTGGCTCAAGATATTTTCAGAAAATTTTATAATATACCGTTTTTGGGCATGAGATGACCATTGGGCTAAGTCACATGTTCAAGAAGATTCAATTAGTAGGTCATTTTGGGTCACAATGAGTCAGGGTCAAGGTAATTGAATCTAAAAAATGCTCAAAAATTTTTGACCAAATTTTGTACTATACCGTTTCTGGGCGTGAGAATAGAATTGGGCTAAGTCACATGTTCGAGAAAATTCGATTAGTGGGTCATTTTGGGTCACAATGGGTCAGGGTCAAACTAATTTTATTTAAAAACGGCTTAAACGATTTTGACTAAATTTCGTATTCTATCGTTTTGGGGCTCGAGAAGACCATTGGGATAGGTCGCATGTTCAGGAAAATTCGATGAGTGGGTCACAGTGGGTCAGGGTCAAGCTAATTGTATTTAAAAAGCAGTACAAAACATTTTGACAAAATTTTGTATAATACCGTTTCCGGGAATGATAAGACCATTGGGTAGGGTCGCATGTTCAAGAAAATTCAATCAGTGGGTCATTTTGGGTCCTAATGTATCAGGATCAAACTAACTGCGTCTAAAAAACGGCTCAAACGATTTTGACAAAACTTTGTATTACACAGTTTCTGGACAAGATAAAATCATTGGGCTGGGTCGCATGCTCAAGAAAATTCTATTAGTGGGTCATTTTGGTGATAATATGTCGGGGTCAAGCTGATTGTATCTCAAAAAGTTTCAAACGATTTTGACAAAATTTATTATTATACCATTTCACAGTACAAAAAGACCATTGGGATGGGTCACATGTTCGATAAATTTCGGTTAGTGGGTCATTTTTCAATAACGTGGGTCAAGCTTATTTTATCTAGAAAACGACTAAATTTGTATTCCATCGTTTTCAGGCTCGAGAAAAGCATTGTCTTAGGTCGCATGTTCGAAAAAATTTGATTAGTGTGTCATTTTGGGTCAATATGGCTGAGGGTCATGCTAATTGCATCTAAAACGGCAAGAATGATTCAGTGGGAATAATATATCGAGGTAAACACAAAGCTAATTTTGACCGAGCTTAGCTCGGTCATTCCTGCTAGTAAGGGCCTTAAGAGAGTTGGAATATCTAGAAATAATTTTTGCATCTTCGAAATGAACTGTCTTAATGCTACCTTTAAATACTAATCTAAATAAAGCTCTTGGCTATGTATTGAATTTTAAATCCATTTTATGTTCTTTAATTCTTTCAAAAATCCTTCATTTTGTCATGTCAACATATGATGTTAACGAATCAGCATTGAGATGCACGGGGATTTCATAAACACCAAAATGAAACGAAATTGGCATAGGATCTTGTTACTTACCCATCATACGTAGTATAGGGTAAGTATTGTAATCGTTTTAAAAATCGATAAAACTTTTTTGACGGATTTACATGTTTCAGACTTTGGAAATTCCGAAAAACATATTTTTAAAAGAAAAAAAAAATGCCGTTCGTGTGTCTGTAAATGCTCTATCTCCCGAACAAATTGAGATAGAGACTTAAAATTTGGCGTGTACTTAGTATGTAATAATGAGAAGAAGCCTGTTGAATTTCAGTAACACTATTATCCGGAACTATTTTTTTTCGGACTCTCGAAATATTCGTTCTGATAAAAGGTATATAAAAACTTTCGAAATTGTTTATTTTAAGTGAATATAAAAGACAATAAAAAAACATAATTTTGGCATAAAGAATGAAGTCGATCGGATAATTAGTTGCCGAGTTATTTTTTATCGTATTTTCCATATTCTTCGATTTTTCATGAAACTGTATTTCATTCAAATTTCAATTAAAATATATTTTTTAATTGAAAATGAGACGCTTAATACGACGCAGTAAACTGTTAGTTAATTTGATGATCCTTTTAGGAGTTATAAGGATGTTTTTTTTTACTCAACTCAGTAATAGAGCATTTAAAATTAATGACGTCATCAAGCCACGATATTAAACACTCTATCTACCGAACAAATCAACAAATACGTTTAAATTTTACTGGAATTTCAATGAATTTTATAAATAGTTTACATATGTTTTATTTTTATATTTTATATAATGCATAACCATTATGGGTAAGTATTACGGTGACCCTCATTGACTAATTTTTTGGTAATAGCTGTAAACAGGTTTTTTGTGAAGATGATTTTAAGATGAATTCCGAATCTATTAAAAATTCTCCTTAATCTTTCAAACATTGCTGAAATATAAGAATTTTTCCTATAAATAGGACGGGTTAACTGAGCGCATTGGGGACAACTATTGAATTTCTCGATTAATGTATGGATAACCAGTGGAATATATCCATGGTCAATTTCAATTTTATCAATATGGTTTAGTTCACCTTCTAAAAATTCAACCGAACAAACAATATGTGCCCTCTTAGTAAAAGAATTAAACGCAGACATTTTGTAATACCAAGGGGTTGAAGCTGTAACACGAATAATGTTATCTATATTCACTGGTTTTCTGAAAAATTTTCTTTTAAGTGAAGAAACCAAAACATCTAAAATTGGGAGGGAATTATTGACTTCATTTTCCATAGTAAATTTAATACTGTCATCAAGCTGATTTAATTTCTAAAAAAATTCTAGTAAGGCTGATCTTCCTTCTTCCCATAATACAAAAATGTAGTCAACGTATCTTATCCATAATCTAGGTTTATGTTTGAATGTGTTAAAAATAAATTCTTCGAACGGTCTAAGCTTAAATTCGGTAAAAATACTTGATACAGGTGACCCCATTGGGGAACCCTTATCTTGTTTATAATACATTGCTGGCCATTAAAATTGCAACACCAGGAAGGAATGATCTGACGAACGTCAAAATCAGATGAAAGGAAGAAAAGGTTGGAATATGCAAATGATTAGTATTTCAGCGCATTTAGAAGAGGCAGGGGGAGAAACGACATCTGAAGCACTGCATAAAAGAAAAGTTGCGTACTGGATTTGTCATTCGGAACGCGCTTTGTAAGGTCGGTCTTTGCTCAGAATATCGTGTAATGCCTCGGATAATAATAAAAAATGCTTACCACCAAGTGTCGGTATTCGATAGAGGCAGTATCGTTGCCTATCGAGAGTGTGGATTATTTTTTCGTGATATCGCCCTTTGCATTCGTCGAAATCCAACCACTGTCATGAAAATATGGAATTAATGGATTGCTGAGGGTCATACTGAACGGCATGCAGGATCTCGACGGCCTCCCATGACTAACGCCGGAGAGGACAGACATTTTGTGAGCGGACCTGCAAAACCATACAATCAGATCACGAACCATTAGTCAGGAAATGGGCATGTTTGAAGCGCACCCAGTATCCGCTCGTACTGTACGACAACGTTTGCAGCAGTGTGGACTGTCAGAACGGCGACCAATACTGCGACTTCCCTTGACAATGCAGCATAGAGAGAGTCGGCGACTCTGGTGCGCCGAACGACAAAGCTGGATGCATGACTGGCACAATATCGTCTTTTCAGACGAGTCCCGGTTGTACGTGCTGTATTCTGATGGTCGTATACTTGTCTGGAGGCTCCGAGGAAAATGCCTGTCGCCTACTTGCATTCGATATCGGCACAGGGGCCTGCACCTGGTGTGATGGTTTGGGCAGACATTGGGTACACGGCATACATATCTCTAGTTTGGATCGACGGTAGTTTGAACGCAGATCGGTACATTTTTGACGTCTTACGTCCAGTGGTTGTGCCCTGTCTTCGAGGCCTGCACGCCGTGTTCTGACCTTCCTCAATACACGGGGTATTCGATTGCTACCCTGGCCTGCACGGTCTCCAGATCTGTCACCCATTGAAAACATCTGGTCATGAATTGCTTAGAGACTAGCCCGCCACCCTTCTCCAGCTAATACGGTTGATGAAGTGTTGCATAGACTTGAAGCAGCATGGAATGAGTAGCCCGTTTCTGTCCTCCTAGCCCAGTTCGGCTCCATGTCTAATCGGATAAGGACCGTTTTAGCTGTCAGGGGGAACAGTTGTTTCTACCAATTTCGAACCCTTGTAAACCCCCAAACAGCTTACAAATTTAATAATTTTGTTTTCATGCCATACTGTTTACGTACAATAAATATATTTTTTGTATTTTCAATCTTTCATGGTGTTGCAATTTTAATGGCCAGCAGTGTATTTGCCTTTGAAGTAAAATATGTTACTCTGATCGTCAGAAGAATTTATTTTTAACATATTCAAACATAAACCTCAAGATAAAGTCAGCATTAAGACAGTTCATTTCGAAGATGAAAAATTATTTCTAGATATTCCAACCCTCTTAAGGCTCTTATAAGAGAATCTATCGAAATTAGTCTGAGGAAAGGCGAAGTTAGTAATGACAATATCTCATTTCAAATTTCTAATGTTTGGTTAAAGTTTTTGAAAGAAATATATTTGTAAAGTTAAAATCAGTTTTTCCTAACTTTGATAATCATGTTATAGTCTACTAATAGATGTCGCCATCTCCGATACAGTATTGTTTTTGAAGTTTTGTGATCTTTCACAGAAATGTTTTCAGTTTAATGTTTGTGACAGGGACCGTGATGTGTGTAACTTAAGCTCCGCAGAGGTCGAGAAACCCCTAATGAGGGCTTGTTAGAATAACTCTGAAACATTGGGTATATTTTTAATGTGCGTTTTATATTGATTTTACATATGCAGAACGCTGTTGAGTATTTAAATGTTTTTAATCATTAAATTTGGCAGCGTAAGTCCAAGTTTTTATTTGTTAAAGTTATTCTCAAATCTGAAATACTAACTTTGTGATACGTTTTTTAATTCATTTTCATCCGGAAACGTATCAAATAGGCAGATGCTCTTATTAAAGTTCTCGAACTATTTTTATTTTCTATTTTTGGTAAAGAGAGAAGAATTCTGAGAAACTGCTGAAAAAAGTTGGTGTTCTCAACCGAATGTTCGGACGCGTCAGCACAGGAAAGGGAAAAAACTGCAGTCCTGAGAAGATAATCATTTATAAATCAAGATGTAATTAATTTATCGGAAAATAAAAGAAATTTTTCGAGTAGAAACTATTGCAATAATCATGCCTTCAAGCATCATGTTTTTATATTTCTAAAATGAGTTAGACGATGTCTCAGGAAGTTTCGCATTCTAGAGCAAAGAAAAATATTTTTTTGATAACCGCCTTCAATAGATCATTTAAGGCCTATAACAGCTATGAGAAATTATGAAGGAGATATAAGAAGGATATACAGAAAATAATATCATCACTGTAGTAACTTACTTACGGAAGAGTAAACTTTGAATTCAAAATTGTTGAAGGTAGAGTAGATGGGGAAGTAGACATGTATACACTATATGGCCATTAATCACCGGACACTTTCAATTTTAGACATTTTGTCAAATATTTAAAGATATACTTCCCGGATTTTCGTGGAACATCCGGATTATGAATAATGTGATTGACTTCATAAGGTACCTGTACCCAATATGGACACCCTAAGGAAAATTGATTCTTTTCACCCCCGTGTAGACGTCATAGGACTCCAAAAGTATATGACCACTATCCCTGAACTGTTAACTATCATTATTAAAATTAGCGACCTTGTAATTATTCTGGTTTAATTTTAATGATAAAAACAAAAAATGTTTACAAGTGTCCAGATAAGGAACCACCTGTCCCTATTATGGACATGCATGTCCATATTAGGGACAGGTGGTTCCTTATTGACCTACTACACATGGTGTATGGAATAGCCACTCTTCCAAGGGATGTTAGAGGAGAGGGGCTAAAATAAATATATCTTAAAGTATTGCGGGGGTGGGGCCGGGGCACAGTAAATATCTTCAGAACATGCACTTTAGAAGGGGGGTCACTTTCGGTTGTGGCTCTTCGAAGACCCATGCAAAGCACCTCAGTTACTACAAAATATTATGAAATAATACAGCTTAGCTTTATTACATCTGTCTGCAGAATTTACATCTGTTATTACTCAGTCCTCACAGGATGGGCAAATAGAAACGTCATCATGGGCGGTAAGTCTCACACAGTCCTCATGGATATATCTGCGGCATGTGATGCATAACCGCATGTCTGCAACAGCATCAATACTGCATAAGAAGCAGTACCAGTTCTCCTTTGTTGAGGAGGTCATACCGCTGGTACCTGAAATTTCGCCAACACATACCCTACTGAGGGGAGGCTTCTTTTGATTTTTCTGCAAGGGCTTTTTGGAGGATTTTTTTCTTGGAGGAGGTTTCTTGGAGGATAGTTCAGATGACATTAAACAGATATTTTACAAATTTGTGAATCTGAAGATTCACTTGCTGTATTTCCAATATGGACATAAGGTGTCCATATTGGGAATCGGGCATAGTTTTACTAAGTCTTGTAATAAATAAACAAAGAAAACATTTTTAAGCAATATATGCAATAGCAATCGAAAATATGTTTTATCAGCTTTCTAAAATACTACACTTTTTAATATTTAAAGCAATTTTACCATATCTAATAAGAATTTAAACTTACCTGTGATTTCGATCAACACGCCACGAAACAACAAGTTTCCTTCCAAATGGCGAACAGCGAGCTTTTTTGCACTTTCCAGGCTTAATTATTTTTTCAACTACTTTTCTTCACGGACATGTAGCGCCATCTCTCGATCAAAATTGTTACTTTTAAAGATATTAGGGGTGTCCATATTGAGAGCACTGTTCATATTGGGTACAAGTATCTTATTTATCAACGGCGATTTCGTCAGCGGGGCAATTTGGCGGAAAGCAAAAAATTACAATAATAATAATAATAATTAGGGTCAGCCTGTAACATAAAATGCACGAAATTATCTATCGCTAGAGCTTACGAATGCGAAGACATTGTACAATATGTGTATTCATTTGTGTAAGAATAGCACGTATATTCATGGCGATATATCAATTTTTTTAAGTTAAAAAATTTCTTGCATGTTTTTTGTTTATATCATTCAAGATTTTTACCAAATTTAAAGCCAGTTTCTGATAATTTGACAAAACGTAATAGAAATAGTATAGTGCAATTGGAATGTAAATATATTAGACATTTGATGAAATATGAGCAATTGTATGAAATATTTTTTATCTACGCATGCGCGCACGTTAACAAATACTTTTTTTTTTCATGGTTTAATAGTGAACTTCATGGAACAACTCATAAAAAAAGCCAGTCAAATTTCAGACTATTCGAAAGGCTGTAACATAATTAAAATGCACTTGCAATATTTTTTTCCCATTGGCCGTAACGTAACGGAAAACTTTTGACTGTCCCTGTAATTAAACTATGCATCCGATTTTTATAAAATTTCAAATGGCTCGCCAAAATTTTGGAACTATTATATATTTAAAATTTCAGACCATTCGGAAGGCTGTAACATCATTAAAATGCACTTGCAATAATTTTCCCCATCGCCGTAATGTAAAGAAAAACTTTTGACTGTCCCTGTAACTAAACTATACATCCGATTTTCATAAAATTTGAAATGGCTCGACAAATTCTTGCAACAATTATATATTTAAAATTTCAGACCATTCGGTTGGGTAGTTTTTGCTCTGTTACATGAGGACAGACAGACAGACGGACGGACAGACGGACGGACGGACGGGCGGACGGACGGACTGAACGACGACTATAGGTGCTACGTATTTATATAATTACGAACGCACCTAAAAAGTATCAAAATCTAGGCATTTCTTCTAAATCTTCGCATTGCCATTCATTCAATGCAAACACCTTTGCTGAAACCCAGTTAATAAAAAATGACAATTTATGGAAAATTCCTTAACATTTAGCCGTTTTTAGAGAACAACTAAAAATTGTGCCGCTCAATCGTCGATAACTTTTTGAATTTTCATGATCTGGAGAATGTCGACTTTCACCGGTGAATGTCAACATTCACATAGTCGCTTTCTGTATGTCACACCGGTGAAAGTTGACAGTCAGTTGGTGTATGTCACAGCGATGTATGTCACACCGCTTACACCGGTGAAAGTTGACATTCACCATACAGTAATGGTGGATGTCGAATATGTCGGAAATTTGCATTTACTTCTCCGTGTTTCAGGCTCGATCATTAATTTTTATATCATAAAAACATTTTAATCGTCTGTAATCCAAAGGTATGCTGCACGCATATTCAAAATTCCTACTCGGTTCGGATTCGACACAGCTATCTCCGTATATTTTTCTGGTATGAAATTTTGAATATTTTGAAACACATATATAGACGATTGCTATCTCACACAAGCTTTAAATTATTATTTAACCGGTTGAGTACGGAGCAGCGCGATAACGCTCATTTTAGTTTATGCTAAAATTGCGGAGAGGATGATAATTCTCCTATTTGTTGTCTCAGTGTGGTGTGCATTTAAGTTGGTTGCACTAACGAAGCGTACGATTTCTGTATATATCGTCGGCTTACAAGTATTTTTTTACTATACAACCCATACACATTCGAATTTTTGGCACATATCCACAAGATTTGCTCCGCACTCAAACGGTTAATCCATTCGGGGCCTAACGTCCTAGTAAGGGTTCTCAGGACTCTTAAAGATTTAAAATTTTCGAAATTTTAATTTTTTTATATGTTAAACTCTTATATTTTCTGAACATTTTGATATAATTGTTTCCTTGAAATTCCTTTTAGAACAGAATTTATGGGTTTTAGATTTATACCTGTTTAATAGCTGAAGCGGGGTTTCCAAAACTTTGAAGTCATTTTTCTCGAAATGACGTTTTTGGGCATAATGCACACGATATCTGAAAAACTCCTGATTTTTTTCATGACATTTTCAAAACATGTGTTTCTTATTAGTCTGTATAAACTGAACCTAAAATTTCCTTTTTACTGTTCAAAAAATATTTTTTAAAGTGATTATACTGTTGAAATTTCCTAAATTTTGCATTAGCTAAATACAAATTTGTATGAAAATATCAAAATGCTTTAAATACAAATTTATTTAAGTTCAGGGTAATTATTATAATCTGAAGTATAGGCACCAAAATTTTCGTTCTAGCTGCAAAATTTATTTTGTAATTGTGCGCGTAATCTGTTACTCCGATTTTCTTCATCTTTCATCTCAATAAAAATTGTGTCTTAAAATTAAATACACTTTAAGATATTAAATGTTGAAAATGGTCTTTTTTTTTTTCACTTTTTCCAATTTTAAGTGTCCTGAGACCTGAAATGATCATGTCTTTCCACTGAGTATTATTTTGTCTTAACAAGTAGTTTTGTTATTATCTCCATGTAATAATGATAGAATCCCAATTCTAGTAATGTATCCATTATCCATTCAATTCTCTCTCTCTCTCTCTTTTTTTTTTTTTTTTTTTTTTATTTTTTTTTTACAATATAGAAATAGTTTACTTAAGTTTTATAAATTTTACATATTTAATGGAGTAATTGTGTTGCTGTTTATATATATATATATATATATATATATATATATATATATATATATATATATATACATATAACCACTGTTTCCTCCTAATAGTATTTTTGCCATAAGAATTCTGATAACAAATAAGGCAAAGGCAATAAGGCAATAAGGCAAAGGCAATAAGGCAAATTACTATTTGTTAATAAATATTATAAAAATCTAGAAATGTAATTACCCGAAAAAACTCTTTCAGGTATATTGGTTATATTGGCCAATATTTTTAGTCATCGTTAACAGAGTTGGCAATTTAGCGGAAATTCTGGATTCAAAATATCAACCCCCCTTTTTTTTTAAATGACAATTTTCATTATATTTATTCAATGAAAGTCTGCCATTAAACAAATCGAAAATTATTATTAAAAATTTCAAGTATTTCTTTTTTAATATAAAATTACTCTTAGTTTTCAATACTAATCGCTAACATTTGAACTGAAACACCAATATTGATAAAATATTAGGTTTACTTTGGAAATATTTGTAGTGAAACGTGAATGCTGCATAAAGGTTACTGTACATTGTAATAATCTCTAACAAAATGTCAATATTGTAAAAATACTTAATCTATGTTGGAAATATTAATAGTGAAATCGCAAAATATTTTTTGAAAGCACTGGACAAATATGTACAAGCTGTAAGTTGAAACATTTGACTGAAAGTAGGCTTTATTTTTATAAGTTTTATTTTATCTCATATAAACAAATAAATTATGTAAATTTTATTAACTTAATCGAAAATTCTGCACATTAGGAAAAAATATTAATGTAATGGATAATGAAGTCAAAGGCATTTAATCATTTGTTTCAATGTTGACTTCAGCCATACCTTTTCACACTTTCACATGTATAATATTATTAGAATTAGAATACTATCATTACTACATGATGGAGGTAATAACAAAACTAATGGTTATGGCAAAATAATACTAAATGAAAGACGTGTTCTCTTAACCGCTTGAGGGAGGGTAGAATATATCATATCCTACCTAATTTTAATCAAGATTTCACCAGCATTCAACATGTAATTACATAATTATTTTATAACTTTGGTAAAAAGAAGTTGTAAAATAGCTTTTCCTTACTTTGATTTTTTTTTTTGTATATTCCGGTGTGAAATCAACATTACGGAACACAATTATTTGTCCCTGAAAGGGTTAATGCTTCATCCCGAACGAGTCAAATAACAATTTCATGATTCCATGAATAGCGATCGGCTTTATATCATTCAGAATATTCATCTTCAGAATATTCAATATTTAATACCAGAAAAATAAACTGAGAAATACATGTGTCCAATCCGAACCGTTTAATCTTATAACTTTTTAATAATAATAATAATAATAATAATAATAATAAACCTCTCTATAAATGCTATAGAGACCATAAAAATTGTAAAATTTATAAAAATTAAATGTATGGCCCTGATTAGTCCCCTTTTTTTTGGAGGATAATGTGGTCTTTGCCACCCTAGCTTTTCTTGCCCATGCTTGGTGAGAGTTTCTCTGAACAGTGCTAACTTTAACATTCTAAATTCCTTATAGTAGTTCTTCAACTACAGTTAGACTTTACATGTTTTTAAGATTCTTGTATTTTATTAAGATTTAACCTTAACTTTCTAATTTCTTAAGTTTTAACTTAATTTTTCATTTTTTATTCCTTTCTTTCTTAAACTAATTTTTATTAACTTATTTACTCTTTTAGTAGCTTTGCTACAGCTTAACTTTATCCCAATGGCTTATTAAAACATAAGATACTTCAACTTCCTAGTCTGGGTGTTAAGCTGCTATCAGCTAGGAAACCCCTTAATGCTGCTCACCTACTCAGCACCTGTTCAGCATTGTAAATATGCGCGCTGCACTTAGTTTTAGCAGAAAACACTTCAGAAAGTATTTTAGAGTAGTGTTCTTGAAAAAAAAATTTGTTTTCTCGTTTTCTCTCAATTAATGTATTTAAAATTAAATACACTTTAAGATATTAAATGTTGAAAATGGTCTTTTTTTTTTTTCACTTTTTCCAATTTTAAGTGTCCTGAGACCTGAAATGATCATGTCTTTCCACTGAGTATTATTTTGTCTTAACAAGTAGTTTTGTTATTATCTCCATGTAATAATGATAGAATCCCAATTTCGGAAAAAAAAAAGAGATCACGACTCACTGCAGTATTTATTTAATATAAATTAGGATATTAAATAAAAAAATAAAATTTAAGAAAACGTTGCGCGCAGTATCAAATCTAGCATAAAGCTGACTGATTCGCAGTAGAACAAAGAATTTGGCGACAGACTGTAGCCTCTATGTTAAACACCGCTTCTCTTTTCGACCTCCACCAGAGCATATGTGTGATTGTCGACTTTCACCGGTGATAGTCCGAATGTTCAAGGATATAATCAAATATTCGGTCTTTCACCGACGATTTTGGTATATGTTGACATCCACCGGTGAAAGTCGACATTCTCCAATTTCGGTCTTTCACAGTAACATATATATTATTAAAACACGTTTGCATGAATTGAAATTTAAACTGGAATGTATGTATATAAATGAAAATAAATAAAAGAATTTATGTATTAAATGGTGCTCCGTCGTATATAAACATAGATACGTATTCTAGATACGGTTTATTTATACAGGGTGTCCATTCTCAAAGATGTCTAATGACTAGTTGTTAAACCGTTAATCATAGACATATAGTTTCAATTACAAAAAGTAGGTAAAGAAATGTTTTTTTAAAGCGATTTGGGTCAGTAAAAACATTTATTAAAAAATTACTAAATTTAAATTTTTATACCGTCCTCCGGTTCTATTAATTACATTTAGTAAAAATATCCTATTACTCTAAGAAGTAAGCCAAAAAAAGTCCCATTCGTCTACGATTAAAACTGACCAAGTAATAACTGTTTAAAATTGAAGCATCTTTTTTGCTGCGAAATAGGGGTTATTCACAAATTTACTGGAAATATACATAATCGTCAGATATAAAACAAAAAATAGTTGAGAGTAAAATTAATATAACAATATAAATTTTCAATCCATATTAAATCTGACATATAAAAGTAAAATATATAACTTGTCTAAAAATATAAGTAAAAATTATAAAAGAATATATATTTTTCACTCTGTTGGTTCTACCCTTAGATAGCAATGTGATAAATCACGTATTAAATATTCAATAATTTCGAGAGTAATTTCACTGCTGAAAATTAATTGAAAAATTAATTAAAATTATATATGTGTTTACCGATGCTGGGTGTATCTGCATCTGATGTTTCGCCGCAGGATTATGTGCTCATGAAGACTATTGCATCTTGTGCTGCACTTGCAGCCTTAACAACATTTATGATTGAGAGATGTGAAGCGCTGGGTATCGTTCTCGTAGATTAAATGGTAGAGCACATTTTTTGCTATTCCAAGGGTTCCGGGTTCGATTCTCGGCTTGGACATTTTTCACTCTGTCGGTTCTACACTTAGTTAGCAATGTGATAAATCACGTATTAAATATTCAATAATTTTGAGAGTAATTTCACTGCTGAAAATTAATTGAAAAATTAATTAAAATTATATATGTGTTTACCGATGCTGGGTGTATTTGTGTCTGATGTTTCGCCGCAGGATTGTGTGCTCATGAAGACTATTGCATCTTGTGCTGCACTTGCAGCCTTAACAACATATATGATTGAGAGATGTGAAGCGCTGGGTATCATTCTCGTAGCTTAAATGGTAGAGCACATTTTTCGCTATTCCAAGGGTTCCGCGTTCGATTCTCGGCTTGGACATTTTTCACTCTGTCGGTTCTACACTTAGTTAGCAATGTGATAAATCACGTATTAAATATTCAATAATTTCGAGAGTAATTTCACTGCTAAAAATTAATTGAAAAATTAATTAAAATTATATATGTGTTTACCGATGCTGGGTGTATTTGTGTCTGATGTTTCGCCGCAGGATTGTGTGCTCATGAAGACCATTGCATCTTGTGCTGCACTTGCAGCCTTAACAACATATATGATTGAGAGATGTGAAGCGCTGGGTATCGTTCTCGTATCTTAAATGGTAGAGCACATTTTTCGCTATTCCAAGGGTTCCGGGTTCGATTCTCGGCTTGGACATTTTTCACTCTGTTGGTTCTACACTTAGTTAGCAATTTGATAAATCACGTATTAAATGTTAAATATAAAAGATTTTTTTTAATGAAATGATGAAAAGCATCAGTGTCATTTTTTTTTACAAAATAAAACATATGTTAAAATACAAATTTTTAAACCAATCTGAAACTTAATTAATAAAAATTAACACTATTGTAATACTTCTACTATGTGACTATTCCCAGTTAAAATGTAGATACACGCGAGATAAATTCTTCTAATACTTTAAGCACTTTGTGTACGATCCTTCGAAGCATGGTCTAACTCATTTTTGTTCAGGTGAAGAAAATTGGTGCTAAGTTTCATAACTTGGTCAGTTTTAGTGTTAGATGAATTGGATTTTTTTTTTTTTTTTTTGTCATTGCAATAGGAAATTTTTACTAAATATCACTTATAGGACCGAGGACCGTATAAAAATTAAATTTCGTAACTTTTTAAGAACTGTTTTTAATGATCCAAACGACTTTAAATACTTTCTTACCTCATTTAAAACATTTTTGAAATTAGAACTATATGGCTATGAGTAACGGTTTAGGAATAAGCCGTTGTTCGCCGAGTGGATAGGGACACCCAGTATAAAAGAGATCGGATTGAAAACGTTATTATATAATAATAATAAATCATTTAATAAATTAACTTTTTCTTCTACAAAGACGGAATAAATCAGAATCCACAGATAATAATGAATAAACAATCAACCATATTAAAATCATTTATTCACCAAATTCAAAACTTGATTTATTACAATGTTGATGCACTCGCTACAAAAAACCAAATGATTCATATTTTTTTTAAATTCTTATTTCCAAGAGTTTCCTTTAGAGTTTTTAAGAGTTTACATCTTTTATGAGGCAAGTTAGAAAATACCGCTGAATCAGACACCGTAAAAAAATACATATATGTACACACCTCGATTTTAAATATTTAAATCTTATACTGGATTTTTAATAAAATAATTAAAAAATTGCTACATTAATTTTATTTATTTTGTATAAATACTGTAAAATAAAATGAGCTTTCAAAAATTGCATTTCTTCAAAAATCTGTTTTAAAACAGATGCAGAGAAATACACTTTGTTTTCTATGCAAATAGAGCATAGTTTATATTACAACATTTAATAAACTAAGTGAAAACGATATAAACTATATCAAGTATCTTGAATCCTTAGTTCACCTTATTGTGAAAAGTCGTATGAATTATTTCGTTAAATCAAAAAACAAAAAATTCCCTTTAAAATTACTTAAAGGTGTTTTATTAAAATATATACATTGTGCAATTAAAATATCAAAACCAAGTACTTACCGACATCTGGCGTGCTCATCGTTTTGGTTAAATTCGTGAAAAAACTGAGGTTGAGTTCATTCATTTATACTTGTTGGGCTGTTCCAAAATTCAAATTGAAAATGGAGGAAGGTTATCATATACCATTCCCAAGATTTGGTATAATTTACTATGAATAACATTAAATCCCTCCACACTTCAGTTTGAATTTTAGAACAATCCATCCCCAAATTTCAGTGTGAATTTTAGAACAGTCCAACAAGTACAAATGAATGAATTTAACCTCAGGTTTTTAACGATTTTAAACCAGGTGATGAGTACACCAGACTCTCGAAAGTACTTGGTTTTGACATTTTAGTTGTACAATGTATATATTTTAGTAAAACACAAATAAGTAATTTTAAAATGATTTTAATTATTTATTTATTTATTTATTACGAAATAATTCACAGGACTGAACATTTTTTAAAGTTAGCAATGGTAAAATAGCAAAAATTCCAGGCTCCTGACATTTTCATGTTTATCTGCTTTATAATTAATTGCGTTTCTTATTAAAAAGATTTTTTACACTCGGAATTATATAAACTGTCGTTGAAAATATTTTTCCGTTTAAAATATTGATAGAAAAATTACCGTTAAATGAAATAATAATACTCAATTACAGATATTAATTTTTCTTTTTAAAAAGGAAGATATTTCCGGAGGTAAAATTATAAATATAGCTTACAGACAACACAAAGAATTTAGTTCGAAACATGGTCTTTAATTTTAAAGTAGTTAATAAGTACATGATATTGTTGATTAAAAAATAAAAATAAAAAAAGGATATCAAAATAGTAGATAAATAAAAATGTTGACTATATATGAATCATAAAAGATTTCAGTATAAAAATACAGCATTGAAAATACATTATTTTAAATATATACTGTTATGAAAAATGTGTATATTTTTGTAGTATTCTCAATTAAAAAAAGACTGTATAATTAATTACTCCAGGTATAAAAATACATTGCTGAAAATTTATTAATAAAAAAAAGACTATGGAAATATTTCTTCTTGAAGTTCTCTTTATTAAGGCTTAGTTTTTTATCATTTACAATGTTTTTAATATGACTAATTTCTTTATTTATTCAACCTTTTGAATTACATTCTTCAAATGGTTATATTTTATATTTATCGGTCAATGATTTAAAAATACAATAAAATCTTGTAACAGTGAATCTCTGGGGAACACTGAATAAATTCACTATACTGAAAAATTCGTTAAATTGACCAATTTTATAATAAAATAGGATAATATAAGATTTTTTTCTACCAATCCAAATAATATTTTTTAAACTGAAAAAAAAATCGTTAAAGTGACGTTCGTTGTAACGACATCCTATTGTATAACAATGTTTAATTTTTAATCAGTGTTAGATTAGATTACTTAATTTTATATAAATCCCTTTGATAAATAATTTGTTTAAGGTATGTGCTTACCTTCGGGGCACTTTTTTTGAAAAATATGAAATTTTTATCAAAAACATGTGTTTTTAGTTAAAACAGGGAATAAAACTATGAATTCATATAAATTTTTAAAGGAATTTTTATTAAATTTTCAAATTTAGGCAATTATTAGTCAAATTTTAGTAAAAAAATGCGTTTATACCAAACCTTCTATAACGAAATCTATTCGTTATATTTCACTATTTTTTTAACAATATATTAGCAAACCACTTACCTGTGTTATGAAGCAAAATATTTGCAAAACCTCTTAAATTCACTAACTTATGCCAAATTTTGTATACAAAACATGACTTTTTTCTAAAAAAAATGTGCATTTTTCATTAAAAATGACTCTTAAATTAATATATACAAATTTACAAGCTATATTTTGCTTCATAACATACCTAAAGATGAGAAAGATGAAAAAACCTTGTCACAAAATTTTATTTCAATATCTTAAAAACTTTTAAAAAATGATGTTTCCCATAAACGTACACAATGAAAACGCAAATAAGATTTTGATAAAGCACAAAAAATTATGTATAAAGTTTACAATTTTGAAATCCACCCTATTTGTAGGGGTTTATATATTTGTGTATATGTTATATGTTATATATTTGTGTATTAAAATGTATTTTTTACCTCTCTGTAGCTCTTTAAATAGTCACTTCCAGTTTCAGAAAGTTCATTTCCGGTTTATATTTTGGGATATAACTTTGCTTCTTACTATCGCAGAACCAAATTAAAGCATTTTTTGAATCCTAAATGTTTCAACTTTAATTTAAAATAATAAAAAAAGAAATCGAAAAATTTCGCAAAAGCAGCGATTTGAGGGTAGGAACATACCTTAAAACAATATTATGATGATAAAACGAAAGTATAAGTACATTCTGTATATATTTCTATTATTTTAACCCTTTATAATCTTTTAGATTAAAAAAATTGCTTCAATTGAATAATTATTTACGTTAATGTTTAAGATATCCAGAACAACATATATAATAATAATTTGATTTTTAGATAATTTTTTTAATTAAACTTGATTTAATAAATTGGTAGTTAGAGGTATTATTGCATAATATTTCCAAGAATAATTAGATTTATTAACAAAAATTACTGTTATGGAAATCTCACTATTCTTATAAGAACAGTGTAAATAATTGTATTGTGATCTAATCTGTAATAGAGGAGTGTTTTGTAGTTGCAAATTTTTCGTATAACATTTTGTAATAGGATGTAAGTTACACCTAGGTAAATGGTTTAGAAAATAACCACATTAAAAATAATTTAGCTTCGACTTTTTCACTCTGCTTTCTAACTATAATTGAGCAAATTATTTGGTATGAAAAGTGCAATCTACTTTTATTAGTAGACGAATTTAATAAATTTTACATAGAATTTTATTTAATGGTACTTAAACGTGCCGTCATGATATAAAGGCAGTGATAGAACATTGGCGCAGCAGTTGAGCGATTGTCACCACTAAATTTTTATAGTGTTCTTCGTCTTCAAAAATTTCAGAAATTCTGTCTTGAAGTTAGATGAAGAATACTAATAAAATTTTGCGGTGTCAATTGGTTCTCTGCTGCTACACTGTTCCATCACTATATAAAAGCTTTAGTAAAATGAAATATTTTGCTGTAACGTAACTTGGTGATACCTGCAATATTTTCCTGGTATCGTGGATTACTCAGTATATAACGAATCATTTAATTAATATTAACAGTTTGAATAGCAAACATAATCACATCCTGAACAACCATTTCAGCACCCTAGTAGTAAAACATCATTGAGCCGATATTGTTTATATTAGTATGAAAAATCTCCCCAACAATGGGCTGGTTACATATTGCAAATATTTCATAAATGTTGGCAATATAAAATGCATCTTCTAATTACTATTAACAGTTTTAATAGTAAACAGAATCACACCATGAATAACCAGTTCTCTAGTCTTTCAGCTTCTTAGTAATAAAACAACATTTGCCAGTTCGTGTATATTGGTATAGAACATTTCTCTAACATTGGGGTGCTTATATATTAACAATATTTTACCCATACTCATAAGAAATATTTTGCTATTTCATTCTGAATATCCTTTCTGTAAAGCCAATAATCCCTGCTGTAAAGACAATATTTCTGCAATAATGCCATTTCACTGGAAATATTTCTAATGTAAATCTGTGTTTAATCAATATTTGGATTTCACTGGAGATATTTCTGATTAATTGAATATTGGCGTCCAATATAAACAATATCAGTCTGCTACAAAGGCACTTAAAAATTTGAAAAATGTTTTGATGACACCTTAAAATCTCACTTTGGCCTACATCTTCATACTACCCTGTAGCAAAGTAATTAAGTTTGCTCATAATCACATTGTATGTAATACTTCTTTAGAACCTCGACATTAAGGTGATTTAAATAAAGCTTGTCGATCCCGGATGGCTTTTGCAATTTCTCTATGTATCATACCATCTAGACTACTACCCATTTGTGAAGAAGGCTGCAACATAGTCTTATTCCACAGTTTATTTCCACCATTGTATCTATTGTTGCATGTTGGTCTCAAAGTTGCTAAGTTGCCAGTGCTTTTGCTATTCCTGTTGTTTTGGAGCGATCGAGGAAGAAGCGATCTGCTAGCCGACAACGATCTTTTTTTCTTAGGAGTCTTTGTAGTCTTCATGGTTTCAGGGCGAGGTGGTAGAGGCGGTGGTGGTATATTCTGAACACCAAGGATATCTGCACATTTGGTTTTATTCTTACCAGGTGGTAAGACAATAGCACCAGGCGGGATATCTAAAAATTGAAAAATAGATATAGTCGATTATAATCATTTTCACAAAATTAAGATTTCCGCAAGAGAAGCAAGGGATGAAAGAGAGAGAATAAAAATAATTATGACTTTCAAAGTAAAATTATTTAAGCACACTTTTACAAAATGATTATGTATAATTATCTAAGTAAATACTAAGCCGAATTTAATGTTCATGTTTTTTATATGATCATATTGCTATTCAAAAGACATATTACCATAATTATTATGCCATATTATTTTTATAATAATTTTATAGGATCAAATTTTCATGTAAAAATAACATATTAAGGGGACGATGGACGTTTAAAAAATTTTCTTTTAATTTTCATAATAAAGATTTGAAATTTTGTGCAAATATACATTTCACCAAAAGTATATACAACACCTTAAAAGAAATTTCCAATCTTATTATAATTTTAAGATCTTTTACAAAATTTTAAATTTTTAAATGAAATTTTAAAATGCTCCTTGATCTTTCCTCGATTTTGGATTTTAGTCATGTAAAACTTTATTTAAAACAAATCTGTGTATCGCTTTATTAATCCCTTAAATAGTGAATTTTTTACAGATATTTTTCTGAATTCCATATCGCTATTCATCAAAATTCTGCCTTATAATAAGATAAAAATCAAATTTAATTGTCTTTATAATAGTCGAATTTTATAATGCATACACAATTTCGTTTTAAGCAATATCGTAATTCTTCCTTATCAGTTTCATGAACTTTTATCAAAAATTAAGTAGCAAGAAGCATTTCAAAAATAAAAATAAAGCTGAAACATCAGTATTGTGGAAAACAGATTTAAAGTATATTAAAAGGCCAAAAAATGGTTCGTGAACGAAATTAAAGCACTTGTAATTTTACGTAAAATAATCTCATCTGCATGCGGTTTTCCACGAATGACGTAGTACAAATTAGAGAATAATAACACACACAAAAAGAAATGTCGATTTTGGGGTTGATTTTTGTTCAAATAAAGGTCCACGGTCCTCTTAAAGGTTCAAGATTACGAAATTGTTACCTGCTTCATCGACACTGATTAAATCTTTAAAATTTTCATTCGATTTTAAAGTGCTTTCTCGACTTTAAAGTAAACAATGCAAATTCAACATGCAAATAAATTGTAATTGTATCAAGTTTTCAACAAAAATGTAGCCTCGTTTAGCCGTGTAGCCCCAGTTCATTAAAGATTCAGCATCTGTGCCTTTTCTACCGAATACTTTGAATGAACTCAAGGCACGCATTACCACATACGTTTATTTTCTGATAGTAGGTATACTACATAAGGTATGGAAATATCGCTGCAACCAAAAGAAATAGGTCGAGGTATTTCCTCCTATCTTTTCTGTTACGTGATCAAAATAGATTGGTTTATACCAGTTTTCGAAAAACTGTAAAACAATAGAGATCGAGGAAGAACCGCAGCCTCTCCCTTTTGTGTTGCAAGAAAAATCGT
This sequence comes from Maratus speciosus, assembly GCA_963932465.1. Classification (NCBI taxonomy): domain Eukaryota; kingdom Metazoa; phylum Arthropoda; class Arachnida; order Araneae; family Salticidae; genus Maratus; species Maratus speciosus. Next base: position 294,081,719 of record OZ010793.1, on the reverse strand, counting down.
ACTATCGACTTTATGTGTGCCGTGCAGCCGGATGAAGCTACACTGAACATTTCATTGAAACTTTCATACAATTGCAATCGCTTTCATTTTTTTTAAATTTGTATTATTTATATTAAAGTCATTATATTATGTTTGACATAGAACGAAGACTTTAAAAGCACACAAAACTTTTTATATTTTAGGTTTATCAATCATCCTGTATCTTCTGATTTTTTTAAGGTTTATTAAATAACCTGTATGGGTACCAGTTAACTATTTTTACAATCACTGTTTATTCTTTCGTTTTGTATACATGCTGATTTTTTACATTCTACGTACTAACTATTAAACAAGAAATTTACTACCAATATTTCTAAAGTTTCTAGCCAGCAGATATATTTTACGAGTTGCAAAGTCCATTTTTTAAATGAAAATATTAATTTCTTCTGTTTAAAAGAAATAGCATTTAATTTTCTAAAGTGAAACTGTAGAAATAAATCTCGTTTTGTAAAAATGCATTGTCCTTTATAATTTTCTTTTCTTTCTCATCTTTGTTGTTTTGGAAGTTAATTCTGAATTTAATTTTTTACATTTAATCTCTTTACGATACTAATCGAACGACAAGCGTTATTTTTCACAAGCGATTACACATTCTCAAAAAACCATTTCTACGAAAATGAAATGCAAAAGTAAAAGTGTCTTTTAGCATTTCGAAAATTAATCAAAACAATTGAAAGCGCTCCAATGTTCAACAGATATTCTGCATTTAAAAAAAAAAAAAAAACTTTGTTTTATAAAAAGGGAAAATATTTTCCAAGACAACAAAATAATGAATAGTATTAAATTTTGTAATTAGTTCCTCTTTGTATATTAATTCGGAAGAAATTCAAAAGACCGTTTTTAAAATGCTGAAGTGAAATGGTTAATTCAATTAAGTGATACTACTTAACTTTTTACTCAAATATCTTTGTTGGAAATAACTGAATGTCCATTATTTTTATTTTGAAATTTTTGCACAGCTTTTGAACGTGTTCCAGATTTTTGTCAAACATTACAATTAATCTGTTATTTTATACAATACTAGCTGACCCGCCCGGCTTTGCCCGGGCCCGTAATAATATTATTAAATGAATCTGAAATTTTTATCGCAGATCCGTACAGAGGGGACGGGTGTAGACGGTGCAAATTACCAGGGCCCGACTCTTGTTCAGTTCCAAAGTTGTGTAAAGTCAAAGGTTAAGATTTCTAATTTTTATATGTCTCTTACTTTAAACTTTTTTATTCTAAATTAACTGATGAATTTAATTAAAATGTAATTATATTTTCAAAAATTTAATTTTTTATTTAAAATCTTTATATGAAAAAGCAATTACAAATTTAACATAAAGTGTAATGCTGAAAAAGGAATAATAAAATTGTAAGCAAATATTACTATATAGATTTTTAAGAAAAGTACCATCCAGCAAATTTATTTTATAATAGAGTAAAGCCTGTTTATAACGGAATCCTGCAATAAACGAAAAAAAAAAGTTCCAGTTCTCCCCCCCCCCCCCAAAAAAAAATGGTATTATGCGTTGTTCAATTTAATAACCTGCATAAAACGGAATTTATCACTGGTCGTTTTCGTTTCCGTCTAAGCAGGTTTTATTGTATCTTACTCTTGGGAGGGCCCGAACCTGAAATTCGTATCGCAGGTCCGTACAAAATTACTTTTTACGTCATGACAACATTTTGTAAACTTCTTGCTGCTGTTTAATTCGCATTTTCAATACAGTGCTTTGCATAAATTATACGTTTCACCCACAGTTATGCATGCCCCGGAACGTTTAAATCAGTAATTTGGATTCCAGTAGCAACTCGTGCATGCTACAGTTATTAAGTCTATTTTGCCGATCGCTTAACGGCATTCTCGACAATTCTATTTGGATTTCGAATCTATTTCGATTCGACTCGAATTCGGCTTCTTCTTCACTTTCAAGCATTCACCGAGATTTTTTACGGGCATTTCAATTGATATTTCGAAGCTAGATAATTGCAGTGAAAGATATCGCACCGAAAACGCGAACGTAAACAATAACAAACCCGATCGCCCTAAATCCTGCCAAAGACTCTTACACAATAACCAATCAGATGCGTCTCTCGGGCGTTATTTCAAATGATATTTCGAAGCTAGATAATTGCAGCGAAAGATATCGCACCGAAAACGCGAAACGTAAACAATAACAAACCCGATCGCCCTAAATCCTGCCAAGGACTCTTACACAATAACCAATCAGATGCGTCTCTCGGGCGTTATTTCAAATGATATTTCGAAGCTAGATAATTGCAGCGAAAGATATTGCACCGAAAACGCGAAACGTAAACAATAACAAACCCGATCGCCCTAAATCCTGCCAAGGACTTTTACACAATAACCAATCAGATGCGTCTCTCGAGCGTTGCCATTAAACAATAACAAATAATCGCGATTTCTGTGCCACGTACGTTAGCGTAATATATATATAGATTGTACTTATATCAGAGTATCTCTCTTGTTGAGCAACAAATCAATATAGGAAAGAATGTATAAATTATGAAATGAATGAATTCGAAACAAGAAAGTTACATCAGAGAAATATAACAAAATAAAAAGATTAATGAACAGGAAATTCAGACACTTTTTTTCATAATGGTAAAATAAGATATTTGTAGAATTCTTAGAATTCTAATTAAGTACAAGAAGTTAATGTTTAAAAATATTTCTAATATTTTCATGTTATTCGGTGGAAGGAAATGTTCGTAATCTTTTTACTTTCTTCTACATTCACAAGAAGAAAATATTAAATTTGTGAAAATTTTTGACTTAGAGTCTTTGGTGAATTTACACTTTTTGCAAAGTTCCAAATACGATTTCAGAATTGTAAAAAATCTATGATTTCCGTCTGATTACTATCTGTTACAAAAAATTTTGTGGCCACTTTAACTCAAGAAATAACGTTTGGAGTCTTATAAACCCATATATTTTTCGACCATGACATAAACTGGTGCTTATTAGATTTTGGTGTATTAACTCACTAAAGCCGGTTGGCATGAAAACTTGCCATTTAAGTATTACGAAAATTTTAAATGTGAAACCAGTATTTTAGTAAAAAAACTTCATATTGCCTCACCTCAAACTTTGAGAAATTAAATGAGTTAAAATTACAATGTCGAAAAAACTGGTGCCGAGGTGTTAAAAGAAATGTAAACAAACTCGTCTTTAATGGGTTAATGTGTGAGATGCTTATTATGAAAACTTAGCTGATTCAATTTTGGCTATTTCGCACAACAGCGGGCGCTACTGTGCGGTGCTTGTTACAATGAACTTTACAGCTGTATTTTAGTTTCTATTGGGTATAAGAACATTAAATTTAACATTTGGATTATTACTTAAAAATATATATTTCGGTTTAATTTTGAGTTCGAATACACAACAGGTGGCGCTGTTGTGTTACATTTTATTTACAGATCACAATAACTCCATACTAAATTCCAATTGCTACACTACACTCCTTATTAATTGTTATTAGAATGTAATTGTGCTTTTTAAATGAATGTATCTATCTGTATTATAAAGGACAAGCATATCTGTGCGTAACGCATACGTCATTTTGCGAATGGCAACACTTTGAAATTTGAAATAAAATTTTGGTTTTTAGCCCAGTGGTTAGGGAGTTGAATTCGGAAATAATTAGGGGAAAGCTGGAAATTGTTTTAATCCCTTCAGTTTAGGTCTAGAATGAATATGCTACGTTTTCCCCCTGGTACTAGACGAGCGTTAAGAATTATGCACAGATTTATAGTAAAAAAAACACGTTTTTTTAAAAATACTATAACACTATCTCGAAATTATTAACTCTTTCAAAAACATTGTCAATACAAATGTTGTAGAACTTAAAATTCTGAATAAAATGAGTACCTACACTTAATACTTTTGTTGAATATTAAGGTCAAAATTCTACTTTAAAGTTTTAGCCCCGTGGTCACAGGGTTGAACTCAGAATTAATTAGAAAAAATCTGGAAATCGTTTTAATCCCTTAAGATTAGGTCTAAAATAAATATTCTATGTTTTCCCCTTCGTACTAAGTGAGCGTTAGGAAATATGCACATATTTACATTAGAAAAACATGTTTTTCATTAATGTTTTTAACAATATCTCAAAATAGCTAATTCTATCAAAAGAATTGTCAATGCAAATGTTGTAGAACTTAAAATTCTGAATACAATGAGCACCCACATTAGTATTTTTGTTCAAAATTAAGGTCGCAATTCTAATTTCAAAATTTTGCTTTAATCGCTAATAAAGAGCTTGAAGTCCGGAGAGACCAAGTTACCTAAGAATATCTCAAAACAGCTAAGTCTATCAAAAACATTGTCACAACAAATGTTGTAGAGCATAAAATTCTGAATAAAATGAGCACCCACATTAATATTTTTGTTTAAAACTAAGATCGCAATTCTATTTCAAAATTTTGCCTTAATCACTAATCAAGAGCTTCAAGCTAGGAGAGACCAGATTACCTTAACAATATCTCAAAATAGCTAACTATATCAAAAAATTGCCAATACAGATGTTGTAGAGCTTAAGATTCTGAATAAAATGAATACTCAAATTAATATTTTCGTTAAAAATTAAAGTCGCAATTTCAGATATTGTTAAAAATATTAAAGAAAAACGTGTTTTTCGAATGTAAATGTGTACATATTTCCTAACGCTCACTTAAGGACGAAGAGGAAAACATAGAATATTAATTTTAGACCTAATCTGAATGGATTAAAACGATTTCCAGTTTTCCCCTAATTAATTCTGAGCTCAACCTCGGTGCTACGGTATGACAACGGTGCTAAAATTTTAAAGTAGAATTGTGACCTTAATATTCAACAAAAGTATTAAATGTAGGTACTCATTTCACTCAGAATTTTAAGCTCTAACACATTTGTATTAACGATGTTTTTTAAAAAGTGATTTCGAGATAGTGTTATGGTATTTTAAAAGAAAGGTGATTTTTGACTATAAATCTATGTATAATTCCTAACGCTCACCTAGTACGAGGGGAAAAACGTATCATATTCATTCTAGACATAAACTGGAGGGATTAAAACAATTTCCAGCTTCCCCCTAATTATTTCCGAATTGGGCCTTTTTTTGCACCCCTAACCACTGGGCTATTTGCAATTTTTTAAACTTCTAAACATCGCGCATTTTAAATTTTTACACCGTCGTATAAGGAAAAAAATGCTCTTTTAAATGCAATTTTTTTGAAAGCTGTATCTCAATTTATTTTTGAGATATTAATTTTTTTGTAGTTTTTAATACGATTTTTCTAATCGTGGCAACAAAAGTACCCCATTTCTATTGAAAGTGACGGAAATTGTCGAAAATAGGAGTTATGTATCTTTTAATAACTGCATCTTTTTGTTGCCATTTTCTCATACAACCTGAAAAAAAAGTTGAAATTAAAATATGGGCTATGTCAAGAATATTGTCTGTTATTCCGTAATAATGACGTCATATGCATACTTTTCTATAGTCGAAGTTTAAGACTGGATCGTAAATGTGGATTGCTTTAGCGGATGCAAATGACGTCATTTTATAAAAAAGCATGTCTTTTAATTTTAAAATCTGAATTATGTTTTATAGAAGTGCGTCATTTTCACAGCCCAGCTGCTTTGAAATTCTTCACAGGGGAAAATGCTTCACTTTTGAAAAAAGTTTAATCGAAATCACACACTGATAAAATGCAATGTTTTACAAAAATTTAGAGTGTCTTTATAAAAGAGAGGTGACATGCAAATAATAGCGATTTATATTACAGAAATTGATGATTCTCACCGGGATGGATTTGCTTCGCCGAGTTAGACAAGCGAACAAATAATTTGAGGTTTAAAATAATATGTTCCTGAAGTTTTTGAACAAAAGTCTCTCGAATAATAAAATTTTAATGCTATTCTTTAGGACATTTTACTATAATTTTATCAAAATAACATAATTTGCTTAATTTAATTTTTCCTAATTTTATATAATATATTCAAAACACAAGTGTGTTTTTTAGTCATCTGCCCTGATTTTTCTGCTGAACTAATCTTACTAATATTTTTTTAATCTGAAAACTGTTCCTTCGTATATGTGATCGCGCTATCAGTTTTTATTTTTAATATCCCCATTTTTATATTTTAATTTTAAAAGCATTTTATGCAATTTCTTCAAAATGGTGAAAATTAGATAGCTTTCATTATTGCTGACAAGAGAGAAATAATGAGGTATTTTTATCTTTATTCATGCTATTTTCCGATAAAAATTCAAAATTGTTGATAAAAATTGTTGTATAGGATTTAGTGGTGCAAAATCCCATTAGGAGCATAATATTATATTAGGGGCATGATAACGGAAAATGACATACTGCTTTTGAAAACAAGCATTTTTCCTCATAAATTTTCTATATTGTTTCTCCTTCTGCATGTGTACTGATACTAAATTTCAGATACTAGGTGAAATGCTTATTTAACTGAAAATGAAGTCATATTTAAAAGGAAACGGTCATTTTCTTAGATAAAGTTAAACATTTTAACATAAATGCGTCTAAAAAACGTAAATTACGGAAACTTTTACTCTCCGGAATTGATATTAGAATCTCAAGTAAAGAGTGCGTCTGTTCACATAAATGATGTTGCTGATAATCGTGACTTCAAGTTTTAAGTTAAAACGATTTTTAAATGATCAAATAAAATACAAATTTTTTAAAAATGATGAATATGGATATGAGAAATGCGTATGCAAATTTTGAGAAGGTGAAAATTGTTATTTTTCGTTCCGGAATACCAATCATAAGAGCCTCAATTGATAACCACATCCTAATAACTGATTTTTATTGTACTTTACTGATTAAGTATCTATATTATAAAAAACAAACGTATCTGTGCGTAACGCTGACGTCATTTTGTGAATGGCAACATTTCGTGATCAAATTTCTGTCTTGAAATTTTCGCTACTGCAATTTTTTAATCTTCTGACCATCGTATATTTTCAATTTTCGTCGCATAGGGAAAAAATTCACTAAACTGTACCTTAATTGACTGATGTATTATATTTTCTAAAATAATTTTTAAGCATGATCTTTTTTAAGGGGTCTCAGGACTCTTAAAGCTTTAAAATTTTCGAAATTTTAATTTTTTTAGATGTTAAACTGTTATTTTTTCTGAACATTTTGATATAATTGTTTCCTTGAAATTCCTATTAGAACTGAAGTTATGGCTTTTACATTTATACACGTTCAATAGCTCAAGCATCGTTTCGGAAACTTTGAAGCCATTTTTCTCCAAATGACATTTTTGGGCATAACGCGCACGATTATCTCAAAAACTTATGAATATTTTTTTCATGAAATTTTCAAAACATATGTTTCATGTTAGTCTGTATAAATTGAACCTAAAATTTCCTTTTTATTGTTCAAAACAATATTTTTTTAGGTGATTATACTGTTGAAATTTTCTTAATTTTGCATTAGCAAAATACATCTTTGTATTAAAAATATAAAAAGCTTTAAATACAAATTTATTTAAGTTCAGGGTAATTATTACAATCTGAAGTATAAGTAGGCACCAAAATTTTCATTCTAGTTGCAATACTTATTTTATAATCGTGCGCGTAAGCTGTTATGCCGATTTTTTGCTCGTGAAATGTCTAACAGTTTGGAGCCCCCTGTAAATGCTAATTCTGCATCTAATCATTTTTTAAATACATGAAATGAAAGAACATACTTATATATTTTATTCCAATTAAAATTGTGTCTTAAAATCATATACATTTTAAGATATTAAATGTTGAAAATGGTCTTTTTTTTTCATTTTTTCCAATTTTAAGAATCCTGAGACCCCTTAAGTTTATCTTATCACGTGCCTGTTTCAATACATAATAATAATAAACATTTTGCACATAAGATAACAAGTTTTCTTCAACATTTGTTTCTGACTATTTTTGCATAACGAAATTAATACCTCCTTTATAAACAAATAAAAGAATAATATTAAAAAAACCACCAATCTAACATATTTGTGAAAGACAAATTAACGAACTTAATACTTCTTTTATAAACAAATAAAATAATAATACTGAAAAAACACAAATCTAACATATTTGTAGTCGTATACAATTTAAATTTTTAGATGACCAAATAAGATTTTTTTTTTTCCAAATGGAATTTGCTTGCATAGTTCATCTCAGTTTACTGATTGTCTATGGTTTTAAAAACAATTTTAAAGCATGAAATATTTTTTGATTTATCTATATCACGCGGAGATCGATTTCGAAAGATTAATCCGTTTGCCCTGAAAACAAAATAAAGAGTTCGTCATTTGCTTATGGCTAATATCCATAAAAAAAAACTTCCCTATGAATAAATAAATAAAATGACATAAATAAAACGCAAATTTAACAGACATGTATAAGCTCTGAAATTATCAGAATATAAAAGGATTCCGTAATTAGCAAAATCTTGGTCAAATAACTCTTAGCATGCGGCTAATAAGAAAATATCGCTTTTGATGAATTACAAAAATTTATTTGATTGTATTCGTATTTTTCATAGGAAAAATATTTGCTTAATGTAAGTGGGCAATCTAAAAAAATTATTGCCTATAAAAAAATTATTAGTTCTCAATTGAAAAAAAAATGTTTTCATCTATATTTTTTAACCCGGGAAGTCCGGGTACGATCCCCTACTTATAGTAAAACAGAAGGGTACCGCCGGCAGCCCATGAATTAATTAAGCCATACCTATACAACTGTTAAAATGTTATCTAAGTCAGGGCCGAAACTAGCCTTTTTTGCGCCCGGGGCAAACATGAATTTCGGCGCCCCCCCCCCTTTCTTCCTCAAAGTATATTTACAAAGAGAATTTTACTAATTTTCTAATGGCCGACTTATTTTCAAATTTAAAATATGTAATCATAAAATATGTAATATTGAACTACAAACATTGAATGTGACGTTTGTTGCAATTGTAGTTCGTTCACATAAAAGAATTCGCATGTATTACCGGCTATTTACAGTGTTTGCTTATACAGTAGAGTTCCGATTATACTAGTCCCGCTTAACCGAGTTATTTTCTTCTGATGGACTGATGGCTTTCATTATTATGAAACAGCCATTGTAAATGGAGTGTTAGGTGAAGATGAAAGAGCTGCCGTAAAAAGTTTGAACTCTGATTTTTTGGTCAGAATGGGAAAAAAATGGCCATAACTTTTTTTTTTTTTTTTTTTTGAAAAAAAAAAAAAATTATGGCCCATTTTTTTCCCCAGAAAATTTTTTTGACTAGAAAATCAGAGTTCAACCTTTTTACGGCTGCTCTTTCATCTTTACCTAACACTCCATTTATAATGGCTGTTTCATAATAATGAAAGCCATTAGTCCATCAGAAGAAAATGATCGATTCCAAAGGTATAATCTTTCATTTGGCGCCCCTTGCCTCTGCCGCCCGGGACACATGCCCCCTCTGCCCCCCACCCCTTAGTTTCGGCCCTGATCTAAGTTGACAATAGGTGCAATTAAATACAGCTCGGCAAATCTGAAACACAGCATTGCTTTTTCTTGACTTAATTTTGTGAGGTGTTCATTAACTGAACATTGTGTTCGTTATCCGAACATAAAAATCTCTCGTGAAAGTGTTCGTTAACCGATCTGTTTGTAAACCGAACAGTTCGTTAACCGATCACCTACTATATTTAAAGTGAAAAACGACTCAATACTTCAGAACATCTATAGACATATTTAATATGATTCACATAAATAGAAGAACATAAATATAAAAATTATAAAGAGACAGAAAATAATTAAGAATATTGCATTAATAAAAACTTTTCATTGTTAATTTAAAAAATATGTTTGTCAGTTGGTGAGTGTTCTTGATAAATTTTAAATATTTCCAATTACTAGAATGTATGCAGGATTTTTGTTAGGGAAGAATATAGAAGTAATGCTAAAAGTACCTAGTTTCAATTACGAAAGAAATTTTACGAAAAACATTCAGTAATATTTTCAAAAGCATCACTTAATTTTGTCAAGTTCATAGCACAAATTATTAACAGGCTCTAGGCTCCACTTGAGCTCTATCGGGTCCTGCAGTAAACATGATCTTTTAGACTACTAAGGAGATTTTGAAATGTAAAAGTGACAAATTGATATGATTTAATGCCGTAGTCAATGAATGTAATCCTAAAAATTTTTACAAAGGGCATGTCATTTATTTTTTTAAATACACCACGACACGGACAAAATCATCAAAATACGATCTCTCGGTATTAAATAAGCACGAATATTAACCCTATTATAAAAGGTAGATTTATATTATTTTTATACATTATTTAACTTTTAAGAACAAATTAATTGAATTCCCATACAAATCAATGCAAAACCTATGATCGATTAACAAACAATTCGGTTAGCGAACACTGTTTTGGAACGGATTAAGTTCGTTAACCGATTACCCACTGGGAACTGGATCATTGTTATTAATCTTAGCCACTTTGGCCCGTAAATAAAATCAGCCAATAAGGTAATTTTCTTATTTTTTTCGTCTTTCTTTTTGTAATTTTCTGACAATCAGAGTTATATAAAATGCACAAATTAAAAATTAAAACCATTAAAAATTAAAACCATTATCAAGCTTTAACGAATTAACACCATTTTCCATGCAAAATACAAAATATCTTTCAATTCAAAAAATTCCAAATACACAATACATGTAATTTAAAAATACGTCTAAAATAGAAAATACATTTTATAATTTTTTTTTAAATAATGTGTATTAAATTTTACTACGCCATATATGATGAACCTGCGCGCGAACCAATTGTCACCTCTATTTCAGAATAGTAATCTCCAACTTATCTGTTCCAGAATTTCTCTCATTAAGTAACCCGATTATTATTATTCGGAAATAGGGATAACAATAGGCTGTAATACATGTTTTGAATATTACTTTCATAATAGCATATAAATTATGAAATTACTATTCGAAAGAAATCTCTAAAGTAATCGGTAAATCTTTTTAACAGAAATCAATTTCTAGAAACTTCTTATATGGACAAAATTTTCTCTTATTTCGCCAAATAGTTTTCGAGTAATTCTCAAAAAATTACATGCATTGCATTTTTTTTTCAATTATTAGTAATTTTAAAAGTAAAAAAAGCAAATAAATAAATAAAAATAAAAATAAAATGAAATTATACCAATTTTTTCATGGTGGGGAAAATTTTACAGAGAATACATGTTTATTTGAATAATACTGCGCTTATTCAGTAAAATCTGTATCTTAAGAAAAGGACAAAGAATGTAATTAAAAGCTCATGTAAAATTAGTTCTTTATAGATTAAAAATCAGAACAAAAAATATGTATTGTTCATAAATTATGGAACACTGTCCATCACTCGCAGAATACAGCTATGAAATTTTATTTGTGTCTGTATATATATATAATAGCTAGGTACATTGATTTATGCGAAACGTTAATCAATGAATCATGAATTTCACTATATTACAAATTATTTTTATTTAATAAATCAATGATTTTTTTCCTAATATACTTGTATAAATTTATTAACATATTTTTAATTATTATTCAATTATTGTTTATCTGTCTCAAGACAGTATTTGCTTTAAAATTTAATCCATGAATAGGTATAAATAATTTTTATTATGTAATAATTTTTATTTTGTAATAATTCAATAGATGGTAGCACGTCGCTGATTCATTGGAATACATGGTGGAGGTCAATTCTAAAATATCTATAGAGGGCGCTGGTTATATATATATTGGGGTGTCTGCTTGGCTATGCTGTACATTGCTGCTCCTCAGTCCATGGTCCAACATCATTTAAAAAACTTTTATGGCAACATGTGCTGGTGATCTCCAATGCTTGCTTTTTGTGCTGACTAATGCTTAGACAAGAACGGCTTTCATTTTGGTAATTTGCTGTTGTTTTTTCGTCTATCTTTTAAAATCTTGTTTTATTTTGTACTTATTCGTTTTTCAATAGTATATTTATCTATTTAATGAGTATGGTTGTCCCGAATTCATATTCTTTAGCTATTTTATTGCTAATATGAAGATGAAACCACACACTTTATTTGTGGAACTCTGGGCATTTGGGACCTGATGATTCTGTCCAGGTTCTACAAATTTCCATTTTTAAATTTCTGCTCTTTTTTACTATGATTTTGGAATCTCTGTTGAGTGTGTTGTGGGAACTGTATTGTTGCCAATTAGTTATTTTCACTTTATTCATAATTTCACTGTTTATGTTTGTGGTCGGTAATGTTTTTTTAATGGTTATATATATATATATATATATATAATATAATGAAACAAAATATCTAAATATACAATTTAGACAACATATAACACAGATAAAAATCCCTTTTGAGCAACTACTGCCTATAGGTGGTAATATATATGGAATCACATGCACAGACCTTGAGTTATTCTATAGAAAACATATAGTAGTCAAACTCAGTGTGGCATACCAATTTCATTATACATGTAGTATCGTAACATTATTAAAATACACTGCAAGCAATTTATTTTCCTCTCGAACATAACGCTACGAAACTCTTTTGTTTTTTCATGTAAATGAAATATAAATGCTTCACTTCATTTTTGACAGAAAGCATTTTGCAGTCCCTTTCAGTGATGATGTCAGTTTCATTATGTTTGCAGTGGTTTAGCATTATTAAAATGCACCGCAAATAGTTTTTCCTCATATATCATAATGTAAATGAATTGTTTTTTGTGTTTAACCCAATTATAACAACTACGTATTTCATCTTCAATACGGAGCATACTATATAGCGATCCCCAATAAGCCATAGCAATATCAATGAAATCTAAAGATATTTACAAAAATTAGATCGTGAACACACAGACTGCCAGAAAAATAGACATGTATCCACATGGTCAGACAGACAGACAAACGGAAGTCATAAATACTTTTTGACTATTTAAGAAAGTGTTAAAAAATAAAATATGTTATTCAAGAAAATTAACTAAAAAAACAACATTATTAAAATAAATCTTTATAAGAATGATTGTTAGATCCTTTTTAGAACTTATGTAACTTTTCAAATTTATATAACTTTATAAAAAAAAAAAATAACCCGATCACTATCATTTTGTCTACAAAATAACATACAATACTCACTTTATTATATATATCAAAACAGTTTGAAACGTTACACAATTCAAGAGAACTGATTAAATTAAAAACATTCTTAAAATAAATCTTTGTAAGTATGTCTTTCAAATAAGTTAGCTTATTTTATTTTTAAATCTTACGTAACTTTATAATAGTCGGGGTTTTTTTCTCTGGCATTTCACAATAACACTCATTTTATTTTACCTTTAAAGTATTTAAGCTAGAAAATTATAAGTTAGAAAACTTTCAGTTATTTGATATCAATTTTGTTTCATTATTTAAAATTTATCTTATGAGTCTATGAAATAGTTTATATATATATATATATATATATATATTGTGGTATATCGACAATCGTTTATGAGTCTTCAATTAAACAGTTTTTTTTTATGATTTGAACTGTTAGTATGTTTAATAGGAACGTTTGAATTTTTTTAAATTTACATTTGTATTTTGATTTAAGAAAAATTCCTAAGTATCAGTATGTTATCAGAAAGAAACATAAGACTTACTTTTCTTTTTCTAAAAGTAAAACTTACTTTCTTTACATATCAAAATTAGTAGCTGGTTGAAACTTTTGCAGGGATTCATTGTATTAGCTTGAATTTAGTTATTTAAACTTACTTAATTCTTTCGTTGCTGGCGTCCTAATACATGTCTTCACATTCACTGTTATTTTGTTTTTACAACTACTTTTGTTATTATTTTGATGTAGCAATGGTAGTAGAGGAAAGTAAGCTTAAACCGTATAGTCCGGTGGAACCCGATATCTGAATTTTGACTCGATTTGCGGAGCCCACTGTCGGGTGATGGTTGGAATGTTTAGCTCTAGTCAAGAAAGAAAAACAGCCATTACGGTATGTCCATATTGAAATTTTTGAAGTTTCTGTGTTGGAAAGTTTAATTTATATATATTTTTTTGTTTTAATGTTTACTATAGAAGTTTGCACGAGCCCGGGCTTGACCCAAGGCAGTACCCGGCCCGGCAAAAGGAAGAAAATACTTCCACCGGGCCGGACCGGCGGATTAAAGACAATCTTTTTAACGACTCGAGTCGACGAAAAAAATAAATGGGCGGGCCGAGCGGTTAAAAAAATTGGCCCGATATGAAAATTTAAAATGATCAAACTAAACCAATAAAATGTGAACATATTTCAATGGACGTTCTCGAGGCGAGGTTAAGTATAAATATGTTGCACGAACCAATGCTAGATTGACAACATCAAGTACAGAAATAATAGCATGTCCAGCGTAGAGATCGGCATTGGCAGTTGAATCATGTCTGAACCAGGGCTTAATTATTTCAGCACACTTGGTCTGGGCCAGGATTACATTTTCTTTCTACACTGATTAAAACAATTAGAGGAGCACATGGTTTTAGCAAAATTACGCAAATATTTATACCGATAAGTAACGTAAAATAAAACATCCATAATTTAAAGCGTAGTAGAAAACAGATGATGAAAACTTCACATGCAAATCAAAGTTTATGACGTCAAAAATTAGAAAAAGGAGATACGTGCAGAAATGGGGATTTTGAAGAAACGTCTGTTTCGCTGTCTCAGTTGTAAAATTCAATTGTCCAGCTTGTGTTTCGAGAAAAGGTGACTTGAAAATGTCACAACAATGTGATTTACCGGAATCCATGGCTTGGTATATTACCGGAACAGTTGAATCTGGGGAAACACAACGAAGTAGCAAACGCTGTTAGAGTCGCAAGAAGTGTCAGTGCAAGGTTGTGGAATCGATTCCAAGACACATGGAATGATAGACATCGACAAGGGCAAGGTCAGCTATGTGCTACCACAGTAACTTATGACCGCTATATCCTGTTAACATCTAGTTGAGGCGGAACGGGGAATGCTACTCAGCTGCAAACATAGTTGTTCTTGGGCACAGGACGTAGGATGTCCAGCCAAACAGTCCGAAATAAGCTTCATCAGGCTGATCTCTATGCACATAATCCAATGGTCTGTATTCCGTTGACCTCAAGCAACTGTGCGGTCCAAAGAAGGTGGGCAAGTAAACATCGAGTTTGGAGGCAAGGTTGTTTGAGTTAAATTCTGTCTACAGACGAATCCCGATTAAGTCTGGATGTGACATCCAGTGTGTTTTGCATGGAGAGAAAGTGCCACTCAAAATAATCCCACATTCTTTGGTGAAAGATCACATTACAGACGAGGTATCTTGATGCTATTGACTGGAATCAGCATAGGTGGACGTACGGGCCTGCATATCATTCGGAATGGCACTTTGACCGTCCAAAGTTATACAGACGAGATACTGAGACCTCATGTCGTATTTTACGTTGCAGCAATGGGTGATTCCTTTTTTTCCCATGCATGATAATGCCAGACTGCATACAGCTTGTCTTGTGGAGAACATGGTTAAAGTTGAAACGATGCAGCATATGGAATAACCAACATGCTCTCCTGACATGAATCCGATCGAGCAGGTTTGGAACACACTCGGACGACGCATTACAGCAAGACTGAGGCCTCTTTTTATTGTCCGGGACTTGGAGTTTGCAATTCTTGAGGAGTGGAGCAGTACTCCTCGAAAAATCATCAATAATGTCATCGAATCCACGGAAATCAGGTATGTGACAGTTTTATCTACTCGAAGGGACCATACGCCATATTAAATTTCCAGCATCATTCCTAAACAGAACGTTTTTTGTCATTTGCATGTATCCAAACTGTTACCCTAAACCTTCTTTTCACGTTCTATCCATCGCTTCAAACAATTAAAGCTATCTTGCAATTTTTTTGCGTCTTTTTTTCTGTATTGCGCGTTGGTACACATGTTACTCTCAATTTTATGCCCATGCATGGCTGTCTCGTACTTTTCTCTTCAAGTTTTTGCTTGCTCCCCTAATTTTTTTGAGCAGTGTACTTACATACTGGGCCTACATGACGAGTCGGTACTGATGCTATTCTGCATTCTACGGCTTGCGAACTTAAAGTAATTTAAAACATATAGTAATCTATAATGTTAATTTTCCCCATAAACATGTAGGTAGTATTCTAGAAAAATATCTTAATTTCATGTTAAGAAAAACCGGCCTTTTATGTGGAAATTAAGTCGGGTTTGATTTCATTGATATTTGCACGAGCCAGTCCGGGACCGGGTTCAACTTTTATTTTTTGCGGCGGGTCAGTCCCGGGCCTGAGAATCTCGGCCTGTTCAGACCTCCAATTTATTTCCCATAATTTAATTTCTGGGTGTAATTGATGGGTGTATTTCTGGGTGCAATTGTATGACATGTTTTACGACCCTCATTCTCTTGGATTAAAATCCGATATCCTTCGGAGGATTTAAAAAAAAAAAAGAAATTGGAAAACAATGATTGGGGAGCACGTAAACAATGTTTGAAGAAAAAACAGTCAAAACTACATAGACAACAGTGATTATGATATTTATAAAGCTGATAAATAGGTGAACTCCATTTCTTCAATTTCTAAAATGTAATGAAAATGGTCCTTTTGATTTTAATCATTAAATAATTACTCTTATAATTGAAATTTTATTAACTTAGTTCCTTAATTAAAGTTGTAAAATGAAATTCATTGTTCCTTAATGTCTAAACTTCATTTTCTGTAAGATTAACATATCCATATGGTTTTACACAATTGATGGACGGTGAGATGAAGTGACTTTTCTTTTTCAAACACTGGCCGCATATGATGTGGGAAAGCCCAAACTTATATTTCAATATACCTTGTTAAATAATTTTCCCAACAGAATCAATTGGTGCGATTGAAAATACCAAGACATTGCAATTTATAATGTTTTTTTTTTCGAGTTTTATTCAAATATTAAAAGATTTCCTTAATGAGTTTGGAGAAGAAGCACGTTTTTATTATTATTTTTTTTTTTTTTTTTTTTTTTTTTTTTTTTTTTTTTTTTTTACGTGAACCATTGAATCAACTGCCAAAGTCACGTCTAAGCGAAAGTAATCCCACATTTTTCACTCCTCAAACGCCTAAAGAAGAGGTGTAGAGGGCTTTCCGGAAAACCCTACTAAAAAGATCTTGACGTTATAAGACAAAAGTGTTGAAAATTATAAAAAAATTCAAAAAATATACCTAAAGTTACAACTATATATAAAACAAGACTTACAATTTTTTTCAACAATTACTCATTTTTTATTTTCACCAGTTTTGCCTACTTTACAGATAAAAAATACTTACGAGAAAACACACATTTGATTCCTCATGCTATGGGACATAAAATAACTCTACTACACTGACAAACTTTGGGAAAATGCATTCCTCCTTTCCCAATATTTAAGTTCTGACATGACAACCAGTTTAATGAACTATTGATTGGCTCATAAAAGGTGACACAGCCTTTGAAATAACTATTCTACTGCATGCTAATTTGGCTTTTAATGTTTTTCATTCTTGGTTATCTTAAAAAATTCATATATTGTTAATTTTCATTTCATAAGACTCCAACTTTATAAGGGTTTCTCACGAGTTTAAGAAAGAGAAATCAAACATACGAATTTTCACAGAATGCATACAATGGAGGATTTTTTTCACGCATTCGTAGAAAAGCCAGTTTGAAAACCAGCTAAAATTTTTATAAAAGAGTGTCAATTTTTAAACAATTAAGAGTATTAACAGAAGTGTATATGTTTTATTATTATTATTATTTATGTTATTGATGTGATTCTGACTTTACTTAGTATTTTAGTAGATGCAAAAATACTAACAAGGAAGGTCTCTTAACTGGGCATACTCTGAATATTTTGAAAAAAGTACTAATTAAACTACTTATTTATGTAATAAAGAATCAGTCAAACTTAGCGGCGGAATTAGAGTAGAAAGTCTGTAAAAAAAAAAAAAAATACTGTCCAATATTTGGTGTAAAAAGACAAAAGCGTCACGCGATTTGGCGAGCAGCACTTTTCCTCGCCAAAAGCAAACGATTTTAATGTAACTGAAAATTGTTTGTTAATATAGTTTTAGAATGCGTGTAAATGGTATTTAATGAATTTAAATTTGAAACAAGAGAGTTTACTATGTATAAACATATATATATATATATATATATATTACTTGTTGCTACAGTTATTTAATTTATCACTGAAAAAAATATTTTCATATATAAAAAAATCATGTTGAAAAAATTATTTTCATACATTTAAGCGTATTAAAAATAAAATCCAAATGAAGAATGCTGCAGTTATGCAATTCAATATCTAAGAAGTCATTCCCATAGCAACAAAATTGAATCGACAATGGTCAATTGGACTTAATTTTGAGCTTGAAACAGTTTTAATTAAGTTATATTTTGAATTTCGTTCTAAATCGTAATTTTTGATAATTAAATTTCAATATAAATACATATAAATATAGATATGACAAAATTATATAAAAAAATAAAGTTACTTAAATTAAATTTATTTAAACAAGCTCAACATGAAACATTTTACCTTAAAGTGAATTTGACATAAAAAAAAGTATTTTTTTAAATTGTATTCCATCGCCAACCGATAAAACATCGCCAAATAACGAATTTTTCATTATTTTTTTACAGACGCTGTATCGAGGATTCGCCGAAAGTTTCTTTATAAACATATATATCCTCATGAGAAGAACATTCTGTAATTTTTTCAGATTTTTCGGAGTATGCCCGTATGGAGAACTTCCTTGTAAGTTTCTTCATTCATTGGATATAAATATCTTTTTCGTTCATAATTTACTTATGGTTATTTTAAATTATTTTTAGAATTCTAATTTTTTAATAGTAATCTGTCACATGTAATTGCAATAGCATTTTTCAGAAAGGTAAACTGCTTATTCTTTTATGTATGCAATCTATGTAGGCCCACTACAACAAACTGTTGAATATTTTCTATAAATTTAAATGTTAATCTAATAAAATTTAAAAATATCTCTAATACAGCATAACTTTTGTACTGCATTATGAATATTTTCTAATCAAAAACCAGAATTACTCGGGAAAAAGGTTTAACCCTTAAATGCGCGATTTTTTATTTTGTTTCGAAAAATTTATATATGATTCTCTAAAAGGTTTATTACAGAGGAAAAATAATGAAAAAAAAAAATCAGAGATACATTTTTCATATAATACGTCAATCTTTTCTTCTGTTGCACACGTGAAATAGAAGTAAAAACTACTGTCGTGTGTCTGTTTTACGCTAAAATATTGCAAACGAGTAAATATTTTAATAAGTATGTCTCGAAATACCTTATTTTATATAATTATTTATTTTATAAAACTTAACCTTAAACCCTTTAATTCCCATGATAGAATACGTTCTAGAAATTACGTAGTTCAGAGAATCTGACTTTACACCAGAAAGTTTGAATGGCTAATTTCGCTTTATTTAAATACAGAATGTCTGTCATTAATTAAAGAAAATATTGCTATTTTAATTTTCTGGTATGAATTTGGTATATACGAATAAAAAAATCTATTAAATTCAAAACACTGTTGTTTGCATACATGCAAAGCTTCGCACTAAAGTGTTAAGAGGATGTCCATTTGGAAAACCTCCAAAAAATCAATATTTTTTATTTGCATTTTTTGAACCCTTAAAATGTCTGGAATACGACCTTAAAGCCGTTTTTTGTTCCAACTCAATATTTAAGTTATGACAATAAATTTAACGGACTGGGGTTGTAACGACTGACACAAAAGACTGTCCAAAAACTTTAAACACGTTTTTCTTAAATTAAGTTTTTTTTAATCGATGTGGATTCTGACGCTTAAGCCATTCAAGCTGTCGACGTTTTGCTTTTTGAAAATTAAATTAGACTTTTTTAGTTGGAGGACAAACCTTTGAAAAATAATAATGATTAATTATTTCGACATTTTAAAGTTTCGAAAATAAGAAATTAATGCCAAAAATTGCATCAAATTTTAAACAGCCGCCATGTTGTAAAATTCCGATTTATTTTGTAAGTTTTTCGTTTGACCTCCAACTAATTTAATATATTTTTAAAATTCATGTGATTTCTTTTTAAATTTCAGATGCTTATTAAAAGTGTAATCATTTATACCAATTTACTGTGCAAGCCGTGCATAACGAGCTTTAGAGAAGTTTAGATTAAATAGAACATCATTTTTATATGAAAATATTCAAAAGCTTAACTAGAAAGTACAACAAATTCAAACTTTTTTTTCTCTGTTTTCATTATTAAACAATAACAACAAAAAAGCCCTAAAAATCAATCTGTATCGAGAACTTTCCTTGAGGAAAGCTTCTCCGAAAAAATTAGTTTAATTACAACTCCTTTTCGAGTGAATAAACCTTTTAAAATTTCAGAAAATTAATGTTCTGAAACAATCTACAATTCCACTCAATACGAGTCTTTAACAATCAAAAGTCTTTACTGCTTCGTTACATATATTAATTAGTGAGAATAAATCTGAGTGATTTAAGTGCCTTAAAATTGTTTTTCTTAAAAATCAGCGTTTCGTTTTGAGTATAAAAGTTCAATTTCGTTAATTAAATAAATATGGAAATTGTATGCAACTTTGTAAATATTTCATTGAGTTTATATTCAAATAAAGTAACAGACATTTCTTCAAATTGTTTGAAGAAATCCAGTCACATATGAAAAATACTGAATACCTGGTTAAAAAAGTTGATATAAATCTTCTTTAAAAATTTTATACAACGAAAACAAAAATGTAAAATCTCCTTTCTAATAAGATGTACATAATTTTATAAAGCTCTTAAGGGAATGTTAGATATTGAATTAAGAACTTCAACAACTTTTCATTTTAAAATTTTATAAATTGCTCCAGACATGTATACCTAGACATTTTTATATAAACGGAACATATTTTCAAATAAAGCTGAATTTGATTTTATTATTAAAAATAGCATTTTTTATTTTAAAAATTCATAAGGAAGCGATACTTCAAAGTAAGTTTTTAAAGTCAACGATTATTTTAATGTTACTTCAATTTGCATAAAGAAATATATTTTTATGCATTATTTTATATACATCAATTACTATTAAAAATATAGAAAATTTTTCAACAAGTTGGGAAAGTTTACTCGAACTTATGGTGTACCATTTTACTTAATAACTTATGTCTCTGGCAATTTTTCTACTGAATACTTAAATTTTTATCAATTAAAACCACTACTACAATTCAACATCTCAAAAATTCTTAAGAGAAAAATATTTCGCATATAGCATTAATGAAGTTTTAAAACATTACAACTTAAAAATTGTCTAACTTTAATATCATTATCACTAAAGTAAAGAAAACTCAAGTAATTTATCAAAGAAAATGAGTCTTACATTCAATATTCATGGCATTTTTTAAACTGAAAATTCATTAATTTCACATAATTTCAAAGTGCACTGCCCGTTAATTGATAATATTACATTTCATGTTTACTGAGTGAAATTTTACTCTGTAATAAATATAGATATATTAATTTCTTATATATCTATGTAGCGTTCTCGTCTCACATGATCAGTATAAAGCGAGTTACTAGCTTAGAGTAACTAGCTTGGCCTTTTGCTCGACGCTAACGTTCTCGCCACCTGATCGTGAGATCCCTGGTTCAAATCCCGGCTGCGTCACTTCAGCATCACACACTCTCTAAAGTGGAGACCCGGGCAAACACGCAACAACAACCTTCAGCAACAATCATCTACTCTCATAACCAACAGATGGCAGCACTAACTAAATCAGCCCTTGCACCCAAAGCTTGTGAAACGCTCACAGCACAAAGCCTGTCATACTGCGAATCACACATGCGAACGACAGCATCACTCCCGAGTGCATATCGCTCGTCAGACGTCAGCAATACGTCTTTTGCACTGGGGATGGAGTGTCTAGCGTTCTCATCTCACATGATCAGTAAAAAGCGAGTTACTAGCTTAGAGTACCAGCCTTGGCCTTTTGCTCGACGCTAACGTTCTCGCCACCTGATCATGAGATCCCTGGTTCAAATCCCGGCGGCGCCACTTCATCATCACACACTCTCTAAATATCAATATTTTTTTAATGAGTTAAGGAAAGACTTTATCCTTTTTAATTTTTATTTTTTAAATATTAAAAGGAAAGTAAATTATATACTATATAACCGTATATACACTCATGTTCAAAATTAAGAGAATTTTTAGTTTGGGTCGATTATATCCAGAACTACTGGACAGATTTCAATGAAATTATATACGTACAAGGGTTAATATTATGAACAAAAATATACATTCAGCAGTGCATTTTCGTGTGTAAGAATCACCAGCGTCGGAAGGTACAAAACAGAGCTTACAATATTGATCCAAAAATGGGTTAATAGGGAGTATGGTCCCCTCTTTTAGCTATACAGTTCTCGGAACGTGAACTCATACTGGAAATCAGGCGGTGTTATGTGTCGCTGTGACAGTTAGTCTCACGCCTCCAGCAATGTTGTTTTCAGACCCTGGGTGGTTCTGGGAAGGTGAAAGCGAGTTCCAGTTTTTTTCCCCAAAGCGTCCCAGAGATGTTCTATATGCTTTAGGTCTGGAGATTTGGCTGGCCAATACATCAAGCAAATATCCCCACTTTCCAGAAATTCGTCGACCAGATAAGCTCTATCAGGCCGTGCGTTGTAGTCCATTAAAATGGAATCAAGGCCAACTGCATCTCTGAAAAGGCGAACATAGGGTACCAAGATATCCCTACACGTCACACATGTCATAGAGCCCTTGTCAAACACATGGAATGGTGTGCGCCCATCCAGCATGACGTGTTCCCAGACCATCGAACCTCCACTGCCATAGTGGTCTTTTTCTCGGAAGTTGGAAGGTAGATAGTGGATCCCTGATATTCTGCAAAAGAAAGTAAGCCTAAAATTTATATTTAGGCTGAATAGAGACTCATTAGTAAACGGACGGGATGGTCCCCCATTGATCCCTGGTCCAAAGTCGATTATCTCTGCACCATGCTAAACGGGTTCTCCTGTGTGCAGAAGTGAGTGGGACTTAAGAAGCAGGTCTTATTGCAAACAACCCTCTGTCATATAGCCTTCTGTAAACAGTAACCCTTGAAACTCGACTGCCCGTGGCCGCATAAAAGTCACGAGGGAGCTGAGAAATTGTTAAACTCTTGTTACCCCTCGCTGTAATGGACAAATAATGACCTTCATTGGCCGTCGTGGCTCTTGGATGACCTTGTCCCATGCTTTCTCGCTATGTATCCGGTGTTCTTAAACGGTTTCCATAAGTTGGACATGACTCTGGGCGTTACATTGAAGTCTCTAGGGATTTGCACTTCAAACTGCCATGTTTCCAGTCTCTCCGCGATTTGCCACCTCATTCCATCATCCAAAAGTTGGTGGTTACTCATATTTACTGCTTTCTTTTGAATTTCATTGAATGTTGCAAAAATATACCACTATATTCAGCGAGGTGTGCGAGCGAACAAAACGCGAAAATTACCACACTCGCTTATAAAGACTGTTCCTCTAGCCACTGCGCCCATACACACGTGTACAGATACGCATTCGACACTAAACAGTTACTTCTTTGTTTTGAAGCATTAGTTTCACCTTTAGTTCAGTAATTTTCATGAAATTCGACAAAATATACATTTTTTTTTTTTTTGAACATGAGTGTGCATTTCAATAAGTCTTATTTATCCCATTCGATTTAAATATAATTAATTTAATATTTAAAATGTAATTTAAAATCATTATTAATTTTTTCCGTTATTATTATTTCCTATTGTTATTATAAAACAAATTATATTATTTCGGTATTCAATTTTAATCTAATAATATATTTCAACCGCGTACAAAATTACACTAAAATTTTCTTACAATATAATAACATTCAGTGTTCTTATATAAATTTCCATAATGGTTATTCTTTATAATATTAATTTTTGATTGGACATAATTATATTGCAATTGTTATGATACATTTAATAAAAATATAATGTAAATTTAGATAGAATCAATTAACAATCTCCTAATCTTTATTCAATATTTTTTATTTTCTACTGTTTATTACTTAATTGTTAAACTATAGATAGAAGCACATTAAAAAATATCACCAAATACTTTCATTTCAATGTAATTCGTGATCATAAACTCTTGTTAGTTGATTATAATATCACATTTGTTTACAGATGGCAGTACAGATGTTACATGATATCCATGAAGTTAGTATTCTTCAATATTTGAGAATTGAAAAATAAATTATTCTGTTCATTCCTTTTTCTTTTAATTCTTCTTTGGGTTGTAATATTAGGTGATTTAATATGTTTAATTTTTAATAACTTTACTATTGCTTTTATTTTTTTTAAAGTGGTTATTTTACAATTGTTTAAATTAACTGTTAACTATACAATAACTCCTTCCATGTGTTTCATAGTTTGCAAGATTCTTACGTTTGAATAATTTGGTTAGTAATGATTTTATATTAATTTTCTGTCCGTAAATTTTATTAAGGTGCCTGCCTACCTTCGGAAGAGATTTTTTTTAATATTTGAAAAAATGTCTACTGATGTGTATTATATTACAGAATATAGCTAAAAACTGTGAATAACATGTAAAAATATGTATATTTTTTAAATATTTTGATTTTAAAGCTCAAAACATGAATAAAAATTGTTATAAAATGGCATTTTTGCAAAACATCAAAACTAAAATTTCTATTTTACAGAATAAAATTTCTGTAAAGTTTATTATGATTAATGAAACTTTCTTGGGGTACTGAACCATTTTCATAACTATAACTATTTTATTAATCTGATTTTATTAATCTGGGGTAACATACAGAAGTTAATGTTTTTGCACACAGAAAAATCTAGAAAATATATGACAATTCATAACTTGTATCAACTAAAATATGAAAAAATAACTAACTATAATCATAATAGAGGCACATTACCTAAATAAACTCTTTAGAGTATTTTTGTAAAGTTTCATAACGTTACAATTATTATTTTTCGAGTTATGATGCTTTGCGATAAAGCAAAATGTTAAAAATCTCGTTTTGAGAAAAAGCAGAAAATGTAATTAAAACCAAATTTTACCTATTAAATCAAAAATATAGTTAAAAAAAGTTCAAGATTTATAAAGTCCATCATCTATGTTATTTACATTAGTTATTCTTTTTTTCTTGATGCTTTTTAAAAATTTTCTTTGTTTATGTGCAAACTTTTACGGTCACTTCGGTAACGGAGCGCTAATTTTAGTTTAAAAAACTTGCGACTAATTTTAAAATGCCTGTAACTTAAGCTCTAAGCAAGATAGAAATGAAATTCAAACGGATTTAGAAAGCTCAAATGTGAAGTTTTAATAATAAACCAAATATAGAAAATCTGATTTTTGACCGAAAATTGCATTTTAAAGGTAGGCGGGCACCTTAATCAAAATATTTTGTAATTTTTTTAAGTAAATTTGTATTAGTCTTTTCTTCTCTATTATTTTTATTTTAATACTTGCTTAATTCATAAATATTTTCTTTTAAATTTGGTATCACAATTGATCGAACAATTTGAGCAATGTAAATTATACTACGGCATGCACTGTTCAAACAGAAATCAATCGTGTCTTACACATACACATGTTGTGAAATATTGCCCTTGATAACCTGTTTTACAATTTCAATTTCAATTTTCTTCTTGTCCTATTTTTACATTCTGTTTGTGAAATTATCCTCCTAAATATTTTCTTCTTTCACTTTATGAATTACAGAATATCGGATGTACGCTTTTATCGATGCTAATATTGAAAGAAGTAAAGTTTGTGTGTGTGTTTGTTTATTTGTAGGGAGGGGAGGATAATATCTGGAACTATTAAATCGATTTAAAAAGTAATGTTGTCAAAATGAAGATGATAGTCCCTGTTCCGACATAGGCTATATTTTATGTCGGTGCTTCTACCCCCAAAAAGAGTGCAAGAGCGAAAAACGTTCCAAAAATGTCATTTTTGTGTTATTAAAAGACCTAGAAAAATGAAATTGGGCATGGTAGTAATAAATATAAATGATTTCTAAGAACATTTCCTAAAAAATTAAAATTTAAAAGTGGTGAAAATGCGCAAAAAGATTTCTAAAAACGTTCTAAATTGCTATTTCTACGCAATCTCAGGAAATACCAAACCGATTTGAAAAGTAATGGTTGGAAGTTCCTGGTGACAGCCCTTGATCCAACATAGGATCTATTTTATGTCGGTGTCATTACCATCTGGGGATTTCAGGAACAAAAACGTTCTAAATTGTGATTTTTGTGATACTACAGGGTCTAGCAACTTGAAATTTGGCATGGTAATTACTTATAAGATGCAAATGCTCTGTAAGAATAGTTTCTAAAAAAAAATTTCGAAATTAAAAAGGAGTGAAAATACGTGAAAAGCGTTCTAAATACGTTCTGAATTGCGATTTCCGCACAATCTCAGGAAATGCCAAACCGATTTCAAAAGTAATGGTTGCAAATTGATTGTGACAGTCCCTGCTCCATCATAGGTGTGTTGACACTAACAACTGGGGGGAGGGGTTGCAAGAGAAAAAAAATGTTCTAAATTGGGATTTATGTAATACTGGGGGGGGGGGGGGGAGCATTTTGAAATTTGGCATGTTAATTACTTAAAAGATGTAAATGCTCTCTAAGAATGTCGTCGAAGTATTGAAAGAAAATTCCGAATTTAAAAGGATGAAATGAGCGAAAAGCGTTCTAAAAACCTTCTAATTACGATTTTTATGCAATCTCATGAAACATAAGACAAACACCAAACCAATTTAAAAAATAATGGTTGCAAATTGGTGGTGATAGAACCTACTCAAACATAAGCTATATTTTATGTCGGTGCCACTACCACCAGAGGGTTATAGGAACAAAAAGTGTTCTATATTGCGATTTCTGTGGTACTGAAGAGGCTAGAAACTTAAAATATGCCACGGCCGTCACTTATAAAATATAAATGCCCTCTAAAAACAGTTGAAAATAAATTCGAAATTTAAAAGAGGTGAAGATGCGCGAAAAGAGTTTTAAAAACTTTCTAAATTACTATTTTTATGCAATCTAGGAAATAATAAACAGATTACAACAGTAATAGCTGCGAATCGATGGTGATAGTCTCTGCTCCTACACAGGCTATTGACAGTTCCACTACCACCTGTGGTTTGCAGGAGCAACAAACGTTCTAAATTGCATATTTTGCTAATACTAAAGGAGGTGGCAGCTTGTGGCATAATAGTTACTTAAAAGATTTAAATCCTCTATGAGGACAGTTGAAAAAAAAATCAAATGTTAAAAGTGGTGAAAATACGTTAAAAGAATTCTAAAAACGTTCTAAATTAAGATATCTAGGCAATTGTTAGAGATAGAAACTTGAAATTTGGTGTGGTAGATATTTAGAGGATATAAATGCTCTCTAAAATCAGTTTCTAAAGAATTCCAGATTTAAAATTGCGAAATGAGCGAAAAGCGTTCTGAAAATGTTCTAATTTACCATTTCTGTGAAATCTCAGAAAATAAGAACCCTATTTCAAAAATAATGGTAGCAAATGATTTTGACAGTCCCTGCTCCATCATAGGCTGCATTTATGTCGATGCAACGAATATTACTTATAACATATAAATGCTCTATAAGAGCAGTTGAAAGAAAATTCGAAATTTAAAAGGGGTGAAAATGTGCGTAAAACGTTCTTAAAACATTGTAAATTATTATTTCTATACAACTGTTAAAGATAGAAACTAGAAATTACTTATTAGATATAAATGATGTGTAAGAACAGTTACTAAAAATTTCGAAATTTAAAAGAATGAGATGAGCAAAAAGCGTTCTAAAAACTTTCAAAACTATGACTTCTGTGGAATCTCAGGAAATAGCAAACTTATTTCAAAAGTAACGCTGGTAAATTTATGGTGACAGTCCCTGCTCCATCATAGGCTATATTGTATGCCGGTGCCACTACTAAAAGGAGGTGGAGGATGCAGGAGCGAATTTTTTTTAAATAGCGATTTTTCTGATATTGAAGGGGGTATTATAGAAAAATGCAGATTTAAAAAGGTGAAATGAGCGAAAAACTTTCTAAAAATTATCTAAATTTCTATTTTTACGAAATTTTTAAAAATGGAAACTTGAAATTTTGCATGGTAATTACTTGTAAGATTTAAATACTCTCTAAGAACAGTTTTTAAAAAAATGAAACTTAAAAGTGGGAAATAAGCGAAAAACATTTTAAAACTGTTCTGACTAACGATTTCTAATGAATTTTTAAAGATAGAAATTTAAAATTTGGTACGATAGATATAACATGTAAATGCTCTCTAAAAACAGTTTCTAAACGATTCTAAATTTAAAAGTGTAAAATGAGGGAAAAGCATTTTAAAAACTTTCTAAATTATGTTTTTTATGGAATATTAAGAAATACCAAACCGATTTCAAAACTAATGTTGGGAAATTCATGGTGAAAATCCCTGTTTCAACATAAGCATTTTATGTTGGTGCCACTACCATAAGAGAGGTGGTTAGACAGTTAGACAAGAAGCTTGGAATTTGACAGGATGGTTAATTTAAAGATGTAAATGCGCGCAAAGAATGGTTTCTATAAAAATCAAAACTTCAAATGAATACTGAAATGAACGTATGAAATTAGCATAAAAACTTCTAAATTATCATTTATTTAGAATTAGTTTTAGTTCTTATTAATTTAGGTCTCATTTCTGCCTAATGCAGTGTAATAACGAAGTTTAATCAAACTATGGCTTAATTAATAATTTTTGAATTATTCTAAAAGTATAATTTCTTCTAATAAAAATTAGACATACAAATACGACTTGGCATATTTCAACTATTACGCGAACGAACTCGCGGGTTTTGCTAGTAGTATAATAATTGTTTTATTTATTTATAGTCGATTTTTCATTTGTTTCATGGTTAATAATTACAAAAAGTTTTATTATAGTATAGTATATATCATATAAATTTTTCGGTAATAAATTAAACGGGAAAATTTGGTTAACTTACCAAAAAAATCCCACAATTAAACTGTAGTAAAGACATATTTCGAAACATCGATGTAATTTTTAAAGTATTTAGAGTCAATTATTATTTCAATGCAAGTTCAGCGCTTCTAGCTGCACGCATTTGTGTATATGATTTTCTGTACATCTAATCACTATTAAAAATATGGGAACATTTTTTTACGTGAATTGAGTAATTTTTTTACACAATTGCATTTTGTAATTTTTCTATGTTTTTAAAATGTATGTATAATATTAGAACTATTAATGTGCATTATACCTTAGTGAAGAACTGTGTAAAACTAGCTTAAAATATAATCACATTTAGATAAATTAAAATTTGATACATTCAAACTAATTAAAATATATTCCGGATAATTTATTAAAGTAAACTTTTTAAACTAAAGGAACATTATTTTTGGAGATAATTTTTTAGTTAAAATTTTGTTTATTTCGTTTATTTCCCTACCACTGAACATTCAAATAAAACAATTAAATTGATTTTATCACTTTTTCTCTAAAAATACCTTATTTTTAGTGAAATTATCCATAAATTAACGAAAAATTTTATGTAACAAATAGATCTTTGCATACATCAGTTATTATTAAAACTCACACAAATTTTAGTAAATTTATACAATTTTATAATACTGGAAATTTCATATTATATTTTTCTAATGGTTATCTAATTTTTGTCAAAAAGATATCTAACACAGTTTAATATAACAAATAGGTTTTGCATACATGAATTGTTTTTAAAAGTTTACACAAATCTGGCAATTTTTTACGTTTTTGTAACTTTGAAAATAATGCTATGTTTTTTCTAATTATTATATATTTTTGTCAAGTAAAACAGCTAACACATTTTTATGCAACAAATAAGTTTTTGCGTGCATCAATTATAGTTAAAACCTTATAAAAATCTGGCAAATTTAATTTATAACTCTGGAAATTATATTATACTTCTTTCAATGGTCATCTAATTTTTGTCGAATGAAACTTCTAACACAGTTTTAGTAATAAATGGATTTTTGCCTACATTAATTATTGTTATGAACTTACACAAATCTGGAAAATTTATACGTTTTTGCAATTCTGGAAATTATATTATATTTTTCTAATTGATAATTAATATTTTGTTAAATAAAATAGCTAGCACAGTTTTTTGTAACAAATAGGTGTTTGAACACATCAATTATAATTAAAAGCTTATCTCTATATAATAAAAGCCAGTGTAACGCTGGGTGGGGCGAATCCATCAATCTTGCCAGTGTCCCAGGAAGAGACTAAAAGGGAAAAGGATCCATTCTCCCATTGGTTGACAAGAAACATGAATCCCGTGATTACTTCTCAAGGTTACAAGTCCTGATAATTGAGCAGTGGGAGACATTTCTTCCTAACAAATCAGTGCAATGCACATCACATTACACCATAAAAATAAATCGCCAAGTGTCATTTGAGATTATTTCAAGTATTAAGTTGCAATCATATTAAATTTTCTTTGTGACATGTAAGGAATTTTAATTTATTTCTCATATAAAGTGATTCACGGAAAACAATGATATGGTATTTTTAAAAATATCCCTTTTTTTCCCTGCAAAAAATTGATAAAACTGACTTTCTATTAAAAAGTAATCAATTTAAATATTTTAGGCTTATTAATGTGTAACTTATTTTTAAACTACACATTACTTATATTTTTCTTTTCTATATAAAGGTGTATGTAAATTTAAACTTAAAAAAAAAAAAATTCAATATTTTAAAAGTAAAAAATTAATATTTATACGAAAAGTAAAATTAATAATTTTTGATTTATAGCTTCGCATCAGGAGGACAGAGGCTTAGGGGATTAGACCCCCCCCCCCCCCCCTGAAATAATATCCTGGCATTTTGTAACTTATTTTTAAATTACACATTACTTATATTTTCCTTTTCTATATACAGGTGTATGTAAATTTAAACTTAAAAAAAAAAAATAAAAAAACATATCCCATATTTTAAAAGTAAAAAGAAAAGTAAAATTAATAATTTTTGATTTATAGCTTTGCATCAGGAGGACAGAAGCTTAGGGGATTAGACGGTTGGGATTCAGCCAGAGATACTTATTTATTAATCAATATACATATTTAAAAAAAATTGGAGAGGGGGAGAAAGGGGGATAAACGATAAAATACAATTTCAAAGTGTTATTAAAAAAATAGTATTATTTCAATAGTTGGAGCAGACTGTTTTAATTACGCACTTTTATTGCATATTTATTAAATTTTTGTTTTATTAAGAAATCTTAATTTTGTTATAGTATATTAGCCGGTAAACCTGGTTTACCCAGAAATATTGTAAATATTAATTGTGTGTTTATTAGAACATAAACTAGCCAAACTTTGCTCATCTAAACGCTTCCATATTGTCAATTATTTTTTTTCAGTTTTTTAATCAGTTTTTCAAATTTTAAGTGAAAAACACAATTTTTACCCACCGTCCTAGGACGGGCATTTACACTAGTTATTAAATAAAACAGCTAGTACATTTTTTTGTAACAAATACGTGTTTGAACGCATCAATTATAGTTAAAAGCTTATTGTTAAATAAAACAGCTAGTACAGTTTTTTCTAACAAATAGATGTTTGAACGCATCAATTATAGTTAAAAGCTTATACAAATATAGAATATTTAATTTTATAACTGTGGATATTATATTATACATTTTTTAATGGTTATCTAATTTTTGTCAAAACAAAACATCTAACGCAGTTTATGTAAGAAATAGATTTTTTCATACATCAATTATTGTTAAAAGACTACACAATTTACTCATTTTTTACATTTTTATATAACTCTGAAAATTATATTATGTTTTTCTAATTGTTACCTTTTTTTTTTTTTTTTTTTTTTGGTTAAATAAAATAGCTAACACAGTTCTATGTAACAAATAGGTTTTTGCATACATGAAATCAATCGTTTTTAAAAATTACCACAAATCTGGAAAATTTATACAATGTTATACGAGTAACTCTGGAATGTTTTTCTAATGGTTATCTAATTTTTGTCAAATAAAATATGTAACACACTTAAAAGCCATGCATACTTAAAAAAAAAAAAATCAAAGGGATTGGTAATAAAATAATCGGCATAGAACACTAGTAAGGTTTAGAAACGCGTAACACTAGTTTATAACCTGGTGTAATTTGAAAGACATTCAGACAAAATTAAAACAAATTCAGCTAATTCATTAAAGAAAATTTTAAATTAAACTATCTTTTTTCCTGAAAGATTGTTGATTCGCTCTTTTTCAAAGGCCATCATCACTTTAATACTAGATTTACAAAATTTCTCAATTTTACAGGTTTCTGATTTTATGCTTTAAAATTTCGAAAATATAAATGATATACTTTTAGACGCATGTTTTGGTTTTTAATTATGTTACGATACAAATATAAACCTTAACATATTTTCACGTACCTGTATAAATTGAATTAAAGTTATTATGAAATTATGATTTTTCATGTACCCCACAAAATTAAGAATGTCACTAAAAATAGATATATAATTATTACCTGTAAATTGAGCTTTAACTAATAATATGAATTTCATGTTTGACTGCATCGTTTTCTTCAATTTAAAAAGTGTATATTATGTTTTTCTTAGTGTTAAAAAATATGCATTTTCATGTACCCTTCAAAACTAAGAATTTCAATACAAATACACATATATCTAATGACTGTAAATCTAGCAATAACTAATAATACGAATTTCATATTTGACGACACCGTTTTATTCAATTTTAAAAGTTTATATATTATGTTTTCTTAGTGTTATCATAGTTTAAGATATTCGCGTACTTTAAATTTAAATTTTTTTAAAAGTAACTTCTTATATCTACTATGTTATAGAATATGACTAAATCTTTGACTAACATGCAAAATAAGTCTATATATGTAAAGCGGGTAGAGTATCTACAGTGTTAAATCGTAAAATTTTTATTTGTCTTTATATTTGTCTTTACTCCGAACGTATTTGAAACAGACAGATGAAATTTTTTATACATATGGTGATTCAAAAAAAGTTTACAAAATGACATGGAAAATCAGGCATAAAACAAGGATGAAAAATCAGATGAGAACATGGGGTCGCAAATCACTTCGTTAGTCACAAATACAGTTTTAAATGACATATATGGCAAAAATATATTGGACATTGTACTGAAATGAGCTTTTTACAATAACTTCTCTGGATTGTTCTTTTTAAAAAAGTACAATGGGAATCATTTTTAAAATGCAGAAAACTTTAATTTTTCAAATCACAAAAGTTCAAGTCCTACACTGTTAAAATTTTTGCAGCATTCTGGCAGGTCATTCGACCGTTTTTTGAAAAAACGGTTTCATAACCTTAATTTAACTATATTCTGACCATAAAATGGATAATAATATGGTCATAATAGTGTTAAATTAACGGTTGTGTAACCGTTTTCGGAAAAAACGGTCAAATGACCTGCCAGAATGCTGCAAATTTTTAACAGTGTAGTAAAAAGTTTTCAAGTTCTATTCAACAATTTACGAATCTTAGAGGCAAATCATAGGTTCAGTGTATAATACTGCATCGCGTGCAATCACATATTTTTCATAACCGACCAAAGGAATTAATTCCCTTGATAGTAACACTTGTCTATTTACTTGTTATTAGGTCTAGGGGTATTAATGTCGGGTTTCTTATTATTTAGAATTTATTTAGAGATTTATTTATTGTTTGTATTTAGAGTATTTTTATTTTTATTTATTTATTTTGCAATTTTCTAGATTATAAAATTAGACAACTGACTATATAATTAACTCTCAACATAACTTAAAACATTTAACCTTTATAACCCTCCAGTCGCGGGAAACGCTATTTTAGCGTTCCAGTAGGCTACTTTTTTAAAATTCACATTTTGCTTGATTCCCACCACTTTTTTAAAAGAGTATAATTTGGCTTATTCTCGCATAATTTAGT